>CM072995.1:232352821-233588759 GCA_037038555.1 Rhynchonycteris naso
CAGCCTCATGCAGACGTCAGCCCAGGGTCACACCAGTTCTTTCATCCTCACATTGGCAGACGGAAGCCTCTACTCCAGATCCTTCATGGGGGCCTGGGCAACTCTTGGAGCCTGAGCCTGAGCCTCAGCCTGGGGCTTGGTTTGAGCCCTAGCTTTAGACTTTGACTGGCAGAGGCTGAAATCTTTGGCAATGTGGGTATGAGCATGCTTCCCAAGCTTGGGGTGAGCAATGTAGGCAAGTTGATTGAGCTTGAAACTGCCACCCTTGGGGATCTTGGGCTTGACCTCGTTAGGCTTTATGAGGTCTTTGCTAGTCTCAGTACGTACATTCATTCATGGCTTTGGCATTGGTGGCTTGCATCTTCTTCAGGCCTTCCTGAGGTACTTCTTGGAAAACTGCATGTTCCCTAGGAAATTGGGGTCTATACCCCTTAAAAGATCCATATCTTAGTGATCAGGCTTTTTCCTTTTTTAATTTTCCCATTGATTTGAGACAGAAAGAGATAAAGAGATGGGGAGGCAGATGAGAGAGAGAGAAAGAAGCATCAACTCATTGTTCCACCTAGTTGCTCCATCCAGCTGTGCACTAATTGATTGCTTCTGGCACCTGCCCTGACCGGGAATCTAACCCATGACCTCAATGTGCTGGGATGATGCTTTATATTCACTAAGCCACCCAGCCAGGGCCAACCAGGGTTTCTTGGTGCTGTTTCTGTGCCATTTTTTAGAACTGGTTGTATGTGGTATGGTTTTTGGACTTGACCACATCTGCACCACCCCTACCTCGCAGTCTCTTCTCCCCACAGCCAAGCCACTGGTCTCCTGTCCACCCCCTGTGGCTTGTGACCAGCTGACAACTAGGAGTTGCAGATGGCACTGGACACCACAGGGCTAGAACTTGCCAAAGCCCTAACTCAGATTTTCAACTTATAACCAGACTATAAACATAAAATTGCTTATTCCCTTGTAGAAGTTGAGCCATAAATGTAGACAAAGGCACTTCACACATTGAGATGAGCAAAATGTTGAAAATAACCTAAAAGTCCCACATTGAGAATAGCACAATTACAGAGAATTTTATGTAGTCACTAAAAATGATGATTTTTAAAGGACATTTCATAACAAAAACACCCACAGTATAAAAAGTGAAAAATAAAGGATGTTATATGATGTACTATGTGATCTCAATTACATTACCATGAAGTAATGAGCTGTTCCCGGCTGCAGGCAGACCCCATTTGCTAGCACTTCACACATGGACAGCCCTGGGGATGCTTGGGTGAGACTTCAACATCCTCAACTTCCCTCAAATAATACAACCTAAGTAAAACAGTGTGTGTGCTTTCAAGACAAGACCCTTCCCTCTAGTTCAATGGCTTTCCCTCTATTCTCACTATATCAAGAAGCTGGAGTTGCCTCTTATCATGTGTTTTATTCTGCACAATAATTCATCGAGTATTATTTTCCCATAATAAGAATGACAAAATAGAATGCAGATCCACAGTCACCAGCTTTAAAAAACAAAAAAGTGGTAGAATTAGGAATTAAACTCATCTCTTTCTTATTCGTATCTCATTATCTGGACCATAATGCCAAGAGCATGTTCCACATCCTTCTTGATCCCAAACTCGGGGGACTGCCAAAGCCCCAACATATGCAAGTTCCCTTGAAATCTTACCCCATTCAAGCTCTCATCTTAACTCTCCTAAACATATTAGACCTGTCTTGATTATTTTATTTTCAAAAGTATTTTGGTCTCCCTGAGTTGTAGCACTTCAGAGTGTCTATTAACTCTCCCATGTACTACTTATTAGGTAACCTTTATATAGACAAGGTTTTCTTTTGGGTAAATCAGAACCCTACAAATACAAAATATTTCAATCTCAGGTTATGAATGGGGCAGATTAAAAGGCTTTTAAATGGGTTGTTTGCAGCTCCAAAACAATCCTGTATACTATGGGAGCTAGATATCCAAACCAGCCCACAAGGCCCTTTTTGCCTCAAATACCAACATATGAGTATTGCCCTAAACATCATATTTACCCATATTTTCATAAGACGATCAAAGTTTTCATTTATAATTCCAAAGACATACTTCCTCCAGCTACAATCCTGGTGGTGAGATTAGATACCTCCCTCCTCAAGCCATGGAAGCCAAGACAGACTGACTCACATGAGAAACAGGGCCTGTGGAAGGGTTAAGGAAGGTGGGGAGGGAGGAACTCTGAGGGCCCCACATAGGGAGTCTGTGGCAATCCCTCCCTCCTTACTACAGAAGAACCCAGGGGCTCGTATATGACCCCCTTCCCTGCCACCACCCACTGTGTTTGTCCCTTGTTGTACCTGTACTCTCTGGGCAGCTGAGGAATACATTTCTGTACCAGCTTCTTAGTTACCCTGCTATTATTCACCAGCAAGCATACATTCCCTTCTTATATTTTCCAGGTATTTTTTCTATTGGTAACAAATGGAAATACATAATAGAAATAACAAACAAGGGTTGGTTACAAAGTTCTAAAAAGCACTGAAACAGTGTAACTAAATAAATTCACCTAGACTCAGAAGAGCAGGTGAAAGTACTCTGTCCTTGCTTTATTTTATTCAGTAGAAGCACACCCTCCAGCAAGTAATTTTAAGTCTCTGAGCTCCAGTTTCCTAATCAATAAAACAAGAAAGCTGAACTACCTTATGGCCACAGCTCCTTAATCATAGAGGTTCGCAATGAAAACTGTCCCAATACTCAGAATGTGAGTTGGATATTTCTGGCTCCTCTTTGCTCTACCAACAAATGATGCTTGTTCCACAAACCTTATCCAAATCTCTCTTAATTCTTTCTATTCTAGATCAAGTGTTCCTGGACCCCTCTTACCTCATCCTCTCTGCCCAATCCCCCACATCACCCCCTCCCATACCATAACCACCACCAAAAACACATCAAATAGAGAAAAAGCCACATAAGTGATATTTAGGATGCAGGACTATGTAATGGTTAAAGGCCCATGATTTACATTCAGATATGGGTGTCAACCCAGCTTAGCAACTTATATAAGCTTCTGACTAGAGGCAAGTTGCTTAGTCTAAGCCTGTTTCCTCATCTATAAAATGAAGATCATAATAATGCCTATTTCATAAGGTAGTTACAAGGATAAATGAGTAACACACGAAGCCCTGAGCAAGAGCCTGACACAAGCATGCACTGTAATGCCATTAGCGTGATGGGGGCAGAGATGACTACTGCTAGTCATGTCATTTTCCTGAAGTATGCCACAGCCTGATTAAAATGAGATTCTCCCCCAAAGAATGAGTTGCCTAGAAAACTCATCCCAAGAGCCACTCCTAAGATGAGGACGAGAGGATTCTGTTTGTAGCAGGCAGGTGGGTGAGATAGGGAGTAGAGAGTTAGGGATGCTGTTAATGAAAAGTGGTGGAGGAGACACAGTCCTGCCCACTGACCCTTCTTCTCACTGCCCTCCCTTCCTCTCACTGTCCTCCCTTCCTCTCACTGCCCTCCCTTCCTCTCACTGCCCTCCCTTCCTCTCACTGTCCTCCCTTCCTCTCACTGCCCTCCCTTCCTCTCACTGCCCTCCCTTCCTCTCACTGCCCTCCCTTCCTCTCACTGTCCTCCCTCCCTCTCACTGCCCTCCCTTCCTCTCACTGCCCTCCCTTCCTCTCACTGCCCTCCCTTCCTCTCACTGCCCTCCCTTCCTCTCACTGTCCTCCCTCCCTCTCACTGCCCTCCCTTCCTCTCACTGCCCTCCCTTCCTCTCACTGTCCTCCCTTCCTCTCACTGTCCTCCCTTCTCCAGGGAGAAGGGCTTTGACATCTCACGGGTCAGCGCAGGAAAGGCATTCCTGCAGCCACCTGACACCAAAAGATACAAGACAGGCTTGTGAGAGGAACAACCAGTGACATCTAGGACTTAACTTGTTTATGGAACATTCAGTCCTCCATTTCATTTAATGAGAAGCTGCATTCATGTTTCATTTCATTCTAGGAATCATTAATAAGTTTCACCGACTTGTTGACTTTTTCACATGTAAAATATTACCCCCTGCCTCTGACTTTGAGCAGAAAATATGATTTATAATATTTCCTGGAAACGGCATATTTCCCCAAGGGCTGAACAGGAACTCTCAGTGTGATGGCCCCATGCAAACAGCTCCATCTTGTTCTCCCAGTGCGCAGGTATCCTTCACAGAAGATTCACTATTATAAGGAAAGTAAATTTTCTGGACACTGAAAATACTTTCCAAAATATAATTCCTGGAAGCAGAGAACCTGCCACTATATCAGAATGTGGACATAAACAAAAGCATTTTCAGGATGCGAGTTCATGGCAATTTACCAAAAAGAAAAAGAAAAAATCAAAGTGAATTCATCCCCAGAACAATATAACTTGTGATGCACAAGAAAGAGGGTTATCCAAATGAGTGAGGAAAATCCTAAGTGTTTGTCTAGGAATAATGAAAGTAGTTGAGGAATTATATAAAACCCCTGTTCACTTAATAGGTCAGGTAATTGCAATTTGCCAAAAGCTAGACTAAGATCTGGAGAAAAGGAAACTCACTCTTCACCCTTAAAATGCTGAATCCAATGGGAACAACAGACTAAAATAGATAATTACACATATATCATGTCTTGGGAAATATCAAGTACTAGCATCAAATTGGAATGGGGAAACAGACATTGGTGAAGAAGAGATGTGACAGAGACAGACTACCAGCTGACCCCAGATATCCAGTCTGCCTTTCATTTTAGTGGTAAGATCCTGCAACTTCAGCTGGGCACATGGCCAACCAGCTTAAAACTCCACTGCCCAATATGGTAGCCACTGGCTAAATGTGACTGTTGAACACTTGAAATGTGGCTAGTCCTACATGTTAAAGTGATAATGTTTTAGACATAATGAGTTAAATATGTTGGTTTAAGTATACTAGGTTATTTTCACCGGTTTCTTTTGTTTTATTTTAACATGGTTCTTAAAATTTTTTAATTACATATGTGGCTCATATTATATTAGTGCTGAGCTAAAGGCTATTACCCAGGCTCCTCTGAACTTAGGCATGGGCATATGATAAAGTTATGGCTAACGAGGTGTGAACGGAAGTAATGTACACAATGTCTGAGTCTGGCTTTTCAAAGGAAGGAAGGTGCTCGCTAAAATTTCTTTTCCTGTTCTTACTGGCTCGACACAGATGAATGGTGGCGAGCCAGATGCAATTATGCCAACAAGGATAATGCCCTAGGGATGGCAGAACAAGGCAGGAAGACATGGTCCCTGGATAACCTCGGAATGAGCCACCCTACTCTCCAGCTTAGACTTCTACATAACAGAAATCCTTGTCTTATTTAAGCCTCTGTGTACGTCTCTTTGAAGTACCTCAACTCTATTCTAACTAATACAGAAGGGTGTAAGAAGTTTCCCAAAGGAGATCATACCCTTAAAGACCTCATAAAGAGCAGGAATTTGCCAAGAGTAGGAAAGTGGTGTATTGGTCATAAGGGCCAGAAGCAAAAAGGAGGGTATTCTGGGCAAAGGAGACAACAGAGCCGTGACAGAGAGTCATCAGCAAGGGCTGTCCAGTCAACTCACACACAGGAGGAGCACAAACTTGGCGACAGGCAACACTAATGGATAAAGCTGCAAAGGCTGGTCAAACGCTGGAAAGTCTTGAATGGTGGATTGAGAACCTTATACTTTTCTCATGTTGGAATGGGGAGCTACTGAAAATCCTATCTAAGGAGAGATCAATCCTGTTTTCAGGTGGATTGTTCTGGTATCAATGCAGAAAATGAATTTTCAGGGGGCCAACTCAAGGCCGGGGGAACAGCCGCACTCTAGAGAAGGCACGATCAGGGTCTGGCCTGCAGCAAAGCAGTGTGGAGATGATGTGATGGACGTAAGGCCTGTGTAAAAGGTAAAGTCAGCCCTAGGGAATAAAGACGAGAGAGAGACAGAGAGAGAGAGAGAGAGAGGTATGTGAAGTAAAACCAGACCCTCAGGCTTCTGGCTCAGGGGGAGATGCCAACAACTAGGCAGGAGAGGCCTAAGGAGAAGTCATTTTGGGTGAAGTAGGGAGGTGACAGGCTTGGTTTCAACCTCACTGAGTGTGAGATGTTGGCATTAGTGCCAGGCATGTCACTGAGCTGCCCCTTGTCCAGTGCGTAAATATGGTACCAGAGAAAGGATGTACATTCCAGGTGGGCACCGGCATCGAGGACCCAAACCAGGGGACAGTAACTGCCAGGAAGAGTGAAGAAGGAAAAAGGAAGAGAGGGAAAAGATTAATCAGAATCATAGGCATGTACGAGACTGCTGAGACTCTCTAGGCTCTTCTCAGAAAAAATAAGCAGGGAAACAAAAAATACACAAGAATTTTAAGGAGAAACGGAGAATAAAAAAAAGATTTGAAGCTATTATAAGAATTTAAGGCCAAACTTTTGTTCAAAATGGCTCTTACTTAACCTCTACATTAAGTTTTATTGGTAATATTAGCAAATCCCAAATGACTTAGAATACTTCATTTTCTTTAGTACATTACTGTATCTTCTGAGAAAAGATCACACAAAGATGCTACAATTCCATTTTAAGTTCTGTTCGAAATTAAAATTAGTCAAAATGAGATTAAAATTTAGAACTATAACCCACTGGAGTATGCCATTTTCGCAGAATTGCATGTTTACTTTGCCTATTTGTTAGGAAACAAGCTGAGAAGAAATTTCATCACTTTGAATTCTGAAAAATGTTAGTGACTGGGAACTCTAATAACCTAGTTATATAAATGCCATCTAAAAACAACATGATACTGAGCAAGTTACTTAATGTCTCTGAGCTCCAATATCCTCATCTTGAAAATTAAATCTGACCCAATTTCCTACCTACCAGAATTGTTGAGGATTAAATGAGATGCTATATAGGAGTTCTCTGTAAACTGTAAAAAGACAAACAAGTTTTCTTATACAGAAGGGACTCTATAAGATGACTAAAATCCTCAGATGCAGCAGCAGGTTAATGGATGGAGACAAAACAACAGCAATAATCATGACTTCCATAAAAAGTTTTCTTGACAAAAAAAACTTATACCAGTGGGGTTTAATCCAGATTCCCAGGTCCCACTTATCAAAGATTTTAATTTGAGTGGTCTCAGTGGCCAGGAAATTGTATTTCAACACCCCTCACACCCCAGGTGGTTCGAATGACCAAGCTAGATTTGGGACTCGAACCTAGAAAATTGTCCCGGATGACTGGCCCTTTTGCATCCACTGTAACTCCGCTGGCTAGAATCGGCAGCATTTATTGAGAACACCCAGTACGCACCAGACACTGAGCCAGGTGCTAGGAGCCTGTAATCTAGTGGGGAGATCACAGAAAGCACATACACCAGAGACAATATCCAGCACTCAGTGCCACAACAGACGGCCATGGGTCCTGACAGAGCACACAGGACAATGGGAAGTGACCCAGGCTCAGGAAAAGCAGGAGTTGGCCAGCATTTTTAGAGAGCAGGGTCGTAGGGAGGAAAAAAAAGAATGCAGAGCAGAGGGAAAAGTGCAAAGGAAAAAAGCAAGGTGTGCTCAGGGAGCTCCCACAGGTCTGACTGGCAGGAGGGGCTGGTCAGAGTGGGAAAAAGGAGCAGACCAGGAGGGGTCATGAGGGGTAAGGCAGGATTCCAAGCAGAGAACTGACATGCTCAGGTTTGTATTGTAGAAACTTCGCTCTGACAGCAGAGTGGAAGGTGGATAGTGTGAGTGAAGGGAGGGAAGAAGATGCAGACAGGTAGAGAAAGCCTGAAAACAGGAACTGCAGTTAGGAAGCCACTGAAGAATCCAGAGAAATGGGTAAACCTGAACCACAGGGAACATAGCACAGACCACAGGAAGAATTCCACAAAAACCAACTTAGTTTAAATGCTTCCTACTCTATAATATGGATTTTTACTACCTTTGCAGATAACGCATGATGGAAGATACAACATTTAAAGTGATCCCTAGCAGTGACATACCTAGTATATTTTATACCAAAAGCAACTCATTTAATATCCCCTTCTTCCATGCAACAAATTTTTCAGTAATAATATTTTAAATGCATAATAATGACCAGAAAGAAATGCAGTGAAAATCTTATTGAACTACACGTATATGATCATACCAGTAAAAAGAATAAATGCAAACAGAAATAATACTCTTAAATGTCTTCCAAAGACACAGTGGAGTTGGCCACTCAACTGTGCCAGTTACAGAACACTTCTCCTTCATCTCTTAGTTCCAAAACCATTTAAAATTTCCATGTGAAAGACATTATTCAAATTCAATAAAATATTTCAAATATAATTCTTTTCATTTGTGAAACAAATATTAACACTCACAGTTCCTGATCTACTTCACTGCTTCACATTTTAGACACAGAATCTCTAAGGGGTCACACAGAACGACAGAATTAAAGTACCCCAAGTTTTATTTCTTGGTTTTTACCATCACTTTGCTATCATTGCTTATTTCATCTCTACTGTTTAAATGCATTGTTAAGTAGTACTACAGAGACAGGACACACAAACTGGACCCGGAGCAAGCCTGAACAATGCCAAAGCTTTGTGAATTTACTCTCACAACAAACTTGTGTGGCACATGCTGGGGACCAACTATAAAACTTGGAATTGTATAAATTAAATTCCATGTTGAATACAACATTTATTGAAGGTCAAGTCATTAAAATGCACTAACTTAAAGCTTATGTAGATATTAAAATGCAGCAGTGACAGCACCCATTACTTAGAACTCATACCAACATTTTCAGGGAGAAGTTAATCATGAAGAGATTTTGTTTAGAATTTCTAGCACATGGTAATAGTAAGACTAGACTGACTAAAATCCATTTTAAGTGTTTTTCTGCAGAACACATACCCTGTTACTGTCTGCACTCTGGTCAGGCCAGAGAAGGGCAATGGCTCCTACCCTGGCCCTGGGTGCCACTGGAAACCAAGAATGCCCACGGGGACAGAATCAAAGTCAATTAAGAACAAATGCAGAACAGTAGAGTACAGAACAAAAGCAAACAGATAAATCCTTGGGAGTAACTAAATGAGAAGCCACTTTCAAGCTTAAAATGCAGCACATTTAAAATGCAAAAGGAAAGCATAAAAAATGCTGGGAACAGAGCACAGATGTTGAAAGGTCGGCACTCTGGGTCTAGAATTCCATGCCTCGTCTGAAGCTTTCCTCTAAGAACTAGCCATGAATTTGGAGGTCATACTTGACCAACCAGATAGCTTATTAAACTATGAAAAAAGGTTTGTTTTTTAATTTCACTTTTCATCCTAAAAAGATTGAGGATGACAAGCTATGTAAATTAGGTCCTTAGACACAGACAAGTGCCCTACATAGTTTCTGACAAGCTTTTAAAAGATGAGTCTCTTAGTTTCATTTTAAAGTCAAATCTGGAAATGTAGAGGCAGTAAAAACTTTCAGATCAGTTGATTAGAGCATCCTGGTGTCATTTACATGTGAACAGGCTGAATTTTCACCCTCCAAGTCTTCTGAGTGACAGCAGGGGAAAGTGAAAAGAAAAAGAAGTTCCACATTGCAGAAATCCATAAACTGCTGGCGCTAGAGCAGGTTGTTTAACCTCTCATATCTACTTAGTTTCCTCATCTATAAAACAGAGATGATGAGATTGGTGGGGGAATTAGATAACAAGCAGCGCTGAACAAGGGAAAACAATTGACAAGTGGTTGTCTTCATTACTATCAAACTCCAGAATTCCAAACCAAATAACACAAAGAGGTCTTTCTACAGCTGATGAAAAGTTCACCAGATACTTTCTGTAATATGGCCCTCGAATGCTACAAGGACTACTTGAATAATTGGTTAAACCTGGTAAGCTTCATTATTCCAACTGCAAAAGGACATTTACACAGTGGCTCTATCAACTGTGACCTATGGCAATCATGTGCCAATTATTAAGTGAAGTCCCATCTTCTGCAGTAAGAATGCTATGTGTCCTCTGTCCAGAAGACCTAAAAGTAAAATCTTTTTAGTTTTAAAGAGTCAAATCCTTCCCAAACAGGCACCGCAACTGAAGACTCCAGGATAGTCAATGGGTATTTCACCCAAAACATTTCTAGTATGGAGAATCAACTAATAAAATATTGTGTGATTGTCACAATTGAGCATGACTCCAAATCCAGGTAAAATGAGCAAAAACAGTTCTTTGCTCTGCCATCACCATTGGACGACTAGTCCAAGAGACGGGCATCTTTTCGTCACTGGTTTTGATGGATTAGAAGAGAAACTATTTCTTAATGAAAGAGTGAGCCAAACATTTACAAACCAGTTAAATGTATATATTCCCAGAACCACTATGAGAGAAGTGCTCACAGAAACCTCTTTTGAGGGTGTTTTTTCTGAAAGAGGGATTTGTGGTCTAATAAAATGCCTCACTTATGCTTCTTTCAAGTGTTTCTATACTCAAACTAAACAACAGAAGGAAACAAAAACAGTGGGTTTTTGAGAGGGTTTTTTTTTGTTTGTTTTTTAATTTTTTGCAACCTCAAGTACAGAACCAAAATTCCTACCAGAACAGGGCCACTCATTAGCCTTTTCTCATACAACTGACCTCTGAGACTTTCCTCCCCTAATGTGAACTGCCTGCACATTTTTTCACCACATTACTAAGTGCAGAAGCGCTAAGTTAACAGACAGCCCTAGGAGCCGGCGTGGACTGACTGATCACAGTCACCGCTTTCTCACAGGTGTGTTTACAGCAATAGTAAACTGATGCCATACATAACTTTTCACAAATGGAGCTATCGCTTTTTACATTTTGGTTCTATATTTATATATTATTTAAACTTTCCATGGTATTTCTGTCTATAGCCATATTTGATTGGCAAAACACCCAGTTTTATCTGAAGGGTGGGTATCATCCCATTTCATAGATGAGGAAACCAGAAGTGGAAAACACTCATCTAAAATTAAACTAGGTTTGCACCCCTATCTCAAGTTCAATTTTAAGACTATAAGTGAGAACAACTGCATTTTAGGCAAATGTAACCTGTTAATAAATCTTAGCTAATTTTTGTCAATGTTATTAATACAGAAGAAAGCTCTGCTTAAAAAGAGTACATAACACTGGGGAACAAACTTTTTGTTGCATCCACAAAAACACTTGTTCTTACCTAATTCGAGTGTGCTGATCTCAAATCTGACATTAGTTTTTCTCTGTAAACTACAGGTTTTTTGCAATTCAAGATTTTAGGTTTTCATCTTATTATAAAATTTTCAACATTTAGTTTAACATAATAAAGTAGAATGTCCTCTTGGGCATCATCTTTGTGAAAATATAATAATTTATAGAATGCAGCAAATACACTAAAAGATATGATTGCATCCGAATTTGTCTACAATTTCGAAATAGAACGGATTAAAACATTTATTTTAATCATAAAAGTTGCGCAAAACTTAAATTCTATTCAGGCAAAAGTTTGCATTTGTAGCTCTTGCGTTTGTGTACTTGTTGAGGACAATCTCCTTTGATGCTCCAGCAGTAGTCTGCTCATCACTAACAGCTCCAAGATTTTCAGGAAACTTATCAAGGTGACTGTTCAGAAAGTGAATCTTAACGTTCATGTTACATTCAATGTTGCGGAAAGCCAACAGCATCCTTTGAACCAGAAGTTCATAGCTTTCTGCTTTTTTGTTGCCAAGGAAGTTCTTTGTAACTGCCACAAAAGACTGCCATGCTGTTTTCTCCTCCTTATTCAGGTTCCTAGTAAATTCTTTGTCATGTATGAGGGTTCGAATTGGAGGTCCATCGAATACACCTGCTTTTATCTTCTCGAAAGACAAGGCAGGAAAAGCAGAAATAATATGTTGAAAGCATTCACTTTCTCTATTCAAAGCCTGAACAAAACGCTTCATTAAGCCAAGTTTGATGTGAAGTGGGGGAAAAATGATCCTGTCTCGATTAACTACAGGTTCATTCACAATACTTTGCATCCCTACTTCCAGAGCTTCACGTTTTGGCCACTCCTTCTGTGTCCAGTGTTTCTCCTGAGCTTGGCGGTCCCACAAACACAGAAAGCAAGGACACTTCGTGAAACCTCACTGTTGTCCTAGCAGCAAATTTACCATTTTAAGATCCACACAAATGATCTAATTATGCTCCTCATACTTCAGTAAGTTGAGGACAATTTTTATGTCATTATAATCTTCTCTCAGATGAGTTGAATAACCAATTGGAACCACTGCATAAACATTACCATTGTGTAGGAGAACACATTTCAGACTCTGTTTAGAGCTGTCAAAAAATAGTTGCTGTTCTGTTGGACTGTAAATGGTAACACCTAGCTGGCTGAGAAGACTACTGATATCATGACAGTAAAAAAAGTGTTTGTCTTTGGGAAAAAAGTCCACAAAAATTTGTTCATGCTTCCTGAAATGGGATACTTTAGCTGACCGGTGAAGTCCATTCTTTTCTTGAAGCCTAAAGGCTAATAACTCAGCTGCTTTCTTTGATAAGCCCAAATCTCTTAGTAAGTCATTCAATTTGGGTTGGCTACACTGCTGAGGGGTTAATGACTGCTTGGCATCAGAAGAAGACCCTTCAGATTCTACAACCATTTCCTCATGCATTTTATCAAAATACACTTAATCACCATGCTCACTTTCTTCGTCCTTAGAAGAAATAAAACCATTGAAAACAGGAACCAGGAGTGTCTTAGAGTGTGGGATCGGTCGTATTGCTGAAGGAATATTAAGATATGCAATCATATGCCGTTTTTTCTTGCCGATGCCCTTTGTATGGATCAGACAGAAATAACAGTCACTGCTGTGGTCCTTAGGTTCACACCAAACCATGGGAATACCAAAAGGCATCCCTTTGCGTTTTCCTTTTGTCCAGTCATGAAGCATTTCCTCACAATGATGATACACAATATAAGGAACCCAATTCTTGTCTTGATTGCCAAGGGGAACTTGAAAATTTGCAATATATGCACATGTCACAAATGATGAAATATTGTACCTTTGACGTTGAAGTGTGTAACAGTCACATATGTAACAGAAGGTGTCAGGACTATTCTTACATTTACACCTACTTGAAGAAGCCATGATTCAATCTTAAAACAAAATATGAGGATGTTTTCATCAGATAATAATTTTTTACATTGACAAACAACTACAATTATGTAAAAGTGATGTTTGTAAAACATGAATTGCCTTGTGGCTGTGTCCAATCCAAGAGCCGTTGCCCTTTTAACTCCAATTTAAAAACCAATGCATGCCATTAACTGTAACAAAAAGAAACTAAAATTGCATAAAAACTAGAGCATGCACCAAAAAAATGGATTTCAGATTTGGAATCAGCAATGCAGGAATATATAGAAAAAGTTCTAAAACCTCATGTAACAATGAAAAAAAATTGTTCCAAGTGTAATCATTTTACCTCTGCTGGTTGAAATTTCCTTTGCCACTATAAACATCAAAGCTCTGCCAAACTAATTGATGGTTAAATGGTATTCTGATGCAAGGCAAACAAATTATACTTAATAAGGCTATTTACCTTTTTCATGAGTTTTTTAATATTGTACATGCTACTATTTTACATATTGCTCATAGAGTCACAGAAGGTAGCAGATGAGGAAACTGAGAACTGGGGTACGAGTATTGCTCTTAGACTTATGGCTAGGCACCTGCCTGATCTTTGCAACAGAAATGCAGAGAAGAATCCAAGAAAGAGAACTGGGATGAGGGATAAGAGCCCAGGTAGGGAGTGTCCACCCAGGCTCAGCTCACACAGCCCCTTGTCACTTTGCACATGGTGGTGCTAATGCCCTACACTTGACATTTTCAAAAGTGCTAGCTATTTTTCCTATGTGCGTCTCACCTTAACCATATTATGATTTTGACATTCAGCCCCACTAATAAGATACAATGTAAAAATGGAACGTTGACTTTACTGTTACTATTTATGAAAAACTGATTGGTTTGCCAATAAATTATGTTCCCACAAAATTTGTTGTTCCTAAATAAAAAGTAAAAACAAAAAAAAGAGGAAAAAAGTACAATGTAGAAAACTAGTTTCCTAAGCATAATTAGAAGTTTACACAACCTGACCTGTGGTAGAGCAGTGTATAAAGCGTCGACCAGGAACGCTGAGGTCACCGGTTCAGTTCAAAACCCCTGGCTTGCCCGGTCAAGGCACATACAAGAAGCAACTACTATGAGTTGATGCTTTCCGGATCTCCCCCCTTTCTCTCTCTCTCTCCCTTCTCTCTAAAAAAATCAATAAATAAAATTAAAAAAAAAATTTTTAAAGAAGTTTATACTGAAGTATATAAAAGAACTGTCTGTAATTGCATAAATGTCACCTTCTGCAAGCATGACCTCTTAAAAGTCTATTTGTCATCTTCAGGTTTACATGGGATGCACCACAAAATTATATGCCTTCTAAAGCCCAGTCAGGTAAGTCTCCCTATCTACATTATGTGATCTCACATCACAAGAAAGGGAAGATTTCTGGTAGAAGAAACCACTGTCCCTTTTATTTGAAAGAAATTACCCACTGCATACTTGTACTTAAAACACAACAATTCTATATTCAATAAGGAAAAATAGAGAACATAAACCATAATCTTATTCTATCAGAGAAAACAAGCAGTTAGTTAATTGTTAGATTTAAGTGACACAAAAATATAAGGCAGATCATAAAAAATGCTGTGGCTGATAACTCACTTATAAAAATCAACACAATTTATGAAAGTGTTTTTATATTATGTAATGTAACACATAAAATCATAACTAAATTTATATGCATATTTACTAGTCAGAAATATACCGACCTGCCTGACCAGGCGGTGGCACAGTGGATAGAGCATCGGACTGGGATGCGGAAGACCCAGGTTCGAGACCCCGAGCTCGCCAGCTTGAGCGCGGCCCATCTGGCTTGAGCAAAAGCTTGTCAGCTTGGACCCAAGGTCGCTGGCTCCAGCAAGGGGTTGCTCGGTCTGCTGAAGGCCCGCAGTCAAGGCACATGTGAGAAAGCAATCAATGAACAACTAAGGTGTTGCAACGGCAACGAGAAACTAATGATTGGTGCTTCTCACCTCTCTTCGTTCCTGTCAGTCTGTCCCTATCTATCCCTCTCTCTGACTCTCTCTCTGTCCCTGTAAAAAAAAAAAAAAAAAAGAAAGAAAGAAAGAAATATACCAACCTAATATCCAAAGACAAGCACGTGAATGTTCCCAATAGCTATACAAATTATTGAACTAATTAAGAATTCTTTTTTATTTTTAGTTTTCTAATGATTTGAGAGAGAAAATGATAGAAAGGAAGGGAAGAGGGATGGGAGAAAGATAGAGAAGCATCAACTCACTGTACCACTTAGTTGTTCCATTTAGTTGTGCACTCAAGGGTTGCTTCTCCTTTGCGCCTTGATGTGGGATTGAACCTGCTACCTCAGTGTACCAAGATAATGCTCTAGCCACTGAACTACCCTGCCAGGGCCTTTTTGTTATTGTTGTTGTTGCTGCTGCTGCTTTCTATAGGATATGAAAGTCTACTCCTAGTCTAGTACAGACTGGCCAAACTGCCTTCTACAATGATTCTTCTTAGCCCTAGGAGGGTAGCACAGTTGGTTACAGCGTCATATGGATATGTCATGGTTGCAGGTTCAATCCCCAGTCAGAGGACATACAAGAATAAATCAATGAATGCATAAATAAGTAGAACAACAAATCAATGTTTCTCTCTCTCTCTCTCTCTTTCCCCCTTCCTCTCTAAAATCAATCAATACATTTTTTTTAATGTTCTTTGCACAGGTCCATGAGATTTCTTGCACCTTCTTCCACCAGAAGATGCTACAGGCCAAGAAAGGCTGCTTCATATGCTGACTCTTCCCTCCCAGAGTCCCCAGCTCTGAGGATGTCAGAGCTCTAAACCAGCATCTGCCCTCACAGCCACCACATAGGCTTCTCCAAAAAGGGTGACCTGTGTGCCCACGCCTCAGGGGCTGCAGCAAACTCTTTATATCCTTCATATTGCCTTATATAGCACCTTGTTTACAATAGAGACCACTGAGTTATTTTTATAATTTGTTTTACTTCAGGATAGCTCATGCTCATTTTAAAAATCTGTGTTAAATTGAATATATACAGAATAGGAAGTGGAAATTCCCTCTAATCTCTCCGTAGATGACTGAATGAACAACACTTCATGTATATCTGGCCTTTGGCTAGACCTGTCAACAGGCACGTCTTAACACCTACTTGGTAATATCCCACACACGGGGAACCAAGGAGATAGATCTGCTCACCAGAGAGAGGCACCCTACTGGATGTCATCAGTCTCCAAAATAGCTACTCATTCTCTCTGCCCTGTGATAAACCATAAATTCAATACAAACAAAAATATACTAGCTACTTTAAAGAAGGGAAAAAAGAAAAAGGAACTGTGAAAGTGTACCAGTATGGAAATCAACCGCATACTTGAAATTCTATGGGAATACGTTAATAAGAAGAAAACAGGCACCTGGCAGGAAAAAATTTTAAGGAAATTACTGAGACGTGATACATATCCTGTCAAAACAACATATGAAGTGGTGAATCATTTGATGAGTATCTTCTCAGACTTTAAATGCTCCATCAATTTTAAATACTAAGCTGTTCAAATAATCCTGTACCCAAAATTAAATAAATAACTAGCACGTACTCACCACAGTCAAAACAGTCCTCTTTAAGGTCACTAAGATAAGGCACTCTCATTTGTCTCCATAGTTCAGTTCTGGCTAACGCTATGGCCTTCAATGCAATTCAGAATTGTGGAGAGCTTGGCCCTGGACTGGAGAGTTGTCACAACAATAGAAATGTTAGACTTAGTTCACTCTTGACAAGTCAAGCAGAACACCAAGACCTTGATCAAACGTCTCCAGAATTCTGTAAGTTTGTTTTCACTCTCAGATGTCTATAGACAGAAAAAATATATATGCAAAGCTAGGTTTCCCATACAAATTTAAGATGTAAAGTAATACATATAATAAGTATATTGCCCAAACAAATTAAAACACAAAAGAATAGTCTCTTCTGTTTAATAACATCCAAGTTTTTCTCCCCCACCAAATAGTTATGGTAAACGTTTATTTATAAGCCCAAATATAAAAGGGTTTTATAAATTATTAGCAACAAGTAATTATGCAATCTCAGGAAATAAAAGTTTTAAAGAAAGTGCAAGAGTTTGTGGTGGAATTTGACATCTGAAAGATATCCACTCCAATTTACAAACTAATATGAAAAATACAGTTTTTCATTAAAATGTCTATTTCTTAAGTTCATTTATTTTTATAACATCACTGAAGCATATACATATTTACAATACAGATTGCATTTGAGACACTAGAACAGAAAAAATACTGGGCAATACTTGGACTTCCATTATACTAGGTATGGTTCCCAGAAAAATACCGTTACTCAGGCTGCTGAGAATGCCCTGCCCCACACCACCTCCACATTAAAACAGATTTGCTTTCACAGCTGCTGATTTTGCAGCACTGAGAGCTCCTCAAAATTCACTCCCAAGCCTCTTACCTCTAAGCCTGTAGCACCCAATATATGCCTGCCCCCTAGTACTTACTAGCCAAACTCAACTCAGTAAAGGCTCAGAACTCAAATAGAACTCTCAAACTCCCTGGGATGAAAAAGCTTTAGAAAGAACTCCTGAATAAGAGGATTTAAAGCCCCTTGACCCAGCAAGTAAAAATCTGAATAGCTTGATATCCAATGTCTAAATCACCAATATAATAGGGTACCTTCATCTTGAGGTTCTATGACAAGTGGAGAGATGCTATGCCTTAAAATGTCATCTTTTCTATGAGCACAATTTGTTTTCATTCATGTTAGTAGTCAGGAGCTATATGAACTACTAGAGGTTTTAGGAGTTTGCTACACTTTTTGAAAAAATGTTGTGAAATCAAACAGAACATAAGTCACCAAATTTCTTCAGAGAAAGGGTGGAGCCCAAATGGGAGTAATGAGAAGGAGAGGGAGGGGCAGAAAAGAGAGAGAACCTTTATAAATGTTATTTTAGCTGAAAATAAAACATTTATCAAAAATGCCACCAATTTGATTTGGGAACCATTCTCCACCCAGCCTAAATGGAGTTAGGTACAATAAATTGCATGAGCCAAAATGAAATGAATACCCATTTTCAGTCATCTTTGAATTCAATTAAAAATAAGTACTAGATTATTACAGGCTGATTTCACCTCACTGCTCATGAAGTATTCAGACAACACCTACATGAGCAGCCGTTGCAGGAAAATCTCAGGGCATAAGCAATCATTCTCCCTGTAAAGATGCAACCTTAAAGCAGCATCTTCAAACCTAGGTTCCTGAACAATTTAGATGTTACCAGTCAAGTATGTGAAAGCACTCTTGGAGTCAAGCATTATGCTAGTAATCCAAGACAGGGTTAAGACACCATACTCAATTCCATAGAAACATAGAACTTGAGAGATGGGACACACCATAGAGAAGGGATTGGCCCAACCCCTCAGGTTTCAGTGAAGCTACCAGAGCCCAGAATGGTGACATGGCTCATCTGATATGTATGTCAGTCACAGTGCTAAGATTTTAACCCAAATTCTTCTTCTGGTTCAGCCTTTGCTACACCCAAGATATCTTTTTAAAAACTTCTTATTGCACACAATCTACTACGATCTTTTAAATGAATGGCATTTAAAAAAAAACACCCATCATGTTCAACTCCGACTTTAAAACATTGCTCTTAAATTCATTTAAATCCAGACTTCTTCTCTACTTCTACCAATTTATGTGGTTGCTTGTCCACAAAGATGATGTAACAATCAGTGAACATAAAGCTTCCTACTATGAATGTGAAAGGTAGGAAAAAAAACCTTACTCTTATTTTTAATTAAAAGCCTTCTAATAAACCAATATCCAAATTACACTTGGCATTCCTATCAAGATGAGTTTCTTTTTAAACTGTTTAAAGTTGAATTGTCCCTAGCACAGCCCCATTTTTTTAAGTAAGCCAACTGAAAAGCTAATTTGGGACTTTTTACAGATATGAAGATAACCTAGTCCTAGAGTATTCATTTTTATTGCAAAACAACCTAATTCATCTATATGTGAAATCTATTTCACCTTCTTACATAAGATTTTAACATGTTTATATAAGGCTAAAAATCAAAGGACATGAGATCTTTCTCTCATAATTATTTCTACTCAAACTGAACCTTTTCTCTTGCCCTAGGCCAGCTAGCTCAGAGGTAGAGCGTCAGACGGCATGTGGAAGTCCCAGGTTTGATTCCTGGCCAGGCCACACAGGAGAATCACCTATCTGCTTCTCCACCCTTCCCCCTCTCCTTTCTCTCTATCTCTCTATCTCTCTCTTTCCCTCCTGCAGCCAAGGCTCCACTGGAGCAAAGTTGGCCCGGGCACTGAGGATGGCTCCTCTGCCTCCGGCACTAGAATGGCTTCAGTTGCAACAGAGAACCAGATGGGCAGAGCATTGCCCCCTGGTGGGCATACCAGGTGGATCACGGTCTGGCCCATGTGGGTGGGAGTCTGTCTCTCTGCGTCCTTGCCTCTCATTTCAGAAAAATACAAAAATAAAATAAACACAAAAAACTGGACCTTTCCTAACTAAAGATCAAGGAATAATTAGAATTCCCATAGCTGAGATTTTAAAGGTTTTCACACCCTTTTATATTCAATGAATAAGCTATTAATCTTCCTGGTTATTAAGTGGGTGAAAATACATAAGTATTTTATATAAAAACTCAGTGTAACAAAAAACAATTAAAGAAAAGTACTTCTATTTTATTCCCCTCATGAATCCGTCAATTAAAAACCTATTAAATCATCATTACACGTTCTGTGTGTTGTCCTTTACTTCCAAGAATGGGAAGTGGCCAGCTGAAAACTGGCTAAGTCTCTCTCTAGGGGTTCTAATAATTGGTAAGAAAGTAACTTCCAAAAATCTATTCCCTGAGAACTTTTGAGAAGTTATAACGCTGGCAATTCCATGAAAGGCAACACTAATGGGTTAGATGAGCCACTTCTTAAAGGCATTCTCCCATCACTCCATCCCATCCAAATTCTACTTCCCCCAAACTTTATTAACAGTCAATGAAATCATTACCTAAAGGGATCATCACTATTCATAGAAATAACCAAGACCTCCCATTTGGAAAGAATAGGGGGAGGGGGGACGCCAGGATAAGAAAGAATCTGTTGTGATTTCCAAACCATAATCCATTGTGGAGAATGACAGGATTCAAATACGGAAGACAGGCACATGTCCTTCCAAGTTCCAAAAAGACAGACTCTACAAACTATAGACAGAAGGAGCTTCACATTGATTCTTAGCAAGATCCTAGAACAGAATATTGTAGGTTTCATGTCTGAGTACCTCATAGAGGAAGCAGTGGCTACTTGGATACAAGAATAAGTCACTTGAGAATAACCCCATCTGTTTTGTGGTTACTAAACTGATAATTCCATATGGCAGGGGTATAGTAGATTTGGTAGATAGTGTATAACCTGACAACAAAATGGAAAACTAAGAATCAGATGCTAGTTCAAATAAGAATAATTGATTGAATATGTCTTAAAATTTATAAACATTGATCTGAAATGAAATTTATATAAATGCACCAAATTGTTCTGCCCTAGAACTCAGCATTTAACAGTTTTATTTCCTTAAGGCATTAAAAAAATGCATATTGAATCTGTGGATAACTTGAAACAAAATAAAAAGGGTAGTGAACATGATAAGTTTATAGATAAACAATCTAAAAGGCTCAAAAAAGAGGATCACATCAGAAAAATAAATTTAAGAGAGAAATATTAAGTTCTATTCAGAGGACTAAGAAGTCAATTGCACAAGTCCATGAGTGGGATGAGGCTTAGCAGCAACATGTATAAAAACAAACTTGGTAATTCTGAGATGACTTGAACATCAAGAATCAATAGCCCTGTTCAGAAGTACCATAGATGGGAAGCCATTGTTTGAGAAATAATTCTATCCCAGGTTCTGTATTAAGCACTTAACATAAACTATCTTATTGAGCCCATATAGCAACCCTATTAGAGAAACAGGTAAAAACTGAGGATAAAACTTTAAGTGACTTGCCCAAGACAAAGTAGAAAGTAGCAGAGATGAGTCTCCCCAAGTCTCTGATTTACAGCCAGCAGTTCTAACCTAAAGGCTTCTCTGCTTCCCTAGAAGAAGGGGCGGGGTGTCTCAGCAAGGGTCCTAGAGTGTTCTGCACAATCAGATGGTGCCTGGAATGATGACATTTTAAGAAGAATAGAGAAAACTGGAATATGTTCATATTCCAGGGGTAAGAGGACCCAAAAGCTTATCATTCAACAAAGGCTAAAGAAACCAAGATTTTTATTTTTCTACTTTAATAAAATAAAGCTTAAATGTAGGATACATACTTAATTTTAAAATACGTAAGTGGCTGTCATGTAAGAGAAATCGTTCAGAATGGCTCCCGAGCAGAACTATAGTATAATAAACTTCATACAGGAGCAATTGCTTTTAACATTCTAAGGTTTCCAAAAATAGACTGTGAGTTAGGGGGATGCCAGCATATAGAGGGCTAGGAGGACCCAACATCCATCCACCCAACCAAAAGAAACACAACCAAACAACTACAAACCAACTAGAATAGCACTGGGAAAGTTTTGTACTACAAGGAAGCAGCAGCAGTAGAAACCCTGTGGAGCTAAAACACTGAGGATGGCCACAGAGAAAATCGTAGGAAGCATCTTACCCTCATCTCTCCATCCCCTCAACCAAAGCAGCTCAGTGTCAAGAAGGAGCCCCTTGGAGGGATGTCACTCAACAGGGTAAATTAAAGGCCAGTAGGAAAACCCTTGCCACTATGGAAAACAGCATGATTTTCATTTTCAAAAAATTAAAAATAGAACTACCATTCAGCAATGCCACTTCTGGGCATATATCCTAAGGAGAGAAAACAACGACCTCAGAACTATATGCACTTCCATGTTCACAGCAGCTTATATGCAATAGCCAAGAATGGAAACAGCCTAAGTGTCCATCAACAAATGAATGGAAAAAGAAAATGTGCTATATATAAATGATGGAATATTATGCAGCCATCAAGGAAATTTTTCCTTTTGCCATAACATAAATGAACATGGAGAACATTATGCTAAGTGAAATACTTTGGACATTAAAAGACAAATACCGTCTGCTATAAAATACAGTACCAGTAATAGGTGGAATCTTTTAAAAAGCCAATTTCATAAAAATGCTTAATAAAATTATAGTTGCCAGGGCTGGGGTGCATGAGAAAATGGGGAGTTGTAAGTCTAAAGACATAAACTTTTAGTTACAAGTTCTGAAGATCTAATGTACAGCATGGTGACCACAGTTAAAGGGGTGTTGCATACTTGAAAGTTGCTGAGCATAGATCTCAAGTGCACTTGCCACAAAAAATAGTTAAATATGTGAGGTGATGGATGTGTTAATTATCTTGATCTTGATAATTACTTCAGAATATATATGTGCATATTTGAAATATACATGATGATCCGATATGGTTATATTTTACAATTATTCTTCAATAAAAGTGAAGAAGAGAACATAGACTGGATTATCATCATGGTTATTAGTACCCCACCACAACAGGACAGTATTCAAATGGTCAACCATTTGGAGGTAAGCTATACAGGGGGGTTGCAAATCTGCTAGAAAGGAGGAAAAGCCTTTTAGGTTTTTTCACCCAAAGACTGATTCTAAACAAGAATTTCATTCATTTCCCCAAAGACAACACACAGTTTTCTAAGAGAGGCCTGGGGAGTGTCCCATTCATATCTGAGAAGGACTAGCCATCTAATTTCCTGAGCAACTTTTATCTCCCTCCCTGTATCCCAATATTTTCCAATGCAACCCACACCTGACACTAAAGAAAACATCATCATTGGCCTTTGCAGGGATGCTGTAAACCAGAAGGACTTGTCATGACAGTTAGCAAAATACCTAGCCAACTGACATGTGTATATTCTACTTTGAGCACCCTACAAAGTAGCCCACATCAGGGTGCCTGCCATCAGTGGGCTCACAGTATGGCTGGAAAGTTGAGACTTACACACAGGAGCATATAATGAATCCAAGAGCAGGTGGAAATGAGAGATACAGGCAATAGAATGACAGGAGTTCAGAAAGGAAAGAGCTCAGTTGCAACTACGTTGGTCAAGGGCTTCAGAGAGAAGGTTGTTTGAGGACGCTCTGAGGACTGCAGTACAGGCATGCCTCATTTTATTGTGCTTCACAGACGTGCTTTCCACACACTGAAGGCGAGACCCTCCACCAGCAAAAAGATTACAACTTATTTTATTGTGGTGGCTGGAACGAACAACTGCAAGTTGATGCTTCTCATCTCTCTCCCTTACTCCACTATATATATATATATATATATATATATATATATATATATATCAAAACAGTAGCAATAGCTCATAATCCCTTCAAATGCTCACTGTCTTCCCATTGAGGGCACAGTGCAGACCCTGCAGATAATACATTCCTGGCAGCATTGCCCAAGACAGAAAGGTTGAATTGACCAAAGCCCTCCTCACTTTGAAATGTCATGATGTTAGAAGTGGCAGGTTCTTAGAGACCATCAAGTCTACTCCTTTTCATTTCACCAGATGTGAAAACTGAGATCCAGAGAGGTCTCATACTCACCAAGTTTACATAACTGATTGCTCACAGGCTGCCTCTATCCTGCCTCAAACTTGGTAGCCTAGGGTGCTTTCCCCTGAGGTCACACTGACATCTCACTGCCTTCTGAAACCTGGGAAACCTGCTAAAGTTACTCTTTTTTAATGTCAATTTTCCATTTGTTACCAATAAAACCACCAACATTTTCTGGCACTTACTCTCTGCCAAGAACTACCAGAAGGACTCTCTGTAAATCTACTCATTGTATTTTCACAACCACCCAAAGGGACAGATTACAACGATTATCTCTATGTCACAAATGGAAAACCTGAAGTAGAGAGAGGTCACACAGCCCGGACAGAGCCTGGGCTGCCTAACGAGACAGTCTGTCTCCAGAGTCCCCGCTCTTAACCACTTTGTTGTGGTTCATGAAAGATAATTTCTTTAAGTTATAAAATGATGGAAGAAAAAGAGCAGGCCTTAAGCACAAAGGGCATGGTCACTAGTTTTGATAATGAATTTAAGAGGTAAACCAGAAATTCCATTAATACATGTAATAGATTTCTTGATCACCTATTTATTTTTTTCTTTTAATATTTTATTGGATTTATGGGGTGACACTGATTAGTAAAACTGTATAGGTTTCAGGTGCACAATTCTACAATACATCCTCTGTATATTGTATTGTGTGTTCACCACCCCAAGTCAAGTTGATCATCTATTAAGTTAAGGGAAAGTCTATCTGTATGCCATAGGAATTATATAAAGCATATTAACATTTTAAGCATTTCCTAAGAGGCAGAATGATTGTGTGCATACCAGTCAAACAAAGCCTGACATTTGAAGTAGGTAGAATGTATTCACAGTGGCCAAGACATGAAAACAACCAAAGTGCCCCTCAATAGAGGATTAGATAAAGAAGAAGTGGTACATATATACAATAGAATTCTACTCAGCCATAAGAAATGATGACATATTGTCACTTATGACAACATGGAAGAACCTTAAGAACATTATACCAAATAAAGTAAGTAAATCAGAAAAAGCTAAGAACTATATATGATTTGACACATAGGTAGGATGTAAAACTGAGACTCATGAACACAGATAAAAACAAAGTGGTTAGTTAACCCTGACCAGTTGGCTCAGTGGTAGAGCATCAGTCCTGTGTGTGGAAGTCCCACGTTCAATTACTGGCCAGGGCACACAGGATAAGTGCCCAACTGCTTCTCCACCCTTCCCCTCCTGCAGCCAAGGCTCCATTGGAGCAAAGTTGACGCAGGCGCTGAGGTTGGCTCCATGGTCTCTGCCTCAGGCACTAGAGTGGCTTCAGTTGCAACAAAGCAACACTCCAGAGGGACAGAGCATCGCCCCCTAGTGGGCATGCTGGGTGGATCCTGGTCAGGTGCATGCGGGAGTCTGACTCTCTGCCTCCCTGCTTCTCACTTCAGAAAAATACCAAAAAAACTGAAGTGGTTACCAGGGAGATGGGGATGTGGGGGCGGGAATGGAAAAAGGGACTAAAGAGGGACAAATACAGTGACAGACAGTGATTTTACTTTGGGTGATGGATACATAACATGATCAACAATTCAAATGACATAGAAATGTTTACCTGAAACTTGTGTACTCTTATTGATCAATGTCACCCTGTTAAATTTAATTTTCTAAGTAAAATAAAAAGAAATAGGCAGAATGTTATTTGAGTGCTGGTTTCAGAAAGGTTTTTTCTGGAAAGAGGACCTGTATGGAAAGTGAAGATGTCACTGATCTCTCTTGTGCTAGCTTCGCTTACAGATCCAAATTTCTTCTCTACTAATAAAATAACATTACTTTTACATTAACTTTCTCCAGAAATCCAACCTCAAATTGATAATTGAGAAAATTATTAAACTAAAATAAGAGAAGACATTTCTGAAGACAAATAAAAATATATCTGATAAAAGTATTCAAAAACCAAGATCACTAAACAAATACCCAATATTCAGTTATATTACTTTTTTACTTTCCCTTATATTAAACATGATGTTAAATCTCATTATCTTGTTTATCCAGGAGAAGAAGTCCAGGAGCAGTAATGGTAGAAATAAACAAATTACAAATGTGCCTAAGATCAAATTTCAAGGGAAAAACTGGAGTCAATTAAGAAGATGTACTATCACATAAAAAAGTTATGTAACATTTTACCAGCCAAATATATTAGTGTTAATTGTGCAAAAGCCCATTCAAAATGCAAGAGATCCTAAAAAAAAAAAAACAAACCTCTAAAACCAGAAAAGTATAGCCTTAAACATGAAATCCACAGTCCAGAGAATTAAAGCAAAGAACAGTGTCAGGCACGCTGTAGACCCTCAATAGCTGTTGGATGAATATAAGTGAAGAAAATGGTCACAGAAAGAGGAGCATGAAAGGAACTGTCAAAATGGCTAAACAGCAGAGTAACACTGCTTTGAGCTTTTGAGAACTTTTTCATACCAGGATAATAACAAAAGGACTAAGGATTATACTGGACAAAATGACAGACTACCATCCAATCAGGGCAAAATGCTCAGTGGTATAGGACCTGACCTGCCTTAAGAAAAGTATCACCAAGCCTCACTTTGCCTAAAAAGGGGATCTGGACGCAAGCCCTACAGGGTGACATGATATTTAAAGCATAACTCTAACAGAGCAAAATTCCCTGGATTTGGTGCATTTCAAATGCAACATTGTTTTTCATTTAAAACTCTCAATAGGAGTTGCCCAGTTTGACCCATCTTTTCATACCAAATCTTATTTACAGTCACAGGGGTAAAAAATATCCTATAGCTTTTCTGCTCCACTAAAGCAATATAAATACAAATGCAATGAGACTAAACCTACATAAGCCAGAGCTGTCATATCTGATCAGTAAATTAAAGCTTAATAAAATTACAGCCAGGCTGGGAGTTCAACAGTAATTTGGAATCTGTGCAGTACATCCCAGCCATGCCCATATCATAAAGGATTTTCCAACATTTATGTAATAAATCTTTTCTGGGGAGTCAGCACTTGGTCATAAACGCTGGCAAGACTTAAAGTTAGAGCGTAAGTAGCAATATAGTGGTTACCCGTTCTATACAGAATGTTTAACATGAAGTAATATCATATTTCACTATTTACTTTAATACCTATTTAGAACACATTTCCTTTTCTCACATGGCATATACTAAAGGAGGTCATGTATCAGCTCACCTGAAATTCCCACCCAATTTACATCTTAGCCACAACAGTAGTTTCTTCTAAGAGCACAATGGGAAAATACTTCAAACTCTTCTGCAGTATTCACATGATTTTTTAAAAGGTGTGAAACCCAAGTGAGGCCCCTGATGAAATTTCAGAGAGCCTTAGTTACCAACTACAGGCACTCCTCATTTTATTATGCTTCACTTTATTGCATTTCACAGATACTGTGTTTTTTACAGAAAGGCAAGACTCTCCACCAGCACAAAGACTGCAACTCACTTTATTGTGATACTCCCTTTACTGCCGGGGTCTGGAATCAAACCCAAAATATCTCGGAGCTAAACCTATACTGCTGTCCTCTTTAAGTGTTTCTGAATTGCTTAAAGGACAAGACGGGTGCTACAAAGGAAAGTCTAATGGCACACCTGTTGCATAACTTGTTCTTGGTTGGCCAGATTTTGATAAGGAAAAAAACAGTCAAAAGCAGTACAAACACTGATTCTCTGTTCTCCATTCTCTTATTAGTCAGGACATTTGTCTGACTCACACCTGCAGTAGCTAGCTGTGCCTCAGTTTCTCTAACGCTATCCAAATTCCTATTTGACTAAAGTTAAGGAACACAGTCAAACAGAAAGTCCACATTAGAACATTACATTGAAATACAATGTTGTATAAATTCCAAAGGCTTTTGCAGTATTCATTTTTTTTCCTTCAAAGACTCGGAAGGGGTTAATATGGTCACTAATCAAGATCAGGCAAATACCTATGTGCTTTAAGTAAGAACGTGTATACAAAAACCCAGGACAGATATATAGAAACCCTCCCAGGTAAAGTTATCACTCTGCTTGGATAATCATGTGCAAAGAACAAACCACAGAACATAACAAGGACAGGTCTTTTATTTTGCTTTTGTTGTGAAAACAAGATTTTGCTTCTCCCCCTGACAGCTTCAGGGCCTGGGAGATAAGATGACAAAGCTTCATAAAACTAGAGACCCCGTGGGACCCCAAATGATCGGTTCTTTCTGAACGTACTTATCCCTATTTCTTACCCAGTTGGCACTGGTCTGGTGGTTAACCTCCATAACTCTGGGTCGTTGAATATTTGCCAAAACCCGGGCAGGGGTCAAGAGAGAAAAGCTGCGCAAACACAGATGGTGCAGCCTTTCCTTAACCTACCCAGTTATAACCAATGGGGGGACGCTGTGCGTTCCTAGGGAGGCAGATGGGTTCTGTTCTGGAAATCTAATTGGTGTCTGGGAAACCAGAGCTGCGTTTCCAAGGCGGCATGAACACCCAGGTTCCACACAGCCCTGGATGGCGAGGGTGCCTCCTCGGCCAAGCACAAGCCCATAACTATGACCCCGGTGGAAGCTCTAAACACGGGAAGATTAGGGTACAACCACCCACACCCCAGATGTTCATGGAGCAAACAAATCTATTAAAATAAGCATAAGGAAATCCGACAGAATTCTGACAGCCTCTTCTAACCAAGATAACTGCAGATACCTTTTAAGATAAAGCAGATGCTGCCACACGAAAGAAATGTTAAGGTCTCTGCCCTGAGTTTGTGCTTGGTCTGCTCTCTGGAGACTCGGCCCCGCCAAGCATCCTCGGCCCGGAGCCGAGGCACCGACGGGGAGAGGAGACCCCAGCTTTCGAGGATCCCCCTTCTCCACCGCAGGAGTGCCATTTATTTCTCTAGCACCCGAAGGACACTGACGGGTCTTCCACCCACCCATCCCCTGTCCCTCGAGACGGGGTCGAGAGAGACCACCTGCGCCTTCTCGGTGCGCCCCCGACTGCGCCGCCTGAGCGACCTCGCGCTCTGCAGCTGCCGTCGCCGCGCGGCGCTGTGCAACCCTTTGCACTTGTTGCTGTTCCCGAGGGAAGAGGCGACGGCCATCCCTCGCGCCGGCGAGTCCGCAGTAGCGCCCCCTCGGCTGACCCGTCCCCCGGGATCCTGGAGAAGCAACGCCGCGACTGTGAACACAGGCGAAGTGGCCCGAGTTTTCTGCCCAGGGTTGCAAAGAGACGCAGGGGATGAAACCCCAGAGAGCACTCACCTGGGCTGTGGCCCCCGCCACCTCCGCACCCGAGCCAAGCGCTGTCCCCACTCGCCCTGCCCGAGGGCGCCCCGGAGCCGGGAAGGCTCTCCCGAAGCTGCCAACGCCCGGCGGCGGCACAGCGGCGGCCAGCGCGGAGGGGGCGGAGCCGCGGCCGCGCTCCCAGGCCCGGCTGGCGGCGCCCGGGGCTGGTGCCGCCCCCGCTGCCTGCGCGCCTGCCGGCTGCCACAAGATCCCGGCCTGCCCACAGCCCGGCCCGGCATCACATGGCCGGCCCGCCCGCCGCCGCGCCCGACACCGGCTCCAGCAGGAAACCTGAAACCCCGACTGCGCTGTCTCCGCCTGCCCCCTCCCTCCGCTGGGCGGTGGCCGGCTCGCCTCGCTTCCCTCCCGGGACTCGGAGCGCCGAGGCGGGCGAAGGCTGGCGTGGCCCTGCCCAGCAGCAGAGGGTGAGGTTGCGCCCTGGAGGCGGCGCCCGCGCCTCGCCTTGGCGCTGCCCGAGGAAGAAGCTGGCCTCCCGGTTCCTGAAAGGAGTTGTGCCAGGCCCGAGCGAAGCTTAGGCTGTCCTCACCTCAAAGCCACAGGTGGCGGAGGCCACTTGTGACATAACATGGCCCAAGTATTACTTTAAAATCTTGACGTTCGTGTTCCTCTGGGCCAGAGCTTGGAGAGCTAGGATTCTCCTGTTGTTACCGTGCACGCAAGCGGCTCCATTAGAAGTCTTCATTATTCAAACATTCTCATGAAAACTGTTACCGGCTGACAATATGAAAAGGACTCCTTTACCGTCCAGCTAGAACCATCACAGCCAAGCCGGGAAGCCTGTCCATCAGCCAGGCCTTCATAAAACAGACTTCAGACATAATAGCAGCTTTAAAGGCAAAAATCCCAATTTGAACTTTTCTTGTAACTACCCTTCCTGCTTTGTCTTTCCTGGGAAGCCCTGCCGCCTACAAGGCCAGGACAGAGGTGTGGCCCTGAAAAACTGGCCACAAAGGTACCTCTCCCCAGCCCTCACCAACACCTCTCCAAGCCAGTTCAGCCTCCCTTCCCACACGCACCTTGCCCAGCCCACCTTGCTGATACAGCTCCTGAAGAGCAAGGCGGAAGAAGATAGCAAGGACACCCTGTCCTGTGTCTGGGGTCTTACTTAGCCCTGCATCAGGGCAAAGATGGGACGTTCCGCCTTAATAAAGGGACCTCAAAATGGCATAGTACGCCTGACTCTGAGCTGCAATCCCAGTTGATTTCTGTTTCACCGAGGACGTGGAGTTAAGGCCTGGCCTCATGTACTGCCTTTTAAAGAAAAAGTTCTTGCCCAATGCCAGAAATTCAAGTTACTTAAAATAAAAGTAAAAACAATAATGTTTTACAAAAATATATTGAACCCTAAAATGTCCACTGAAGATTAACTGAATCAACACACCAGGCAAAAATGGTTTCCAGACTCTGGTGAGCAAAAACATTGATGTGTTATTTTTTATTGCTTTTCTCCTTTTTACATCACTAGTATTGAATCACTGTGCATTTTCTTTTCTTTCTTCTCCCCAACCCGGACCTTTTTTTTTTTTTTAATGCTGTCAAATATATATATATATATATATGGGGTGGAGGAGAGTGGGAGAAGGAACAACTAACTATTCTAAGAAATTACCCCAAACTCCTTCCCCACAAAACGGAAACAGGGCAAAACTAGTTATTGTGAAACCCTCACCAGCTGAGGACATACAGTCATGCTATCTGCAGTTTTCTTGCCTTCTCTCAAGCACTGAGATTGATCAATACTTAAATAAGTACTTAGCTTTCAACTTCTTTAGGTTCAAATATTAAGCAAAGTGTACTCTAGCAACCTTAAAAGAAGCCAGAAAAAGTATTAGGAAGCAATCAGTTGTGCAAATAATCTTTTTGCATCTCATTGATTTTGCTGCATATAAGTCATTCAGGACACTGAGATAGTGCTACCAATGGCTGGAACAGTGTTTCCTTAGAATTCAAAGACTGTATTCTCTCAGTCCCCAGACAAGGGACATTCATCCAACTAAAAACCAGGTTGGCCATTCAGTGGAGAAAATTCTAACGTCTTATTGAGTCTTATGCTCTGTCTTTTCTACTTATTTGGTCCCCATTCATCCTTATAGACTTCAGACAGACCTCCTGCATAAATCCTTCCTTCATTGTCCTGGTTTCTGCCAGCCACTGAACTTTAACAAAGCTTAATGACCTTATCACACAATTTAGCACCTGACTATATTTGCTGTCAGATGTTAGACTATTACAGGTTCCTATTCTCTCTTCAACTTCTCATTTCAAGGACAAAAACTGTTTCTTATTCCAGTAATCTCCACAGTCCTAACACAGGGCACCTCCTTAGTACTTAGTATCTTTATAGAGACCCTAGCACTGGACTATTTAGTATTTGTTTTTTAAGTGTACTATCACATCAGTAATGCAGGAAGAAAAATATCATAATTTTCTAACTTTTTTGGAATGGATTATGAGCACTCCAAATTCTGTTACCTACTTAATTTTTTCCTGCCCTTCACTCTATTTCCTTTGCCAATAATTCTCAGTGGTTAAATAATTTATATCACATGTTTAGCCATATGAGTTAGAATATTGCCAGCATTTCCTAAATAAAAGCATGATACTGGAAGACAATCGATTGGGAAAAGGGGGAAAGTTTTAGAGTTAGAAATAGGATGACCTTGAGAAAATTCAACTTTACTAAGCTTCTATTTTCAGTCACTCTGCTCTTTTCTAAACCTCCCAAATCAAACTTTCTAGGAAACCAACCTTTTCTTGATATATCCTGCCCTTCAAGAAAGTGAAACCTTTTATAAATAAAACATCCAATCATGTTCACTGGACCCCAGCCCTTCCCAGGTACCCATCTCCCCATGTACAAATGCAGTGAACCAGACAGGGAGCAATATCTGTCTCCAGGATAGCAGAGTCCATTTAGAAGACAAGGGATGGAACAGTCTAACCAGTTTCTGAAATTCACATACACTGCACTAGACCAAAACTGTGAAGGGCCAGTATAGCCTATTCTTGATCCACCCATGGAACTGCACAGGTTTTTCCTTAAGACCTAGAATAGTCTTCATCTCAGAGAGTGATTGTTTATTCCTTGCCAGAATGGCTCCAGCTGTCTTCAAGTTGTAGTTCATACCTTAAATTTTAAACCAACTCAAAGGTCCCTTGTTGCTCTCCAGGGCACAACTGCACCAGGCAGGCCAACTTGATGATGCCCCAAATGCATCTGTCTATACATCTCCCATCAGTCAGAAATCTTGTTTCCAAGAGCACCACTAGAATGCACAGGTCTGGATGTGGAGCAGAACGACTCAATATCTAACATTTCTCCAGTCTCCTAACGCCTGCTAAACACATGAACACATTAAATCCCAGCCTGGAGCAAATTTTTAGTTACATAATAAGAGCCCTTACAAGAACAGAGTTGAGATACTAACACCATTTTAATTAGGGAGATGCAGTCACTAATCACTGATAATACAGGTGGGAAATAATTTGTGTGCAACTGTCAAATAGGCTGTAATTAAGTTTAAAACTTCTGGTGACATGGATGGTGAGAATGAAGCTTCAGTGTTCTGCACATGACATCATTTGGAAGCCTCAAAATGCACATATAGCTTTGGACAGCAATTACTCATTCAAGAGGATCAAAATCCTGTTTTTCTATTTACACGGGACACAAAGGAAAGGAAAAGACAGGAAAATCTCTAAATAAAATTCATATGAATCAGTCTACCCCCCAAAAAAATACATAAAAATATTTTAACTCAGCCTTTTAAAATCCATTCAGACCCATTTGACTTCTTATAACATATAACTCAAGAGAGAAGTTTGGAATCTTGCCACTAAAGGATCCAAGAAATTTTTGTAACTGCCTAAGTTAAATATCCTGCAATTTCTAAATTCAACTCAAAAGACCGAGGTAGTCAATGCTAGTTTCAAAACAGGGGTACTATTTGGTTGTTGTTGTTGTTTTGTTCATTTCAATTCTGAAAGATGCCCACCTTTACTCTCCCCTGAAGTTGGACATCTTGGCAGACCTATTCCTTCCTTAGCACTCTAAGGAGGCAAGCAGGGCAGGAAAGCTTACAGAGGTCTTCATGCTCCAACTCGTTATGCACAGACTTAAGAATCATCCGGAAAAAAAAAAAAAGAATCATCCGTAAAGTACAAAAGAAAATTGGAAGACTTGGACAAAATGGAGAGTCTACGAATAATGTCTCTAATTATTATTGTTTAAAAAACTTGTTCTACCCAAAGCCCTCTCATTAAAGTCAGTTCACTCTCCTCCATCAAATAAAATGTCTTTAAACTATCACTCTCTGATATTAGTTCATAGTATGAATAATTAGTTGTTTTTCATTTTGAAAAATAAGGTCAGCCAGATGGGATAGATGAGCATGGCAAGCAGCCAGGACAGAAATGGTGGTCAAGCTCAGAGAGGTGAGACAGAAACCTCCGCCTTCTCCCTCTCGACTAGGGATCCGCAACCTTTACCTATAAGGGGCCAGACAGTAACATATTTTTTTAATTGATTTTAGAGAAAGAGGAAGGGAGAAAGCAAGTGAGAGAGAGGCAGGAACATCCATCTGTTCCTGTATGTGCCCTGGCCGGGGATTGAACCAGCAACTTCTAACCTTCGGGATGATGCTCCAACCAACTGAGCTATCCAGCCAGGGCCAAACAGTAATTTTTTGAAGCTTTGTGGGTTATATGCTCTCTGTCACAACCACTAAACTATGCCAGTATAATACAAAATCGGTGATTGACAATATGCAAACAAATGAACTTGTCTGTGTTTCAAAAAAAAATTTATTTACAAAAATAGGTGGTGGGCCACATTTGACCAACAGGCTTTGGTGGGTAGTTTCCCTACCCACCGCTCTAGACCACTAGAATAACATGCGAAGCTTTAAAAACAAAAAATGCCTGGATACTACCTCAAATATGGACAACTAGTCATGTGGAAAACCACAACATGACAAAAACAGTCCAAAATTAAGCTATAGAACTAAACTATAGAAAATAAGAATTAAGCTATAGGAAAGAAATAAAGCAGAGATAGTGTGGGGGAAAAAGAATTTTTCATAAATTCTCATTAATATACTCCAGAGTTATAAAAGGAAATAATATATCTATCAAACAAGAACAAGATGCTAGACCCTGGACAGGTTGCTCCGTGGATAGAGTGTCATCCTGATGTGCCAGGGTCTCGGGTGTAATCCCCAGTCAGGGCGCACATGAGAAGCAACCAGTGAGTGCACAACTAAATGGAACAGCTAAGTGGAACAGCAAGTTGATACTTGTCTCTCTCTTTCTCACTCTCTTGCCTTTCCTCCTCACATTCTCCCTTCCCCCACCCCTCTCAAACCAATGAGAAAAACAAACAAAAAACAACAATATGCTATGAAAAAGGATTAATCAAATGACAAGAAAGTAGACTTGCAAATGAAAAATGTAAGATAGTAAAGTTTAAAAATTCAGCAGAGGGTTGAAGATAAAGTTGAAGAAATATTCCAGAAAGTTAAAAAAAAAAAAAATGCACAGAAAATATAAAATTTTTAAAAATATGTTTTTTTGTTTTGTTTTGTTTTAGGATCAACCTCACATATTCAACATCCCATTAAAAAGAGTTCTAGGAGAAGAAAGGGGAAAAGAAAAAGGAAATTATCTAAGATACAATTATTTTGGCTCAGAACTTAGAGTTCTACTTTTAAGAATTTATGCTAAAAATATACAGAGGCAAGAGTATACATTCACAAATAGAAAAAAATTAGAAACAACCTAATTGTTCATATGGTTATTTGGTTAGGTAAATTTTGGAACACATTAACTATGTATCTGACTAAAAAGTCATGTGTGGCTCTGAATATACTAACATGAAAAGAGGTCCAGGGTATACTACTGACTGAGAAAAGCAAGTTCCAGAACAGTATGTTTACCCAGAGTTCACCTTTCTTTAAAAATATAAATAAAATGTTTGCCCTGGCCAGAAAACTCAGTTGATTAGAGCATCGTCCTGACAGGAAAATATTGTGGGTTAGATCCCCCGTCAGGGCACCTACAGGGACAGATTCATGTTTCTGTCTGTCTCTCTCCCTTCCTCTCTCTCTAAAAGTCAATAAATTTAAAAAAATTAAAAATAAAGATAATTGTTTTTAAAAATGTATATAAATAAAATGTTTCTAGCTCAATATATGCTTACAAATACAGTAAACCAGGTCTAGAAAGCTACTCAAGAAGCTGTTAATAGAGGCCATCTCTTGGGAGAGGGGTAGGATTGGGGGGCTTAGTGAACAGTCCTTTGATTTGACATTTATTTATTATTTTTACAACATACATGGCTTTCTTTTGTAATTAATAATAATCAGAAACAAAAAGTAAATTATTTACCATATTATGGAGAGGAAAAAATACTTGCTCTTTACAATATGTATGGAAAGAAGCATCAGAGGTTAGGATGGAAAGAAAGTGAAATTCTTGATTAGAGAAAGACCGTGAACACAGTTACAGAACACATGCAGAAAAAGGCACTGGCTGGCCTTTCAGGAGCTTACATTAGAATTGGGAAGAGAATCATATGGATGGCAAGTAGTGACCAGGGCTCAGTGGTGTAGCCTCCCACCAAACTTTGTAGTATGTCCAAGCTAGGGAGCGCAAAGGACAGAGACCAGTGAAGACTGGAACAGTCAACGATGTCTCAGAGAGGAAGTGACCAGACAACCAGCAAGAGTGAAGACATGGATTCTAATGAGCATGTAGCATTCAGGCTAAGGTGAAGCAAGTAACCCACTTAGATTAGAGGGATCATGTTACTTAGGATTAGGTTTGGCTGCATAAAACAGAAAACTCAAATATCATTGGCTTAAATAAGATAGAGGTTTACTTTTCTTTCATATCAAAGGAGTCTAGAGATATATAGTCCTAGGCTATTTCAATCACTTCATTGTCATCAGGGCCTAAGATTACTTTTCCCTTCCTGCTTCACCATCTTTAGCACTGGCTCCCATCCTCATAATTGCAAAATGGTTGCTACAGCACTAGCTATAATATCTGTGCTCCACACAGCAGGAAGGAAAAAGGATCAGGAGAAAGAAGCATACCTCCCAGTTCAGTCAGCCTCTTTCAAAGGTTCTTCTCTGGAATCCCCACCCAACAACTTCTACTTACATCTCATTGACCACCCCTGTCAGTTTTAGGAGGCTGGAAACATGATGGTTTTTCAAGGCAGACACATTGCTATTCCTATTAATACAAGGCTTTGAGGAGTAAAGAAGGAGAGACTGCTAACCACTTCTGTCAAGTAATTAGGTAAGACTGTGAAGGTCTTGAGAACAAAGTAGAATCAAGAATCTGAAAAGGAGAGACAGCAAGATGGCAATGGAGTAGGTGGACGTACCAACTTCCAACTCCAGAACCAAAGTGGATTATAACTTAATTTTAAGAACCATCATCTGGATAAATCAACTTTGAACTAAACTAAGTGAACTCTTCGACCAAGGAACACTGAAGAAGCCACATTGAGACTGGTAGGAAAAGCAAAAACGCGAAGAGGGCTGCCCAGCTCCCAAAAGCGAACGGCAGCCCAGAGAGACTCGCATGGTGGGAGGAGAGGGAGATACCTGGGTCCCAGGAACAGGGCCCCAGCCTGCAGTCCCAGAGCCTCAAAGAGTCGTTTGGACAGTATTGAGCTGTGAAACAAATGAGGATACTGTTTGTGGGAAAGAGACAGTTTTCTCAGACCCAGGATTCTTCTTAAAGGGACAGCGCAGAAAACCTCTCTCACAACCACTCACCAGGGGCTCCGGGGAACGGGGACAGAGGAGAGGGCCAGAGCAGTGGGAAGAGAGTGTGGACTGGAAGGCACAGGGAGAAACACTCTGAGGAACAGCCACCCTAACCCCTGGGCTGAGTCACTTCCCTAATCAAAAACGAGTATTTCCCCTGGAACTAGCAATACCAGCAAAGGGAGACAGGACACAAGCTCTCCTGCGGCACTTAGAGCAGAGCTGCTTAGATGAAGGGAGATTCCAGGACTACAGTATGGAGTGTTAGGGTCTGAGCTGCAGTGCCCCTACCCATTGCTGGGGGCTTGCTGGAGGGACGGTGGTGGTGGGAAGCTGAAACACGGTTCTGTCCGCGGGGCGGAGGCCCAGCAGTGTGAGCTCGGTCTAGCCCAGCAGAGGTAGAGGGGACACGCGAAAGTGGTCCAGCAGCTGCAGGCTGGCCTGCAGCCCCACTGATGGGGGAAAAGCAGGAGGCCAGAAACGGGCAGAGATCTGCTCTGCGACCCTGCGCGAGCCGACCATCACCGCAAGGGCAGGGCTAAAGCCAGGGACAGGCAGAGGCTCGCAGCTGAGTGCACACCAGTAGCCCCGCCAGGCCAGAGAAACGACGGTTTGCGATCCTGCGTAAGCCAGCCCTGACCGCGGGGGCAGGGCTAAAGCCAGGGACAGGCGGAGGCTCACAGCTGAGTGCATGCCAGCAGCCCCGTTCGACTAGAGAAACTGCAGCAAGCAGGCTCTGACCATGGAGGGCTGAGCAGAAGCCCGGGAACAGGCTAGGTCCACAGCTGAGTAAGGTGCTCACCTCTACCCTTGGTGCTGAGGCTTGTGGCTTCAGTGCAGTGCAAACCCCACCTGTGGGAGCGAGGCAAAGGCCGAGAGAGGCTGAGGATTGTAGAGCCGGGCACCAGAACACAGCCCCTCCCGCCGAGGAGAGGTGGAAATCACAGCAACAGCCGCAGTGGGCCGGCACTGGCAACACCCATACCCAAACGCCCTAGGCAGCGGCAGAGGGGGTGGCGAGCCTGCAGACAGACCACACCTAGGGAACACAAAGGCAACACCCATTGGACTCCAGTGGCCACACCCTTCTTATACACAGACAAAATGGGCAGGCAGAGAAATGCAACCCAAATGAATCAACAGAAATCCCCAGAGAAGGACCTGAATGAACCAGATATAACCAAATTACCAGATGCAGAGTTTAAATTAATGATAGTTAGGATGTTCAAAGACATTAGAGCAACAATGGATAGTCATTACAAACACCCAAATAAAGAGATAACAAGTATAAAAAAGGAAATTGAAATAATAAAGAAGAATCAGACAGAAATGACAAATACAGTATCAGAACTGAGGACCACAATGGAAGGAATTAAAAGCAGGATGGATGAAGCTGAGGATCGAATCAGACAGTCAGAGGACACAATAAACAAAGGCACTGAAGCATAGCAGAAAAAAGAAAAGAGACTCAAAAAATCTGAGGAAACTCTAAGGGAGCTCTGTGACAACATGAAGAGAAATAATATCCGCATCATAGGAGTTCCTGAAGAAGAGGAAAAAGAAATAGAAACTTTGTTCAATCAAACCATAGCTGAAAACTTCCCTAAATTAAGGTTGGAAAACGTTTCACACGTTCAAAAAGCACAGAGAACTCCATTAAAGAGAAACTCAAATAAATCTACACCAAGACACATCATAGTTAAAATACCAAAGCTAAGGGATAAAGAGAAAATTTTAAAAGCTGCTAGAGAAAAAAAGGCTATCACCTACAAAGGAGCCCCCATAAGGATGACATCCGACTTCTCAACAGAAACACTTGAGGTCAGAAGGGCAAGATATATTCAGAGTAATGCAGAACAAGAACCTACAACCAAGACTACTCTATCCAGCAAGGCTAACATTTAAAATTGAAGGAGAAATAAAGAGCTTCCCAGACAAAAAAGCCTCAAGGAATTCATTAAAACCAAACCAATTCTGCAAGAGATACTAAGGGGCCTGTTGTGAACAGTTCATAGAAAGAAAAGAATATAGCAAAAGAAGAATACAGCTTTAAAAAATAAAATGGCAATAAACAACTACATATCAATAATAACCTTAAATGTAAATGGATTAAATGATCCAATCAAAAGACACAGGGTAGCTGTGTGGATAAAAAATCAGGACACATACATATGCTGTCTACAAGACACACACCCTAAAACAAAAAATGCACATAGACTGAAGGTAAAAGGATGGAAAAAAATATTGCACGCAAATGGAAATGAAAAAAAAAGCCAGGGTAGCAATACTTATATCTGACAAAATGGACTTTAAAACAAAGGCTGTAGTAAGAGATAAAGAAGGACACTACATAATGATAAAGGGAACAATTCAACAAGAAGATACAACTATTATAAATATCTACGCACCAAACATAGGAGCCGTGACATATATAAAGCAGACTTTGATGGATATAAAGGGTGAGATTAACAGCAATATTATAATAGTAGGGGATTTCAATACCCCACTAACATCACTGGATAGATCCTCAAGAAAGAAAATTAACAAAGAAACAGCAGACTTAAAGGGTACACTACATCAACTCGATAATGACATCTTCAGAACTTTTCACCCTAAAGCAGTAGAATATACATTCTTTTCAAGCACTCATGGTACATTCTCTAGGACAGACCACATGTTATGACACAAAAATGGTCTCGCCTGACCTGTGGTGGCGCAGAGGATAAAGCGTCGACCTGGGAACACTGAGGTCACTGGTTCAAAACCCTGCACTGGTTCGGTCAAGGCACATATGGGAGTTGATGCTTCCAGCTCCTCCCCCCTTTCTTTCACTCTCTCTCTCTCTCTCTGTGTCTCCTCTCTAAAATGAATAAAATAAACAAAAAAAAAATGGTCTCAATAAATTGAAGAAGATTGAAATCAATCAAGCATTTTCTCTGATCACAATTTCATGAAACCAGAAATTAACCACAAAAGAAGAACTGAAAAATACTCAAACACTTGGAAACTAAATAGCATGTTATTAAATAATGAATGGATTAACAATGATATCAAAGAAGAAATAAAAAAGTTTCTAGAAACGAATGATAATGAGTATACATCAACTCAAAATTTATGGGACACAGCAAAAGCAGTACTGAGAGGGAAGTTCATTGCACAACAGGCATACCATGAGAAGCTACAAAAAGCTCAAATAAGCAACCAGACCCTACATCTAAAAGAATTAGAAAAACAACAGCAAATAAAGCGCAGGACAAGTAGAAGAAAGGAAATAATAAAGATCAGAGCAGAAATAAATGACATAGAGGCTAAGGAAACAATACAGAGGATCACTGAAACCAGGAGCTGGTTCCTGAAAAGGTAAACAAGATTGATGAACATTTAACTAGACTCACCAAGAAAAAAAGAGACAGGACTCAAATAAATAAAATTAGAAAGGACAGTGGAGAAATAACAACTGACACAACAGAAATACAAAGTATTGTAAGAAAATACTATGAAGAACTCTATGCCAAAAAATTAGACAACCTAGGTGAAATGGACAAATTTCTTGAATCATATAATCTTCCAAAAATCAATCTGGAAGAATCAGAACACCTAACCAGATCAATTACAACAAATGAGATTGAAACAGTTATCAAAAAACTCCCAAAAAAGAAAAGTCCTGGGCCAGATGGTTTCACAACTGAATTCTACCAAAAATTCAAAGAAGAACTAACTTCTATCCTCCTCAAGGTATTTCAAAAAATTCAAGAGTAAGGAAGACTTCCAAACTCCTTTTATGAGGCGAGCATAATGCTGATCCCGATACCGGGCAAAGACAACACAAAGAAAGAAAATTATAGGCCAATATCCCTGATAGATTTAGACGCTAAAATTCTCAACAAAATATTAGCCAACCAGATCCAGCAATATATGAAAAAAAAATCATACACCATGATCAAGTGGGATTTATTCTGGAGGGGCAAGCCTGTTTCAATATGCACAAATCAATCAATGTAATTCATCACATAAACAAAAGGAAGGATAAAAATCACATGATAATTTCAATAGATGCAGAAAAAGCATTGGATAAAATCCAGCACCCATTCATGCTCAAAACTCTCAGCAAAATGGGAATACAGAGAAGATTCTCTAACATGATAAAGGCCATCTATGACAAACCCACAGCCAACATCATACTGAATGGGCAAAAATTAAAAGCAATCCCCTTAAGATCAGGAACTGGGCAGGGGTGCCCCCTTTCACCACTCTTATTCAACATAGTTCTGGAAGTCCTAGCTACAGCAATCAGACAAGAAGAAGAAATAAAAGGCATCCAAATTGGAAAAGAAGTAAAACTGTCATTATTTGCAGATGATATGATATTTTATAGAGAAAACACTAAAGTCTCAGTCAAAAAACTACTGGACCTGATAAATGAATTCAGCAAGGTGGCAGGATATAAAATTAATACTCAGAAATCAGAGGCATTTCTATATACCAACAATGAACTGTCAGCAAAAGAAATTAAGGAAACAACCCCCTTCACTATTGCAGCCAAAAAAATAAAGTACCTAGGAGTAAATTTAACCAAGGAGGTTAAGGACTTGTACTCAGAAAATTAGAAAACATTGATAAAAGAAATCAAGGAAGACACAAACAAGTGGAAGCATATACCATGCTCATGGTTAGAAAGAATAAACATCATTAAAATGTCTATATTACCCAAAGCAATTTATAAATTCAATGCAATACCAATTAAAATACCAATGACATTCTTCAAAGATATAGAACACATATTCCAAAAATTTATATGGGACCAAAAAAGAACACGAATAGCCTCAGCAATCTTAAAAAGAAAAAATAAAGCAGGAGGTATCACTCTTCTGGATATCAAAGTTTACTACAAGGCCATTGTACTCAAGACAGCCTGGTACTGGCATAAGAACAGGCACATAGATCAATGGAACAGAACAGATAACACAGAAATAAACCCACACTTTTATGGACAGCTGATATTTGACAAAGGAGGAAAAAGCATACAATGGAGTAAAGACAGCCTCTTTAATAAATGGTGTTGGGAAAATTGGACATCTACCTGCAAAAAAATGAAACTAGACCATCAACTTACATCATTCACAAAAACAAACTCAAAATGGATAAAAGACTTAAATGTAAGCAGTGAAACTATAAGCATCTTAGAAGAAAACATAGGCAGCAAGCTGTCCGACATCTGTCGCAGCAATATATTTGCCAATTTATCTCCACGGGCAAATGAAATAAAAGGCAAGATAAACAAATGGGACTATATCAAACTAAAAAGGTTTTGCACAGCTAAAGACAATAAGAATAGAATAAAAAGACAAACCACACAATGGGAGAACATATTCGACAGCACATCTGATAAGGGGTTAATAACCAAAATTTATAAAGAACTTATAAAACTCAACACCAGGAAGACAAACAATCCAATCAAAAAATGGGCAAAAGAAATGAATAGAAATTTCTCCAAAGAGGACATACCGATGGCCAATAGGCATATGAAAAAATGCTCTACATCACTAATCATTAGAGAAATGCAAATTAAAACCACAATGAGATATCACCCCACACCAGTCAGAATGGCGCTCATCAGCAAAACAACACAGAATAAGTGCTGGCAAGGATGTGGAGAAAAGGGAACCCTCCTGCACTGCTGGTGGGAATGCAGACTGGTGCAGCCACTGTGGAAAACAGTATGGGGATTACTCAAAAAATTAAAAATCGAACTGCCTTTTGACCCAGCTATCCCACTTTTAGGAATATACCCTAAGAACACCATAGCACTGTTCGAAAAGAAGAAATGCGCCCCCATGTTCGTGGCAGCATTGTTCACAATAGCAAAGATCTGGAAACCGCCCAAGTGTCCGTCAGAAGACGAGTGGATTATAAAGCTTCGGTATGTATATACTATGGACTACTACTCAGCCATAAGAAATGATGACATCAGATTATTTACAACAAAATGGATGTACCTTGATAACATTATACGAAGTGAAATAAGTAAATCAAGAAAAAGAACTGAGAACAGCATGATTTCATATATAGGTGGGACATAAAAGTGAGACTATGAGACATGGACAAGAGTGTGGTGGTTATGGGATGTGGAAAGGAGAGAAAGGGAGGAAAGGGAGGAAGAGGGGGGCAGGGAGGGGCACAAAGAAAACCAGATAGAAGGTGGCAGAGGACAATTTGACTTTGGGTGATGGGTATGCAACATAATTGAATGATAATATAACCTGGAGATGTTTTCTTTGAACATACGTACCCTGATTTATTAATGTCACCCCATTAAAATTAATAAAAATTTAATAAAAAGAATCTGAAAAGGAGAGAACAAAATTAGCAAAGTATATTTCATTCATAAAGAACTATGTAGAGCCTGACCAGGCAGTGGTACAGTGGATAGCGCGTCAGACTGGGATGCGGAAGACCCAGGTTCGAGACCCTGAGCTCGCCAGCTTGAGCGCGGGGCCCATCTGGCTTGAGCAAAAGCTCGCCAGCTTGGACCCAAGGTCGCTGGCTCCAACAAGGGGTGGCTCGGTCTGCTGAAGGTCCGCGGTCAAGGCACATGTGAGAAAGCATTCAATGAACAACTATGGTGTCGCAACGGCAACGAAAAACTAATGATTGATGCTTCTCATCTCTCTCAGTTCCTGTCTGTCTGTCCCTATCTATCCCTCTCTCTGAGTCTCTCTCTCTGTCCCTGTAAAAAAACAAAAAAACAAAAATAAAAACTATGTAGAGAAATAAGTATACTTAGAGTTTTAAAAGCATAGATACAACATTGAAAAATAAATGAGAAAACCCTGATAGTGGCTTACTTTTAAAATTAGCTGACTGGTTGCACAACAAAGTGAATATAGTTCATACTCCTGAACGGTACACTTAAAAGTGGTTAAGATAGTAAATTTTCTTATGACTATTTTCCCACAATAAAATTTTTTAAATTAAGCAGTTCATTTATGATTTTCAGTTACATATCTGAATTTTCAAAAACGTGGTTCTGCTCCATTCAGAAACTTTGTCTTCTACAATTTTCTAGAGATTAGTAACACTCAACTATGTACCCCTAACACTATGGATACACAGTATGCATCTGGTCTGCCTATGAGGAAAGAAGTCAGCGTTTCTTCTTCTTATCCATCTGCCCATGGTGTTTTGAAGATACCACTATAATAATAGCTACCATGTTGTGCTTTAGTTGGTTATCATTTTGCTGGTTATGATGCAATGTGTTTGAGTAAAAAGAACAGCATGAACCTTGTCGTCAGATGGACCAAACTTTCCACATGCTATTTTGCTCCAGCAAGTTACTTTAACTCACTGAGATGTGCTTTTGTCACCCTTAAGGTGATCATAATGTGAATCTTAAAGGCATTTTGTTATGAGGATTGGAGCCTAATACTCAGCAAGAAGTCAGGAAATGGTAGCTTTCATCATTATTCATGTCTTCCCTGCTGGATCTAATGGTCTTTAAGAGCAGGGCATGTATTCACTTATCTTTTTGTGGACCCCAATGTCTGACACAATACTGGACACTGTGACATGAGTCCTATCAGCAAGTAGAAGGCCACCAGTCAGGCCTTCAGGAGAACTCTAAGAAGGCAGCATGTAGGCCAGCCCAGGTCAGTCAAGTTAATGTCACTGGCAGATGGTAGTACCCAGAGCCAGGAGGGAAGCTGTAGGAACTGAATCTCCCCAGGGATAAGTGACACTGTAGAAAGTTTGTTGTGGGTCACTTGAATCCTGACAGTCTAGACACTTAATAATTGTTGCCTCTTTTCCTTTTTTGTTTCAAATTTTAAAAGTATGCATTATATTAATGAAGCTTCCCTTAGGCACACTGTGGCCAGTTCCTTGACAAACACCACATGGAACAGTCACTTTCAGTACCAGATGTGGAAATACATTTAGGACTAGCCAATCATATCTGTCACTCCTCCAGGGACCCCACCTGCGTCAATGCTTCCATGGGTGGATGTCATGTAAGAATCACAGAGGCTCTGCAGAATCTCCTCGGACCATCTCTTGTTTCACCTAAATCAGATTTCTAAAAAAAGCACAGGGCACTTGACCTAACCCCTTTGGTTGCAAAGCTCTTCTGTTGCTCCTATCCTCTTATCTTTTGCCTCGCCCTGTCTCTTGATATTTACATATTGGAGCATCAAATTACAGGATGGGAAGGGAGATGACTTGATTTCTTCTGTGTATTCAGGAAAACTATGCTGTGGCACATTGTGCCTGGCATGTATCTACTCTAAATTCATTTCTTTGTTGAATTGTCACCTGGAATAATTTTCCATTACTCATGCCCAGGCCTCAACCCTAGATTTTCTGATTCAGTAGTTCCAGCATGGATTATGGACATGTGTATTTCAAAATGCTCCCCAGGTAATTCTGTTAAGTTCCTGTCTGACTCATCCTGTGGCAACACCAAAGTAAACTGTGCTCCCTTCTGAAGAAATATTCTTGGCAATGGTTTCTAGAAAGCCACTTTCTCATTGGCCACTGGGTTCACTCATCCGTGCTGCAAAGAATTGCACTGTGGATTACAGCCTCAGAATCATGATTATGGCAGCTAATACTTATTCTTTTTTTTTTTTTTTTTTTTACAGGGACAGAGAGAGAGAGTCAGAGAGAGAGAGAGAGATTAGGGACAGACAGACAGGAATGGAGAAAGGTGAGAAGCATCGATCATTAGTTTTTCACTGCCGTTACAACACCTTAGTTGTTCACTGATTGCTTTCTCACATGTGCCTTGACTGCGGGCCTTCAGCAGACCGAGCCACCCCTTGCTGGAACTAGCGACCTTGGGTCCAAGCTGGTGAGCTTTTGCTCAAGCCAGATGGACCCGCGCTCAAGCTGGCGAGCTCGGGGTCTCGAACCTGGGTCTTCCGCATCCCAGTCCGACGCTCTATCCACTGCACCACCGCCTGGTCAGGCCTTATTCTTAATATATACCAGACATTGGCCCTAGCTGGTTAGCCCAGTTGGTTAGAGCGCCATCCCAAAATGACAAAAGTCATGGGTTCAGTCCCCAGTCAGGGCACACTCAGGAAGCAACCAATGAATATACAACCAAGTGGAACAACAAATTAATGCTTCCCTTCCCTCCCTCTCTTTCTTTTCTCTGTCACTCTAAAAAAAAAGAAGAAGAAGAAAGAAAAATTAAGCCCTAGCTTGATAGCTTGGTTGGTTGAAGCATCTTCCTGAAGCACAGATGTGGACAGTTCGATCCCTGGTCAGGGCACACTCAGGAACAGCTTGATATTGCTGTCTCTCTGTCTCTCTCCCTGCCTCTCTATAAAAAAGAGTGTGCGTGTGTGTGTGTGTGTGTGTGTGTATTATATATATATATATATATATATAATACACACACACACACGAGGCATTGTGCTAAGCCCTTTATTTACATTTACTCCTCATAACAACACTATGAGATATGAGATGCTAGTGGTATCTTCTTTTTACCAAGGAAGAAACTAAGAAGTAATACAGCCCAGATTTAAACCGCTCATATGCATAACCAATACCCTATATGGTCTTGCGTAGTGAGTTTCAGAAGACCTCAGGAGCCACATATTTCCTCATGGGAAAACTGATCCAATCACCATGCTGACCATGCCTGCCCTGGTCCATCTGGCTTCACCAACAACCCCAGTCCTCCTCCCTGCTCAGCCACATAAATTCGGAGAATATTGCAGATCTCAGTGTTTTTCTACTGATCCTCTAAGCCTTATCTCAGTGTCGCCTTCCAGAAAACTTTCTCAAACACCTCCACCCTCCATGCCAAGCTGGGTTAAGCGCCTTATCTCTACCTCCCTTCTACTTTGTACATTTCTTTGGTTTTTCTTTTAACCTTTTTTCCAATTTTAAGAGATATAATTGATGTACATCAAGTTTAAGTTGCACAGCATAATGGTTTGATTTATATATATTGTGAAATGATTACCACAATAAGTTTAGTTAGAATTTATCATCTCATATAGATACAATAAAAAGAGAAAGCAAGAGTTTCCTTCTGATTAAAACTATTAGGATAAACCGTTTCATATTTATCATATAGCAGTGCTAACTATAGTTATCATACTGTACATTATATCCCCAGTACTTATCTTGTAACAGAAGTTTGTACCTTTTGACCACCTTTCTTCAGTTCCTCCTGCCTTTCCCCCTACTGCCTACCTCTGGTAAACATAATAAAAACAAATCTGATTTCTTCTTCTATGAGTGCTTTTTCCTTTTAGATTCCACTTTTAAGCGAGATCACACAGTATTTGTCTTTCTCTCTCAGACTTATTTCACTTAGCATAATGTCCTCAAGGTCCCTCTACATGTCATATGAAAGGATTTTCATTTTTTATGGATGAATAATATTTCATTGTGTGTGTGTGTGTGTATATATATATATATACCACAACTTCATCCATTCATCCATCAATAAGTTAGGTTATTTCCATATCTTAACTATTGTAAATAATGCTACTATGAACATAAGCATGTAGATATCTTTTTGAGTTCGTGTTCTGTTCTATTTGGATAAATTTTCAGAAGTGAAATTGCTGGACCATGGGGCAGTTCTATTTTTAATTTTTGAGAATCCTCGTTTTCCATAGTGGCTGTACCCCTTTACAATCCTTCCAGCAATGCACAAGGATTCCTTTTATTCACATTCTCACAAGCATTTGTTATCTCTTGTCTTTTTGATGATTGCTATCCCTGGGCTCCAGCAGAGGGAGGGCAGAGTGAACTGAAGACATGTGAGGAGAAACTGGGGTATGTGGCTCTGGGGATAAAGATGCCAGGCCCCCTATGCTGAGTCACTCTCCTGCACCACAGACGCCATCTTTCTTGGGTGGCGCACCATACTTTGTTCATTTCTTGAACATCAAACTTGCTATGTTCTATCTTGATTCTCTGCTTCCCTCTTCCTCAGCTGAGAGTTTCCTAAGGTCAGGAGTCAGTTTCTATCACCTTTCTCTGATGCCTAGTAAAAGACCTGGCAGAAGGAACATATATCTGTTGGTTGAATAAACAACATCAGCATCAATGATACCTTCACCCCTCATCTTACAGGAAGGACTTATTAATTCAGCTCTGGAGTCCAGGGCAAGAAGAAACATCTTCCAACTGGCCTTTATCAAGACTTAATCTCTAGAAACTACAGACTTATATTTCTTGAATCTTTTCCTACTTTCTCTTCTGAACTCAACCCCAGTATACGTGTACTCTTTTTCTACAGCTGAAGAGCCAGGGACATAGCAGTTTTGCTTAATTTGCAAACGATCTGTCCCCATCCAAACTCTAAGTCTTCTAAAAAATAGGGTCCTCTTTATCATCCTTAAATCCTCTCCTTTCCCCCTACCTAGACTTATTAGTGGGGGACCTACTGCAACAGGTGTAATGGGGTCTTAGAAATTCTGCATGGAGGCTACAAAAGATTGACACAGGATGTATTGAAACACATCTTAGTTGTCTACAATATCAAGGTTGTAGTTGCACAGTCCTTATTTTTAACGTTCAAATTTTGAGGTCTTTGGAATTAGCTTCAGCTTGAGAAGTTCAAAAAGATACAGGAAAAAAGGATAGGCAGGAACTGCCAATGGAATCACACAGTGGTCAAGGAGACAATCCAAGCGAGAAGAAACACATAATGGCTTTCTACAATTTCTCTGTAAGACTTTGTATTTGGCTTTATAGATAACAAACATTCTCTTATAATCTCTATTGGGAATTTCATAAATAATGTGTATTACTTCCCTAGAACACTCATGATAGACTCCAAGATTACTAAATATGTTATCAACAAACCTCACTGACCATCACTCTTACTCAGCTCCCCTGCCCAGTCACACTCTGTAGCTCAGTGTTTGTTTTGCCAATCATTTCAGCACTAAAATGTCACCCTAAAATGACTTTGATGACAAACACAAAATAAAGGTCTTAAAACGTTCTTCAGTATAAAGCACTGGGTTCTTTCCTACAACACAAGCTGTATTAAGAAGCTGGTTAAAAGTGTTTAAGAGAAGAATGGTGATGGTATTCCGTAAAACCTTGAACACACCACAGTTTGACTTCCACCTTTGATACTGAGTGGGTGATAAATTGTATAAACCATAATAAGTAAACATCACACCACAAGATTAAAGCTGCAAGTGTGAAAGTATTATTAATCATACCAAACACACATTTGCATTTCTGTTGGCATCAAAATTTGTTTCTCTGTAATTTAAAAGTATTTCTCTATAAGTTAAACATAACTCATGATACAGTGCTGATCCAAATCTTTGCACTTGGCAACATAAAAGGGAAACTTTAAGTTTCATTTGTTGTATGGACATGTTATTTTCCAACCAAAATGATTAAACTGAATTAGTTTATTCTGGATATGTGCATCATCTCAAAGTATCTCCCCTAAATGTTTTCAATTACACAGGGAAAAATAGCAACTTTATGATGGAGAAACCTGGCCTACAATGAAACTCTAAGACACAATATCACTTCTGTGTCCAAAATATTTCACCTGAATATACCTGTACTGTGGTTAACAACATAAGTTGTTAACATTAGGAAAGGCTGGGAGAAGCTGTACTATTCTAGGAACTTTTCTTAAGTCTAACATGATTTCAAAATACAAATAAAATTAAATTAAACCCCTAGGGTATTAAAGCCTTCTGCCCTCATAGCTTCTATTTGTTTCTAGTTCTCAAGAAACAAGACTCATTTCCTATTTAGTCCCAAGAAAGTAAGCTCACCTCCCTCACTAATAGCCCTGCTCACTCCCTTCTCAAGTCTAACATTTGCCTCCTCAAACTTCAGCCTTCAAGCAACAAGCATTTATTTAGCACCTCCTGTATGCTGGACCTTATACATAAGGCAATTATGGTCCTTGACCTCTCCCAGCTTAGTACTTCTCTTACCCAATCAACCTTATGTCAGCTACTACTTAAGTGAGTCACCACTTCAATTTTAAATGTTGTCCTCACTCCCATTTTTCTAGGATGAATCTAAGAGATTCATTCTCTTATCTTCTATACTATTAAGAAACAAATCCAGGGCCTGATCAGGTGGTGGCACAGTGGATAGAGCATCGGACTGGAACACAGAGGACCCAGGTTCGAAACCCCAAGGTTGCCAGCTTGAGCGCAGGCTCATCTGGTTTGAGCAAGGCTCACCAGCTTGAGCCCAAGGTCGCTGGCTTGAGCAAGAGTCACTCGCTCTGCTGTAGCCCCCGGCCTCCCATCAAGGCACGTATTCGAAAGTAATCAACGAACAACTAAGGCGCCACAATGAAGAATTGACGCTTCTCATCTCTCTCCCTTCCTGTCTGTCTGCCCCTATGTCTCTGTCTCTGTCTCTCTCTCTCTCTCTCACACACACACACACACAAAAAGAAACAAATCCAGAGATGAACTAATCTAAGTTACTATTTGGACTATTGATATTAGTAGTTTATGTTGGTTGAGTTGAACATTAAGTTAATGTTCCACTTTCAAATGACTTCCTCCTTTTTTCTAAGAAAATTTATCATTGATCACATGGACTGCTTACAGAAAGAGCTGAGACAAAGTTTTATTGATAAGGGCAACCAGTTATCTGAGGTTCTTTGCAAGATCTTGATGTAGTTATCTTTTAATGACTTACATATCATCAGGCCCATTATTAAAGGAAAAAGAAAAAAAACTGTGGCTAATGTTAGAGAATCTTCACATGAAACTTACTGACTTAAGCAGTGGTAGGTTTATTTTTAACAAAACAAAACATGAAGCAGCTGACAGCCAGAGGGGCAGAGCCAAGTGAGGTGGGTGGGTGGAGAGATTTAGCGTAAAAGGAAATAAAGAAGAAACACTCATAGACAAGGACAACAGTGTGATGCTTGCCACAGAAAGGAGGATGGGGGCGGGTGGAGGAGAGTATGGTGGATAAATGGTGACAGAGGGAGACTTGACCTGGGGGTGGTGAACGCACACTACAGTGAACAGATGATGTGTTACAGAATTGTGTACCTGAAACTGTATAAATTTGTTAACCAGTATCAACCCAACAAATTCAATTAAAAGGAAAAAGAAAAACACATTAGCAAGTCAAACTGATCAAGAGCTTGGTGATCTGAATGCAAATTGAAGATTACTTGCTAAGTGCTTCAATTTCTTCACTTGCAGAATGGGAGTAATAACCATTTCCTATGCCTTCACGAAGAGCATTGCACCATAAAATGATGTTGTAATGCAATGAGCCCTGGGAACTTGCATTTAATATACTTTGTCCATATCTCAGTTCTAAAACACATTTTCCCACTTACAGGTGTTCTTGATGCCATTCTGAAGCCTTTGAACCTTTAACTCTTTATTGATACTGACACATAGATTTTGGGCGAAAGGGGACAAAAATACTTACACATTTTACAAACTAATTCATGTTATCTTTCCTTTAGATGGGAAAACACACGAAGTGGGAGATCTCCAAGTCTTCTATAGGGGACACACCTATTTAGAGGTCTTACTTGGCGGTATATTATTCCTACAGTGTATGCCTGAGATCTTTTTCTTAAAGATTTTAACATTGGCCTTCATAAATGTAGCTTATGGTTTTATTCTGTGGGGAACAGGAATGTGTCAATCAGGGTAGGCTAAATTATACTGTGATAACAAGAAATCTCCAAATCTCAGTAGCTCAGAGGATCAAAGGTTTAATTCTTACTTGTATTATCTGTCCACTGTAGGTCTGTGTCTCTTCTCCAAGTCATCTTCCCTCTGGGATGAGGTGAATAAAGCAGCTTACCTGGCACATTGCTGGTCATCATGGCATGAGAGAAAAGAGATCTGGTGAACCATGAAGAGAATTTAAAAGCTTGTGCTTATAAGTAGCAGGATGTCAATTGTGCCCTTATTTTATAGGCCAAGGCAAATTATGAGACACCGCATGACTTCCACAGGGTGGGGAGATACCATCCTACCAGCAGGAGGAATGCCTTAAGTCCTACAGGCAAGCCAGATGTCCCTGGTGTGGAGAACTATAAGCAGATAATTTCAACAACAGTACAACCTACCAAAGGTGTGTTGGGTTGATATTTATGTTATGCTCACTTCAGAAAATAATGTTGAAAATATTCTTCTCTAAGTTCTAAGGCAGTTTAAATACATTCAAGTTTTCTATTCCTTGAAAGTTTGAAAGCATTCACTAAGAAAACATTTGAGTCCAGAGCTTCTTGAGTTACCTTCTCAATTTCTTCCTTGGTCAGTGTTCTGTTTCAATTTTCTGTCTCTTTGGAACCTATTTTGTTCATTTATATTTCAAGAAAAGTGATCATGTAACCCAGTTTTAAAAATAAATTTCTATAGTTTTGTCAAATACTCTTGGTTATTTTTTAGGTGGCTCATTCTTTTTCTCTAGTTTTACTGGGGTAAAATTGACAATAAAAGTTGTATGCATTTAAAGTATACAATATGATGATTTGATGGATGTATATAATGAAATGATGACTACAGCCAAGCTAATTAACATATCCACCACTTCACATACCTTGCTTCTAATTGTTTAATTTGTATTAACTTTTCATAGTATAGAAATATGTATTTGCAAAAATATTTTGATAGAGATAGTAATAGTATCTACCCCAGAGTTGTTAAGATTTAATAAATTAATATTATGTACCTTGGTAAGAATATTGCCTTAGTAAGCATATTATTAGATTTGGCCATTATAATTATTATTGTTCATATTTTTCAGTTTTGATCACCTTTATATTTATTAAGCAGAATTCTATATAATCCTCTTTACAAGTTGACTGTTGAGTTTCCTATCATTAATAATGTACTGACTTATCTATACTCATAAGCTAATAAAACTGCTAGCCTATATTTAAGTTTATAAATAATCATCTTATGGTAGAAAACCATGTGTATAAGCTCACATAGTATTCTCTTAGAAGTTGTAGAATAAGGAAATTCATATATGCTGTCAATAAATTATACAGCAATTGTCTATTTTCTTCTTTCTCAATTCTTTGTTACTATCTAGATCTTTTCCCACAAGCAGATAAGAATGGGTTAGGCAGTTGAGCCTCAAAATCTTTTATCCTAAAATGGACAATAATAAAAGAAAATTTAATGACTCCTTTTCACTTTTTTCCTATGTGAAGATTGCTTCTGATGCAGGGATTATTTTTTCTTTTCATTGGGAGCACTTTACCCCAATATAATGTTGTCTGTCTGTTATATTTCAAAATTTTTAAAACCTTAAGAAAATATTTTATATGTAGTAATGTCTATAGAGATTGGCAACCCCATTAAATATAGTTTATATTTTTAGCTTTTTGGTCAATAAACACAGTCTGAGCTAATATAGTTAACTTCAATAAAGGAAAATCTGCATTAATAAATATGCTTAAAGACGAACAATACAATTCTATTTATAATTTCTACTACAAAACTAATGATTCAATGGGAATTAACATCTTACTTCCATGAATAATCGGTGAACGTCTTATGAGTGTATACTGCAAATCACAGCATTTATTTTCAAAATGCTTGTCAACAGTCTGTTTCAAGTCAGTTATACCCTTCATTTTATAGTTTATATAATTTAGTTAGAAACATGCTTTATAATATTATAAAACTTCTTACATAAAGCCTTATCGAAATGATCCAAATGATGTTACTAATCAGGGAATCTAAGAAAAAGCTCCCAACTGGCATAGGGCAAGTAGATTTTCCATAATCACAAATATGTAAAAAGCACAGTAAAGCACTATATATCACTGCATTTATTCTCACAACAATACTGCAAGGGAGGTGATATTAGCCCATTTGACAGATATGGAAGCTGAGGCTCAGAGCAGCTGGGACTTTCCCCAGATCATAAAGCTCATTTATGTTCTTTCCATTATTCTATATTGTTGAAAATTTTAATCTTTAATTCAAAGAGGGCCTTGGTTAGATTTATTTTCATATTTCTGGTTAGCATATAGTAATGATAGATGGTTTTTGAACCCACTTTATCAGCATAGCAATAACCACATATCTTGGTAGTGTTCTGAGAGAACTTACTCCTTAGAAAGACCAACTTGATTCAGAGACAGGGCTGTGGAAAAGCAGGTTTATCATGATTTTTCAAAATAATACTGCCATCTTGTGGACACATGGTGAGCTACGGTAAGCTGATCTAATGCTCAGTTTCAGTTTCATTTAAAATGCTCAACAGCATTGAAAATCACTTCTAGAAACACTGAGTTGCAGCTCTCAGCAACATAATAATAATATAATTTCAGATGATACACAGTAGCCAAGTTGTGTTTGCATGTGAATTGCCAAGCTGGATACAATAAGCATTTGTTCATTTTGTTCATTCAGTACATGTTTACTAAGCACCAACTTGGAACTGCAAAGTCAAGAATGCAAAGATGAATGAGGACATGTCCATGTTTCCAGAATATAAGATGCTTTTCCTGTAGTGGTTGAGAATATGTGCTCTGGAACGACTACCTGAGTTCAAATCCCAGATCTGCCACTAACCTACTGCATGACTTTGGACAAGTTACCTAAACTTTGTCACTTTGGCATCACTTTGTGCAGTGGAAATAATACTAGCTCCTACCCCATAATTATTAAGTATCTTGTGGAATACAAAGTACCTCACCTGAGAAGGTCTTCAAGGAATACATCTTGGAAGTGACTGGTTGAGTGGAGTCTTGAGTGGAAAGGCAGATGGCATTTCCTCAGATGAACAGCAGGAATGAGACATTAACAAATAAACACTTTAGGATGAGAAACAAAGACTCGCTCTCTAGGATCAGAATTCATATTTACTTATCCTAGTAAACACTCCTCGAAATGCACAAAAATTTATGTAAAAGCTTGCTCAGTACAGAATTGCTTGTGACTATAAAACAGAAACTATCGGCCCTGACTGGTAGGTCAGTGGATAGTGTCAGCCCAGTGTATAGATGTCCTGAGTTCAATTCCTGGTCAGGGCACAAAGGAAAAGCGATCATCTGCTTCTCCACCTCTCTGTCTCTTATTTCTCCCTCTTCCCCACCCACAGCCAGTGGCTCGATTGGTTTGAGCGTGGCCCAGGCACTGAGGATAGCTTTGTTGGAGCACAACAGCCTTGGCACTAAAAATAGCTCAGTACTCAGAGCACTGGCCTTAGATGGGGTTGCTGGATTGATTTCGGCCAGGTCATATGTGGGAGTCTGCCTCACTATCTCCCCTCCTCTAAAATAAAAAATAATAAAATAAAATAATTGCCCATTTATAGGAAACTGGTTAAATCAATTATGGTACATCTGTACAGCAATATAGACCAGCATAAAAAAGAATGAAGCTGAGCCATATGCACTAATATGGAATGCAGAACAGTATCTAACCACTGCAGCTCTCAGCGAAGTTATCCTAAAGGGAATGAGTACTGTCAACACCAGAAGGCAGACCGGTTCAGAGTGCTGGGATGATGAGGAACTCAAGCTTGGGGAATTCAAGAGCAAATTAACTATCGTAGTTAATTCTATGTTAAATGAGAACTATCAAGCTTGGATGGCTGTAGTGAGAATCAAATAAGGTATGGGAAACCCTTATTGCATGCTATATACTTGATGGCAAATAGTCTTTAGGTAGAATTTAAACTTCTAATTTTTATTAGTATCCCTACTTGTGAAGTTCAATATTTATAAAAACTTCTATATTCAAAATTAATTTATATAAATTAATCCTTCTCAACATGAACCGTTTCTGACCTTAACTAACCTCATAATTACTCAGGAAAGCAAACTCTGACTTATTACACATCATTACATTGTATAATTGTTTAAATCACTTCATAAAAGGGAAATTAGACCCCTTTTTTGAGCATATATGCCTTTAACAAAACACAGAAATGTCTTTTTTCTTCTTAAAAAAAAATCTGAATTTACAAAACTAAAATTTTAAGAAGATATTTCCATTACAAAATTTTTCATTACCTAAAGGTTCCCCTAGCCCACAGCGTATTTCCTTACAGAAAATTAACCACTTGAGGTGGGACAGGAATTAGGGGAAGGTGGGAGAGAGGTAGGTGTAAAAGCAGCTAATGGCTATCCTTCAGGAACTCATACATCTCAGAAAGCCAACAAAAAAAATAAAAATCTCTTTATTAAAAATGTGATTTATACTGGATCTTTTTAAAAAAATACAGCTATTATTTAAAGCAAGCTACTCAGGCTTGGGGTTCTAAAATACAAGATGACTATTTAAAGAAAAAATCTAAATACAGATAAAATGGTTTCCACAGAGGTCGGTAGCTCTAAGTTCCAAACATACATATAAAAGGCTGAAAGCCTAGATATTATAAGAGATATGGCAAATTTTAATCACTCTTCTGACCTGAAAAGCAAAGTAAAAACTTGGTAGAAAGGCTGCCTATTAAGGGAAAGAAAAAAAATAGTCCAATAACATTTATCTGTAGACCTTGTTCTGATAAGGGTAGTCAAAATTAAAGAAATAAAAAGAAAACCTGGGGTTGAGAGCACAATTTTTAGGTCTCAAATCTGCCCCATCCCTCTATGTGTAAACTATTCAGTGGCCACTGATTTGACACACTAGGAACAGCTAGGGACCTGTCAGCAGCCAAAGCGGAACATGTGACCTAGTAATGATGTCATGGAGAAGGGCAGCATGTTCACTTGGGGCCTGGAAATCCCAAGGGCAAAGATTAAAGAATTGATTTATATTGCCATTTGTTTGGTTGTTTTCCCCCAGGATAAAATTAAAATCTAAAGCCCTGTTCCACTGGCAGGGTTCCCAGTTGAAACACTCTGCACAGCTCTGAAGGCCTACCCAAAATATTGATTCAGAATTTTGCTATATTAAAATTAACATCAACTTGCCCAAGATGGGCATGAATTATGATCAAGACAATTGAGATATTAGCCAAAGATGCCAGAAAATAATTCAAACTATTAAATGGAAAACTATGTCATAAAACAGGTACTTATTTTGCAATCATAGTTATTCCAGTTCTCTTCCATAACTGCTTCTGTAGTTTTTAATGTGTCAAAGAGATTCTTTTTCCAATAGTTAATAGAATCAAATTGATCCCCAGTTAATAGTTCTTATGTATCTTCTCAGGCAGGCACTATGACTCTATCTTCTTGTTCTCCAGAAATCCATCGGGAGTATACTGCAACACAGAAGTGCTTTCGTTCCTTGTCATGGTGGCAAAAAGCATATCCATCATCCCCAAAGTTTCTAGTAGTTCTTTTTGGTAATCAATCTCTTTTTCTACAAGTCCTTGAAGTAACAAAAACTTTTTATCAACTACAGGTGACTGACCAATCACAGGCAGATATATATCTAGAAAGAGAGAAAACATATTAACTAGAAATATCTTTCTAAATAATGAATAGCAATATTTAGGAAAAGCATAAAAATATAAAATATAAAGACACTGAAAAATCTGTACTTATTTTACAAATTGTGATTTACAGAAAGCAAGCAATTCACCTGAATAAATGTATTTCAAAAATAAATAATTACAAAATGTACATCAGGGTTCTGACTTTTCTCTTTCCCATTAAAAAATATTCTTGGTCAGTGGAGGATAGCGGAGGTTATGGGGGAATAAACGGTGATGGATGAGGACTCGACTTGGTGTGGTGAATACACAATACAGTGTACAGATTATGTGTTGTGGAACCTGAAACCGCGTAATTTTGCAATAAATTCAGCAAAAAAAATACATAGTCAAGGTCACTGCAGATGTTTAAGAAAATATTTAATTTTTTTTAATTTATTGATTTTAAAGAGGGAAAGATGAGAGAGAGTAAAAGAGACAAAAACAGTGATTTGTTGTTCTACTTATTTATGCATTCATTGGATGATTCTTGTATGTGCCCTGACTGGGGATCAAACCTACAACCTTGGCATATTTGGACAATGCTGTAACCAAATTACCTACTGCCAGGGCCAAATAAAATGTTTTTTAAATCATCGTAACCCTAGTCCCAGCAATTCAAAGTCAAACCACTGTATACATTTTATTCCATTTTAAAATTTGTTGATGTACTCTTTTCTCCATAAAAATCTTCATTGAAGAATTGATACAAACAAGGTATTTTGATTTGAGTTCCAAAGTTGATTTCATATTTTGACATCTCACTTTTGCAAGCATGCTAGGATTTTTCGAGTTTTAACCACTACTTACCAATAATTATTTCAGCAGCACTGATCAGAACAGAAGCAAATCTTGGCTGAGACAGATTCCTACAAAGCAAAAATAGTTTACTGAAACTTGCCAACTTTTTTTTAAATCTTAAAATAGATTTACTGAGTTGTTCTATCAGTTCTCTACAGAGATCACATAAAGTACATGTTTCTCATTTGGAGATAAAGGATTTTAGATGTAAAAATAATGTATTTCAGACATAAAACATACCTACCTTATCAAAAAATTAAGAACACGACTGATTTCTTTTTCATCTCGACCTGCGAGAGCATTTGCAAGGACTCCCCTTCGATTCAGCTCCTTCATGATAGAAACTGTAATCTCAGGCGTCTTGATCGTACAGCTGGGCTAGACTCAGCAATGAGCAGACAAGACGCACAAGAATTACTAACGACTGCCAAATTTAAGTAAGTTTTATATGCACAGTTTTGAGTCAGGGTAAGGCGAGTAACAAAATGATTCTTTTAAAAATCTGCTCTCTGGAGGTTTGTCGATTATAATAATGTGCCGCTGTGATAGGTAATATAGTTTATGGGGGAGGACAGTGCATGTGTGGGGGAAGAAGGTAGATGAAAAACCTCTGCACCTTCCCGCAATTTTGCTATGAACCTAAAACTGCTTTAAAAAAATAAAGTCTTAAACACACATACACACACACTCACACACACACACACACACACACACACATCTACACACACTCTCTCTCTGTCTCACTCACTCACTCACCTCAAGGACTCTGTCAAGTGCTTTGGAGATCCGAAAATGTTTCAGATCCCTGTCATACAATTCTAGGTGTTTTCTTGATGGCCTGTTGATCAAAATGTCATCCTGCATTGAAAAGTAAATTTATAGAGAAAAATCAACTCATAAGTTTTAAAATAAACTTTTTCAAAGTGGTATGTTTTATACCAGGGCATCCCTGAACTAGTCATAAAAAATGGTCATATGCCCATAATAATAGATAAAATAAAAATGAAATAATTTGTCACATCAATGTTTTCTTTTCAATTCAATTTGTTGGGGTGACACTGGTTAACATAATTAGACAGGTTTCAGGCACCCAGTGCTACAACTCACTCTGTACACTGTGTTGTGTGTCCATCCCCCCAAGTCAAGTCTTTGCCCATCACCACTTAACATCAATGTGCTCTTCCTCTCCTTTTACTTTAACTTACAATACAATACACAGCACCTCAATTCCGGGAAAACAAACTGGGTTCAATTTTCTTTACATGGCAGGCAACATAATTCAGTAGAAAGAGAAAACAAGATTCAGAGAAACTGCGATCTAGTCAACAATTCTGGTTACCAGTGATGAAATGCTGGATCAATTATAAGTTCTTTATGTCTCCATCCCCTCAGAGGCCAAAAAGTGACATTATTGACTCTACTTCTTTTCAGAGTTTTATAAAAGAGCAAATCAGATAGAGTGTGAAAGACATTGATTTGAATGTAGTAAAGTACTATAACCGTGAGGGTGAACCTATGACATGCGTGTCAGCACTGACACACATAGCCATTTTCAATGACATGCGGCTGCATGCAGCCGAGAAGGACGTGTCATCCTCGGCTCCTGCACGGCCAGGTGCAGTAGCCGAGGATAAAACATTTGCTGTTGTGTAAACACTCTGTGCTGGAGGTCTGTAGGCCAAAACAACAGAACTCCGGCACAGAGTGTCTAGTTCTGGGACTTCTGGTTAGGCCATTTTTCTTGAAGTGACGCACCACCCGAGTTATGCTCGGTTTTTTGGCAAATTTTGACACACCAACCTCAGAAGATTGCCCATCACTGTACTATAACATTGTTATGATTCAAAGAATTAAATAAAGTAGTCCTTATTCCCCATTACTTCTTAGTAGTATCTCCAACCTAGCAATCTGGAGATAAATCTGATGCAGAAAAAAGCAATTTAATGTTAAATACCATGTAAACTATAGTTTCTAATAATGCTCAGGAAATGAGTAGGCTACTCTAAACAAATTTCACCTCAAAATACATACATCTATATAGACAGATATAAATAGATTTAGATATAGATATAGGAAATATATAAATACCCGTTGTTTCATGTAATTTTTTCCTTTAATAAAAGTTCGATATGTTGGCCTTCTTCTCCTGGGAAGGGAATCCTTCTTTGCTTCGGACTTCCGATGTTTAACACTCAGTATTCCATTGGTCATTCCTACAACTATTGTCTCATCTTCATGCTACCAGCAATTAGAAAAATAAGTTAGTCTATTCTTTTTTTTTTATTAAGTTTAATGGGGTGACCCCAATAAATCAGGGTACATATGTACAATGAAAACATCTCCATATTATCTTATCATTCAATTGTGTTGCATACCCATCACCCAAAGTCAAATTGTCCTCTGTCACCTTCTATCTGGTTTTCCCTGTGTCCCTCCCCTCCTCCCTATCCCACCCTCCCCTCCCTCCCATTAGTCTATTCTTAACTCATCACTTATCTTACTTTTTCCTCAAAATATCATTGATAATGTGTTTGCTGCTTATCCATACTTTCACCAAGAGCTCCATTCAGATAAAAATACTCTCCCTAATAATGATGTATATAAAGAGTTAGAGAAAAATTGTTTTCTCCTCTTGGGTATTATTATAGTAACAGAACTTATACCTGTTATAAATTATCACTGGCATTTTGTATAATAATACAGTTAATAATATCTTGGATTATTCTTAAAATATTTTTTCTGCACCCTCTTACTAGAAAAAAAAGGATTATATAGTGACATGATTTTCTAGATTCTTGCCATAAAAGTACTTGATTTTCCCCTCCCCTTGCTCAAGCCAGCGACCTTGGGTTCAAGTTGGTGAGCCTTGGGGTTTCGAACCTGGGTCCTCCACGTCCCAGTCCAACACTCTATCCACTGCACCACTGCCTGGTAAGACCCAATTTAGATTTCTATATAATATATTCAGATATCCTCCTACTCAGTGGCACATGAAACTTGACAGTGGACATTCCAGAAAGAGCAATCAACAAAGAAAAGAAGCTATTTCATTTTATTGTCCCCTTTCCTCCCTTCTTTTTTTCCGCTCAGAGAGCCAATTTGCCTTTCTACGTAGTTAACCCTTCAGTTAAAATGTTTTGAAGAGAAATTTATCAACTCTATCAACTTTCCAGGTCCTGCCCATAGTGTTAACAATACCTACAGCACTGTTCTTTGTTTGAAGCTAAGCAGTGAGTGGGACCCAAATCTGAACGCATGCTAAGTTATTGGGACAAGTCATATATATATTCTAGTAATTATCTTATTCAATTCTCTATTGCAAGAAGAAAATAAGAGTCACACAAATACAAAGATAAACCCTAACATTCTACTTTACTTCCATTTAACAGGCAAGGTTAGTGAAAGCTTTAAAAGGAACTAAATGTACTTACTGCAAGTGCAAGACTCAAAATTGAAGCTGCATAATCAAAACTGTGAACTACTTTGTAGGAAGCTGTGCTATATACTTTCACCTTCCTGATAAAAAGAAAGCTTTGTCATAAATCATCTTAGAAATTAGTATAAAATGCAAATTTTCTCATTTTTGAAAATTTAATATATATTAACATTTACACAACAATGAAGATAAATAATAATTAGCAATATTAATTACAAACTAATTTATCACTGAACCTCTTAAAAATGTACTATTTTTTAGGACTACTTATAACGTTTGTATAAAGACTGACTAGCCACCAGAAGGATAAACCATGAACCCCTGGAGCCTGAAGATAAAACTTGAGATTAAAGATGTATTGATGAAAGTACATTGGGAGTCAAAAGGGCAGTCTTTCTCAACTTCAGCACTACTGACACTTTTTGGGTTGGGTAATTCTTTGTTTTGGGAGCTACTCTGTGTATTATAGGATGTTTAGCAGTATCACTGGCCTTGACTAACTATGCCAGCAGCACTCTGCCCCCAAGTTGTGACAACAACCAAAATGTCTCCAGATATTGTCAAAAATCCCTTGGGGGACAAAAGTCATTCTGGGTTGAGAACTATTATAGATAAAGCCAACTTATTTAGCTTTTAAGGGACATATCTAAAAACCAAGTCCCAAATTGTCTTGCTATGTATTTACATAATAATTTCCTTTGTATTAGAAATATTTTCTAGCTTTAAAATGTGTATGCATTTTGCCCTGGCCAGTTAGCTCAGTGGTAGAGTGTCGGCCCAGTGTGTGGATGTCCCAGGTTCAATTCCTGGTCAGGGCACACAGAAGCAACCATCTGCTTCTCCACCCCTCTCCTTCCTCTCTCTCTCTCTCTCTCTCTCTCTCTCTTCTCCTGCCACAACCATGGCTCGACTGGTTCAAGCTCATCAGCCCTCTGCACTGGGAATGGCTCATGGAGCCTCCTCCTAAGGTGCTAAAAATAATAGCTTGGTTACAAGCATGGCCCCAGATGGGCAAAGCATCGGCCCCAGATGGGCAAAGCATCGGCCCCAGACAAGGGTTGCAAGGTGGATCCTAGTCAAGGCACAAGAGGGAGTCTATCTCTCCTCCTCTCACTTAGAAAAGAAAAAAAAAATGTATGCTTTTTAATAAACAGGTTGAAGAAACAAATTTTTACTTTTACTTAATTTTAATTAACTTTTAATTTTAAAACTAAAGCAGTATAAAAATATTTTTCTGTTAAACACATAAATTTCGCTTTAATCACTATAAAATATTATCATAGGACATGTATTTCATGCTCAAATTGCTTCTAATCTCTCAATAATTTTTACATTACATATTAAAATAATATTTTAGATACATTGGATTAAATCATTTTTACCTAGTTAAATTAATTTTAACTAGTTCTTATCACCATTTTACCGTTGCTACTAAAACATTTTAAATGACAGATATAGCTCACATTATATTTCTACTAAACAGCACTGTTCCAGAACACTACCTAATGGAATACTAATACCTATCTAACATAGTAGTAATTGGACCATATTAATATATAGAAATCTTTACATGAAGTTTTAAAATTTAAAGAACATAAGCTAGAATATACATATATACTCATTGCTATCTGAAGATAAACAAACATACAAATATGATTTTAAAAGAAATTAGAATATAGATTGCTTTAAAAGATCAATGTTTGAATGATTCAATAAGATTCCTTAAGTATGTAAGTTAAAGCAATAAACTATATCAAAGGAGAAAATAAGTTTGCTATATGTAAATAAAAGGTCAAAACTATTTTTAGCTCAACAGATTTTTGTTCATGGAAATCATTTGGCAGAATATTTATTTTATCACAAATACTGCAGAAATAACTAAATTCCTCAAGCAGTAAACATTGGATACTCATAATGATGAAGAAAGGAAATTTAAATGCTAACCTATCCAGTGATCCAGAGAGTAACCTCTGTCCAGAGCTGCTCAGACATAAACACGTCACAGTTTTATGATGATTTTTCAAAGACACTAGCAACTGTCCTCCTTTCAGCATGTCCCAGACTTTAACATAACGACCTCCTATAAAAAGAAATAACCGTTAGTTTGATATTCTACCTCCAGATTAAAATTTCTAAAGATCTGAAAAGCATTTTCCACTGGACAGTCCACAGCAGAGGTTAAGTGAGGGATTCCAGAGTCAGACTACCTGGTTTCAAAGCTGATTCTACCATTTCCTGGGGGTGTAAATAATAATAACAGTTCCTACCTCACAGAACTGTCATGACAAATAAGTTCATATTTGTAAAGTACACAGAACTACCTGATAAAATAACAAGTAAAACCTAAAAGGATTTTAAGAAAATCATAACAAAATCTTCAAAAAATATATAAAACCACAGAAATAATGTAAATTTCATTTCCCCAAAAATTTGTGAATCCCAATAAAATTGAGAAACTTCCCTATACCTATTTTTACTATAAGAATTGGTAGAATCCTAAAAGGCAATTTAATCCAGTTTAAAAAGAATTTTTTAAATACAGCATCTTTTCTTTCAATGAAGTATGAAGCAAAACTCTAATACAGTAGGTAAAATCAAAAAAGGGTTTGTGGAGGGGGGAGCTAATGTCTTACCTGTCCTGACGGGGTAGCAGGGTCAATTTACAGTCCCTGTCTTCTTTCATGTGACAGCTCAGGAGAGAGATTGCACTTTGAAACCACTGATCTAGGCTAGTGGTCGTCAAACTCATTAGCCAACAGAGCCAAATATCAACAGTACAAGGATTGAAATATCTTTTGAGAGCCAGATTTTTAAAACTTAAACTATATAAGTAGGTACATTCCTTATTGAGGTAGCACCCACACGTGGTATTTTGTGGAAGAGCCACACTCAAGGGGCCAGAGAGCCGCACGTGGCTCGCGAGCGTGGTTTGCCGACCACTGATCTAGCCCAACCTCTCATTTTCAAGATTTACAGATATTAAGGCATTGCTCAAGGTCACAGAGTGATACAGTGAAGGTTAGTATACCAGTACCTATTGTCCCTGTTCATCATGAATTTTTCCTTTCTCAAAATAAAAGCAAGACACTGACCAGGCGGTGGCGCAGTGGATAGAGTGTTGGACTGGGATGCGGAAGACCCAGGTTCGAGACCCCGAGCTCGCCAGCTTGAGCGCGAGCTTGCCAGCTTGAGCGCGGGGCCCATCTGGCTTGAGCAAAAGCTCACCTGCTTGAGCCCAAGGTTGCTGGCTCCAGCAAGAGGTTGCTCGGTCTGCTGAAGGCCCCCGGTCAAGGCACATGTGAGAAAACAATCAATGAACAACTAAGGTGTCCCAACGGCAACAAAAAACTAATGATTGATGCCTCTCATCTCTCTCCGTTCCTGTCTGTCTGTCCCTGTCTATCCCTCTCTCTGACTCTCTCTCTGTCCCTGTAAAAAAATAAAAAATAAAAGCAAGACAAATAGATATGTCTGACGATGTTATCAACTTATTTTGAAATCAAATAGGTACTGGGGAAAAGAGTATAAAACAGGATAATATCAGAATTCAGAAAAAGAAAATGCTACACACAACCATGTGTACACTGTAATGTATATATACTATACTCTGTATTCTTCTAAGGTCAGCACAATAATTTTGACTTGACAAATGAAAACAGGCAATTTACTTTTTCCAATATAATTTTGAAAATGCACTATGATCAATATAACAAAAACACTCAGCTCCCAAGAGATGAAAAATGTATCAAAGCTTCTCTTGCCCTTATATTGTAATATCTCCTCCTCCGGCAGTTATCAGCTATTTGTTGGGTAAGACCATTTCAATCAAGAGTCACATGAAAAAAGACAAACCTAATTCTAGATCCAAAAAAAAACTGTTTTCAAAAGCTGCCGCAGATCTCTTAAGTAAGAATAACAACAAGTGTATAACCTGAGTTTCTGGGTTAAGAACATTAAGTAGGCTCTCAAGTTCTGGGATTTCAGATCTGCCACTGACCACTCTGCCTTGGACAAATTAGTTAAAACTTTTATTTATTTCCTTAGCTACAAACAGAAAGAAAAACAACTATCTTGTAGGCTCATCTAAGGCATCAGAGATAATATATATGTGTAATAGCACAGTGTCTAGTTCACATTAAGTACTCAATAAATGGTAAGTGCTTTGCCTGTACCACTTGTCAATTGTTTGAGCAAAAACTAGATGGGCAATTCAAGTGCACACTGAATTTTATAAATTATAAAAAGTAACTGATAAATCATCTGATTCAAGACCAAGAATACTGGTGAAAACAATTTTAAAAGAAATACCTGCTGATACCAGAAGACCTCCAGAGGGAAAAAGCAGAACACTCTCCACTGGCTGCCCATGCTCAACAGAGATAACACTTGTGTTTGTTCGTGTATCAAACATCTTCACAGTGTGATCATATGATCCTGAAATGTCAAGTTTTGTATTACGCGAGTTTCACTGCTCAAAACAACAACAAAAAGAATGTGTGTGTATGTGTGTGTGTGTGTGCGCGCACATGTACGTGTAGTCAAACACATTTTAAAAGGAGAAAAGCTGAGATAAAATTTTTAAAAGACACACGTGGATTCATAAGGATACAACCCCTCCAAACTCTTTGGTACCACTGACTATTCCTGAAGCACAGCATTATAAGACACAGAATCTTAAACTCTTCTTATCTTCAGATTTCTGTCACTACTGAGTCACCTGGGAATCTCTGCACAGGTGCCCACAAGGATTGGACTACACTGTCCTTGTTTCCTGGCAGCTGAAGGCTCTGGAATAAGAGCACTAAACCCATTACAGTTCTGCCTGTCATATGTTTTCTGGCAGCCTCATGTTTCCAAATTCATTTGGAGGACAGTAAGAACAATGACCAAAAGAAAAAAAGAAAGCAATTGGATAAACAGAACCATATTTCTTTATAAAAAAATTTTAAACTCCTCTATCCCAAAAGAGTCCCAAAGCATATAAAGTCTAGCACATAAAGTTATAAACATCAGGAGGGAAAGAAAAAAAGAAAGAATTTACCAACCTGTTACAAAGAGATCTGGGTTCAGTTTGCTAGCACATCCACACCTCACATAATCAGAATGTTCTTTGAACGTCAGAATTTCTTCAGAGTTTGGAATATCCCATAATTTAACTGTATAATCATCAGCCCCAGAGACCACATGATATTTGTCAGCTGTAAAATCTACTGAATGAACGGCTCTGAAAGATCAAGGATTAATATATTAAAAATGAAAAAGCTATTATTTCTGGCACTTTCTAACATAAAACACTCCTTTTCCCCCTAATGACCAAGAAAAAAATAAAAGTTCAGTTTCAGAGTAATTGCAGAATGAAATCATGAAAGAAAGAGAAAATCTTTAAAACAGGTGTCTGTCCTCAAGCTACTTTAAAATTTTAAATACCTAAACACTATGAAGTAAGAGTATTAATCAATAGCTTAAAATCATGTTTTCTAATATGTCAACAACTCTACTTAGCTGCTCTATGAAAGTAAATATTCTAAATGGTAAAAAGGTACTTTTCTTTCCCATTTATTTGAGAAAGAAAAAGAGGGAAGAAGAGGAGGGGGAAGAGAGAGAGAGAAGCATCAACTCGTTCTATTTAGTTGTTCCATTTAGTTGTACACTCATTGGTTACTTCTCACACATGCCCTGACCAAGGATCATACCCCAACCTCAGCACACCTGGACAATTCTCTATCCACGGAGCCACCCAACCAGGGCCAAAGGTACTCTAATTTAAAACTTTCAAAAGAGGAAGTTCTCTAAAAAATTCTAAAATTTGCTACTAAGGAGGATCATGTTAAGTGAATTTCTGTTATATTTTAACTATTTCACTGACTGAGTAAGACCATCCTGCAATAAAAAAAACAACAACAACAACAAAAAACACTCTCAAGATTTTAAATTGATAGCAAAATTATGGCAATGACATTGGGAATTGTGAAACAAAGTTATAATATAAAATTGCCCTGACAATTCAATTTATCAAGGGGAAAAATACTAAATCCAAGAAGAAAATCCACCTTCCAACTTGACTTCAAAATAAGAACTTCTAATACAGTCCAGGCTTATAAATAGTTGTGAAGTTGCCTGTAGATCAGCAGTTTATAATCTCAATCGGGTCATGGAACTCACTGAGAAGTTAATGAACACTACAGGGTGTCTTCCCAGATAAACCCCATTTCCTAAAATGTCACTACAGTTCTAGGGAATTCATGAGCCCTATCAAATTGAACCTTAGGACTGAACCAGGATACAGATTCTCCCTTAGCACAACCAGGAAATAAAGTACATAAAGGTACATAATCTTCTCTGTGTTTTCATTCAAAGCTTAGAAAACAGAGCTTAAAACAAAAAGGAACACATAAAATCCAACTGCCTGTAACTGTATGGTAAAAAAAGTTAATTAGAGCTATTATGATCATTTTGCAATATACACAAGTATAAAATTACTATACCTGAAACTAATATAATGTTGTATTTAATTATAGCTCAATCTAAAACAATTTTTTAAAACTGTCTCTTACTGTCTGGCTTGTGGTGGCGCAGCGGATAAAGCACTGACCTGGAATGCTAAGGTCGCTGGTTCGAAACCCTGGGCTTGCCCTGGGCAAGGCACATATGGAAGATGATGCTTCCTACTCCTATCCCCTTCTCTTTCTCTCTCTCTTTCCCCTAAAATGAATAGTCTTAAAATAATAATAATAATAAAAACTGTCTCTTACTTAGTATGGCCTTCAAACTGCCTGAGGGGAGCCCTCCCAGTTATATCAAAAAGCTGAACTCCACCATCTTCACAGCCAGCTACAAGCAATCTACCATCCTGTCGAAAAGTAGCACAGTACGCTGTGTCTTTAAATCGAGAAAAGGTTTTTATAGGTTCTTGGGAGTATCGGCCATAAATGTGAATCTACAAGATAAAAAAAACAGTATATCACCAAATGGCTCACAATCAATAGTAAATAATCAACAGTAAATACAAACTACAGAAAAGAAAAATTAATGTTATATTTACCCTTGAAGAAGCTGTGACAGCGTAATTATATGGAGGCTGCGGAGAAAAGTCTACTTTTGATACTGCACCAAACTCCTTGATCTGAACAGGGGTCTTAATAAAAAATAATACAGAGTATTAACAGAGTTACAACTGGTAATACCTGCTTAAGCACTATATAATTTCTTACTGACCAGTTTTTTGTTCTTAGTAACATTTACTAGGTTGTACTTAATTCAGAAATATAAAGAAAGCAAAAGGGCCAAATCCCATCACCCTATCCTGTCCCTGTTGCCATTAATACAAATAAGCATATGGTTAGAAAGCCATACCCTACTCTTTCTCTACAGCTGTGAAGTTTTCCATGAATATTACTAGGGAAAAAAAGTTATGTCTATACCAGCATACTGTGAACCATGTATTTAACTGACACAAAGATCATACCATGAAGGCTGTTCTGCACCTTGCTCTTTTTTTCACTTAATACTACGCTTCAGCTAACTTTTAATATGAGCAATAGATTTATCATCCATTATAGGACATATCATAATTTACTTTACCAGTCCACTACTAAAGGACACAGGCTTTGCAAAATTTCTAATATTTCAAATATACTTGAGTGAATATCTTTATATATATCTTAGCAAATTTGGGGGAATAATATTCATTAAGTAAGCTTCTAGCTGTGGAATTTACAAGGCTAGAAGGTATTTTTATGCTAAATAATGACAAATTACTCTCCTGAATGTTGGCACCAATTTTTCTCTCTCCCAAGTGGTAATGATCAAAATTTTTCGTTCGTGCAAATAGATTAAAAAAAACAGTATCTATATTAATTGTAATTGATTTTAGAGAGACAAAGAAAGAAAAGGAGAGATGAAAGACACAGAGAGAGAAGTGTCCATTCGTTCTTCCACTTACTTGTGCTAAGTGTCCACTTACTGGTTACTTCCCATATGTGCCCTGACCACAACCTTGGTGTTTCAGGACACTCTAACCAAATGAGCTACATGGCCAGGGCCTCCACATTATTGTTTTAATTTGCATTTCTTTCATTATGAGTGAATGAGGCTCTTTTAATATATTTATATTTATTGGTCACTAAAATTTCTTTGCCGTAAGTTCTCCTTGGCAGCATATATACTCAATATTTTTTCTTATTTATTTTTTAAGTGAGAGGCGGAGAGATAATGAGACGGATTCCCACATGTGCCCTGACCAGGATCTACCCAGCAAATCCGTCTGGGGCCAATGTTCACACTGAGCTATTTTTAGCGCCTGAGGCAGAGGCTCCACAAAGCCATCCTCAGTGCCCAAGGCAATGCACTCAAATCAATCGAGCCATTGCTGTGGGAGGAGTTGGGAGTGGGGTAGAGAGAAGAAGCAGATGATTACTTCTCCTGTGTGCCCTGACTGAGAATTGAACCCAGGACTTCAATTCAACATGCCTGATTGACACTCGACCACTGAGCCAACTGGCCAGGGCCCTAAATTTCTGTTTCCATTAACCTCTCATTCCCAAACTTTTTTCCATTTTCTACTTTTAATTGTTCATCTTTTTTTAAAAAATCACTGGTAAGCCTTTATAGTCTAGAAGAATTTATTTTGCATCACTTCCTCCCTAGATTAAGAAAGGCAAAAATAAAAATATCCTTGCACATAAGATTCAAATTCTAAAATTTAATTCATTTGTCAATAATTAATCATCTTTTCAGTGCTAGGCACTTGTATGATTAACCTGATTAAGCAGCATGGACTTTTATATAAAATTCCAAGAAAATGTCTGGTATCAAATTTTCTGCCAAAACTATAAGCTGCTGTTAGATTTGGGGGGGGGGGCATGTATTTTCCTAAAGTTAGAAGCAGGGAGGCAGTGAGATTCCCACATGCGCCCGACATGCCCACTAGGGGGTGATGCTTGGCCCCTCTGGGGCATTTTTCCATTGCAATCGGAGCCATTCTAGTGCCTGAGGCGGAAGCCATGGAGCCATCCTCAGCGCCAGGGCCAACTTGACTCCAATGGAGCCTTGGTTGAGGGAGGGGAAGAGAGAGACAGAGAGGAAGGAGAGAGGGAAGGGTGGAGAAGCAGATGGGTGCTTCTCCTGTGTGCCCTGACCAACCCAGGACCTCCACATACCGGGCCGACACTTTACTGTTGAGCCAACCAGCCAGGACCTAGATTATTTTTAGTTGTTAGTTCTCTCCTAAAGTATCTAAATTATTACACATGCTGGAGAGATTGGAAAAATACTTACCTTATAGTTGTTCCAATACAGTGTATCTTGGGTGATTTTTTCACCAAGTATAGGATATGTCTGAATAGTTACAGGCTTATAACCAGCCATAATTTCATATAATTGGACTGTTATATGAAAAGCAGTCCGATACTGATATTAGAAATAATTACAGTGACTCTGCCTTATGTCTGAAAAAGAAAATATTTTATATATGTTATTCATAAGCCTGCATATATAGTTATATGTAGTAGCCTAGTGATCAACAAGCCATTTAATTACAACACAGAAGAAACAATTTAAAGGAAGCAAGAATAATACAGATAGGGTTACCATATTATACCATCCTACTCAGCTAAACACAGAGGCTATACACAAATGTTCTCAAACCTAACTGACCAATTTACAACTGGGAATAAATAGAGTTTAGCCATCCAGTAGACAAAGCAGAGAGAAACATGATAGCTTAGAACAGGGTCCCCCAACTACGCCCCCTGAGGCCATTTATCCGGCCCGCTGCACTTCCGGAAGGGGCACTTCTTTCATTGGTGGTCAGTGAGAGGAGCACAGGATGCATCTGCACCCACAGTTCCCATTGAAATACTGGTCAGTTTGTTGATTTAAATTTACTTGTTCTTTATTTTAAATATTGTATTTGTTCCTGTTTTGTATTTTACTTTAAAATAAGATATGTACAGTGTGCATAGGGATTTGTTCATAGTTTTTTTATAGTCCGGCCCTCCAACGGTCTGAGGGACAGTGAACTGGCCCCCTGTGTAAAAAGTTTGGGGACCACTGGCTTAGAATGTTCATTTATTGAAGGCGAAACTCCAAATACAAGTTTCCTGAAACTAAAGATGACATTTAATCTTTCAAAATCCAGTTTAGAAACTAGACTTCCTGAAAGCCTAATAATGCCAAAAAGAAAGAAAAACAAAGCTTATATTCTAACATAGAAGCTTAAAATTAAATTTAAAAGCTTAAAAAAACCCTAAAAGCTAATATTCTGATTAGAAGCTCAAAATTAAATTAGAAAATAGGATAAAAATAAATTATAATTTTTAACCAACATGTGACTAAGCCAAAATGTCTTCCAGAACTATTCAATTGCAAAAGAGATTTAATTTTATCAGTGAATGATTTCAGTGGTACAACTCATCATCTATACTGGAAAGCCTGAAAATAGTGCATCAATGCCACCAACATATATTAATGTAGCATATTTTAAAGGCTATTTTCCTGAAACATGGTAATCAATAATTAAATTGGGGGAAAACTTTTCTGTTCATTCAAGTATTTACAATGTGTAGAACACTGTTCTAGGTACTAGGGATACAATGGTGATTGAAAGCCATGGTCTGTACCCTCACACAACCCAACATTCTTCATTTCAACTGGTGGTTGGTACCAGATAGAGATCTGGAATCAGCATTGATTTGTCCTTCTTTCTCACTTCTTTCTTTTCTTTTTTTATTTTATTTATATATATATATATATATATATTTTTTTTTTTACAGGGACAGAGAGAGTCAGAGAGAGGGATAGATAAGGACAGACAGACAGGAACAGAGAGAGATGAGAAGCGTCAATCATCAGTTTTTCATTGTGACACCTTAGTTGCTCATTGATTGCTTTCTCACATGTGCCTTGACCATGGGCCCTCAGCAGACAGAGCAACCCCTTGCTCGAGCCAGCAACCTTGAGTCCAAGCTGGTGAGCTTTTTGCTCAAGCCAGATGAGCCTGCGCTCAAGCTGGCCACCTCAGGGTCTCGAACCTGGGTCCTCTGCATCCCGGCCAACGCTCCATTCACTGTGCCACTGCCCGGCCAGGCCTTTCTCACTTCTAACATCCAGAAAGATGTGCTGATTTTATCTCTCGAATCTTTCTAAACTTCATCGTATTCACTCCAGCTAGTCCCACTTCCCTAATTCAGATCTTCTCATCTACTGAAATAGTGCAATAAGGTCTCCTTAACTCCCTCATCCATTTTCCAAATAGCCATCAGCAATGCCTAACTACAACGTAAAGTTGGCTTTTGCTACAAATCCCAACCATGCTCAGAAAAGAAGGTCCAAGCTGCTTAAAATGGTATGTTAGGCCCTCTGTGATCTGGCCCTTGCTTACCTTTCCAGCTTCACCTCTTGTGTTCCCTTAACATACCATGCTCTTTCTTCTCTCATTGTGTTTGCTTATTTGCACTCTCTGCTAGGAATAACCTCTTCCTACCTATTTCCTATTTATCATTTAAAACTCAACTCAATGATCACATTCCCAGGAAAACTTTTCTGACCAAGCTGAGTCAGGGACCTGTCTTCTATAATCCTACTTGACTACATAGTTCTGTCAGTGCACATAACCACATGTGATTAAACTGAACATTTTAAGAAAACTAAACTTTTTGTATCTGGAACATTTTTTTAAGTGCTCAAAGAATGTTTGTGGAATGAAGGAAAGGAAGCACTGTCTGGGTTCTACAGGAAAACACAAAATTAAAACCACAAACGGTGTCTATAAGATGAACATTGCTATAGGAATCAACTAACTTTTACTATAAAGGGCCAGACAATAAACAGTTTAGGCTTTGCAGGCCAACAGGCAAATAGCGGATATTATGTATTTACATATATAGTAAGAGAGAAAATTTCCAACGTTTTACTAATAAAAACCCTAAAATAGTTATGAGTACAATTTTTAACTTATGAATGAAAATAGGATTGTTTGGAAGAGAAGGATAATATTTCACTTACTTCAGGTTCAACGTTAGTGTTTCCTACCATCATCTAGACTGCAAGTGTTCATCTGTAAAAATCATTCTTGTCTCGGTGTCTACCCAAAAACCAGGCACCAGGCCAGATCTAGCCTGCAAGGCTATATACCCCATGCTAGACTATAGGCAAAGGAGCACATAACTCTATCATGAGAAAAAAAAATGTTTGAAACTTCAAAAGGAAGAATTAAGGAGCAGTAGCAGCATTGGCGGCGGGGGAGCACAGCATAAAACAAAGGCATGGAGGCAAGAAGTGACGTGACACTGAAAAGAAAAAACACGATCTGGGAGAGGTCAGAGCCTTAGACACTTGGGCTAAATGCATAAGGTACTATTCTATAATGCAAAATAACAAATATATTCTAAAAGTAACGTACAGAGTACTCAGAGCTCAGAAAAAAATGTTTAATTCTAACTGGGCGGCTCATAGAAAGATTCAAAGTGTACATTTCACCTGGGCTTTTGAGTATAATATTAAAACGGACCAACCCCTTAAGATGGGCGTAAAGTCGGGGGCGGAGGAGGGAGTATTCGAAACTGAGGAAACCTCAGAAGCAGAGATGGGTATCTGCCCACTGCCTTGCAATAGTGCTGATCACTCCGGGGACGAATAGCGGTGGACAGAGTGAGAGGATGCTGGTTAAGAGTTTCGCCACTCTGCAAAGGCTGGGAAACCCCTGAGGAACATGCCAGATGCCAATTATTGCCCGACATGAGTCTAGGCTTCCCCCGTTGGGAGTGGCCTTCACCTACCTCCGATGGGCCCCGAGGGTCCGCCGAGACACAAGGGCTACACCGAGAATTTCCTGGACTCCACCAGACCTCTCCTTGGGTTGCCCAGAATCACTCCAACAAGTCTCAGAGACAGTCAGCAACTAGAATGGCCATGCCCGTCGCCCGATGATGACGTAACGGCCAGGTGCACCAGGCTAAAGAGCCCGGGTGTCTCAGGGGTAGGTCAGGTGGGCGGGGCGAGGGGAAGGAGAAGGCGTGGCCCAAACCCGAGATTTGGGCCTTCTGTTTTCTCAGAGCGGTTCGCTGAACGACTCTGTCTCTGTCGGTCTCGGGCGGTTAGCGCCGCGCCGCGCCGCGCCCCGGCGGGCGAGGACTTGGAAATCTTCTTGGCTGCAGTGATGCGGTTCGTTTTTTGTCCAGAAAGCGGAAGAAGAAATCGGAAGTGACGTCGCGGTCAAAACAAGCAGGGGCTTGAGGGGCTGTAGTGGCGACAGATGGAAAGGCCCAACTCGCTGTTGGCTGCCGAAGGTGGTCGCGAGGCCCTACGCTCCCACCCGGTCGGCCTCAGGCCCCTGTCCCGCGGACCCGCCCGTCGCGGGTGAGCCAGAGTTTCCGCCGGCCGGACCGGAGCCGCGCAGGGCATTTCGGGCAGAGCTGGCGGGTGGCGACAGTGCGGACTTACCTCACCACATCAGTCTCCCCGCTAGCGGGCACTTGTCCTGGGACGGCGGGACACCTGTCGCCTGTGAGGCTTCATTCATTTTCATCGCACCTTCCTTTCCTTGTAGGACAATTCCAGGATTAGGAAGAACCGGGGAACCCCTGTCATTAGCGTTCATTGGGGACTAGCACAGTTGCCCACTTTATCTTGTTAGGCTCTCCCTTCAACCCTGGACCTTGATCGATCGAGGTGATCCTGGCTACACTTGGTCTTACCTCTCTTTCTCACCGCCTCGTCTTCCCGATCATCTTTTTTTCTCTTCTATTCTTCAAAATTTTGGCTTAACCAGTCACCTTTTTGTTTCTCCTCCCTAGAGGTGTGGCAAGATAAGCGTTGTATTTCTACTTTATTTGCACCCCTCCCTTCAAAGACTCGTAGTTTCATCTATAAATCTTCATTTATAACATGGAAGATATTTAGAGCTGGAAAAACTTTTAGAGATGCCTATTTCAACCATCTTTATTTTATGGATGAACAAAATGAGTCTCGAAAGACTCACATGATTTGTCTGTCCAGGGTTGCACAACTAGTTAGTAGTGATGTTGGAAATAGAACGCCAGGTGTAATCAGATTTGCTGAGTATCATGCAGGGTCATTTCAGCATAGAAAAGAATATAACACATGTTAAAGTTTAAATCAGCTAACCTTTATGGAGCACCTGATAGGACCAAGCACTGTTTTGTGTGCAAAGATTAGTAAACATAATCCCCATCCTAGAGGAATTTTCAATTTATTGGGAGTCAAAATGGGAATTTTCAAGAGAATGATAAATGTTAAAATAGTTATATGCAGGGTTCTGAGAGAGCTCGCAGGAGTTGCACCTAGGGCACCTTAGGTAGGAGTCTGTAGTGTTGGCTCTTAACCTGAAAAACAACGTTCATATCTTGCAATACCGTTTTAAAGAGCTCTGCATTGCACCTCCATCTCCATCTCCATTTGAGTCATAAGTCATTTTCTGCTCTGGTTTTCTTTCTTCCTCTAAAGGGTATTGACTTTGTTATCTGTTAGTTTCTTTTTTAAATTATTATTACAATTTGTTATATTTTCAACTCTTTCTCCCTTGGAAATTTTGCATCAGTTTAGTCAGAGGCGGATTAAGGTCGGTTGAGGCCTCAGGCATAGAAGAAAATATTGGGCCCCTTAAAAAAAGAGAGAGAGAGAGGGAAAATAAAAATACATGTTAACCATATTTTTTAAATAAATAAAAGATATTATGTACTATTAATGTTAAAATTGCACATATGAAACCAAACTTAATGTCATTAGAAATAAGTGCAAAGTTGGGGGTTTGCAGGGCCCTTCAGACGTCAGGGCCCAGCACATGCGCCCATTGTGCCCGCTGTTAAATCCACCTCTGAGTTTAAGCGCTACTTATTTTAGTGGACAGAGTTAAATAATTTTCTCATAATTCATGAGCTCCCATTTTCTTTTCTCTATAGTGAACATAATGATTACCTGCCCTGATTATTCAACAGATTGTTATAAGGATCAAACTTGGAGGGTGTTTATCAGTAATTATATAGTTTGCTAACCTCTGCTTCAATGTGGTCGTAATGCATTCTTTAATTTTAAACACTGCACACTTTCAAAACTTCTAAGAGGAGTAAACTCTAACATGAAAAAAATAGTGTTATTGTCTTCATGTCTCACTGATTATATAGGACAATTATATATCTTGGATATTTTATTTTTTTTAGAACCAATCTTAGGTGAAGTTTCTCCTGAAATTATATTGAAGGCCTATGATTACGTTGCTGAAAATTAATTTTAAAAAACAGTAAATGATTCAGTAACAGGTGTGCTTATAACCTATGCTTTGAGAGTTAGCATCTTTTTGAGTTCATGTCTTGACAAGCTATATTATTTAAAAAGTAATTAATACTTATTACAGAGATTGAGAGCCAAAAATTCTACTTTGATCTTAATGCCCTAGAGATGCTAAAGCAAAGGAAACTGATCTATAATTCCACACTTTATTTTCACAAAAACTTATATATATATATATATATATATATATATAGACACACACACAGTGTGTCCGTAAAGTCATGGTGCACTTTACGGACACTGTGTGTGTGTGTGTGTGTGTGTGTGTGTGTGTGTGTGTGTGTATAGACACTGTGTGTATATGTGTGTGTGTATATATATATATATATATGGACACACTGTGTGTGTGTTTGTATGTGTGTATATATATATGGACACACTGTGTGTATGTATATGTGTGTGTGTGTGTGTGTGTGTGTATATGTTTCTATTTTTTTTTAGTGAGAGGAAGGGAGATAGACTCCCACATGCGCCCTGACCAGGATCCACCTGGCAATCCCCATCTGGGCCCGATACTCAGACCAGCCAAGCCACCCTCTGAGCCCAGAGCCATCGCTGGAACCATTCAAGCCACTGGCTGCAGGCAGGGAAGAGGGAAAAAAACAGAAGAAGGAGGTGGGGAGAAGCAGATGGACGCTTCTCCTGTGTGCTCTGACCAGGGATCAAACCTGGGAGATCCTCATGCCAGGCCGAAGCTCTATTCACTGAGCAAACTGGCCAGGGTCAAATAAACCTATATTAAGTTGGGAACATGTAAACAAAAACTGATTAAAAAATATATCTTCAGTTCATTGTAACTAAAATTTTATAAAGTGTTTCACTATCCAGGAATCACAGGTGTTGTCGATGCCAGTAGACTTGGGTACAACATGAGTTCTATCTTAAATTCAACCTGAAAACCATTTATAAACATAACATGCTAAATAATGAAACAAAGTAAGAGATTAAAGTTTTTACATGACAGTTTATTTTTTATTGTTAACCTGATCTTTTATCCATTTTGCAACATTTAGAAATAGGAAAGGGAAGAAAAGAGTAACTAAAATTTGTTATAACTTAATAATGGAGGTGAAAATGTTACTGTATTTCATTTGATCTGCCAGGATGTGAGATTAATGGTGGTATCCCCATTTTACAAGTGATGCTGAGGTCTAGAGAGCTTGAGTAGCTTGTACAGGTTCACACAATTAATAAATGGTGAAACTTGGATTTATTTATAGCCAAGCTTCTCTACCTGTGAACATTGTATGTTTTCTCTTATTATAGTTAGTTGCTTATAAGAACACCATTGATTTAAAATGATTACTTTGTGTACTTTTATACAAATTAATATACTTTTGTACTTTTTTTCAGATTTTTATAATATCCACATTTCAAGAATACACTGGATGCTACTCTTAAAAAACCAAGAGGGTGTTATGAAGAAATGTTTTAATTATTGAAAATACTACTGAAATCATGGCTACATCAGCAAATCTGGATCTTGGAGCCCAGCTGATAGTGGAAGAGTGTTCCAGCAATTATAGTCTAACTGGCATGCCAGACATTAAAATAGAACATCATCTGGACTCAAATGCAGAAGAAGGATCAGCTCAGGGTGTTGCCATGGGAATGAAATTCATATTGCCTAACCGATTTGATATGAATGTGTGTTCTCGATTTGTGAAGTCCTTGAATGAAGAGGATAGTAAAAATATTCAAGATCAGGTTAACTCTGACCTGGAGGTGGCATCTGTCCTATTTAAAGGTTGAAAGTTATGGTATAACTATCTGCATATTTTTTGTTTTTGTTTATTTGGTGTTTTTTTTCTTTCCTTTCTGATCATGAGATTTTGAGTTTAGGGAGAAAGTTGGAAATAGTCTTTTAATATGATTTTCTAGAATCGCACAGAACCCAAAATTAAATAACTTCATGTTATATACTGTACATAAGTACATGATGACTTATTTAAATTTCTTGCTTAAACTTTGTTTATTTAGAAATTCTCTAATAAAGTTCTTTATTGTACCTTTTAAGTCATAGGAAAAAAATATTGTTGGTGTCTTTTACAAATGAATTAGCTTAATATTCCCCATTCTGTGAATACTTGATTAGCATTAGCGTCCTATACTTTAATTCAGTGAAATCTGTCATATTGTAGATTTACTTTTATAAAAATCTATTGAATAAAAATATTAATCCCAGAATTAAATTGCTTAAATTAACACAAGTTTTTTCTGGAACTTTCACTAAGGTAGAACAGACTTTTTATGTCAAAAATATTATTACTTGAGAAGTAATTAATGGTATACCTTATGTATTTCTTTTTTGATGTATACATTGACATAGAACTTTGAAACGCTTTGTATTTCAAAATTAAAATCTTGTTTTAATGTGTTTAAATTTTTTTACTTAGCTGAATGCAATATCCATACATCTCCTTCTCCGGGAATCCAAGTAAGGCATGTCTACACCCCATCTACAACAAAGCACTTCTCACCCATAAAACAGTCAACTACCTTAACCAACAAACACAGAGGAAATGAGGTTTCAACCACGCCTTTGTTAGCAAATTGTAAGTATTTCCCATTGATGTGTTAAACTATTCTTGTCACTAATAAAATTTCATGAGTTCAGCTTGAAAATAATGAAACATTATTTTCCTTAAATGCATATTCTATTTTGGAAAGCTAAAATGATATGCTCATGGTTTTAGTAATTTAAAACTTTTTCATGTATTACTACATATTCAAATAATTCGTATATTATGTTTCTCTGTTTAATACAGATTGAAATATAAATTCCTAAAATCTTTATAGTTTTCTATAAAAAATACAGTGAATAATTCTAAATTTTGTGCAAAGTAAGACATTGTGAGTGCTTTTGTGTTCTTGGAGTGCAAGTCTTCACATTTTGCTTATAAACTAGGTCACTGATCCACAAGTTATTTGTAGTAAAAGCTGAGTGATTTCTACTATAATTTTGAACTTGAATACAATCATGTCAATATGAAACTACCTTTTAAAAAAATCTTTGACTTCACAGTTATTTTGAAAACTGTGTAATCATTCTAGAAGAAATAAAATGAAGTTTTTATATATAAACTATATTCTGTATACTATGGCTAAGTTAATGAGAAAAAAACAGCAATTTGATGTTAGCAACTACATGTGAGAATATAACGTAAATGCATCTATATTCTAATGCATGGTGAGATATGTATCTTTACTTTGAAAACACTATATCCATCCTGATTTTGAATTGCATGCTGTAGCATGTGACTTATTCCACCTACTGGCCACTTCTGTTTTACTTGTATAAATTTGTATGTGCCTCCCAATTGCTTTCCTTCCTGTATTAAGGCCACGCAGTCATATCACTGCAGTCAAGGATCAAGTGATGCTAATTTGTAAGATGAAAGCTCATAGAACAGTGCTTGTTTGGTTTTGTTTAGAATAAAGGGATTGTCATAAAATATTCCAGCCATAGAATTTTTTGAGCTCAAAACATCTAGAGATCATATGGTTTACCTACCCCATGTTAAAGGAAAAACTGTTTGAGTCATCTAAGAACACATACCAAGTTAACCAAACTAGGTCTGCTCTCAAGCATTTACTCTCAGTGTCAGTTGTCTATTTACTACCTCGCTCCTTCTAAAATTAAGAAAAACCTGTGGAGTCTTGAAATAATGATATTTGAGAGTTCAGTGGATTTAATCAATGAAAAGACAAAAGGTGAGTCTTTGTTAGACCCAACTTCTTTATAAGTTTGGATAAAGAGATGGCATTTTAAAAATTAAGTACCTAAGCCATTTCTTTAATTTATAAGATCAGTAACAATTTGCATTGTTAGTAATTGATCATAACAGCTTGCATATTCGTTGATAATAACACTTTACAGATGTCAGAATTACCTTAAATATATGAGTCAGTTTACAGATACAGAATGATTACCTGCAACGTTAGGGTGTATTTTACTTAGATTTTTTTAAACAACAAAATGATAGTTTTTGTTTTAGAAAATTGCTGCCCAAACATGAATAATGGGATAATGAAAGTGTACCCTGCATCCATACATGATGTTCTTTGTGGTATTGTTTCAGCTTTGTCCGTTCACCAGCTAGCTGCTCAGGGAGAGATGCTCTACCTGGCCACCCGTATTGAACAAGGTAATAGCTTATTTTTTTAATGTATTTAAAATGAATTTAATAGGATTTATTAGATTTGGTTTTTTTCCTTTTTATTTAGGAAACTATAAAGATAAAAAAAAATGGTGTGTAATCTAAAAAGTTATAACTTTCCCTACCAGTCTAACCATTTCCCCAAAAGCAAGCATAAGTTTCTTGTATTTTCAGAAAACTCTTCTGGGTAATATTTCTATTTATATTTAGGGTTGTATGTGAGAAGATGTATGTGCTTTTTCTTATTTACAAAAGAGGAAAAATACTGCACTTTAATTTTTTTCACTTAATATTTTGGAAATCTTTCCATGTAAGCACATAAGGATCTCTTTTATTCTTTGTAATAGGTCCATGGTTTTGCATTGTATTACATATACACATTTGTTTTTTATTTTTTAACTAGTCCCTTGATGGTGGTGCATTCCATTTATTGCTATTAAGTAGCAATATTGTTGGCATTAAGTATATTTATAGGGTAAATTCCTTCAAGAATATTTGCTGGGCTAAAAGATATATGAATTTTATTTTTACATTTATTGCCAAATGTTTGTCCTGTCTTCACACCAGTTAGACTTTATATTTCCCCATACCCTCACTGGCACAGGATATTATTAGACTAATCTAAAAACAGTATCTCATACTATGGTTTGTCCACATTTTTTAATTTATGGTATAATTGAATTTTCTTTTGTGTTTATTTCTATGAAACCTTAACAAAATTAAAGAAATTAGCTTTTTGTTGTTTATGTTGCATATTTTGTCCAAGTTTGCCATTTTTTCTTTGACTCTATGATGTTTTTCAAACAAATTCTTAATATTTTTAAGTGATAAATTTACTTTATCCTTGTGACTTCTGAGTATTATATCTTGCTTAGTAAGGATTTCATACTATAAATAAATTCATTCATGCCTTATTTTAGAACTTCTATGGTTTCCTTTTTAACATTTCAATCTTTGACACATATGAAATGTGTTTTGGTATAATGAGATAAAGATTAAGCTTTACCATTTATTTTTATTTCCCAAAAAGTCAGTTGTCCCAGTTTTATTGGTTGAATACAGGGTGCATGGTAAAAGATGTTTATTTTTTTAATCATGTCACTTTTTTATAATAAAGACTTAGTTCATCATTATATTTCTGATTGTTTATAAATATTTGAAGGTTACATTCTCAAGTTACTAAATAAATTTAGGGGAAAACTGTGGACTTTATAACTAGTAGTAGACCGAATACGGGGAACAAAATGGGGTTCATGGTAGAATTACGTGGCACTGTCTTTCAAATTATTCAGTCTTTATTCACATTATATTTATTTAGCAAACCACAAGAATGAAAGAATTTCAAAGGCACCAATGTTAGCTATAGACTAGAACATAACTTTAATAAGATTTTAGAGTGTTTGTAATAGTATACATCTATGTAATGCTAAGGGCTATTATATAAACTTATTTTTATTGTCATCCACCCAACTACACATCAAGGTAAGTAAGGTATGATTCTATGTATTGGAAAAACTAAGTGACATGCCCAGAATCACACTTTTAAATAGTGAGAAAGCCAGGATTCAAACTCTGGTCTCCTGATTCCACCTCCAGTGTTCTGTGGATTACCTAGCATTATGTCCTATCTGGTAGTTTACACTTTAAATAGAATGCTATTTGAACTCAGTTGTATACCTTGAGGCATATTTTAATACAGTCAGACTGCAAATTGCAACAACACAGCAGAATTTCAGTGAACAAAAGTCAGCACAAAGTGATCCTCATGAGTAGCTTAATCAACTTTTTAGAATGCCAGTATTTCATAATGTTAATATGTGGTTGTTAAGTTAGATCACAAAAATTGCTTTTCTTTTAAATAGAAAATGTTATCAATCACACGGATGAAGAAGGATTTACTCCTCTGATGTGGGCAGCAGCACACGGGCAAATAGCTGTGGTAGAGTTTCTACTTCAGAATGTAAGGAAAATGCCTCAGAAAATGTATATGTACAGTTACTTAAGTTCAGTTAAGTCTTCAATAAAGTTTTGGTATTTCCAGCCAACTAGATATAATGGTAGAGGTTCCAAAAAGTTTTAAATGCTTTTCACATTCTTGTGGAACTTGGACAGCAAGACTAGTCAAACATGAAACAGTGAGAGATAAAGACCAGTCCCCTCTAAGTGCAATGGGAAAGAAAGTGCTGTCAGTCTTGAAGGAGAATCTTCTTAGAGGAGATGTAATTTGACTCCAGAGTGAAAGGATAGTTAGGACCGAAATAGAAGGAGATAGGAGGCATCCAGACAACCTTGATAACAAGAACATCCATGAATAGAAGTTTGCATTATTTCTTTATTAACCTCAGAACATTCCCTGGCCTAAGTGTTGAACTGTACAATTATTATTGACAGCGATAACAGTATTCTTGATTACATAAACTGAAAGGTCTTTTATCTCCACTTCCCACTTCAGGGTGCTGACCCCCAGCTTTTAGGGAAAGGTCGAGAAAGTGCACTGTCTCTGGCCTGTAGTAAAGGCTACACAGATATTGTCAAAATGCTGCTTGATTGTGGAGTTGATGTAAATGAATACGATTGGGTGAGTCTGTGACACTGATTTTTAAATTACTGTGACAAATTCTAAGATTTATTTCAGTTTGGGGACACATAAATTTTATTAAACACTTGGAAGACTAGTTAATTAACTTAATTAAACACCTGAAAGAAAAAGTTAATGACATAAACTCATTTGCTAATTCTGATTTAAGTAGTCTTCACAAAATATTTAAATTACATTAAACCACTTTTATATGCCCAATTCTTAATAAAGCTTCCCACAGCAGCATTAAATTTTTCAAATCTTGCTCACCATGAAAAACTAAGCCACCTTTCCCTTTTACAGAATGGAGGCACACCTTTGCTTTATGCTGTACATGGAAACCATGTGAAATGTGTAAAAATGCTCTTAGGTAAGCAGATAAAAATTAGAAAATGCTGTGGGGGCTTTATTTTACTTTTTACAAGCTGGCCTCACCTGGTGTTCCTTAGCAGAATCATTAGTTATTGTTAAGTATGTTAACTCTGCTGCTGTTCGGGGCGGAGCACCCGCTACTGTGTTGCCCATGTGCCTGCAACTGGAGCATTCCTCCTCGTCGCTTTTCTTTGGGAGATCACGTGGGAGTCCACGATTGATTTTGCTGTCTGCGTAATCTTTAATCTTACGCCTAAATTCTGTCTCCAGTTGTTTGTGAGTTTCAGCTGCTCTAGAGGATGCTCCTTTGCAGTGTCTTGCTTCCCTTTGACCCACCACAGTGAACTCTCTGCACTGCTTATACTCTACTTTGTCAGACCACACTGGTGAAACTCTCCAAATTTGCTGATAATCTGTCTTGCTATTTGTACATGAGTCAGTAATAGACAAACATCTATACACATTTTCATTGATTTATATAGATTTTTCTATTTTGGTATAGAAAATGGAGCTGACCCAACAATTGAAACTGACTCTGGATATAATTCTATGGATCTAGCTGTAGCCCTGGGCTATAGAAGTGGTAAGTATTTTAGAATACTCAAATTTCATTTAGTAAAGCTCTGTAAGTGGTACAAACCAGTGATCTGAACCATTCTGATCACTGTAGTCATAGAATATTGCATGTTATTGTAACTCCTGACATATACTTTTAACTGTGGGCAAAATCAACAAATTCCTACAAAGTCTAGCTATGAGTTTATTGCTCTTACTTTTCACCAACCCAAATATTGCTGTACACCTATTTACAAGATGTGTTTAACATTTTCATAGCAAACTATAAAATGCTCTCACACTTGCCCTTTTCTGTTACTTAGAACACCTTGTAGTGTGGACTGTCCTTTAACTTCAAAATTTAGAAACCACGAACAGAAAATACAGTAATGTGGGCAATTGCTAAGTCAGTGACAGGCTAAAATTTAAATATATTTAAGTATCTTATTTTCTACAGAATATTAATATATCCTACTTAGAAATAACTTGATCTTTAAAAAAGAAATGAATTTATTTTGGGGAAAAGTTGGGGATATTAAGTTGAATTTGAAAATTCTTTAAAATTTTTTAAGTCAACATAGTATGGTCTTGATCACCTGTCTGTTCTAGTTCAACAGGTTATTGAGTCACATTTGTTGAAGCTGCTTCAAAATATCAAGGAGTAGACAGAGTCAACAGAAAGTGCTGTCTGCCCTCCTGTTTACTTTTTGGCCCTTTGAAATGATAGTTTTGTTTACTTAAAAGTTTTTACCTCAGTTGCAATATTTACTGATTTTTACTGATTTTTAGTAAATATTCCTCTGAGTAATTCACTGGTTTATAATAAAATTAATGTTGATGGTTTTTTTATAAATGTGTTTTATGGCATATTTAAAATTATAAATTAAAGTTTTGTGGCATGTGAATTTTTATGGTACAGATAGTTATCTTTCTTTGTATCAAGTGCTGTAATTTAACTTTTTCAGAAATTATTCTACCCTGTTCATCTTTACTCTTGTATTAACTCATTGACTTTATATAGGATTTGCTATAAATCCATAGAAAAAAAATTTATTACTGAATTTAAAATGCACAGTGTGATTGTTTACAAACTGTTATAAATAAAGTAAATTTTCTGTTAATTTGCATGCTAGTTTCCTTTTTTTAATTATATAAAGCTATTAAGGGATTCCTTTTGGATTTTAAGTTTTACCCTTCTCTCCTGCCAGAACACTCCATTAGGTCAAACAATACATGTAATTACAAGAAATTGAATGTAAGTCAGACAACCGAGATTGTCATTTCTAGAAGGATATTTAGAATTTTTTTTCTTGTAAATAAGTTTTCCAGTAGGAAAAGTTTCTGTGAAAAAGAAGTCAGTTCTTCAATAAAAGTCAGATGCTCTTTAATTCTACTAAAGGAATGGTATAAACTATGCTATACCAGAATCTAGAACAGAGACGTGGGCTAGAAGTTGACTTAACCATGAGCATGGGATGTGGGTTAAATCACTTCATCTGGGAAATGGATGTTATATCAGTTGTGATACTTTAGTTGTAAGCCACATAAAATGTCTAGCTCACATAGGCAAAATGGAATTATGGAAAGAGACAGAATGGAAGGAAAAGCCGTAGAAACAGGTAATACCAAGAAAGGAAACAAGGCCAGAGATCTCGATCAGGAAATAATGGCCAGTCGCTTTGTACACTGCTTTGGTAATGTTTAACTTAGATGCCCTTCTTTATCATTTGCTCAGGATTTAAATTTCCAGGAGGCAGAAATTTGTTTAGCATGAGATATAAATGTACTGTTTTGTGGGACTGGGGGTAGAAGGGGATGACTGATTAATGATCTGATCCCGTTCTTGTGCCTAGACCACCTGGAGCTCAGGAGCTAAAGGTGCCCAAAGGAAACCTACAGGGACAGAGAAACAATAGGTGTTCACTCCAAAGGCTATCTAAATACATAGTATGTGAAGACAGTGCTAGGGAATCACCTATTGTCAGTTGGGCAACGTTTTTCTGGCACTTCTGAGAGATTTACCTAAAACCATTCACCTTTCCATTTGGTTCTTTTTTTTATTAATGGCACACATCCATGAAGTGTTAGTTCCTGTGCATATTACAACGTAACAAAATCCAATGACCCATTTGGGCATCGCACTCTGCATAATGCTTGCACAAGCTTTCTGCAACTGAAGAGCAACCAAATGACCTATGCTGAGATTGTCCCTGAAATAACCATGTCACTCGTAGACCTGACGACCAACAAATCTCAGAGAATATTTTAAAGGAAATTTCCCTTTCCAATTCTGTCATCTTTTGCCTCAGGATCCTTGATAACAAACCCCAGAGAAACCCCTTTAAGAAGTGGACAGTGAACCCTGGCAAGGTGGTTCCGTGGGTAGAGTATTGTACTGGTGCACCAAGGTTGTAGGTTCAATCCCAGATCAGGGCACATACAAGAAGCAACCAATGAATGTACAACTAAGTGTAACAGTGAATTGATGCTTCTCTCTCTCTCCCTTCTCCATCTCAAATCAATGGGTAAATAAAACTTTATAAGTAAACACTAATAAAAATTAAAACAACAAGAATGAGCCCTGACCAGATAGCTCAGTTGATTAGAGCATCATCCTTAATCGCAGAGGTTGCTGGTTCAATCCTTGGTCAAAGAAACAGACGGATATCCCTGCCTCTCTCCCTTCCTCTTGAGAGGAGAGAAACCAGAAGAATGCAGGAGAAGGGCCTGCAGGAATGACTGGCTCAGCCAGTTAAAGATTATCCACATCCTATAGATCTCTAACTCATCTCCTGGAGACTTAAAATATTCATGAGAAAAACAATCTATAAATAGATAGGATCAATGGTCCAAAAACCCCCTCCCCCTTGCTGTCCCACTGACACTCCCCCACCCCACCTTGAGTCATAAGATGCACATAGGACCTCAGACAAAGGAATCACATGCCCCTTGCGTGGACACTGTAAAAGGTACATAAGATGTAAGAAATCTAACTTTGGGGAGCTTGTGCTTTGGTGCTACTAGTCCCACATGCTCTGTTGGCTAGTAATAAATTCTTCTTCCTCTATTTAAGTTGTCTGGGCATCTATTATCCTCTGTTTGGGTGTCATTTTTCTGCAACAGATTTCTGGTACATTGGCCAGGAAACGAGGAATGTCGCCGCATTTGGCAGACTTCTGGTACCCCACTGGGGAGACCCCAAGCCGCCCTGTAGACATGCCCACAGAGTTCTCACCAGGGATTTTCCCATGTGGATGCCTCACAGGATGGAAGGAGAAACCCCATCTGCCAGTCTCAGCAAGGATCAGACAACAGAGGAATGAGAAAACAAGGGTGCATCAGGCAAGGGGAAGGAAAACCAGGCAAGGGTAGCTAGCTGGGGTCCTGCCCCTCTGGGCAGAAGGGAGGCCTGATCACCCTCCATAGGTTAAGAGCGGCGACTGCTCACTCTCCACAGGACAGATTAGGAGTGGTGATTCCTCACCCTCCACAGGTCAGGGGAGCAGGCTCTGTGGTTTAGGAATGGTGACTCATCACCCTCCACAGGTTGTGGGAAGCTGTGTGAAAGAGAGTGAATGCAAAGTGAACAAGACAGACACCAGAGAGGAGTTCCAACTCCTTTCCACAGGGCCAAAATGAGTGTTGAGTCTGGAACCATGGTTCTGTAGGGTGCCTCATATGGCTAAGAGGCAGAATTGCGTTCTGGTGGTTTCTATCAGCCTGCCATCAGCCAAGAGGGCGTGCTATCTCTGCAAGGTGAGTGGCTCGTGATGGACAAAGTGAGTAGTGTCCCCTCCATGTTTTCCTTAGTCTCCCTCAATTCCTTCTTATGGTGTGACTGGTGTTTGTCATGGGAGGCATGGGAGGTTCACAGGGAAAAACTACTCCCCTGGCCATGATGATCAAGAACTTTAAAAAAGGTTCGCAGGGATTACGGGGTTACCATGTCCCCAGGGAAATTGAGGACTTTGTGTGAACTAGAATGGCCTGCTTTGGGGGTGGGGTGGCTGTGGGGTGGCTAATGGGGGATGGTCACGTGGGGAACCCAGGCCCAGGAACTTTGACTAGGACCACCCACACAACTAAGCGGGCCAAGAGGGGCTTCGCAGAAACCCTTTGGGAAAAAAGCAACCGTCCATCAGCCAGTGAGATTTCACTACGTCATATTAGCTGAACAACCCCTAAGGACCCCTAGAACCCCTTTAAAATCTGGCTCCACAAGGTCCCCTGGCGTGATATTCCTGGCCTCCATCTTTCAGGCCAGTGAGTGTCGTCCAAGAAGTGCTCTGTACCAAATGAAACCTTTAACCGCACCTGGTGGCTATACCCTCTTCCTCAGCGGGGAAAATACCTTACAGTGGCCAGCAAAAGGAAGTTTGGACAAATTCACTGGAAGGTATGGCAGGTAGTCACTAGAGATCCAGGCCACCCTGACCAGTTTCCCTACATAGGCACCTGGTTCAAGCTGGTATTCACCCTCCCCCTTGGCTTAGAGGTCAGGCTTCCACTGTGTTAGTAGCAAAAGCAGGGAAGCATTCCACCAATCCTGGAGAGCCATTGCTGCCACTGGTGCCAGAAATTTTAACTCCTAGTGAGCCAGAAGCAGAAACTCTGGCTTGCCCACTGTGCATACTGGCAAGGCTTTACCCTTCCATACCTGGTTCCCCGTCCACCCCAGAGATTGCTACTGGTTCAGCCCCATCATCACCAGATCTATCAGGCCCAAGCGGAGGTGCCTCTCACTGCCCCACTGGAACCAGGTCCAGGCTCTCCTCCCCTAGCTGGGGGGTTGTGGTCAAAAACAGTGCCCAGAGTACAGAGGCCTCTGAAAGAAGTGAAAAACAGTGGTAAGTGAACAAGAGTGCATGGTAGAACAGCAGGTGCTGTACCAACCTTTTACCACCAACGACTTCCTCAACTGGAAGCATCACATTCTCTGTTATACAGAAAAGCCTCAGGCCTTAATAGATCTTATACAATCCATATTCCAGACCCACAATCCCATGTGGGCAGATTGCCATCAATTGCTCCTCTCTCTGTTCAACACAGAGGAAAGACACCCAATAATACAGGCAGCAACTAAATGGCTAGAGGAAAATACCCCTGAAGAATACCAGAACCCCCAGGAATATATGAGGGCCCAGATGCCAGAAAAGGCTCCTAAATGGAACCCGAATGTAGAGGAAGACCTAAGACGGCTCAGAAGATACAGAGTGGCTCTCCTCCAAGACCTCTGGAAGAAAAGCCAGAAGGCCACTAATATCAACAAAATCACAGAGGCTTTGCAAAAGGACACAAGTCCAGGTGACTTTTATGGAGATTATGTGAGGCCTACAGGATCTATACTCCTTTTGATCCAGAAAGTCCAGAAAACCAGAGAAGGGTTAATATGGCCTTTGTCAGCCAGAGTGCAGCAGATATAAAAAGGAAGCTCCAGATATTAGAAGTCTTTGCCGGGATGAACATTTCTCAACTCCTGGAAGTAGCCAGCAAGGTCTATGTCAACAGAGAGGTTGCAAGCAGGCAGAAGGATGAGCGCTGAATGAAGAAGACTGAGCTCATAGCTGCTGCCCTTCAGCAAAAGGGCAAAGGAAAACCTCCGCCACTTGAAAATGGAAAGAGGACAGGCAAGGGAAAGAAAGGACAATCAGGCAGGGCCCCCTTGCAGTGTGATCAGTGTGCCATCTGCCAGGGAATTGGTCACTGAAAAAATGAATGTCCTCTATATTGACTATAAAGCTGAGTATTTGCCCTCTTCCTAATCCCCCCCCCCCGCCCCTACCTCACTTGCTTGGTTAAGTTGCTAATGGCTAAGTTTTTCTCCGCACCTCCATGTTAGCAATGAGACTGGATTGTTTCTACTTGTCCTATCCTCCATGTGTCCCTAGGAAAGACTGGAGGCAGTTTTCTTTTTATCCTTTGTTTTGTGAAGTTAAGATGTTATGCAGGGTGTAGGGTTTTCTGCACTTGAGAGAATTATTGGGTTGCCTTGGAAATGTGACTTTGTTTTAATGATCTCTTTGATTTGCTAATGACCTCACTTTGCCCTATAAATAAAACAGTAGAGGGTTGGAGGCTCTGTGCATTGCTAAATCCTCCTGAGCCCATCCTATTTCTCTTTAAACCTATTTTCTTAATTCCATGCCATTCCCACTCAGGAATTACTAGCCATGCTGGTTAGCAGCAAAAATTCTCACAAATTTATATAGCTTATTTTCAGAATGCGGTTTATAAACCAAGAGAAATAAAATTTCCTTCCTTCATCCCCTCTTCAATTTGTTATCTATACCCAAGTTTTATTTTTCCTCTGCTCTTTTTTATACTAGAACAAACTGACACTTTAAGTCAAGACTTTGTCTTTTTTCTCTTAAAATGAAAGAGCATCAGCAGTTGCATTTCTCTGCCATTACTGATTCTAGGTGTAAAGTCAGTGCTCAAGGCCACCATCAGAGCCGCCTGGACAGTGCGGTTTCGCATCAGATTCGGACAGTCGGTAATGAAACAACGGAGCCAAAAACTGGTGAGCCATCAGCTTTAATTCTAGCTTGCACCCAGCGGGCAAGCAAAAACGCACACCGGGCTCCAAAACCCACTCATTCGGTGCTCACAAAGCTCCTGATTTATCCGAGTTTCCTAGCATCAAAAGGTTTCTAGCTCACCAGACTTATTCACCTCCGTTTCCCATCTCCTTCTCTCTACACAGACTGTGCACAAACTGGCTTCTTCCTCAGCACTCTGCCATCTTGGCTGCTTCTCCTCTCCTCCACATGGCCTTAATCTGCTCTCCTTTCCAATACTAACCTCAGGAACCGAGCGAGAGAAAGCTCCCGGTCTGCACCACTTTATAGTGTAGAATCAAAACCTTTAGCCTGACCAGGTGGTTTCACAGTGGATAGAGCGTCGGACTGGGATGTGGAAGACCAAGGTTCGAGACCCCGAGGTTGCCAGCTTGAGCGCGGGCCCATCTGGCTTGAGACCCAAGGTCGCTGGCTCCAGCAAGGGGTTGCTCAGTCTGCTGAAGGTCCGCGGTCAAGGCACATGTGAGAAAGCAATCAATGAACAACTGCGGTGTCTCAATGGCAACGAAAAACTAATGATTGATGCTTCTCACCTCTCTCCGTTCCTGTCTGTCTGTCCCTATCTATCCCTCTCTCTGACTCTGTCTCTGTCCCTGTTAAAAAAATAAACAAAAAAACCTTTAATTCAATTATACAAACTCTGATACAAAGTCACTTATCTGAGGTATAATGGGAAGATTCCTCATGAGAGTGCACCACCCTACATCATCCAATTAGTCAAGGGTGTGGGGAAAAGCTTACTCTTAAAACTAACCCTTGGGCTATACCGACCTCGCCTGCTTACAGCCTGTCTCCCACACACATTAATATCAATGAACTTCCATGTGGGCAGCTCCATCTTTAACAAAGTGAGCATAATGTATTTTATCTGCCCAACAATCCACCCCTATGCTCACTTTACTACCCACAATCTACACCACCAGCATCCCTGTACAAGGAAATTAGGTACATTATACAAATTACAAATACATGACAAATCATACAATTTCAACAATTACAGAGGTACGTTTCACCAGTCTCTGAGCCCTTTGCCTAAAGTGCAAAATGTCCTCGACCTTCTCTCTCGCCATTTGAAAGGCTTCCAGGGCAGGGGGAGGGCCTCCATCAAAGCCGCCCCCCAACCCCATCAGGGTATTTCACATTGTCCAAAATTCGTAAGTCCATTCAACAAAGGAGCCAGAACTCACTCGGGTTGTAGTCCAGGAAATCAGTCCACACACATGGGGCATTAGCCTCCCCCCTCATTTCTGTCTTCCTGAAATTTTTCACACTGGCCTAAAGAGGAGCATGTGGCAATGGCAGTCAGCATTTCCATCTCTGCTCTGGGGAGCATGATGGCACCCACCCCTATGTCCAAACATCACAGACCTACCAGGAGTATAGCTACTCCTTGCTGCTGGGCTCTCACCTTCTGGAGTCTGTGGATTGCAACTCCAAACCGATTCTCCTCATCCTCCAAAGAGGAACTGAAAACATCAGCTCCCGCTGCCAGGCTCGAGCCCCGGGCCACCACTGCCTTCTGCTCAGCAGGCCTTGCAGCTCCAGCCCCGGCCTCAGCCCCCACCTTCTGCCGCTGCTGGCTCTCCACAAGGTCCAGGGCAATCTGCAACTCACGAACCTGTGATTCCTTCTCCGGCAGCTGCTCCATTTCCAGGTGAATCTCACAAACCTGGTTGGCCTCCTCCTCCAGGGCTTCCTCTAGCTCCAGGGTCGGCATCTCTTTCTCCCACATTTCCTCCAGCTCCTCTCACTGCTAGGTTTGCAGGTCCCAGGCAGCCTCTTCCACAGAGCTCTCGGTTTCCTCACATATGGCTGTAAAAGTCAGCCAGCCTATGGTTCCCAAAAGAAGAGTGGTGGGGAACCATAACAGCAGCCAGTTCTCTACTCCACAGCTCAAAGGTGGTGGTGGCTCCATAACGACTCTATTGAATCCTGCCACAGACTACGCCAAATGTATGGCCAGTAGTCAGGGTCAGGATCACAGCTGCCTGGCCCACGCAGGTTCGCATTAGATTTGGACAGTCGGTAATGAAACAACGGAGCCAAAAACTGGTGAGCCATCAGCTTTGATACTAGCTTGCACCCAGCAGGCAAGCATAAACACACACTGGGCTCCAAAACCCACTCATTCAGTGCTCACAAAGCTATGGCTTTACACTGGGATAGTTTCAGTTAGCTATATTAACTATAGCTTTTAACCAAGTTAATACTGCATTTCCCCATGTATAAGATGCACCATATTTTGAAAAATTTGGGGTCTAAAAAATGGGTGCATCTTATACAGTGGTTGTATATATTTTTACTTGCATTTTCCGCTTTTTCACACTTGTTGTCTTTGAATCCATTGTTTCGCACTTGTCACAGGTATAATACAGTAGGTTATTTTTTGCCACATTCTGCCCAGAAATGGCTCAGAAAAGATTTTCATACATTGCTAAATTCAAGTTAAAAGTGATCCAGTTTGCAAAAGTGAATGGAAATTGTGCTGCTGAACATAAGTTTGGTTCTTCTCCAACTGAGAAATCAATCTGAGACTGGCTACGGGAAGAAGAAACCCTACTGAAAAAAACTCCACGGCAGATGAAGGCCCTGAGAGGCAAGTCAGCAAAATGGCCTGATTTAGAGAGGGAATTGAAGATATGGATTGAAGAGCAAAGGGCAATTGGAATTCCTGTGTCCACAAAGATGGTTCAGCATGAGGCAAGAAGAATTGCTGATGAAAAAGAAGTTACTGACTTCAAAGGAGGACACAATTGGTGCTTCAGGTTCATGAAACGGAATGGATTACGCATGCGTACACGCACAAGACATGCCCAAAAGATGCCTGAAAGCTATGAGCAGAAGGTCCTTGAGCTTCATTGTTTTGTCATTCAATGTCAGAAGACCTATCAGTTTGAGTTGGGACAGATTGCAAATATGGACAAAGTCCCTCTTCACTTTGATGTCCCAAGTAACCAAACTGTTGATAGAAGGTGGAGAAAACTGTAACTGTGAAGACAAGTGGACATGAAAAGAACAATTATACAGTTGTTCTAGCTGTGCTGCTGACAGAACCAGGATGCCTCTTATGACATTGCAAAACAATGTCAAAAGAAGACATTCCTCAAGGAGTGATTGTCCATGTTCACAACAAGGGTTGGATGGATCAGGATGGGATGAAGATCTGGTTTGAGAAAGTTTGGATAAGGAGACCAAGTGGGCTCTTATGCAAACCTGCCCTATTGGTTCTTGATCAGTTCAGGTTACAAATAACAAAAAACACAAGGAAGATTGCTGCAGAGCACAAAACAAAACTTGCCGTCATACCTGGAGGCTTGACATCCCAGCTCCAACCACTTGATGTCAGCATTAACAAATGCCTCAAAGCTGCCATGAGAGGCGAATGGAACCAATGGATGAAGTCTTCTGTAGACAATTTGACACCAGCAAGAAGAGTGAAGAAACCAACTATAGTAGAAGTCTATACCTGGGGGGAAAAGATCTTTGGATAATAATCAAGATTGAGATGGTTGTCAAGTCATTTAAGAAGTATGGCATTTCAAATGCCATAGATGGAACTGAGGTTCTGACAGTGATGAGGAGTTCTATGAATTTTATGATGAATAAAACTTGAGTTCAATAACTTATGTAATAGATTCTTTTTCAAATTTCAGGTCCCAAAATTAAGGTGTGTCTTATACATGGGAGAGTCTTATACATAGGGAAATATGATATATGACTTTCTGTCACACAATAAAATAAATATGTGACAAAGACTTTATTCAACTTATTAATGTAAGATATAAAAACTGGCTCCAAGAAGCATTTGAGAAGCAGGGTATTTTTGGCAACCTTAAAATAAGATTACTGGGCTATGTACCAATCTAGCTAATGTCTATCAGGTACATAAAGGGTCAATTGGGAGATCTTTTCAACAAGTCAGAAGTTATTTTATTTCTACAAGTCAGAAATTACTAGACAGAAATATTCAAATTAACATGAAATATCAGTAAGTCTGGGACCTTTAGTAAATAATCAATCAAATTACATTTCTCAGAACCCTTGGGTAGCCTTCATATCATAAGACATTAAAAAAACATGTAGCCATGATCTTTTTTAATACTTCAGTGAAAGCCAGCTTGAGGTTAAGGTAATCTCCTTGTATCTACCCTTCTTTCATCAGCTGGGAAGCAAACGAGGGGAGGTGTCCCCATGTTGGTGACAACGCTTCCCTTGCATCACCCTCCTGACTAGACTACATAATTCACTCCATGGTGAAAAAGCTGCGAACTGCAGATCTGAATGAAAAGGGGTAATGATTTTAATACTCTTTAACTTTAAAAATATGTTGCCAATAGCTTGAAAAATCTATATTTTTAAAGAAGAATATAATGAATGGTGTTAACTATTAAACTATAAAGATTTTTTTTTGAATTTGTAGCTTTGAATTTTATTTGAAATGATGGTAGCCTACTGAATTTTAGAAAATGTTCTGTGATTTCATTATTGTTCCTTTTGTCTTTGTACATACAAAAAGTTAAAAGCTCAAGTTTTTTATTACAACAAACTTGCCGTGTATACATACATGATATATATTTAGATATTCTTTGAAATTTATATTATTGAATTTTTAAATTTCCAGTGGATGACATTGAATGTATTCATATATGTTGAGCAAGTTTCTGTGTGTTAAACAATATGTTTACAGATCTTATAGTTGTAAAGTGTAATAATAGCATAAAAAACTCAACAAGAGCTTTTCACTTTTTTTCCTGTATTTTTCCAAAGTTAGTAGCAGGGAGGCAGACAGACAGACTCCTGCATGCACTGGACTGGGATCTACCCGACATGCTGACCAGGGAACGATGCTTTGCCCATCTGGGGCGTTGCTCTGCTATAGCTGGAGCCATTCTAGTGCCTGAGGCGGAGGCCATAGAACCATCCTCAGTGCCAGGGCCAGCTTTGCTCCAGTGGAGGCTTGACTGCAGGAGGGGCAGAACAAGATAGAGAGAAAGGAGAGGGCAAAGGGTGGAGAAGCATATGGGCACTTCACCTGTGTGCTGTGACCGGGGATCAAACCCATGACTTCCACATGCCAGGCTGACACTCTATAGCTGAGCCAACCAGCCAGGGCAAGCTTTTCACATTTTTTATTGTTTAGAAAATTTTATAGTACATGTATATTGGTTTTTAAATAATAAAAAAGACATAAAAGGGGACTGAGACATGATTGAAATTTTTTAGGTGAGAATTTTGAGAGGAAATAAAATCATTTTAGAAAAGAGGCACAGCCTGACCAGGCAGTGGTGCAGTGGATAGAGCATCGGACTGGGATGTGGAAGAGCCAGGTTCAAAACCCCAAGGTCACCAGCTTAAGTGCAGGCTCATCTGGTTTGAGCAAAGCTCACCAGCCTGAGCCCAAAGTCACTGGCTTGAGCAAGGGGTCACTTGGTCGGCTGTAGCCCCCCATCAAGGCACATATGAGAAAGCAATCAATGAACAACTAAGGTGCTGCAATGAAGAATTGATGCTTCTCATCTCTCTCCTTCTCTGTCTGTCTGTCCCTATCTGTTCCTCTCTCTGTCACTGTCACACACACACACACAAAAAGAAAAGGGGTACAGCCCAAAGAGATTTATGTAAATGCCCTTTGATTAAAGTAAATCTCAAAGATTTAGTCTGAGTTTTGTATAGATTTTTCTTCTCAGACAGTGAAGCATTTTCTCCTAGAGCGAGAGCGGGGTGGTACTTGCTAGTGCACAGTAACTACTGTATTTCCCCATGTATAAGACACACCTTAATTTTGGTGCCTGAAATTTGAAAAAGAATGTATTACATAATGTTATTGAACTCAAGTTTTATTCACCATAAAATTCATATAACTCCTCATCACTGTCAAAACTCCCATCCATTAGCTTGCCTTCATCTGTGTCTGATGACAAATCGCTGTCTTCATATACTGCCTTGTCCTCAGTTCCATCTATGGTATTTGAAATGCCACACTTCTACAACCAGTGTATAAGATGCACCCAGTTTTTAGACCCCAAATTTTTCAAAAAACGGTGCATCTTATACATGGGAAATACGGGTAAGTCCTGCATTATCACCTTGCCAGTGACTGGAAACTTTATCAGTTTATGCTCTATGGGTTGCAATCACAATCAGACATATAATTATTACCTTGCTTGCTGGGTTCTCTCTGTGAAACAGAGTACAAACCACTATAGATAGATAGATAGATATCTTTGCTCCATTTTTTTCATTCACAAATTCAGTGAAACTGCTCTCTGTTAGATTCGCTTATGAGCTTAATGAGTCAGGGAAGCATCTTAAATTTTTATTTATTTATGTTAATTTCCCTTCTCACATCCACTGAAAATAGTCAGATATATTACATACCCCAAAATCAATTCTTGGAAAACATAAATATCTCTTTGGTGCTCAGTTGGTATTTTGTTCACCATCTCGGCTCCAAACGGTTAAATGTTTGAGACAAGAAATTTCCCTTAACTGCCATTCAGTACTTTAACACACATTTATTGAGCCCATAACATGCACTAGATTTGGGCTGGTCCCCAAGAATGCGGTGGAGACCCAGTCCGACCTGGTTCGCTGCCCTACCTTGTCCTGCAGACCTCACAGGGTGAACCTGCCTCCAGCACGAGTCTGGCTTTGTGCAAAAGTCTCTGCCCCCTTCCCATACATCCTGAGGACAAGTGTAAAATGTCATGTACTAACTGAGGCATGTTCATGCCTCTAAAATACCTAATACTGAGCTTCTCATATGCAAATTATTCTGTCATGTTAAACATCAGTCCTCTTTATTGACATAACAGAAACCTCTGTGCACTGAGGGGAACCAGAGGGCTGCAAATCTTGGAGGGTGAAAGAGAGATCTACAGTGTGTCCATAAAGTCATGGTGCACTGCTTTCCTGTGACCGATCAAAAGTACACCACGGCTTTATGGACACACTGTACTTCAAGGTCAATTGGTTCTCAGTCTAGTATGCACCATGTAATTAATCACCTGTAAAGGTTTAGAAAACACTGAGGCCTAGGTATCTCCCAGAGAGAGTCTGATGTTTTGGTCTGGGATGCCACATGGGAACGTGTAATAGCTTTGCAGGTAATTCTAATGTACAGTAATGGCTGCAAAGCACTGCTCCAGAGGCGGTTAGCTCCTGGCTGGTGGAACCAGTACATCACAAAGCACAGCCTAACATTCGCCTCCTACATTGCCACCTTATCTACAAGAGAACATTTTGAAAAAACCTACTTTACCTTTTCTCTCTGACCTGTTGGTACCTGTTATGATTCTTTTGTAAAGATAAGCATGTTCCCTTTTAAGCCCATGTGACAAAGAATTTCAAAATACTAATCTTACCTATTGTGAGTAATTCACCTTTTGTTACTCACTGAGATGTAGGTTGTGACTGAACGTCCTTTATTAATCTGTTTCTGAAAGAGCCAGCTTGCAATGCCTCACAATTGTTTACTTTTCTTGCTTACCTTTTGGATAAAAAGGAGTCCTGGACATCCAGGACAACAATTCATACCAACCAATGCTAGAGAGATTTCTTGTTTTTCCTTTGTTTTAGGATTTCCTTTGGAAGCCAGTGTTGACTGAAGCACCAGCCCTCCAGGACCCATGCCAGCTCACAGAGTTCATCCGCAAAGCCTGGTACCCCGTCCTCCACAATTCATGTCTGTTAGGAAATCTTTGCCCCCTCACTTGGTTGTCCTGGTGTTTGCCCTGCTACCAAGGAGACTGTCAACAAGAATGAGGTTGATTGTGTGTGCCCTTGTCTCAGAGGTCCCTCAGCTGCTTAAGGTTGTCAGTATATTTTTTATAGGATTTAAAAATATTATTTATTGATTTTAGAGAAAGAAGAAGGAGACAATCAGATAGAAATATTAATCTGTTTCTGTATGTGTACTGACTAAGGATGGAATCCACAACCTTTGTTTCTATCTGGTCAATGTTCTAACCTACTGAGCTATCTGGCAAGGGCATGTTGTCAGCATTTAAGGATGAGCCCATTCACCCAGCTGCCACAGAGTTTGGCCTTACTGTCCTCTCCTAAGAATAAAGCACTCTCTCTGTTATTGAAGATCTTTCTTTAAAATATAATGTAACCTTGCCTATGTTGATGAGATGTCATAGGGCCCTCCCAAAGAGAGCATTGTGTCCCTGGTCAGCTTCTTGGGAAGAAATAAAATGTATCAACCACTGTTGTCTTTCCTGACCTGTGGTGGCACAGTAAATAAAATGTCAGCCTGAAATGCTCAGGTCACCAGTTTGAAACCCTAGGTTTGCCCAGTAAAGGCACATATGCAAAGCAACTAAGAGTTGGTGCTTCCCATTCCTCCTCCTCACCTGGGCCTTTCTATCTTTCCTCTCTCTAAAATCAATAAATAATATCTTAAAAAATAATAAAGTAAAATGAAAATAAAACTCACAGTCGCATTATGAGAAAGCCTAGCACAAATGTCAAGGCTTGTGCTAAAAGCTGGAGTTGTAACCACTGTGCCGCAGGGATCTTGTCAGGAAGAGAATATGATACAAATTAAGTAACCACAAAGTAATATGAGGTGATAGATAACAGAAGTTAATGTCAAGGGATAGATAAGAGAAGTTAATGTTCAAGGAATAATTTTATTTTTTTATTCTTTCTTTTTTTTTTTTTATAGGGACAGAGAGAGGAATAGATAGGGACAGACAGACAGACAGAAATGGAGAGAGGTGAGAAGCATCAATCATTAGTTTTTCATTGCCATCGCAACACCTTAGCTGTTCATTGATTGCTTTCTCACATGTGGCTTGACCGCGGGCCTTCAGCAGACCGAGCAACCCCTTGCTGGAGCCAGCGACCTTGTGTCCAAGCTGATGGGCTTTTGCTCAAGCCAGATGGGCCCGCGCTCAAGCTGGCAACCTCGGGGTCTCGAACCTGGGTCCTCCGCATCCCAGTCCGACGCCCCATCCACTGTGCCACCGCCTGATCAGGCCAAGGAATAAATTTGAGGAACAAAATTATTTCTGTGGCTCCAAAGAAACCAAGGTCAAAATCCCCAATACCTTGTCATTTAAAAAGAAATGTATCTTTATTATTTTTCTGAATATAAAAATAATATATATGTCTTGTATCTGTTAGTATACTTTTAGCTGTAAAATAAAACCCACTTAAGATAGCTTAAATAACTTAATGTGTTTGATAATAAAAGAGGATGCCCAAAGGTAGGTGGACTTCAACTTGATGTTGATGAAGCAGCTCAACAATGTTAAGTAAGATTCAGATTCCTTCAGTCTCTGCACTCTCCTGGCTACAGTTCAGCTTTATCCTAAGTCTGGTGTCCCGCAGGGTCATAGTGTGGCTTCCATTAACAGCCGGGGTCATATAGCTCTTTACTTTTGTCCATTCCAGTAGGTGAAAGAGGTGTCCCATACCCCTTCCAAAAGAATAAGAAAGAACTCCCACAAATCTCCCAGGAAACCTTTCATTTCGTTTCAGGTATTGCACTTGGGTCACATGCTCATTCCTGAACCAGTTATAGAGGTTGAGATTACCCCAGCACCCACCAGTCATGACCCTTCAGCTGAGGGCCAGCATCTTCTGTAGCACCTGGGCCGAGCAGGGAAAGGCATTGGCATTCTGTGAAGAAGGAAGAAAAGGAACAAATTCAAAAAATATGGCAGTCACATTGGAAGATCATGACCAGGATCGTTAACTAGATAAGCAAGAGAATGATATATAACTAAAAAGCTAATCGAAAAGATAAAATGGAATAATAAAAATATATATATTTGATTGATTCAAAGAAAGGCAGAACTAAAAGATGCAGAGAACAAGCTAATGACTGTCAGATTTAGGGGGGGGAGGAGTTTGGGTGGCTTGTGAAAAGGGTGAAGGGTTTGAGAAGTACAAATTAGTAGTTACAAAGTAATCATGAGTATATAGGGAATATAGTCAATAATATTGTAATAACTATGTATGGTGCCAGGTGGGTACTTGTATTATCAGGGATGGCTTTGTAAATCATATAATTGTCTGACCACTTAGCTGTATACTTAAAACTAATAAAATAATATTGAATATTATTGAATATTGAATAACATTATAATAGAAAAATGAAATAAAAAAGAATACAGGAGACAAATAATATGGGGTGGGGGAAATGAGACAAATGAAAACAAAGAGCAAGATGGTAGACTTAAATCCAACATTAAATGTAACTTTTTCAGATTGGTTTCTTTCACTTAGTAATATACATTAAAGGTTCCTCTAAGATGTTTTTTCATCACTTGATTGTTCTTTTTAGTGTTGAATAATATTTCATTGTGTGGATTATACAAGTTTATTTATTCATTTACCTATTAAAAGACATCTTGGTTACTTCCAAGTTTTGGCAATTCAGAATAGAGCTGCTACAAACATCCACGTGTAAGTTTTTATGTGGACATAGTTTTCAATTCCTTTTGTTAAATGCCAAGGAGCACAATTGCTAGATCACATGATAAGAGTATGCTTAGTTTCAGTTAAACTGTCTTCCAAAGTAGCTGTGCCATTCTGAGTTCCTACCAGTAACAAGTGAAAATTCCTGTTGCCCCACATCTTTACCAGCATTTGGTGCTGTCAGTGTTCCAGATTTTGGCCATCTTATTGGTTGTGTTGCAGTACCTTATTGTTGTTTTAATTTGCATCGCCCTGAAGATATTTTTTACATGATTATTTGCCATCTATATATCATATGAATATATATATATATATGACCTCATCTTTGGTGAGGTGTCTGTTAAAGCCTTTGGCCCATTTTAATAAGGTTGTTTGTTATTTCTTTTTATTTGTTTGTTTTTAGGACTTAATTATATACTGTCATTTTTCTTTTATTTTTTATTAATTTCAGGTGTATAGAGTACTAGACAATCATATACTTTACAAAGTGTTCCCCCTAATATTCCTAGTACCTACCTGGCACTATAGTTAGGGTTATTTGTATTCTTATTGTTAGGCTTTAAAAGATGATAGTCCTGCCTGACCAGGCGGTGGCGCAGTAGATAGAGCATCGGACTGGGATGCAGAAGACCCAGGTTCGAGACCCCGAGCTCACCAGCTTGAGCGCGGGCCCATCTGCCTTGAGCAAAAAGCTTGTCAGCTTGGACCCAAGGTCGCTGGCTCCAGCAAGGGGTTGCTCGGTCTGCTGAAGGCCCGCGGTCAAGCCACATGTGAGAAAGCAATCAATGAACAACTAAGGTGTTGTGACGGCAACGAAAAACTAATGATTGATGCTTCTCATCTCTCTCCGTTCCTGTCTGTCTGTCCCTATCTATCCCTCTCTCTGACTCTCTCTCTATCCCTTTAAAAAAAAGAAGAAGAAAAAATTGATGCTTCTCATCTCTCTCCCTTCCTGTCTGTCTGTCCCTATCTATCCCTCTCTCTGACTCTCTCTCTGTCTCTGTCAAAAAAAAAGAAAAAGAAAAAAAAAGATAATAGTCCTATGTCATATATGGCTTTTGCAAATATTTTCTTCCAGTCTGTGGCTTGTCTTTCATTGTCTTGAAGGAATACTTTTTGTACTAAGGAATATTTGTACACTAAGAACTACTTTGTTGCAGGTATTTCCCAGTGTATAAATTAAAAATAATTCTGTTGCAAGAACCAGAACCCAATTTATTTACATAATAGAGGACATTTACTGGTTTACACAATTTGAAACATCCATAAGCAGTTGCAACTTTAGGTAAAGCCTGATTCAGCACCTGAAACAATGTTCAAGGATCACAATATTTTTATTTCTCTTTCTTCTCCCTTCCACAAGGTTAGCTTCATCAGACTCCATCAACTCTAGACCTCACAACCCCACTCTATGCTTTCCAGAGAAAGAAAGATGGTGGTTCTTGTCCAAATTCTGGGGCTACTCTCTTCCTCTCTCCCTCTGTACCACCCTCTCTCCCTCCCTTTTCCTCTCCTTTCCTCTCCCTCCTTTTCACTAGGTTTTGCTCCCATCCTTAATTCAATTAATTGGTTCAACTTGGGAGTATATAGTGATTAGTCTAAGTTCATTAGGCTCTACACCCACTCGAAGTATACAGATGAAAATAAGGAGTAGAAAATTCCCCAAAGAAATGTCAGCCTATATAACTACCTTGAAGAGAAAGGGGTTCTGGGCATACATGACATACAAGCAGAATAATATAGCCACAGAGTCCCTGATTGTTTTATCAAGTCTAGCTTTCTTTAAGCCTTGCACTTACAGACTCAGTTCTAGCAAATGAAATTCTATTCCTTGAAAAAGCAAGCCTTACTAATTATAGATAATGGAGAAAAGAGTTACTGATGCCAGTATAAAAGATGAAATGCTAAGCAATAATTTTTTAAAAATATTTTATTTATTAATTTTAGGGAGAAGGGAGAGAGAGAGAGAGAGAGAGAGAGAGAGAGAAAGAAAGAAAGAATGGTGGGGAGGGAGGAAGCATCAACTCCTAGGTAGTTGCTTCTTGTATGTGACTTGACTGAACAAGCACAGGGTTTTGTACCAGTGAACTCAGCATTCCACCTCAGCATTCCAGGTCAATGCTTTATCCACTGTGCCACCACAGGTCAGGCATACTAAGCAATAATTTAAAAAAATAATTTTAGATAAACTTGGAGGCTGAAACATTTATAAGAATCCTATTCTATTTTAGATTAAGCAACCACAAAAGTTTCCTTGTGAGGTTGTCTATAAAAAGTTCTTTTCTGAGATATGTGGTTGTCAAAGTTTAATGTACTTTCTGAAAAACATAGCTTTTAATTGCTAAAAACCTTGTATGCTGACTGGCTGTCATGAATAACTATATTCACATGGAGATTTGTAACTTTAGAAGATAGAAACTGCCATTTATTTCTTCTTTGTTAAAAATAATCATCTTAAACTCCCATTCTCTTCTCTCTTTCTGTGCATAAAGGTAAGCAAATAGAAGACTGGTGGATTTATCTTAAACAAGGTGCTTCAGGAAGCTTATGCAAACAACCAGTTAGTCCAGTGGTTCTTAACCTGAGTTCTATCGAACTCTAGGAGCTCGATGAGTTCGTCTCAGGTGTTTGGAGAAGCCTCTGCCACAGAGGCCAGAATAAAGTAATACCGTAATTTGTTGTGAGTTCATGCACTTTATTGGTTTTGTTCTTTGAGCAAGGTGATGTTCATGCACGGCTCATTTTGTGCACCAGTAAAAAAACATACATATGTCTTGAATTTGGAAAAAAAATCATATTTTATTTATCACTAAAGAAGGGTTTGGTGAATGCGCATATGAAACTGGTGGGTCTGGTACCTCAAAAAAGGTTAAGAACCACTGAGTTAGTCAATTGGCTTTTGGTTTTGTTATTTTTTTTAGAGTAGGTGTACTGAGGAACAAAGTTTCTGTTGCATCCACAAAAACACATGTTCTTACATAATTCGAGTGTGCTGATCTCAAATCTGACATTAGTTTTTCTCTGTAAGCTACGGTTCTTTTGCAATTCAAGATTTTAGGTTTTCAACTTATTGTAAAATTGTCAACATTTAATTTAACATAATGAATTACAATGTCTTCTTGGGCACCATCTTTGTGAAAATGTATTTATATAATGCAGTAAATACACTAATACACTAAAAGATATGATTGTATCAGAATTTGTCTACGATTTTGAAATAGAACATATTAAAACACTTATTTTAATCATAAAATTTGCGCAAAACTTATTTAAATTCTCTTCAGGCAAAAATTTGTGTTTCTGGCTCTTGTGTTTGTGTACTTGTTGAGGACAATCTCGTTTAATGCTCCACCAGTAGTCTGCTCATCACTAACAGCTCCAAAATATTTGGGAAACTTATCAAGGTGACTGTTCAGGAAGTGAATCTTTAATGCTCATGTTACATCCAGTGTCGCAGAAAGCCAACAGCATCCTTAGAAACAGAAGTTCATAGTTTTCTGCTTTTTTGTTGCCAAGGAAGTTCTTTGAAACTGCTACAAAAGACTGTCATGCTGCTTTCTCTTCCTTATTCATCTTCCTGGCAAATTCTTTGTCATGTATGAGGGTTCGAATTGGAGGTCCATCGAATACACCTGCTTTTATCTTCTCAAAAGACAAGGCAGGAAAAGCAGAATAATATGTTGAAAACATTCACTTTCTCTATTCAAAACCTGAACAAACTGCTTCATTAAGCCAAGTTAGATGTGAAGTGGGGGGGGAAATGATCCTGTCTCTAACTACAGGTTCATTCACAATATTTTGCATCCCTACTTTCAGAGCTTCATGTTTCGGACACTACTTCTGTGTCCAGTGTTTCTCCTGAGCTCGGCTGTCCCACAAACACAGAAAGCAAGGATACTTCATGAAACCTCTCCGTTGTCCTAGCAGAAAATTTACCATTTTAAGATCCACACAAATAATCCAGTTATACTCCTCACACTTCAGAAAGTTGAGGACAATTTTTATGTCATTATAATCTTTTCGCAGATGAGTTGAATAACCAATTGGAACCTCTGCATAAACATTACCATTGTGTACAACCCATTTCAGACTTTGTTTAGAGTTGTCAAGAAATAGCTGCCAATCTGTTGGACTGTAAGTGGTAACACCTAGCTGGCCAAGAAGACTACTGATATTATGACAGTAAACAAAGTGTTTGTCTTTGGGGAAAAAGTCCACAAAAATTTGTTCATGCTTCCTGAAATGAGATACTTTAGCTCACTGGTGAAGTCCATTCTTTTCTTGAAGCCTAGAAGCTAATAACTCAGCTGCTTTCTTTGATAGACCCAAATCTCTTAGTAAGTCATTCAATTTGGGTTGGCTAAACTGCTGAAGGGTTAATGACTGCTTGGCATCAGAAGAAGACCCTTCAGATTCTACAACCATTTCCTCATGCATCTTATCAAAATACACTTGATCACCATGTTCACTTTCTTCATCCTTAGAAGAAATAAAATCATTGAATACTGGAACCGGGAGTGTGGGATAGGTCGTATTGCTGAAGGAGTATTAAGATATGTGATCATATGCCATTTTTTCTTGCTGATGCTCTTTGTATGGATCAGACAGAAATAACAGTCATTGGTGTGGTTCGTAGGTTCACACCAAACCATGGGAATGCCAAAAGGCATTCCTTTGTGTTTTCCTTTTGTCCAGTCACGAAGCATTTCTTCACAATTATGACACACAATATGAGGAAGCCAATTCTTGTCTTGATTGCCAAGGGAACTTGAAAATAGGCAATATATGCATGTGTCACAAATGATGAAATACTGCGCCTTTGACGTTGAAATCTGTAACAGCCACATATACAGGTATTGATTGACTTATGACCTATGCAACTTACGACCATTCAACTTTACGACCACAATCGCTAGCCACGACTGCTCCGCGTCTGGAGCAGTTTTTGTATGCACCTGTATTTTGTAATTTTATATGTTTTGCAAATATTAAACCAGTTGTACTGGTAATGCAGTGTTTTACTTAAACCTGATGAATGAAAAATAAGAAACAAAATGGTGTAGAGATGATACAAATGGCATAAAATGAAGAAAGAAAATTATGATATATAACAATAATGAAAGAAAACTATGATAAAATATGATTTAAAGATTTTTATAGCATCATTTCACAGTATTGTACATATACCTTACTCAACTTATGACCAAATCATGTTACAACCCGTCTTTCAGAACCAATTGTGGTCATAAGTCCAGCACTAGCCATATAACAGAAGGTGTCAGGACTATTCTTACATTTATGCCTACTTGAAGAAGCCATGATTCAATCTTAAAACAAAACAAGAGGGTGTTTTATTTCAAATAATAATTTTTTACATTTAAAAACAGCTACAATTATGTAAAAATGATATTTGTAAAACATTAATTGCCTTGTTGTTATGTTCAATCCAAGAGTAGTTGCCCTTTAACTCCAATTTAAAAACCAATGCAGCCTGACCAGGAGGTGGTGCAGTGGATAGAGCATCAGACTGGGATGTGGAGGACCCAGGTTTGAGACCCTGAAGTCACCAGCTTGAGCCCAAGGTCGCTGGCTCGAGCAAGGGGTCACTCAGTCTGCTGAAGCCCCCTGATCAATGCACATATGAGAAATTAATCAATGAACAACTAAGAAACTGCAACAAAGAATTGATGTTTCTCATCTTTCTCCCTTCCTGTCTGTCTGTCTCTATCTGTACCTCTCTCTGACTCTATTTCTTTGCCACAAAAAAACCCCAAAAAACAAAAAACAATGCGTGCCATTAACTGTAACAAAAAGAAATTAAAATTACATAAAAAATGGAGCATGCACCAAAAATCTGATTTCAGATTTGGAATCAGAGATGCAGAAATATATAGAAAAAGTTCTAAAACCTCATGCAACAGAAAATGAAAAAAAATTGTTCCCCAGTATTATTTTTGTGTAGTTAAATTCAACAGTTCACTGCTGCTCCCAAAACAATGTCTTAAATCATCTCCCTGTAAAGAAGAAAAATAGTTCTAGTGCTTTCTTTTCTATCTTCTCCATTTCTCAGCCCCGCTCCCTTCCAGCCTCCTTTGCAGCTAGAGTGCAAGTTTGTGATGGAGGTCCAACCGGTCAGATGCTCCCACCCCAGATTTTTGAATTGGCAGCTCTTGACCCAAAGCGATAAGACAACGGCAACCATAGCAATATTCAGTTTCTGGGAGCAGTAAGTACCGTGTAAGATGTGATGGCCATGTCTCACTGGCAAGAGTTGGGCTGTGACCCTGCAGCAGCCTGGTGTCGTTGTTCCTGATCTTTGTTCAGCCTGCTTCTCAAGACTTCCTGGTATCTCTTTTCTATTTAACCAGAGTTGGTTTCTGATGTTAAGAATTTTGGTAGTTACAAAGAAATAAGGAGAACATCTCTCTCCCAGACTCTGTGTCCTGTTTTGCCACACAAAAAAGAGGTCCGTTAGCCCCAGTCATGCCTCATTTCCCATTCTCACCTCTCCCCGTCCCTTTCTTCTCTGCTCTGCTCTCTGCAGGGCTCAGGTGTGATTCCATAGCCCAGAAGACCAGCCCAGCAGCCTGCGTCAGAGACATTCACTCTCCATCCCTCACTACTTCAACCTCCCCCACAAACCTTCCCTGAGAAGAGCCACACAACTCAGCTCCTATAAGTAGACAAATCTGATTTGTGCGGCTAAGATACCTCTGCACCTATGTTAGAACCCCCTGCATACTGACAAATTAGTTACTTTGGGAAATTAATTGTCCTCTTTCTAAAAAGATCTTTCTAGATTGTCTTTAGCAGGACTAAATTATTCCTGTTGAGCCTGACATCTGCTTCTTAAAGAGTTGAACTTGCCAATTTCCTTCTCTCCTCCCTGTCTTTCTTTCACAAGCATTCTCTGAGCACCTCCTAGGAATGAGACAAAATGAAGGCACTCAACTCAGCCCTCCCCCAGAGAACTCTCACTTCACGCCAGTATGTTCTTTAACTCAAAACAAATCACTGTGCATCAGTATAGTTAAGGCTGTTTCTTTTCTTTTAGGTGGCAGAAGTCTCTTCTCTTTCCAGTGCAAGGGAAATGCCTTCAGGCCAGGATCATAAAAAAGGTGACATTTCTACTTTTTCAAAAATAAATAAATAAATATGGGAAAAAAATTTTAATTAAAAGAATCTTCTAAATAAGAATCATGTTGCAGGACATCAGCTGTGTCCCAGGAGTCACCCAGGAGTACCTGTTTTGTGTGTCAGTTAATGGTTACAAGTGACAGAAAATACCAATAATAAGGGTTTCCCAGACTTGGGCTCCTGGGAAGCTTTAACTGGAGGTTAGATGCATGTAAATTCTGAGTGACAGAGCTGGTGAAGGTCAAATTGGCTACTATATCATACTTAGACCTTCAGAGTTTGAAGGGACCAAAGAATATGTACAAGAACGGCTCAGTTACAATCAATGACAATCACTTTCAATAATCTACTTTCTCTTATTTTTGTCCTTTTTTTATGCTCAATCTAATCAGCTTTCATAAATGTTAATATGCTTACATTGATATATACATATATAACAGTTTCATCATAAAAACATTTTAATAAAATTATGATATACATAAACATAGTCTTAAGGGATTATGTTTAGGGTATGCTGATATACATAAACATAGTCTCAAGTTAAAACAAATATGTAGTTGAATTGTTTAAAAATTTTGCCTAAGTTGTAAATACACTAAGCCGTTCATAAAATAATAAAAGCTAGTAGTAATCTTTATTCCTACTGAAGATGACTTTCCATGATGGTGACTGGAACCGGTTTTTCACAAGCCACAGAACCTCTAGGGCCAGATTATATGCATCTCCAGGTGCCGGGGTCACACCCACTTATAATACCTGTCAGAGATTCGGTCAGGACCTGGGAAGGGCTATTCCATTGAGAGGAAAAGGAGAAAGGGATTCCCAGGTGGCCAACCCACAGAAGAGTTCAGGAAAGCCTCTGCTTTTACTTGCTTTGGGTAGATTGGGTCCACTCCCCATGGGATCTCCAAGGCGCAGGCTCTCCTCTGCCTCAAGAGGACTCATTCTGGAGACAACCTGGGTACGATGGGTTTCGCTGCCCAAATTTCTGAGAGGGTTTCATGCTCCAGGACAGAAGGTGCCATCCACCTGCCAGATAAACATGCATCTGGGAGACAGATGAGCCTGATATTGGGGTTGACTTCCTAGCAACCTGTGCACCAAACTTGTGTCCACTCACTGAGAGGGATTTCAATATCATCACCAGTGACTTAAAGGGTAACAACTTGTCATCATTTTTAAACCCTAAAAATGGGCTAACTTCTTTGCACTACACAGAGTTAGATCCAATCCTTTGATTTTGTTCCAAATTATTTTAAAAGCTAAAAAAAGTAAATTAAAAATGTTTATTACTTCTACTACAGTACTTGCCAAGACACTCTCTCCAAGTATTTTTAAATTTTTTTTTATTTATTGATTTTAGCGACAGAGGAAGGAAGAGAGAGATAGACAGACAGACAGACTGACAGGAACATGGACCTGACCAGGGATCTAACCGGCAACCTCTGTGTTTCAAGATGATGCTCTAACCAACTGAGCCATTCAGCCAGGACCTTTAAGTATTTTTTATCAATGATTGTCATCATACACTGGTATAAAGCTTTTAATAGTTACCAAAATGCTTTTCCCCATTGCCTTGGTTGGCCACCCAGTAGTCCCTTGGAGTTGAAAGGAATAGGGAATATAATCGTTTGACAGCCAAGAAAACCAAGACCTAAGTAAGGAGGCATAAAATTTGCTCAGCCAGTAAACAGTAAAGGAGTCAGGACGCCCATGCTTGTGCTCTGAACATATTTAAAATAGGACCAACCAGAGGATTTACCTCATATTTTTTCAGGCTGAAATACTTCATAACAAAAACCATTAAACCTATCTTATGAGGTCTTTTATTCATTTTTTTTTATTTGAAAGAGAAGATGCTGACTGTAGTTTTCTGTTGTCTACATTTTGCAGAAGGAAAGAGACAGAAAAAAAAAAGATTCTGAGAACTAACTTATATACTGACCTAAGAGTGTTTCTCCCTCAGCAGGTGAAAGGCAGGCAACAAACACAGCTGGCCTGCACAGCTGTTACCAACTTTGTGTAATAGTGACATTTCATCAACATTGGTGTCAGTTAGGATCTAGCAAACCAAGTTATATTTTAAAGGCCCAGAGTCATTAAGAGCCTACCATGGAAAATTTATGCAAAAGGAAGCATTAGTCCCTAATTTTTATTTTATGCAAAGGTACCCTGTTCCAACAATTCTAAAATGCACTCTGTTTTTTCATTTTACCGCTCTAAAATCAGCACGCATCTCTGAAGGCAGGGTCCTCAACCTCAAAAGTACCTGAGACTTGATGACATACATAATGGCTTGCTTGAAGTAAGATACAGCTGTAAGAGTTGATTTTAAGTGGGGATCAGACAATAATACTAAAACCTAGGTTATATTTTAATCTTAGCTTTAGAATTCGTCAGTAGTAAACCCATGAAGCCCTAGGCACCCCAATCTCAACCTCAACAAAAGCAGAACCACAGGTCCCCAGAAACTTCCAGGTCTTTCTCTCTCTGCCCTCGTGACCTCGATTTGTGGCCCTGGGTGTGCCGTTGTAACCTCTAGGACTTGCTTGTGAGTAACATAATTTTTTCAACGTTCCCTGGTGGCTGTTGCTAAGGTATATTTTACAATCGTAATAAGAACCACAAGGGTATATCCAACCACAACACTGGCTGAGGAAATGTCTGTGGGAGCTCCACAAGTAGTACCACCCCACTTGGATGCCCCCAAGCATTCTTACCTGATAGCATCACTTGTGCTAGGCTGAGACCAGACACAAAAAAACTGTGTTATCTTAAACAGCACATACCATTATTCTGTGACCTTTTATAGTGTGTGGCATATAAAGAAAATTGCAAGTACACGCTTTGCAAGACTAGGCAGATAATTTTTTCTTTCTTCTCCACTCCAACCTTCTGTCCATCTGTCTTCACTGCATATTTATAAGCAGACAAATCAGTATGATATAAATGTCCCTAAAAAAAAGCAGCCAATCTTCAAAGAAGCTAATAATACATGACCTATTTTGTGAATATAAAAAAGAAGGTGGTTAAAAACAACTAAAATGTCAACTTTGTTTTAAAGAAGCCAGTTAAGCAATATAGATATAAAGATGTTACACTTGGCTAACAAAACTATGAAGCCTATTACAAAAATGTTAATAAAACATCCTGGTGTTGAAAGCTTATTTTTGATGAGCTGGAAAAGCAAAAACAAGAAATAATCCTGAACCATTTTCCAGTTTAGAAAGATTTTGTTTATTCTTCTTTGCTAGAGTTGAAGCCAACAATTCTGATGGTTTGGCTTAGCTCTTAATATTTCTAGTCATTTGAGTATTCAAATCAGTGGTACATTTTTGGGAATAGGCTGTCTCACCACAGGCACTGGGCGGAGGAACAAAGCTTTCCCACATGTCAGTCAGTCACAAGTATTCTCTCTCCTTTCACCACTTTGACCAGTGGCCTTTAGTCAGAAACTGGCACAGGGAAGTCGATGACCCCAGGACATCAACACAGCAAGGTCACACACCTAGGCCAGTTCCATATGTAAAATAAAGTTATTGGCCTAGATTAACATCTCAAAACCTATCCCAAAGAGAGTCCCCTGATGCACACAAGAGCTAAGTGTAGAGTTATGATGAGAGAAGTGTTGGGGGTGATATTGCTGGAGAAGAAAGAGGTGAGCAGTAAGATTGCCAGGGGCAAGAGGGCAGCTTCCTCTGATAGAGGTTCCTCAAACCCCAATACTTAATGAACCCTGACAGGATGGCTCAGTTGGTTAGAGCATTGTCCCACTGCACAAAGGTTGCAGGTTCCATCTCTGGTCAGGACACATACAGGAACAGATTGATATTTCTGTCTGTCTCTCTCACTTCCTCTCTCTCTCAAATTAATCAATCAATAAAAAAAATTTAAAAAGCTCAGTTGGTTAGAGCAGTGGTTTTCAATTAGTGAAAACAGGACAGTTATTTCAAGAACCTGTAAGGCAGAAATCACCCAGATCATAAGCGGATTCAACTAAGATCCTTGGGTCTATAGTCTTTATACAACATCAGGCATCAGGGTGTTTAAATCTTTTGCAGACCAGCACAAAGTTTCTGGTTGACCCATTCATGAACTGGTGGTTGAAAAACACTGGGTTAATACATCTTTCTAAAACACCACGTTTGTGGGCTTGATCCCTGGTCAGGGCACATGTGGGAAGCAACCAATGAGTGCACAACTAAGTAGAACAACAAATGAATGCTTCTCTCTCTCTCTCTCTCCCTTCCTCTCTCTGTCTCTCTAAAATCAATCAATAAATTTTTTTAAAAAACAACAACAAAAGTAGTTAATGAACCCCTTAATAATTCTTGGACAATTATTGCAGGCCTCCTCACCATGTTACTATCATTTTAATTTTCATTATAATGTTATTTCAATATATACAACTATAAAATAATGTGTAAACTATGTTTATAGATTACTATATAACTGCAGAACAAAATTACAATCAAATACCATAAAGGTAATAAAGTTGAAATTTGTGATGTTAATTTTTTTTTTTTTTTTACAGGGACAGAGAGAGAGAGAGAGAGAGGGATACACAGGGACAGAGAGAGATGAGAAGCATCAATTATCAGTTTTTTGTTGCGACACCTTAGTTGTTCATTGATTGCTTTCTCACATGTGCCTTGACCGCGGGCCTTCAGCAGACTGAGCCACCCCTTGCTGGAGCCAGCAACCTTGGGTCCAAGCTGGTGAGCTTTTGCTCAAGCCAGATGGGCCCGCGCTCAAGCTAGCGACCTCGGGGTCTCGAACCTCAGTCTTCCGCATCCCAGTCCAATGCTCTATCCACTGTGCCACCGCCTGGTCAGGTTGATGTTAATTAAATGTAATGTTAATAAATGGGTGGTATTGTCTTTCAGAAACTAAATTGTCAACTTGAGGTTAATGGTAGAAAAATGTTAGTTTGGGTCTGGTCTTATATTTAGTCTGCTTCTCTATTGTAAGTTTGTAAATATACTTCCGGGAACATCTGTTTGCATGCAAAACAGGAGTGTTAATACCACCCAGCCTTGGTTTGCAGTTCAGGAGAAGCACACATTTCACTTAACTGACACCCTGTGAGCAAGCAATGTAGATGTCACTTGACAACTCTGTCCAGTTCTCTCTGCTATTTGAAGATACTAGTCTGCTGAGAACAGACTAGAACCATTTCAGAACAGAACCATTCTTCAAGTCATCCTTACTGCTAAAAATTATTGTTGATGCAATGGTGAAAGTTGGTCTTTTCAATGACTGAGACCATAGTGCACATCTACTGGAGATGTGTCATGGTTATGGGACATGCTTGCATTTAGTGTGTCCTGAGATAACTCAGCTCTCCCACCACATTTTCACGTTCAGCCTCCTGAAAAATCTCTCAGTGACAGAGTATACCACAAAGTATCCTAGCTTGCATTTGCTGTGAATTCCCGGATAAACACAAATTGAAGGGTTAACCCAAGGATTTTGATGATACATATACTACTCAACTGTGATTATGCAGATGGTTCAGGATGTGCTAAGAGTAACTGTTACAGGTTATCATGACAATAAAAACCAAAATTTAGATTCTCATGGAGAACTTGCAGATCCTTGAGAAACTGTCCAAGAACTCTGAGCAAGATTAGTTTAGCTAGGAAATATAAATTCCATTTGCTTTTAGGAGACTTGGGTCTAAGTCCAGCTCAGCCACTAAAGCTGTGGTTAGGCACGTGTTCACATGTTTGCGCATCTATTTCCTCATCTGTATATAAAATGGTTCTACAAATCCCGTTTACCTCACAAGCTCACTGTGAAAATGAATGAGACAATGTATTTGAAGGTACTTAAACAATCCTCCTGCTTACAAATGGAAAACACAATCACGGTGGCAGGGGTAAGTGGCTGCATGATCTCCAAAGGCTTTATTTTAACATGTCCTGGTCACTGTTCCCTAAATAGCATGGGACAGACCTGAGTCTCTCCTGGCCCTTCCAGTTCCTCCTGTTTGGCCACTCTGTAGCCAGCAAGGGTGGTAGTTATTTGTCAGTGGGTTGAAAGGATCCTGAGAAACTTAGAGCCCATTTGTTGCTCTCTGCTGCCCTCTTCAGTAGAGAAATTATCATCGAGTGGGGTCTCAGAAGCAAGTGAGGAAATGCTATTGTTTAGGCCCAAGGCTTCCAGGCACCTCAGCTCAACATTCCAGCCCTAAGCCCCTCCTCAGAATCCCACTGCCCTGGGCTGGCCCTGAGCCATTGCAGACCCTTAGGCCTCCAGGCCTATGCAAGCCCCTCTGTTTATCTTGCAATCTGCACAACTCCTTCCAACTTTTGGTCGTTATGGCTTAGTTAAGACAGACTTTAGGGCCCAGAGACCCCATAAAGTTTCCTCATGTCTGTTGACCTGAAGTGGAATAGTTTCCAATTGCATATTAGCCACTGAGGAAACAAAGACACGGTTTGTTGTTCTAATTCCATTTAATGTCACAGGTCTATTTTAATATCCAATACTATTTCAACCATTAGTGTTTGCATTAGCTTTTTGAACACCTTTAAGGGCTGTCATGTTAAATAAGCAATAACTGTCCTGTCCAGATAGATAATTAATTCACTTGGTTAGAGCATCGTCCAGAAGCCCAGAGGTTGCCAGTTTGATTCCTGGTCAGGGAACATACAGGAGCAGATTGATATTGCTGTCTCTCTCTCTCTCTCTCTCTTCCTTCCTCTCTCTAAAATCAATAAAATAAACATTAAAAAAAATAATCAGTAACTTCCTAAAATACCTTTCTTTCCTGTGTTCCAATCAGTCTCATTATCCTTTAGACTAGAGAAATAATTTTTGAATGAGCCACACAGGGCACACAGGAGGATCCGGCAAGGTCAGGAAAGAAAATAGAGAACCTTTACTTTTATATAATATATTTAATTGTACTTTTCTTAAATTTTAATTTTGGAATATATATATATATATATATATATATATATATATATATATATATGCTGTAATATATTTATTAGTGGACTAGTACAGGCATAGATTTATAAATAGTTATATATTATGAGGGAATGTTAATTTCATTTTATTAATTTATTTTGTTACTGAAGAAATATAGTCATAAAAGTCAAAAACCTCTCTTCTAGAAAAGTATCCATTATCAGAATAACTGAGTTTTTTATTTATTTTATTTATTTTTTATTTTTATTTTTTTTAACAGAGAGTCAGAGAGAGGGATAGATAGGGACAGACGGACAGGAACGGAGAGAGATGAGAAGCATCAATCATCAGTTTTTCGTTGTGACACCTTAGTTGTTCATTGATTGCTTTCTCATATGTGCTTTGACCGCAGGCCTTCAGCAGACCGAGCAACCCCTTGCTGGAGCCAGCGACCTTGGGTCCAAGCTGGTGAGCTTTTTTTTTTTTGCTCAAACTGGCGACCTCAGGGTCTCGAACCTGGGTCCTCTGCATCCCAGTCTGACACTCTATTCACTGTGCCACCACCTGGTCAGGCAATAACTGAGTTTTTTAAAAAAATTATGTCCCAACCCCATTTCAGACTCAGTGAACCACATAGTCTTCAGGAGTGAAGCAGGAGCAGATTTTTAAAAAGCATACCTGGTAACTCTGATGCAACTTCTACCACCTGCAAAAAAATCACATTATTCTCTGGACTGTAAGCTCACCGAGGGCAGACTATGTCTTTCTATCTTGCTCTCCATTGTATCTACAGAACCTAGTATACTACCTGATATAGATATTCCACAAACATTTGCTGAAAGTAAACACATGACCCACAAACCAGAGACATTCACTGCTAATTCCCCCAGCCTTTGTCTTCGTGGTTAATTTTCTTAAATATTTATTTTATTAATTGAGAGGGAGAGAGAAAGGAACAAGGTGCATCTGTTTCTGTATGTGCCCTGACCTGGGATTGAACCAGCAACCTCTGTGCTTTGTGATGACACTCCAACCAACGGAGCTATCCAGCCAGAGCTCAAGCTTACTGTTTTTATATAATTGTTTTATATGTTCAAAAACTCATATAAAACTAAAATTCTTTATCACTTTTAATAGATATGTATTTAATATTTAAACTGACTAAAGTGTTTTAGCACTATTTAGCATTTTCTATTATAAATTGCACTATGTAAAAAATCATTCTTTGACCCTGGCCCTGTAGCTCCATTGGTTAGAGTGTCATCCTGAGGTTGCGGGTTCAATCCCCAATCAGGGCACATACAAGAATCAACTAATGACAGCATGAATAAGTGGAACAACAAATCGATATTTTCTCTCTATCTGCCTGTCTCTCTCCCAACCTCTTGCTCTAAAAATCAATATAAAAAATCATTCTGCATAAAGCTTTCTTCTATACATCCAATTATATGCATAGAATAGAGTTCCTGATTAAGTATTTTGAAATCAAGGATTTAAAACATTTTAAAGGACGTAGCTACTATGGAAAGGACAAGTGAACATTGCCCCTAGGAGCAGAAGACTGGTTTAAGGAGCAGAGGCTTACAGGGGTTTTGCGATCAGAATTTCTTCAGAAGTGCTTTGGGTATGGCAAAAAGACCTGCAGTGTCTGAGTTTTAGTCCCTGTTTTTCCTACTTCTTGGCTGTGACACTTACTATTTTATCCTATTATTTATTCATTTTTTTAGAGAGGAGAAGAGAGAGAAAGAGAGAAAAGGGGGAGGACAAGAAACATCAACTCCCATATGTGCCTTGACCAGGCAAGCCTAGGGTTTTAAACTGGCGACCTCAGCGTTCCAGGTTGACGCTTACTCCACTGCCCCACCACAGGTCAGGCCAGCACTTACCTTTTTAAGCCTAAGTTTCTTCACCAATAATATGAAAACCAGATCTGAGGAAACCCTGGCATAGTAGACAGCCCTAGACAGGAAATTGGAAGGCTGGACTGCAGAGAGATAGTTCCACTTATATCAGCATAAACCTCAGAAGTCATGTCACCTCACTGACTCTGTTTTTGCATTTTATTGACTTATTTTTTATTTTCTTGATTTGTAGCCCAAGAGCAGTGGTTCTTAACCTTTTTTGAGGTACCGAACCCACCAGTTTCATACGCGCATTCACCGAACCCTTCTTTAGTGATAAATAAAAATTTTTTTTTTTCCAAATTCAAGACATAGGTATATGTTTTTTTACTGGTGCACAAAATGAGCCGTGCATAAACATCACCTTGCTCAAAGAACAAAACTAACAAAGTGCATGAACCCACAACAAATTACGGTATTACTTTATTCTGGCCTCCGTGGCAGAGGCTTCTCCGAACCCCTGAGACTGACTCATTGAACCCCTAGGGTTCGATAGAACCCAGGTTTAGAACCACTGCCCAAGAGGAAGGGAGAGAGAAAAACAGAAACATCGATCTGTTCTAGTATGTGCCTAGACCAGGGATGAAACAGGCAACCTCTGTGCCTTAGGACAAGGCTCTAACTAACCAAGCTCTCCAGCCAAGGCTGTTTTTGCATTTAAATCTTCATTTTTATAACTGGGGGAGCGTCGCTCATTCATCATAAGGCTGGTTGCCCAGAAGATTAAATTAGAACCTGCAGGCAGGAAAAGCAGCACTATAATTCACAGCACATGTTTAAGGTCCAGTAATTTTGGCTTCTGCCTTTCACACTGAGATAACCAGAAACATCTGGCTACTTAACACAGAATCTATGAAAATGTGTTCTCCTTTGTGTTGTGTGTTTTGCTGTGACAGAACAATGCTGGCCTCCTACCAAGCAGTGCGTCTGGATTCCCTGCATGGCATTCCTTGTGCTCGGAGTTCTGGCTGCTGTGATCGGTCTTGGGATTATCTTTGGGATGCCTGGAAAACCTGCAAGTATGTGTCTCCTCCAGGTGAGAGATATGTCGATACTCTCATGCAACCAATGAGAGTATCTTGACCCCCCACATTATTTCCGAAATGGGTGCGTCTTCTAATAGTGGGTGTTTGGCACATAGTATCTGCCACTAGTGCTGTACACACTTCATGCATCTTTATTACATTCTTTTCAACAGTGTTACAAGGTGGCTGCTGTTATCGCATGATGAACAGAGACTCAGGAAAGTTAAGGGACTGCCCAAGATCATATAGCTGGTAAATCAACAAGCCAGGATTCCATGACTGCCCAACTCCAAAGCCTGTACAGGACATGGTTTCTACCTTCAAGGAGTTTCTGCTGTAATTAAGGAGAATAGGGAAACAGTGGTAAACAATACAGAAAAGCATGTAATTCAGTATTAAATTAGGTTGGGTGGGGTTTTAAACATTATTAGTAATTTGAGAAAAATCAGTCACAATCATAATGGTAAGCACCTCATGAATTAAGAGATACAAACTGTGGAGTCATCTTCCTCTTAATTATCAACTTGATACAACTATGAAATTTTCAAGATGCAATATGTACCTTTCCTATTCCCTTACCAGAGCTAAACCAGTTATCTCCAGTATTTCCAACATGCCTCCCACTCTACACACCAAAACAGAATTTTCTGGAGATAAGTTATTTTAGGGGTAAACATTTATTATTATTATTTTTTACAGAGACAGAGAGAGAGTCAGAGAGAGGGATAGATAGGGACAGACAGACAGGAACGGAGAGAGATGAGAAGCATCAATCATTAGTTTTTCATTGCCATTGCGACACCTTAGTTGTTCATTGATTGCTTTCTCACATGTGCCTTGACTGCGGGCCTTCAGCAGACCGAGCAACCCCTTGCTGGAGCCAGCGACCTTGGGTCTAAGCTGACGAGCTTTTGCTCAAGCCAGATGGGCCCGTGCTCAAGCTGGCGACCTCAGGGTCTCAAACCTGGGTCCTGGGTCCTTCAGCATCCCAGTCCGATGCTCTATCCACTGTGCCACCGCCTGGTCAGGTTAGGGGTAAACATTTTTATAGTACTTAAATGTTTTTAAAAAACTTCATATCATTATTTTGACAAACTCCCACTCATTTTTGAGTTTGCAGATATATTGTGTTTAAATAGTGATCTCAATTTAACTTATAGTGTTCTCTAGAGGTGGGTGTACCAAGATATCTTTGTTCCTAATTCTAGCTAAGAAACTAATGGAGTGGGCTTCATGTGCCCAATCCACAGCAAAGCTGCCACCAGAACCAGGGATTGCTGACTCTCCCTTCCCAGCACCTTCAATTCCTTCTTAGGCAGGCAGGAGTGAGTCCACATTTGTTGGTTCAAATGCCAGTAGTATTGCAAGAAATGCAAACAAAGTAAGTCCAGAGAGTTTTGGAGAATGAAGAAGTAAAAGGAAGAGAAAAGAAGAAGAAATAGCAGGGGGGGAAAAAAAAACAATGGTAAGAAGCAGAAGGGGGAAGGAGGAAGCAGATTGTTATATCATCATATTATTATATAAGCTGGATATATATTAGATGTTCAAGGTCGTGGATGCATATGTCAATATCCAGTACTTGTCTTATAAATCTTCCAGACTGGCCATCTCGACAGTGCGAAACCGCTTCACAGCACGTTGGCTTCTTGTGTGAGGACCTCACAACTTGCTTGCCACCCTCACTGCTCTGTAATGGCAAGCTGGACTGCAGGGGTGGCGAAGACGAGTCTGCTGCCTACTGTGGTGAGGTGGACAAATAATCAAAATGAAAGAATAGGCACCAGTAATTAATGAGTAAAATTTAGAATTATCATTAAAACATTACCATGCATGAATGATTTCTATTAGAAATAATGCCTTTGTTTAATATAGCCCAAATGCCTGGCAGTCTCCCACAAAACTTGATATTCAAGTGTCCCAACCAGAAGACTTGGACATATGTGGACAAGGTGTGTGACATGAGAAACGACTGTGGTGATTGTGCAGATGAATCAGGTAAAAATAAAAATATGTAATTGATATTTTAATGGATACGTAAACTAACCCATACTTAAAAACTTCCTACGGATATTTACATTTACAATTAAGCAATTCCATTATTTCCAGTAGCTTCCATATTTAAAGGAGTGAGCTCTCTAGCTAAAAAAGTAGGCAAAGCCAGATTTGCAAAGATTTACAAAGGAAATACCAATCCTGGTGGACAACTCTTGTCTGCTATCAAATTCCTTTTAGATTTCTTTGGAAATTTTGGTCAAGATTAAAGAAAAGTCTATTGAATGCTCTAGCTCTCAAAAAGTATTTTTGTTTATTTTACCTTTCGTATTTCCTTGCTCCTCCTTCCCCTGGTCCTTTCTGCCTCCCAGCATTCTCCATGGTGGTTTAACACTGTGCAGCACCCTGCAGGGCTCTGCAATCTGCCGTGCTGGACTATCCAAACCATGGCCATAAATAGTTAGTCAGATATAAAATAAGTTATCAGAAATACAGTACAACTACAGAAATCATTTCTCGCCTTTTGCCTGGCCATCATGGAAGGTAGAAAAGAAATGCTGCCTGGGAGTTGCATGTTATCTAACAATGTGTTGGCAACAAAAGGCTAAAAGCGTAAACAGATCCTTTTCTTCTTGCTAGCTGCCAGTTAGCAAATACTGATTCTCTTCCCTGCTTACTGAACATACAAACTCATATGGACCCTTCCTTGTTTACTAAGCACGTCAGTGTGTTTATGTGCAGGCTGATGGAGGGAGGTAGTACTCTTTTTGGATTTCAAAGTACAATTTTTCTTTTCACCCAAATGTGTAGAATATTTAATAAACATCTGCAATTTTCCCTTTGAACAGTTTTCACTTAACATTTTTAAGATCAAAGGGCCGTTTCATTTCCAATAGCATCTTTTCCAATCCACCTTGTTAATTTAAGTTATGCTTTTAAAAATAAATAAACTTGTCCAGTTTTACAGTGCCCGAAGTGTTCAGGCTGGAGATGTGATACTGTTTTCTTTGCTGACTGTGCCTGCATTTCCAGAACTCGCTGCAAAAATGGCATTCAAGACTGTGCTGATTGGAGTGATGAAAACTTATGTGAATAGAAGAGTTTTCTAATTATTATATTGGGAAACATAATAACTGTTATTAGTTTCCTTCTGACTTTTCACCAAAAAATTAACATATTTATATTTGGGGGTATGGGGAAGGAACAATCTACTAAAGAATCCAGTGTTAAACAATGGAGAAAAATAATGATTAGTAGCAGTCAAACCCAAACTTAGTGACCTTGAGCCCATTTCTAGACTTGTATAGATTTCTGCCCTGTGTACACATTGTTATTATGGGGATGTCAAAAGCGTACTCTAGTTTATTTCAAAAAATAAAGAGTATTAATTCTAAGAGTTCTCAGATCAAAATCAGTGTCTATCTCTTTATTAGTATACCCCTGGTTCAGATCCAGCTGAAAGCTAGTTTGGCCTAGGGTTAGTCTTAGTTGTAGACAACAGCCAGCAAGTAGTGACAGCAGCCAAAAGTTCAATGAAATCAGAACCATCTGCCTCTCTACCCTAACAAGGGCCTGAAATTCTTTCTAGTAGGTCCTGAGGTCAAGAGCAGATCTAGATTTGAATCTCATCCTACCACTTAAGGGGCTGTGTGACCTCACATGAGCAGTATCACTGCTTGAGGATGGTTTCCTTATCTATACAAAGTGGCTCTTTTTTTGGGATTGTTATGATAAGCAATGAGATACAATAGTCGCAGCAATTATGGGGAATTAAAGAAAGATTGTAAAAACCTGAGCAGGTGGTGGCACAGCGGATAAGAGCATCAGACTGGGACAGAGGACCCAGGGTTTAAAACCCTGAGCTCGCCAGCTTGAGCACAGGGTCACTGGCATGAGCGTGAGATCACAGACATGACGCCATGGTCGCTGGTTTGAGCCCAAAGGTCGCTGGCTTAAAGCCCAAGGTCGCTGGCTTAAGCAAGGGGTCACTCGCTCTGCTGTAGCCTCCCAGTCAAGGCACATACAAGAAAGCAATCAGTGAAGCACTAAGGTGCTGCAACAAAGAATTGATGCTTCTCATCTCTCTCCCTTCCTGTTTGTCCCTATTTGTCCTTCTATAACAAAAAAGAAAGAAAAGGAAAAGGATTGTAAACATATGATAGATTGTATTGTTGAAAAAAACAACTGCAATCCTGTTCTGGGGATTATACTTCCCAATCCTTTTGGCTATCAAGACTATGCCTGACTTGCTTTGGCTGAAGAAGTTTGGTTAATGATGTGTATTACTTGCAGCCCTAAGTGTGAAGAACCATCTGATTATTTATTTCCTTCCCCTTTCTCCTTTCCTGAGGCTGCCAACGTTGGTTAGAGGCTGCTTATAAGGAAAGGTGGAGTCCAACCAGCCAAACCACTAACATCCAAGTGTGACAAACCTTTGTAGCAACTAAACCTTTTAGTCATTTGTAACACAACCCTGCTTATCTAGATATTAAAGATATTACAAGAAAATCCTTTATTAATCCATAGCTACCAACACATATCAGATTATTTAAATGGGCCAAAGAAATAACATTTTTAGAGGTTGTTGGAACAAAGTCTAAACACAGGCAAAAGAGGATTAACCTGAGCCAGCAACTGCTACAAGCAGCAAGTTGCCTAGCCTGCATTTTTCTATTTAGCTCCATTCCTCTGCAGATCCAGGGTAAACAACTGGGTATTCACATGATGGCATTCTTTACATGCTCAAGTCAGCCTATCACTCAACCTCAGTCTCTTGGGATGAGTTTAATAAATCTCTAATTGTTTCTCAAAGCGTGGCCAGTGGGCCTGTAGCATCTGCATTACCTGGGAACTTATCAGAAATGCAAATCTTCAGGCCCCACTCCAGACCCTCCCAATCCTTTGCCCTTTTACCCATTCCACACGCTTTGGTCAAACTCAAGTGGCATAACAGCTTTAAGAACCAGCACATGACCTATCATCTCACTGCCAGGAAGCTGAGCTCCCCAAAGGTTGCCCCATTAGTCCGGGATCTGGAATGACTATATAGCAAAAGCCCAACCTAACCCACAAGCCTGGAAACCTGTAATTGTTTTGTACTTTTGCCAATTGAGGCTTTGGAATCCTTGCTACTGTAGCAATGTAGATAACTGGCATACTTTAAAGAAAATAATACGGTCAAGATATGCACATACTGTAGACAGATATCCCACTGCACCACCACAGGTCAGGCACAAGTACTTTTTGAAGGTACTGTATAGCTTATCTAAAAGCTACCAGGGTCCTTCTATCACAGGGGTTAGGTCCCAGAACTCCCCACCCCCATTGTGATAGGTGGAAACTCTGCTAAGTAGAGATCTTATCAACTTTATTTATATAGAGAGAACACAGTGCTCTGGTTGGTCACCTCTCATCCATCAGCCAATAAGGTGCATGTACGATCTCTGGGGGGGGGGGCAAACTAGCTCAAGGGGAAAGCAGCTGTAGCTGCATTTTCCATACGTGGGAGTCTTTGCCTACTCATCCACTATACCCTACGTATTTTGATTTCAATATTCTTTTAATGTTTTAATTAATATTTTTTAGTTTTCAATTTTTTAGGCTTAGAAAATGCTTATTTTATCACAAAAATAATTAGAACATCTAAAAACACTTATATACCACAAAATCCCATGATATAGTGAAAAATCCACGATACAAAATTAGATATATACAATTAAAAAATTCATAATCCAGTGAGACCACAAAAAGTGAACTGTGATATGGCGAGGGATGACTATGACTGTGTATATCCAAAAATGCTGAGGTCACCGGTTCAAATCCCCGGGCTTGCCTGATCAAGGCAAACAGAAGCTGTTAGCCACATCTCCACCTCTAAAATCAATAAATATAATCTTTAAAAAAATTTAAAAAGTACTTGTAAATTGGTATGAAGATTTAAAGTGAATTATAAAAATTTTAAATGATTTTTCATTGTTCAAGTAGAAACTAAGACAATTTTCTTCAATTGGCCTTAATGCAGATTACATGATTGTTTTAATTACCATTTGCAAAATTACAATTGTTAATACAATTTTTTAAAAGAAGGCCTATTATTGAGAACTTCTGGAGTAATGAAATTCTTCCAGTACACCCTGGTTATAGTGGCAATTACAGGTTATGCGTTAAAATTCTTACACTGCATACAAGTCAGCTTTACTGTAAATTTAAAAAGCAGTTTTTAAAAAAGTAGCCCTATTCACTTAATGTTATCAATTAAGGAAAAAGACACTATCTACACAGAAGGGATGAGCTACTTTCACTTTTTTGAAGTAATTTTTAGTTATGTCTACAAATGAAACACCTAGTTACTACTTCACACATTGAAGATTAAATGAGAAAAAATTAAGAGTGAAAATACATGTAAGGCACTCAGAACTGCTTACAATATAGACGATAATTAAGATGAAAAAACCCTTGCTCACCAATGAAGAAATATTCTCTTCCTGGTTTATAAATCTACCCATCACATAAACCAGGAAGCCCTCAGGGCTACTGGAGAAGTTTTCAAACATGAGAACTTTATACCACCTTTGTTACATTATACTTTATACTATCATGTTAAATCTTTAATAAAATTCCATCAAAGATTATGTCATATTACATGCCATGATTAGCCTGCTACAACTGCTTTCTGTGTATAAACCAGTGTCACAATGAAATAAAAAATAAAACTATACTAGGCAAAGAACTTTATTAACCTTTGTTTCAGACTTTATTCCCAGGCTTCTTCAGCTTAATTAGCTGCAAAGAATGATTTAAGTATAAGCAAAAACTGAAAAGAGCTGCAGTGTCCAACGCGCGTAGGCTTAAAATATTAAGAGATCTAGATTTTATCAGATCCATAAACAAAATTTGAAAAAGCAGTCATAATATAAAATAGCAGCTCCCAGTAACTTCTTCAAGTTTATCTTCTTCAGACGTTGACTCAATTCAGTTTGCTTCATTCTTGGAAGCCTCATCAAAATTCTCCACAAGATCTAGAAAAAGAAAAAAAGGTAGAAACTCAGAAAAAAGCCACATCTACAAATACAGATCTTAAGAGGAATTAGGGAAATGCTCTCAAAATATATCCTACAGCTAAATCAGAATATAAATTTAAACACTTTTATTTCCAGTGAGACCACTACCCATCTGGCACATTCTGAAGTGTGTTTTGACATGTAATTAAAACAAGGGAAAGTCATTAATTTGCCAGTGACATAAATATTGCGCTTAAAGAATATGTATACTCTCCTCATTCCCATCCCACACTAAGAGTTACACTTAAGCAATACAGTACATTAGTCAATGTGGGGGGCAGAATCAAAGAGAAGCATGAAACACAATACTGAAGTTTCCCTGTATTCCTAAGAACACCTGTCCATGCAAAGCAGAATTACTTATGCTTCAGTGTTTCTACTGCCCAATAAGTATTTGTTTTACCACACAAAAAATTATCCAGAAACAGCTGAGATAGAAAAATGCCTTATGATTTCCAAAGGAGATTTTTCTACTGATTTTAGAATGGCTATACCCCAAGATATCTGAATAACTTCTCCCTGCTGTCTTATACACCAGTCAAAAGTGCACCATGACTTTATGGACACAATGTACATTTTGTATCTCATAGTAGGAAACAAGGATCATTTGTGATCTGTATGTAGTTATTATATTTAGGTAATATAAATACATATTTATTCAATACTTAAGGTTCTATACCTCCAACTTCTTGGGATCCCAAACAGAAAAAGCCAAGTCCACAAACATACCTCCCAGTGAAATAACACTGCATTACTTTTCTCATTCTAAGCGAATGAGATTTATGGTTCTCTCTCCCCTCTTTACTCTCCCTTACTAAGGGTCTTCAGTTTAACAACAAGTGAAGGTTCCTACCTGGAACTTCATCATCATCATCCTCTCCAGTAGCAAGTGGTGCTTTTCCATCCACAGCTGTGAAAGGGAAATGTAAATGTTATTTACACATTTGTCTAGGTCTTCAATGAACACTAATCAAAAGAACAAATGAAAGGATTATATTCATATGGTGACATTTGGGATTTCATCTCTAATACTAGCAGTAATACGATGTACTATAAATGAACTAGAACACTAGTAACAGCTAACAAACCAAATTCTACACCCTCCTTCAATCCTTGGGCCCACACAGACAGAGGTACTAAGAGATTATTAGGGAGTCCCCAGTGTACAAGTAAACCTACATACCAAATTATGGTACAATTTATTTTGGAAGGCAAATTAAAAGGCTGTTTTCTCATGTTTTGCATGGCATAAGGGAGATGCTCAACAAACCTTTACCAAAATGAAAATAAAACGATCAAAAAACTAATAAGCATCTTTGAGTGGTAAGCATTCAGTTTCCTTTTAATTACACAAGAAAGGGAACTATACTTGAGAGTTGGGACTTCACAGTCCTAGCCCATATTCTTTTCAGTGGGCTGCTTCAAATGCCTATTTCAGCTCCAAAAGCCTAAGACGACTTTCTAGGAACTCTACACCTCTCCATGTAACAAAAAAATTAACGGAAGCAGTGAGTGAATCATAGGCCACTAAATAAGACTATGTAATAAGCCTTTCTTGCTTCTATATTCCTATTCTTCAAAATTTTAATCAGAGGACTTCAGCATAAAGTAGACACACCCCTGATGTACAGTTAACTCAACTATTAACTCAACTAAATGATTTTCTGCCCCGAACAAAATCTTTATCATACTATAATTTAACACACCAGAATAGTGGCAGGCCAAATCTTAAAGATTATTGGTAGTATCAATATATAGATACAATTGAAGAAAACTGATAATTTATAATATATTTTTAATTAATTTTAAACTTCATTATTAAAAAATACCAAAATTAACATTTTCATCATTTCCAGTTAATTAAGGGAAACATTTTAAAGTCTCTCCTCCAAAGCAAGAAAATAGGAAACAAACAAGTATACTAATCACAGCGTACCAAATTATTGCATACACTAAGAATACCCACTTAAAATTAGTGTAAAAATTCTTTTTAGAGGAAAGGTTGCATTGCCAGATTCGAAGATATTTATATCCACTTTGTACCCTGAGATCTTAGAAATCTATTAAAAAATAGTAACCCATGCAAAACTCACATTGTTTGGGCAGAGCTTCAGCCAGTCTCCTTAAACTAGTCAGACTGTCTGCACCGAGCTGGTTTAAGATGCTGGGTAGCATTTCTGTCAACTGCTTTGTCTCAGCATGGCCTGTAATGGTGAAAGTGTTCGCTGCCAGAGATGCCTGAACTTTAGGGTTGTTAAAGTGGATCACTGTTCCTTGGTTTGTGAACATATTTACCTATAAAGAAAAACAAATCTAATTAGCAATGCCCAACAAAATCCCTTTAAAACTAAACATTTTATTAAGCAAAAACTGAAGTTTGGCTAATCTAGTAGTCACTGTGAGGTACAGGTGGAATGGAAAGTGCAATCTAATGGCTTTTAAGCTTATCTCCCTGATACTCATTAACAGAGTAGTAACATTTTAGAGGAATATAAAATATTCTGTTGCAAGTACTGTAGAGTCAAAAGTCATTTAATGTATGGACATCAAAGCTTTATTCAAACAAATCTTGTGGTTTTTTGTTTGTTTTTATTTACAGGGACAGAGAGTCAGAGAGAGGGATAGATAGGGACAGACAGACAGACAGGAATGGAGAGAGGTGAGAAGCATCAATCATTAGTTTTTCATTGCTGTCGCAACACCTTAGTTGCTCATTGATTGCTTTCTCACATGTGCCTTGACCACGGGCCTTCAGCAGCTGAGCAACCCCTTGCTGGAGCCAGTGACCTTGGGTCCAAGCTGACGAGCTTTTGCTCAAGCCAGATGGGCCCGCGCTCAAGCTGGCAAGCTCAGGGTCTCAAACCTGGGTCTTCTGCATCCCAGTTCGACGCTCTATCCACTGCGCCACCGTCTGGTCAGGCCTAAATCTTGTTTTTATTAAGAAATAAAACTTGATGCTTACCTCTTCTATACCAGAGATATTGTTTACCCCCAACTTCTTTAAGGAGAACTGAAGTTTTTTATCATCTGCTGTAGCTGTTCTGTGAACCACCTTCTTCTTTCTACGAGCAGTTCCCTAAAGTGGAGGAAAAGGAAAGAACACAGAACACATTTATACCATAACAGACCTTTTCCAATAAAAATAATTTCAAATTCCTTTCTGACCTTCGGATCTGTATAAAACTACCATGACCACAAACTTATGCTGTGAGTAGGAAGGTTAACACACAGATGGAAGTCAAAAGAAAAGGAAAAGAAATGTCTACAAATCCTTAATAATTTCTAAGATTCTAGTTTTTTCCAGATATAAATGATCTTCGATTCAAAGTACTACTTTTTATATTATCTGCCTAAAGTGACCGAAGAGGTAGCATGTGTCAACATAAATTACACCTCATTTAGAAGCTCAATATCCAAAACTACTAACCGTTTGTTTTTACGTTAAAGAAAAATCAACATCCATTAATTGTCATAGGCAAGACAGTATATGACCCAATTAAATTTGTCTGTACACACTTCTTATAGCATCCAAGAGTAAAGTCTGAAATTCTTATCTTAACCATGATCTGTCTGTCCTGCCTGTGCTATGCCACTCTTGACCCACACGTCTCCTACCATACACAGAAACTCATCTTCACCAAATAAGCCTTTTCACTGTTACTTAAATAGTCCAAACAAGAGCTTCTGGACATACTTCCCTATTCTTCCCTAGTACACACGGCTCCCTCCCTCACTATAGATCTTTGCTCTTATGCCACCATATCAAGAGTGGCTTTTTCCAATGACCCAATATCAAATAGTAACTCCCACATTCACCATTTTCCATCTATACAGGTTCAGTACTCTTTATAACACCTATTACTGATAGAGATAAGGATATTTTACTGTCTGTCTCCCCTCATCAGAGTGTAACTCCTCGGGGACTTCTATTTACTGCCATAAAACTCAGTATCTATGATAGTATCTGGCTCACTTAATACTCAATAACTTGATGAGTGAATGAATACAGGCTTCAAGAAAACTAGTGGTCTCTTGCACTTACATGCCAAGTCTCCCACCTCCTCTTTCTCTAAATTTCCTATAAACTTCCAAAACCAGGCAAATATGACCACCCATATTCTGCTTAATTACACTCACAGACTCTCATATTGGCTAAGCCCTTTACATTGTACACAGGCTCTTCTTGGAAAGACTACCATGCACCTGCCTCACTGTCCCCAACCTCCATACCAATTCTTGTCATCCTTTAGAATCCTGTTCAAGCCATTATCTCTTCTGTGTTTTCTCTAAACTCGACAATTAACACCCTAAACCACCCAAGTCACTTTCAGCTCTATATTTTGTATATTATACTGTACTGTGAAAAAAGATTTTAATAAAAGATGTCTACCTCCCCTACTAGCCTAAAAGTATCCTCTAGATACTTTAAAGTTTAAACTACCTAAATTTTTTATCCTCATGATCCAACATAGTAAAAGTTAAATAAATAAAAGTTTAACTGAAAAAAAAAAAAACAATAGTTAAACAGAATACTGGTACCCCCCCCCCCAAATAACCCTTTAAAAATAATGATTTTGAAGTGGCCATGTAGTAGTACTTGGTTTTCAGAGAATCCTCTCCCAAAGACATTCTAAAACACTACTATAAGATTCTAAAAACAAAACCAGCACACCTTCTACAGTTTTCATACACTTTACATATATAGGGTTTAATTTTCCCTCAAATAAGTTATTATCAATGGTCTTGATCAGACACCAAAAGAAAGAGCTTTTATAACACTTACCTAGAAGTATCTACATTTGTAATTTTCTCTAAGGCAAAACTAACTCACCTAATTTCACATTATGATCACAGAAGTACTTCCTCTATTAACTAATTACTCCTTCTGAAACCTGTACTAAAAGGCATGATGATTAAAAACACCAGTATTAAGAGCATCCAGACACTGACCCATAAAGAATATAATGAATATTTTCTGGCACTTGAAGGTCACACCTTGCTTGTAACAATTACTAAAAAGGACAAGAAAACACCTACTGGTGTTTAATAGAGAAGTGTGGATCTTAACTACTACTAGCTTTAGGGGAAAAAAGGGGGGATGAAGATACATACACTGCAAGCGAAGTCCAGGAACTAACAGATGTACATCTCAGTATTTAAGTATAAGTGCAACTTCAGGCTCTTTCAGGTAGACTCTACTTGAAGGCAAATGCTTAAAGTTGGGGATAACTAATAGAAAATAAACTTGTAGTATGGAAGCTTTTACCATACAAGTGAATGAATACAAGTTTTACTAAACGAAGACACACTCTGTTCCAACAGGCTATACCACACCTTGTTAAATACTAGGAATGTGCTAACAATGCAAAATATAACCAGGTAGACCTCAGTCTGGACCGGACTTCCAATTTGTGTAAACCACTTAAAGAACAACCTAAATTCAAAAAAGAATCCCCTAGAAAAGGACTCAGTATACATCAAGAAACACCCATCAACCAAAAACTGATAATTTAAAAACCCCAAACACTCTCATCCATCAGTTTTTGCGTATCTGCAAAGTTAAAATCCACTTAGTTAATATTTTCAAATCCATAGTCACTGCTCTTAATTTCCAAAATGCATTTATAACATCTTCAAATATCCTAGGAAATATACAACGTCTGCACTGGATTGCAATAGCTAAGGAAGCATCACAGAAAGCTCTTAATTTACGAAAGACACACCATTAAGTCGACTGTATACAACTTAGGCCAAAACATATCATAGGTATGATGGCCACAATAATATGTAACTGCAATGACACATTTTCTTACCGATAACATCAAGAAACACTTGATCTACTTAAAAACATTGTAACACTGGAAAGTATATTTACATAAAAACAATGTAGTTTAAGTACTCTTTCATCTCTACTAACTTGCTTTTTCCTTTGAGTATACAACCTGGAGGATTCGCCGATACTCTATTGTGTATGTATCTAATTTAATTCGCCGCCGCCTTCCCCAATTCGCTAGTTCCGTGAAATGCCCTCCGTAGACAAAGTGACGCACCATAGAGATCAGCGATACAAAAGCAAGAAACCTAAAGCTCAACACTTAAAAAAAAACTATTAAAACTTACTTTCCCACCAATGCGCACTTGTGCCTGCAGTTTGGCGAGTTTCTCTTGGTTCATGATTGTTTCCTTCATCTAGAAAAACAGGAAACTTCAGCGAAGCCAGGTCCGGTTCACTCGAGCATTCCACGCTCGTGACTTCCCAACACACACCAGCAGAATAAACGTCCTACACAGGCCGGGGCCTGCATCCCAATCCCACCCTACAAAGCCCCCAATTTCACCTTCCTGCCCGCCCCGCAATACTCCCCCCTTTTTACAGGTACGGGGAGTGGGCTCTAAACCACGCCCGGTCAGCACCCCCCACCCTGGCCCTGGCCCGGCCTCGGCTTTGGCCTAGCCAGGGCCCGCCCGGCCCGGCCACTCTCCGAAAGCCTCGCGGTACCTGAGGCTCCGGTCCTCGGGTCCCGCCGCGAGGTGGAGGAAGAGACGGCGTCGCCTCGCCCCCAGGGCAGCCGCCCGTGGCTCGACCTCGACCCCGAGAGTCAGCCTGAGCGGGTGCGCCTGTCCGTCGCATCGCCTTCCTCTCCTCAGCCCTGTCCCTCCCTGTCTCGCTCCTTCCGGGCACTTCCCGCCCCCGTTCCCGTCCTCCTCCCACGCCGGCGTCCACAGCCTTTTTGTACCTTGTTGGAGAGGAAACGGGGCCGAGCGGGGGACTAGGGTTGGCGCTCAGGGGGTCTTGGGCAGACCAGCTGAGAATAAACTCACACACGCGGGGACGCAAGATGGCAGCTAGAGGGAGGCCGGAAGTGACGCAAGCCACTTCCTTGAAAAGTCAGGAAACGGACTTCACCGCGAGTCCAGTGCTTTGCTGCGCAAGCGCGGCCCCAGGATTCGCAGTTTGTGAAGGTCCGGGTGGAAGTCCTTTCCTTGTCCACCAGCGCTGGCCGTGGGGACCACATCAAACACTGGGCAGGAGGCATCGCGAGTAGCCCTGGAGAATGCTATAGAGGCTCAGAGAGCACAGCTCCTTGCACAGTTAGGGTTCAGTAAGTCGGCCCTGTCTCCCGGGAGCTTTGAGCTCCAAGTTCTTTCCTCAGAAGAGTGTTCAGGTTTGCGGAAACGCTTGGGGCTCTCAACGTGTGCTCAACTTTTCATCCGCTCATGGCTCTCTGTATGACGTAGATTGGAGCGATCTGAAAATTTTGAAAGTTACCCTTTGGCCCGAATAAGCCTTTACCAAATTGTCAAAAACAATGAAGCGAAGTTTTTTTTTCTACGGTAAAGTAATTTGGAATGTTGCAGGACCATGGTTCAGAATCTCTGGGGAGCGTGTTCTTCTAGAAAGCAATTTCCTCGGACTGGGGGATGGGCCCGGGTAATCTGCATTTCAGCAAGGGGAGCAGTTGGCTGATCACCTTAGACCTTTGCACGTGATTCCTTTACTTGTCTCTAACAGACAAAATGTTGATTCTATATCAGTTGGCATGGATTTGACAACTAGCAAGTCACAACTGAACGAACTTTGCCTTTCTTAACTACAGTAGTAAGTCAATCAAAAAAGAATTTGTACCTGGTGTGTTTGGAGAGTCTAAACTGTTGTGACTAGAATTTTTTTTTTAAACGGTAGGCCATGGATTACGACAATCAACATAAAAGACTGATATTAAGAATGGAAATTTAAGCCCTGGTCAGTTGGCTCAGTGGTAAAGCCTCACAGCCGTGTGGATACCCCGAGTTTGATTATGGATCAGGGCACAAAGGAGAAGCGACCATCTACTTCTACAACCCTCCCCCTCTCACTTCTCTCTCTCTCTCTCCTCCTCTTACCCTCCTGCAATGATGGCTCCTTTGGAGTGATTTGGCCCTGGGGATCCCTAAGGATGGCTCTCAGAAGAACTTGACTGCTGAGCCACGGAGCAACACCCCAGATGGACAGAGCATCGCCCTCTAGTGGGCTTACCCAGTGAATGCTGGTCAGGGTGCATATGAGTGTCTCTCTGCCTCTCCTCCTCTCATTGAATAAAGAAAAAAAATAAAAAGGAAATTTAGCCTGACCAGGTGGTGGGGCAGTGGATGGAGTGTGGCCCTGGGATGCTGAGGACCCAGGTTTGAAACCCCATGTCACAGGCTTGAGTGCGGGTTCACCATCTTCAGCACAGGGTCATTGGCTTGCCTGGAGCCTCCTGGTCAATCAGTGAACAGCTAAGGTGCTGCAACTATGAGTTGATGCTTCTCATCTCTCTTTCTGTCCCTCCCTCTTTCTATTTTTCTCTCGCAAAAAGAGAAAGAGAAAGAATAGAAATTTAAATCAAAATGCTGATATAATCAGCCTTTTTTTGTGTGGTCTTAGCTATGAAAAAAGCCTTTGAAAAAAAATGAGCTCAAAATCTTAGAGAAAATACAATTTAGCAAAAAAACGTGACGGTGCAGATTCCTCTACAATGAAGATTAACGTTTTGATTTTGAATAGTTTACACATTTAAACTTATATAAATTGTGTCTTTAAGAAAATAATTTCTGAGTACATTTTAAAGATAATTGTAACAGTTGATATTTTCTCAGAAAATAATATTGCTTGTATTATTAAATATGAGTCAAGTTTAGCACAGGAAAGGGACTTTGTACTGTTAAGCTATGTGGGGTCACTTCCTCACAATATAAGTCAAAATGACTGTGCCAACACTATTCAGTGCTATACAAATGTTACAAACTATAGAAATACTTCTCTTTTTGAAACTTTATCTTTGTTCAGGAACAGTTTTTTCCCCTTCATGTTATACTGGGTGCATCTGAAGCATTTTCCTAGTCATGTGATATTTTCTGAATATTTACATAAAGACAAGATTCTGATTCACCATTTATATGCTTGTTTTCAGGAAATATTCCAGGTTATTTTTTATTTTCCTTTAGTTTCACTTTTCTTTATTGTTCCTTTGTATGTTTTAAGACTCGCATCATCTTGACAATCATGAACATTTCTCTAATAGTAAGAAAATACTTTTGATTTTTTGTTTCTTCAGCTGCTTCTGCTTATTTAGTGAGTGCTAATTTTATTAGCAAAATTATGCTTCTGCTAATATTTATATTCCCATTTCTTAAAACGTAACAAAAGATTTTTTTACTCTAAAGATAGTCACTAAATTGCTATCTTAGCTCAGGGTTGGCAAAGAGTAATTTACATGCTACCATTTCCTGAGTGCTCCCAGTGTTTATGGCAAATAGGGATAAGTGGCCCACACTTTCCTGCTGAGCTTAAATAAGTCAAAGAATCATTTACTCAGCATTCAAAGTGGCCTCTGTCAATACAGTCGGCAAGAAACAAGAAACTTGTTTTCCCTCCTTGGTTTATAGTTTATTATCTAATCAAAGTCCATAACTTGTTTTCATGTCTCAGTTGGACTTGAGTCTGCTTCAGCAAGAGCTAAAATATTTACTTTATATTATGTTTATTTTTTAAGAACCCCATTCTGACCCACAAGAGGTATTGGAACTCACTGAGGATAAATGTTACCATGCTTTTAGTTGCTTCATAAGTGGCTCTTGACTGATGGCCACAAGGGACTTTTGTGGGTTTGTTTCTAAACCTTCTTAAACTTGTCTTTCACCCCATCTTTGTCAAGTTTATATCTAGACTACATTTAGCTTTCTGTTTAAATATCTCAGAAAGCTTTTGCTGACACCCTTAAACTCATTAAGTTACAATTATTTTAGTTATTTTTGGTTGTGGTATTTCGTTAAATGCAAAATGACAGATTGATAATTTTATTGAATTAATGGAGACTTGAAGTAGGAGTTGTAAGGTATTTTCCCCACCGAGGAAGAAAGAAGGCCTTAGCGGCCAAGTGTGGAATAGCAAAAGCTTTATTTAGTAGAGCGCATCCCGGACAAGGTTCTCTGGTCCGCAAGACGGGCCAGAGAAGTCCCGCCGCCTCCCCTGTTTGGTGGTAATTTATAGCATCGATAGGGTGGTCGGGTTGATATGACGTGGCGAAATTTCATTGGCTGAAAGACAGTCGTTCATTTTCAAAGGACTCCTGGGAAGTTTCTTTTGGTGCGCAGGGGTGTGGGTGGTTCCAGCCAAAGTTCTCCGGCCTGGTTCCTCACGTGACCTTGCCCCATTGCCAACCGACCTCACAGGAGTATTAATAACAATTTCCCACTAGGTTAATATAGAGTGTAGGCTCTTCAGTTGTTGGATTCTCAGAAATCTTATGAAATAGGGACTCCCAGATTACTGGTGAGGGAATAGACATTTTGAGTTAAAGCTGTCAAAATAGGCACCACTTCATCCTCCAACAAATCTATTCATCTGCATGTATCTGAACCTATAAATATTGACTTCGCTCCTATTATACATGGAAGAAATATTTCCTCTACTCGCACTTTTATTGCATTAAGGACTTTGATTCTACTATTACTGTTATCTTCCTGTATCTCTATTTCCCCCCCTTTAACTAGATCATTCTACCAGTACAATAAAATGCTTTGTATCAGGTCAAAACTTCTTTTGACCTCTTTTCTCCAGCCACTACTTAATTATTGTGCTTTCCCTTATAGCAAAATTTATTCTCCAAACAATTGTCTAAACCTCCTTCTTGATAAATCAAAAAGATAAATTTACTTCTCTTTTTAGCCTTTAGGTCGCATTTGACAAATATGACCACTTCCGTATCTTTGAAACATTTTCTTGTCTGGGCTTCCAGAATATCTTACTTCCTGCTTTCTCTTAACTATGGCATTTTCTCAGTCTACTTTATCTTTTATCTCTGACTTCTAAATATCAGAGTTGCTCACATTTTAGCCCCATTTTCTTTTCTGTCTGTACTCTCTCTAAATGGTTTCATCCAATCCCATGGCTTTAAATGTTATCTTTACATTGATTAGTCCCAAATTTATATTTCCAACTTTTTGAACACTAGACGAATATTCTTTTTATGTTGTAATAGAAAACTTCAGGCACACAAAAGTAAAAATGTTATGAACCTACATAAGCCAGCATCATCAATTATTAAATTAATATGTAACTTCAGTATTTTTAATATATGGTAGGGTAAATATTTTTTTTTCCTTTTTATTTTGTGACAGAGATAGAGACAGACAGGGACAGACATACAGGAAGGGAGAGAGATGAGAAGCATCAATTCTTCATTGTGGCACCTTAGTTGTTCATTGATTGCTTTCTAATATGTTCCTTGACCTAGGTCTACAGCAGACCGAGTGACACCTTGCTCAGTGACTTTGGGCTCAAGCTGGTGAGCCTTGCTCAAACCAGATGATCCCATGCTCAAGTCGGCGACCTCAGGGTTTCAAACCGGGGTCCTCCGTGTCCCAGTCCCATGCTCTATACACTGTGCCACCATCTGGTCAGGCTGTTTTTTCATTTTTAAGTTGACATATTTTCAGGCCTCTATTTCAAATACATTTTAGGTTTTCAATTATTTTTAAATTTTGACTGGGATTGATTAATTTGGGAGACTTTTATATCTTTATTTTTTTATTTTATTTTTTTTTATATTTTATTATTATTAATTCTAATGGGGTGACATCAATAAATCAGGGTACATATGTACAATGAAAACATCTCCAGGTTATCTTATCATTCAATTGTGTTGCATACCCATCACCAAAAGTCAAATTGTCCTCTGTCACCTTCAATCTGGTTTTCCCTGTGTCCCTCCCCTCCTCCCTATCCCATTCTTCCCTCCCTCCCCCCATCCCATAACCACCACTCTCTTGTCCATGTCTCATACCCTCACTTTCATGTCCCACCTATGTATGTAATCGTGCTGTTCTCAGTTTTTCTTTTTTTCTGATTTACTTATTTCACTCCGTATAATGTTATCAAGGTACATCCATTTTGTTATAAATGATCCGATGTCATCGTTTCTTATGGCTGAGTAGTATTCCATAGTATATATGTACCATAGCTTTTTAATCCACTCGTCTTCTGACGGACACTTGGGCTGGTTCCAGATCTTCGCTATTGTGAACAATGCTGCCACGAACATGGGGGCGCATTTCTTCTTTTCGAACAGTGCTATGGTGTTCTTAGGGTATATTCCTAAAAGTGGGATAGCTGGGTCAAAAGGCAGTTCGATTTTTAATTTTCTGAGGAATCTCCAAACTGTTTTCCACAGTGGCTGCACCAGTCTGCATTCCCACCAGCAGTGCAGAAGGGTTCCCTTTTCTCCACATCCTCGCCAGCACTTATTCTGTGTTGTTTTGCTGATAAGTGCCATTCTGACTGGTGTGAGGTGATATCTCATTGTGGTTTTAATTTGCATTTCTCTAATGATTAGTGATGTTGAGCATTTTTTCATATGCCTATTGGCCATCTGTATGTCCTCTTTGGAGAAATTTCTATTCATTTCTTTTGCCCATTTTTTGATTGGGTTGTTTGTCTTCCTGGTGTTGCTTTTTATAAGTTCTTTATAAATTTTAGTTATTAACCCCTTATCAGATGTGCTGTCAAATATGTTCTCCCATTGTGTGGTTTGTCTTTTTATTCTGTTCCTATTGTCTTTAGCTGTGCAAAAACTTTTTAGTTTGATATAGTCCCATTTGTTTATCTTGCCTTTTATTTCAGTTGCCCATGAAGATAAATCGGCAAATATACCGCTGCTACAGATGTCGGAGAGCTTGCTGCCTATGTTTTCTTCTAAGATGTTTATGGTTTCACGGCTTACATTTAAGTCTTTTATCCATTTTGAGTTTGTTTTTGTGAATGGTGTAAGTTGATGGTCTAGTTTCATTTTTTTGCAGGTAGATGTCCAATTTTCCCAACACCATTTGTTAAAGAGGCTGTCTTTACTCCATTGTATGTTCTTTCCTCCTTTGTCAAATATCAGTTGTCCATAAAGCTGTGGGTTTATTTCTGGGTTCTCTGTTCTGTTCCATTGATCTATGTGCCTGTTCTTATGCCAGTACCAGGCTGTCTTGAGTATAATGGCCTTGTAGTAAACCTTGATATCAGGAAGAGTGATACCTCCTGCTTTATTTTTTCTTTTTAAGATTGCTGAGGCTATTCGTGTTCTTTTTTGGTTCCATATAAATTTTTGGAATATGTGTTCTATATCTTTGAAGTATGTCATTGGTATTTTAATTGGTATTGCATTGAATTTGTAAATTGCTTTGGGTAATATAGACATTTTAATGATGTTTATTATTCCTAGCTATGAGCACGGTATGTGCTTCCACTTGTTTGTATCTTCCTTGATTTCTTTTATCAATGTTCTATAATTTTCTGAGTACAAGTCCTTAACCTCCTTGGTTAAATTTACTCCTAGGTACTTTATTTTTTTGGCTGCAATAGTGAAGGGGATTGTTTCCTTAATTTCTTTTGCTGATATTTCATTGTTGGTGTATAGAAATGCCTCTGATTTCTGAGTATTAATTTTATATCCTGCCACCTTGCTGAATTCATTTATCAGGTCCAGTAGTTTTTTGACTGAGACTTTAGGGTTTTCAATATACAATATCATATCATCTGCAAATAATGACAGTTTTACTTCTTCTTTTCCAATTTGGATGCCTTTTATTTCTTCTTCTTGTCTGATTGCTGTAGCTAGGACTTCCAGAACTATGTTGAATAAGAGTGGTGAAAGTGGGCAACCCTGCCTGGTTCCTGATCTTAAGGGGATTGCTTTTAATCTTTGTCCATTTAGTATGATGTTTGCTGTCGGTTTATCATAGATGCCCTTTATCATGTTAAGGAATGATCCCTGTATTCCCACTTTACTGAGAGTTTTGAGCATGAATGGGTGCTTGATTTTATCAAATGCCTTTTCTGCATCTATTGAAATTATCGTGTGATTTTTGTCCTTCCTTTTGTTTATGTGGTGAATCACATTGATTGATTTGCGAATATTGAACCAGCCTTGCCTCTCCAGAATAAATCCCACTTGATCGTGGTGTATGATTTTTTTCATATATTGCTGGATCCGGTTGGCTAATATTTTGTTGAGAATTTTAGCGTCTAAATTCATCAGGGATATAGGCCTATAATTTTCTTTCTTTGTGTTGTCTTTGCCCGGTTTTGGGATCAGAATTATGCTCGCCTCATAAAAGGAGTTTGGAATTCTTCCTTCCTCTTGAATTTTTTGAAATAGCTTGAGGAGAATAGGAGTTAGTTCTTCTTTGAATTTTTGATAGAATTCACTTGTGAAGCCATCAGGCCCAGGACTTTTCTTTTTTGGGAGTTTTTTGATAACTGTTTTGATCTCATTTGCTGTAATTGGTCTGTTTAGGTGTTCTGATTCTTCCAGATTGATTTTTGGAAGGTTATATGATTCAAGAAATTTGTCCATTTCACCAAGTTTGTCTAATTTTTTGGCATATAGTTCTTCATAGTATTTTCTTACAATGCTTTGTATTTCTGTTTTGTCAGTTGTTATTTCTCCACTGTGCTTTCTAATTTTATTTATTTGAGTCCTCTCTCTTTTTTTCTTGGTGAGTCTAGTTAAATGTTCATCAATCTTGTTTACCTTTTCAAAGAACCAGCTTCTTGTTTCATTGATCCTCTGTATTGTTTCCTTAGCCTCTATGTCATTTATTTCTGCTCTGACCTTTATTATTTCCTTTCTTCTACTTGTCTTGGGTTTTATTTGTTGTTGTTTTTCTAGTTCTTTTAGATGCAGGGTCAAGTTGCTTATTTGAGCTTTTTCTAGCTTCTTATGATATGCCTGTAGTGCAATAAACTTCCCTCTCAGAACTGCTTTTGCTGTGTCCCATAAATTTTGAGTTGATGTATGCTCATTATCATTTGTTTCTAGAAACTTTTTTATTTCTTCTTTGATCTCATTGTTAATCCATTCATTATTTAATAACAAGCTATTTAGTTTCCAAGTGTTTGAGTATTTTTCAGTTTTTCTTTTGTGGTTAATTTCTAGTTTCATGGCATTGTGATCAGAGAAAATGCTTGATATGATTTCAATCTTCTGAAATTTATTGAGACCATTTTTGTGTCCTAACATGTGGTCTATCCTAGAAAACGTACCATGAGCGCTTGAGAAGAATGTATATTCTACTGCTTTAGGGTGAAAAGTTCTGAAGATATCTATTAAATCAAGTTGATCTAGTGTCTCCTTTAAGTCTGCTGTTTCTTTATTAATTTTCTTTCTTGAGGATCTATCCAGTGTTGTTAGAGGGCTATTGAAATCCCCTACTATGATAGTATTGCTGTTAATCTCGCCCTTTATATCCATCAAAGTCTGCTTTATGAATGTCGGGGCTCCTATATTTGGTGCATAGATATTTACAATAGTTATATCTTCCTGTTGAATTGTTCTCTTTATCATTATGTAGTGTCCTCTTTTATCTCTTACTACAGCCTTTGTTTTAAAGTCCATTTTGTCTGATATAAGTATTGCTACCCCTGCTTTTTTTTCATTTCCATTTGCATGAAATATTTTTTTCCATCCTTTTACCTTCAGTCTATGAACATCTTTTATTTTAAGGTGTGTCTCTTGTAGACAGCATATGTATGGGTCCTGTTTCTTTATCCATGCAGCTACCCTATGTCTTTTGATTGGATCATTTAATCCATTTACATTTAAGGTTATTATTGATATGTAGTTGTTTATTGCCATTTTATTCTTTAAAGCTGTATTCTTCTTTTGCTCTATTCTTTCCTCCCTTTAAACTGTTCACAAGAGGCCCCTTAGTATCTCTTGCAGAATTGGTTTGGTTTTTATGAATTCCTTGAGGCTTTCTTTTTCTGGGAAGCTCTTTATTTCTCCTTCAATTTTAAACGTTAGCCTTGCTGGATAGAGTAGTCTTGGTTGTAGGTTCTTGTTCTGCATTACTTTGATTATTTCTTGCCATTCCCTTCTGGCCTCAAGTGTTTCTGTTGAGAAGTCCGATGTCATCCTTATGGGGGCTCCCTTGTAGGTGATAGTCTTTTTTTCTCTAGCAGCTTTTAAAATTTTTTCTTTATCCATTAGCTTTGGTATTTTAACTATGATGTGTCTTGGTGTAGATTTTTTTGGGTTTCTCCTTAATGGAGTTCTGTGTGCTTCTTGAATGTGTGGAGTGTTTCCCAGCCTTAATTTAGGAAAGTTTTTTGCTATGATTTGATTGAACAAAGTTTCCATTTCCTGTCCTCTCTCCTCTTCTTCAGGCACCCCTATGATGCGAATGTTGTTTCTCTTCATGTTGTCACAAAGCTCTTTTAGTTTCCTCACATTTTTTAAGTCTCTTTTCCTTTTTCTTCTCTGCTTCTGTTCCTTTGTTTATTGTGTCCTCTAACTCGCTTATTCGATCCTCAGCGTCATCCATCCTGCTTTTAATTCCTTCCATTGTGGTCTTCAGTTCTGATACTGTATTTGTCATTTCTGTCTTATTCTTTTTTATTATTTCAATTTCATTTTTTATACTTGTTATCTCTTTATTTAGGTGTTCATAATGACTATCCATTGTTGCTCTAATTTCTTTGAACATCCTAACTATCATTATTCTAAATTCTGCTTCTGGTAATTTGGTTATATCTGGTTCATTCAGGTCCTTCTCTGGGGATTTCTCTTGATTCATTTGGTTTGCATTCCTCTGCCTGCCCATTTTTTCTGTGTATAAGCAAGTTGTGGCCACTGGAGTCCAGTAGGTGTTGCCTTTGTGTTCTCTAGGTGTGGTCTATCTGCAGGCCCCCCCACCACCTCTGCCGGCGCCTAGGGTGGTTGGGTATGAGCGTTGGCAGCGCCGGCCCACTGTGGCTTTTGCTGTGATTTCTGCCTCTCCTCCGTGGGAGGGGCTGTCACTGAAGCCACAAGATTAGCACCAAGGGTAGAGGCGAGCACCTTTCCTTAGCTGCGGACCCAGCCTATTTCCGGACTTCCGCCCAGAACCAGCAGTCGGAGCCTGCTCACTACAGTTCCGCGGGTTAGGCGGGGCTTTTGACGTGCTCTCAGCTGTAAACTTTTGCCCGTCAGGAGCTTTAGCCCCGCCCTCGAGGCCAGGGCCCTTTGCGCAGGGTCGGAAACCAAGATTTATTGGAGCGGGCGTGTTTGCTGGCTTCCGCCGAGCTGCGTACTTCCGCTCGTCCCGGACTCTACCCCGCCCCCGCGTTCGGAGCCTGCTCGTGCACGTATTAACGCTATCCGGGGTTTCTCCGGCCGGATGGGGATAGCAGCCGTGGGCTCAGCTGCGAGCCTCCGCCTGTCTCGGGGTCCACCCCGTTCCAGCGCTCGGAGCCCGCTTGCGCACGTATACTGGCCAACCGCGGTTTCTCCGGCGGGCGGCGGGGGGGGGGCGGACTGGTAGCGTCAGCTCATCCACGAGCCCCTGCCTGTCCCTGGTCCTAGCCCGGTCCCCAGGGTCAGGGCCGGCTTGCGCAGGGCCTGCCCGTTCCTGGCCTCCCGCTTTGTCCCCGTAAGTGGGATTAAAGGCGGGCCCGCAGCTTCCGGACCGCTCTCGCGCTTACCCTCCGACCCTCTGGGCTAGACCGATCTCCCACTGGCTTGGCCTCTGCCCACGCCGACGGAACCTCCTTTCAGCGTCCTGCCGCCCCAAAACCCCAAGCAGCCCTCAGCAGAGTAGGAAGGAACCTAATACTCCACACTGTAGGCCTGGGAGCTCCCTCACTTGTTTCACAGCTCAAAACTGTCCAAACGCCTCTTCTAAGCTCTGGGACTGCAGGCTGGGGCTTGGTTCCTGGGACCCAGGTCCCTCCGTCTCCGCCAAAATCTCCTCCCGCCACACGGGTCTCTCCGGGCTGCCGTTTGCTCCGGGGAGCTGGGCAGCCCTCTTCGCGTTTTCGCTATTCCTACCAGTCTCAATGTGGCTTCTTCTGTGTTCCTTGGTTGAAGAGTCCACTTAGTTTTGTTCAAAGTTGGTTTATCCAGGTGATGGTTCTTAAAATTGAGTTGTAATCCACTTTGGTTCTGGGAGTTGGAAGTTGGTACGTCCGCCTACTCCGTCGCCATCTTGCTCCCCTCTACACCTGCTTTTATCTTCTCTGGATGGGGGTGTCGGGGAGGTTCCCTGCGCCACGCGCCTGTTGGCAGGAGGACGGCGTCATTGGTATGCACCTGAAACCTCAAAGACCCAGCAGATCCCGCTCCCTCTAGCGAAAGAACGCCGCTCCAGTTCTAGGCACGCACCCACCCCTATATCTTTATTAATTATTGGCTGAGTCTGCATTCAGTTGCAGGAAATAGATATGGCTATTTTAAGTATAGGGTGTAAGGTATTTTTCCCCACCGAGAAAGAGGAAGGGGCGGCCAAGAGCCACAAAGTATGGAATAATAAAAGGCTTTATTAAGTACTGTGCATCCCGCCAGACGATGTTTTCTGGTCCCGGGGTTCAGAGGCTGGAGGAGTCGCACGAATTAGACTGCGTGAGAGGTATTTAAAGGGGTCCTAGGGGTCCTTTAGGGTTGTTGAGCTAATATGACGTGGTGAAATCTCACTGGCTGACAACAGTCGCTCTTCTCCCAAGGTCCTCTGGGAAGGTTCTTTTTGGCGCGCAAGAATGTGGGCAGTCCTAGCCAAAAGTTCGGGGTCTGAGTTTTTCAAGTGACCGTCCCCCTTACTGACCACCCTACATTCCAGCCTTTTTTGTTAAGTACAATGGGGGCGCTGTGTATTTGTCTGGCTACTTCCTGTTGATAAGGGGCGTCATGGGGAGGGGAGGTCGGCTGGTGGTGACTTTGAGGGGAATCAGGAGGAACATTTGTTTTGCTGTGAGTTGAGAAACTTTGTGGATGCAGTTCTGTAAGAATTTAAAAAGAGAGAAGCAAATATGAGTTATACGCTGATAATTAGAAGATTTAGGATAGGGGCAGCCCAGGTAAGAATGGGTGGCTGCCATCAGGAGTTAAGCGGGTTGTAGGAGGAGAGATTCTTGCTTAATTTTTCTCACAGATGGTTGAGGAGATTGAAGCTTCTTTCATCAGGCCAGTCCTACTGAACAGCTGCTCCCTGCTTCAGCTCACTCTGGCAGCAGGTTCCTGATGTGGAGGGACAGGATGCAGCAGGAGGGTCTGCAGGGCCCAACCTTTTGGTGAGCTACAGACGAGTAGGGCCCAGTGGTTCTGACTGCCATCAGTCTTGCATGGAAGCAAGCTTGAGGCGAGAGGCATGGTTAGAAATGAGGGTAGCATTGATTATGGGGGAGCCCTTGGTAGTGAGGAATGGCAGGAGTAAGTGGGAAGATGCTGTCAGCTGCATAGTGGCTTTGAGACTGTGTAGAATGTCTTGACCCAGAAGGGGTACAGGGCACGATGGCATAACTAAAAACAGTGGCAAAAAAGGGGATTCTGTCCAAACTGCATGTTAGGGGTAGTGTGTGAAGGGGAAAAGAAGGGGTTCCTTCCATTCCCATAACCGAGACCTGTGAGGGAATTAGAGATCCAGAGTGTGGTGGCAAAACAGAGAAGGCAGCTCCCGTGTCCACAAGAAATGAGATGGACTTACCCAATAGTTGCAGCATACCCTGGGCTCTCTGAGTCCAGGCTGTGTCCTAGGAGTTTGAGCAATGGGCCCACCTGGGTGGATTGGGCTCCCATTCAGGTGGCTTGTCCTCTATGTAGAGGCATTGAGGATAAGGATGAGCCTGCTGCCCAAAGGGGCAATTGCTTCACCAGTGACCGGGCTGCTTGCAGTTAGGACAGGGCTTAGTGGGCAGCCATGGGCAGGGGTCCTGTTGGGCACAGTGGTCCTGCTTGCCACACTTAAAGCAAGCTGCTGGTGGGATTCCTCTTTGCAGTCCAGACTTGGGCCAGGCACTTCCTCTGCCTGGGTTTGGAGCATTACCTTCTGCTGCATGTGGGTCTGGCGAACAGCCTTGGTCTGTTCCTACTAGCTGTGACCACTGAAAACTTTAAATGCCATGTTCATAGGTCCTGGATAGGGGTTGGGGGGTTGAGAATATGAGGAGGAGGAGGGCTCCTAGGGAGCACGGCCCCCAGATCCAGCTGGAAACTCTGGATCCAGTGGCAGTACAGGGTCAGAACTTCCTGAAAGCAGATTGGGGTTGGGCAGCCTGCAAACCAGTGTAAGAGCCAATGATAGGCAGAAAGTGACCTGACAGAGGAGGGATTTAAGAACACAGTGGAGAGGGGAGGGGCCCCTGGCCAGTAGGGGAGGAGAAAGAGAGACTGGTATTTGCAGGTGAATGAGAAACAGGATTCTGTGAAGGAAGGGGAGGGGGCTCTCTGGAGGGAAGAGACCTGAGCAAAAGAGGTTTGCAGAGGGACCAGAGAGGGGTCCCGAGAGAGGGGAGGTCCCCAGGGGTCAGGCAGAAGGGAGAGAAAGTTGGGAGTTCGCGAAGAAGGAAAGATTACGAGCAGAGGGTTTAAGTTTCTATGGCCTATAAAAGGCCTGCACGTAGAACAGGCAGCACAGAGATTAAGGACAGGCATGTGAATAATTAGAGGCCCTAAATGTAAAGGGATCTCCAAGCTCCCAGCTTTTTTGGCGATAGTTAAATTGGTGAGGGTGTTAAAACTGAAAGTCCCTTCAGGAGGCTACCTGGTTTGATTATTCAGTGGGTTCTGTGGCCTGGCCACAGCAGAGAACAGTTTCCTCTTCTTTAGGGAGGGAGAGATTTCGGATAAGGCAACTCCAGGAGTGTTTTGGGATTCCTTTGTCCCCACGGCCACCCTCAGTCCTCGGAGTGGTCAGAGTTGAGAATTGGCATCCCAAAACTCAAGCTCTGGCCACAGACGGATAGGTAAAGTGGATGGGCTTGGGATGTCTCCAACGGGCACACACGCATTTGGACGAAAAAGACTTCCCTGATGCAGCTACAGTTTCGGACAGGGAGTCTCAGTGGAAATAACCGAGGGAAGTTTGGAGGGATGGGACTTACCGCACCATGTGCTGAAGTTGGTAGATGGTCAGAGATCCTGAGATCCTGCTTCTTTCTTGAAGGGGATGGGGAGAGGAGCAGTCCCAGTTGGCTTCTGACTCTTCCCGGGTCCTGGGTTTTGGCACCAAAATGTAAGGTATTTTTCCCTGCCAAGAAAGAAGGAAGAGGGGCGGCCGAGAGCCACAAAGCGTGGAATAATAAAATGCTTTATTAAGTACCACACATCCCACCCAACAATGTCCCCCAGCCTGGGGTCAGAGGCTAGGAGAGTCGTGCAAATTAAACTGCGTTGGAGGTATTTAAAGGGGTCCTTTAGGGTGGTCAAGCTAATATGACATGGTGAAATCTCACTGGCTGACAGACAGTCGCTCTTCTCCCAAGGTCCTCTGGGAAGGTTCTTTTTGGCGTGCAAGAATGTGGATGGTCCTAGCCAAAAGTCCAGGGTCTGAGTTCCTCACGTGACCGTCCCCCTTACTGACCACCCTACTTAGGGATTTAATGTAGGGAATTGGTGCTTAGACATTTGTTTAAAAGGCTGGCCGTCAGAAATGAATCTGAGGATAACAGTGCAGAACTGGATTGTTAAGAGAGCAGCTACCACTGCCCCCATCCATTAAGACAATGGGGTTACTGATGTTAAGAATATACTACTGTAAGGCCCTGGCTGGTTGGCTCAGTGGTAGAGTGTCAGCCCGGCGTGTGGAAGTGCCAGGTTCGATTCCCCACCAGGGCACACAGGAGAAGCACCCATCTGCTTCTCCACCCTTCCTCATCTCCTTTCTCTCTATCCTCCCCTCCTGCAGCCAAGGCTTTATTGGAGCAAAGTTGGCCTGGGCACTGAGGATGGTTCCATGGTCTCCTCAGGCACTAGAATGGCTCCACTTGCAACACAGCAATGCCCCAGATGGGCAGAGCATCGCCCTCTAGGGAACATGCCGAGTAGATCCCAGTCAGGCGCATGTGAGAGTCTCTCTCTTCCTGCCCGCTTCTCACTTCAGCAAAATAATGCCAAAAAAAAAAAAGAAGAATATACTACTGTAGCTATGATTCAGGAATCAAGATGATACTGTAAGAAAATGTACTCCAAACCCAAAAAACAATGTTTGTGTCCTACAAAGCTGCTGCAGAAAATACTATTCACTGTAAGGTATTTTCCCCGCCAAGAAAGGAGGAAATCAGTGTAGTTATTAAGTATTAATTATTGAGACTTTATTTGGTACAGAGCGTTTCTCCGACGGGACTCACTGGCACGGGAGATGAATGCCAGGAATCTTGCGTGGAGGGACCGCATGGCACCAGATTTTTACAAGGGGCCATCCCAGAGTTGTCTAGCTAATATGACGTAGTGAAATCTCATTGGCTGACAGACAGTCGCTTTTCTCCCAATGGTTTATGGGAAGTGTAGTTTCCGTGAGCCTGGCCATGTGGGCAATCCCAGACAAAGACTGGGGCTCTGATTTCCCACTTGACCACCCCATTGCTAACCACCCTACTTCCCAGCCTTTTTGGTTAAATAGAAATGGGGCACCATTTATTTTTTATTTTTTATTTTTTTAAATTTATTTTTATTTATTCATTTTAGAGAGGAGACAGAGATAGAGAGAGAGAGAGAGAGAGAGAGAGAGAGAAAGGGGGGAGGAGCTAGAAGCATCAACTCCCATATGTGCCTTGACCAGACCAGTGCAGGGTTTTGAACTGGCGACCTCAGTGTTCCCAGGTCAACACTTTACCACTGCGCCACCACAGGTCAGGCAAAATGGGGCACCATTTATCTGTCTGTCTGCTTCCTGCTGATTAGGGGTGTTGTGGGGAGGGGAATGTTGGCTGGTGGTGGCTTTGAGGGGTATCAGGAGGAACATCTGCTTGGCCGTGAGTTGAGAAACTTCACAGATGTGCTTCTGTAAGAATTTAAAAAAGAAACACATATGAGTTATATGCTGATAATTAGGAGATTTAGGATAGGGGCAGCCTAGGTGAGAATGGGTGGCTGCCATCAGGAGCTAAGTAGGTTGTAGGAGGAGATATTTTTGTTTGTAGACGGTTGAGGAGATTGAAGGTTCTTTCATCAGGTCAGTCCTACTGAACAGCATTGCACCCTGGTTCAGTTCACTCTGGTGGCAGGTTCCTGGTGGGAGGGACAGGATGCAGAAGGAGAATCTGTAGGGCCCAATCTCTTGGTCAGCCACAGATGAGTAGGGCCCAGTGGTTCCCAACTGCCAGAAGTCCTGCATGAAGCAAGCTTGAGGTGGGAGATATGGTTAGAAATGAGGGTAGTATTGATTATGGGGGAGCCCTTGGTAGTGAGGAATGGCAGGAGTAAGTGGGAAGATGTTGTCAGCTGGATAGTGGCTCTGACACTGTGTAGAATGTCTCGACCCAGAAGGGGTACAGGACATGATGGCATAACTAAGAATAGGTGAAAAATAAAAGAAATTCCATTCAAACTACATGTCAGGGGTAGTGTACGAAGAGGAGAAGGGGTCCCATCAACCTCCCTAACTGAGATCTGTGAGGGAACTAGAGGTCCAGAGTGTGGTGGCAAAACAGAGAAGGTAGCCTCCATGTCCACAAGAAATGAAATGGACTTACTTGCTACCTGTAGCTTCACCCGTGGCTCAGAGAGGGTGAGGGGGGGTTTCTGAGTCTGGGCCGTGTCATCTGTCCATGAGGCCTACGAATTCAAATGATGGGTTTACTTCGCTAGCTTAGCCTCCCATCTGAGCGGCCTGTCCTCCACGCTGAGATGCCAAGGATGTGCCTGCTGTTGAGAGGGGGCAATCGCTCTGCCAGTGACCAGGCTGCTTGCACTTAGGACAAGGCTTAGTGGGTAGCCTTGGGCAGTGGCATTGTCGAGATCAATGACCCTCCTTGCCACACTTAAAGCAAGCTCCCAGTGGGGATTCTGTTTGCGGCCCAGACTTAGGTTGAGCACTTTCTGTGTTTTGCCCCTGTTGCTCTGGCCTAAGGGCTGTCACAAGAGCCTGGGTTTGGAGTGCTACCTTCTGTTGCATGAGGGCCTGGCGAAAAACCTTGGCCTTTTCCTCTCGACCACTAAAAACCTTAAATGCCATGTTCATCAGGTCTTGAATAGGGGTTTGCAGGCTCTCCTCTGCCTTCTTAAGTTTCTTCTGAATGTCCGGGACCGATTGGAAAATAAAGTGAGTAGCTTATACAGTGGCCCCAGCACTGGAATTAGGGTCTAAACGAGTATGGAGGACCATAGAGTCACTGAGGTGATTTAAGAAGAGAGCCGGATTTTTCTCAGGTACTTGAGTAATTTCCCTTAACTTGTCATAGTTAACTACCTTTTGTGCTGCATCCTGCATGCCAGCTATAAGACATTCAACAATTTGATCACGTCGTCTCCTACCTGGTTGTTCCTTATGGTAATCCCAGTTGGGGTCCGTGGCAGGGACCGCCTCTGGGCCCACCGGCATTTGAGCATTAGAGGTGTGGACCTTATCTGCATGAGCTCGCGCTGCTGTCCGGATCCGGTCTCATTCGTCAGGGGTAAGGGTAGAAGACATAATAATATAGAGATCATGCCAAGTGAGGTCATATGCCTGAGTAAGATATTGGAATTCCTCGGTATAGTTGGTAGGATTAGAATAGGAGCCCAAACACTTTTCAATTGCAGACAGATCAGAGAGTGAGAAAGGCACATGAACCCTAACAACCCCTTCCATCCTGGCCACCTTGCGGAGAGGGCATAGGAGGTCAGCTCCCCCTTGTGGCCTGGAGTGGGATCGGGTATGAACGCTATCAGGGGAGGAGAGAGAGGGACCAGCATTTGCAGGCGGAAGAGAAACAGGATTCAGTGAAGAGACAGGATGGGACCGAGGGAGTGGTGCAGGAGGGGAAGAGTGTTCTTCAGGGGAGTTGGCAAAGGAGGAAAGATCTGGAGTGGAGAGTTTGGCTGAGGTTTCCCTGGCCAGAAGGACCTGCGTTGTAGAGCAGCTGGCGCAGAGATTAGGACAAGAACGCAAATGAAGAAACCCCTATATATAAGGAATCTCTGTCCATTTTCCAACTTCTTGGCAATAGTTCTGTAAACCAATAAGGATGTTAAAATCGAAGCTTCCTTCCTGAGGCCACCTGGTCTGGTTATCCAGTGGGTATTGTGGCCAGTCTACACTGCAGAAGAAAATTAGTTTCTTCCTTTTTAGGGAGGGATCAATGTTTGGGAGGTTTTGGATAAGGCACCCCAGGGGTGTTTTACAGTCAGGTTTGGGTTCCTTTGCCCCCATGGTCACCCCTCAGTTCTCGGAGAATGGTCAAGAGATGAGTACTGGCATCTCAAAACTCAGACTCTGGCCACGGAACGGATAGGGAAAGTGGATATGTGCTTGGATGTCTCCAGAGCACACATGCACTCGGATGGAAAAGGCTTCCCTGACGTAGCTTCAGTTTTTGGACAGGGAGCCTCAGAGGAAAGAACCTGAGGGGGGTTTGGAGGCAGGGAGCTTACCACACCGTGCGCTGAGGTGTAAGGTTGGTCGGATATCCTCATTCTTCCTTGGAGGAGAAGGGAAAAGAGGAGTGGTCCGTTGCAGACTTCAAACTCCTCCCGGGTTTTGGCACCAAAAATGTAAGGTATTTTCCCCGCCGAGAAAGAAGGAAATCAGTGTAGTAATTAAGTATTAATTATTGAGGCTTTATTTGGTATAGAGAGTTTCTTGGACAAGACTCACAGGAGATGAATGCCAGGAATCTCACGCGGGGGGACCCCATGGCACCAGATTTTTAAAAGGGGCCATCCCAGGGTTGTCTAGCTAATATGACATAGTAAAATCTCACTGGCTGACAGACAGTCTCTTTTCTCCCAAAGGTTTATGGGATGTGTAGTTTCCATGCGCCTGGCCATGTGGGCGATCCCAGACAAAGACTGGGCCTCTAATTTCCCACGTGACCACCCCATTGCTAAACACCCTACAATCACCACCATGCTTGCAGCCATAAAACAAAGCAGCAGAAAGAGGGATTCTGCATTACTTCTACCTTTCAAGTGTTACTTAAATGGACCTAATTGGCAAAAATTATTTACCTATAGAATCCTTACTGTAAGGATGTCTGAAAATGTAGTTTTATCTCATCTATCTTATCCTCTGAAAATTTCACACCCACAAACAATTGCATTTACTTTTTTCAAATCTGTAATGCATTTTAATAGAGCAAACTTTATAATGATCTTGTACATTCTTTGTTAACTGGATTACCAGATATATCATAGTCTTTATTCTTTGTCTCTCCCATTTTAGATATTACAAATATCCCTCCTAGGCTGTTCAATTTGCCTGTAGTACCCTTGTTGAACAAAAGTATTCAGAGGTTCCTTGGGTTATGACACAGTTCCATTCCTTCAACAATGATATAACCTGAATTTTGGTGTTAGGTCAAAATACACCCTAGCCTAAGTCACTTACCTATCCAAACACAGTTGTAAAACCATAATCTAGAACATAAAAACACAATTGAGCCACAGAAAAAGGAAAAGGATATAAATATACTGTACTGTACACTTACTGAAATAACAGAATAAATGACAAAAAAAATGAGTGTTAAAAATTTCTAACCTTTATTCCTCTGGTTGTCTTGCACACTGGAAGGGGCATTGCAAGATGGGAGAGAGTGACCTATCAGGAGGAGGAAGCTGGAGAGGCAGTGTTGTAAAGTACCGTACCTCACTTCAGTGAGTTTACGAAGAGACACCAAGTCCAGATGAATTTTGAGAGGTTTTATTAAAGGAGGAGATTTATTAAATATGCCGGCCGCATATGGCTGACACGGGGCATTTGCAGACCCAAATCGTGTGCGCCAAATACATCCCAGGGGCTGGTTATATATCCTTGATCACACACAGAGGCTGAGGAGAGCATGACATCATGGCACAAGCTTACAACATTTGTTTAGGGGATACACAAAAACATTAAGACTTTCAAGGTAATACAATCAAAGATGTTTACAAATCTTTCAGGGTTTATTTTCCCTCCTTATCCTAGAGGTATAGTATTCTCAGGATTCCAGGAAGGGGGAGGAACTACAATCAATGCAAGGTGGTATGTAAATTCTGTCTCCCATTGAAAGAAAAGTTTCTTGGTTAACCTTTATTTTAGATTTAAAACTAAATGACCCATTGTTCTTGCAAGCCAGAAACTTCTACATTCTTCTCCCTCTCCTCCCCAAAGGAAGGACAGGACAGAAAAGCCTGACCTTTCCTTCTAAAATATCATATTAATTTTTCAGCTTTTTGGTACCTTACTACAGCAGGAGAATTTACAGAAGGTGCTGGAGATAATGGGTCCAGTGAATCAGGATTGCCTAAGGAACATGCAGGAAACACTCGAGATGATTCTACCTATACTAAGTTTTTATGGGAATAAGCATCATTAACTCAAAACATGATATGTTGAGACTGTCATAAACCAAGGACCCCCTGTATTGATTTTTGACCACAAGGTGATCTAGCCACCAATTTACAGAAAATAAAAGGACAAAAAAACATGTTAAATTATTATACAGAATACAATAAACAAAATTCAGGTTATAGAAAATGACAGGATAATTATTATTTCAATAAATAATTTCCAAGGGAAAAAAGAGAAGTGTTGTGAATCAGCACAACTCATAATTTTGTGGGTCTTGGGTGGGAAGGTTTGGAGGATTAGAAAATAAGCACAAAGAAAAAGGATGGGATTAGGAGGCCCATTGCCAAGCTGATGGCTTGCAAGAGTGAGTCTCCACCGTCAAAACACCTTATATATAGGGCAGAGAGCAAAGTCATTAGCAAAACAAATAGAGCTCAGATACAAAGTCACATTTCTGAGGCAAACCAAGAATTCTTCAAGTGCAGAAAACACCCCACCATATATAACATCTTAACTTCACAAACCAAAGGGTAAAAAAAAAAACTGCCTTGTATGGCCAGTAGCCATGGCCACCATCACAGCTGCCTGGACCATGCAGGTTTGCATTAGATTCGGACAGGGGGTAATGAAACAATGGAGCCAAGAACTGGTGAGCCATCAGCTTTAATTCTAGCTTGTACCTGGCGGGCAAGTAAAAACACACAGTGGGCTCCAAAACCCACTCATTCAGAGCTCACAAAGCTACTGACTTATCCTAGTTTCCTGGAATCAAAGGTTTCTAGCTCACCAGCCTTATTCACTCACCTCTGTTGCCCATCTCCTTCTCTCTGCACAAACTGGCTTCTCCCTCAGCACTCTGCCATCTTGGCTGCTTCTCCTCTCCTCCATGTGGCCTTACTCTGCTCTCCTACAGCATGGGCTCCTCCTAGAACGCAATCATTCTTCTCTAATGCTAATCTCAGGAATCGAGAGAGAGCAAGCTTCTGGTCTGCCCGACTTTATAGTGTAGAAATCCAAACCTTTAAGCCAATCTAAAAATAAGAAAGTCTCTGATACAAAGCCACTTATCTGAGGCATAAAGGGATTCCTCATGAGAGGGCACCACCCCCCATCATGCAATCAATCAAGGGTGTGGGGAAAAGCTTAGTCTTAAAACTCATTCTTTGGCTATAATGACCCTGCCTGCTTACAGCCTGTCCCCCCCCCCCACAATAATATAATTATGCCCATCCCAAGCATAAGGGCAACTAATATCACCTGGGCAATGGACTTCCATGTGGGCAGCGCCATCTTTAACAAAGTGAGCATAATATATTTTATCTGCCCAACATGTCTCCAGTCTTTTTGAGGGACCTGGGGGATGGGAAGAATGAAACCATTAGCATTAAAGCTAACATGGAGGTGTGGGGAAGGGCATGTAAATTGCCTTTACCAACTTAATCAAACAATCAGAGGTTGTGGGAAAAAGCTTAGCCTTTAGCAACTTAAGCAAGTGAGGTGGGGGGATGGGCAGCAAGGACCCTGTCAGCTTACTGCCAGTTCCCCACACCTCTGTCCCCTACAAATCTAAACTTCAAGGACCCTGTCAGCTTGCAGTTTCCCACAGAGGAGAAAGGGAAATTTTTAGAAAAAACAGACCTAAGAGACATATCAAAAACCCAAAGGAAGATAGGTAAAACAATAGTGTTTAAGGATGCAGGTTTAGATGATAAAACTGAAACGGAAGTGATTATCATAAATATATGGATAGTAGTTGTTCCTGGGAGGAGAAAGAGTGTTATAATTGGGAGAAGACAGCTGACAAGTGGAAGGTTGTTAGGGTGATGAGCAAGCATTTCTCTTCTGACCTGTGTAGTGGTGTGCAGTTTTCCATATTTGCATTTCATAACAATAAAAAGTTTTTAAGACCACACAAAATATATGATACAAAAACATACACATATTTAAGGTCACTTTTCAAATGTATGGCCAGGAGCCACGGCCACCATCACAGCCACCTGGCCCATGCAGGTTCGCATTTGATTCAGACAGTCGGTAATGAAACAATGGAGCCAAGAGCTGGTGGGCCATCATTTTTAATTCTAACTTGCACTAGGCAGGTAGGTAAAAACACACACTTTCAGTGTTCACAAAGCTACTGACTTATCCGAGTTTCCTATAATCAAAGGTTTCTATCTCACCAGACTTATTCACTTCTGTTCCCCATCTCCTCCTGCACAAACTCTGCACAAACTGGCTTCTCCTTCAGCACTCAGACATTTTGGCTGCTTCTTCTCTCTTCCACATGGCCTTTCTCTGCTCTCCTCTCTAATGCTAACCTCAGGAACCAAGAGAGAGCAAGCTCCTGGCCTGCCCCACTTTATAGTGTAGAAATCCAAACCTTTAATCCAATCTACAAACAAGGAAGTCTCTGACACTAAGTCACTTATCTGAGGCATAATGGGAGGATTCCTCATGAGAGTGCACCACCCCACATCATGCAATCAGTCAAGGGTGTAGGGAAAAGCTTAGTCTTAAAACTAATCCTTGGGCTATAATGACCCTGCCTGCTTACAGCCTGTCCCCCCCCCCCCCCAATAATATAATTACACCCATTCCAAGCATAAAGGCAATGAATATCACCTGGGTGATGGGCTTCCATGTGGACAGTGCCATCTTTAACAAAGTGAGCATAATATATTTTATCTGCCCAACATCAATATTACAGTGGTGTGGTATGAGAGGAAGTACATATTTGGTTTTTGTCCCAGGTTTCTATGCCACAGCTTTTAAACCCCTGAACATGTTAAGAGGGTGTTTTGTATGCTAATAAGATGACTAGTATGCTGGGGATCCCTAGTTAGCCTCAGGATAGGGCAGGTTGCCTAAAAGATCAAAGCATGATTAGAAGTTTGAGGGTTGGAACTTTTAGTCCCATCTCCTACCCCAGCCACAAAACCTCCAGATAGTAGAGGGCCTAGAGCAGTGGTTCTCAAAGTGTGCGCCAGGGTGCACTGTTGTGCCCTAGAAGATTTTCAGGTGTGCCTTAGGGTGTTCTAGAGAAATATGTGCCTGTTGGGGACCAAAACACCAAAGGGTTTTTGGAGTTTAAATTTTGGGGGGACAGAGGTGTGGGGAATTGGCTGTAAGCTGACAGTCTGCCCAACCCCCCACCTCACTTGCCTGATTAGATTGCAAAAGGTGGTTAAGCTGTGGTGCTGGAATGTTTACACTACCCCTCCCATGTTCCCTGGAAAGACTGGAGGCAAGTTTCTTCTTCTATCCTTAGTTTGGTGTAAAGTTAATATGATATGTATGGTGGGGGTTTTCTGCACTCAACACAAGAGAAAAAAAGAGGAATTCTTCAATGTATTGAAGAGGAAATGAGAGTTTGTCTTTCAAATATATGCCTAAACATTGAAGAAATCACTAGGATACATCAGGTTCATGTTTCTCAAACACAAGAATGAAAAAACTTAACTCATTTGTGCCAGGACCAACCGAATTTACTAAATCTTACTAAGAATGTACTTAGGTGGAGCAAGATGGCGACGGAGTAGGCGGATGTACCAACTTCCAACTCCCAGAACCAAAGTGGATTATAACTCAATTTTAAGAACCATCACCTGGATAAACCAACTTTGAACAAAACTAAGTGGACTCTTCAACCAAGGAACACAGAAGAAGCCACATTGACACTGGTAGGAATAGTGAAAACGCGAAGAGGGCTGCCCAACTCCCCGGAGCAAACAGCAGCCCGGAGAGACCTGCGTGGCGGGAGGAGAGTTTGGCGGAGAGGGAGGGACCTGGGTCCCAGGAACCAAGCCCCAGCCTGCAGTCCCAGAACCAAGAAGAGGCGTTTGGACAGGTTTGAGCTATGAAACAAGTGAGGGAGCTCCCAGGCCTACAGTGTGGAGTATTAGGTCCCATCCTAGTCTGCTGAGGGTTGCTGAAGGGTATGGTGGGCAGCAGGATGCTGAAACGTGGTTCTGTTGGCGTGAGCTCGGTCTAGCCCAGCAGGGGCAGAGGGGACACGCGAAAGCGGTCCGGAAGCTGTGGGCACGCCTGTAATCCAACCTGTGGGGACAAAGCGGGAAGCCAGAAAAGAGCAGAAATCTGCTCTGCGACCCTGCGCAAGCCGGCCCTGACTGCAGGGACAGGGCTAGGACCAGGGACGGGCAGGGGGCTCGCGGCTGAGCTGACGCTACCAGCCCCGCCTGGCTGGAGAAACAGCGGTTTGCCATTCTATGTGCGCTCAGAGCGGGCTCTGAGCGCGGGGATGGGGTAGACCCTGAGACAAGTGGAAGCTCGCATCTGAGCCAATGCTTCTATCCCCACCCGGACGGAGAAACCGCGATTTGCCATCCTACGTGCACGAGTGGGCTCCGAACGAGGGGTGGGGTAGAGTCCGGGACGAGCGGAAGTCCGCAGCTGAGTGGAAGCCAGCAAACACACCCGACTCAATAAACCTTGGTTTGCGACCCTGCACAGAAGAGCCCTGGCCTCGAGGGCAGGGCTAGAGCTCCGGACGGGCAAAGGCTTACAGCTGAGAGCATGTCAAAAGCCCCTCCCAACCCGCGAAACTGTAGCGAGCAGGCTCTGACTGCAGGTTCTGGGCAGAAGTCCGGAAACAGGCTGGGTCCGCAGCTGAGCAAAGGTGCTCACCTCTATCCTTGGCCCTGAGGCTTGTGGCTTGAGTGAAAGCCCCTCCCGTGGAGGAGAAGCAGAAATCACAGCAAAAGCCACAGTAGGCTGGCTCTGGCAACGCCCATACCCAACCGCCCTAGACAGCGGCAGAGGGGGTGGCAGGCCTGCACACAGACCACACCTAGAGAACACAAAGGCAACAACTACTGGACTCCAGTGGCCACAACTTGCTTATACACAGACAAAATGGGCAGGCAGAGGAATGCAAACCAAATGAGTCAAGAGAAATCCCCAGAGAAGGACCTGAATGAACCAGATATAACCAAATTACCAGATGCAGAATTTAGAATAATGATAGTTAGAATGTTCAAAGAAATTAGAGCAACAATGGATAGTCATTATGAACACCTAAATAAAGAGATAACAAGTATAAAAAACAAAATTGAAAAAATAAAAAAGAATCAGACAGAAATGACAAACATAGTATCAGAACTGAAGACCACAATGGAAGAAATTAAAAGCAGGATGAATCACGCTGAAGATCGAATAAGCGAGTTAGAGGACACAATAAACAAAGGAACAGAAGCAGAGAAGAAAAAGGAAAAGAGACTCAAAAAATGTGAGGAAACTCTAAGGGAGCTCTGTGACAACATGAAGAAACAACATTCGCATCATAGGGGTACCTGAAGAAGAGGAAAGAGGACAGGAAATGGAAACTTTGTTCAATCAAATCATAGCAGAAAACTTCCCTAAATTAAGGCTGGGAAACACTCCTCACGTTCAAGAAGCACACAGAACTCTATTAAAGAGAAACCCAAAAAGATCTACACCAAGACACATCATAGTTAAAATATCAAAGCTAAAGGATAAAGAAAAAATTTTAAAAGCTGCTAGGGAAAAAAAGGCTATCACCTACAAAGGAGCCCCCATTAGGATGACATCGGACTTCTCAACAGAAACACTTGAGGCCAGAAGGGAATGGCAAGAAATAATCAAAGTAATGCAGAACAAAAACCTACAACCAAGACTACTTTAACCAGCAAGGCTAACATTTAAAATTGAAGGAGAAATAAAAAGCTTCCCAGAAAAAGAAAGCCTGAAGGAATTCATAAAAACCAAACCAATTCTGCAAGAGATACTAAGAGGCCTGTTGTGAACAGTTTAAGGGGAGGGAAGAATATAGCAAAAGAATACAACTTTAAAGAATAAAATGGCAATAAACAACTACATATCAATAATAACCTTAAATGTAAATAGATTAAATGATCCAATCAAAAGACATAGGGTAGCTGCATGGATAAAGAAACAGGACCCATACATATGCTGTCTACAAGAGACACACCTTAAAACAAAACACGCACATAGACTGAACGTAAAAGGATGGAAAAAAATATTTCATGCAAATGGAAATGAAAAAAAAGCTGGGGTAGCAATACTTATATCTGACAAAATGGACTTTAAAACAAAGGCTGTAGTAAGAGATAAAGAAGGACACTACATAATGATAAAGGGAACAATTCAACAGGAAGATATAACTGTTATAAATATCTATGCACCAAATATAGGAGCCCCGACATACATAAAGCAGACTTTGATGGATATAAAGGGCGAGATTAACAGCAATACTATCATAGTAGGGGATTTCAATACCCCTCTAACAACACTGGATAGATCCTCAAGAAAGAAAATTAAGAAAGAAACAGCAGACTTAAAGGAGACACTAGATCAACTTGATTTAATAGATATCTTCAGAACTTTTCACCCTAAAGCAGTAGAATATACATTCTTCTCAAGCGCTCATGGTACGTTTTCTCAGATAGACCACATGTTAGGACACAAAAATGGTCTCAGTAAATTTAAGAAGATTGAAATCATATCAAGCATTTTCTCTGATCACAATGCCATGAAACTAGAAATTAACCACAAAAGAAAAACTGAAAAATACTCAAACACTTGGAAACTAAATAGCATGATAATAAATAATGAATGGATTAACAATGAGATCAAAGAAAAAATAAAAAAGTTTCTAGAAACAAATGATAATGAGCATACATCAACTCAAAATTTATGGGACACAGCAAAAGCAGTTCTGAGAGGGAAGTTTATTGCACTACAAGCATATCATAAGAAGCTAGAAAAAGCTCAAATAAGCAACCTAACCCTGCATCTAAAAGAACTAGAAAAACAACAGCAAATATAACCCAAGACAAGTAAAAGGAAGGAAATAATAAAGATCAGAGCAGAAATAAATGACATAGAGGCTAAGGAAACAATACAGAGGATCAATGAAACCAGAAGCTGGTTCTTTGAAAAGGTAAACAAGATTGATGAACCTTTAACTAGACTCACCAAGAAAAAAAGAGACAGGACTCAAATAAATAAAATTAGAAAGCACAGTGGAGAAATAACAACTGACACAACAGAAATACAAAGCATTGTAAGAAAATACAATGAAGAACTCTATGCCAAAAAATTAGACAATCTTGGTGAAATGGACAAATTTCTTGAATCATATAACCTTCCAAAAATCAATCTGGAAGAATCAGAACACCTAAACAGACCAATTACAACAAATGAGATTGAAACAGTTATCAAAAAACTCCCAAAAAAGAAAAGTCCTGGGTCTGATGGCTTCACAAGTGAATTCTACCAAAAATTCAAAGAACTAACTCCTATCCTCCTCAAGTTATTTCAAAAAATTTAAGAGGAAGGAAGACTTCCAAACTCCTTTTATGAGGCGAGCATAATTCTGATCCCAAAACTGGGCAAAGACAACAAAAGAAAGAAAATTATAGGCCTATATCCCTGATGAATTTAGACGCTAAAATTCTCAACAAAATATTAGCCAACTGGATCCAGCAATATATGAAAAAAGTCATACACCATGATCAAGTGGGATTTATTCTGGAGAGACAAGGTTGGTTCAATATTCGCAAATCAATCAATGTGATTCATTACATAAACAAAAGGAAGGATAAAAATCACATGATTATTTCAATAGATGTAGAAAAGGCAGTTGATAAAATCCAGCACCCATTCATGCTCAAAACTCTCAGTAAAGTGGGAATACAGGAATCATTCCTTAACATGATAAAGGCCATCTACCACAAACCCACAGCAAACATCATACTAAATGGACAAAAATTAAAAGCAATCCCCTTAAGATCAGGAACCTGGCAGGGATGCCCCCTTTCACCACTCTTATTCAACATAGTTCTGGAAGTCCTAGCTACAGCAATCAGACAAGAAGAAGAAATAAAAGGCATCCAAATTGGAAAAGAAGAAGTAAAACTGTCATTATTTGCAGATGATATGATATTGTATATTGAAAACCCTAAAGTCTCAGTCAAAAAACTACTGGACCTTATAAATGAATTCAGCAAGGTGGCAGGATATAAAATTAATACTCAGAAATCAGAGGCATTTCTATATAACAACAATGAACTGTCAGCAAAAGAAATTAAGGAAACAATCCCCTTCACTATTGCAGCCAAAAAAATAAAGTACCTAGGAGTAAATTTAACCAAGGAGGTTAAGGACTTGTACTCGGAAAATTATAAAACATTGATAAAAGAAATCAAGGAAGATACAAACAAGTGGAAGCATATACTGAGCTCATGGCTACGAAGAATAAACATCATCAAAATTTCTATATTACCCAAAGCAATTTACAAATTCAATGCAATACCAATTTAAATACCAATGACATACTTCAAAGATATAGAACACATATTCCAAAAATTTATATGGAACCCAAAAAGAACACGAATAGACTCAGCAATCTTAAAAAGAAAAAATAAAGCAGGAGGTATCACTCTTCCGGATATCAAGGTTTACTATAAGGCCATTATACTCAAGACAGCCTGGTACTGGCATAAGAACAGGCACATAGATCAATGGAACAGAACAGAGGACCCAGAAATAAACCCACAGCTTTATGGACAACTGATATTTGACAAAGGAGGAAAGAACATACAATGGAGTAAAGACAGCCTCTTTAACAAATGGTGTTGGGAAAATTGGACATCTACCTGCAAAAAAATGAAACTAGACCATCAACTTACACCATTCACAAAAACAAACTCCAAATGGATAAAAGACTTAAATGTAAGCCATGAAACCATAAGCATCTTAGAAGAAAACATAGGCAGCAAGCTCTCCGACATCTGTAACAGCAATTTATTTGCCGATTTATCTCCACGGGCAAATGAAATAAAAGGCAAGATAAACAAATGGGACTATATCAAACTAAAAAGTTTTTGCACAGCTAAAGACAATAAGAACAGAATAAAAAGACAAACCACACAATGGGAGAACATATTCGACAGCACATCTGATAAGGGGTTAATAACTAAAATTTATAAAGAACTTATAAAACTCAACAACAGGAAGACAAACAATCCAATCAAAAAATGGGCAAAAGAAATGAATAGAAATTTCTCCAAAGAGGACATACACATGGCCAATAGGCATATGAAAAAATGCTCAACATCACTAATTATTAGAGAATTGCAAATTAAAACCACAATGAGATATCACCTCACACCAGTCAGAATGGCACTCATCAGCAAAACAACACAGAATAAGTGCTGGCAAGGATGTGGAGAAAAGGGAACCTTTCTGCACTACTGGTGGGAATGCAGACTGGTGCAGCCACTATGGAAAACAGTTTGGAGATTCCTCAAAAAATTAAAAATTGATCTGCCTTTTGACCCAGCTATCCCACTTATAGGAATATACCCTAAGAACACCATAGCACTGTTCGAAAAGAAGAAATGGGCCCCCATGTTCGTGGCAGCATTGTTCACAATAGCGAAGATCTGGAACCAGCCCAAGTGTCCGTCAGAAGACGAGTGGATTAAAAAGCTATGGTACATATATACTATGGAATACTACTCAGCCATAAGAAATGATGACATCGGATCGTTTATAACAAAATGGATGGTCCTTGATAACATTATACAGAGTGAAATAAGTAAATCAGAAAAAAAGAAAAACTGAGAACAGCATGATTTCATACATAAGTGGGACAAAAAAGTGAGACTATGAGACATGGACAAGAGAGTGGTGGTTATGGGGTAGGGGGACGGAGGGAAGGTTGGGATAGGGAGGAGGGGAGGGACACAGGGAAAACCAGATAGAAGGTAACAGAGGACAATTTGACTTGAGTGACGGGTATGCAACACAATTGAATGTTAAGATAACCTGGAGATGTTTTCATTAAAAAAAAAAACAACAAAAAAACCCCCAAAACTTACCTGTAAGAAACAGTGAAAGTAAAGCACAAAATATATATATAAAAAAAAAGGAATGTATTTATATATATATAAAAAGAACGTTTTTGTCATTTTAAAATTTTTTTAGCACCCCTATTTTAGGAATTCTAAAAAGCATAACTGAAAAGATGTAACAAAATGTTGATTTAATGTCAGAATAAATTTAATTTTGGCATATTGATTTTATTTAATTAGCATAAAAACACACTTGGACTTTATATATTTTTTCTTTAATATTTGAGTTAATTATTATGACATAGTTCTCAGAAATTTGTATATAGTGCACCTACAATTATTTGTAGCATTTTAAATGTGCCCTGACTTCAAAAAGTCTGAGAACCACTGCTCTAGGAGTTTATCCATTTCTTCTAGAGTGTTGAATTTGGTGGCATATAGTTTTTTGTTGTATTCTACAATAATCCATTGTATATCTATGATATCTGTGGTAATTTCTGCTATTTCATTTTAGATTTCGTTTATATGAGTCCTTTCTCTTTTTTCCTTAGTGAGTCTTGCCAGGGGGTTGTTAATTTTATTGATCTTTTCAAAGAACCAGCTCTTTGTTGTATTGATATTTTCTATAGTTTTTCTGTTCTTTATTTCACTTATTTCTGCTCTAATTTTTATTATTTCCTTTCTTCTGCTGACTTTGGGTTGCCTTTGTTCTTTTTTTTCTAGTTTCTTAGGATGTGACATTAGATTGTTTACTTGGGCTGTCTTTTGTTTTTTTTTCATATAAGCCTGTAACGATATGAACTTCCTTCTTCTTTTTTTTTATTTTTTATTCATTTTAGAGAGGAGACAGAGAGAGAGAGAGAGAGAGAGAGAGAGAGAGAGAGAGAGAAAGAAAGGGGTGAGGAGCTGGAAGCATCAACTCCCATATGTGCCTTGACCAGACCGGTGCAGGGTTTTGAACTGGCAACCTCAGTGTTCCCAGGTCGACGTTTTATCCACTGCGCCACCACAGGTCAGGCTATGAACTTCCTTCTTATTACTGCTTTCGCTGCATTCCAGAGATTCTGATATGTCATGTTGTCATTCTCGTTTGTTTATATCTTTTGATCTTTGCTTTTATTTCTTCTTTGACCCAGTCATTTTTTAAAAGTATGTTTTTTAATTTCCACATTTTTGTGGGTTTGTGCACTTCTTTTTTGCAGCTGAATTCTAGTTTCAAGGCCTATGGCCAGAGAATATGCTTGGTATAATTTTAATCTTTTTGAATTTGTTGATGTTAGTTTTGTGATATAGCATATGGTTATTCTTGAGAATGTTCCATGTACACTGGAAAAAATTGTATTCTCTGACATTTGGGGATGAAATATCCTGTAGATGTCTATTATGTCCATTTGTTCTAGTGTTTCATTTAAGGCCTGTATTTCTTTATTGATTTTCTGTTTGGATGAATGATCTAAAGCCATCAATGGTATATTGAGATTTCCAAGTATGATTGTGTAAAGCCAGTGCCCACAGCCACCATCATAGCCGCCTGGCTCATGCAAGTTCACATTAGATTTGGACATTCGGTAATGAAACAATGGAGCCAAAAACTGGAGAGCCATCAGCTTTAATCCTAGCTTGCACCTGGCGGGCAAGCAAAAACACACCTGGGCTCCAAAACCCACTCATTCAGTGCTCACAAAGCTACTGACTTATCCGAGTTTCCTAGCATCAAAGGTTTCTAGCTCACCAGACTTATTCATCTTTGTTTCCCATCTCCTTCTCTCTACACAAACTCTGCATAAAACTGGATTCTTCCTCAGCACTCTGCCATCTTGGTTGATTCTCCTTTCCTCCACATGGCCTTAATCTGCACTCCTCTCTAATGCTAACTTCAGGAACTGAGAGAGAGCAAGCTCCTGATCTGCCCCACTTTATAGTGTAGATTCAAAACCTTTAATCCAATATACAAACAAGAAAGTCTCTGATACAAAGTCACTTATCTGAGGCATAATGGGATTCCTCAGGAGAGTGCACCACCCCACATCATCCAATCAGTCAAGGGTGTGGGGAAAAGCTTACTCTTAAAACTAAGCCTTAGACTATAACGACCGGGCCTGCTCACAGCCTGTCCCCCAAGACACATTAATATCAACAGACTTCCACATGGGCAGCGCCATCTTTAACAAAGTGAGCATAATATATTTTATCTGCCCAACAGATTGTATTTTTAGATTATTTAGTAGGTTTCCTCATATATTTTGGTGCTCCCTGGTTTGGTGCATATATATTAGGAAGTGTTATGTCTTCCTGACAGATTGTCCCCTTTATCATTATGAAATATCTATCTTTATATCTGGTTACCTTTGTTGTCTTGAAGTCAGCATTGTCAGATATGAGTATGGCTACACCTGCTTTTCTTTGGATATTATTTGCTTGGAGAATTGTTTTCCAACCCTTTACTTTGAATATATTTTTATCCTTGTAGCTTAAATGTGTCTCTTGAAGGCAGCATACAGTTGGGTTTAGATTTTTGATCCAATCTGCTACTTTGTGCCTCTTTATTGGTGAGTTTAATCCATTTGCATTTAGTGTAGTTATTGACACTTGAGAATTTTCTATTGCCATTTTATATGCTGCTTACTGATAGCTCTGTGTCTTCTTTGGTTCTTTCTTCTTTTTTGTTTTTCTGTCATTTGTTTTTGTTTGGTGGTATTCCATACTTCTATCCTTTGTTTCTTCATTTTTTTAAACTATGTGCTTCAGTAGTGGCATTTTCTGGGGTGGTTACCTTTAGGTTATTAAAATAAAAATTATCATATTTATTAGAGTCCATTATCTTTTGAGTGCTTCTGTACTCCATCCTCCTTTGCTACTGCTGATCTTTATCCTCTCCCTTTTTATGTTATTGTTGTCACAGATTATCCTTGCTTTTTTGTGGTCTGTTGAAATTTTTACTTGTAGTTTTGTTTTGTTATGTTCTGTTCTTTGTATCTGGTTGGATAACCCCCTTAGTATTTCCTGTAGTGGGGGTTTTCTGGTAATAAATGTCATCAGCTACTGTATGTCTGTAAATGTTTTCATTTCTCCTTCATATTTGAAGGATAGCTTTGGTGGATATAGTATCCTTGGCTGATAGTTACTCTCTTTCAGTACTTTAAATGTTGGGGTCCACTCTCTTCTGGTTTGTAGAGTTTCTTCTGAGAAATTTGATGATAGCTGAATGGGGTTTCCTTTATATGTCGTTTTCTTCCTGCCTTATAGATTCTTTCTTTGTCATTGATTTTTGATAGTTTTGTTACGATGTGCCCTGCAGTAGATCTGTTTGCTTCTTGGATTCAAGGCTCTAACTCTTTCCATAGGCTTGGGAAGTTCTCATCAATTATTTGTTTGAATAGGTTCTCCATTCCCTTTTCCCTCTTTTCTTCTTCTAATGTACCCAATATTCTTATAAAGCTCTTTCTGATGGAGTCAGACAATTCTTATAGGGATTTCTCATTTTTAAAAATTTGTGAATCTCTCTCTTCTTCTTTCTGTAGTATCTCTAGTTGCCTGTCTTTAATATCATTAATTCTGTCCTCTATCTGGCCTGTTCTATTAGCTAAACTTTTTACCTCATTTTTCAGTTCCTGTATTGAGTTTTTCATCTCTATTTGGTTCTTTTTTATAGGTTCAATTTCCTTGGTGAAGTACTCTTTTTGTTTATTAAGTTGTTTTTTGAACTCACTAAATTGCCTTTCAGTGTTTTCTGGTATCTTATTGAGTATTATTAGAACTTTAATTTTGAATTCTCTGTCATTAAGCTTCAAGGTTTCCATGCAACTGAGATTTTTTTCTAGAGGTTTTTCATCATCTATCTGAGCTATGTCTCTGTCTTATATATCTATATTTGATTTCTTTTTTTATGGCATTTGAGAGTGGTATTGTTAATAACACTAACAAGAGATAACTGAAAAATAATAAAATAAAAATAAAAATGGAAAAAATACAGTGAAAAAGTGAAAATTCTATAAATAATGATAAGTAGAACAAAAACTACAGAAAACAAAAAGCAGAAACTGAGAAAAAATAATAAAAAAGCAGAGAAGAAATGAGTTTAAAAACAAGCAAAATGTCACAAAAGAAAGTATGAGTCCAGCCTGACCAGGCGGTGGTGCAGTGGATAGAGTGTCGGACTGGGATGCAGAAGACCCAGGTTCGAGACCCAGAGCTCGCCAGCTTGAGCACAGGTCTATTTGACTTGAGCAAAAGCTCGTCAGCTTGGACCCAAGCTCGCCAGCTCCAGCAAGGGGTTGCTCGGTCTGCTGAAGGCCCGCGGTCAAGGCACATGTGAGAAAGCAATCAATGAACAACTAAGGTGTTACGATGGCAATGAAAAACTAATGATTGATGCTTCTCACCTCTCTCCGTTTCTGTCTGTCCCTATCTGTCCCTCTCTCTGACTCTATCTCTGTCTCTGTCAATAAAAAAAAAAAATTTTTTAAAGAAAGTATGAGTCCAAAATATAATAATATGATAAAAAATGACATTCAGGTGAGGGGGGGAAAAAAGAAGATAGAAGGGGAAGAAAAGGAAAGAGGAAAAAAGGAGAAAGTGTCATAAATGGAACCCTTGCAAAACCCAAGAACAAAAAATATAACAACTAAGGATAATGAAGTTTACATTGAAAAAAGAGAAAGAAGAAAAAAGAAAGAAGAAAAGTGAGAAAAAGTAGAAGTAAATAAAGTATTTTTTTCCAATTTTGAGAGATAACTTATTATATTTTCTGGTAGGAGGCGCTGTACTACAAGATTTGCCTCTGCGAGATTCTTGGGTGGAGTTCTGCTGAGGCATCACTGTTGTAATGATGCAGGCAGGGCTGCAGTTGCCTTGGTATGATGAGCTTGTTATTAGGACTTTGCAATTTTTTATGGCTCTAGCAGTGGCCATGTGGGAGTCCTCCAGCGCCTTCCTTCATGTCCCAACAGAGCAGGGGATCAAGCACTGGGGCACCCCCCCTCTCTCCCAGGAGAGAGCAGCCTGTAGACCCGGCTGAGGGGAGTCTACCACCAACACTGTTCACATAGCAAGGGAAACAATGTGGGACTGGGAGGCTCGGTGACACAGCCTGGTCACTCCTCTGATATCACTCTAAGCACTCAAAGCGCAACCCTGGACAGGGCAGGAGCTGCCTGTGTAAGCTGGTGCCTGAGCTTCCGGAGCAGTTGGGGCCCAGATCACAGATCAAGTGTGTCTCCATGCCACACAGGCCAAACTCCACTGGGCACTTGGGCAGATCAAGTGTGCCTCAGCGCCCTGCCGTAGATCTCCAAGAGCTATTCGCACACAGTTCTTGGGAGCACGCCATAACGCTTTGTGCGCACCCAGCACCTGCAATCACAAACGGGTGAGGCAGATGCCGGAAACAGCCCTGCTCTGGGTCCTGGTTGCGGGCCTTATCTCAGCTCCTTCCCCTCCATCTCTCCTACCCGCTCAGAGACAAAGCCAGCGTGAACGGTGCCTCCCTCCCTCCCACAGGTCCGTGAGGAAAAAAATAACTCAGTCCTCTGGCTTTTTTCTTCTGTGAGTTAATTCTATCTTTGGCTCGCCTTCTCACACAATCATACCTTTGTCTATCTAATGTGTGTATATTTCAGGTTCATCTGAGTTTTTCTTTTTCTGCATAGAGGTGTAGAACTTGTTGAAATTTCAAGGGGAGAGATAGAGAGTATCTCTCACGACTTCATTTCTCTGACGTCACTCCTATTCCACTCTTTATAGCATTCCAATGACTGCCCATTGTTTTAGAATAAAATGTAGATGCTTCACTGTGACCTACACAACCACACACAATCTGCCTTAAGTACTCAAATTTTATCACTTTCCCTAGTTCTTAAGCATCTTACATACTTGGGTTGTACAGAACACACAAATAACAACAGAAAAATATTCCTTAGCCTTCATTTTAATTTGAAAATACAAACAGGGTCAAATATCAGGGATAATTCATTTATGTCAGTCTGGAAGCAATACATATATAAAGTAAAATTTGAACTGACCATTCTTCATCCTCAATTGCCTTCAACTTCCTTAGTCCTAAATTGAAACAGGCAATGACCATCAAAAACAAACAAACAAAAAACCCACATAGACACAGACAACAGTATGGTGATTACCAAAGGGAAAGGAGGATGGGGGAAAGTCAAAGAGGGTAAAGAGGGAATAAATTATGACAGAAGGAGATTTGACTTGGGGTGGTGAACACACAATACAGTATACAGATGACATATTATAGAACTGTACATGTGAAACCTACATAATTTTGTAAGCCAATGCCATCCCAATAAATTCAATAAAATGTTTTAAAGGTCACTGAGGAACTGAAGAATTTACAGGAGCAAAGTTGACAGGGAGCAAGCAGGAAAGACTGTCAGGAGAGAAGGAAAGAAGGGAAAGGTGGGAGAGAGAAGGTGCACGAGTGGTGGGATTCAGCTGGTTTGCACCAGTTTGGCAGAACTGATGCCTAATTTTTTGTGTAGTTTGGTGAACCAGTTGTCAAAATGGTACTTGTAATTAGGGTTCTCCTAAGGTGGGCACCTAGGCACCCCAATAATGTAGAAATCACAAATTTACATTTCTTACTCTTTTTTTCCTATTCAGTAAGAAGAGGGGTGGCAAAGACAGATCCCTGCATGTGCCCTGACTGGGACCCACCTGGCAAGCCCACTAGGGGACAATGCTCTGCTCACCTGAAACGTTGCTCCATTGCTCAGCAACCAAGCTCTTCTAAGCACCTGAGGCCGAGGCTATGGAGCCATCTTCAGTGTGCCCAAGGCCAACTCATTCCAATCGAGCCATGGCTGCAGGAGAGGAAGAGAGAGAGAGAGAAAGAGAGAGAGAGGGGGAGGTGTGAAGAAGCAGAAGGGTGCCTGCTGTTCCAGTAGAGCCTAAGCTCTACTTCAATTAAGCATCCCCAATTCAACTTCCCCACACAGTGGACACTCCTGCTTAACAGCCGAGCTGGCAGCCTCTTTCATACTTCTCTTGAGGCGGCTATGAGGATTCTACTTATCAGTGCTGAGACCAGCTGCCACCGGAGGAATGACATGACTGATACACAAGTTAGTTGCAAGAACCACACAGGCAGTTTATTACTCACAAATCCTTTTGGTGTGCCTGGGTACAGCTTAACGGGGTCCTATTAGCGTGCTCTTCTTGATTGTCCTTGGTCAGAGCGGCATGGAGACAGTCCATGTTCACATTGGAGTCCGGGAGACTACTTCAGCAGGGGCCCTTTAGCTTTAGTACCTTTTCTGGTCTATGTCTTCTAACAGGTATCAATCTACAGGATTATCACCTCAAACCACCTTTTGGGGAGTTTCTAGCAGGGAGCCCTTTTTATCTTAATCTACTGAAATGTTATATCAAGCCACTTTTAAGGTGTTCCTAGGAAAGCTTCTTGTTTATGTTAACCTACAGAGTTATGACATCAAGCCACTTTTTATCTATAACTTCACACACACACTAACTGGGCCCTGTGCGAAAGGCAGAGTCTGCTTATCATAGCTGTACACACTAGATTAATTCCTATCCAGATGGCACAGCCTTATTTACTTTTGTTAATTGCTTTTAATATAATATCCTAATTTATTTCTATATATCTTCCATATTTTTTCTATATTTCTATATATTTAATTATTATAACATTATATTACTGCAACACCTCTCCTGTGAGCCCTGACCAGGAATTGAACCCAGGACTTCCACATAGTACTGGCTGACACCCTACCATTGAGCCAACTGGCCAGGGTATCCTTACTCTAACTCTTTTTTTTTTATATATATATATATATATTTTATTATTAATTCGAATGGGGTGACATCAATAAATCAGGGTACATATGTACAATGAAAACATCTCCAGGTTATCTTATCATTCAATTGTGTTGCATACCCATCACCAAAAGTCAAATTGTCCTCTGTCACCTTCAATCTGGTTTTCCCTGCGTCCCTCTCCTCCTCCCTATCCCATTCTTCCCTCCCTCCCCCCATCCCATAACCACCACTCTCTTGTCCATGTCTCATACCCTCACTTTCATGTCCCACCTATGTATGTAATCGTGCTGTTCTCAGTTTTTCTTTTTTTCTGATTTACTTATTTCACTCCGTATAATGTTATCAAGGTACATCCATTTTGTTATAAATGATCCGATGTCATCGTTTCTTATGGCTGAGTAGTATTCCATAGTATATATGTACCATAGCTTTTTAATCCACTCGTCTTCTGACGGACACTTGGGCTGGTTCCAGATCTTCGCTATTGTGAACAATGCTGCCACGAACATGGGGGCCCATTTCTTCTTTTCGAACAGTGCTATGGTGTTCTTAGGGTATATTCCTATAAGTGGGATAGCTGGGTCAAAAGGCAGTTCGATTTTTAATTTTCTGAGGAATCTCCAAACTGTTTTCCACAGTGTCTGCACCAGTCTGCATTCCCACCAGCAGTGCAGAAGGGTTCCCTTTTCTCCACATCCTCGCCAGCACTTATTCTGTGTTGTTTTGCTGATAAGTGCCATTCTGACTGGTGTGAGGTGATATCTCATTGTGGTTTTAATTTGCATTTCTCTAATGATTAGTGATGTTGAGCATTTTTTCATATGCCTATTGGCCATCTGTATGTCCTCTTTGGAGAAATTTCTATTCATTTCTTTTGCCCATTTTTTGATTGGGTTGTTTGTCTTCCTGGTGTTGCGTTTTATAAGTTCTTTATAAATTTTAGTTATTAACCCCTTATCAGATGTGCTATCGAATATGTTCTCCCATTGTGTGGTTTGTCTTTTTATTCTGTTCCTATTGTCTTTAGCTGTGCAAAAACTTTTTAGTTTGATATAGTCCCATTTGTTTATCTTGCCTTTTATTTCAGTTGCCCATGAAGATAAATCGGCAAATATACCGCTGCTACAGATGTCGGAGAGCTTGCTGCCTATGTTTTCTTCTAAGATGTTTATGGTTTCACGGCTTACATTTAAGTCTTTTATCCATTTGGAGTTTGTTTTTGTGAATGGTGTAAGTTGATGGTCTAGTTTCATTTTTTTGCAGGTAGATGTCCAATTTTCCCAACACCATTTGTTAAAGAGGCTGTCTTTACTCCATTGTATGTTCTTTCCTCCTTTGTCAAATATCAGTTGTCCATAAAGCTGTGGGTTTATTTCTGGGTCCTCTGTTCTGTTCCATTGATCTATGTGCCTGTTCTTATGCCAGTACCAGGCTGTCTTGAGTATAATGGCCTTGTAGTAAACCTTGATATCAGGAAGAGTGATACCTCCTGCTTTATTTTTTCTTTTTAAGATTGCTGAGGCTATTCGTGTTCTTTCTTGGTTCCATATAAATTTTTGGAATATGTGTTCTATATCTTTGAAGTATGTCATTGGTATTTTAATTGGTATTGCATTGAATTTGTAAATTGCTTTGGGTAATATAGACATTTTAATGATGTTTATTCTTCCTAGCCATGAGCACGGTATATGCTTCCACCTGTTTGTATCTTCCTTGATTTCTTTTATCAATGTTCTATAATTTTCCGAGTACAAGTCCTTAACCTCCTTGGTTAAATTTACTCCTAGGTACTTTATTTTTTTGGCTGCAATAGTGAAGGGGATTGTTTCCTTAATTTCTTTTGCTGATATTTCATTGTTGGTGTATAGAAATGCCTCTGATTTCTGAGTATTAATTTTATATCCTGCCACCTTGCTGAAATCATTTATAAGGTCCAGTAGTTTTTTGACTGAGACTTTAGGGTTTTCAATATACAATATCATATCATCTGCAAATAATGACAGTTTTACTTCTTCTTTTCCAATTTGGATGCCTTTTATTTCTTCTTCTTGTCTGATTGCTGTAGCTAGGACTTCCAGAACTATGTTGAATAAGAGTGGTGAAAGTGGGCAACCCTGCCTGGTTCCTGATCTTAAGGGGATTGCTTTTAATCTTTGTCCATTTAGTATGATGTTTGCTGTCGGTTTATCGTAGATGGCCTTTATCATGTTAAGGAATGATCCCTGTATTCCCACTTTACTGAGAGTTTTGAGCATGAATGGGTGCTGGATTTTATCAAATGCCTTTTCTGCATCTATTGAAATTATCATGTGATTTTTGTCCTTCCTTTTGTTGATGTGGTGAATCACATTGATTGATTTGCGAATATTGAACCAGCCTTGCCTCTCCAGAATAAATCCCACTTGATCGTGGTGTATGATTTTTTTCATATATTGCTGGATCCGGTTGGCTAATATTTTATTGAGAATTTTAGCGTCTAAATTCATCAGGGATATAGGCCTATAATTTTCTTTCTTTGTGTTGTCTTTGCCCGGTTTTGGGATCAGAATTATGCTCGCCTCATAAAAGGAGTTTGGAAGTCTTCCTTCCTCTTGAATTTTTTGAAATAGCTTGAGGAGAATAGGAGTTAGTTCTTCTTTGAATTTTTGATAGAATTCACTTGTGAACCCATCAGGCCCAGGACTTTTCTTTTTTGGGAGTTTTTTGATAACTGTTTCTATCTCATTTGCTGTAATTGGTCTGTTTAGGTGTTCTGATTCTTCCAGATTGATTTTTGGAAGGTTATATGATTCAAGAAATTTGTCCATTTCACCAAGATTGTCTAATTTTTTGGCATATAGTTCTTCATAGTATTTTCTTACAATGCTTTGTATCTAACTCTTTTTTTTTTTTTGTCCTCCATCACCTTTTATTTGGTTTTCTTTATGCCTCTCCCCTCTCCCTACCTCTCCCACTCTTCTCTTCCCCTCCCCCTGATAGCCACTAAGCACTGCACTCTTATCTTTGTCCACGAGTCTCAATTTTGTGTCCCACCTATGTATGGAATCATACAGTTCTTAGTTTTTCCTGATTTACTTATTTCACTCAGTATAATGTTATCAAGGTCCATCCATGTTGTCATAAATGATGCTATGTCACCATTTCTTATGGCTGAGTAGTACTCCACAGTACATATGTACCACATCTTCTTTATCCAATCTTCTGTTGAAAGGCTTTTTGGTTGTTTCCATGTCTTGGCCACTGTGAACAATGCTGCAGTGAACATGGGGTTGCATGTGTCTTTACGTACCAATGTTTTTGAGTTTTGGGGGTATATACCCAGTCCTTACTCTTTATTCAATGTTCATCTATGAAACAGCATATTCTAAGCACCATAGTAATGTACATTCTATCTATAGGTAAAAAAAATTGATAGAAGTATGCTTGTAATATATATTTATTCATTTCATAAAACTCATTATGGCCCTGGCCAGTTGGCTCAGTGGTAGAGTGTAGGCTTTGCATGTGGAAGTCCCAGGTTCAATTCCTGGTCAGGGCACACAGGAGGTTGCCCATCTGCTTCTCCAAGTGCCCCCCCCTTCTGTCTATCTCTCTCTTCCCCTCCTGCAGTCAATGCTCCATTAAAGTTGGCCCGTGCACTGAGGATGGCACCATGGCCTACGTCTCAGGAACTAGAATGACTCCAGTTGCAACAAAGCAACAACCCAGATGGGCAGAGCATAGCCCCCTAGTGGGCTTGCCAGGTAGGTGGATCTCAGTTGGGTGCATGCCTCCCTGTTTCTCATTTCAGAAAAAAAAAATTAAAAAATAACCCACCCCATTATACCTTTGATGAAATACTATATTTTAATTTCCTCTTGTTCATTACTTCAGTAAACAGACATATAAGAGAAAAAGTGCTAAACAATGAGGGGTAACAAGCTGTCATTGGAAACATTTTAAATATATGTTTTATTGTTTTTTGTCAGGCATTATTTAATATTTTTTATTAATATTTTAAAACTATTTCTTATAACATAATCTAATTTTGTGTACTCTTTTTATTATTCTTATTTAAATATTAAATGCCTAAAATAATAAACTACCTTTTGGTATATTTATTTTTATACTTAAAATGCTCATTAGGGTAGAGAACCAGTTGTTAAATTATTAGAATTCCACCACTGGGGTGTACTCATCAGCTCCTTCACATTGCTAAAAGGCCAGAAATTAAATTTATTGGTGGAACATTGATTAATATAAATTTCAGATGTATAACTTTATAATACCTAAGGTTACCAACATTTTTACAATGAAAAGGAGGACAAAAATAAATTGAAGAAAACAATATGGTAAATAAAAGAAACATTTTATTCATTGCAACAATAATACAACTATAATATGATAAATGCATAAGAAAAACATTTGTAATATTTTATATTGTAATTATGCTTACATACCTGTTAATTTTTAATAATAATTATAAGGAAAAATACTCACTTAGATACAAATATGTCACATCATGTGCAATGGATTGACTCTGCATTGATCAAATATGGACATTTACAAATTAGTCTTCCAATATCAAAAAGGAGGACATGTAGGGGGACACTTTTCGAGGGAAGATAGAACTTATGAAAAAAGGACTGTCCTCCCTAAAGAAAGACAATTGGTCACCTTATAATACAACATCTGTATATTATGTGCTAACCACCCACCCAAATTCTGGTCTCTTTCCATCATCTTGTATCGGACTCTCTTTATCACCTTCACCCCCCCGCCCCCTGCTTCCCCTCTGGTAACCACAATTTGTTGTCTGTTGTTGTTTTTTCCTGTTCCTCACACTGGGCACCATTTGTCACAAAGACAATGACTACTCGGAGACCACATGGAGTGCACCGAGGGACCTAGGGGAGATTGCCTCACAATCTCCTATACAGGTTTCAGGAGAAGGCCTGACCCCCAGTCCTTACCAGTATTTACTGATACATACCAATAGAAACAGGGACAAGAATGAGGAAGTCAGGAAGCAGAGAAGAGAATGAGGAAGTCAGGAAGGAGAACTTCTTTAGAGCAAATAGAAGGGAAAGGGAGTAGCTCAAATGTCCCCACCTATTAATTAATCAGAATTGCTCATTCTATCCTTCTTGTGCTGCATTTAGTACTTTTCTCAGTAAAGCCACTGTGGCCTTTGCTTCAGAGCACTGAAATCTGTCTCTGGTTTGTGGTCTTATTCAAGGCCTCTATAGTCTGTATCTCTGATTTTATTTTATTTATGTTTATTTATTTACTTACTTATTTACTTTTGAGAGAAAGAGGGGAAGCAGGGGAGATGAGAAGCATCAACTTATAGTTGTATCACTTTAGTTGTTCATCACATGCTTCTTATTCATGTCTTGATGGGGGGGGCCACAAGCCAAGTTTGTGACCCCGATCTCAAGCCAGAGATCTTGGGCTCAAGCCAGCAACGTTTGGGCACAAGCCAGCAACATTGGGATCATGTCAATGATCCCACGCTCAAGCTGGAAACCTCGGGGTTCAGAACCTGGGTCAGTGTCCCAGCTCGACACTCTATCCACTGCACTACCACTGGCCAGGCACCATTTTATTTTATTTTTTTCAGAAAGAATAGTTTCAAATTAGACTCTAACCTAATTCAGGGCAAACAAGTGGTTGAAACCTGTTGGGCAGATAAAATATATTATGCTCACTTTGTTAAAGACGGAGCTGCCCACATGGAAGCCCGTCACCCAGGTGATATTATTTACCCTTACGCTTGGGATGGTTGTGGGGGAAAGATTGTAATGTAAGCAGGCCAGGTCGTTATGACCTAAGGCTTGGTTTTGAGAGTAAGCTTTTCCCCACACCCTTGACTGATTGGATGATGTGGGGTGGTGCACTCTCCTGAGGAATCCCATTGTGCCTCAGATGAGTGACTTTGTATTGGAGACTTCCTTGTTTGTGTAATTGGATTGGATGTTTTGATTTTACACTATAAAGTAGGGCAGGCCGGGAGCTTGCTCTCTCTTGGTTCCTGAGGTATTAGAGAGGAGAGCAGATTAAGGCCATGTGGAGGCCAGGAGAAGCAGCTAAAATGGCAGAGTGCTGAGGGAGAAGCCAATTTGTGCAGAGTTTGTGCTGGAGGAGATGGGGAACAGAGGTGAATAAGTCTGGTGAGCTAGAAACCTTTGGTTCTAGGAAACTCGGATAAGTCAGTAGCTTTGTGAGCACTGAATGTGTGGGTTTGGGAGCCCAGTGTGTATTTTTACTTGCCCGCCAGGTGCAAGCTAGAATTAAAGCTGATGGCTCACCAGTTCTTGGCTCCATTGTTTCATTACCCACTGTCCGAATCCAGTGCAAACCTGCATGAGCCAGGTGGCTGTGATTGTGGCCTTGGCTACTGGCTTTACAAAACCTCTTTTCATGAAGATTATATAATGTAAATTAGTAATATAAAGTGGGTCATTACAGAGGATTCTACTAAACCTGATATATTTTTAAAATGGTGAGACACTCATAATTCTCTGGCTTTTTCAGCTTCTCTTTTGTCATAGGTTTTTTTTTCTGATTCATTTGCAAAATAACATGGTCAAATCAAACTTTAAATTAATGTCAGCATCTAGCATCTACCTTTCTAACTCGTCTTTAATCATTGCATACTGCCTGTAGAATAAAGGTATTTTTTGCTATCAAATGTCAGTGAGGTAGTAGAAAGTAATACTTTTCCGTCTTCTGTGGTTTTATAGAATTCAGAAATGTAAATGTCAGAACCCCTTAATATTTTCTTTTGGAATACTGTTTGCTTTGAGCTCAGATCTGCTATGCACACTAAGAAAATGACATTAAGACTGTAAAGTTACAACATACAGTATAATGAACTGTGCTATTAAGTATGTGGTGTAAGGCAGAGGCCACTGCTGCCATCATGGCCATTCACATGCAGGTTCTCATTAAATTCGAGCAGACAGTAAAGAAATGACAGAGTCGTAGGATGGTGGGCTATTCTGTTTATTGGTGTCTCACCAAGACAGGCAAGCCACAAGAAAAGCCAAGGGAAAAGCAGAAAACTTACTTTTCCCATGGAAGGACAGGGATCAGGGAGGAGAGAAAGAAGAAATCTTCCTGCACCTCTCAGTGGTGGGGGCAGAATCTCCCTTCCAGTAAACATGAGCAGGACAATGGCCCCTCCCAATCGGGAAGGTGACCTGCAACCTCACAGACCACTCTATCTGGCGTTGCCCAGCCCCAAATGCAAACTATAAGCAAGCAAGCATATACATCATATTTACAAACTTATTTGACCAACAGGTGGCCTTTTAGACTTCCTCCTTCACTGTTACAGTAATTCAAACAATGAGGAGCACGTGGATTTATATATTTATTGTACTGACTAGAACAGATTCATAACTTTATATTTCAAGTGTAAGTAGCCTTTCCATGCACATTATACAAAGTGAATTAAGAGCCTTCATAAACAAAGGTGAATTATCCCAGTTACACTTCCATATTAGTCTGTAGACAAGCAGATTAACCTCAGTCTGTTGTAAAGTACTGTTGGGCAGATAAAATATATTATACTCACTTTGTTGAAGATGGCGCTGCCCACGTGCAAGTCCGTTGATATTAATGTGTGTTGGGGACAAGCTGTGGGCAGGCCGGGTTGTTATAGCCTAAGGCTTAGTTTTGAGAGTAAGCTTTTCCCCACACCCTTGGCTGATTGAATGATGTGGGATGGTGCACTCTCAGGAGGAATTCTCCCATTTTGCCTCAGATAGGTGACTTTGTATCAGAGACTTCCTTGTTTGTAGATTGGATTAAAGGTTTGGATTTCTACTCTATAAAGTGGGGCAGACTGGGAGCTTGCTCTCTCTCGGTTCCTGAGATTAGCATTAGAGAAGAGTGATTGAATTCTAGGAGGAGCCCATGCTGTAGGAGAGCAGAGTAAGGCCACGTGGAGGAGAGGAGAAGCAGCCAAGATGGCATAGTTCTAAGGAATAAGCCAGTTTGTGCAGAGAAAAGGAAATGAGAAACAGAGGCGAATAAGTCTGGTGAGCTAGAAACCTTTGATTCTAGGAAACTCAGATAAGTCAATAGCTTTGTGAGCACTGAATGAGTGGGTTTTGGAGCCCAGTGTGTGTTTTTGCTTGCCTGCTGGGTGCAAGCTAGGATTAAAGATGATGGCCCACCAGTTCTTGGCTCCGTTGTTTTATTACTGTCTGTCCGAATCTAATGCAAACCTGCATGGGCCAGGCGGCTGTGATGGTGGCCATGGCCACTGGCTTTACAAGTACCATACCTTAATTTAGTGGGTTTACGTAAAGACACCAAGTCCAAATGAATTTTTGAGGAGTTTTATTTATTAAGCCAGCTGCATATGACGAACATGGAGTATAGCTGACCCAAATAGTGCGTGTTTTGCAAAAGCCTTGCAGCTCGTTATATAGACTTGATCACATACAGGTTTGGGGGTAGGGAAAAGGAAGGGGAACATGACACAATAGTTAATTCATTAACAAGCTTATAATATTTGTCTATAGGATCTATAAAAAAACATTCCTACATATTAAAACCTATAAGGCAACACAATAGTGATGTCATTTTACATATCAAAGATATTCACAAATCTTCTAGTGTCTACCTCCCATTTCTTTGTCCAGAGGTATATGTTACTCTCAGGATTCCAGGAAGGGAGGAAGAGGTATGTAAATTTTGTCTCTTTCTTTTTTGTGGTGACAGAGACAGAGAGAGGAACAAATAGGGACAGACAGACAGAAAGGGAGAGCGATGAGAGAAATATCAATTTTTTGTTGCAGCTCCTTAGTTGTTCATTGATTGCTTTCTTATTTGTGCCTTAACCAGGGTACTACAGCAGACAGAGTGATCCCTTGCTCGAGCCAGCTACCTTGGGCTCAAGCTGGTGACCCTTGCTCAAACCAGATGAGCTCGCACTCAAGCTGGCGACCTCAGAGTCTTGAACCTGGGTCCTCCATATCCCAGCCCGACGCTCTATCCACTGCGCCACTGCCTGATCAGGCAGTTTTGTCTCATATTGAAAGGGAAAGGAAGTTCTTTAGATAACCTTTATTCTATAGTTAAAATTAAATGACCCAGTCATCCTTGCAAGCCAGAAAGTTTCTGCATTATTCTCTCTCCTTTCTCTAAAGAAAGGGTGGGCAAGAAGCCTGACTTTTCCTCCTAAAATATTAATTTTTGCAATTCTTTGGTACCTTACAACAAGTGAACCTATTTTCTCACCTAAAAATTAGGTTCCCAAACTTTTGATATGTATCTCAATGACCTGGAGTTCCACACTCACTGAAGCAGCCTAAGACTGGGCCTAGCTAACATATTTTTACCAAGTTTCCCCAGAGAATTATTACACACCCAACTCAGAACTGTTGTCTTAATATACTTCTATGACTTGATTGATCAATTTATGCATTTACTCATTTATTCATGTATGCAGAAATAAACATGCACTGAGTATCTAGGAATGATCATACAGCTCTGAGGTCTCAGAGATGAAAGACCTAGCCCAGCCCTAAAGTTCTCTGTGGAGAAGACAGACAACTGCTAAATGCTCTAATACAGGCAGGTGAGATACTGAGAAAGCACAAGGAAAAGCATTCCCACTTCAGCTGGAAGAGCACATCAAGGAAGATTTCTCTGGGTCTTGAAGTGCTAGGCAGGGGTAGTCAACCTTTTTATACCTACCGCCCACTTTTGTATCTCTGTTAGTAGTAAAATTTTCTAACCACCCACCCATTCCACAGTAATGGTGATTTATAAAGTAGGGAAGTAACTTTACTTTATAAAATTTATAAAACAGAGTTACAGCAAGTTAAAGCATATAATAATAATTACTTACCAAATACTTTATGTGGGATTTTCGCTAAGTTTGGCAGAATAAATCTTTATAAAATTACTTACTATAGTTAAATCTTTTTATTTATACTTTGGTTGCTCTCTGCTACCGCCCACCATGAAAGCTGGAACGCCCACTAGTGGGCGATAGGTTGACTACCACTGCGCTAGAGGAATCAGCCATATAAGAAAAAGAAGAGACTATTTTAGGCACAGAAGAATAAGGAGGCATGAAACTACAAGTAGTTTGAGACAGCTAGAGTAAGTAGTATTTCCCAAAGGTTAGGACACATCACACAATACTCAGATTTAGGTGGTGCACACTCCGGTAAGTCATTATATAGTAATAAAATTATACTCTTTGGAATTATTTTCACATCTCCTTTTGTACAGAGAAAGTATTTTGGGTTCCAGTGCGTAATACCTTTGAAATATTTGCTAATCTTTTAAGTGTAGGTTTAAATTCAGAGCTTTAGCTGACAGCATTGTTACTTTATGGCAATTGAAGTCAACTTGCTATTTTTGTTAGAGATACAGAGTTTTTCCTTTTTAAAATACTTTATTTGAATAATTAAAATTGATTTATTTAAAAAATATTAAGTAGATTATTCTGGTATAACAAAAATTGTGAAGAAGGTGTTTGAATAACTGAATTTTTGAAGACTTGGTGGAGATAAGTGGCAAGAGATAAGGTTACAAAGACAAAGGAGTAATTATGGGGACCGTAGGAATAAGGCCTAGACCTGAATTTTACTATTAAGGGAGTGAGGGAGTCCAGAAGAGTGTTAAGTAAGAGGATTAAACTTGGAAACATCTACAAACAATAGTGGAGAAGCCGGATCAAGGTGGGATGGGATGGGTAGAGGGAATTCTCTGAAGTTTGACTGTAGACAGTCCAAAGCTGTTCTTCTAGATGGACTTGGTAAACCCATTAAATCAATGGAGACTTCTGAAGGGGATGAAATTGATCACTTTAAGAGCCTTCGGCCTGGTGTGACTGATAGCTGTAGTTTCAGTATGAACAGATTAGGTAGTTTAGACTATAAAGCATGATAGTTCTATAGATTATTAGTTACAGAGGTAATATTCCATGCTAAAATTTCATAAGAAGTTTGGGATATAAAAAAATTACAGCTGATTTATGATAATTGGTACCCAAAATACGTACTATTAAGAGACAAAACAAAACCCCTTTCTTCCATGTAATTTAGGTGAAATACTTCATACTACTCCTCAGTCCCCTAAATCTGGATGCTCAACTGTTTGCGGTCATTGTTCCCCCATTGAGACTGGGCTAGGAGTGACTGCCAGCTTCTTTAAAACAGTGACCATACTTGGTTGAAGAATCAGATGCCAGACATCTATCTGTCTTCTCGCAACTATGATCAAAATGAAGCCCTACTCACTAGATATTTAACATATAACATATAACCTAAACAAAAACTGCCTCAGTTAGACGACTTTCTTTTCCACTTTCTCAACAGCTGTGAAGATACAGGCATTTGCAATGTGGTCTTTTGTTCTTTACTTTGTCTTTTTCTTCTTTTTTTAATGTTGGACTGGCTTATTTTTTCAAATGTCTTTTTAGATTCTCCTCTTCTTGACCCGAGACTTTCTATAGGACCTTCTGCTTTTCTTTCTTTCCTCCAGAAAATCCAGCCATTGGTTGAGCCTCCACAGTTGAGTTTCTGCTGACTTCTGAATTTGTATTGCAATCTCTGGCCCTTCGTTCCCAGGCCTGTATCTTCATATGTCTCCTAAATCTCTATCCTTTGGATGTCCTCAGCTTTAGTGTATCCCAACCTAAATCTTTCTAGTGAGTTAAATCTCCTCAGTCATCCTATTTTGCCTATCAATTTCTGAAGCTGATAAATTATATAGTACAGGTTACAACTTTACCTCCCATTAACTGGTCTGCTGTTCAATGATTTGTGTCCACAGAGAAATGGACATTGTTAATTGATTGTACACCCAGAGGATTAAACCATCTTCTTCTTCTTCTTCTTCTTTTTTTTTACAGGGACAGAGAGAGGGATAGATAGGGACAGACAGGAATGAGGAGAGATGAGAAGCATCAATCATCAGATTTTCATTGCGAGACCTTAGTTGTTCATTGATTGCTTTCTCATATGTGCCTTGACCACAGGCCTTCAGCAGACTGAGTAACCCCTTGCTCGAGCCAGAGACCTTGGGTCCTAGTTGGTGAGCTTTTTGCTCAAGCCAGATGAGCCCGCGCTAACGCTGGCGGCCTCGGGGTCTCGAACCTGGGTCCTCCGCATCCCAGTCCAATGCTCTATTCACTGCACCACCGCCTGGTCAGGCTAAACCATCTTCTGTTGCTAGTATCCTTTCCTTATGAATTCCAAATTCTTTCTTCCCTTTCTTCTTTTCCTTCTTCTTCTTCTTCTCCTTCTCCCTCTCCTCTTCATTCTTCTCTATTTCCTCCTTCTCTTCCTCCTCCTCCTCCTTTTTTTCTCTCTCTTTTAGGAGAAAGTATTTGGCAGCAGGTAAAAATTCTAGAATTCACTGAATTTCCAATTATTGAGTACAGGGCTATTAAATAGAATACTCACGAGAATACTGAACAGCTTTATCTGCTGGTGATACAATGATTAGAACCTTACAAATTCTGTACTGTATTAGCCAATATACTTATTATAGGTCAATTTAAAATATATTTTTGAAAGACATACTTTATAATACAGTTATCTAAATCTATTTATCACCTATCTGTCATAAATTAGCAATAGGCATTTTTCATGAAGGTCAGAGTAGAATTTCATTAAGTATAGATTCATGTTTGTTGCCTTTCAGTATGTAGTACCCTAATAATACAAACTTGATAAATGAGTTGATATTGATAGAATGTCACATAGATATGTTAAACAAACACTTTCACAGTTGAAAGTTTTTCTGAAAGAAAGGTTATATTGAGCCAGTGCTAGCCAGAAAAGGCACCAGGTCCTGGAGGATGAAATCTAAACTGCCAGCAGCATGGCTAGGTGGAAAAGACGAGCATGTCTGCTATCCTGGAGCTGACATTATGTTTTGGGGAAGAAAAATATAAGTTGTTTGAAAGAATTTACATTGGCTACAGATAATGGAACAGGAAAAGGTGAAGCAGGGGACAGTTCTATAACACTGCGGAACAATTTATTTTTTCATTTGCTGTTGCATGAGGTTTTAGAACTTTTTCTATATATATTTGCATCACGGATTCCAAATCTGAAATTGTTTTTTGGTGCATGCTCTAGTTTTTATGCAATTTTAATTTCTTTTTGTTACAGTTAATGGCATGCATTGGTTTTTAAATCGGAGTTCAAGGGCAACAACTCTTGGATTGAACACAACCACAAGGCAATTAATGTTTTACAAACATCACTTTTACATAATTGTAGTTATTTTTAAATGTAAAAAATTATTATATGATAAAAACACCCTCTTATTTTGTTTTAAGATTGAATCATGGTTTCTTTGAGTAAGCATAAATGTAAGAATAGTCCTGACACCCTCTGTTATATATGTGGCTGTTACACACTTCAAAGTTAAAGGCGCAATATTTCATCCTTTATGACACGTACATATATTGCCTATTTTCAAGTTCCCCTTGGCGATTAAGACAAGAATTGGGCTCCTCATATTGTGTGTCATTAATTGTGAGGAAATGCTTCATGACTGGATAAAAGGAAAACATAAAGGAATGCCTTTTGATATTTCAATGGTTTGGAGTGAACCTAAGGACCACAGCAGTGACTATTATTTCTGTCTGATCCATACAAAGGGCATTAGCAAGAAAAAATGACATATTATTGCATATCCTAATATTCCTTCAGCAATACAACCTGTCCCACACTCTGAGACACTCCTGGTTCCAGTTTTCAATGGTTTTATTTCTTCTAAGGATGAAGAAAGTGAACATGGTGATCAAGTGTATTTTGATAAGATGCATGAGGAAATGGTTGTAGAATATGAAGGGTCTTCTGCTGCCAAGCAGTCATTAACCCCTCAGCAGTTTAGCCAACCAAATTGAATGACTTACTAAGAGATTTGGGCCTATCAAAGAAAGCAGCTGAGTTATTAGCCTTCAGGTTTCAAGAAAAGAATGTAATTCACCAATCAACTGAAATATCCCATTTCAGGAAGCATGAACAAATTTTTGTGGACATTTTTTCCGAAGACAAACACTTTGTTTACTGTCATGATATCAGTAGTCTTCTCAGCCAGCTAGGTGTTACCACTTACAGTCCAACAGAATGGCAGCTATTTCTTGACCGCTCTAAACCAAGTATGAAATGTGTTCTCCTACACAACGGTAATGTTCATACATACAGTGGTTCTAATTGGTTATTCAAATCATCTCTGAGAAGATTATAATGACATAAAAATTGTTCTCAACTTTCTGAAGTATGAGGAGCATAACTGGATCATTTGTGTGGATCTTAAAATGGTAAATTTCCTGCTAGGACAATGGAGAGGTTTTACAAAGTATCCTTGCTTTCTGTGTCTGTGAGACAGCTGAGCTTGGGAGAAACACTGGTCCCAGAAGGAGTGGCCGAAACGTGAAGCTCTGGAAGTAGGGATGCAAAATATTGTGAATGAACCTGTAGTTAATCGAGACAGGGTCATTTCCCCCCATTTCACATCAAACTTGGCTTAATGAAGCAGTTTGTTCACGTTTTGAATAGAGAAAGTGAATGCTTTCAACATATTATTTCTGCTTTTCATGCCTTGTCTTTCAAGAAGATAAAAGCAGGTGTATTTGATGGACCTCAAATTTGAACCCTCATACATGATGAAGAATTTGCCAGGAAATGAATAAGAAGGAGCAAGCAGCATGGCAGTCTTTTGTGGCAGTTCTAAAGAACTTTCTTGGCAACAAAAAAGCAGAAAACTATGAACTTCTGGTTCAAAGGATGCTGTTGGCTTTCCGGGACATTAGATGTAACATGAGCGTTAAGATTCACTTCCTGAACAGTCACCTTGATAAGTTTCCCGAAAATCTTGGAGCTGTTAGTGATGAGCAGAGTACTGCTGGAGCATTAAACGAGATTGTCCTCAGCAAGTACACAAGAGCTACAAATGCAAAATTTTGCCTGAATAGAATTTAAATAAGTTTTGCACAAATTTTATGGTTAAAATAAGTGTTTTAATATGTTCTATTTTGAAATTGTAGACAAATTCTGATGCAATCATATCTTTTAGTGTATTAGTGTACTTACTGCATTATATAAATTATTATATTTTCACAAAGATGATGCCCAGGAAGACATTCTACTTCATTATGTTAAACTAAATGTTAAAATTTTATAATAAGATGAAAACCTAAAGTCTTGAATTAAAAAAACCCCTCTAGCTTACAGATTAAAGCTAATGTCAGATTTGAGATCAGCATACTCGAATTAGGTAAGAACAAGTATTTTTGTGGATGCAACAAAAACTTTGTTCCCCAGTGTGATAGGTACATAATCATTTATAGATGTTTATTACTTTCAATTGATTACAAACAACAGCTGACAGCTCTTGCAAATGCAGGAGCAATGGTGTTTAGTCGTCAACCAGTAGATGCCTGGAGGTTGATTCAAAGGCTCCAATATACATTCAGGAGTGCGAACAGTGTTTTCTTCGTTGGCCCACAGTTATTAACTTATTAAATATTCTTGGTTGCTAATGACAGAGACTCATCTCCAGTTGGATTAAGCCATAAAGTACACCAGGAGGTTCAGGGGTTCAGATATCTTCAAGCATGACTAGATCTAGTTCTCAATGATATCACTGAATACTGTCTCTCTGCTTTGGTTCCCTGGCTCTGCTTTCTTCTGGGTTGGTTTATTTTGTTTTACTAATTGAATTTATTGGGGTAACAATTGTTTAATAAAGTTAAAATAGGCTTCAGGTGTAAAGTTCTATAATACATCATGTTTACCACCCCAAGTCAAGTCTGCTTCCATCACCACTTATGTCCCCCTTTACCTTCTCTTACTTTTTCTCACCCCCCTTTTCCTCTGGTAATCACCATGTTGTTGTCTGTGTCTGAGTTTTTAATTTTTTTGCTTAATTTCTTCACAATTCTCACCCAGCCCCACAAGCCCCCTCCCCACTGGCAGCTGGCAGGCTGTTCTCTATCTATGAGTCCGTTTCTATTTTGTTCGTTAGTTTATTTTGTTCATTAGATTCCAAATATGAGTGAAATCATATGGTAATTGTCTTTCTCTGACTGGCTTATTTCAATGAGCATAATGCTGTCCACATCCATCCATGTTGTTGCAAAAGGTAAAATTTCCTTCTTTTTTACAGCTGAATAATACTCCATTGCCTAAATGTGCTACCACTTTTTTATCCACCCATCTACTGAGGGACACTTGGGCTGCTTCCAAATCTTGGCTATTGTAAATAATGCTGCAGTGAACATAGGGGTGCATATATTTTTTAAAATTAGTGTTTGAGTTTTCTTCAGATATATTTCCGGAAGTGGAATTTCTGGGTCATAATACAGTTCCATTTTTAATTTGTTTTTTTGAGAGAGAGAGAGACAAAGAGAGGGACCGATAGGGGGACAGACAGACAGGAAGGGAGATAGATGAGAAGCATCAATTCTTAATTGCGGCACCTTACTTGTTCATTGACTGCCTTCTCTCATATGCCTTGTCTGGGGGGCTACAACAGAGCAAGTGACCCCTGCTCAAGCCAGCGACCTTGGGCTCAAACCAATATCCTTGGGCTTTAAGCCAGTGAACTTTGAGCTCAAGCCAGTGACCATGGGGTCATGTCTATGATCCCATGCTGAAGCCAGTGACCCCGTGCTGAAGCTGGTGAGTCCATTCTCAAGTCAGATGAACCTGTGCTCAAGGCATCAACCTCGGGGTTTCAAACCTGGGTTCTCTGCATCCCAGTCCAATACTCTATCCACTGCACCACCGCCTGGTCAGGGTATGTGTCTATTTTTATGCCAGTACCATGCTGTTTTGATTACTATGGACTTCCTGGGTTGGTTTTATTCTCTGGTAGGCTTTCCCCAGGTTTATGACAAAGGGAGACTCCAGGAACTTCTGTACAGAAAAAGATATCCTCTTCTTGGTTTTAGCAAAGTTCCAGAATTTAACTCTGATTGTCTTGGTTCAAGTGACGTGTCTCCTGCTATTCATGCCTGGGCCACCTTGTTGTACCTCTGGAACTAGGGAATGGGACTGTTCCCCAAAAGGGAAAAAGATCCTGTTACTAGAAGATGTGCAACAACTTGGAGTAGAAAAAAGCAACAAAGAGGACATAAGGACAAGAAGAAAATGTGAATAAACCCATTTAAAAACTTAAACAAGCCTGACCAGGTGGTGGCGCAGTGGAAAGAGCATCGGACTGGGATGCGGAAGACCCAGGTTCGAGACCCTGAGCTCGCCAGCTTGAGCGCGGGCCCATATGGCTTGAGTAAGAGCTCGCCAACTTGGACCCAAGGTCGCTGGCTCCAGCAAGGGGTGGCTCGGTCTGCTGAAGGCCCGTGGTCAAGGCACATGTGAGAAAGCAATCAATGAACAACTAAGGTGTCGCAACGGCAATGAAAAACTAATGATTGATGCTTCTCACCTCTCTTCGTTCCTGTCTGTCTGTCCCTATCTATCCCTCTCTCTGATTCACTCTCTGTCCCTGTAAAAAAAAATCAAAAACTTAAACAAATGTTTTTCCCATTGATTTGAGAGAGAGAGAGAGAGAGAGAGAGAGAAAGAGAGAGATTTGTTGTTTGACCCAGTTGTTCCATCTAATTGTGTATTCATTGGTTGCTCCCCATATGTACCCTGACTGGGTATCCAACCTGTGACCTTGATGCACTGGACGACAGTTCACTGCATCAGTGCCACTCAGCCAGAACTAAACCTATTTTTATTTTCAAATTTTTGGCTGGGATTCTTCCTGGAAAATAGCCAAATCATTTTATCCCAAAATGCTTAGATGATTTTAATTAAGTTTCTCAACTTTCAAAAAAAATTATGGTTCTCATAAGGAACCTCTATAGACATTTATTTTTGCCTAATCATACCTCATAAAATTTTAATACCACAGATATACTGTGTATCTGTTTGTAATCTGTATGTATATGTGTGCTTTATACATAAAAGGAATAGGTATAGCCTGACCAGGTGGTGGCGCAGTGGATAGAGCATCAGACTGGGATGTGGAGTACCCAGGTTCAAAACCCTGAGGTCGCCGGCTTGAGAGTGGGCTCATTTGGCTTGAGCACAGGTTCACCAGCTTGAGCATGGGGTTGCTGGCTTGAGCATGGTATCATAGACATGGCCCGATGGTTGCTGGCTTGAGCCCACAGGTTGCAGGCTTGAAGCCCAAGGTTGCTGGCTTGAGCCCAAGGTCACTGGCTTGGGTAAGAGGTCACTCTTCTCTGCTGTAGCCCCCCTGTCAAGGCACATGTGAGAAGTAATCTATGAACAGCGAAGGAGCCGCAATGAAATATTGATGCTTCTCATCTCTCTTCCTTCCTGCTTGTCTGTCCTTATCTGTCCCTCTCTCTGTCTCTGTCTCTCTCTCTCACACACACACATGCACAAAAATAAGTATAAAGCTTACTCTTTTTATTGTGTTAACAACAAAAATTTTAATATAAAATTTAATATAATAAAGTTAATATTTCATATACTTATATTTAAATATATTTTTTCATTTTTTAAATTGATTGATTTTTAGAGAAAGGGAGAAGTTGTCGTATGATGTTCCACCTAGTTGTACATTCACTGATTGCTTCTCCGTATGTCCTTCCCTGACCTGGATAGAACCCACAGCCTTGACCCTTCAGAATGATGCTCCAACTGACTGAATTAATTGGCCAATGAATAAATACATATTTATTTAATATATATTTAGATAGTAAATATTATTTATTTTAAATTAATTATTTAAATACTTAAACATTTATATAGTAAATATATATTTAACATAATATAAAATTTAATATAATAAAAGTTTAATATAATTTAGTTACTTATGAATTGTAATGTTTCTATATATACATATTAGCAACTTTAGAAGTATATAATAATAATAATGTGATCAATTAAAAAAGTTATTCGAAACATTTTTTCAACAAAAGTAAAACCATTGACAAAAGTTAATTTCTTAAATACTAACTGTTAACTTTTCCTTGATATGGAAAAATGGCTTTTAACTTAATTAGATGCTAGACATTCAAATATTTTTGACTTTTCAACATTTGACATAGCTATTGATGCGTTTAATATCTTTTGTAAAATTAAACAGTAAAATATAAGTTATCTTTATGTAATTCTCAAAGCTTAAGTAATACACAAAGCACTGAGCATGGAGGATCAAATATAGACAATGTCCTCAAGGCAGCCAGTGGTAGCCAGTTGCACATGCACGCCACCTGTAATGATACAACTGAGGTGGAGCAATCAGTTGAGAGAGATTCCTCCAATCACAGCCATCTGTTTGCCATAGGTTGTAGTACTGATCTTGCATCTTCCGGGTCAGTGTCAATGATGCTCGTTTAACACCTAAGACAGCTCAACATGAAAAATTAAATACTAAGGAATAAGATTTTGTTGGGTAGGGCTGCACTTTGGAGAGTGAGAAACCATTGTAATATCATTTTTTGCCCTTTCCAAGAATCAGTTTTTGCCCTCTTGAGAGCGCTATTACTCCCACTTAAAATGAATCTATTACTATAACACATAGCTTAAAGAGCAACTTTTCCCCTTACATTGAGCTGAACTCTGTCTTCCAGTAAAGTTCACTTATTGGTTCTATTTTTCTCATACCAAACAGATTTAATATCTTTCCTATGACACATTCTCACCTATTTGGTGACCAAAATGATATACCTTCCATATTGAATGACTCCTCTAAGCATTCTTTTTGAGGCTAAACTTACAGATTCCTTGAATTGGCACTCATTTGACTCAGTTTCCTTCATTGCATTAGGTGTCCTTTAGAGACAGACACTATGTCCTTTTTTAAAAATTGGTTTTAGAGAGAGAGGAAGTAGGGGAGGGAGACATAGATTTGTTGTTCTACCCATTCATTCATTCATTGGTTGCTCTCCATATGTGCCCTGACCAGAAATTGAACCCACAACCTTGGCATATCTGGACAACATTCCAACCAACTGAGCTATCCGGCCACAGCCAGGCACTATGTCTTGTTTACCAGGCTGGGTGCCCTGTTTGGAACCACTCCAATTTGTTGTTAAAATGAGGAAACAATATCTGAACATAATATCTTAAAGCAGAGTTGAAGAAGAATTTCTTTCCCTGTTTTGGACAGTCCATCAGAGCAGCCTGAATGACTTGCTAATGCCTGTTAAGTAATGAACTGAAATCGCTAAGCATTTTTACATGTCTCCTGCCAATATGCTAAATTTCTCCCCAATTCATTTCTGGTTCATGAGACCTAGGTGTGATTTGCAATCGTGCTGGCTATATTTCAGTCTGTTAAACTCTTCCCGTTGTTCCATCATGTTGAAATATTTGAAGATTCTGATTCTGTTATTCCATCTATCCATCCATTCATTATTTGTACTTACTTTTCTAAAGATTTTAAAATAAAATTTAATACGAACATAAAACGTCAGTGTAAGGAAAAGAAAGAAGAAATTCTTGTTTCTAGAATTAAAAAATGCGCCGAGACTGAGCACATGAAGTTTACATCTAAGTTTCCCCTAAAGGAAAGGATTGCATTCTTCCTCCATGCAGCCTCCCTTGTAGAGAGAGAATGGATTGAAAGGGCATCTCAGGAGTGCTCACATGCTGACTTTTCAACATGAAACACCGTTGGCATCATCACATGTCAATGTACATTGTAAATTGTAAATGTTAATGGATTAACAGAATTTTATAAAATGCAAAATATAGTCCTTTGACCTTATAATAATACAAAAAAAGTATGTTACCATTTTGGTTATATTAATATGTTAGCAATGTGACATCTAACACTGACTCCATCAGCAGTGTAAGTTTGAGGGGAAAAGGCCTTGCTACTGATATTTTCTATAATGAAGGCAAAAGAATGATTCTGACTTGAATTATTTGTACGTTTGGACCAATCCTTTACGCTGTGAGAATAGACTTGGCTTATGAGAGTTAATTCATAGAAGCTGGAGGCTTAAACAATTATAAAGCCACTTTAGAATGTCCTAAATTATGCCTAAGAGACCTGTTTTTGACAGATGTCTTCATGCAGTCCAGTCAGTTGGCATATGGAATTCGTATGTACAAGTGAGTGCAACAGTTTCAACATGTAGCATTTATTAGTTCTTCTATTGGCATGGAGAAACATATGGTATACACATTTGGTGCAGAAGCAAGCTTTGCAGTTGGCCTTACAGGCCAGACTTTGCTCAGTTACCTAGGTCACTAAACTTCATTTCATGCCACCACACTGCCACACACATGTGCATGAGAAGCCAAACCCTCCTACCTCCTGCCCCAGACTCTGCTATAGGAATACCCTTTTTTATTATTTAAAATTTTTTTTCATTTCATTTCCTTTTTTATTTATGATTTTAATTTGTGTTTACATAGATTCAAGTATCCCACCGAATATATCTCCCCCCACCCCCTTATTTCCCTCAGCCCCCCCATGACCCCTCCCCCCAATGCTTTACCCCCTTCCCTCCAGGATTTGCTGTCCTGTTCTCTATAATGCTGTGTTATGTACATATAATTTCATTAATCTCTTTCCCTTCTCTGATCCCATCTTCTCTTCTACTATCCCTCGGACCACTTTCCCTCTAGATTCTTTGATCCCGCCTCTGTCTCTATTCCGCTCCTCAGCTCACATTGTTCATTGGATTCCTCAAATGAGTGAGGTCATATGATATTTTTCTTTCTCTGCCAGGCTTATTTCACTTAGCATGATGGTTTCCAGGTCCATCCATGTTGTCACAAAAGGTAAGATTTTCTTCTTTCTCACAGCTGCGTAGTATTCCATTGTGTATATGTATCACCACTTTTTAATCCACTTGTCCACTGACGGAGTCTTAGTCTGTTTCCAGATCTTGGCTATTGTAAACAATGCTGCAGTAAACATGGGGGTGCATGTCTTCTTTTGAATCAGTGATTTGTATTCTTAGGATATATTCCTAAAAGTGGGATAGCTGGGTCAAAGAGCAGTTCTATTTTTAATATTTTGAGGAATCTCCATACTGTTTTCCACAGTGGCTGCACCAGTCTGCATTCCCACCAGCAGTGCAGGAGGATTCCCTTTTCTCTGCACCCTCGCCAGCACTTGTTATGTGTTGTTTTGTTAATGAGTGCCATTCTGACTGGTGTGAGGTGGTATCTCATTGTGGTTTTAATTTGCATTTCTCTAATGATTAGTGATGTTGAACATTTTTTCCTATGCCTATTGGCCATCTGTATGTCTTCTTTGGAGAAGTGTCTATTCATTTCTTTTGCCCACTTTTTGATTGGATTGTTTATCTTCCTGGTGTTGAGTTTTACAAGTTCTTTATAAATTTTGGTTATTAACCCCTTATTAGACGTATTGGCGAATATATTCTCCCATTGTGTGGGTTGTCTTTTTATTTTGTTCATGGTGTCTTTTGCTGTGCAAAAGCTTTTTAGTTTCATATAGTCCCATTTGTTCATCCTGTCCTTTATTTCACTTGCCCGTGGAGATAAATCAGCAAAAATATTGCTATAAGAGATATTGGAGAGTTTACTGCCTATGTTTTCTTCTAAGATGTTTATAGTTTCACAACTTACATTTAAGTCTTTTATCCATTTTGAATTTACTTTTGTGAATGGTGTAAGTTGGTGATCCGGTTTTATTATTTTTGCAAGTACCTGTCCAATTTTTCCAACACCATTTGTTAAAGAGACTGTCTTTACTCCATTGTAGGCTCTTACCTCGTTTCTCAAATATCAATTGTCCATATCGGTGTGGGTTTATTTCTGGGTTCTCTGTTCTGTTCCATTGATCTGTATGCCTGTTCTTATGCCAGTGCCCAGCTGTTTTGAGTACAGTGGACTTGTAGTATAACTTGATATCAGGAAGTGTGATACCTCCCCCCCCCTTTATTCTTCTTTTTCAGGGTTGCTGAGGCTATTTGTGTTCTTTTCTGGTTCCATATAAATTTTTGTAATATTTGTTCTATATATTTGAAGTATGTCATTGGTATTTTAATAGGAACTGCATTGAATTTATAAATTGCTTTGGGTAATATAGACATTTTAATGATATTTATTCTTCCTATCCATGAACATGGTATATACTTCCCTTTGTTTGTATCTTCCTTGATTTCCTTTCATAATGTTTTATAATTTTCCGAGTACAAGTCTTTAACCTCTTCGGTTAAATTTACTCCTAGGTACTTTTTTTGTTGTTGCTGCAGTAGTGAGGGGGGTTGTTTTCTTAAGTTCTCTTTTAGACAGTTCATTGTTGGTGTATAAAAATGCCGCTGATTTATGAATATTGATTTTATATCTTGCCACCTTGCTGAATTTATTTATCAGGTCCAGTCGTTTTTGACTGAGACTTTAGGGTTTTCATATCATCAGCAAATAATGATAGTTTTACTTCTTCTTTTCCAATTTGGATGCCTTTTACCCCTTCTTTTTGTCTGATTGCTGTGGCTAAGACTTCCAGAACTATGTTAAATAAGAGTAGTAAATGAGGGCAACCCTGCATTGTTCCTGATTTTAAGGAGATTAATTTTAATTTTTGCCCATTGGTTATGATGTTGGCTTTGGGTTTGTCATAGATGGCCTTTATCATGTTGAGGTATGTTCCCTGTATTCCCACTTTACTGAAAGTTTTGATCATAAATGGGTGTGGATTTTATCAAATGCTTTTTCTGCATCTATTGATATTATCATGTGATTTTTATCCTTTGTGTCTGTGTTGAATCACATTGATTGATTTGCAGATATTGTACCAGCCTTGTCTCCCTAGAATAAATCCCACCTGATCATAATGTATGATTTTTTTTCATGTATTGCTGGATCTGGTTTGCTAATATTTTATTGAGAATTTTAGCATCTATGTTCATCAGGGATGTTGGTCTATACTTTTCTTTCTTTGTAGTGTCTTTACCTGGTTTTGGAATCAATATTATGCTTGCCTCATAAAAGGAGTTTGGAAGTCTTCCCTCCTCTTGAGTTTTTTGAGAAGGATAGGAGTAGTTCTTTTTTGAATATTTGGTAAAATTTGCCAGTGAAGCCATCTGGCCGAGGACTTTTGTTTGTTGGGAGTTTTTTGATAACTGATTCAATCTCATTTGATGAAATCGGTCTGTTTAGGTTTTCTGATTCTTTTTTATTACTTTTTGAAAGATTATATGTTTTGAGAAGTTTGTCCATTTCACCTAGGTTGTCTAATTTTATGGCATACAGTTCTTCATAGTATTTTCTTACAATCCTTTGTATTTCTGCCATGTCAGTTGTTACGTCTCCTCTCTCATTTTTAATTTTATTTGAGTCCTCTCTTTTTTTTTTTTTTTTTTTGTTGGTGAGTCTGGCTAAAGGTTTATCAAATTTGTTTACCTTTTCAAAGAACCAGCTCTTGGTTTCATTGATCCTCTGTATTGGTTTTTTAGCCTCTATGTCATTTACTTTTGCTCTGATCTTTATTATTTTCTTCCTTCAACTTCCTCTGGTTTTTACTTGCTGTTCTTTTTCTAGTTCTTTTAGATGCAGGGTTAAATTGTTTATTTGAGCTTTTCCTAGTTTCTTAAGGTATGCCTGTAGTGCTACAAACTTCTCTCTCAGGATTGCTTTGGCTGTGTCGCATAAATTTTGAGTTGTCGTATGTTCGTTTTCATTTGTTTCAAGGAAATTTTTGATTTCTTCCTTGATTTCATTATTAACCCATTTGTTATTTAATAACGTGATATTTAGTTTCCAACTGTTTGTTTTTCAATTTTTCTACTGTAGTTGATTTCTAGTTTCATGCCATTGTGATCCTAGAGATGCTTGGTATGATTTCAATCTTCTTAAATTTGTTGAGACTCGTTTTGTGTCCTAGCATGTGGTCTATCCTAGAGAATGTACCATGAGCACTTGAAAGAATGTATATTCTGCTGCTTTAGGTTGAAAGGTTCTGAAGATACCTATTAAATCGAGTTGATCTAGTGTGTCCTTTAAGTGTGTTCTTTCTTTGTTTTTTTCTTTCTTGAGAATTTATCAAGTGATGTTAGTGGGGTATTAAAATCCCGTACTATTATAGTATTGCTGTTGATCTTGCCCTTTATGCCCATCAAAATCTGCTTTATATATTTAGGTGCTCCTATATTAGGTGCATAGATATTTATAATGGTTATATCTTCCTGTTGGATTGCTCCCTTTATCATTATGTAGTGACCTACTATAACCTTTGTTTTAAAATCTATTTTGTCTGATATAAGTATTGCTACATCTGCTTCTTATTCATTTCCATTTGCATGAAATATTTTTTCCATCCCTTTACTTTGTCTATGTGTATCTTTTGTTTTGAGGTGTGTCTCTTGTAGACAGCATATGTATGGGTCCTGTTTTCTTATGCATGCAGCTACCCTATGTCTTTTGATTGGAGCATTTAATCCATTTACATTTAAGGTTATTATTGATATGTAGTTATTTATTGCCATTTTATTCTTTAAATCTACATTCCTCTTCTACTAGATTATTTTCCCCCTCTGTTCTGTTTACAGCAGGTCCCTTAGCATTTCTTGTAGCATTGGTTTGGTTGTAATGAATTCCTTGAGTTTTTTTGTCTGGGAAGCTTTTTATTTCTTCTTCACTTTTAAATGTTAGGCTTGCTGGATAGAGAAGTCTTGGTTGTAGGCTCTTGTTGGCATTACTTTGAATATTTCTTGCCATTCCCTCTGCTCTCTAATGTTTCTGTTGAGAAGTCAGATATCATTCTTATGGGGGCTCCTCTGTAGGTAATAGACTGCTTTTCTCTTGCAGCTTTTAGTATTCTTTCTTTATCTCTTAATTTTTGTGTTTTAATTATGATGTGTCTTGGTGTTGGCCTTTTTAGGTTCATCCTTATGGAACTCTCTGTGCTTTTTGAACTTCTGTGACATTTTCCTTCATCAATTTAGGGAAGTTTTCAGCTATGACTTCTTCAATCAGATTCTCTATCTTTTGTTCTTACTCTTCTCTTTCAGGAACCCTTTTGATGAGGCTATTATTTCTCTTCATGTTGTCACAGAGCTCTCTTAGAGTTTCCTCAGACTTTTTGAGCCTCTTTTCTTTTTGCTTCTCTGCTTCTGTGCTTTCATTTATTTTTTCCTCTAACTTGCTGGTTCAATCTGCAGCTTCATTCATCCGGCTTTTAATTCCTTCCAGTGTGGTCTTCATTTCTGATATTGTATTTGTTACTTCTGACTGATTCTTTTTTATTATTTCAATGTCCTTTTTTATACTTGCTATCTCTTTATTTAGGTGCTTGTTATGTCCATCCACTGTAGCTCTAAGATCTTTGAACATTCTAACAATCATTACTTTAAACTCTGTATCCGGTAATTTGGTTATTTCTGACTCATTTAAATCTTTTTCTTTGTATTCCTCTTGACTCATTTGGTTTACATTTCTCTGCTTTCCCATTTTGTCTGTGTTTAAGAAGGGTGTGGCGCCTGATCTGTGGTGGCGCAATGGATAAAGTGTCGACCTGGGAACACTGAGGTTGCCAGTTCAAAACCCTGCACTGGTCTGGTCAAGGCATATATGGGAGTTGATGCTTCCAGCTCCTCTCCCCTTTCTCTCTCTCTCTCACTCTGTGTCTCCTCTCTAAAATGAATAAATAAAAATAAATTAAAATTAAAAGAAGGGTGTGGCCACAGGAGTTCTATGGGTGTGTCCTCGGTATTCTCTAGGTGTGGTCTGTCCGCAGGCCCTCCACGCCCTCTGCCGCAAGGTGGTGCTGGCCCGCTGCTGTGGTTGCTGCAGTTTCTGCCTCTCCTCCATGGGCAGGGCTGTTTTCACGTGTTTGGGCTGCAAGTCCAGGTCGGTCCCCTGTTTCCACCTCGCCCCCGCTAGCTGGACTGCTCTCCTGCATCTCGGCTACAAGCCTTGGCCGGCCTTGGCCATTGCCCCGCCCCTGCAGATGGGACTGCACTCTGGCGCTCAGCCACAGGTCTCAGCAGGTTCCCTGGCTTTCGATTTGCTCCTGCGGGCAGGACTGCAGGTGGGACCGCTCTCACTCACCTGGCCTGCAGCCGCAGGTTGGACCACTTTTGTGTGCTCCATCCACTGCTGCAGCTGCCCTCGGCCTTCATCCATGCAGGTCTGTACTGCCAGCATGCTGAACCTCAGTCATGGCTGGCCCTGGCTTCAACCCCTGTTTGCAAAACTGTGCTCGCGCCCAGGCCACAGCCATGGCCAGCCCCCAACTTCTGCCCCCACCGACGGGAGTGTGATTTTGCGTCCTGCCACTTCCCTCCCTCTAGCAAGCACTCAGCAGTGTGTGTGGGGGCAATGCAGCTCAGACCATAGCACTCTATACTGTATCCCTGAAGGCTCCCTCCTTCTAAGCGACTCTGCTCTGAGTGCAGTAGGAGAGCTTCTGTTTGGCTGGTGTCCTGCTTCCCTTTGCTGATATTGTTGGTTCCAGGAAAAATATTCACTTCAGATTTGGGGAGCAACTCAGCCCAGGGGTTAGGGTGGCTGTCCCACGAAGTGTTTATTTCTCTGTCTCCTAGATTACACTCTCTTCCTTCTACTCCGGTCTTCTCATCTCTCCCCATACCCTGGAACCCTGAGTGAGTGGTTGTCAAAGAGGTTTGCTGTGCAGTCCCTGTAAGAAGAATCCTGGGTCTGAGAAATCTCTCTTTCTTGCAAACAGTATCCTGGCTTGTTTTGCAGCTAAATACTGTCCCTATGCCTTTTCTAGGCTCTGGGGCTGCAGGCTGGGTTTCGGTCCTGGGGTCCAGAATTCTCCCCTCTCTGCTAAACTCAATTCCCACTGCGTGAGTCCCTCCAGGCTGCCGTTTGCTCCTAGGAGCTGGGCAGCCCTCTGCATTTCCACTTTTCCTACCAGTCTCCGTGTAGCTTCTTCAGTGTTCCTTGGTTAAATAATCCTCTTAGTTTAGTCCAAAGCTGGTTTTTTTCAGATGATTGTTCTTAAAATTAAGTTGTAATCTACTTTGGTTCTGGGAGGTGGAAGTTGGCATGTCCGCCTACTCCATCGCCATCTTGCCGCCAAATGCCCTTCTAATTTAAGATTTCCCTTCTTTCCTGCCCCTTTTTTGGCCCATATCTCCACCTCCACTGTTTTCTCACCCCCTCCTGCTGGTCAAGGGTGAAGCCTGGAGGCAGAGGTAGGGAAGAACACTCTCCTGCAGCTCTTCTTATGCCCTAATGTTACTCTTGGCAGCTTCCAGCCCATTCCCCACATTGACCCCAAATTACCCCTCTATTTAACCTCAGTTCCAAAATGAAATACACAGCAGAACAAGTGCTTCAGATTAATCTCTTTTCCCAGCTAGTCCCAAAGAAAAACTGGAGGTAGGGGAAATGTCTTCCCTTCTCTGTAGGACCCACATGAAATAGCACAAGTCTCTACACTTTCTCCACTGCTAGTGGAGAAACAAACCCATGAAAAAAAAAATAACAATAATGATAATAAATGGACACAAAACAACAGAACCCTCAAGAACATGTGTGTTTTGTTTTACTTTTTGTGTGTGCACTCTTTCTACTCTTTTGCCTGTGTGTGTGTGTGTGTGTGTGTGTCTTTCTCTCTGTGTGTAAGTTATATCTGAAGAAGTGGAAAGCTGTGGTAAATACTGCTTTTCAGTCGCCCAGGGGAATAGAGAAATTCTGTTCTGAAGCTGGTAGTGGTGGGTTACAGTGACTGGGGGTCTTGCAAAAGAGACCTTTGGAGATACCTTAGCCAGAATCCGTGCCAGCCACAATTCCTTGAAGCAGTCTTGTCTCAGAGAGGCCCAGTTCCTCTCTGCTCCACTTTGTTAACCTCCATCTACATCCTCATTCTAGTCTTGCCCTAGCCTCTCTCTTCCTCTCCACAATTCCACATTTTAGATGGAGAAGTAGAAAGAAAAAGGATTCCCCATTTCATCCTAGAGGTGGAGTAAAGGGTAGAGGAGAGCTGTAATAGAGTTCTAGGCATATCTTCTCCTAGGTTTAGTACTTTGTAGGCCACAGTTGTGATAGAAAGAGAATTGGCCCAGGAATCTGAAGCTTCCCTTCTAGGCTTGGCTCTGTCACCTAGGTCTTTGGACAAATCATTTAATTTATGTGTTACCCTATCTAAATATCCATTTACACAAAACTGCTTACTTTATGTGTTGGCTTTGCAGAGCATCCATTTATAAATGTTTCAAATATAAATTATGATATTTTCTTATCTCACAAGACTGTGGGGGATTTTAGATTATATAAAACAGGTAAATAATGCTTTGGAAGACATAAAGACCCAACAATAGGAGAGGGCATTGCACCAGCATGCAGGTCATAATGTGGGAGGGAGCATTAGCCTGGCATGGGAGAAACTGGAAATGCTTACTCCACAGGACAGTGCTAAAATGAGATGCAAACTTTTGTTTTAGGCCCCTAAAAATGTATCTTTGGAATCTTAGGGTTCCAACATTGCTAGTCATCATAGATGACTTCTTGAGTCCATTTATCAGGCCCCATGGTGAAGCACGGGCAATCTCTTGCTATTATATTTTCTATTTTCTCCCAGGAGATATGTCCAACCCCCCTTGATACCCCACCCTTTTCAGTTCTCCCCCACAGTGGATATCATGCCTTAATGCCCCTCATTGTTGACATTCTTTTCCTGCATGTGAGAAGCCTCCTGAGGGCAGGGATTGGTCCAAATTCATTTTCTATCTCCAGGGCCTAACACAGCACTAGGTTAACAGTAGGCACAGGCAATGATTAGTGCATATTAGAAAGAAAAGCCAAAGAGAGATGGGTCCATAAGAATAATAAGTGGAAAAGTCAAGCTTTGACAAAATAACTCCAAAATTCATTTGGAAGAAGAAATGTTCAGTAGTAGTGAATAAATATTTGAAAAAGGTTATTAAAGAAGGAATGAAATAGCTTTACCAGATATTGAAATGTATTATAAAATTGCAGAAATTAAAACATGCTGGCACAAGAATAGATTGATGAAAAAAATCAAGAATCTTAAAAGGAACCAGAGTGCATGCAAAAAATCAGTATATAATAAAGATGGTACTTTAAATCAGGGAGGAAGGTAGTATAATTCAATAAATGATGTTAGAACGCTGGACAGCTTTCTGAGGGTGAAAGTTAATTCTAGAGTCCTTTCCCATATCTTACAACAAAATAAATGTTGGATGCATTAAATGTAAAACATGAGACATAAGACTTATACAGTAAGTTATAGGTAAATAATTTTTAAAGTTTAGTGTGAGGAAGATCTTTCTTAGAAAGACCCTTAGAGGTCAAAACCCTTAGCTTTGACCACATAAAACTCATGTGCTGTAAAAATTACCAAAGGTAAAAGACAAATTGGGACAAAGTATTTGCTCATATACGACAGAAGATTAATATCCTTAGTAAATAAAGAGTTCTAATATAAAATAAGAAATACTCCCCAAAACAAGATGGTAAAGAACATGAAAGTGCAATTAACAAAGGGGGAAAAACCCTCAAATACATATGTCTTCAACTACAACAGCATCAGTATATACTTAATAAGAACATGCTGATGAAAATAATGAAATTGTTCTTGCTTCTATTTTTAATGGTAAAAATTTTAAAGTAATACAGTGAGGAAGCAGGTACTCTCCCCTTCTCAGGTGAGAATTGTTCACACACAGTGAGAATTAGGATAGAGTGTGGGAGAAAGGGGCGCAGCAGTCAGGGGTGGATATAGTGCTTAAAAGAGGCTAGGTGTGGTATTAGTCCTGCCCAGCTCTGCTGGAGGATTCAAGAAGGTTTTTGATAGGGTAGGAAGTTGGACAGCAGAAGAGCAAGGGGAAAACAGATTCAAGAGGGTATTAGGAATAAGTGTGATTTCTAATGCCATTACATCTAGGTTTTCTTTCATAAAGCCTTCCTTGCTCATGCCTTTGATTTTTATAAGTCTTTCTAGCTCATGCCAAGAATCAACTCTTAAAAGACAGCATACATTTAAACTGGTTTCTTTTTAAAATTGCATCCATTGTCCACATTTATATCAGGAAGTGTAATGCAGTGGTAGAAACAAGCCAGGGCTGGGATTGGTGTGTGATGTGGATGGCAAAGGCGCCCCCAAGTGGGCAGAGGGGAAACAGTGAGAGGGTGACTTGCACTTTATTGGCTGTGGGGTTTCAGGCACATTGTTCAATGTCGCTGAATTTGTTTCCCATATGTTTGTCCTTCAATAAGTGGGAATAATACCACTAACTTCACAATGCTGTGGGGATTAAGTGAAGTTGTGTATGTAGAATCCTGAGGGATTAGTATGTGCTCAATAAAAGTAGGTTCCCTTCCTGCTAAGAACACCAGTGAAGGGCTTACTCATTTTACAAGTGTTGCTTCACATTTTTCATGTGGTCTAGTTCCATGCAAATAGGTCCTGAGGCTTCACACTGCCTGGGGCTCTTGCTAACCTTTGATAAAAGGTTCTTGGCAAAAAATAAAAAATAAATAAATAAAAATAAAAACTGAGTTGCTTTCCATTTTGTTGGTCTCCAGGCTGAGAGGAAGGCTCTGGCTTCTGGTAAAATACTGATGGGTTCAATCAGTGAGGGCTCCCCTCCAACTCTGCACAGGCTCATGTGTTGTGGCTTGCATAGAAATTGGAGAGTATGTGACCTCATCTGGTCAGGAAATGAAAAACAGAAGATGGTCAAACAGAAGACCCAAAGAGCCTCCCCAGAAACCTGAATCACATTGGGGTGGTTGTGCCATCTACTAAATGCTCATGGCTATCAGAATTTTACAGATTGCCTCTGGCTATCATGCTAAGTACACAAAAACCAGGTGTTAAGGCTAAACAAAAGGTCAGGAAGGAAGCCCATACCCAGCAGGGGGTGGTGGAGGTTTGACTGCCCCAGCTCACACCAACAGGCTTGGCATAAAATCAGGTAGCTTCTGGCACTGCTGCTGCTGTTGTTGCCCATAGTCTTGCTTTTGAGAGGTAGTGTGGGAGGGTGTGATAAAAAAGTAAAGGGATGAATTAACGTCAGAAATAGAAGAGCAAGATCTTACTTTTCCCACTGCTTTTTTCCTGCTCAGTGATTCTCAAACTTTAACATGCACCAAATCACCTGGAGAACTTGTTGAAGCACAGATTCCTTACCCTCAGCATTTCTGGGGTAGGGCCTGAGAATGTGCATTTCTAACAGGCTCTCAGGTGGTGCTACTGCTCTGTGTGATTTTTAGTGGGCTGACCCAGTTGCTAGGGGATCTTTCCTAAAGATAGATTTGTCCATCTGCCCTGCCTCCACATGATTCAGACCAGTCCCCTCTAGTTTTCACAAAGTAAAAGTAATTACCCGAACCTGTTTTGTGTAAAACAAGAAGGGATTTATCATTTGGAATATAAATGACTTTATAATAGGGGTACAATCCAGTCCAGTCCAGATTAGTAATCTGCAACACTGACTAAACTTTAGAAAAATCTGGTAAACTAGGAAGAAGGAAGGAAGGACGGAAAGAAGGAAGGAAGGAAGGGAGGGAGGGAGGGAGGGAGGGAGGGAGGGAGGGAGGGAGGGAGGAAGGAAGGAAGGAAGGAAGGGAAAGAAAGAAAGAAAGAAAGAGAGAGAGAGAGAGAGAGAGAAAGAAAGAAGGAAAGAAAGAGGGAGGGAGGGAGGAAGGAAGGTGGGAGGGAGGGAGGGAGGGAGGGAGGGAGGGAGGGAGGGAGGAAGGAAGAAAGTAAAAGAAAGAAAGAAAGAGGGAGGGAGGGAGGGAGGGAGGGAGGGAGGAAGGAAGGAAGGAAGGAAGGAAGGAAGGAAGAGGGAGGAAGGGAGGAAGGAAGGAAGGAAGGAAGGAAGGGAGGAAGGAAAAGAAAGAAAGAAAGAAAGAAAGAAAGAAAGAAAGAAAGAAAGAAAGAAAGAAAGAAAGAAAGAAAGAAAGAAAGAAAGAAAGAAAGAAAGAAAGAAAGAAAGAAAAAAAGAAAGAAAGAAAGAAAGAAAGAAAGAAAGGGAAGGAGGGAGGGAGGGAGGGAAGGAGGGAGGGAGTGAAGAAGGAAGGAAGGAAGGAAGGAAGGAAGGAAGGAAGGAAGGAAGGAAGAAAAAGAAAAGAAAGGGAGTGAAGGAGGAAAGGGAAGGAAGAAAGACAGCCCAGGCCTCACACCCAGATATTCTGATTTAATTGGTTTGGGGTGGGGTTCTTGGCAGGAATGTTTTAAAAGCTCCTCATGTGCTTCTGATTTGCAACCAGGGTTGAGAACTGCTGGTCTAGATCACTATTCTCAAATCTTCCTGCACATTGGAAGCACTTGGGAAGTTTGTAAATATATTAATACTTTTAAATATACTTCTTGACATTTTCAAAGATTCTGCTTTTCAATGAAAGACAACCTGAGATGCTAAAATTTTAATATCTCTGTAAGGCTAGGGCCACCACCATTGTAGCCATTCACATGCAGTTTCTCATTGGATTTGGGCAGATGGTAAAGAAACAGTGGAGCCAAAAAATGGTGGGCCATTCCTTTATTAAAGTCTCGCACCAGCCAATGAGCAAACACACAGGGAAAACACTTTCCTTTTCATTCAGGACTCCCAAAGCCACTGACATATTCTCCAGTTCCACAACCAGGAGAATCTTCTCTGGTTTTTCCTAGAATCAAAGGCCTCACCAGTCTAAGCAGAGCTTCCAAAGCCCCCCAGCTCTGGTTCCCCATCTGCACACCTTCTCTTTCCCTGCCAACATGGCTTCTTTCTCTGCAAAACTGGCTTCTTCTTTAGCACTCTGCATTCCCTCTGCTCTCACTCTGCAAACATGGCTTCTTTCTGCCTCTTCTCCTTCTCTTTTCAAAACTTTCTGGAGTGAAAACCCCTCCTTCAGCAAACATTAACAAAACAGTGGCTCTTCCCAAGCAGGAAGGTAATTTGCAATTTCATAGACCACAGATACCTGGCACTGCCCAGCACACAATGCAAATTATAAGCGAGCAAACATAAAAATCATATTTTACTAACTTATTTGACCAACATCACACCTCTTTTGCTCATTTTGCAATTCACACCACAGGCATTCCTGTGTAAAGAATGAGGTACATTATACAAACAAATTACAGTATCAGCATAAGTCATACAATTTCAACAATTACAAAAGTGCCCTTCACGATGTCTCTCTGCGCACTTTGCCCAAAGCACAGAATGTCCTTGGAGCTTCTCTCCAACTGGATGAAAAGCTTTCAGGTGCAGGAGGACCTCCACCAGAGCTTCCCCCCAACCATCAGTGTCTCTCATATTGTCCAAAAGCCACATGTCCATCCAACAAGGGAGCTGGTGGCCCCTATGTCCGCAGTCCAAGAGTCAGTCCATGCACATGGGGCCTCAGGCCTCCCCCCACATCCCTGCTGTCATGGCAGCTCCTAAGACACTACCCAAGGAGGATCATGTGGCAATAGTGGCCAACATCTCCACCTCTGCTCCAGAGAGCATGCTGCCATCTACCCCTTAGTCGCACAATCACAGCAAACCTACCAGGGGCTTAGTAGATACTATTTGCTGCTGGGCTTTTACCTCCTAGAGTTTGTAGATGGCAGCTTCATTCCTTCTCATCCTCACAAGAGGAGCTGGAAATACCTGCTCCCACCGACTCAGAGACACTCCTCTGGCCCAGCTCCATCTTAGGCTCCAGTGGCTGCTGGCTTTCGTGAAGCTGAACCCACAGTTGTTCCTCCAACAACTGCTTCTGCCAACATTTAACTTCCAGGGAAAACTGCAACTCACAAACCCATGTGGCCTCCTTTTACAGCGCTTGCTCCAGTTCCAGTCACCATTGGCGCTGCTCGGTTTGCAGGCCTCGGGCAGCCTCTTGCACAGAGCTCTTGGTTTTCTCTCACAGGGCTGTAAAAAATCAGCCAGACCACAGTCCCCAAAAGGACATCCATGGGGAACTATAACAACAACCAGTCCTCTAACCCACCCCTCAAGGATGGTGGCAGCTCCATACCGATCTGATCTGAATCCTGCCGCACACTATGCCAGGTTTAAGGCCAGAAGTCACAGCCATCGTGGCCATGCACATGCAGGTTTGCATTGTATTATTAACTTTTTTGACCAACAATCTCCCTGGATGATTCTAATATGTCTAATATGTAGATACATTTGAGAACCACTATTTAGATTTAACAAGTCAATAGTAGCTTGGCCCACCCTCCAGACATTCACTACCACAGTGGTTCCCAAAGTCTGGTCCCTGGACCGACATCAGCAACACCTGGGACCTTTTCAGAAATTCTCAAGCTGCACTTCAGAGGCACTAAATCAGTAATGTGGGAGTGGGGCACAGCAGTGTGTTGTAACAAGTCCTTTAGGTGACTTGAATGTACCCTAAAGTCGAAGAACCACTACTGTGTCATCACTGTTGTCAGCTGAGGGTCTGCTTATTATCCCCCCCCAGAGACCAGCCAGAGTGAGAAGCAAGGACTTCAGTCCTCAGAATGTGGGGTGATGCCAAACCCCCAGTTTTCAGATGAGTGATGCCAAAGCTCTTGGTATGACTGAGTTTTTACATAATCTATGATGCTTTTGTTGGCCGGAAATTGGTGGCATTAAATTGGGAGAGTTAGTTATGGGCTGCAGCTGCAATCTTGGTCAAAGTTACAAGCAAAGGCAAGGTAACAAAAGAGAAGGTCAGCAATACAGAGCAAATGTCAGCCCCTGTTGTCCAGCATGTGAAATGAGAGCATGAATATTGGAGGAAGGAGGGAAGGCAAGTGTCCGTGTCAGGAGAGGTGAGGAGGGCACTGCTTCAGGAGTCTTTTGGATGATGATGCCCTTCGAGTTTGTTGTACCAGCGGGTAAAATCTATTATCTGTTTATAGAGACCTCCTATCTTGATGAGGGAAAGAGCCAGTGTGTACTATGCTAAATGCTGAAAGGAAATCTCTCTGATAAGGCCAGGGTCAGGCAGGGTAACATGCAGCACTCTGACCAAATATGGTGATGAGGAGCAGCTTATACAAAGGAGACAATCTGCTTGACAAGGATTTCACTGCAGACCTCCCTAAAAGCAGTTTATTGTAATTTAATTCAGCCGGAATTTAGAGGTGAGAATACTAAGGTAAAAATGTCATAAGCTACCTTCAAGTGGATTACACTGTCGCAGGGAAGAGAAATCTGTTTCTATCCTGTGTCCTGATTGCTATGTGAACAAGATGAATTTTGGAGGAAAATAGGTTGTTTGGCAGTTAAGCTGGGAGGAGGGCTTTCAGCCTGGACCAGGGCCCTAGAGTGGAGTGAAATAGCATATCAAGAATTGTGAGAGAGGAGCAAGATGGCGACGGAGTAGGCGGACGTACCAACTTCCAACTCCCAGAACCAAAGTGGATTACAACTCAATTTTAAGAACCATCACCTGGATAAACCAACTTTGAACAAAACTAAGTGGACTCTTCAACCAAGGAACACAGAAGAAGCCACATTGAGACTGGTAGGAATAGCAAAAACGCGAAGAAGGCTGCCCAGCTCCCCGGAGCAAACGGCAGCCCGGAGAGACCCGCGGGGCGGGAGGAAAGTTTGGCGGAGAGGGAGGGACCTGGGTCCCAGGAACCAAGCCCCAGCCTGCAGTCCCAGAGCCTAGAAGAGGCAATTGGACAGTTTTGAGCTGTGAAACAAGTGAGGGAGCTCCCAGGCCTACAGTGTGGAGTATTAGGTCCCTTCCTACTCTGCTGAGGGCTGCTTAAGGTTTTGGGGCGGCAGGACGCTGAAAGGCGGTTCTGTCGGCGTGGGCAGAAGACAAACCAGTGGGAGATCGGTCTAGCCCAGAGGGTCGGAGGGTAAGCGCGAGAGCGGTCCGGAAGCTGCGGGCCCGCCTTTAATCCCACTTACGGGGACAAAGCGGGAGGCCAGGAACAGGCAGGCCTTGCGCAAGCCTGCCCTGACCGCGGGGACCGGGCTAGGACCAGGGACGGGCGGGGGCTCGCGGCTGAGCTGACGTTACCAGTCCCCCCACACACCCCCGCCCCCACCCGGCCGGAGAAACCGCGGCTGGCCAGTATACGTGCGCGAGCGGGCTCCGAGCGCGGGAACGGGGTGGACCCCGAGACGGGAGGAGGCTCGCAGCTGAGCCCACGCTATTATCCCCATCTGGCCGGAGAAAATGCGGATAGCATTCATACGTGCACGAGCGGGCTCCGAACTCGGGGGTGGGGTAGAGTCCGGGACGAGCGGAAGTACGCAGCTAAGCGGAAGCCAGCAAACACGCCCGCCCCAATAAACCTTGGTTTCCGACCCTGCGCAAAGGGCCCTGGCCTTGAGGGCGGGGCTAAAGCTCCGGACGGGCAAAGGCTTACAGCTGGGAGCACGTCAAAAGCCCCGCCTAACCCGTGGAACTGTAGCGAGCAGGCTCCTACTGCTGGTTCTGGGCAAAAGTCCGGAAATAGGCTGGGTCCGCAGCTGAGGAAAGGTGCTCACCTCTACCCTTGGTGCTAATCTTGTGGCTTCAGTGACAGCCCCTCCCACGGAGGAGAGGGAGAAATCACAGCAAAAGCCACAGTGGGCCGGCGCTGCCAACGCTCATACCCAACCACCCTAGGCACCGGCAGAGGGGGTGGGGGGCCTGCAGATAGACCACACCTAGAGAACACAAAGGCAACACCTACTGGACTCCAGTGGCCACAACTTGCTTATACACAGAAAAAATGGGCAGGCAGAGGAATGCAAACCAAATGAATCAAGAGAAATCCCCAGAGAAGGACCTGAATGAATCAGATATAACCAAATTACCAGAAAAAGAATTTAGAATAATGATAGTTAGGATGTTCAAAGAAATTAGAGCAACAATGGATAGTCATTATGAACACCTAAATAAAGAGATAACAAGTATAAAAAATGAAATTGAAATAATAAAAAAGAATAAGACAGAAATGACAAATACAGTATCAGAACTGAAGACCACAATGGAAGGAATTAAAAGCAGGATGGATGACGCTGAGGATCGAATAAGCGAGTTAGAGGACACAATAAACAAAGGCACAGAAGCAGAGAAGAAAAAGGAAAAGAGACTTAAAAATTGTGAGGAAACTCTAAGGGAGTTTTGTGACAACATGAAGAGAAACAACATTCGCATCATAGGGGTGCCTGAAGAAGAGGAGAGAGGACAGGAAATGGAAACTTTGTTCAATCAAATCATAGCAGAAAACTTTCCTAAATTAAGGCTGGGAAACACTCCACACATTCAAGAAGCACACAGAACTCCATTAAAAAGAAACCCAAAAAAATCTACACCAAGACACATCATAGTTAAAATACCAAAGCTAATGGATAAAGAAAAAATTTTAAAAGCTGCTAGAGAAAAAAAGGCTATCACCTACAAAGGAGCCCCCATTAGGATGACATCGGACTTCTCAACAGAAACACTTGAGGCCAGAAGGGAATGGCAAGAAATAATCAAAGTAATGCAGAACAAGAACCTACAACCAAGACTACTTTATCCAGCAAGGCTAACGTTTAAAATTGAAGGAGAAATAAAGAGCTTCCCAAAAAAAGAAAGCCTCAAGGAATTCATAAAAACCAAACCAATTCTGCAAGAGATACTAAGGGGCCTCTTGTGAACAGTTTAAAGGGAGGAAAGAATAGAGCAAAAGAAGAATACAGCTTTAAAGAATAAAATGGCAATAAACAACTACATATCAATAATAACCTTAAATGTAAATGGATTAAAAGATCCAATCAAAAGACATAGGGTAGCTGCGTGGATAAAGAAACAGGACCCATACATATGCTGTCTACAAGAGACACACCTTAAAACAAAAGATGCTCATAGACTGAAGGTAAAAGGATGGAAAAAAATATTTCATGCAAATGGAAATGAAAAAAAAGCAGGGGTAGCAATACTTATATCAGACAAAATGGACTTTAAAACAAAGGCTGTAGTAAGAGATAAAGGAGGACACTACATAATGATAAAGGGAACAATTCAACAGGAAGATATAACTATTGTAAATATCAATGCACCAAATATAGGAGCCCCGACATACATAAAGCAGACTTTGATGGATATAAAGGGCGAGATTAACAGCAATACTATCATAGTAGGGGATTTCAATAGCCCTCTAACAACACTGGATAGATCCTCAAGAAAGAAAATTAATAAAGAAACAGCAGACTTAAAGGATACACTAGATCAACTTGATTTAATAGATATCTTCAGAACTTTTCACCCTAAAGCAGTAGAATATACATTCTTCTCAAGCGCTCATGGTACGTTTTCTAGGATAGACCACATGTTAGGACACAAAAATGGTCTCAATAAATTTAAGAAGATGGAAATCATATCAAGCATATTCTCTGATCACAATGCCATGAAACTAGAAATTAACCACAAAAGAAAAACTGAAAAATACTCAAACACTTGGAAACTAAATAGCATGTTATTAAATAATGAATGGATTAACAATGAGATCAAAGAAGAAATAAAAGAGTTTCTAGAAACAAATGATAATGAGCATACATCAACTCAAAATTTATGGGACACAGCAAAAGCAGTTCTGAGAGGGAAGTTTATTGCACTACAGGCATATCATAAGAAGCTAGAAAAAGCTCAAATAAGCAACCTAACCCTGCATCTAAAAGAACTAGAAAAACAACAACAAATAAAACCCAAGACAAGTAGAAGGTAGGAAATAATAAAGGTCAGAGCAGAAATAAATGACATAGAGGCTAAGGAAACAATACAGAGGATCAATGAAACAAGAAGCTGGTTCTTAGAAAAGGTAAACAAGATTGATGAACCTTTAACTAGACTCACCAAGAAAAAAAGAGAGAGGACTCAAATAAATAAAATTAGAAAGGACAGTGGAGAAATAACAACTGACACAACAGAAATACAAAGCATTGTAAGAAAATACTATGAAGAACTATATGCCAAAAAATTAGACAATCTTGGTGAAATGGATAAATTTCTTGAATCATATAACCTTCCAAAAATCAATCTGGAAGAATCAGAACACCTAAACAGACCAATTACAGCAAATGAGATAGAAACAGTTATCAAAAAACTCCCAAAAAAGAAAAGTCCTGGGCCTGATGGGTTCACAAGTGAATTCTATCAAAAATTCAAAGAAGAACTAACTCCTATTCTCCTCAAGCTATTTCAAAAAATTCAAGAGGAAGGAAGACTTCCAAACTCCTTTTATGAGGCGAGCATAATTCTGATCCCAAAACCGGGCAAAGACAACACAAAGAAAGAAAATTATAGGCCTATATCCCTGATGAATTTAGACGCTAAAATTCTCAACAAAATATTAGCCAACCGGATCCAGCAATATATGAAAAAAATCATACACCACGATCAAGTGGGATTTATTCTGGAGAGGCAAGGCTGGTTCAATATTCGCAAATCAATCAATGAGATTCACCACATAAACAAAAGGAAGGACAAAAATCACATGATAATTTCAATAGATGCAGAAAAGGCATTTGATAAAATCCAGCACCCATTCATGCTCAAAACTCTCAGTAAAGTGGGAATACAGGGATCATTCCTTAACATGATAAAGGCCATCTACGATAAACCGACAGCAAACATCATACTAAATGGACAAAGATTAAAAGCAATCCCCTTAAGATCAGGAACCAGGCAGGGTTGCCCACTTTCACCACTCTTATTCAACATAGTTCTGGAAGTCCTAGCTACAGCAATCAGACAAGAAGAAGAAATAAAAGGCATACAAATTGGAAAAGAAGAAGTAAAACTGTCATTATTTGCAGATGATATGATATTGTATATTGAAAACCCTAAAGTCTCAGTCAAAAAACTACTGGACCTTATAAATGATTTCAGCAAGGTGGCAGGATATAAAATTAATACTCAGAAATCAGAGGCATTTCTATACACCAACAATGAAATATCAGCAAAAGAAATTAAGGAAACAATCCCCTTCACTATTGCAGCCAAAAAAATAAAGTACCTAGGAGTAAATTTAACCAAGGAGGTTAAGGACTTGTACTCGGAAAATTATAGAACATTGATAAAAGAAATCAAGGAAGATACAAACAGGTGGAAGCATATACCGTGCTCATGGCTAGGAAGAATAAACATCATTAAAATGTCTATATTACCTAAAGCAATTTATAAATTCAATGCAATACCAATTAAAATACCAATGACATACTTCAAAGATATAGAACACATATTCCAAAAATTTATATGGAACCAAAAAAGAACACGAATAGCCTCAGTAATCTTAAAAAGAAAAAATAAAGCAGGAGGTATCACGCTTCCTGATATCAAGGTTTACTACAAGGCCATTATACTCAAGACAGCCTGGTACTGGCATAAGAACAGGCACATAGATCAATGGAACAGAACAGAGAACCCAGAAATAAACCCACAGCTTTATGGACAACTGATATTTGACAAAGGAGGAAAGAACATACAATGGAGTAAAGACAGCCTCTTTAACAAATGGTGTTGGGAAAATTGGACATCTACCTGCAAAAAATGAAACTAGACCATCAACTTACACCATTCACAAAAACAAACTCAAAATGGATAAAAGACTTAAATGTAAGCCGTGAAACCATAAGCATCTTAGAAGAAAACATAGGCAGCAAGCTCTCCGACATCTGTAGCAGCGGTATATTTGCCGATTTATCTCCACGGGCAAATGAAATAAAAGGCAAGATAAACAAATGGGACTATATCAAACTAAAAAGTTTTTGCACAGCTAAAGACAATAGGAACAGAATAAAAAGACAAACCACACAATGGGAGAACATATTCGACAGCACATCTGATAAGGGGTTAATAACTAAAATTTATAAAGAACTTATAAAACGCAACACCAGGAAGACAAACAACCCAATCAAAAAATGGGCAAAAGAAATGAATAGAAATTTCTCCAAAGAGGACATACAGATGGCCAATAGGCATATGAAAAAATGCTCAACATCACTAATCATTAGAGAAATGCAAATTAAAACCACAATGAGATATCACCTCACACCAGTCAGAATGGCACTCATCAGCAAAACAACACAGAATAAGTGCTGGCAAGGATGTGGAGAAAAGGGAACCCTCCTGCACTGCTGGTGGGAATGCAGACTGGTGCAGCCACTGTGGAAAACAGTTTGGAGATTCCTCAGAAAATTAAAAATCGAACTGCCTTTTGACCCAGCTATCCCACTTTTAGGAATATACCCTAAGAACACCATAGCACTGTTCGAAAAGAAGAAATGCACCCCCATGTTCGTGGCAGCATTGTTCACAATAGCGAAGATCTGGAACCAGCCCAAGTGTCCGTCAGAAGACGAGTGGATTAAAAAGCCATGGTACATATATACTATGGAATACTACTCAGCCATAAGAAACGATGACATCGGATCATTTATAACAAAATGGATGTACCTTGATAACATTATACGGAGTGAAATAAGTAAATCAGAAAAAAAGAAAAACTGAGAACAGCACGATTACATACATAGGTGGGACATGAAAGTGAGGGTATGAGACATGGACAAGAGAGTGTTGGTTATGGGATGGGGGGAGGGAGGGAAGAGTGGGATAGGGAGGAGGGGAGGGACACAGGGAAAACCAGATTGAAGGGGACAGAGGACAATTTGACTTTTGGTGATGGGTATGCAACACAATTGAATGATAAGATAACCTGGAGATGTTTTCATTGTACATATGTACCCTGATTTATTGGTGTCACCCCATTAGAATTAATAATAATAAAATATATATTAAAAAAAAAAAAAAAGAATTGTGAGCTGTTGGTAGTTCAGGATTGCCGATGGGGACATCACGAAGTAAGAAGTGGCAGGGGATGTGACTATAGAATTGGGCAGGCATGAGGGCTTAAATGTTGGTGAAGCTTAATGCCAGGGTCAAGGGTCCCTTGAGAGGCAAGGTGGTGCTGAGGGAAAAGTATGCACGAGTAATTGACATGGGGGAGAGAAAGTTACAGAAGCTGCTATGCACTTTATTTCCCAAGGTCAGTTTTATACCGTGCAGAAGAATTCATGCATGTGTGACCCCCCTTCTGCTGAAGTAAACCTGTAAATAAGGCAGGTTATATGACTGGGAGCAACTGCACATGCACTCCCATTTCTGGGTCATGTCCTTTAGGCATAGCTACTGCACAGGCACTCTGGGCTCTAGCTTACAGCTGGGCTCTCACACTCCACCCTCCTAAAGTTTGGAGTGCCTGACCTTTTCCCCTGATGCACTTCCTTGGGCCCAGAGGCCACAACAGCAGTTGAGGGAACAACAGTACTACTAGTCCCATGTTATGCCTGCTAAATTAAGCAAGGCCCATCTCCAGGATGTTCCCATGCTCTCTCACCAGCCTGACACTTCAGCATCCATCTCCTGCAAAGCCTCTCGGATCTGCTGCTGATTATTGCAGATATACACGCAGCAGTCCACATGCATCAGGGCACAAGTACCACCCTGCGCTGCAGTAAGCAAATCTAAGGCCATGCGGTTCTGCAAGACGACTGTCCGCATCAAGGTAGTCTCATCAAGGAGAAGACTCAGCAGTGACAAGTTACATTCAAGTTTTGGGTTATGTGTTGGGCCAATGCCTCAACCAGCAATTCTACATCAATACTGCCCCCTCCCACCCCAGTTCAAAGAGAGCCAAAGGGTAAAACCACCAGGCAGCTCTCTTTTCCCTATGCCAGTGGTGACACACAGCGTCCCAAATCTGGGGCTTCTGTGGCAATGTCTGTACCACCTTGCCATGGATAAATGAGCGACCTCAAGTACAGTGGCCAGTCCAGTGAGCCAGCAGGTAGGGCCAGCCATACCTGCCACAAACCCACAACCCATCTCCTGGCAGAAAATCAGTAGGCTTTGTACCTGCAAGCTTTCTCTGATCCCACCAGTGATTTATGGTGGGAGACACCATCAGGTTGGCACACAAGTCTGTGAGCAGCCAGCCCATGGTACGGTCAGGCACACTGTCATTGCGCTGCTCTATACAAAAAGGGGTTACCTGCAAAAGCTCCATATGAATTCCTGCCACAAACCCCAACCATTATACACAGCTTTCCCCAGCAAGGGAGGTTGATTGTGGCAAGAGTCCCGGGGAAGCGTTTCAATAGTCCAATGATGCACGTTCCACTCCGGACTTCTGCAGTGGGTGTTCCAGGTATGCAACTCAATCCAGTTCTGGTGGGAGGTGGGGTGATATGCCAGGGAAGTCTTTCTGCCATCTCTGCAGGCAGCTCAGTGCAAGTCCAGCAATGGGACACCTGATGCACCCACACTAAAGTGTGGGCCCATGACATGAGACTGTTGCCAGCAGTCAGCCTAGACAATATGAGGGCGCAGAAAGTGAAACCATCATAGGAAAGTTCTGTCCCTCAGGGAGAATGCAAGCCACCCTCTCGTTCTGTGAGAGTATGGTGACAGATATTGAAGGGTCTCCCGGCCAATAATACCAAACTTGTACACCTGCAGTCGAGGGAAGGGGACCCTTCATTAAGAACCACTGTGCTGCAGTGTACAGGGGCACGGGCCATAGTCTTACAGCAACTGCACCTCTCGGAAGGGAGGAGGGAGCTGTAGTATGCAAAGTTGCTCATACCTCCACCAGCCACTTGACAAGCCAGGGTGCAAGGGTCAAGCCTTTCTCTAGGTCTGCTCCCCAGGGTTCCAGCAACACCAGCCATGGAGACCCCTCTGCCTCTAGTTTCCATGGCCAGCTCTATTTTTCCTCCCATCCCGGAGCAATCGTGGATGGAGCCGGTAACTCTAGGGCTCTGTCTTGTACATGTATATGCAGGTCTGTGGATCCAGAAGAGGTCACCTTAAGATGACAGATTGCCCCTTCCAGCAACCAATTCAGAGGGCTTTTTCCTGTTTGGAGAGGCTGCTCGTTCAGCAGCCACACCGAGATGGGGAGCTGACATTTCCACCACTTTCCTGAGGGCACCTGTGTTTTCAGCTTCTCCTTCAACAGCCCAGTGAAACATTCAATCATGCCAGCAGCTTGAGGGTGCTATGGCACATGCAGCTTCCAGTGATGTCATTGTCCTTAGCCCACCTCTGGGTAGCTTGCCCAATGAAAGGGTTTCCTTGGTCACTAGCAACTGCTAGTGGGCAGCTGTAGGCTGCTGAAAGGCCCTCCAAAGTCTGTATGGTGTACTCCTGATCAGCCCTGGCTACAGTGTAGGCCTATCCTAAGCCAGTGGGAGTATCTACTGCTGTGAAGACATACCGGACTCCCCAGTCTTTTGGCCTGGGACCTGTGTAATCTACCTGCCATGATTGCAGTGGTTTCTCCCACCTAGGTATCTGTCCTGGGGCAGTAGCCAGGTGCCTCCTCCATGGATATTGCTGTGCACACCATGGGCACTGCCTAATGGCCTCTTTGGCCTCTTCCTGGGACACAGTTAGTCCCCAACACTGCGCAACAAGGCCCATTGTATGAGCCTCTATGTACCCCAACTTCTTGTGCAACCATGCCATGATTGTGGCTGGCTCTGGGGTCTGCATGGTTGCTTGGACCCTTGCCAAGGCATCGGTAGCATCATTACTGGGGGACTGCAAGGGTCTATGCCCAGAAACATGGTAAATCCTGGCTCCTTCTTGTAAGCCACGCTTCCATGGCTCCTGCCACGTCTCTTTCCCTACAGAGGGTAGTGGGCAATAAGCCAATCCTGAGCGGCCCAGCAGGCCAATCACAGTACACAGTACACTGCCTGTGCAGCTGGGCAGAGATCCAGTATCTTTCATCAGGACCAACCATACTGCTCATAGCTCGGCCCCTTGACTGGATTGTTCTGCACCTATCTCAAACCAAAAGGTCTCTGTTTGAGGCAGCAAGGCAATAGTCGTCCATGTTGGCAGCTGTCCCTTACAGGAACCATCTATGTACCACACTTCTGCGGGAAGTGGCGGCTTCCCCTCTTGATATGGACTCTCCTGTACTTTATCTAGGGCCGGTTCTATCCCCCGCTTCTCTGTTTACAAACTGTATCAGTCCCAGCAAGGAGTGGAACTCCTGCATCAGGGGACTAGAAGAGAACCGGGCCCATTGTTCCAGATACGTAACCCACTTGGTCAAGGTGGGAATCGGTGCTACCCCACTTCAAGGATGTGTGGTCCAAGAACAAAGCCAGCCTTCAACCAGATACGTGATCTGCACCATGACTGGCTGTGACCCTGTGATACTCTCACAGGCCAGCAAGGCAGCGTACATCTCTGTCAACTGCTTCTCAATAAGTGAATACTGTATAGTCAGAGGTGGATTAAGGTCTGTTGAGTTTCCAGGTGCAGAAAAAAATATTGGGCCCCTTAAAAAAAAGAGAGAGAGGGAAAATAAAAATACATGTTAACCATATTTTTAAATAAATAAAAAGATTATGTACTATTAATGTTAAAATTGCACATATGAAACCAAAGTTGGTGTCATTAGAAAAAAGTGTAAAGTTGGGGTTTTGTGGGGCCCTTCAGAAGTCGGGGCCCAGGGCGCACGCCCTTCGTTCAATCCACCTCTGTGTACAGTGGCTCCCTTCCACACCTGTGCATTGGGGAGGCACTTCCCCTCGCCTTCCTGTCTCACAGCTGCAGATTCTCGCTTTGGGGAGGACGGACCTTGGTGGTGCATATTCACGTTGCCCAGGTACTGCTCCAAGCTCTCCTCCCAGTGCTGGAGCCAAGCCACCTTGCCTGTCCCTTCTCTGTGGGCTGCCAGGGTGTTCGGTTCCAATTGCTCCAAAGTTCTCCCGATTCCCTCCAGCCAGGGATGGACTCTGCCCCAGTCGTCTGGCAACGTCCAGTTCACCAGATATGTTGCTACTGGATATCATAATAAGCTTGGGGACCAAAATTCTGCTCCCCCCCCCCAATTCACCCCTATGCCTTTATGGGGGCAGGGCTTTCCCCCACACCACTCACGTCATTTTGAACACCCTGCTCACGGCACCACTTGTCAGGGTCAAGTAGTCCCTTGGGAGGTAAGGCAGGCTGGAGGAAAGGAATGCACAAGGAATTGACATGGGGGAGAAAAAGTTTCTGAAGCTGCTATGCACTTTATTTCCCAAGGCCAGTTTTATAGAAGAATTCACACATGCATGCCCGTTCTTCTGCTGAAGTAAACTATAGATAAGGCAGACGGTTATATTGTTTACAACTGTGGGAGCACCTGCGCACGCACTCCCACTTTCGGGTCCTGTCCTTTCTGGCACAGCTACTGCGCAGGCGCTCTGGGCTCTAGCTTACAGGTGGGCTTTCACACTTAACAAAATTGAATTTGATCACACAGCCTTATGATTGGCAAACCTAGTGGATCAATCTAATTAATTGGGGAACTTCCAACAAATTTCTGAGCCTCACCGCCAGATACTGTAATTCAGTAGGTCTGGGCAGACCCTGTGATGTGTGCTCCCCATGTGAGCAGGAAAGGAGAGGTGGACCAGGAGAAAAGAGGCCAGATGAAGCCACTTGTTAAGAGTGAGCAGTACTGAAAAGGCAATTCGGAGGTTATCCCTGTTGTATGTGGAGTAACTAGATCTCTACTCCACATTTAAAAAAATTTTTTTTAATTTATTGTATTAACATGAATTCAAGGGTCCCACTCAATGTAACTCCCTCACCTCCACCCCCTTGTCCCCATTACCTCCTCATTGGGCCCTCCTCGTAACACCCTCCCCCCTTCTATTTGGGATGTGCTGTCCTGTTATCTGTATCTATGTGTTTTGTACACATATATAATTTTATTAATAACTTCACCTTCTCTGATCCCATCTCCTCATTCCTCTTCCCTCTGACAGCTGTCCCTCTGTTCCCTGTGACCCTGCTTCTACCTCTATTCTGTTCCTCAGATCACTTTGTTCATTAGATTCCACATATAAGTGAGATCATATGATATTTTTCTTTCTCTGCCTGGCTTATTTCACTTAGCATAATAATCTCTAGGTCCATCCATGCCCTCTCAAAAGGTAAAATTTCCTTCTTTTTCACGGCCATGTAGTATTCCATTGTGTATATGTACCACTGCTTTTTAATCCACTCGTCCATTGATGGTAACTTGGGCTGTTTCCAGATCTTGGCTATTGTAAACAATGCTGCAATAAATATGGGGGTGCATTTCTTCTTTTGAATCAGTGATTTGTATTCTTAGGATATATTCCTAAAAATAGATAGCTGGGTCAAAAAGCAGTTCCATTTTTAAATTTTTTTAGGAAATGCCATAGTGTTTTCCACAGTGGCTGCACCAGTCTGCATTCCCACCAGCAGTGCAGGAGGGTTCCCTTTTCTCCACATCCTCGCCAGCACTTATAGTGTGTTGTTTTGTTAATGAGCGCCATTCTGACTGGTGTGAGGTGGTATCTCATTGTGGTTTTAATTTGCATTTCTCTGATAATTAATGACTTTGAACTATTTTCATGTGCCTATTGGCCATCTGTATGTCCTCTTTGGAGAAGTGTCTATTCCTGTGATGGCGAACCTATGTCACGCATGTCAGCACTGACACACGTAGCCATTTTGATGACACGCGGCTGCATGCGGCCACATACCAGAGAAGTATGGGGCCGCATGCCGAGAATGATGTTTCATCCTCGGCTCCCGCAAGGCCAGGTACAGTAGCCAATGATAAAACATTGCTGTAGTGTAGACACTCTGTGTCAGAGGTCTGTAGGCCAAAACAACAGAATTCTGGCACAGAGCGTCTAGTTCTGGGACATCCGGTTATGCCGTTTTTCTCGAAGTGACACACCACCTGAGTTATGCTTGGTTTTTTGGCAAATTTTGACACACCAAGCTCAAAAGATTGCCTATCACTGTTCTATTTAGTTCTTTTGTCCATTTTTAAAATTGAATTGTTTACCTTCCTCGTGTTCAGTTTTAGAAATTCTTTACAAATTTTGGTTATTAAACTTTTATCAGACGTATTGATGAATATGTTCTCCCATTGTGTGCGATGTCTTTTTATTTTGTTCATGGTGTCTTTTGCTATGCAAAACTTTAGTTTGATATAGTCCCATTTGTTTATTTTGTCCTTTATTTCACTTGCCCGTGGAGATAAATTGGCAAAAATGTTGCTATGAGAGATATTGGAGAGTTTACTGCCTATGTTTTCTTTGAAGATGTTTATGGTTTCACAACTTACATTTAAGTCTTTTATCCATTTTGAGTTTACTTTTTGTGAATGGTGTAAGTTGGTGGTCTAGTTTCATTTTTTTGCATGTACCTGTTCAATTTTCCCAACACCATTTATTAAAGAGACTGTCCTTAATTGTATGCTCTTACTTCCTTTATCAAATATCAATAGGTCATAAAGGTGTGGGTTTATTTCTGGGTTCTCTATTCTGTTCCATTGATCTGTATGCCTGTTCTTAAGCCAGTACCAAGCTGTTTTTAATTTCTTTTTATTTTATTCATTTTAGAGAGGAGACACAGAGTGAGAGAGAGAGAGAGAGAAAGGGGGGAGGAGCTGGAAGCATCAACTCCCATATGTGCCTTGACCAGACCAGTGCAGGGTTTTGAACTGGCGACCTCAGTTTGCCCAGGTCAACGCTTTATCCACTGCGCCACCACAGGTCAGGCCCCAAGCTGTTTTTATTACTATGGCCTTGCAGTGTATCTTAATATCAGGAAGTGTGATACATTCCACTTTATTCTTCATTTTCAAGATTGTTGAAGCTATTCGTGTTCTTTTTTGGTTCCGTATAAATTTTTGAAATATTTGTTCTATATCTTTAAAGTACATCATTAGTATTTTAATAGGAATTGCATTGAATTTATAGATTGCTTTGGGTAATATAGACATTTGAATGATGTTATTCTTTCTATCCATGAACATGGTATATGCTTCCACTTGTTTGTATCTTCTTTGATTTCTTTTTTAAATGTCATATAATTTTCTGAGTACAAGTCTTATACCTTCTTGGTTAAATTTACTCCTAGGTACTTTATTCTTTTTGTTGCAATAGTGAAGGGGGTTGTTTCCTTAATTTCTACTTCAGACAGATTATTGCTGGTGTATAAAAATGCCACTGATTCTGAATATTAATTTTATATCCTGCCACCTTGCTGAATTCACTTATCGTGTCTAGTAGTTCTTTGACTGAGACTTTAGGGTTTTCTATGCACAGTATCATGTCATCAGCAATTAATGATAGTTTTACTTCTTCTTTTCCAATTTGGATGCCTTGTATTTCTTCTTCTTGTCAAATTGCTGTGACTAGGGCTTCCAGAATTATGTTGAATAAGAGTAGTGAAAGGGGGCACTCCTGCCTTGTTCCTGATCTCAAGGGGATTTCTTTTAAGTTTTGTCCATTTAGTATGACGTTGGCTGTCAGTTTGTCATAAATGGCCTTTATTATGTTATGTTTCCTGTATTCTCACTTTGCTGAGAATTTTGATCATAAATGGGTGATGAATTTTATCAAATGCTTTTTCTGCATCTGATATAATCATGTGATTTTTATCATTTCTTTTGTTTATATGATGACTCACATTGATTGATTTGCAATGTTGTACCAGCCTTGCCTTCCCAGAATTAATCCCACTTCATCATAATGTATGACTTTTTAAATTTATTGCTGGATCTGGTTTGCTAATATTTTGTTGAAAATTTTAGCATCTATGTTCATCAGGTATATTGGTCTGTAGTTTTATTTCTTCATAGTACCTTTACCTGGTTTTGGAATGAGGATAATGCTTGCCTCTTAAAAGGAGCTTGGAAGTCTTCCCTCCTCTTGATTTTTTAAAAATAACTTGAGAAGAATAGGTATTAGTTCTTCCTTGAGTATTTGGTAAAATTCGCCTGTGAAGCCAAGCGGTTCAGGATTTTTGTTTGTTGGAAGTGTTTTTATAATTGTTTCAATTTTATTTGTTGTAATCAGTCTGTTTAGGTTTTCTGATTCTTCCAGATTTAGTTTTGGAAGATGGTACGTTTCTAGGTATTTATCTATTTCACCAAGGTTGTCCGATTTTTTGGCATATAGATTTTCATAGTATTTTCTTACAATCCTTTGTATTTCTGCAGTGTCAGTTGTTCTCCTTTTTCATTTCTAATTTTATTTATTTGAGTACTCACTCTTTTTTTCTTGATGAGCCTGGTTAAAGGTTTGTCAATCTTGTTTACCTTTTCAAAGAACCAGCTATTGGTTTCATTGATCTTTTGTATTTTTTTTTTTAGCCTCTATATCGTTTATTTCCACTCTGATCTTTTTTTTTTTTTTTTTTTTTTTTTTTTACAGGGACAGAGAGAGAGTCAGAGAGAGGGATAGATAGGGACAGACAGACAGGAATGGAGAGAGGTAAGAAGCATCAATATTAGTTTTTCATTGTCGTTGTGACACCTTAGTTGTTCATTGATTGCTTTCTCACATGTGCCTTGACCGTGGGCCTTCAGCAGACTGAGCAACCCCTTGCTGGATCCAGCGAGCTTGGGTCCAAGCTAGCGAACTTTTTGCTCAAGCCAGATAAGCCTGTGCTCAAGTTGGCGACCTCAGGGGTCTCGAACCTGGGTCTTCCACATCCCAGTTCGATGCTCTATCCACTGCACCACCACCTGGTCAGGCTCCACTCTGATCTTTATTTTTTCCTTTCTTCTATTTCTTCTAGGCTTTATTTGTTGTTCTTTTTCTAGTGTTTTTAGATGCAAGGTTAAGTTGTTTATTTGAGCTTTTTCTTGCTTCTTTAGGTATGCCTGTAATGCTATGAACTTGCCTCTCAAGACTGCTTTTGCTGTGTCCCATAAATTTTGAGTTATTCTATGTTCATTTTCATTTGTTTCAAAGAAATTTTTTATTTCTTCCTTGATCTCATTGTTAACCCATTTGTTATTTAATAACATGCTATTTAGCCTTCAAGTGTTTGAATGTTTTTCCAGTTTTTCTATTGTAGTTGATTTCTAGTTTAATGCCATTGTGATCAGAGAAGATGCTTTATATGATGTTAATCCTCTAAAATTTAATGAGACTGTTTTTTTGTCCTAACATGTGGTCTATCCTAGAGAATGTACCATGAGCACTTGAAAAGAATATATATTCTGTTGCTTTGGGGTAAGAGGTTCTTAAAATATCTATTAAATCCAGTTGATCTAGTGCATCATTTAAGGCTGCTGTTTCTTTGTTAATTTTCTGTCTGGAGGACTTATCCATTGATGTTAGTGTGCTATTAAAATCTCCTACTATTGTAGTATTGCTATTGATCTCACTCTTTATGTCCATCAAAATCAGTTTTATATATTTAGGTGCTCCTATATTATGCACATAAATATTTACAATGGTTATATCCTCCTGTTAGATTGCTCCCTTTACCATTATGTAGTGACCTTCTTTATCCCTTACTATAGCCTTTGTTTTAAAGTCTATTTTGTCAGATATATGTATTACTGCCTCACCTTCTTTTCATTTCCATTTGTGTGAAATACTTTTTTCATCCCTTCACTTTCAGTCTGTGTGTATCTTTTGTTCTGAGGTGGGTCTCTTGTAGACAACATATGTATAGGTCCTGCTTTCTTATCCATGTAGCTACCCTATGTCTTTTGATTGGAGAATTTAATCTGTTTACATTTAAGGCTATTATTGATATGTACTTATTTATTGCCATTTTATTCTTTAAGTCTACAATCCTCCTTTGCTCAATTTTTGTTCCCCATTGCTCTTTCTATAGCTGGCCCCTTAACATTTCTTGCAGTACTGGTTTGGTTGTAATAAATTCCTTGAGGGTTTTTGTTTGTTTGTTTTGTGTGGGAAGCTTTTTATTTCTCCTTCAATTTTAAATGATGGCCTTGCTGGATAAAGTAGTCTTGGTTCTTGTTTTGAATCACTTTGAATATTTCTTGCCAACCTCTTCTGGCCTCAAGTATTTCTGTTGAGAACTCAGATGTCATCCTTATGAGGGACCCTCTGTAGATAATTACCTGCTTTTCTCTTGAAGCTTTTAGTATTCTTTCTTTGTCTCTTAACTTTGGCACTTTAATTATGATGTGTCTTTGTGTAGGCCTTTCTGGGTTTCTCTTTAATGGGAGTCTCTGTGCTTCTTAAACTTGTGTGATTTTTTCCTTCATCAGTTTAGGGAATTTTTCAGCTATGATTTCTTCAAACAGGTTCTCTATCCCTTGTTTGTTCTCTTCTGTTTCAGGAATGCCTATGATGCGAATGTTGTTTCTTTTCATGTTGTCACAGTGCTCTCTTCAAGATTCCTCAGGATTTTTTTGTTTGTTTGTTTTTTACAGGGACAGAGAGAGAGTCACAGAGAGGGACAGACAGGAATGGAGAGAGATGCGGAGCATCAATCATCAGTTTTTCATTGTGACATCTTAGTTGTTCATTGATTGCTTTCTCATATGTGTCTTGACTGTGGGGCTACAGCAGACCGAGCAACCCCTTGCTTAAGCCAATGACCTTGGGTCCAAGCTGGCGAGCTTTTGTTCAAGCCAGATGGGTTGCGCTCAAGCTGGTGACCTCAGGGTCTTGAACCTGGGTCTTTCGCATCCCATTCCGACGCTCTATCCACTGCACCACCACCTGGTCAGGTGAGATTCCTCAGTTTTTTTGAACCTCTTTTCTTTTTGATGCTCTGCTTCCATGCTTTTGATTATCTTGTCCTCTAAATAGTTGATTCAACCCACTGCTTCATCCAACCTGTTATTGATTCCTTCTAGTGCAGTCTTAATTTCTGATCTTGAATTTGGCATTTCTGGCTGGTTCTTTTTTATGATTTCAATATCTTCTTTGATGCTTGGTATCTTTTTCTTTAGGTGCTCATTATGTCCCTTCATTGTTGCTCTAAGACCCTTGAGCATCCTAAAAATCAGTATTTTAAACTCTGCATCTGGTACTTTTATTATTTCAATCTTATTCAGTTCTTTTTCTGGGAATTTCATTTGTTGATTCATTTGGGTTGCATTTCTCTGTCTGCCCATTTTGTCTGTGCATTAGATAGTGCTGTCCAACTTTTAAATTTTTGTGGGTCTTTATGAAAAGATGGGTTTGGTGGTATTGACCTCCAGGTCACATGTTTTCCTTGTTCTAGGAATGCTTCTTGAGGGTGAACTATGTTTCCTCTTATTGTATGTGAGTATTAAATGCAGTTGGTTCTTTTGTGGGTACAGTTATACCTTCAGAATGGCTGGTTCTAAGGGTCAACCTTGATCATGTGTATTACACAGTGTACAAAGTCTGTCCTGTTAGACATATTAATTCTGCACATCTGGTGCCTGGTAGAGTCTACCTTTGGGTGTGTTGCTTGTGTAGGTAGCTGAGTCTGGGGTGGGTGCTATCTGCTACCCTCTATGTGTTGTGTTGGCTCTAGATATTCTTTCAATGGCATCAGCTGTTGTTTTTAACCCGCTGTGGGCTATCCATCTGCAGCTACTGCAGTTTTCGCTGTTTGTGTATGCATTTTCTGTTCCTGGGTACTGTCGGAGGGGCCAACCTGTGTATAAGGATCAGCTTCCTTCTGCTTAGAGATGACAACAGCTCTGTAAAAGCCTCAAGCTTTGTAAGATTTGTCTCCACTTTTCAGCTGGTCCTTTTCCTCTTGGAGCTGCCCGGTCTTCCTACAGAGTTTTCTGTAGTAAGACTGTAGTGTGGGCTCAGAGTGGCCTCACCAAACCAACCCCTCTCCAGGTTGCACAGTTGGTAGTGTAGGGCAGCTGAGGTTGTGAATACAACATTAGTGGGACTCCCTACATCAAGTGAACCTTGGTCAGGAGTTTAGTATGGGGAATGTGGCCCCTACTCCAGAGCTTAATCCCTCAGCCACTGCTGGATACTCAAATTTTATTTCTCCCCAACAAGGTGAGCAGCAGGCTCAGACCAAGTATGGCCATCAGTCCCCTCTGTAGAAGTTTTTTCAGCTGATAATACCCTGTTCTCAGGGAGGACGACTGAGAGAGTCCTCTCCTGGGGCTGACTGTGCCCCCCTCAAGGTGGCTAAGCCCCTTGACCAGATCCAACAATAGATTCACAGGGATCCACACGTTAAATGTCCATGCTCCAAGCTTCTCCTCCTTCCCACTGTGGAATATAGCCCAGCAAGGCAGGATATCCAGCACCCAGGCCAGCTGACTCTGAAGCTCCACTCTATCCAATGTACATGAGCCACTGTGCCTGTGCTGATCACAGATTGTGGAACTCACCTCACCTGGGCCTGGTGTGAGGAGCCTTTCTTTAGGATACCATTGTAGCAAGGGTTGTTAGGTCCTGAACCGATGCTTTCTGCAGCTGGCCTCTGGATGTTCCTGCCCTGGGTCTCCCTGGCAGGAATACAGCGCAGACCAGTGGGAGACACTGCTCGTGACTGACCCTTAGCAACCTTCTTGGAGCTACAAGAAATCCACAGTTTGTGGCTGCCTCTGCTGGGCCCAGATGTACATGAAAATACTAAGCTGCACTCCTAGGCTGGCTTTTACCCACACTGGGCCTGGGGGAAGGTCTGCTTTAAAGGCCAAGTCCCTGAGTACCACCTCCTGCAGCCTCTGTCTGCTGGCTGCTTGTTGGGCTTAGCCACTGAAGAAACCTCTGCTAGAGTCTAGTACCTATAGTAATTCAGGGATTAGAAAGGGTGGTAAGTGTGGCTCTGCTCCTCAGCCCCAGGTGTCAGTCTGTCCAGACTTTTTTTCACAGACCTCAGTAATGTGTGGCCTCAGGAATTCAGTAGGTGTGTCCTCTGAGCCCCACATGTATGGTCTTCCTGCACTCTGGACACTTCTACGGAGTCTCCTGTGAGGTGGAAGTACCAGTCCTAGAGTCGGGAGCGTGTGGAGAACGCTCTGGTCTCAACACCAGAAAACTAAGCCACTGACATGCCTCTTCTTCCTGGCCTCTCAGAATCACCTGTAGCTCTGAATGGGGTAGGAGAGACTCTCGAGGGTGGAGCTTTTGCTTTTCCCCAGGCTGATGCCATACAGAGGTGATGCTCCACCCAAGAAAGATGGCGATTGCGGTATTGGAGAATGACTCGGCACAGAGGTTCTGGTGGCTGTCCCCCAGTGTCTCTCCCTGAACCTCCAACTTTACACTTTCCTCACACAACTCCAGTCCCCTCAGCACTCCCTCCCCCAGAGCCCCAGGTAAGTGGCTGTGAATGAGATTTTCTGCATGGCCCTTTAAGACAGAGTTTGCATCTCTGAAAGGTCAGTCTCTTTCTCACAGACAGAAACCCTGCTCTTTTCACCTCCAAATGCTGTGTGGGTGCCTCTTCTAGGCTCTGGAGCTCTAGGCTGGGGCCCTGGGCCTGATCACCCACACCTCTCAGGGTGACCCTCCCCACAGTGAGAATCCCTTCCGACCTTCAGCCGTCCCTCGCTCCTAGAAGCTGGGAAGCCCTTTCCATGTCTCCACCCTTCCTACCAGTCTCAGTGTGGCTTCTTCTATGATCCTTGGTTATAGAGTCCCCTTTCTTTAGTCCAAAGTTGGTTTTTCAAGATGATCTTAAATTAAGTTGTAATCCATTTTTTTCTTGGGAGTTGGCAGTTGGAATGTCTGCCTACTCTGTTGCCATCTTGGAATCGCCCCTACCCCACTTTTTAAAGAAATGTTTAGATCTTTGAGGCTGGCTTACGTGTAATCTTTATTCAACAGTTCCCGTTACAGAAAAAATTTTAATAGGCATTGGGGCAATACATGTTACCAATGCCAGTCTGTTTTTGGATGGAGCGCCATCTATGGGTCATGTTTATTTTGCACTATTAGTGTCATCTCAAGTGGTAACAATGATGGCAATAAATGAGACATGGTATGCTTTATTGTTATAGCAGGTACTTATTATATATGTGTTTTTCCTAAAATCTAATAATAACACATGTTTAAATTTACTTTGCAAGTAATATAAAACTAACCGGCATGAATTCCTCTAAGTGAAGTCAAGATTGGTCAAGGCTGAACTACAGGCACTAACAGTGTCTACTACAAATCAGCACATCAGTAAAGAACCTTAAAGTGGAGCAAATCCTGGGATTGGAAATGGTAATGTGCTGGCTGTTTCAGAGGAAGCACTCAGTTTTGAAGCTCAGCCTTTCATTGCTCAGGAAAAGAGTCAGCCATGGAGCTCCCAAGTGTCTTGTTTGGAACCAAACAGTTGGTATTTGTGCTCTCTCACCCCTATAAAAATATAAAACATATAAAAGCAGTTTACTGCCTGACTTGTGGTGGCGCAGTGGATAAAGCGTCGAACTGGGAACACTGAGGTCGCCAGTTCAAAACCCTGCACTGGTCTGGTCAAGGCACATATGGGAGTTGATGCTTCTAGCTCCTCCCCCCTTTCTCTCTCTCTCTCTCTCTCTCTCTCTCTCACTCTGTGTCTCCTCTCTAAAATGAATAAAATAAAAATAAAATAAATTAATAGCAGTTTACTTCCCAAATTATATGTTTTATTATAGTGTGAGCTGACTTATATGAAATGAGTAATAAAAACTATCATAAATTCTCATTAAACTTTTTAATATTATGATATGGTAGATAATGTTTTCCAAAGATGGCAGTAACGCTATCTCCCCCACTTTTTATATGGTGACTTTGACACACCTCCCATTGAGACTGGGAACCATGTTCCTTTTATGGACTAAGTTGTGTTTCCCTCAAAATTCATTTGTTGAGATTCTAACCCTCAGTACCTCAGACTGTAACCTTATTTGGAGATAGGGTTGCCACAGTGGTCATCAAGTTGAAATGAAGTCATTAGGATAGACCCTAATTTCATATGATGGTGTCCTTATAAATAGGAGAAATTTGGACATGCCAAAAAGGATAACGATATGAAGTGACATAGGTAGAAGCCATTTACAAACCAAGGAGAGAAGCCTGGAACAGATCCTTCTCTCACAGTCTTCAGAAGGAACCCACCTTGTCAACACCTTGATTTTGGACTACTAGCTTCCAGAACACTGAGATAATAAATTTCTGTTGTTTAAGCTACCTAGTCTGTGGTGCTTTGTTATGGCAAACCTGATAAAATAATACAGTTTCCTCTCCTTGAATCCGGGTGGCTTGTAATTACAAATGGACTTGACATTTGTGACATCCAGACTAGGTCATAAAAGGCAATTTAGCTTCTCTTGGGAGACTCGTCAGCCATGCTGTGAGGAAGCTCAGGGCATCTGCAAAGTCACATGTCAGGGTGCTAGCCAACGAACCAGGTGACAGCATAAGTGGTGAGAGCTATATATAAAGACACCTTCAGATAGTTCCTGTTTCCAGTCCTGGCTCACCCCAGCCTTCATACCCTTTTAGTTGAGTCCCCAGATATCGTGGTAGAGAGACATATCGATCCCTCTATGACCCTTGTGAATTCCTGACTGACAGGGGTTGTGAGCATAATAAAATGGTTGTTTTGAGCCATTAAGTTTGGGGATAATTTGTTACATAGTATTGGGCAATATGTCTTTAAAATTATCTTTGTTCACAAAATTTTATCTGATAATGGCTGGTGTTTTTGCTGGAACCATTAAGAACCTTTGCTCCTAGATAATGGTCCCCACTTTTCTTGACTTTTTGTAACATTAGGCCTAGATGTTTATCAGAAAAAATAGGTGACCCTCCTATGAATCAGTTTAATAGGCCACTAATGAATGAATTTCAGATAAACTGCACAGACCAGAGAACAGTTGCTCAAGAGTGAGAGCAGGATTTTCAGAACACCTTCCGAGATGGTTGAGAGTTCATTAACTAGGTTAGTGCAGTTTGACTGGAGCAGGCGAGGAATCACAAATCCCATAAAGCAGTACTTGCCTCATTTGGGGTATAAGGTCCAGGAAAAAAAAGAGCAAAAGTGCTAGCCCGTCATGGGGCGATAAGTTTTGATTGATCCAGAAGGAGGAACTGGGAAGCAGAGTCTGATATCTCAACCAAGTTAGGCAGCAGCGCCAGCCTGACTCCCCCACAGGTTAAATGTCCGAAGCCTCACAAGCAGGGTCAGGAAAGAAGGTATGGATCCGCCTGCACTGAGGAGCTGTGTTCCTCAGACCCTACATATCAAACATAAGAAATAATGCGGTCTGTAAACCTCAGATGACATGGCAGCAATGGGGACAACCCAGACTATTGAAAAATTAGGTAGTGAAAGGAAGGGAAGAAAGGGCACTAGTTTGCTTGGCACAGGAGAGGGGAACATGTTTGTTTGTTTTTATTTTTAGCTACAAGGGGTTGGAACATGTTTGTAAACTGAGATGAGAGTTAAAAGAAAACGATTTTCTTCTTTTGTGACAGAGAGAGGGACAGATAGGGATAGATAGACAGGAAGGGAGAGAGATGAGGAGCATCAATTCTTTGTTGCAGCACCTTAGTTGTTCATTGATTGCTTTCTCATATGTGCCTTGACCAAGGGGCTACAGCAGACCGAGTGACCCCTTACTCAAGCCAGCAGCCTTGTGCTCAAGCTGGCGACCTCAGAGTTTCGAACCTGGGTCCTCCGCAAACTAGTCTGACACTATACACTGTGCCACTGCCTGATTAGGTGAGAAAGATAATCTTTAGTGAGAAAAGCTGTGGAGAAGTTAGAAAATAATAGCAAAAGTGTGATGTAAATATTTTATTTTAAAATAGTAGCTTTCAAACATTTTTTAAAGATTTTTTTGATTGATTTTTAGAGAGAGGAGAGAGAGAGAAATGTGGAGGTGGAGAGCAAGAAGCATAAACTTATAGTAGTTGCTTCTTGTATGTGCCTTGACCAGGCAAGTTGAGGATTTTCTTTAAAAAATTTTTTACAGGGACAGAGAGAGAGTCAGAGAGAGGGGTAGATAGGGACAGACAGACAGGAATGGAGAGAGATGAGAAGCATCAATTAGTTTTTGTTGCCGTTGCAACATCTTAGTTGTTCATTGATTGTTTTCTCACATGTGCCTTGACCGTTGGCCTTCAGCAGACCCAGCAACCCCTTGCTGGAACCAGCGACCTTGAATCCAAGCTGGCGAGCTTTTGCTCAAGCCAGATGGGCCCACACTCAAGCTGGCAACCTCGGGGTCTCGAACCTGGGTCTTCGAGGTCTCAAACCTGGGTCTTCTGCATCCCAGTTCGATGCTCTATCCACTGCGCCACCACCTGGTCAGGCCCAAGTTGAGGGTTTTCAACCGGTAACCTCAACATTCCAGGTCAATGCTTTATCCACTGGGTACCACAGTTCAGGCCCAAACGTTTCTTATTGTGACCTACATTAAGAGATTCATTTTACATAATAACTCAGTACACACATATACATAAATAACCAAAAATACAAAAACTGAAGTAAAAGTTTTATAAACCATTCTATTATGTGCCATGCAGTCATATTTTCAATTCTTACCATTCCCATCCCATCCATTCTGTTCTCTTAGTGCAGATTGCAACCAACTAATTGATTTCATGAGCCAGATTTTTGTCCTTTCCTGGATGATTTGAAAGACTTCCTCAAAATGGTCTTCAAACTCAGTCCATCTTCAGCTTCACTCATTCTGCTAGTTAGTCCATCTCAGTGTTCTTTACTTTATCTATTACATTCTTCTACTTAATGTTTCCATTAAAATTTTAAAACTTTCTTTTTCATGCTTAATGTTACTAATAAGTTCCCTTCCTTCCTTAATATATTTATCATGCTTATTTTAAATTCTTGGTTTCTGTTCCAACAATTATGCTTCAGATATAAACTGTTCAGTGTGTACTCTTTCTTTTATACTAATTGTGTTCCTTAGGTGTCTCAGCTGAGCAATTTGGAAATTCCTCATTGTGAAACACTTGGAAAACACAGAAAAGTATAATATAAATAAGAAAATAAAAACTATTCATAATTTCACCTCCCAGGAATAACCACTTAATCTCTTAGTGTATTGCCATCTAGTCATGCTACTTACAGGTATAGTATATTAAATAATTGAAAAATACTATGCATAATTTTCTATCCAGACTTTTAATTTATCATTAATCTTAATATTTTTCCAAGTTATAACTTTAATAATTTTTAATGATTATAAAATATGCCATTGTAAGGATATATTGTAATATATTTAACTCTTGGGCATTCAGGATATTTTCAATTTTTGCTCCTTTAAAAAAAATCACTGCAACAAATATTTTCATAACTATATTTTGGTTATTTCCTTAGGATAGAATCTTAGAATGAATTAATCAAAGAGAATGGGCACTTAAGATTCAAGCTATGTATAGCCAAACTGTTTGCTAGAAGGTTCCTATCACTTTACAGCTTCCACAGACAGCATCTGACTGAGAGGCAAGTTCATAGAATTACAGGCATACCTTAAGAAGCAAGAAAAAAGCTCAAATAAACAACCTAACCCTGCATCTAAAAGAACTAGAAAAAATAAACAACAAATAAAGCCCAGAGGAAATAGAAGGAAGGAAGTAATAAAGATCAGAGCAGAAATAAATGACAGAGAGCCTTAAAAAACAATACAAAAGATCAATGAAACCAATAGCTGGTTCTCTGAAAAGGTAAACAAGATTGATGAAACTTTAATTGGACTCACCAAGAAAAAAAGAGAGATGACTCAAATAAATAAAATTAGATATGAAAATGGAGAAGTAACAACTGACACTGCAGAAAATACAAAAGATTGTAAAAAAATACTATGAAGATCTATATGTCAAAAAATTGGACAACATAGGTAAAATGGATAAATTCCTAGAAACATACAATCTTCTAAAACTCAATCTGGAAGAATCAGAAAACCTAAACAGACTGATTACAACAAATGAAATTAAAACAGTTATCAAAAAACTCCTGGCCTGACCAGGCAGTGGCACAGTGGATAGAGAGTTGGACTGGGACACTGTGGGCACAAGTGCAAAACCTTGAGGTCGTCGGCTTGAGTGCAAGCTCATTTGGTTTGAGCAGGGGCTCAGCACCTTGAGAGTGGGGTCACTGGCTTGAGCGTGGGATTCTAGACATGACCCCATGGTCGTTAGCTTGAACCCAAAGGTCACTGGCTTGAAGCCCAAGGTCACTGGCTTGAACCCAAGGCTGCTGGCTTGAGAAAGTGGTCACTCACTCTACTGTAGCCCCCTAGTCAAGGCACATATGAGAACACAATCAATGAACAACTAAAAAGCTGCAAGGAAGAATTGATGCTTCTCATCTCTCTCCTTTCCTGTGTGTTTGTCCCTATCTGTACCTCTCTTTGACTTTTTCTCTGTCTCTGTGGAAAAAAAACCCCAAAAACAAAAAACCTCCCAGCAAACAAAAGCCCTTGACCAGATGGCTTCACAGTTGAATTTTTACCAAACATTCAAAGAAGAACTATCACCTATCCTTCTCAAGCTATTTTAAAAATTCAAGAGGAAAGAAGACTTCTAAGCTCCTTTTTTGAGGTAAGCATGGTCCTCATTTTAAAACCAGGTAAAGACACTATGAAAAAGAATACTATCGGCCAATATCCCTTATGAACATAGATGGTAAAATTCTCATCAAAATACTGTATTAGCAAACTGAATCCAGCAACACATTAAAAAAGTCATACATCATGATTAAGTGGGATTCACTTCAGGAAGGCAAGGCTGTTACATTTGCAAATCAATAAATGATTCATCACATAAACAAAAGGAAGGATAAAATTCACATGATTATATCAATAGATGCAGAAAAAGCATTTGATAAAATCCATCACCCATTTATGATCAAAACTCTCAGTAAAGTGGGAATACAGGGAACATACCTCAACATAATAAAGGCCATCTATGACAAACCCACAGACAACATCATACTCAATGGGCAAAAATTAAAAGCAATCCCCTTAAGATCAGGAACAAGGCAGAGGTGCCCCCTTTCATTACTCTTATTCAACATAGTTCTAGAAGTCCTAGCCACAGCAATTAGACAAGAAGAAGAAATAAAAGGCATCCAAATTGGAAAAGAAGAAGTAAAACTATCATTTTTTGCTGAAGACATGATACTGTATGTAGAAAACCCTGAAGTCTCAGTCAGGAAACTACTAGACCTGATAAATAAATTTGGCAACATGGCAGGGTATAAAATTAATATTCAGAAATCAGTGACATTTTTATACACCAACAACAAACTATGTGAAAGAGAAATTACGGAAGCAATCCCCTTTGCTAATGCAACAACAATAGCAAAAAAAAATACCTGGGAGTCAATTTAACCAAGGAGGTAAAAGACTTGTACTCAGAAATTATAAGACATTGAAAAAAGAAATCAAAGAAGATACAAACAAGTGGAAGCATATACTGTGTTCATAGATAGAAGAATAAACGTCATTAAAATGTCTATATTACCCGAAGTAATTTGTAAATTCAATGTAATTCCTATTAAAGTACCAATTGCATATTTCAAAAATATAGAACAAATATTCCAAAAATTTACATATAATCAAAAAAGAACACAAATAGCCTAAACAATCTTGAAAATGAAGAATAAAGTGGGAGGTATCACACTTTCTGATATCAAGTTATACTACTAGGCCATAGTAATCAGAACAGCTTGGTACTGGCATAAGAACAGACATACAGATCAATGGAACAGAACAGAGAACACAGAAATTAACCCAGTCTCTAGTAGCAATATTTTTGCTGACTTATCTCTACGGGCAAGTGAAATAAAGGACAAAATAAACAAATGGGACTATATCAAACTAAAAAACGTTTGCACAGCAAAAGACAGTATGAACAAAATGAAAAGACAACCCACACAATGGGAGAACATATTCACCAATACGTCTGATAAGGGGTTAATGGCCAAAATTTATAAAGAACTTCTAAAACTCAACACCAGGAAGGTAAACAATCTAATTTAAAAATGGGCAAAGGAACAGAATAGACACTTCTCCAAAGAGGACATACAGATGGCCAGTAGGCATATGAAAGAATGTTCAAGGTCACTAATCATCAGAGATAGGCAAATTAAAATCACAATGAGATACCACCTCACACCTTTCAGAATGGCACTCATTAACAGATCAACACACAATAAGCACTGGCAAGGGTATGGAGAAAAGGGAACCCTCCTGCACTCTTGGTGGGAATGCAGACTTTTGCACTCACTGTGGAAAACAGTATGGTGGCATTTTCTCAAAAAATTAAAAATGGAACTACCTTTTGACCCACCTATTCCACTTTTAGGAACATATCCTAAGAACACCAAATGACTGATTCAAAAGAAGATATGCGGCCTGACCTGTGGTGGCGCAGTGGATAAAGCGTCGACCTGGGAACACTGAGGTCGCCAGTTCAAAACCCTGCACTGGTCCGGTCAAGGCACATATGGGAGTTGATGCTTCCAGCTCCTCCCCCCTTTCTCTCTTTCTCTCTCTCTCTCACTCTGTGTCTCCTCTCTAAAATGAATAAAATAAAAATAAAATAAAAATAAATTTAAAAAAAAAAAAAGAAGAAGATATGCACCTTCATGTTTATTGCAGCATTATTTACACTAACCAAAATCTGGAAACAGCCCAAATGTCTGTCACTGGACGAGTGGATTAAAAAGTGGTGGTACATATACACAATGGAATACTACACAGCCACAAAAAAGAGGGAAATCTTGCCTTTTGTAATGTCATGGATGGACCTGGAGATTATTATGCTAAGTAAAATAAACCAGGCAGAGAAAGACAAATATCATATGATCTCACTTATATGTGGAACCTAATGAACAAAATGAACTGAGGAACAAAATAGAGGTAGAGGCAGGGTCATGGGGAGCAGAGGGACAGCTGTCAGAGAGAAGGGAGATGAGAGGATGGGATCAGAGAAGGTGAAGGAATCAGTGAAATTATGTATGCATAACACAGAGATATAGGGAATAGGACAGGAAATCCCAGAGGGAAGGGGGGAGGGAGTTAGGTGGAAGGAGGCACAGGGGGTGTAATGGGAAACACGTGGGTAGGGAGTGAGGGTATTATATTGAGTGGGACACCTGAATCCATGTTAACACAATAAATTAAAATTAATAATAATAAAGAATGTAATCTTAACATTTGCAATAGGATAGATGGACCTAGAGGGTTTCATGCTAAATGAAATAAGTCAGTCAGAAAGATGAATACCATATGATTTCACTTACATGTGGAATCTAAGAGACAACATACATGAACTAACAAAACAGAAACAGACTCATAGACACAGAGAACAGACTGATGGTTGCCAGAGGTGACGGGGCTTGTGGGACTAGGTGAAAAAGGTGAAGAGGTTAAGAAGTGAAAATTGATAGTAGCAAAATAGTCATGGGGATGTAAAATGAAGCATAGGGAATACAGTCAATAATATTAGAATAACTATGTATGGTGCCAGGTGGGTGCTGAAAATATTGGAGGGAACACCTTATAAAGTATATGATTATCTAGCCACTATGCTGGACACCTGAAACTAATACAAAATGATATTGAATGTAAACTGTAATTGGAAAACACACCAGAAATTCTGATTTTTTTTGAAAAGGAACCTTTTGATTTTGGAGTGCAAAATATAAATACGTGCCACTGCAGACCAGTGAGAGCCAAAGCTAAATAGGTCTCCGTGTTGGTATGTGTTGGGGTGAGAGGCTAGTTCAGGTTAACTGTGGTAATGAAAATTCCTGAGTCAGTGTAAATAACTGTGCGGTTATAAAACACAGATTTAGACCTTTGCTGACATTCTGAATTTTTGAGTATTTCTGAACCCTGCCCAGGCCATGAAATGCTTGTTTAAGGAGCAGTTGTGCAAGCACAGACTACCTAGTCAAACCTAGGAGATCACTAAAATAGCTTCTTCACAATGGAATCTCACCTCCCAACTACATTGCTTGAAGACCTGCTATTTGAACTTGGACTACAGCATTTTATTAACAGAATTTTTAGGTTAAAATGTACCTACTTCTTGGGAGAGGTACCAATCAATCACTGTCAGCCAACAATAATCTTGCCTTGAACTTATCTTCAGACTACCTAACTGGTCCTGAAGAACAAATTTGGGGGTGGGGGAAAAGCATGGTTCAGAGGGTTGGTGTCCTGCATTGGGAGAGGTTTCTGGAACTGGGAAAAATAATGGAAGGCGCTGCCTGCCATTACTACCTCCATGAAAGCTAGCAGCTACTACTGGAGCCTGTTTCCTCAGTCATCTTGTGGAGGTAACTACTTTGCCAGCTATTGTGACCTTGAAATTAGTTCAGTGGCATGTGTGAACCAACATCCATGGCATGCAATATCAATATTATGTTACAGGAGAATGCCAAGTGGAGGATGCTAGACTCCCAGAGAAACTTTTAAGGTCATCTTGGGCCCCAAAGGATTAAAATAGGTAATAAGGCCTCAAAAGGGTGAGAAAAGGGGGGGGGATGATGAGCACAACTTCCTCTGGAACTAGGTTTGGTGGAGTCCTAACTCCTACGTTTTTGTTGAACATAATAAATGCATAGAATCTGAGTCTGGGGAGGAGCAAGATGGCGACGGAGTAGGTGGACGTACCAACTTCCAACTCCCAGAACCAAAGTGGATTATAACTCAATTTTAAGAACCATCATCTAGATAAACCAACTTTGAACTCAACTAAGTGGACTCTTCAATTAAGGAACACAGAAGAAGCCACATTGAGACTGGTAGGAATAGTGAAAACGTGAAGAGGTCTGCCCAGCTCCCCGGAGCAAACGGCAGCCCGGAGAGACCCGCGTGGTGGGAGGAGAGTTTGGCGGAGAGGGAGGGACCTGGGTCCCAGGAACCAAGCCCCAGCCTGCAGTCCCAGAGCCTAGAAGAGGCGTTTGGACAGTTTTGAGCTGTGAAACAAGTGAGGGAGCTCCCAGGCCTACAGTGTAGGGTATTAGGACCCTTCCCACTCTGCCGAGGGTTGCTGAAAGGGTTTGGTGGCGGCAGGACGCTGAAACGCGGTTCTGTCGGCATGGGCGGAGGCCAAGCTGGTGTGAGCTTGATCTACCCCAGCAGAGGCGGAGGGGACGCGCAAAAGCGGTCCGGAAGCTGCAGACCCGCCTGTAATCCCAGCTATGGGGACAAAGCGGGAGGCCAGGAACAGGCAGAAATCTGCTCTGCGACCCTGCGGAAGCCGGCCCTGACAGCGGGGATGGTGCTAAAACCAGGGACAGGCGGGGGGCTCACGGCTGAGCTCACGCTGCCAGCACCGCCTGGCCGGAGAAACCGCAGTTTGCCATTCTACGTGTGCGAGTGAGCTCCGAGCGCAGGGATGGGGTAGACCCCAAGACAAGTGGAAGCTCGCAGCTGAGCCCACGCTACTATCCCCGCCTGGCCGGAGAAACAGCGATTTGCCATCCTACGTGCACAAGCGGGCTCCGAACGTGGGGGCGGGGTAGAGTCCAGGACGAGTGGAAGTTCACAGCTGAGCAAAAGCCAGCCAGCAAACACGCCCGGCCCAATAAACCTTGGTTTGCGACCCTGCGCAAAGGGCCCTGGCCTCAGGGCGGGGCTAAAGCTCCGGACGGGCAAAGGCTCACAGCTGAGAGCACGTCAAAAGCCCCGCCCAACCCACGAAACAGTGGCGAGCAGACTCTGACTGCGGGTTCAGGGCGGAAGTCTGGAAACAGGCTGGGTCCGCAGCTGAGCAAAGGTGCTCACCTCGACCCTTGGTACTGAGGCTTGTGGCTTGAGTGACAGCCCCTCCCGCGGAGGAAAAGCAGAAATCACAGCAAAAGCCACAGTGGGCCAGCGCTGGCAACACCCATACCCAACCACCCTAGGCAGCGGCAGAGGAGGTGGGGGGCCTGCACACAGACCACACCTAGAGAACACAAAGGCAACAACTACTGGACTCCAGTGGCCACAACTTGCTTATACAAAGACAAAATGGGCAGGCAGAGGAATGCAAACCAAATGAATCAAGAGAAATCCCCAGAGAAGGACCTGAATGAACCAGATATAACCAAATTACCAGAAGCAGAATTTAGAATAATGATAGTAAGGATGTTCAAAGAAATTAGAGCAACAATGGATAGTCATTATGAACACCTAAATAAAGAGATAACAAGTATAAAAAACGAAATTGAAATAATAAAGAAGAATCAGACAGAAATGACAAATACAGTATCAGAACTGAAGACCACAATGGAAGAAATTAAAAGCAGGATGAATCACGCTGAAGATCGAATAAGCGAGTTAGAGGACACAATAAACAAAGGCACAGAAGCAGAAAAGTAAAAGGAAAAGAGACTCAAAAAATGTGAGGAAACTCTAAGGGAGCAGCTCTGTGACAACCTGAAGAGAAACAACATTCGCATCATAGGGGTGCCTGAAGAAGAGGAGAGAGGACAGGAAATGGAAACTTTGTTCAATCAAATTATAGCAGAAAACTTCCCTAAATTAAGGCTGGGAAACACTCCACACGTTCCAGAAGCACACAGAACTCCATTAAAGAGAAACCCAAAAAGATCTACACCAAGACACATCATAGTTAAAATACCAAAGCTAATGGATAAAGAAAAAATTTTAAAAGCTGCTAGGGAAAAAAAGGCTATCACCTACAAAGGAGCCCCCATAAGGATGACATTGGACTTCTCAACAGAAACACATGAGGCCAGAAGGGAATGGCAAGAAATAATCAAAGTAATGCAGAACAAGAACCTACAACCAAGACTACTTTATCCAGCAAGGCTAACGTTTAAAATTGAAGGAGAAATAAAGAGCTTCCCAGAAAAAGAAAGCCTCAAGGAATTCATAAAAACCAAACCAATTATGCAAGAGATACTAAGGGGTCTGTTGTGAACAGTTTAAAGGGAGGAAAAAATAGGGCAAAAGAAGAATACAGCTTTAAAGAATAAAATGGCAATAAACAACTACATATCAATAATAACCTTAAATGTAAATGGATTAAATGATCCAATCAAAAGACATAGGGTAGCTGCGTGGATAAAGAAACAGGACCCATACATATGCTGTCTACAAGAGACACACCTTAAAACAAAAGATGCACATAGACTGAAGGTAAAAGGATGGAAAACAATATTTCATGCAAATGGAAATGAAAAAAAGCAGGGGTAGCAGTACTTATATCAGACAAAATGAACTTTAAAACAAAGGCTGTAGTAAGAGATAAAGAAGGACACTACATAATGATAAAGGGAACAATTCAACAGGAAGATATAACTATTATAAATATCTATACACCAAATATAGGAGCCCCGACATTCATAAAGCAGACTTTGATGGATATAAAGGGCGAGATTAACAGCAATACTATCATAGTAGGGGATTTCAATATCCCTCTAACAACACTGAATAGATCCTCAAGAAAGAAAATTAATAAAGAAACAGCAGACTTAAAGGATACACTAGATCAACTTGATTTAATAGATATCTTCAGAACTTTTCACCCTAAAGCAGTAGAATATACATTCTTCTCAAGCGCTCATGGTACGTTTTCTCGGATAGACCACATGTTAGGACACAAAAATGGTCTCAATAAATTTAAGAAGATTGAAATCATATCAAGCATTTTCTCTGATCACAATGCCATGAAACTAGAAATTAACCACAAAAGAAAAACTGAAAAATACTCAAACACTTGGAAACTAAATAGCATGATATTAAATAATGAATGGATTAAAAATGAGATCAAAGAAGAAATATAAAAGTTTCCAGAAACAAATGATAATGAGCATACATCAACTCAAAATTTATGGGACACAGCAAAAGCAGTTCTGAGAGGGAAGTTTATTGCACTACAGGCATATCATAAGAAGCTAGAAAAAGCTCAAATAAGCAACCTGACCCTGCATCTAAAAGAACTAGAAAAACAACAGCAAATAAAACCCAAGACAAGTAGAAGGAAGGAAATAATAAAGATCAGAGCAGAAATAAATGACATAGAGGCTAAGGAAACAATACAGAGGATCAATGAAACCAGGAGCTGGTTCCTGAAAAGGTAAACAAGATTCATGAACCTTTAACTAGACTCACCAAGAAAAAAAGAGACAGGACTCAAATAAATAAAATTAGAAAGGACAGTGGAGAAATAACAACTGACACAACAGAAATACAAAGCATTGTAAGAAAATACTATGAAGAACTATATGCCAAAAAATTAGACAATCTTGGTGAAATGGACAAATTTCTTGAATCATATAACCTTCCAAAAATCAATCTGGAAGAATCAGAACACCTAAACAGACCAATTACAACAAATGAGATCGAAACAGTAATCAAAAAACTCCCAAAAAAGAAAAGTCCTGGGCCTGATGGCTTCACAAATGAATTCTATCAAAAATTCAAGGAAGAACTAACTCCTATCCTCCTCAAGCTATTTCAAAAAATTCAAGAGGAAGGAAGACTTCCAAACTCCTTTTATGAGGCGAGCATAATTCTGATCCCAAAACCAGGCAAAGACAACACAAAGAAAGAAAATTATAGGCCAATATCCCTGATAAATTTAGATGCTAAAATTCTCAACAAAATATTAGCCAACCGGATCCAGCAATATATGAAAAAAATCATACACCATGATCAAGTGGGATTTATTCCGGAGAGGCAAGGCTGGTTCAATATTCACAAATCAATCAATGTGATTCATCACATAAACAAAAGGAAGGACAAAAATCACATGATAATTTCAATAGATGCAGAAAAGGCATTTGATAAAATCCAGCACCCATTCATGCTCAAAACTCTCAGTAAAGTGGGAATACAGGAATCATTCCTTAACATGATAAAGGCTATCTACAACAAACCCACAGCAAACATCATACTAAATGGACAAAAATTAAAAGCAATCCCCTTAAGATCAGGAACCAGGCAGGGGTGCCCCCTTTCACCACTCTTATTCAACATAGTTCTGGAAGTCCTAGCTACAGCAATCAGACAAGAAGAAGAAATAAAAGGCATCCAAATTGGAAAAGAAGAAGTAAAACTGTCACTATTTGCAGATGATATGATATTGTATATTGAAAACCCTAAAGTCTCAGTCAAAAAACTACTGGACCTTATAAATGAATTCAGCAAGGTGGCAGGATATAAAATTAATACTCAGAAATCAGAGGCATTTCTATATACCAACACTGAACTGCCAGCAAAAGAAATTAAGGAAACAATCCCCTTCACTATTGCAGCCAAAAAAATAAAGTACCTAGGAGTAAATTTAACCAAGGAGGTTAAGGACTTGTACTAGGAAAATTATAAAACATTGATAAAAGAAATCAAGGAAGATACAAACAAGTGGAAGCATATACCGTGCTCATGGCTAGGAAGAATAAACACCATTAAAATATCTATATTACCGAAAGCAATTTACAAATTCAATGCAATACCAATTAAAATACCAATGACATACTTCAAAGATATAGAACACATATTCCAAAAATTTATATGGAACCAAAAAAGAACACGAATAGCCTCAGTAATCTTAAAAAGAAAAAATAAAGCAGGAGGTATCATTCTTCCAGATATCATGGTTTACTATAAGGCCATTATACTCAAGACAGCCTGGTACTGGCATAAGACCAGGCACATAGATCAATGGAACAGAACAGAGGACCCAGAAGTAAACCCACAGCTTTATGGACAACTGATATTTGACATAGGAGGAAAGAACATACAATGGAGTAAAGACAGCCTCTTTAACAAATGGTGTTGGGAAAATTGGACATCTACCTGCAAAAAAATGAAACTAGACCATCAGCTTACACCATTCACAAAAACAAACTCAAAGTGGATAAAAGACTTAAACGTAAGCCCTGAAACCATAAGCATCTTAGAAGAAAACATAGGCAGCAAGCTCTCCGACATCTGTAGCAGCGGTATATTTGCCGATTTATCTCCACGGGCAAATGAAATAAAAGGCAAGATAAACAAATGGGACTATATCAAACTAAAAAGTTTTTGCACAGCTAAGGACAATAAGAACAGAATAAAAAGACAAACCACACAATGGGAGAACATATTCGACAGCACATCTGATAAGGGGTTAATAACTAAAATTTATAAAGAACTTATAAAACTCAACACCAGGAAGACAAACAATCCAATCAAAAAATGGGCAAAAGAAATGAATAGAAATTTCTCCAAAGAGGACATACAGATGGCCAATAGGCATATGAAAAAATGCTCAACATCACTAATCATTAGAGAATTGCAAATTAAAACCACAATGAGATATCACCTCACACCAGTCAGAATGGCACTCATCAGCAGAACAACACAGAATAAGTGCTGGCGAGAATGTGGAGAAAAGGGAACCCTTCTGTACTGCTGGTGGGAATGCAGACTAGTGCAGCCACTATGGAAAACAGTTTGGAGATTCCTCAAAAAATTAAAAATCGAACTGCCTTTTGACCCAGCTATCCCACTTATAGGAATATACTCTAAGAACACCATAACACTGTTCGAAAAGAAGAAATGCGCCCCCATGTTTGTGGCAGCATTGTTCACAATAGCGAAGATCTGGAAACAGCCCAAATGTCCGTCAGAAGACGAGTGGATTAAAAAGCTATGGTACATATATACTATGGAATACTACTCAGCCTAAGAAATGATGACATCGGATCATTTATAACAAAATGGATGGTCCTTGATAACATTATACGGAGTGAAATAAGTAAATCAGAAAAAAAGAAAAACTGAGTACAGCATGATTTCATACATAGGTCGGACATAAAAGTGAGACTATGAGACATGGAGAAGAGAGTGGTGGTTATGGGGTGGGGGGAGGGAGGAGAGGGAGGGAGAGGGGGGAGGGGAGGGACACAGGGAAAACCAGATAGAAGGTGACAGAGGACAATTTGACTTTGGGTGACGGGTATGCAACACAATTGAATGATAAGATAGCCTGGAGATGTTTTCGTTATACATATGTACCCTGATTTATTGGTGTCACGTCATTAAAATTAATAATAATAAAAAATAATTAGAATCTGAGTCTGAAAGTCTTAAAATCATTGAGCAAGTTGAGGTTACGGATTCAGAAGGCATGGTAGAAACCATTACTGTGACTTCACTAATGTGTATACTCTGTAAGGTGAAAAAATATAGAAAAATGAACAAATAAATATTTACTGAGTGCCTACTGTATGCAAAATGTAACAAAGAGCTGGGTGAGTGTACGTTCAAAAATGAACAAGAAAGGAGAAAACAACCCAAATGTCCATTAATGCATGAACTAGTAAACAAAATGTGGTTCATACATAAAATGGAATGTTATTCAGCCTATAAGAGGAATGAAATTCTTCCATATGAGACAATATGGATAAATCTTGAAGACATTATGCTAAGTGAAATAAGCCAGACACTAATGACAAATATTGTATGATTCCACTTATATGAGGTAGCTAAAAGAGTCAAATTCATAGAGAGGGGAATAGAATCATGGTTGCCATGGAGTTGGGGGGTGGAGTGAGGTGGGAGGAATGGGAGCTATTCTTCAATGGGTACAGAGTTGGTGTTTGGGATGATAGAAAGGTACTGAAAATAGATAGTACTGATGATTGCCCAAATGTCAATGTACTTAATGACTCTGAACTGTTCACCTAAATTGCTAAGTTTTATGCTATGCATATTTTAACACACACCAAAAATCAATCAAACACACACACACACAGACACACGGAGTCCTTTTATGCCTCCAGACATTTGAGTTTAAAAAGAGAAGGTACAAGGTCCTGGCTAGTTGGCTCAGCGGTAGAGCGTTCGCCTGGCTTGTGGAAGTCCCAGGTTCAATTTCCAGCCAGGGCACACAGGAGAAGCGCCCATCTGCTTCTCCACCCTTCCCCTCTCCTTTCTCTCTATCTCTCTCTTCTCCTCCCGCAGCCAAGGTTCCATTGGAGCAAAGTTGGCCCTGGCTCTGAAGGTGGCCCCATGGTCTCCGCCTCAGGCACTGGAAAGGCTCAGGTTGGAACGAAGCAATGGCCTAGAGGGGCTGGGTATCGCCCCCTGATGAGCATGCCGTGTGGATCCCGGTGGCGCGCATGCGCGAGTCTGTCTCCCTCCCCGCTTCTCACTTCGAAAAAATACAGAAGGTGGGGGGCGGTAAGGTACAGTTACAATTAGGGGAAGGAAGCCTAAATTGACGCAGTGCAGGATGAAAGAATGAAGCTGATAACCCTGAAGCAGCACTCACTTTTGCCTAGGAGACTCAGAAAGCACTTACTAGTCATTATAATTATCTATTTATCTGGCTCCCCTATGATATTGTGAGTACCCTTACACCAGGGACTCCGGTTTTCTTCTTTCTCTCCAGAACCGAGTGCCAGCAACAAAGTAGCATCTCAATATAGACTTGAGGAATGATTCTTTGAGGAGGGCCGCAGCCCAAAGTATCTGCCGTTTGGAAACACGTTTAAGGATAAACTCCTAAACTGCACAAGGGGCTGAGAGAGTATTCCAGGTTTCCGCCCCGCTAGTTTATGCCCGACGCCTTCGCCATCCTTCGCTCCTCTTAGGCGGTCCCTGCACCTTATGGAGCTCTTGACCTGAGGCGGTGCCTCCCTACTGCTGCGGCGAGTAATCCCAGTAATCCCGGGGGGGGGGGGGGGGAGTCCTGGAGCGCCCAAACCGACAGCTACCTGTAGTCTAAAAAGGGTCTCTGAGCGGGCCAGGTCTTCCCGGAGAAGTGAAGCAGCCCAGAACTCGGTGGTAACAAAGCAAAACGCCAGCCAGCGACGGGGTCAGCACGGCACCGCGCCACCGCCAGAGGGCAGCCCTCCCCAACGCGGTCTCCATCCCTCCCCACAGCCGCCCGGACAATTTCTGCGTCCATGCCAGCCGGACGCGCGAGAGGGAGGTCACCGTGTGGTCCCCAGCTAGCCTCACGGAAAGGTGTCTCGTCCCTTGCACCAATTTGAAGGGGTGAGGCGGCGTGCCCCGCTTTGGGCTGAAAGCTGGGTACGCATTAGGGAGGGAGGCGGTGGGGTGGAGGACGAGGGAAACGAAAAGAGGACGCGCACGAAATGAAACGCTTAAGTGTCCGCGCTCGCGGAGTTTTACGAGCGCAGAACTAAAACTTATATTCAATCATGTAGCTTAACTAAAACAAATAAAGCAAGTGGACTGCCCAAATGTGGGGCTTTAGTAAAGCTCATTCAAATCTCTGTTAATAGTCCCTGCAGCGGTCCTCCTGGGTTGATCTTCCTCCCTGACCTTCAGTAAATCCTAACACTTTCTTCTGAATGGCCAGAAGATACTTTGCCACGTTTTAAAAACGATTTCAGGGAACAGCCCTTTAACCCTTGGGGCTTCAGAAGGCTAACAAACGCAACTCCGGGTCACTCTCCACGCCCTTCTTGGTCAGACAAGTTCAGGGCGGTGGTAACGAGGGAATGACGGCTGTAACTGATCATCTTAAGTAACTAATGGTCGGCGAACAAATTCTTCCTCTCTGTTTCATCTTTAAGTACACACTAACCTTCAGTCCAACGAAAATCATGGTGTTTATTTAGATATGGACTGAGCGGTACTTAAAAAAGTTAAACTTTCAAATGTAAAAGTGAACTCCTTGGTAAGGACTCCTGGCTACATCAACAAAGCAATGTAATGCTTGATTAATAGTGCTGATTAATGTTGGCTCATGTTAATCCTGAAACCATTATAATAATTAAATGGCTCGGCCATATATCAAACGAGAGTCAGTGAAAAATAATTTATTTAGAACTTTGAGACATTCTCATAGATCTTTCAAATCTATGATGAACTTTATGGGTCATTTCTAAGTATAACTGGTTGGTAGCCGTTCTCAGCAACAAAAACTCGATTTTAAAGTAAGTCCTAAAAAAGTCGTAAATGGGGAATAGTTTATTTTTGAGACTCTGTGATTGATAAGAGGAATAATGAAATGTTTCGAAATGTGAAAAGTATTTGGTTGATAAAGTGATATACACACGAGCAGCTGATGATTGCTTCTACAGAAAGCCATTGAGTTTCGATTCTCAGTTCTTGTCAAGTGGCCATTTTAATCAGAAAGCTAAAAATTTGAGGCAAGTTCCCCACTTTGAAATAGAAGTGTTTTAGGAAATGCCAAAATCCAAAAGGTATGGCTATGTGAGTGTGAATTCCACAGCTATTATGATTTTTTCACTAGCAAAAACAGTTTGTGACATTCTATAGCCAAACCTTGGTATACATAAAATAGAATCATATTTGAATTATTCTCACTCACTTGTCTGTCACCTGAAAAGGAAAATTGAGTTGACCAGAACTTGAATTTTAGTTTTTAAATTTTCGTTTCTTTTCACAAGTAGGTATTGGGAATATTTCGTGAATTTTCAAAAAAAATTTTTTAATGGGTCTGAGAATTTTGTCATTGTAATTTTTATTAAGCCCACCTGAGTAGAGATGTATGCATACATTATAGTAATTTAAGTATTTGTAGATTACTGTGAAGTGTTGATTAGAATGTTCTTTTTACTGCTAACTATGGAGTCCTTTACCCCAATATGAAAAAGCTTTTTTGAGTCGTTTCTAGGTACAAGTGCTTTGCATGTATTTGTGTTTTCATTAAATGTTTCCATTTCTTCTCAGCATTCAATCATAACTTTCTTTATTCCCCTGAAAATTTTCAGATCGTCTCTTTAGGGTGGCTTAGTTTAGCTGTCAAGTTTCTCAAGCATTCAGTTGCAGATAAGTGACTAAAACACCAGCCTAACACCATTTTTATTAACAGATAGTGGAAAGCAAACGCCTTTGGAGAAGAACTGAAGGAGCCAGGTTGAAAGGTCAATAAACAATTATTGTGCTTAAACTGGGGGGTCAGCGGGGTGTTTCTCATCAGATTTGATGGGGGAGCCGTTCGTCCAATCTAGGGAAGATGGGACAACCCAACAGACCTCAGAGCCATTCCCGGGATAAACTCAGGCGATGGAGTGTTGTTTGTCCTAACCTAGCTGGACTGGCTCCAACAGGCCGTGGAATGGTCAAACCGTCGCATCACAGGAGTGCTTCTGAAGCTAGGGCTGAGGGCTATGAAGAGAAGGCTGGGAACTCTAACTCTTGCCATGGGTCAAGAACATCGCGGGCGAATGCATAATTCATGTCTCAGCCTATTTGGCAAGGAATCGTGGGGTCCTCTCTCCGGCTCACTCTTCTCAGTTCTTGCTCCCTCCTACGGGTGAACTTTCCAGAGCCCGGCTGAGCTCCTAGACTTTCTTTCCTTTCCCTTGGTAGCGCTCTGACGTGCACACCATGTGACAGGCCTCCTTCTGCTATAAGCCGAGTAAAGGTCCGCCCTCTCCTGGTCTCAGCCCTTGCCTCGCCGAGCTCTGTCCTTAGCCTCTCACCCATCCCGAACCCTATCTGGCGTGTCAACGCTCAGACTTGCTTTCCCACGGCTCTTCCACCCGCTCCTCAACTGACCCAGCCAGGGGCGCTCGGAGAGGAGAAGGTCAAGTCCCTAGCCAGGGTGGGGTGCGCGCGAAGCCAAAGGAGCGCAAAGACCTCGGGGCGACAGCGGCTGTAAAGGAGTTACAAAATAGCAGCGCAAGCCTCGGCCGCCTACGGACAGCCCTGGTGCGCTGTTTGAGCCGCAGCAGCGCCCCCAGCGTGGCGCCCCGGGGCCGGGCCCGCCGCCCGGGACTCGGGCTGGGGCGCGGCGTGAGCCCGGAGTCCGGCGCCCTTATGCGCCGCCCCAACGCCACAGCGCAACAGCTATGACCTTGAGCACGGAGATGTCCGATGCCTCCGGCCTCGCGGAGGAGACAGACATCGATGTGGTGGGGGAGGGAGAGGACGAAGACGATGAGGAAGAGGAGGACGACGAGGGCGGCGGTGGCGGGTCCCGTCTGGCTGTCCCTGAGCAGCGGCGGCGGCGGCGGCGGCGCTCGTACGGCGGCGAGGACGAGCTAGAGGACCTGGAGGAGGAGGAGGACGACGACGATGACATCCTGCTGGCCCCACGGACTGGGGGCTCCCCGGCGCCCCCGGGGCCAGCCCCCGCGACGGGACCCGGGGCTGGAGGGGGCAGCAGCACGGGTGGCGGCGGCGGCGGCGGCGGGAGCGCGGGTGGCGGCGCCAAGAACCCCCTGGTGAAGCCGCCCTACTCGTACATCGCACTCATCACCATGGCCATACTGCAGAGCCCCAAGAAGCGGCTGACGCTAAGCGAGATTTGCGAGTTCATCAGCGGCCGCTTCCCCTACTACCGGGAGAAGTTCCCCGCCTGGCAGAACAGCATCCGCCACAACCTCTCACTTAACGACTGCTTTGTCAAGATCCCCCGCGAGCCCGGCAACCCTGGCAAAGGCAACTACTGGACGCTCGACCCCGAGTCCGCGGACATGTTCGACAACGGCAGCTTCCTGCGTCGGAGGAAGCGCTTCAAGCGGCAGCCACTGCTCCCGCCCAACGCCGCCGCCGCGGCCGCCGAGTCGCTGCTGCTCCGCGGCGCGGGGGGATCAGGGGGAGCCGGCGACCCAGCGGCAGCCGCCGCACTCTTCCCGCCGGCCCCGCCGCCGCCCCCGCATGCCTACGGCTACGGCCCCTACGGCTGCGGCTATGGCCTGCAACTGCCGCCCTACGCGCCGCCCTCGGCCCTATTTGCCGCCGCCGCTGCCGCCGCCGCCGCTGCCTTCCACCCGCACTCGCCTCCGCCGCCCCCGCCGCCGCACGGTGCGGCCGCCGAGCTGGCCCGGACCGCCTTCGGCTACCGGCCGCACCCGCTCGGTGCCGCCTTGCCGGGTCCCCTGCAGTCCTCCGCGACCAAGACGGGCGGTCCGGGCGCCCCGGCTCTGGCGCGCTCGCCTTTCTCCATCGAGAGCATCATCGGGGGCAGCCTGGGCCCCGCCGCCGCCGCTGCCGCTGCGCAGGCCGCCGCCGCCGCGCAGGCCTCGCTCTCACCCTCGCCGGCGGCGGCGCCGCCCGCGCCCGGACCCGGCAGCGGTGGCGGCTGTGCGGCTCAGGCGGCCGTAGGCCCGGCCGCCGCGCTCACTCGTTCACTTGTGGCCGCCGCGGCCGCCGCAGCCTCCTCGGTCTCCTCGTCGGCCGCCCTGGGAACTCTGCATCAAGGGACTGCCCTGTCCAGTGTCGAAAACTTTACTGCTAGGATTTCAAATTGTTAATAACGCTATGTTAGCGCGCTTGAGAAAGAGAAGGTAGGAATCCCGCTCCTTTTTTTTATTTGGTGATCTGGCGTCCTGTGCGCTCCTCCCGGCGCGGCCCCTCCCGACCTCGCGCTTCCCATTTTCGCCGCGTCGGATGCTCGAGACTGGCAACAACAGCTCGACCCTGCCCTGGCTCTGCGGGTCTCTTTATTTATGCGAAGTCGGCCTATGCTGCAGCCCCCAGCCCGGGGTGGGGAGGAAGAGGGTGCTGGTGGGGTCCGCCCTGTCTAGGCACGAGGGGCTTCCTTGACTTTTGGAAAATCTTAAAATTTCTAAGCCTTTTTGGGGTCTAGAGATTCTCAGGTCCAGGCGTTAAAAAAAAATGTTCAAGGACGAATACATAAATATTAAATGTCCTGAAGAATGCCAGCGACGCAATAGATTTTATTTGAAGACACTTGTCTGGTGTACTTTTTTCATGAAAAGGAAAAAAACCTGATTAACATGTTTACACAAGGGGAAAAAATCAAAATTATTTCTTATTTTAACCTGTGTTTTGTATCATAATAGACGTGGAGTTTTAATTTTGTACTTACTGCGTATTCTTTACAAGGAGTATTGTAAATTTTACTGGCAATTATTGTACTATTCTAATGTAAGATTTTTACACTTTTTTCATAAATAAAATGCTTAATTTTCAAAGAAAACCTACCAAGAGAATTGGCTTCAGTGGCCCCCTTCTTAGTTTACTTTCTTTTCTGCTAAAAAAAAAAAAAATGAGAGAAGTAAGAGCCCATTATAGAAAAGGCAGTATTTTTTCTAAGAGAATTTAACAAAAATATCATTACAGGAGATCAGAAGTTATTTTAAAATGACTACAAATAAAAGAAGTTATTTTGGTATACATTTTCAAATCTCATTCTATTCCATTTTGATGAGCATTGCGGCTATTTAAAATTAAATCCACAGTACCCTAGGGTAACTTTATAGAATTTTTCATTTTATTTTTGAGCTTTCTACTTTAACTTCCATACACGTTTGAGCACAAAATGGTATATATCTTTAAAAACTCTACAACATAGTTTTATATAGTAGTGGAAGCAACACAAGTAAATAGGCAACTTTTAGTTTTAAATTTTTAATAGACATCAGTTAAATATCCTTAAAAACTATTTACATATCCAAAATAAATTGTAGTTGAAAGTCTGGTATTTAAAGCTACTATTTCCTCAACAAAAGGAATTCCAGTAATTGCATAAAGAGGGATATTTTTAATCCCCAAAAGAAAACATCAAAATTCTAGTTTAAATAATAAGAATGAAAATGCATCAGATGTTTATTGAACTAATTGAATTTATACAACTTATATATTTTGAATATCTTTTTTTCTAATTCTGAATGTTTTTGTTAAACTATTTGTTGCAGGCAATTTTTAAATCATGAAAAAATGTGAGACTCTAGTTCTGATCACTACGGATGTTACTGTGGGTTCCAAATAAAACTCAGGCATGCATAATATGTAATTTAAGTGCTTAATATCCATGAGTTGTAGTGAAGGTAAAATCTGTTTATTGAAACTTTTCATATATCCGGACAGGTTTGTATCTGAAGATTTGCAGATTTAATCTAGCAAGTTAACGAAGACGATATTATAGGCCGGTATTTACATGCATTCTTGACGCCCTGTACTCTGGTTTATTTTTAGGGAGGAAAAAACTGACTCAATCTCAAAATTAAGTTCTGTTGGGTTTTTTTTTCCTATGAAATGTTCAGAAGAAATTAAATGAGTTTAAACACATACACCCTTAAGCTTACCGCGAAATATATAGATACAAGTTGAAGTATGACCAGACAAAAATCTCATATACAAAAGTTACTTTTATTCTAGCCTATCTAAGGGAGAGGAGAAATTGGAACCGAGCACATCCAACGCCACTGCCACCCGCGTGGAGAGGCATTAGCAGGCGGAACCCAAAGGGCACAGGTATTATTGGCACACCTCACAGCCTTCTGTAACATGTAGATCTGACATTTCAATCTGAAAATAATGATGAAGAGAGAGTGAAGGAACAAACACGTGTGTGATTATTCGCATGAGGCTTGAATGACCTGAAAGCAAGGAATCCCGCCTAGTCCGTCTGGATGTTCAGATTCCTGAATCTTTTTTAAAAATGCCCTGATGAGCCCCACCTCCCAGGTTGTCAGTACTCTTAAGGGAAAGACAAAGGTAGGCACTGGGCTATTCAATCTTGTCCTTGCCCCAGTCCGGGAGTTTGGGTTCCAAATTACCAGCGCCATATAGAGAGACTGCCAGCGCGCATCGTGAGCCCTGAGCCATAAGAAAAAGTGTACCCAACCTGCCAGCCTCAGTCTCAATTTTTGCATCCTTCGGGTACACCTACTCCACCCTCCCAGTTTGAAGTTCTGCAGTCGGCTTTGCTGGTCCTTCCAGCCTGCCCTGCTGTTGGAGAAGATATGGGGCAGCCCAATGATGTGTGGGCTGGGACAGGAGTGGGCTCTGGGCTGTAGGGCAAGGGCCTTAGGGCAGGCGAGGATTGGGCGATGGGCCATAGACCGCTCGAGCTGGGAACACTGGGTGTGACCCATCAGGCCGCCTGGGTGAGCAGGTGCTGGAAACAAAGGCCGCTGGGCTACTGTGGCCTTTGATGGGCAAGGACGTCCCTTCCTGGGGCTCCTCATTCGCATGCAAATCCAGCTCTGGTATCCCTTTTCTTTGAAGGCAAACAGAAGGATGTTTGTGTGTTTGTAAGGATGAAGCCTGCTTGAACAAGCCTTCCTCAATAGGCTGGGTCTCTGAAAAATAAACCGGTTGGACAAACATTGGCCACCAGCTCTCCTCCTCCCAAGTACAAAGTGTGGATTTGCTACAACTCATTAACCCGAATCTTTTCTCTCCTTTTTCTCGTTTTTCTGCTCATCAAATGCCCCTGTAGAGCCTGGAGACAAATGAGGAAGCCAGTCAGGAGGGAATTGCAGTTAATAGGGAGAGGGATATATTGGGGCTAATGGTTAGGGCAGATCCTGGAGAAGGACCACACAAAAAGGAGCCTCTTCATTCAGGGCTCTGTTGTGCCGCAGAGATTTAATCTGCAGCTAGATTTAGCCAAATGTTATCTATTGCGGGGGTAATGAAGCCCTTATGGATTGAATTGCTCCTTGTACCACACATGGTGTCATGACCTTAGATTGTTTCTTGGTTGGTTTCTTTTTTCTCTCCTGGGTAATTATTTTATTTCTTTTAAATAAGAAGCTAGTGCTTCTTCTGCTCAATAATGTGTTTACTCTCTATCCCTTTCCCCTGTATTTATTCAAGAGCCACTTCTCTTTCTCTTAAAAAATAAATAAATAAAAAGAAAAAAGAAAAAGGAAAACTGGGAAGGAGAAGGTAAAAATATGATGGCCATTTTCTCCATATTTTTTTACTTACTGAGGTGGGTGTCCATCTACACGTCTTTACTTCCCTGTCCCCTGCTCAGGGGCCCTTTCCGGCCCAAACTTTCTGCTGATGGAACTAAAATTTGGGGTATATTTATTATCTAAATTCTTATAGTAAATGTAGTAAGCAACCATTTGGGATAAAGGCTTTGCCCTTCACAATTTTTTTTTCTTTTTTTTAAGCCACCATTTTTTCCTGTGGTCTGTCCTCTGAGAGAGCTGGGGGCAGTGGTTGTTCTGATGTAAGGTGATTATTTTGATGGAATACCAGCCTGTGTCATTTATTAAAAGCTGTTTGAGGCCAATGGTTGTGCTGGCTTTGTTTTCCTCCCTATGGCCCCAATGGCTCTGATTTCTTTGCTTGATTGAGGACCTAGCTTGGAGCAACTAACAGTGTTATTACAACTGCTATTGATGGGTAGGGATCTGATCTGACTACCCAATGCCAGGAATCAAAGACTATAATTTTAGTTTTAAAATTCTTTGCTAGCTACACATTTTGCTCATACCTGTTTTTATTACTGACTGAGAAAAGTTATTTGAGGGCAACTTAAAGATCACAATAGCATCAAACTCAATCCAAATCAGTAATCTGCCTGGGTACAACCCTGGTGTCTCTGGGTTCCTACAGGGGGTCACCTCTAATGCTAGGGGTCTCCTTCCCCCTTCAGAAATTAACCAGACAAGGACAGGCCTGGGGAACAGAGGGCAAGTGAAGCGGGCCTGGCATTGTCAGCATCCATTCTTGTCTCTACCAGCTTTCTGGTGTTGCAGCTGGTTTACACACATGCACACACAGGCGTGCATGCTCATTGCCCATCAGCTGCCACTTGCCTCTCCTCTCCCCTATGATTTTATAATTAGGCATATGCTTTTTGTTGGTAAATGTGTTTGATGTCATGGCCAGTGAAACGTGCAGTGTTTATAGGGCCACAAATGTAAATGTGTAAATATGTTTAGTGTAAAATCTGGCCCTTCGACTTTAGCAATAAATATCCTGCCAACTCAGATACGATTACATTTGACAGAAAGATGGAGAATCTGATCGTGACCAGCTGCTCAGGACTCTTTGGGGCTTATAATTTCCCAACTGAATTCACTTTTCAGATGATTTCTTTGTATGTTACATCTCTCTAATCACATCTTTTTCTTGATGTAAATGGCTTGGATTCTTTGCTTTTTATTATTGACCCCTCTGGCATGCAGGAAACTTCCTGGTTCATTCCTCCTGCTTCTTTACCAAGAAAATACTATTCAGTAACGAGCAAAACACACACAGAACCAACAACTGATTATTATCACTGATCCCTTTTTGAGTCCCGAGTCTCCAGGTGTGATATGATGGTTAGGAAGAGAAATGAGGGTAGATTGTGAGCTCAGACCCACATTTATAATTTTCCTGATCATATCATCATTATCTTAACTTTAAAAATTATTTCGAGCTACTCTACCTTTTAAAAGTAAACATTTTAGGAAAGTACACATTACATACAGAAAGTTGCACCAATTTCACCCAACTTTCCAAATATGAACACACCCATGTAACCAGCATCAGATGTTACCAACACCACAGAAACCTTTTCCTGTGCATGCCAGCCACTTCATTCAGCACACGTTAACTTTCTAGAAGGACTTTCACTAATATTTCTCTCAACTACACTGTGAAATGGAGAGGACAAGAATTATTAATGACCCTACTTTACAAATAAAGATATCAAGGCTCAAAAGATATGAAGTGACTTGCTCAATGTTGCAGCTACTGGGACTTCAGCATTTAAATCCCATATTATTTCCATTACATTACACTGCCACTTTGTTGACATCATTGTGATTTATTAAACACCCACTGTGATGGGGCAATTGCCTTAGAGATCACTATGTAGAAGAATCACTTCTCATGCACTTGTTTGGATTCTTGCTAGACCTGCCTGCCTTCCTGTCATCTTAACTCAGTTCTCCCCAAAGTTCCCCCAGCTCCTTGTTTTAGATGCATTTGGAATCTATAGCTAATTATTTCAGATGTACCAGCTTCCTGCATCTAGTTCTATGTAACACTCTCCTGGAGCCACTTTTTCAAAAAAGAGTTGCTTTTTTTTTTTTTCAGCAATCTTTTTTAAAACATCACACACACAAAAACAACTTACCTTTTCACATTTGTACTATTTGTCTCTTTCTTCTGTCTCTCTCACTGATTTTTAGTGGCCCAAATCTGCCAAACTGGCAGAACTTTTTGCTAACCTGTTAAGCAGGTCTTTATAATGAGACCTAGGATCACATCCTTATCGTGTGGAAAGGGAAGACTATGTAAGAGTCAAATCAACTAACTAACATTTAATGAGAAAGCAAATCATATTTCTTCAAACGTGCCCACCCTCCCTCCAGACGCCTCTATAACACTTTACTGTCATTGAACATCTGGATGTGACGTCCCTTGAATGGGTCCTGTTAGCCCTTACATAATTAATCCACTGCACTGAAGCCTCTAAGGGCAGTCCCACCTGGAGTTTGACCTGCTTGGCCAGAGGTCTCCCTAAAATGCCTCTGAGGGGCAGGAATTCCAGACCACCTGCTGGAATCATATCTTCCCCTTGATGTTAATAGCCCATCCTTGTCCATTGTCGAAGAAGCGTATTGAAGCCCGGCTTCCTCAGGCAGGTGCTGGGACCAGTACTTTGTCCCTTCCCAGAACATTGAGGCTGGAGTCAACATGGGATTGCACCTAGTTCTGAGCTGCAGACTGCCTACAGAAATGTATGTGGTGATCACCTCCCACCACCACCACTAAGGGACAGTGCTTAATGCAAAATAACAGTGATTTTCTAGTGGTTTTCTTAAAATCAGAACTATTTTTTCTTTTAAATTCCAGATTGTAAAAGACATCAAAAGCCCGTACCGGGAAGAAAAAGTAAGTATCAGAAGTTTTATTTAGAGGACCTGGAAAATTCTAATTCTGAATTATAAATGAGGAGAAGTCTGGAAAGCTGTTTTTCTATTCTTAAAGTGAAAGTGACTCTGTTTTTCAAAATAGAGCATTTCCTTGTACATAGGATGCTGGAGTTAAGTAGAATCTACCTCGGTGAAGCAGAGTGCAAGCCATATAAAATCCATCTATAGGTCTGTGAGTGCAAGCCCCCCGAGCTCCAGGAGGGGATCAGGAAGGCCCCGGTGGTTGAGGATGAATCTAAGACCATGAGGCCTTGCCTGGGTCTCTCTATCCCAGAGGCAGCAAGGCAGGTACAAACTAGAGGTACTCTCTTATTTGCAACTATGGGTCAATAACTGACTGGCAAAGAAAAAAGGAGGGGCAGGTATTAATTATGGCAGAAAGCCAAAACTTTTTTGCATGCTTGTTTAGGAATTCCTGCTAATATAATTGAAAGGCAGATATTTTCAGCAATAAAAGAACATGACACACTTTCTGAAAAGTCAACAAAGAAGGGTTATCATGAATAAAAAATTAGTTTGGTTCTCTATTTCTATTATTTATCAGTTTTATGCAAAGTTTCATATATGAAAATGACTGTGATAAGATTATGTACTGTTAAATGATTGATTATGGAGAGGAAAAAAACCACAAGCCAAAACAATCTCCAAAGCTCACAACAGAAGAAATAAGACTAGGTTGAAATTAAATGTTAGATCAGTTTCCATACTCATTTATAGTTTTGGGGAATGTGGACATGGGTTGTGAGAGTCAAGTAAAACTATATGGAAATGCTTTGGAAAACACAAAACCTATACATATGTATAGAGTGATGTTCCCTTTTTGACTTCTTTCACATCCTTATTCTTCCAGAAAACAAAAACTTACAAACTTTGGAGTATACCCACCTCCTTAAATTAACTAAGAAAAATTTTTGGCTCTATGTAAAAACTCATCTTTCTTCAAAATTCCTACCCCATTTATGAAATTGTCACTTAACCCTTTCTAGGTACAGTGAGGAAAAAGATGTGGCACTGTGTTTCTAGCCAGATGTGTATTTGGACAGACAACTTTCTCCTCCCTTCTAAAATAAACAAACCAATGGTGTTTTAAATCCACTCTTCTAGTCTCTTGCTCTGCTTTCTCTAGTTACTTATCTCCCAGTCATCTCTTTAACCTCTAAGCTCTGAAAAGTGGGATTAGTCTGCAGTATTTATGGAGCACCTGCTACATTGCAAGTCTTCCTCCTTTAAATATAAGAAACAAATGAAATAATTTCCTTCACCAAGTTGCCTCTAATAACATAAGCATACTATGTAAGTGGGACAAGAGGAGCAAGTCTTTCATGACGGAACAATGGGGTGGAAGGAAGGCTGACAAGGTAATTTTTTTCCATTTATCCATTTAACAGAACCACTTAAAAGATCTTAATAGTCTATAAACCAGACTGAAGCTGTCTGCTTTTTAGCAATATCTTTCCAGTGTGGCAGCTGACTCACAAAATGCCTAAAACACCTAAGTAAGTGCTTATGTGGCATGGAGATAAATCAGTGGCAAACTCCTCCATACAGAGAACTGGAATTTGAGTTTTCTTCCAAGTTTTTCAGTTTATTTTTTGAAACTAATAGTTACCTATTAGTCTTATTATCTATTAGTCACCAGTTCTTCCCTGTGAAGACTTTATAGGAGGGGAGGATGATTTGTGATCAGGTCCATCACAAAATGCTCATAGTACTGTGAACTGAGACTTGACCTACACAGAATGAGTTTGTGTTCACATGGGTTTGTGAAGCATTAAATACAGAGGCACAGTGAAAACTCCTAGGATGCTTTATTCCATACTTTGACATTTTATTACAAGTAAAGACAATAAGAAACAATACTGAAAAATAAAGTACGGTACATTTTACTTGTATTCTTTTATAAACTTTAAATATTTTCCACTTGCAGAAATTGTAGACACATCAATATGCAAACTAAGTCCAGATTTGGGATCATGGGGGTTGCATAGGCACCCAAGGGTTTTTCAGTATTCAATTCAAACATTAATTTCACCTTTAAGTTGTTATTGCCAAGGGACTGTGGTAAGTCATCACGGTTGGGTCTTGTTTTCATCTTCAAAAGTAGGGGTACAGAGGACAAAAATAAAATGCTGAGTTCTGTGTTCTGTTTTAATATTTAAGGAATTTAATATTTCTTTGCCTTCCTCTTGTTTCCCTCCCCTCCTCCCATCCCTTTGCATACATAGCAGGAATCCAGAAAACTACCCCCCCACACGTCTTTAGAATTTGTGGGACGGGATCCCTTATTTTAGGGAGTTGGTGGGTGCAAGTTGTTATTGTAACTCTATTCTGTAACTAAAGCTCTGGCATGTAATAAATCTCTCCCCAAAGACTTTGGATCTTTGATTTGAAAAAGCAGATTCCTTTTGTGGAAACAGTTGACAGCAACCTAAAAGGATTAGTTGCATTCCACATAAGATAATTTTTACTGGCAACATTTTGAAACGATTTGGTCCCTTTCAGACTTGAACGTCCAGAAAAATGATCTAACGAGAGACTTGTATTGTTTTCCTTTGTCTGTGAATCCGTTTGCCGCTTGTGCCAATGTCTCGATAGGGTTTTGACAGAGTTCTCCTGAGTAGTACACCGAATTAATTTTTGATTGCCCTTTCTACTTGGTTTGTTACTTACTTAGGCCAGGGACGCAGACGTGTTTTCCCAACGTCAGCCCCTAAAATGATGCGGGAGCCGATGGGTTGTTTCTCGGTGGCGCCGTATCTGGGAGGGGGCACAGGGACCCGTCGTCGCTTGCTGAGGGCCAAGCGTTTGATGCTCAAATGCCTGGTCCACGGACGCCAACATCTAGGACGCCGGGACGTCGCTTGGGTGGGCGAAGCAGCGGGTACTTCCCAAACCTTCACCGTTTGAAAGTTCTCTGTTCATCTGGATGCGATGCTAAAAGCAAGAGGGCGAAAGGAGAGATAATTTTGCTTCTCCTTCCTAACTAGCCTGCACCCTAAAAAAGCCCCAAACCAAAAGCCAAAGAAGGCCTGCCTTCTACTATACTTCGGCGGCTTGTGCTGCTGCGCGCGGCCGCGGGCGACTGCGCTCCCGCCTCCTCTGACCCTTTCCACTGTTTATTTTGTTGTCAGCGGACTTATCAAGATGTTAGTTGCTGGAGGTTCTGACCTGCTCGGGCGCTTTGGCTGCTCAGCCCAGGCTTTCCCTCTGTTTTTACACCTGCACAAACTCCACCGCACTCCCCAGTCTGATTTATAGCCCAATTAAAGGTTCAGTGTTCTTGAAGCCACCCGCGCCGCTCCCTTTCCCGCTTCCCGCCAGCCGTAGGGAGAGCTGGAATGCGTGGGGCTGGGCCCTCTGCGCCTGGGGACCAACGCACGGTCGCGGAGCGCACCGGGACGACCCGGAGGGGCGGTGGCGCTGGTAGAGGGCCTGCTCCGGAACAAGGGCAAAGAAACCTCTCAAGCTCGCACCCGAAGCCGCGCGCAATTAAGCCTCATACCCAGAGGCGGGTTGAGGTCGGTTGAGGCCCGGGGCGCAGAAGAAAATGTTGGGCTCCTTACATTAGAAAAAAGTATAAAGCTGGGGTTTTGCAGGGCCCTTCAGAAGTTGGGGCCCAGGGCGCGCGGTGCTGCTTGTATCCAGATCAAAGTTTTTAAATCCGCTTCTGCTTGTATCCAAGTCAACGTCTTTTCCTTCTTGGGGTTTTGGCTTCAGTGGGATGAGGAACTGCGCCAACAGCACACGCAAGGCCAGTGGTGGGAGGACGCCAGGAGAGGCCACGTGGCGGGCCGGACGCGCGGTCTCGCACAGATCTTTCGTACCAGAGCTGTTCAGGTCGCACCTTCGCACAGTTTTCTGGATGAGGAACCGATGGCCATGGGGCCCAGCGAGGCAGAGAGATGTCAGACCGAGGAGGGAGGCCGTGCGCCTCTCTTCCATGGCCCTTCCCGCCTGGCTTGGCAGGCAGCGGCCCAGAGACAATCCGTGAAGAAGCCTGTGGCCAGGCCTCGGCTGTGGGTGGGAAGCGCGGGGTCAACGACCGCCCAGCCCTGAATCCTGCCGGAGCCGAGCCTAGGCGCGGGCGGACTGGCCCTGGCTCTAACCTCCTTCTTTGCGGCCTTTTCTTTCCGGAGAGAATAAGCGGCAACCCAACCGAGATTGGCAGCATTGAGCATCTTCCTAACCCACCCTGTCTTCTTTCCATCTATCAATCCACCTTTCTAATTAGACTAATTAGCAGTGCTCTGGAGTGTTGCTAGGCCGCGGGACTGAAACGCTTAGAGGTTGTAAAAAAAAGCCTTGAATGGCTACGCTGGGGGCCGGGCGGGGGTCTTTGCAACCCATTCATCACAGAGTAACAGTGGCTACATTTATCCCTGGCCATTGAAGAGAGGCTCGATTAAAACGTTTGGGAACTAATGGCACCCTGCATCCCTTCTCTAATTAGAGGAGCCCGAGGCGATTGAAAGAATGCCAGGACCCCGCAGACTCAAGTCCTAAGCGCTACTGCTTTCTGCCCTTTCTGAGCAGCCCTTTCCTTACCGGAGACAAAAGTTCAACACCTCCCCACCTGTTGCCAGGCCCTCCTTTCCCAACCATCCCTAGCTCCTTGGATCTTACCCCAAGCTGAAGGCCAAGTCAACTGCATTAGGGCACACAGCACAACAGAGAGGTTGGGGACAAGTGAGTGGGGAAGGGCTCCCAGTTTCCTCTTCATGTCTTGGAAAGCACCCTTTTGCATTCAGTAGGCTCCATATTTTTCTCTCCACCTGTCTTCCTTGGTTTATCCCACATTATCTATGTAAAGCGTGGTCTTAAACCTTCAACCTCCCCCTCTTTTCTAAAAATGGAATTTCCAAGTCAAGCATCCCAGAACGGCAGTTTCAGGTGTCCTACCTGATCCACTGTCTTAATCCCATACTTTGTTGAAGGAGTTCACTTGCATAAATAATTTGTACTTTTGCCTGACCAGGAGGTGGCACAGTAGATAGAACATCAGACTGGGATGCTGAGAAACCCAGGTTCGAAACCCTAAGGTCATTGGCTTGAGTGTGGGGTCTCTGGCTTGAGTTTGGAATCACAGACATGACCCCATGGTTGCTGGCTTGAGCCCAAAGGTCGCTGGCTTGAGCTAGGGGTCACTCGCTCTGGTGTAGCCCCCTCCCTAGTCAAGGCACGTATGAGAAGCAATCAATGAACAAGGAAGGTGCTGCAACAAGCATTGATGCTTCTCATCTCTCTCCCTTCCTGTTTGTCCCTCTCTCTGTCTCTGTCACAAAACAATAATAATTTGTACTTTTTGTCACAAGTCTTCTTAAAAACTGTATATTGAGCATCTACTATGTGTCTAGACCAGTGATTCTTAACCTTTTTTGAGGTACCGAACCCACCAGTTTCATATGCGCATTCACCGAACCCTTCTTTAGTGATAAATAAAATATGATTTTTCCCCCCAAATTCAAGACATAGGTATATGTTTTTTTTACTGGTGCACAAAATGAGCCGTGCATGAACATCATCTTGCTCAAAGAACAAAACCAACAAAGTGCATGAACTCACAACAAATTACGGTATTACTTTATTCTGGCCTTCATGGCAGAGGCTTCTCCAAACCCCTGAGACCAACTCATTGAACCCCTAGGGTTCGATAGAACCCAGGTTAAGAACCACTGGTCTAGACAGATTCTTACTATAATTTTCAGCCCTCTTCCTTCCATCTTAGCCTACCCCCAAATATGTCTTAAGAATTTACACGGGACTTTGTTCAGTTCATAAATACTGTTGATTTTATCCCCATGGTTATATGTAGATATATGCGGATTTTGTCTTTTTCATGGCCCAGTAGGAAAGAACCAAGAAACAAGATATTAGGGAAGCAAGAGGTAGAAATGAGAAATAGCAGACATTTTTCAACTACAGATTTTGTATATGTGTGTGGGCAGAGGCAGATTTAACAGCGAGCACACCGGCTGCGCCCTGGGCCCCGACTTCTGAAGGGCCTCTCAAAACCCCAACTTTTACACTTTTTTTCTAATGACATCAAGTTTGGTTTCATATGTGCAATTTTAACATTAATAGTATATAATAAAATATTATTTATTTATTTAAAATATGGTTAACATGTATTTTTTTATTAACTTTAATGAGGTGACACCAATAAATCAGGGTACATATGTACAATGAAAACATCTCCAGATTATCTTATCATTCAATTGTGCTGCATACCCATTACCCAAAGTCAAATTGTCCTTTGTCACCTTCTATCTGGTTTTCCCTGTACCCCTCCCCTTCTCCCTATTCCACCCTCCCTTCCCTCCCCCCATCCCGTGACCACCACACTCTTGTCCATGTCTCATAGTCTCACTTTCATGTCCCACCTATGTATGAAATCATGCTGTTCTCAGATATTTTTTTCTGAATCACTTATTTCACTCCGTATAATGTTATCAAGGTACATCCATTTTGTTGTAAATGATCCGATGTCATCATTTCTTATGGCTGAATATTGTTCCATAGTATATATATACCAAAGCTTTTTAATCCACTCGTCTTCTGACGGACACTTGGGCTGTTTCCAGCTCTTCGCTATTGTGAACAATGCTGCCACGAACATGGGGGCGCATTTCTTCTTTTCGAACAGTGTTATGGTGTTCTTAGGGTATATTCCTAAAAGTGGGATAGCCGGGTCAAAAGGCAGTTCGACTTTTAATTTTTTGAGGAATCTCCAAACTGTTTTTCACAGTGTCTGCACCAGTCTGCATTCCCACCAGCAGTGCAGAAGGGTTCCCTTTTCTCCACATCCTCGCCAGCAGTTGTTCTGTGTTGTTTTGCTGATGAGTGCCATTCTGAATGGTGTGAGGTGATATCTCATTGTGGTTTTAATTTGCATTTCTCTAATGATTAGTAATGTTGAGCATTTTTTCATATGTCTTTTGGCCATCTGTATGTCTTCTTTGGAGAAATTTCTATTCATTTCTTTTGCCCATTTTTTGATTGGATTGTTTGCCTTCCTGGTGTTGAGTTTTATAAATTCTTTATAAATTTTGGTTATTAACCCCTTATCAGACGTGCTGTCGAATATGTTCTCCCATTGTGTAGTTTGTCTTTATATTCTGTTCTTACTGTCTTTAGCTGTGCAAAAGCTTTTTAGTTTGATGTAGTCCCATTTGTTTATCTTGCCTTTTATTTCATTTGCCCGTGGAGATAAATCGGCAAATAAATTGCTGCTACAGATGTCGGAGAGCTTGCTGCCTATGTTTTCTTCTAAGATGCTTATAGTTTCACGGCTTATGTTTAAGTCTTTTATCCATTTTGAATTTGTTTTTGTGCATGGTGTAAGTTGATGGTCTAGTTTCATTTTTTTGCAGGTAGATGTCCAATTTTCCCAGCACCATTTGTTAAAGAGGCTGTCTTTACTCCATTGTATGTTCTTTCCTCCTTTGTCAAATATCAGTTGTCCATAAAGGTGTGGGTTTATTTCTGGGTTTTCTGTTCTGTTCCATTGATCACTGTGCCCGTTCTGATGCCAGTACCAGGCAGTCTTGAGTATAATGGCCTTGTAGTAAACCTTGATATCCGGAAGAGTGATGCCTCCAGCTTTATTTTTTCTTTTTAAGATTGCTGAGGCTATTCGTGTTCTTTTTTGGTTCCATATAAAGTTTTGGAATATGTTTTCTATATCTTTGAAGTATGTCTTTGGTATTTTAATTGGTATTGCATTGAATTTATAAATTGCTTTGGGTAATATAGACATTTTAATGATGTTTATTCTTCCTAGCCATGAGCACGGTATATGCTTCCACTTGTGTGTATCTTCCTTGATTTCTTTTATCAATGTTTTATAATTTTCCGAGTACAAGTCCTTAACCTCCTTGGTTAAATTTACTCCTAGGTATTTTATTTTTTTGGCTGCAATAGTGAAGGGGATTGATTCCTTAATATCTTTTGCTGACAGTTCATTGTTGGTATATAGAAATGCCTCTGATTTCTGAGTATTAATTTTATATCCTGCCACCTTGCTGAATTCATTAATAAGGTCCAGTAGTTTTTTAACTGAGACTTTAGGGTTTTCTATGTACAATATCATATCATCTGCAAATAGTGACAGTTTTACTTCTTCTTTTCCAATTTGGATGCCTTTTATTTCTTCTTCTTGTCTGATTGCTGTAGCTAGGACTTCCAGAACTATGTTGAATAAAAGTGGTGAAAGTGGGCAACCCTGCCTGGTTCCTGATCTTAAGGGGATTGCTTTTAATTTTTGTCCATTTAGTATGATGTTTGTTGTGGGTTTGTCATAGATGGCCTTTATCATGTTAAGGAATGTTCCTTGTATTCCCACTTTACTGAGAGTTTTAAGCATGAATGGGTGCTGGATTTTACCAAATGCCTTTTCTGCATCTATTGAAATTATCATGTGATTTTTGTCCTTGCTTTTGTTTATGTGATGAATCACATTGATTGATTTGCGAATATTGAACCAGCCTTGCCTCTCCAGAATAAATCCCACTTGATCATGGTGTATGATTTTTTTTCATATATTGCTGAATCCGGTTGGCTAATATTTTGTTGAGAATTTTAGCGTCTAAATTTATCAGGGATATAGGCCTATAATTTTCTTTCTTTGTGTTGTCTTTGCCCGGTTTTGGGATCAGAATTATGCTCGCCTCATAAAAGGAGTTTGGAAGTCTTCCTTCCTCTTGAATTTTTTGAAATAGCTTGAGGAGGATCGGAGTTAGTTCTTCTTTGAATTTTTGGTAGAATTCACTTGTGAAGCCATCAGGCCCAGGACTTTTCTTTTTTGGGAGTTTTTTGATAACTGTTTCAATCTCATCTGTTGTAATTGGTCTGTTTAGGTGCTCTGATTCTTCCAGATTGATTTTTGGAAGTTTATATGATTCAAGAAATTTGTCCATTTCATCTAGATTGTCTAATTTTTTGGCATAGAGTTCTTCATAGTATTTTCTTACAATGCTTTGTATCTCTGTTGTATTAGTTGTAATTTCTCCACTGTCCTTTCTAATTTTATCTATTTGAGACCTCTCTCTTTTTTTCTTGGTGAGTCTAGTTAAAGGTTCATCAATCTTGTTTACCTTTTCAAAGAACCAGCTTCTGGTTTCATTGATCCTCTGTATTGTTTCCTTAGCCTCTATGTCATTTATTTCTGCTCTGATCTTTATTATTTCCTTCCTTCTACTTGTCTTGGGTTTTATTTGTTGTTGTTTTTCAAGTTCTTTTAGCTGCAGGGTTAAGTTGCTTATATGCTCTTTTTCTAGCTTCTTATGATATGCCTGTAGTGCAATAAACTTCCCTCTCAGAACTGCTTTTGCTGTGTCCCATAGATTTTGAGTTAACGTATGCTCATTATCATTTGTTTCTAGAAACTTTTTTATTTCTTCTTTGATCTCAATGTTAATCCATTCATTATTTAATATCATGCTATTTAGTTTCCAAGTGTTTGAGTATTTTTCAGTTTTTCTTTTGTGGTTAATTTCTAGTTTCATGGCATTGTGATTAGAGAAAATGCTTGGTATAATTTCAATCTTCTTAAATTTTTTGAGGCCTTTTTTGTGTCCTAACATGTGGTCTATCCTAGAAAACGTACCATGAGCGCTTGAGAAGAATGTATATTCTACTGCTTTAGGGTGAAAAGTTCTGAAGATATCTATTAAATCAAGTTGATCTAGTGTATCCTTTAAGTCTGCTGTTTCTTTATTGATTTTCTTTCTTGTGGATCTATCCAGTGTTGTTAGTGGGGTATTGAAATCCCCTACTATGATAGTATTACTGTTAATCTCTCCCTTTATATCCATCAAAGTCTGCTTTATGTATGTCGGGGCTTCTATATTTGGTGCATAGATATTTATAATAGTTATATCTTCCTGTTGAATTGTTCCCTTTATCATTATGTAGTGTCCTTCTTTATCTCTTACTACAGTCTTTGTTTTAAAGTCCATTTTGTCAGATATAAGTACTGCTACTCCGGCTTTTTATTCATTTCCATTTGCATGAAATATTTTTTTCCACCCTTTTACCTTCAATTTATGTGCATCTTTTGTTTTAAGGTGTGTCTCTTGTAGACAGCATATGTATGGGTCCTCTTTCTTTATCCACACTGCTACCCTATGTCTTTTGATTGGATCATTTAATCCATTTACATTTAAGTTTATTATTGATATGTAGTTGTTTATTGCCATTTTATTCTTTAAAGCTGTATATATATATATTTTTTGCTATATTCTTTCCTCCCTTTGAACTGTTCACACCAGGCCCCTTAGAATCTCTTGCAGGATTGGTTTGGTTTTAATGAATTCCTTGAGGTTTTCTTTGTCTGGAAAGCTCTTTATTTCTCCTTCAATTTTAAACGTTAGCCTTGCTGGATAGAGTAGTCTTGGTTGTAGGTTCTTGTTCTGCATTACTTTGATTATATCTTGCCATTCCCTTCTGGCCTCAATTGTTTCTGTTGAGAAGTCTGATGTCATCCTAATGGGGGCTCCTTTGTAGGTGAGAGTCTTTTTTTCTCTAGCAGCTTTTAAGATTTTTTCTTTATCTATTAGCTTTGGTATTTTAACTATGATGTGTCTTGGTGTAGATCTTTTTGGGTTTCTCTTTAATGAAGTTCTGTGTGCCTCTTGAACATGTGGAATGTTTCCCAGCCTTAATTTAGGGAAGTTTTCTGCTATGATTTGATTGAACACAGTTTCCATTTCCTGTCCTCTTTCCTCTTCTTCAGGCACCCCTATGATGCGAATATTGTTTCTCTTCATGTTGTCACAGAGCTCCCTTAGAGTTTCCTCACATTTTTTGAATTTCTTTTCCTTTTTTTTCTCTGCTTCTGTAACTATGTTTATTGTGTCCTCTAACTCGCTGATTCGATCCTCAGCGTGATTCATCCTGCTTTTAATTCCTTTTATTGTGGTCTTCAGTTCTGATACTGTATTTGTCATTTCTGTCTGGTTCTTTTTTATTATTTCAATTTCATTTTTTATACTTATTATCTCTTTATTTAGGTGCTCATAGTGACTATCCATTGTTGCTTTAATTTCTTTGAACATCCTATCATTATTCTAAAATCTGCTTCTGGTAGTTTGGTTATATCTGGTTCATTCAGGTCCTTCTCTGGGGATTTCTCTTGGTTCATTTGGTTTGCATTCCTCTGCCTGCTCGTTTTATCTGAGTGTAAGCAAGTTGTGGCCACTGGAGTCCAGTCAGTATGTGTTGCCTTTGTGTTCTCTAGGTGTGGTCTGTCCGCAGGCTTGCCACCCCCTCTGCCGCTGCCTAGGGCGGTTGGGTGTGGGCGTTGCCAGCGCCGGCTCACTGCAGCTATTGCTGTGATTTCTGCCTCTCCTTTGCGGGAGGGGCTGTCACTCAAGTCACTAGCTTTAGCACCCAGGGCAGAGGTGAGCACCTTTGCTCAGCTGCGGAACCAGCCTTTTTCCGGAAGGCTTACGCCCAGCCCCCTCATTCAGAGATTGCTTGCCACCGTTTAGTGGGTTGGGCGGGGCTTTTGATGTGCTCTCAGCTGTTAGCCTTTGCCCGTCCAGAATTTAGCCCCGCCCTCGAGGCCAGGGTCCTCCTGCACAGGGGATTATTGGGCTGGGCGTGTTTGCTGGCGTGAGCTCAGCTCCTAGCTTCTGGTCATTCCGGATCCTACCCCGCCCCCACGCTCAGAGCAAGCTCCGCACGTAGGGTGGTACTCCGCAGTTTCTCCGGCCGGGCAGGGTGAGAGCGTGAGCTCAGCCGCGGGCCCCTCGCCCGTCCCTGGTCTTAGCCCCGTGCCCGCGGTCAGGGCCGGCTAGCGTCAGCAGATCTTGCTGGGGGGCTTGAGGGTCCTTTCCTGTCTATAAACCTTTCGGTTTTGCTCGTTCCTAATCTTCCCTTAAGGCCCCACGTTCGGCACCAAATGATGTAACGAGTCGGGGGCACACAGAGAGAGATCAGCAGATGAAATTTTCGTGAACCGGCAACGGACAACCTCTTGCTCAGGCAAATGGCCCCAAGTTTGGGCTGTGTCCAGAACAGCCTCGCAGCCTGCGCACTAGACAAGCGGGACTCATTAACCCTTAACATGTATTTTTATTTTTCCCGTCTCTTTCTTTTTGAAGGGACCCAATATTTTCTTCTGTGCTTGGGGTCTCAGCCGACCTTAATCCACCTCTGTGTGTGAGGTTGTTTGCTCATTTTCTTGGTGATAGGGTACTATCCGACATTTTTACAAAAACTTGAAACAAATTTTGCTCTACAATAAAGGGAGCAAGAGGGTTTGGTTTCCTCTCTTTCTTTCTCAGATTTTGTTGCCCTAATATCCTTCTTTTTGGAAAAGAGCCAGATGTACCAAGAAATATAATCAGATCACTGTTTTTGTTTTGTTTTTTTTCTGCGCTACAGAGAGAGGAACAGACAGAAAGGGAGAGAGATGAGAAGCATCAGTTCTTTGTTGCAGCATCTTTGTTCATTGATTGCTTTCTCATATGTGCCTTGACCAGGGACTCCAGTAGAGCAAGTGACCCCTTGCTCAAGCCAGTGCCTTGGGCTCAAGCCAGCAACCTTCGGCTTTAAGCCAGTGTGACCTTTGGGCTTAAGCCAGCAACCATATAGGGTCATGTCTATGATCCCACACTCAAGCCAGAGACCCCATGATCAAGCTGGTAAACTGGCGCTCAAGCCAGATGAGCCCGCGCTTAAGCTGGCAACCTCCAGGTTTCAAGTCTGGGTCCTCAGCATTTTAGTCCAATGCTCTATCCACTGTGCCACCACCTGGTCAGGCAGGTCACTGTTCTTGATCTTGTTAATTTAGAAAGTGGAACTTCAGCAAAAGATGCTATTAACTAAATGTCAACCCATCACATGCAAAATTCTCTGGATCCAAACTTTAAAAAAATGAATGAGAGATGTCATGTGAGTGAAAATAATCATGGAATTTTTAAAGGTCTAAACTAGTCTTAATAGAATTTTATTGCTTTCACATCCTGCTTCACAATATTTTAAGTTACAGTATGCATGACATTGTAACACATATTGAACTAGTTAAGAAGCTGGGAGGGGCAAAACAGAAGAAAGAGGTGAGAAGAGTCATTCACTTGCATTGGGGAAAATTATAATTTTCAAAATTTTTTAAATCCTGGAAACTTTGAAGTGAAAAACCAAAATCTATTCTATCTGTGATTTTATCATTGAACCACTTTTCATTTCAGTTGCTAATTTAAATCTTAATTAAAGAATAATACAGTAATGTGCTCAACTCCTTAGCACATAACTTGATGAATTAGACATATATATAGATATAGATAGATAGATAGATAGATATCCACACCTGTGTAACCATTGCTTAGATCAACTTACTGAACATTTCAAACACCCTAGAAAACTCCATGCTCCTTTTCAGTCAACACTACCCCACTGCCAACCACTATTCTCATTTCTATCACCATGGATTATTTTTAAATGCTCTTGAACTTTATATAAATGGACTCATACATGTATATATATATTCTCTTGTTAGATTTCTTTTACTCATTAGTTTGTTTTTGAAATTTATTTGCTCAAACTCCTATTTATAAGGCAATATGAATGGTAAGCAATTCATATAGGTCAGGAAGGGTAGGTAGGCAGACACCGGAAAGCCTTACCTTACTCGGAAATTAAAAACAAACAAAATTAAATTAAAAACAAACACCTCCTCCCCCAAAACTCCACTCCCTGGAAACCATGTCATTATCAAACATCAGAGGTAATTTTATGATTATAACTAAGTAAATAGATATGATGTAATATTTTACTGTAGCAGCTATTAGTTACATCATTTTCAAGATGTAAGTGTGGGGAAATGTAAGGAGAGCAGAAGCCACAATCTACTTTTGTAATTGTATTCTATTCCTACTTGCCATTTCAGCCCCTAACACTAGTAGTCAGTACTTTGGGACTCTTCACAAAGAATGGCATGAACTGGAGCAGGGAAGTAAATTACGTCCAGTTTGTTCCACCTCTGACGTGCAAGTACTTGATGCAATAGCCTGTCAAGTGCGCTTTGAGTTCTGTTTGAAAGTAAAGTGTTTGCAACTAACCTAACAGCCTATACTTTGTCCCATCTATGGGTGACCATACAGGCAAGTTAACAATGAAAAGAAAAAAGCTGTTTTCTAGAAATAAAAGAAGCACAGCAAAACGGCACAATTCTGGTTGTTAGGTCTCTCCTAGATTCCCTAACAATCAGCCAGAAAGCAGCTCTCTCATGAATTCAGGTTGTTGGTGATCAACCAGAGATAACCACTGCAGCCCATCATTAGCCTCCCCCTACTCCAATTAAAAAGAGAGAGTGTACCCAATAGGATTCCTCGCCCAGAAAGGAGAGCATTTTTAGGCATGGGCCTGTTAGTGCCATGGAAAAATTTATGAGACCAGGTGGAAGAGACTGAGGTGAGGTCTTGATTGCTTGTCACTGGACACTGGTAAATTTGAAATAGAGAACCCATCTTTTTTATACTCTGAAATATAAAAATTAATATAAATGTAAGTCTTAGAGTTCATACTCAGGAAGACATTATGAAGACAAAAAGTCATTCCTACTGAATTACCATAGTATCAATCATATAAATTGAATCAGTAATTTCTGAAAATAAATTTTAAAATTGTATACCTCTTAGAATATCTAAAATAAAATATGGCAATAATACCAAATACTGGCAAGGATGCAGAGAAACTGGATCTCTCATGGTGTCAATGTAAAATGGTATAGTCACTCTGCAAAACATTTTGTCAGTTACTTACAAACCTAAATATACACTTAACATACAGCCCAACAAATATACTGCAGGGCAGCGACTTTAAACTGGCATGGTTTTTAAATACCACTACTCTTTTTTTTTTTTTTTTAACAGGGACAGAGAGAGAGTCAGAGAGAGGGATAGTTAGGGACAGACAGACAGGAACGGAGAGAGATGAGAAGCATCAATCATCAGTTTTTCATTGTGGCACCTTAGTTGTTCACTGATTGCTTTCTCACATGTGCCTTGATTGCGGGCCTTCAGCAGACCAAGCCACCCCTTGCTGGAGCCAGCGACCTTGGGTCCAAGCTGACGAGCTTTTGCTCAAGCCAGATGGGCCCGCGCTCAAGCTGGCGAGCTCGGGGTCTCGAACCTGGGTCTTCCACATCCCAGTCTGAGGCTTTATCCACTGCGCCACCGCCTGGTCAGGCTGGCATGGTTTTTAAAACATGCAATACTTGACTGTTTAGTCAGGGGCACTGACATCTTTTCTCTTATATTGTCAAAAAATGACAACAACCAACACAATAGCCATCTGGTGTGAATGAATGAAAATTATACCTAATATTTTGTCAGATGAGCAACAAAATATATTTTTTGGTGTGCTTCAAAATTTTTGTAATTAGTTCATGTGTGCCATGAGATGAAAAATGTTGAAAACTGCTGCCCTAGTGCATTTATCCCAGATAGATGAAAATATGTGTTCACAGAAAAATCTGTACATAAATATCCATAGCAGATTTATTTGTAATAATAGTAAAGAAAAACAGCCTGACCAGGTGGTGGTGCAGTGGATAGAGCGTTGGACTGGGATGTGGAGGAGCCAGGTTTGAGTCCCCGACGTCACCAGCTTGAGCGTGGGCTCATCTAGTTTGAGCAAAAACTCGCCAGCTTGGACCCAAGGTCGCTGGCTCCAGCAAGGGGTTACTTGGTTTGCTGAAGGTCTGTGGTCAAAGCACATGTGAGAAAGCAATCAATGAACAACTATGGTGTCACAACGGCAACGAAAAACTGATGGTTGATGCTTCTCATCTTTCTCCGTTCCTGTCTGTCTGTCCTTCTCTCTGACTCTCTCTTTCTGTCTCTGTTAAAAAAAAAAAAAGAAAGAAAGAAAAACAAAAGAAAACAACCTACATATCTTTCAGTGGGTAAACTCTGGCATATTCATACAATGGAGTAGTACTCAGCAATAAAAAGGAATAAACTATTGATGCATGCAACGAACTAGATTTCAAAGGCATTATTCTTAGTGAAAAAGTCAACTTCAAAAGGTTACATGTAGAAGAGGGTAGCAGGAGAGAGTTTCTTGTGATGAAAGAGTTCTGTGCCTTGATTATTGTAGTTATACAAATATATACATGGAATAAAATTGAATAGAACTACACACACACACATACACACACAAATGAATGCATGTAAAAGTAGTAAAGCATGAACAAGTCTTCTTATATATAACCTATGTCCTACATAAAAGCTATACAATGTCAGTTTCCTGCAGAAGCTGGTTGAAGGGTGCATGGAACTCTATATACTAATTTTGCAACTTTCTGTGAATTATCTCAAAGTAAAATGTTAAAAAATAAGTAAAAGATCCATCAGATGGTTCTAAAGTTCAGTGGAACTCTGCTGATTAACAAGACCTTTCACTGGTTGATTTCTTATCATTAATAACAGCAATGGATTTAGCCTTGTCCTTGCAACAGGTATTTTATAAGCAATGTTTAAAAGACTGATCATTTTTATTTTCTACTAATAGGCCCAATGCTGAAAAGTTTTGGGGACATAAAAAAATGTGCCCATTCATTTGAAAAATTTTATTATTTGTGGGTGGAATTGATTTTTACAAATAGCCAAATGTGCTTGAGAGTCAAATATATACTTTGAATAAAGCAGATGACCAAGCTAGGTAAAACAGGTTTTTTTGGCAAAGCCAAAGTGTCCCTGAAGATTTATTATTTTTTGTAAACAAAAGGAGAGTTCTCAAAATATTCTTTGAAATGACAGCATCACTGGTATTGTTATGGCCTCCTAGGGTGATTGCTTAGAAGGAAACACTCATTTGCATACATAAGTTCTGATGAAAGTTTAAAAATTTGCCTCATTTCAAGAGCTAGGTTTTAATTTGATTCTTGGAAGTGTATGTCTTATTTTGGAAATAGTATGTTGAACAGGGCATTGAGTGTTTAAAAGGTAGCACTTATTAATCTCCTTCTAAGCAAAGCAATACACTTTACCTTAGCTGTTTTGAAATTTTAAGTTATTGTAAGTGAAATGTTTAACTCTAGACATAGTTGTAACCCTTATTCCCTCCACCAAAACATACGGTGACTCAAGCAGTTTAGTTGTTAAAAATCTCCATTGACCATGAATGTGTTCAGCCTTCATGATCAACAGTTGGCACAATTACAGCAGGGTCTTAAAGGAAATCCCACCCATTAGATCTAGCCTGCCAACCTGTAAGTGGACCATGACATAAAAACAATCTAAATTCTACTGTAAGCAGACCAAATTATGAGTGACTGGATTTCGACAAGTTTAGAGTCCTGGTGCCAGTGTTTTAACTATGATACTTGTTCTTTTCCTTGAATGTTTTATTGCTTCATTATTTTATTTCCACTAGGAATTGTGGAGGTCTAAATATTATTAATGGTTTGCTACTTTTACACACATGTAGTCTATTATTTTTGGAGATTTATATATGGAACGAGAGACTAATCTCTTTTATTCTAACCATTCATTTACCTGTTCATATAGATGAGCTCCCATCTGTTTAAAGAAGCCAGAAGGGACCACACAGAATCTGGGACTTGAGCAGAAGAAGAACCAGATTGTAGATATCTGACAAAAATCTGGTTTTATAATAGAAAAATCTCTGATAATAAGCTTAAACTTTTTGTTCACTTCTTGATTTGCCTGAAAACACTTACTTACTTTTAAAATAAAACAACTTAAGACATATTACTTTGCTCAGTTTCCTTTTTCCCTTTCTTTTTCTCTCTTTCTTTCTCTCTCCCTCTCTCTCTCTTTCTTTCTTTCATTTTATTCAGTAAGAGGAGGTCAGGCAGAGACAGACTTCTGCATGTGCCCCAACCAGGATCCACCTGGCAAGCTCACTAGGGAATGGTGCTCTGCCCATCTGGGGCATTGCTTCATTTCTCAGCAACAGAGCTGTTCTTAGTGCCTGAGGCGGAGGCCATGGAATCATCCTCACTACTCAGGGCCAACTTGCTCCAATCGAGCCATGGCTGCAGGAGAGAAAAGACAGAGAGAGAAGGAGAGAGAGAGAGAGAGAGAGAGAGAGAGAGAGAGAGAGAGAGAGGGAGAGAGAGAGAGAGAGAAGTGGGGGTGGGGTGGAGAAGGAGATGGTCACTTCTTCTGTGTGCCCTGACCAGGAATCGAACCCAGAATATTCACATGCCACACTGACGCTTTATCACTGAGCCAACCAGCCAGGGCCACTTTGCTCAATTTCAACAGGAGTTCTTAAAAAATTGTAAACATTTTCATTTTAAAATTCAGTAAAATACATGAAAAATTAATAAACTAAAACCACTTCTTATGCAATATTATAAGAAGTGTCAAAACTTAGGAATATGTTACCAGATTATTGGGTCTATATAGCACCACAGGCATGAAATAGCATCAAAATTGAAGAAAATAAAAATAAAAATCACATTAAAATGTTGATATTGTACCCTGGTCTGAAAGCTGGGTTGGTTAGAGCATTATCCCAATATGCAAAGGTTGCCTGCTTGATCCCATCAGGGCACATACAGAAACAGACCGATGTTTCTATCTCTCTTTCTCTCCTTTCCTCTCTCTAAAATCAATAAAATAAAATTAAAATACTGATATAGTAACTAAAACAAATAATCAAGGGAAAACAAAGACCTACACTTGATCATTCATTTATTTATTTATCTTGCATTTGGTGAGCACGTACTATATCTCAGGCATGGTGTGATAAGCTGTAGATACACAGAAAATAAGACATCTGGTTGGGGGAGGGAGGAAGGAAGACATAGATACTACTTAAAATATCATATGATATGCTTCAATAGAAGTATGAACTTATTAATGTAAGATCCCAGAGAAAGAAATAACTATGTCTGAGAGAGTCAAGGAAGACTTTGCAGAGTAATTAATGTTTGAGATGAGTCTTGAAGAAGGAAGATAAATTATCCTTGGGAATAGAATATATTTTTAAAAAGCAGCAAGAAAGCAGAATATTTTCAGTGAGCAAGAGATGAATACAGGAACTTCTTTAAACTGTGTCAACCAAAGCACATAAAGCAATCAACTGACTCTACTATTCTGAGCACCAGAATCTGAGGTCTCTTTGCCTAGAACTATTTTGAATATAAAGACCAGGAAAAGGGTAAATTCTATACTTCACTGTTGAAGTATGTTTGACCCTTTCAGCATATTTCTACTGTATTGATGCCAAAATTAGAATATGTAATTTTGGGGGAAAAAGGAGAAGGAAAAAAAGGAAGAGGAAGACTGATTTTTAGAGACAGGTCTCAGTCATCTATAACATACTCTTAATTTTCATGCTGATAAAGGGTGGAAGAGGATTAAGGGATAGAGGGCAAGACAACTAGCTGGGGCCAGCTGGGAAAAGTAAAGAAGATAGTAGGCTAGGCAAAGGGAAAACAAATTCCGCTGATTCACAGCAATGCCATTTATATTGCATCAAACCTTCTGTTATTCAAGTGATAAGTGGATCTTATCCCCAATATCTTTTCCAAACTCTAGTACTAAATGTCCAACACCTGCTAGACATACCCACTATTTTTTTCTTTTAATTTTAGAGAGAGTGAGAGAGACAGAGACAGGAAGGGAGACAGAGGGCGAGAAGCATCAAGTTGTAGTTGCTTTCATTTTAGTTGTGCACTGATTGCTTCCAAGAGAGGGAGGAGAGAGAGAATGAGAAGCATCAACTCATAGTTGCTTTCACTTTTTAGTTGCTTGCACACTGAGTTCATACATGCCTTGACTAGAGCTGTGCCAGTGTCCCCTTTGCTCAACCCAGAGACCTTCAGCTTTTTATGCCAGTGACCTTTGGGCTCAACCTAATGAGCTTTGGGATTGCGTGGATGAGACCCCCACTCAAGCCAGTGACCCCACACTGATGAGCCCACACTCAGAGCCAGTGACATTGGGGTTTTGAACCGGCAACCTCAGTGTTTCGTGTCAATGCTCTGTCCACTGTGCCACCACAGTACCACCCCAGGTCAGGATCCACTGCTCTTTAAGAGAAGCATCTTTCCATAATTAGCTTCCCTTCTTGAGTGCTTTACTTCTATCCATAGTTCTCCGTTTTCCTATTAACCCAGGTTTAACATTTTTAGAATCATCTTTTATTCCTTCGTTATATTAATTCTCACATCCAACCATTCACCAGTCTGGTCAATTCTTCCTCTGCAAAGCTTTGTCTTTTCTCCCTTCTTCCCCATTCTCACTGTTAAAATAAGAAGTTAGGGCTCTATTACCCTATGCCTGTACCACTGAAATATATATTTTTTCCATCTGGTCTCATTACCTTCAGTCTCCCCATTGCCTAATATATGCTGCAGATTAACTTTCTACAATACCATGCAGTCCTCTCAAAGATGAAGAATTTGAGAGGATGATAAAGAGACCAAAAGAACACAACTGGGGAGGAGTAGAGATTTTGCCACAGCGTTCCACGCTGGGATGTTAACTCACCTCAGAGTTTGCATTTCTACTAGAACCTAGTGCACGGAATTAGGTTTCTTTGTCACCCTCACACTTTTTTCTAAGAAGAATTATAAAATTTAAGAAGAACCCACTTACAGAATCAAGGTATTTGAACAAATCTGGCATTTAGACAGTTGAAAGAATTTTTTACTGTTGATTAGCTGTTTTGAAGGTTTATTCAAGAGACTTATTTATTTCCCTTTGTTCTCCAAACCTACAAAATACCAGCCTTTGGAATTAGGTGAATGAGGCCCACCAGGTTGAAAAACTTAATTCCAGGTAAAGAAATGTTCTGGATATGCCACATGAAGTATCACTGTAAGATGTCACCTGGTTTATGATTACTATTAAAAACCATTAGCAGTCACGACTATGCTGATAATGTGGGTAGACCTCATGATTGAGTTTCTGGTATTGAAGGAAAGAAATTGGAGGTCCAACCAGCTCTGCTCCCTTTGCTTTTAAGGCAATAATTCTCAAACTTTACCATGCTCAGAATCACTTAAAGGACTTGTTAGCATGCTGTTCCCATTCCCAGAGTTTCTGGTACAGTCAGGCTGGAATGGGCCTGAGAATTTGCAATTATAACAAGTTCCCAAGTGCTGCTTCTGGTTCAGGAATCACGCTGTTAGAACTACTGTCCTAGAGTATAAAGTGGGCCTAGGATGCAAGGGAAGTATACCTCCATAGTTTTCAAGGATGTGTGGGCAGCTTCTGGCATAGCTCCCAATGATGTAATCCCCTCCCCTTGAGTCTGAGCTCAACACAGTGACTTGTTTCCATCAAAGAGAATGCAGCAAAAGCCATGGGATGCCACTTTCATGCTCAGAGTATGAAAGACTATCTTCCATCATACCACTACACTCTCTTTCACTAGGTGGCCCTCTTTTTAGCTCTCTTGCTTGCTTGTTCTGATGCAGCCAGATGACATGTGATGACATGCTCATTAGAGAAACCCACATAGGAAGGAACCTGGGGAGGCCTTTAGACAACAGCTCTCAGTCCACCAATCAGAGAAGAATTGAATCCTGCTAACAACTATGTGAGTGAGCTAGGAAGAGAATCCTTCCCAGTCAATCCTAGAGATGACTGCAGCCATGAGAGAGACCCAGAGCTCAAAGATCCAGCTAAGCTGTGCTCAGACTCCTGATACATAGAATCTGTGAGATAATAGACGATGTTGTCTTAAATGGCTAAGTCTGGGGGTAATTTGTGATGCAGCAATAGATAACTAATGCAAGTGACCTCCTCCCTGTTCCATGAGTTACTAGCTGGGTGGCAAGACAAGAGAGGGAAGCTGAGAGAGACTGTGCCTTAGCGTTAGTGATGAGCACCTTCCTGTACACAGAGCTACACTGGTATTGCACCAAACCAGTTCAAAAGTCTCTGTTTTCTGGGTTTAGATGATTTATTTTGTACTTAGAATATAATTTTTAAATGAGAATGTTTACCTGGATAGTCTATTGTTAATTCTCACAAGTTCTCTTTTTGTACTCTAAGAAGATCTATATTTAAAACAAAATGCTAATAAACAAAAAATCCTGTTAGTTTGTGCTGTAACTGCACACTTAGTCATCTAAGTATCATGAATATTTTACAATAAATTTACATCTCTTAGACGCTTATACCTGTAGGCAGATAAGAGCTAAAATAAATTCTCATCTCTAGCATAACTTCACACATAAAGTAAATGACTAACAAGAACATTTCCAACTCACATAATTGTAAATGCTGCTGTATATTATTTAGGTAGCTTTTTAGTTTTTCCCCCTTTTGTTTCAGGAGAGAGAAAAAGATCTTAGGAGATATTTTTAATGTTTTCTACTTTGTCAACCTATCTTGAGACAATCTATTTTAATACAAGTCAGTAATAGAACTCTATCATAAAAGACAAATAGATTACAGGGTTTTTTTCAATGACTACATGACTTTTGTGGATTACAATCAAGATGATCTAAACGTTAATAGATTAATTTATAAGGAGGAAGAGTTACAAATCATTCACTTAAAAATTGGCTGAGTGCCCACATTCTACAGGCACACCAGGGAGAGTTGTAGCTGCACAGTGAGTGTCTACACAGAGTGAATTTTAGAACATAATTTATGTAGATGAAGTGTGCAGAATGTTTTTATTTGTTCTACATCTCACTGTCTCACCTCTGCATGAACTTCCCAAACCCAGATCTACTCCAAATACTCTTACTCCCCTTCTCCACACTTCCCTCCAACGTGTTTGCTTTGGCAACTTTCATGTTCTTACAAACAATTCTCCCAACGAAATCAATCACTCTTGCACCCAAAGAGAAATACTGTACACTCAGTGCGATGACAAAATGAAACATGTTTGAGGCAAACCATGTGTTCCCGCGTGTCCGGAATTATGCTATTTGCTCAAGGAACACGCTCCTAATGTGTTTGGCTTCTGTTACCCCTTGTGATTGCAACTTTCATTGTCTTTTAGAATTTATGATTTCAGAAGCAACTGCTTGGACTCATTTAATGGGACACTTTTGGAATGTGAAGCCCAGGGGATTCACTAAGCAAAGTCATTCTGTTCTCCTTTCCAGGCAAATCTGGTCCATATAAGGGCACCTGGCGTTTGAGGAATTCTGGGGGATGGATCCTCTTTTTCCTTTGGAACCCCAGACAAATGGCTTATCTAAACAACGTGCATCTGTCATGATTTAAAAGCTATTTAGTTCATCCATCATGTTATTTGGGAAGAAATACTTTTTGGTGATGGAGTGAGGCAACATCGTTTCAGAGAAGAACTTTCCTGCGATGCTTTCCTCAGAAGCACCCACGGTGCTTGACCAGATTTGGCCCCCAGTTTGACAGCATTCTCCCTTAAAAGAGGAGCCACCAGCGTTACCATTTGATAAGCATGAGCCCCATGAGCTAGTCAAGACTCTTGGCCCTGTTCTTCTTTCTCTGATTGATAAATACCCAACTCTTAGTTTAAAGACTGTCATATTGGGAGGTCATTCCTAGAGCCATTGGGCATTCTAACTGGGTTTCTGCACTCTCTCCCACTGGAGCTCTTCAGCAAGCTTGGGGTTCTTTTCCTGCCTCAATTCCGTGTACCTACTGGGGGCCTAGGAGACTCAGTTCCATGTAAGTCTTTCTTATATATATCTCATCAGTCTTAGGTTATTTTAGAACGACAAATGGGATAAAATTTCCCACTACTTTGATGTTTAATCTAAAAATTAAAGCTGTTAATCATTCTTTGAAACCAATGGAAACATGCAGGCACAGGGAAGATGCAAAACAATCTAGTTATAGTGGTGGAAAAGAAACTTAGTTTAAAAAGGAGGTAGGGGTAAGAATTAATACGTGTAGAAACTGGAAATGTAATTTTTCTACTCAGTAAGAAAAGGGTGGCTACTCAAAACTTTAGGCTTTCTTTGATCCCAGGGGCATTAAAATAAACTTTAACATTATTATTCCTCTAGAGAATGTGGGGGTCCACTGTGCGTAATTAGGGGATTATGTGGCAGTGAACTGGTTAGAGCTCAGGCTCGGGAAGCGAATGTTTTGAGACCCAGCTCCACCACAAATTAACCTGGTGAATAAGCTACTTAACCTCTCTGAGCCTCTGTTTTCTCATTGGTAAAAGGGCACTACTAACAATACCCATCTCACAGATTTATTGTGAAAATTATATAATGTGATGCATGCAAAACACTGGCAAATCAACATTAGCTGCTGTCATCATCATATCACCATTGTTATTTATATAACATTCCACTTGAGGCCACAGAATATAATTAATCCAAAGGAGTTTAGGCTAGAAACTAAACAAAGATGGAAAAATTTTAAATAGAGGAATAAAAATTTTGAAAATGGAAGGCAGAGAACAGTTCAAAGGGTTTGGGGTGGACCCTTTGCAGGGCTTGGTCTGCAATATGAAGGTGGGTTGGGATTTGTCCCCCAGAGTCCTGATCCCATCAGTTCAGTAGCTGCACTGTAATGGTATGTGTCTACCTGTTGTGGACTGAATGTTTGTGTCACACACACACACACACATCAAATCATATGCTGAAGCCCTAACTTCCTTTGATATTTAGAAGTGGGCCCTTTGGGAGATAATCAGCTTTAGATGAGTTCATGAACGCCCCTCCCCCCAACTCCCTACAATGGGTTAGTGTCCTTATAAGAGGAAGAAACAGAAGCTCACTTCTCTGTGTCCATGTGAAGACACAGAGGGATGTCTGCAAGCCAGGAAGGGGGCCCTCCCCAAGAAGCGAACCTGACAGCACCTTGATCTTGAACTTCCCAGACTCTAGAACTATGAGAAATAAATGTCTGTTATTTATTTAAGAAACCCAACTCATAATGTTTATTATAGCATCCTGAGCTGACTGAGACACTCTCCCATGGAAGTGAGGGGTCATCAGAAGCCTCAACCAAGGCATGGAAACATGCCACCTTCTTGACAGACAGGCCTCTTGGTTTACTGGACATCCAGGTATTTGACTGATGTCTTTTTCTTGACTGGCAGGAGCTAAGTGTCCTCTCTTGACTGGAGTCACTGAGTAAAGGAAATCTGGGTTGGAAATATTGAAATCCATTCTCCTCTTTGAGTCCAAAAATTTAGGTTCTTCAGTTATGATTTTTTTTTGGCTTTATGAAATTTTACTTTTCTCAAGACCCTTCCTTTCTGCAAACCAGTTTCAAAATAATATAAAGTGCAGGCCATTTTTATTACTACCGTCTTTCCTTTTCTGTTTTAACTTCAGGGCCATGGGTCTCTTTGATCAAAAGGAGCCATAAGCTCTTTTCACACTTCATGGAGGCATGGATAGTTTAATTTTGATTTGGGGGAGCATTGGGGCCAAAGTTAGACAGGTGGCAACTACCATTTAGTCAGTAAGGTCACAACACTTAATGATCAGTAGAAACCAAACAAATGAAGGAGGTCTAGGAAAGAAGGAAGACAGTTTTAATTTTTCAAATATCTTTAGCTGTGGCTCCCCAAATTGAACAAAAAGCTCTAATATTGAATAAAGGGAGAAATGGGCCCATGGTTCCTAACAGTTGACTTTATTTTCTTTATCCAAGCATCATGTTTGCTTTAGAAAGTTACCAGCCTACACTGCCAAGTGATATTTAGCTTAGGCTCTCTGTATATTTGAACCAGTTCTGTCTCATATTGAACTTGGGAAATCTTCTTTTTCATGATGGGTAAATTTATATTCTGTTTCTCTTATCCAACTTCATATTTTAAATATATATGCTCATTTACCCTTTCTTCAGGCAATCACTGCCAGGGAGTCCCTGCATGGCCCCTTTTAGGAGAACCCATGGCCTAACCCCGCTTTTCCCAAAACAGAGCCACTGAGAAATCCTCTTTAGGAAGTACTTCTTATCTGATTGTTAAATTGGTGGAGGTTAACAATTAGGAGTTTATGCCACACAGCAATTCATTTTTTTAATGACTGTTACTGCTACAAATTAGAAAATTTTAATCTAGATTTTAGTCAGCAGCATTTAAAAAATCAGAGTCCAGCCTGACAAGGCCGTGGCTCAGTGGATAGAGTGTTGGACTGGGATGCGGAGGACACAGGTTCGAGACCCCGAGGTTGCCAGCTTGGGGGGGGGGCTCATCTGGTTTGAGTAAGGCTCACCAGCTTGGACCCAAGGTCACTGGCTTGAGCAAGGGGTTACTTGGTCTGCTGAAGGCTTGCGGTCAAGGCACATATGAGAAAGCAATCAATGAACAACTAAGGTGTCGCAACGAAAAACTGATGACTGATGCTTCTCATCTCTCTCTGTTCCTGTCTGTCCCTCTCTCTGACTCTCTCTCTGTTCCTGTAAAAAATAAATAAATAAATAAATAAGTAAAATAAAAAATCAGAGTCCAGTATTTTTGCAGATATCTTTACAATCTCAGGTTGTTTACTAGAACCCTCCTTTGTCCACTGTCTTTCATGGGTTTTCCTAGATAGTGGCCAGTGGCTTTGTAATGACTTGAATGAAGTAGTTGTTTAATCACTTTGGACTAGACTCAACAACTTTATTTCAGTGAAGTTAAAAGTGAGTCTTTCTTCAGCACTGAAGAAAGAAAGACAAAAGAGGAAGAGAAGATTAGTAAATTGATAGATGTTGTGTTGTATTAACCCAGTTTTGTTGTTGGTGTTTACCCTCTAACCTCTGGGCACTGGCTTTCCCTTCTCAAGGCTGGGACATTTTCCGCTCTTCTCCCTTCTGTTGCTTGGATAGGAAAGGGCGTGCGTTCCCCTTTTCATTCAGCGCAAACATAATACACGAAGTCTCTCGTGCTTTGGAGGACATGTGGTTGTGCTCTAAGCACCATCTGCAGAAAGATGGTCTTGGGAAACCTTCTTCCCCAGAACAGAGAAACATCTCCGGAGCGAGTGATCTCCGGCGCGCAGATTCAATAAGCCTAACCGCACTTGGCTCCATCACAAACCTAATACGGCAGCCCATATTGTTGCTCGGGAAGTCTCCAGCCAAACCGAGTTCTTGTAAAAATAAATACTCATCAGCAAATATTTTGATTAGTTAAAAATGTTCTAAATGGCTAACCCCTCGCTCCCCTGCTCCCCCACGGCGCGAGTGCGGAGAAGAGGTTTCCCACATGCCCCCACTCCCAGGTCCGCGGGTCCTCGCGCCGTTGATCGCCCATCCTCGGTCGAACCCGGGCTCGCTCCGCCTCTAGGTCGCGCAGAGCCTAGGGCCTGCAGGGCGCGAAAGGCCGGCAGCAGGCCGCCTCGCTCTCCCCCCTTGCCCGCGGGCGCGGCCGGCTCCGAGACGCCACAACCCCGCTGCACGTACTTGCCTTAAGCTCTTTATTAACTCCCCGGAGCAGCGTGGCTGTGGCCGCGCCTCCAGCGCCCCGGTGGTCTGGCTCCTCCGCGCCGCGCACATGCTAAACAGATTAACATGCCTTGCCTGACCCACGCTTCGCAACCCGCGGATAGGGTTTCTGCAGCTCCATGTGGAAATTAACCTATCGGTACCCGTGGTCAGCTGCGCCCTGCCGCTCCTGCGCGGGCCGGGCAATCCAAACAAACCCGGCCGCTGGCCCCCTTTGTTACCCTTGGCTCCCCTCCCCCATTCCCGGCCAAATATTTATTGGAAAAGGGGTTCTCCTCTTTGGTCAAAGGTAGGGCACACTTCTGAGAGCTCTTTATTTGTAAATGACTTTTGGCAGCACCCCTGGGGGGGTGGGGGGTGGCAGGGAACCCAAGCTCCATGGCTGGAGAGTTTCTAGCCCTCCGCAGTTAGGAGCTGTTTATGTTTGCACAGGGCACCCTAGTCCCGGTCATTAAAAATACACGCACTGTCTATATTTTGCTTTTCTAACAGCCCTTCTATTTAATATGGTTGATGGAGTTATTCTAGGGCAAATTTATCCCTCACCTCCCATCCTTGCTTCCCATTCACACTCAGTAAGTAAAGTGAGGCGATTCTTCCAGGTTTTCTTTCCTACTTAAAGGAGCTGAAAAGGAGAACTACAAGAATGGTGGGTACCAGTCTGGGGTTAGATTCAAATGGAAGCAACATCTACCTCTCAACGGCTAATTCTTCATCAGTTCAGGGGCACTGAGGACTACCAATGGATGTGTGTTTTGTTCGTTACACATTATTTTCCTTTATCCTGTTTTTATTCATATTATAATAATGTACACACAGTTTGGCTTTTGCTAGATACGTATTGGAGATGTCTGTCTCAGGTGGATGGGCTGCTTTACCCACACCGCTGCCTGGAAAATGGAGGTGATGCTTTATATTCCTTTCATCTTCTTGGTCATGAAATGTCCCATTGTTTGGGAACCACAAATGGCAATTTTCTGAGACCACTGCTACTCCCAATCCACAGATAGTTGCCTTGTACCATTGCTCAAAATGAGCCCAGGTTGTTGAGGTTGCCTGCTGTGCCATCATTGCTCACTGGCAGTTGCATCCCCTTGCTGGGGTGGTTCGAACCTGTCCCTGGGTGTTGTTTCTCAAGGCCCGTGGCAGCCATCAATCCCACTTGAATTATTTTCCAGTCAGCCCTCCCAGCAGTGCTCATCACCATCTTGGCATCAGTGAACTGTGTGAGACACTCAGGTGGTACCAGTCAAACTGTGTGGTGGCAGCATGTCTGTGGCAGGGCCATAATGAACCCACAATCAGCAAGAAGGTTGGACACAACTGTCCCTCTGCACATCCCTGCTTGCCAGCCACTGAGTGACATGCCAACTCTGTTGATTCAAGTAGTGTGTTTCTTGGATGAAAGGCACGTTCCTGAGGTAAAAAGCTTTCAGAGCTGCAGGCTTCCAGAAAAACAGTAAGGAACTAACTGGCAGCACATTTTAGGGGTTTCAGTCTGACACTTAGAAGACGAACTGGAATTGGCGCTGACGATACTCCCACAGCTAAAGATTGCATTGAAGCTGAGCTATAAAATGTGCTGAGGAAAAGGGAAATCATGGTCGCTCCAAATATGTTTGCTGTGAGAAACCTGCTAAGGCCACAAAAATTGCTGAGCATGGAAAGAAAAAAAAAATGGGCTCAAGGTCCAAGGCAACACAGGCCTAAGTCAGTCCAAAGCTGGTGGTTCTTTTTCCCTCTGGTGATGGATAACATCTCAGAATTCCTTCCAGCTCTGGGACTGCGGTGTTTAATCAGAGGCTCGTTGTGAGATCGTTTCTCTGCCTTTCTCACAAGGCAGCTGGCATCTTGATTTCTGGTAATCCTTTGTTTTATTCTTCATCAGCACCTATACTCGATATTGTCCATATGGATCATATGTGTGGGAACACACAAATTACAGCAACTTTTGTCTTTTGTCGTGAAGGACTGACAGGGCAATAAACACACACAGCCTCCCTCCTCCAGGAATTCCTCATCCTCCCTGTGTGGCTCTGGCCCTGTGGATAATATCATTACAGGACTAAACAAATAAACAGTCGATCCAAATCAACCAGGAAGCACTGGGGACTATACAGTTCCTCTCTGCAAAGATGATACAAGTAAATTTACACTCACAGCTTGGAAGTGCTCCAACAGCTGTGAATAGCGGTTCAGTTCTGTCAGGTTGGGAGGGAGCGGGGGCACTGGGCTGATCCCCTCTCAGCCCTGTCTTTGCTTCAATCAATGTGAGCTTTCAGGGTTCTGTTTTCCTTACTATCCTCAACTGGGAACATCAAGGACCAGTAACACTTTTTATGAACCCTGAGCTCAAAGAAGAAGCTTTCACTACAAAGTTAACATATTAAACCCAAGTGACATGGATGAAAGGTTAACACGTTTCTGCCAGCCCAGAGCTTGGCCTTTGAATGTGATTTCCCGTGTTCAGGCTGTCACTGCCATTGCCTCTGACACAGCCTGGTCCAACAAGCACATCAATTCATAAAACGGGTACATTCTACTTCAGCAAAAGAACAGACACTGACTGTAGTGAGAGTGACAGTAAACACCTATTCTCATCCTGACCAATAGATTCATTAGCATCAGGTTTTTCATGGAAAAGCGTCAGTCACAATGATAACATGAATACCACATGCAGTGTTCTCTCTCCAAGTTTAAAATGAAGCTTTCTTGTTTCTTATCTTTATACATGTCAACTGTTCCTGGATGTGCCGGCCTCTTTTTCTGCCTGTTCTTGTGACCTGAGACTTTGATTCTTTTTAACCATTACTTTGCCTGAAACTATATGATAGTTTTGTGTGTGTGTTTAGAGGGGAAAAAGGATGGAAAAGAAATACCTGAAAATGTTAAGAGTGGTAGTGGGATTATATTTTTTAAAAACTTCTTCCTCTCTTTTTTTCTCCTGCCCCTACTGTCCCAATTTTGATCCAAGAAGTGACATTAGTTTTAGAGTCAGATAAAGTATTAATAGGATTATTCTTACATGATATCAGTCCTCTTGGGGTAAGCACTAATTTCAGTTCACCAGGCATGGAGTTACTGGTTTTTCTCATTTATCTGTTCAAAACCTAAGGATCAGACATTCAGAGAGACTGCCTACATTTATTCATGAAAGTGGAGGTGAGCCAAGGGAGGAAGAAAGCAGAAAAACAGTAAAGACAAACATGAATGTCAGTGCCACTCCTAGCAGGTGTGTTCTTGTATTTATGAACAACTCTGGGACTTCATAGAAAACAACTCTACCTTCTTCCAGTGCCCAGAGACCTACACAGGTGAGGTCAGTCTTGGGCAGTATCCGTTTTACATCTTAATCTGCAAGGATTGTGGGTGAACACAAAGGTTGTGCAGCATCTGGGAACAAAGAAGGGGCCCGTCAGACTCTGTGGGAAGGAGGGGGAGACTGGGACAGCAGCTTCTCTGAAGTCACCAAGCAGAGAAGCAGAGCAGTGAGGATGCTGAGGTGAAACAAATGGACCCAGGTGTTCAGTGACTTGGAGTTCCAGGTGTGTCTCCATTACTAAATGGCCATGGAAGCCTGAGAAAGCTACTAATCATTCTCTGGGCTTCGACCACTTTCCTTCAAAATGAAGAGGTTGTTCTGCTGATCTCAGGTCAGGTCTGTGAGTCAGCTCCTGTTTGGGGCTGTGAGAACTCCTGTTTTATGTACACGTGTGGAAGTTGAGTTGTCCAATGTGTGAAGAAGGAACTTTTCTTGAGAGAAAGGCCTTAAAATGCTCCATAATTAAGTGGGGCAGACAACCAGAGTCACGAAGCCCACCATCACAATCCCAAAAATTTAAGGAAAGTGTGGCCCTCTGATTTAAAAACTAGAATTAAGTGAGAAGACTTTGGGTTGCTCTGATCATTTGTATGAGCCAAAGTTTTGAATTTCACCCAAAAGACATTACATTGAGCCCCAATATGTATCACAGACTATGTTGGACATGGGGACAACAAGAAAGAAAATATTCTTCCCTTGGCTAATAGTGAGAGCTCATAGAATCTTCTAGTGCCTGTTTTAGGAAACTAGTGTCTTTCGGTTGGTCTTTAGAAGCTCCAGTTTGGTAGGAAGGGCCAGGCTTTGGTAGAAAACAATGGTAGAACATTGTTTGGTAGAAAACAATGGCCCGAGGCCACCTGGCAAAGATCTGCAGGGAGCTGGGAAGGAAGGTGTATTCTACATTGTGCTAGTCCTTCAGCTGTTGTCAGCATTCCCTTAGAATCCTTGCTATACCTTGAAAACCTGTTATTGTGTTGCCTATATTTTCTTTTGGTTCTCCTATCATATGCAGCTAAGTCATTTTTGAATACTAGCCTTTCTTAGCTGCATGAAGAGAGATGAAAGAAAAGGGTTTTACTCATGCCCAGGCAGAATTTAAAGAAAGAACTGGGTACTCCAAGGAGCAGGCATGGCAGTGGTGGTTGAAATCAAAGCATAGTTCTTTCAGGAGAAGATGCAACTCTGCAAATGCCCCAGGTTCAGTGATAGAAATGGAAATGAAGATTCACTTGGGTAGTCATTTCTTTCACCTGGAGAAGTCTTCCAGACAATTTCTCAGTTTACACTATGTTTAATAAAATAATGTGATGCTTTTACAAGCTACCTTTCAGTTTTAAGGTTCAACATCAACTCTGCCTGCACAATGCTTTAATGTCTTCCTGACTCATTGATTGGTTCAAAATCCCAGGGACTGGAGCACAGTTTGGTACATGTAACTCAGGTGTCCCATGTCTAGACTGGGAGTACTCAGGGGAGGTGGACTAATGTCTGCTGAATGTGTATGTGAATGATCAACCAGCATGGAGAACTGTTTTGGATGAGAACAAAATTCACGGCTGAGAAGTAGCAGTTATTGGTTCAAGGTTTTCAAACCTAGCCCTAGCAGAACTGTCATTTTTGTGTTGCTCAAAAAGAGATGACTGGTTCTCAAGACTTGCAAAAGCTTCAGTTCAGATGAAAAGTTGCTTTTTGTCCTATTTCCATGACTCCCTCTTTTCCCCATATCGTCGCCTCCACATCCTCCTGTTGCCTCACCAAAGGGCTCTGAACAGACAGCCCATAAGCTGGTGGGTTTGTTTCTTCACTCATAAAAGTTCACACAAAGGGCTGACAGGAAAGAAAAAGGAATTAGAGGCAGACTCTACCTTATAGACTATTCATACTGAAGTATGTACCTTTTTTTTGTGGCTGGAAATAATCTTGATTAAGATGATTTAGTGTGACTTCTGTATGCTTCAGATTTTTCTAATATGAAATATGAAACAATGGTATCTCCTGCCTTGGCCAAAGAGGCATGGTCTATGATTCTGGAGATGACAAGAATTAGACCAGAATTTGTAAATGATTTAATGAAAATACATCCTATCAAGGCTAAGAAATTAATATTATTTGATTTTATATGATTTGGTCTGGAGGAGAAAGGAATGAGGAATACCTTTATAATGGTGTTCAAATATAAAAAAAATTGTTGACCAGCTGGTCTCAGTTTCATTTGAAAAGAACAACAAAACAGGAATGAATTTAAGCAGCACCATGGGGAATGGAAGGTACTTGTTAACAGTATAGATCTGTGGTTCTCAAATTTTAGTGTGTATAAAACTCCAGGAGCTTGTTTAAAATGCAAGTTCCTGGCCTCTATACTTAGCAGTTCTGACTTAGTGGATGTGGGGGGAAGCCTAAGAATCTGTATTTTTAATCATCCCCTCCTAAAGCTAAATTAGGACAAGTGGTCCTTAGATCACACTTGGAGAACTGATGGGGTTGATGACTGAATGGAACGAATTCTCAGAGGATTCACTGAGCTTTTCTTTTCTGGAAGACATCGTAAGGACGTTAAAATTTTTTATTTCATTCAAACACAGATGAAATTATCATTTGTTTAGAGTAATGTAGTAAGTTGAATAGAGTCCCTAAAAATTCATGTCCTTCCAAATTGACCAGTGCCTTGATCTTGGAATTCTAGCCTTCAGAGCCAGAACTATGAAAAAAAGTGTCTGTTGTTTAAATCACCCAGTTTATTATATTTTGTTATAGGAGCCAAGCAGATTAATACAACTTGTCCTTTTAAGAAGAGGAGAAGAGACACAGGAAGGCCAGGTGACAAAGAAGACAGATTGGAGTGACGATGCATTTACAAGCCAGAGAATAGTAAGGTTGCCAGCAACTACCAGGAGCTAGGAAGAGGCAGGGAAAGAGCCTCCAGCAGAACCATAAGAGGGAGCATGGCCCAGCCAACACTTTATAAGACATGGTAAGAAAATCCCCCCCTTTTGATAGTGGCTTTGTAATTGTTAAAATATATGAATAGAATGTCACTTCTTAATGATGAAAGCTCCTTATGTTTTGTGGTCGTCATTTTGCTGAACCTAACATCTGAAGAGCCATAGATTTGCTACCATTTAACTTGCAATCTCCTACTTCCCAGAGAGGCACTATATTATGGTGTAACACAATGGAGAGGGGCAAAGAACTTGGATTGCTGCTGGCATATCAGCTCTTTCCGTTAGTAAAACACTCAACTGAGTCATTTTTTCTGGCCATTTTTCCACTGTAAAAAAACTTAAATCAAAGAACATGACTGCTTTTATTGGCAAAGCTGTAGATAAACCAGGGATGTAAAAATGCAAGAAGAAGGATTCAGTACAAGCACTACACAGAGTGGACTCGCTGGGTGAAAGTTTTATTCTGTCAGTTTTCCTCCTGAGACACTTAGGTTTAAGGAAATGTTTGCACTGCTCTAGAGAAAAAGTTGGCTGTGTGTTTTTCTTTTGTGTTTAGGTCACCCTGAAAGTAATTCCTCTGGGCACAATTATCTAACATATGGTGGTTTAGAAAAAGCCCAAAGCAAAGGTCATCTGGATGTTTTAGAAAGGAAAGAATAAACTCCATCTTGGAGAATAAAATAAAGTCAGGATGGGCCGAGGTATAACTATGGTCAAAGGAACATGAAAAGTAAAAGTGCGAGAGACATTAAGCAAAAAAAATCAACTCAAGCTCTTTGTTTTTGATTTTTTTTTGTTTGATTTTTGCATGGTTGTGCATGTAGAGATAAAAATAAAAAGACCTTGTATTACAAAAGTTTGGTGCTGGGTGCACAGCCATGTTCTTTGATTTAAGGTTTTTTTGTTTTTGTTTTTTTACAATGAAAACGTGGCCCAAGAAAATGACTCCGTTCTGATTAAACTGGAAAGTGTCCTCTATAATTGTGATGTCCTGTACCTTCAGGCTGACATTGCTAGTAGAGGTCATATTTTTAGTGGATTCTATGTGAAGTGAAGTATCTTTAAGAGTTGATTTTTAATTTTCTTTTAAGATTGGAAAAAAAGAGCTCCTTTTAGCCATTATGTTCCAACCAGTTCCTCACAACTTTTTGATGATAAAGAATACCTATGGAAATAAAAATGTAGGTTTGGAACTCTTCCCAGAGCTTGTTAACTGAAATTCTGTTGGGTCAGAATAGGCAAAGTAATTCCCCAAACCCATTTTCTCCATGAGAAACATCCTATTTCAAATTCCCCAGGGTAAATCAGAGGTGAGAGGGTAGACCAGTTGATCCACAGAAAAAAAAAATGTCTGAAATAACCAAATCTGATACCAGACTGAAGGAGCCTAATGAGAATCAGCTATCTAATACAATGTTTACCCACTATAATTTGAAGAGGTGGCAGGGATTCTACTGGCAAAGTGGAGAAAATATGGCTCAAGCTCTTTTATAAAAGAAACATTCGGATTTTCTCAAGTGTCTTGTCAGGGTGTGGAAGGGTGAGGCATCAGATATTTTCCGTGTGCAGGTCAAGTAGAGGAGAGAGGTGTGGGAATACAAGAAAACAAACTTTAGATATTTGTCTTGGCAAGATTTTCACATCATAACATCTTGGAGCTGAAAGACCCTCTATTGCTCCTCTCACATTTTATAGCTGAGGAAACTGAGGTCTTGGGAGACTGTGAATTACCTGAGGTCACTTGGCCAGTTGGAAACAGAACCAGATCTCTAACCTCAGAATGCAGTCTTATTTCACAAAACGGGCAGCCTGGGCAAGCTCTAAGTGCACAGAGGTTCTGGGGAGAGGAAGTGGGTCTCTGTTAAACACGGAAGCACAGCGACATTAGTTCCTGATGCCTTGGTGGCCCCAAGCGCATCTTTTCGGGCTGCACTTTTGAGCTCGCTTGGGTCTTGAATGCTTTAGCAGTTACAGAAAACTCATTCAAAGTGCCTTTCTCAACTTGCTCCATCCCATGACCACAATAGCAAATAGCAAAGGGGAAAGAAAGAAAGAGAGGTGATGGCCCTGAGTCAAATTGAAAGTCTGAGTCACCAACCAGAGAAACAGTAGCAGCAGCGGTGGTGCTATTGATGGTCCAGACCTGCTTTCTATGAAGTGTTCTGTTTCTGACAGCTGGACTTCTGTTTTGACCTCAGAAACTTCGAGGCCCTTAATCTGACCATGTTTGGATGAACAGCTCAGAGGAAAAGGCTGAAGAAATTTATAATCGAGCAAATGTTATAATTGCATATATGTGGAATCGGCTTCTGCAAGGTAGCTGTCACAAAGCAGGTCACTGTGATATATGAGAATCTGGGAGGCCACGTGCATGTCCTCCCATCAACACAGTGGCACAATAGTAGTTGGTAGCTGCTCTTTATCCAAAGGTTGGTTTACAAATGAAAAGAATGGTGCCAGGTATAAAACTGCTGTGGCCTCTGGACCTGGCTGATATATAGACTTTTAAAATAGCACTTAGTTCCCTGGAAGAGCTCACTGAATAGGGCTGTTTACCATCTACTCAATGTCAAGACTTTCAAATCTGTAAAAATTGGTTTTGAAATTTTCCCTTTAAACATATAAAAGTTAGCTAAACCACCATTAACAGGTTACATTTGCATGAACAGAATAGCACCTTATCATAATCACATGTATTGCAAGTTACTATAGGTTGTACATTAAATGGCTCTACAATGAGACCATGAACCAGCCAGGCCCATACTTACCAGCCCTCCACTCCTGTTACCTGGGTTCACATCCAAAAGCAAACCACCTACATGCAAACCCATATCTCAGCTCTGCTTTTTTGAAAGGAAGAAGTTAGGCTGAGACAACATTTCATGTCCCTTGCAGTCCCTCCACACACACTACCCATCCCGACCCCATCTTGCTGGCCTCTTCCAGAGTCTTGATTTAGCAGTTCAGTGCAATGCTTTCATTCTTTTCCAATTTTCTTTCTTAAATCTGACATCCTGTTTGGCTTCCAAATATCTTATTTATTCCTGATTTTTAGCCTGTTTTTCTCATTCAAGCCTAGTATACTGATGCCCCTAAATCCCTTCAAATCTACAGCCATAAAAATGTCTCAATTCTTCCTCCTTTGAATCCAAATGCTCACTAATTTCAGTGGATTTAAGCCCAGGATAAACTGAGCACAGTATTGTATCTTTAATTAGGCACTTCCAAATCTCCTCTGGTATGTACAGTTTGGATTACTAAGTTATGCCAAAAACGTTTCATGTGAGGGGGTATGATATTCATAAGTCATGGTTTCTGAATCACTTTAGAAGTCTCGAATGAAAGTCATTGGACAAATACACTGTAGCAATGCCTTTATTCACAGACATTGCCTTAGATCAGGGGTAGTCAACCATTTTATACCTACTGCCCACTTTTGTGTCTTTGTTAGTAGTAAAATTTTCTAACCGCCCACCGATTCCACAGTAATGGTGATTTATAAAGTAGGGAAGTAACTTTACTTTATAAAATTTATAAAGCAGAGTTACAGCAAGTTAAAGCATATAATAATAATTACTTATGTCAGATTTTCGCTAAGTTTGGCAGAATAAATCTTTATAAAACAACTTACTATAGTTACATCTATCTATCTTTTTTTTTTTTAAGATTTTATTTATTCATTTTAAAGAAGAGAGAGAGAAAGAGAAGAGATAGAGGTGTGGGGAGGTGCAGGAAGCATCAACTCCCATATGTGCCTTGACCAAGCAAGCCCAGGGTTCTGAACTAGCAACCTCAGCATTCCAGGTTGACACCCCATCTGCTGTGCCACCACAGGCCAGGCTATCTATCTTTTTATTTATACTTTGGTTGCTCTGCTACCGCCCACCATGAAAGCTGGAACGCCCACTAGTAGGTGGTAGGGACCACGTTGACTACCGCTGTAGATGACAGAATACATCCTAATTTGGGAGAATGTCTTGTCTGGCTAAGCCTGGATAGGATGAGCCCGCTGTAACCACTATACTTTGACAGCACAGGCTGCAGCAATTCATTCATCCCTCCTCTCATACACACTCATCAGGTATTTATTATGTGCTAGGAACTATGCTAGTCCTTATAGCTTTAAAAAAAAATCGCCCTCAAGTTGCTGGCATCTCAGTACATACATGTGTGTGGAGATAGGGGTTGAACAGTACACAAGAATTTATAACGTGAAGTGCTTTTTTTAAAAAAAAAAAGTTTTATTTATTCATTTTAGAGAGGTGAAAGAGAGAGAAGGGGGAGGAGCAGGAAGCATCAACTCCCATATGTGCCTTGACCAGGCAAGGCCAGGATTTCAAACTGGCAACCCCAGCATTCCAGGTTGATGCTTTATCCACAGCACCACCACAGGCCAGGCTCATACAGGATGCTTTTTAAGGAGCAAGCTAAATGCTGGGAGGGTTTAGAAGGAGAAAGGAAACAGCCCACTGGGGAGTTCATCAAGGCATCAATCACAACGGGGGTAATATTTGAATGAAGCCTGAAGGGGAAGTAGAATTTTGTTTAATTGTTTTATTTTGGCATAAGTTGAGAGATATAGAACGTTGCAAATATCATACAAAAGGCTCCCACATATTTCTCATCTGGTTTCCCCATTCTTGTATTTACTATTATTATTTTTAAATTTTATTTATTGATTTGAGAGAGAAAAAGGGAGTGAAAGAGTGACAGAAACATCAATCTGTTTCTGTGTGTTCCCTGACCAGGGACCGAACTGACAACCTTTGTGTATCAGGACGATGCTCTAACCAACTGAACCATCTGGCCAAGGCTATTTAAAAAAATAATAATTTTTTAAAAATTGGCTTTAGAGAGAGAGAGGAAGGGTGAGAGAGAAATATCAGTTTGTTGCTCCATGTATTCATGCAATCATTGGTTGATTCTTGTATGTGCCCTGACAGGGGTTCAAACCTGCACAACCTTAGCATATCCAGAGATGATACTCTGACCACTTGAGCTACCCGGCTAGGGCATAGTTTCCCCATTCTTAACATCTTACATTTCCGTGGTACATTTGTTAAAACTAAGAAAGCAACATTGTTATATTACCATTAACTATACACTTTGGGGGAAGTCACCAGTTTTTCTATTAGTGTCCTGTTTCTGTTTCAGGATCCAGTACATGGCATTTCATTGTCATGGATCCACAGTCTTCTCTGGTCTGTGACAGTTTCTCAGTCTTTGCTTGTATTTCAGACCTTGACAGTCTTAAGGGGTACTGGCCGGTATCCTGTTGAACGTCCCCCAGCATGGAACTGTCTGGTATGTCCTCATGGCTAGATTAGAGTTATGGCATTTGGGGAAGCAGTTCCCTCTTTTTCACATCATGTCAGGGGGCACCTGATGTCTGCATGACATCACGGGTGACATTAGCCAAGAAAAAGAATTTCAATGGAGAAATTGCTTCACAGGTGAAAGGTCCCATGCACTCTGTGTTTGTAGAACAGAGGAAAGTCCCGGTGGGCTGACAGGTAGAGCACTGGCAAAGGAGTAGTAGGAGGAGAGCCATGTGTTGGTATGGCACTTTTAAGTTTTTAAAAGACTTTGTAAAAAATGAACTTTTGCAAAGCGTGGCACCTCATGATAAGGTGATTGGGTAGATATGGCCCCCACTACAAAGTGAGAAAACTGAGGCTCGATGAATTAAGAGGATGGCAAAAGTAATGGTAGAGCCAGGACATAGAGATAGTTCTCCTGATTCCCAGTCCAGGGTTGTTTGCTCTTCATCTCAGTCACTGCCTCCTGGACTGGCCCGCGGAGAGTTGTTGGGAGGGACAGAACAGTGTGTAGGTCTGATGAGTCTGTTATGGCTGGACCCCACATGCTCTGTTAAAACGTTCCATCCAAACTCTGTGCTCACAAAAGTTAGGCAGAACAAAGTCAACTTTTACTTCTGAAGAGATTAAAGCTCTTACTCGCAGGTCTGGGAAGATTTTCTTCAGTGTTGCTATTTCACCCTCGTGCTTGCCATGGTATGTGTGCCTGAAGGGAATGAATATACCACTGTGGTTCTAAGTGTGGAGGTCTGCCTTATAGTTCCTACTAGCAAATGTTTATTACTGTGTTTCATGGGTCATCAAGGAAATATGAGGGATACAACTGTTTTTGGCAACTTGAAGCTGACTATTGCTCTTGGTTGACCCAGGTACAGAATGAGAGGAGAATAAGAAAGATCAGAGAAATTTCTCTTACCTCTTTCTCAATGATCTCTGGTACTTCCCTTTACTGTGTCAGAAAGGGAGCCACAGTTAGATAACTGGGAAGTTTCCTTATCTCACCTTGTTAGATTTAACATTCACTTGTTTGTTTCACGAAGATATATCATGTACCCAGCATGAGTCTGGATTTGTTAGGCAACAGGAATGTAAGATTAATAATATCAAGGTGGTTTCTTGCTTTTAAGAAGCTCATTGGCACAGAAGAGAATAAGAAAAAAGAAATTAGTATGAGAGGGTAATTAACAGCTTGGGCTTCATAGAAGAGGTGATGCTGGAGCTGGGTCTTATAGGACAAGGAGCTTCAATGGTAGAAAACAACATAGACAAAAGCATGGAGGAGCCAAGCAGTACTGCACATCTGGGGAAGTGGGACTCATTTGGTATATTGCTTGAGCATCACAGAGGGTGTTGGCAACAGTGGGAGATGGAGCAAAACGTAACTTCTGCTCCAGCTTTCATCCAGACCCATGCCTTGGGCATGGGGGACATAGAGCTCCAAGAGGAAGTCCTCTAGCATTGTACCTGCTACAATGCCATCTTTTAGACAGCGAGGCACTTGGACCTTATGAGTTTTGCTTGACTTCCCATTTTTGCAACTTGATCTTAGAAGTACATAACCATAATGCCTAATCCCTTTAAAAGTGTTGAAAGCATAACAGCATTTGGTCTGTGATCGACAACAGATTCTCTTGCAACTAATTTTTATGCAGCTCAAGACTGAGTGGAAACACCCCCCTGTACTTAATAACAGTGTTCCTGTGAAACTGCAGTTTCTTTGGGGGTAGGGAGGGGGAGACTATCTGTTGATCTTCGATATTCACTTGTTCACAGAGCTTTTCATTATACTATGTCACATGGCTCCCTTATAGTTTCCAAAGCCATTAAATGCTAAAGAAAACAGGATTTTCCAGCTCTGATCTCATTATATGTACAAATTCCAAGAGCAGCCTCCCAGAAAATAAAAGTTTTTATACAACAGAGTGGATGTGTTCATGAAAGATATATTGTTTATTTTCTTGGCACTGAGTTAACTTTAAAATAAGATTACTTAATTGAAGAAAATATTTCCTGACATGCTGAGAAGCAACATTTGAACCAAATCTTACCTCTCTTAGATTAAGTTTAGGGTGCATGTGTTCTAGGCTATTTAATCCATGTGAATCTCAAACAAAATCATTTTAACTACTGAAGCATTTCGTTGGTAAGGCAAAATGTAACTTAATACTGTAGGCAACAACTTGTAATCGATTATGATTTTTAGTTGAGAAAGTTCCTGGGTTTGCTGTTACAGTAGTAGTTTGTTTGTTTGTTTATTTATTTATTGGCACCAACAAAATCTTAAATCTGGAAGCATTCGATTCAATTTTTTATTGTACTAAGCTGCTCTTAACTTTCTTTTGCAAGGTAAATTAGCTCATTTTTAAGCAGTGCATTTATGCTGCTTTTAAAACTTTGGGGTCAGCATCACAGGACATAAACATTATCTATTATCTATTACTACCTATATTATATACAGTATATTATATAATAGCATATTATAGTACATTATAGTATAGTATATTTATAATAATAATAGTTATTATTATATATTAATATTACCTATTATATATAGTAATAGTCACACTGTTAAGACTAGTCAATATATGTGTGGTAGAAGCAGCTAGTTGTTCACCAAAATACTTTCACTTTTTCTCTCTTGGCACATGACTATTTCATTAGAACAGATTGCCCAGTCTTCTTAGAAGTTGTGTAAGGCCATGTGATGATGTTCTCACCTGTAATATGTGAACAGAAGTGATGGTTGCCATTTCCAGAGCCTTTTATTTTAGGTATATCTCCTCCATATCCTCACTTGTTTCTACCTGCTGGCTGGAATTTGGATGTAGACACTCAGCTTTGATCAGGCAGGGAAAGACAATGCTTTAGGACAATGCTACAATACAATGAAAGGAACTCAGGTCCCTGAATGTTCACATGGAGGAGAGCCTTGCTGCTCACCTGGATTGCTCACCTTTGAACTACTACATCTAAGGAAAATAAACTCCCTTATCTTTTTAGGCCACTGTATCAATCAGGGTTCAATCAGAAAAGCAAATGCACAGGGAAATATATGTGATAAGGGATTTGTTTCAGAGATTTGATCTTAAGCAACTATGGGAACTGGTTAAGTAGTTTCTATAAGGCTGTCTTTATGACTAATGGTAGAAATCAAAGTTTTCAGGGCAGGCAGCTGAGAAGGGAGGGTGAGTGCGAAGCAGGGTAGAGTAAGGGTACGTTGGCAGTGCATTGGCTGCTTCTGATCTTGATGACATATCTGCAGAAAAAGTTGATGTCTTTCATCATGGCCTTCACACGCGCTGGCCCAGGAGTCAGAGAATGTGAGGGAAGATCCAGGAGAGGATGGAGTAGTTGCAGGCCTGGCTGCCACGTTGCATTAATCAGGTGAACCAGGAGGTCAACAACATGGCTGCTGCTTCTTTTCCGCCCTTCAGGTTTCACACAACGATCTCTCCCATGACACGGTCTACGGGAGACAAACAGGGAGTAGTACAGGGAGTGGCATTCTGGAAAACAGAATTTAGTCTAGCCACATTGACACATTACAAGCCGCCACAGGCAGCTCCTTGTCAACTTGCCCCACACACAGCTCCTTAAGCCTTTTTGTTAGAAAATGTTTTAAATTTTTTATTTATTGATTTTAGAGAGAGGAAGAGGAAGAGAGAAAGAGACAGAAATATTGATGTGTTTCCATATGTGCCTCAACCAGGAATTGAACCAGCAACCTTCACATTTTAGAATGCCACTCTTAACCAATGGAACTATCTAGCCAGGGCTCCTTAAGCCATATTTTATTTCCAAATGAAAACCATAACTAAGTCATGCTTTAGCTTGACATGATACAATGATCGCACATACAGCCAAAACCACAATAATTCCTCAGGAGAGGATTCAGAGTCCTCCCTTTGTTAATTTGGGTGATATTCTTCTTCTAGCTGATTCACAATCCCTGTAATTTAAATATTGAAATATAAAGTGAATTACTATATAACACATTTCAGGTTAGGTAATATGAGGTGAGGGAGGGAAAGAAAATAAACATGACTGGTTAACACACACACACATGCACACACATACACAAACACACACATATACAGTGTGTCAGTAAAGTCATGGTTTACTTTTGACCTGTCAAAAGTGCACCATGACTTTACTGACACACTGTGTGTATGTATATATATATATACACACAAATATATAAATATCAAAATAAGGAAGAAACAAGCTATTACAGTCTACCTTTATGCAATGGTCACATGGCTATTGCTGGTATATATCATTACCTTCTCTATTTTCCCTAAGCAAGCACTTCAGCTTGTCATGGTTCCTTGCCTGTGTGTGTAGGGGTGACTCAAACCTTTCTGTCTGAAGTGTCTGGGTCATTAGCAGTTCTGTTTGAATTAGGATGTTTTAGTTTTCTGTTGACTTTAATCTTACGAAATTGGAATAGTAAGAGGAACCCCAGAGGATCTTCTGGATTCCAGATATGTTTTTCCTTAGTCCCACTGTGTAGTAATCCCAACTTCTTAAGTTAGCTGACCTAAGACACCTAACTTAGGCTATTTACAAATGATTCTGCTATACTTCTGGGAAACTCTTAGCCAAAAATAGTTTTTAACTTATCTTTGGTTCATAAACACTGGTCCTTGGATACCACACCATTTACAAATGGACCCTAACACAAAGTCATGGTAGGCTGGCACCCCAACAATATTTGTGCAGTGAATAGATAGCTCTGGCATTTGACCATGCTACTGCTGAGCCTGTTAGAAAACCGCCAAATGCAGAGCAATCTGCTTGGCAGCTAAGATTGCATAACACATGAATACTTACAGCCAAATATCTGTTTTGATCACCTAATATGTGCCCACTTACTATTCCATAATAATCTTTTTATACCAATTGTTGAGCTAGGTTAATTTTAAGGACACATGACATCAATTATGTTGCATTACATTTATTTTTTGTTCTGGTTAAGCACATATGTGTATCCGGGCCTGGAGTCATAACTACCGCCTCAGAAGTGCTCAGAGGGGAAAAAAGGAATTTATTGTTTCCTACTAATTATACATCTAGGTTGTTGGAGCAATGTGTTATTAAGCTCTAAGAGGTTAAAACCCATTTCTGACATTGGTCTTGTTCAACACTCTTAAGTTTTCTTTGGTGTTTGACATGTGATAGAGTTTTATAAATAATTGTTGAGAGAATGAGTTGTTCACCAAGATCCTGTCAAACTCTAGTAACTTTCTGAGATACCTCAAGGAGTTGAACTATGGGACCAGAGGGAGCATAGCCTAGTGAAAAAGCAGTGGGCCAGGGCCAGGACAACTTAGTTCTAGCTTTAGTTTTGTCACTGCTTGGTTCTATGACCCTGAGCAAGACATGTATTGTTTCTGGGCCTTGATTTCTGGTCTGAGGACATTTGAGAGTTGAATAGCAACCATGAGAGGCGGCTGATGCTCAAAGTTGTTTTGTTTAAACTGCAGAATGTTCTAAAAAGTTTTTGGATGACTTTCAGAACACACACTGTCTGGTTTGCTATAGTTACCACCCCTACCTATTTATCACCTTTGTGCATTTTAATTCCTGGTCTGACCCCTGGAGACATTTGGGTTTATAACTTCTGAAGATGATAGGCTCCAGCTCTGACAGTCTCTGAGTTCATGGGACTGGAGTATAAGTGCCATACAGGCAGGAGTTTGAGCCTCTTTTGTCCACCACTGACTGTGCAACCCTGGAACGATGTCTGAAACAGAATAAATGACTTAGAGACCCACATAGAAAGGAAGGAGGGGGGACATGTCAGGAGAACTCTCCCTCAAATTTGGGCCTCGTCTGCATTTGAAATGGAGTGAGAGCTTGACCTGCAGTGACACAGTGATAAAACATCAACATAGAATGCCAAGGTCTCTGGTTCAAAACCCCAAGCTTGCCTGGTCAAGGCACAGATGGGATTTGATACTTCCTCCTCCTCCCTCTTTTCTCTCTCTCTCTCTCCTCTCTAAAAAAAATAAAAAAAAAAAAAATATATATATGTATTTATAGATGGAGTAAGAAAGTTTCTGGTCTCTGCTTTTCTGGGAGGTCTCAGGTTGAGCGCCACTGAGAAATAACACCTCTGCAAAAAACTTCCATCATCAAATAATACGAGTTGGTTTAAATATTAACTGCCATTGCTCAGGAGCCTCCCTGAGCAGAACTGGCCGCTCTGTGCAGCCTGTGTGCAGGGCACTGTTAGGAGCCTTGTTCTGGATGCCTCTGCCTGAGCTCAGAGCCAGTTTCTGACCAACACACTGCTGTCTTACTATAGGGTCCAGTTGAAGAACTTTCTGTGAACTTCCTACTGTGTGTTTAAAAAAATTTCTTTTCTGAGAGTACAACCCCACAGCATTGCTGTTAACACTCAATAAAACTTTTTTTTTTTTTTTGGTGGCTGTTAAACTTGAACATCATTCCACACAGGCCTTCCTTGCTAGGCAGAAGGTTAGTTCTTCTAAGTCATCAGCTATGGGGCGCACACAAACCTCTCTCACTTTCATAGCCACCAGGGGAGAAATTCTGCTAAAATAACATTTCTGGTTCTTCAGGAACAGCCCTGGCAGATACAAATGTTAACATATCTCTTGGATGAATGAACAAGATGAAGTTAAAGACTTGAGACTTCAAGAAACAGTGAGTAATGCTAAATTACTCATAAGGCATGCACACTACTTTCTTATATTTTTCTAGCTCCAATCATTTATAGTACAAATCTTTAATTTATGAATTAAAAATGTAAATAACTTGACCAATCTGGTCTGACAAATCCAGACATATACTTTTCTGGATTCAAGAAGAGAAAAAAACCTGTGTTTTTTTATTTTCACATAGAGAGAGGGGAGAGCAAAAAATTTTCCTGGTCTCTTATGATTTAAAACAGCAATTTTGACCATGGCCTGGAAGCTGACGGTCTCAATCTGAGCTCCAAACCCCACTGGCGTAGTAACATTTCGCTTATAAGTTCAACACAAAGGTGGCATGTAGTTTGTGCTGACAGAGCTGATGAGGAGCAGAGCGGTCCTCTCTGAGAGTATGCAATGAAAACTGACAGCGGACGTTCTCCACAAACCTCCTTTCCCTGTACTGAGCTTTTCACTGGAAGCCCGAGTTTTTGCTTTTGATTTCACTTGCCATTTGTAGATAAACAAACCTAGATGCTTTCACTTGCACAGCCTGCCCATCAGGGCACAAAGTCTAAGATGTCTTGGGAGGATAAATATGCAGAAGAACCTGGGCCCTAGGGTCATAGCCTTTGTCAACAAGACCCTGAGATAGTGCCATGCTGTGTCATGTCCTCACAAAGAATGAGTTTAGGCTGTGAGCTAGTCCAAGGTTTATTTATTCATCTCTGGCTTATACCTCATATGTTATTACCTTCATATAACAACATGATTAAAAAAATAAGAATGAAAAAAATCATGTTAAAAGAAAGAGAGAATAGTTTAGTAGACTTCAAATTTAAAACAAAAGTGGTCATCTAAAATGGTTCCAGCTATGTGACATCACATGGTAGCTTTGAGGACAATGGAAGAAATTAGAGGCTGGTTTATAGAAATGATACTGCAAAAAAACATACCAGTTTAAACGGATCTAGACTATTAGTGGAAGTTGAGGAATAATGACTTTATCTTTTTATTTGGTGCATGTGGAAAATATGTTCTTCATTATTATAGTCATCTTCAACATTCCAAATACAACAAATGCCATCCAAACCTAATCATATGTGTTTTTTGGTACCAGAATAAATTTACAGCCCAAAGAAATCAGCAGTGATGGAGATGCTTGTGTAAAGGACATGTGATTAGAATAATTACCTAGAATCTACACTGGTAGAAAATCCATTTTCAGAAATAGGAAGTCATGGGAGTTTCAGATCTGGTAAAATTTTTAAGGTGAGTTCCTTTTTAATTCAATTTTATATCATCAGTAGCAATCAGCATGTCTTGCATAAAATTGGTGTCAGGAGGATTCTGTAGACAAAGTAGGCTTCCCAAATTTGTTTGGAAACAGGATAAATTTTACCTTCAAAATCTCCTACAGAAAAGTTATGCATTTCTTTTGCTCTCTTTTTGTGTATTCTCTCTAAACTTCCCTCTTTAAAGCAAAAAAAAAAAAAGACACTGTCCCTCAATTTACCTTAAGTCCTTCTTCATTAATTGGGACACCCCTATTGGTTACTCTGCTGTTTCCTCCTGGAAAGGCTATTTCCTTAGAACAGCTTAGCAGTGACTGCCTCCTTACAGGAGAACCAGAAACAAGCGTGGAACATCCATCCTGGCAACCTTCACCACATTGTCATCTGGACTGTTTTATGTGAGTTGTGTTGTCTGTGTAATTCAAACTGGAGAACTTCATATGCTTTTGAGTGAACTATTTTGGAATGCAAATTAATTAAAGACGCTCGAAAAAGTAATGACTATTTCAAATTGTCAGCCTGGTTTTGTCAATAAGATTACAAAATGTGAGAGTTTCTGTAAGAAACATGGAACGTGAAAGAGCTCCTAAACTTTCAGATTGTGATGCTGTAAAGTTGCCCTGGTTGCTGCCTGTTTTTTTTTACTAAAGAGGCCCCCTCCTCACCACACTCTGAAAAGAGACTGAATGTTGTGATTTCCAGCTCTACCTCCAATTAATTAGCCTCACCTTGCAGAGGGTTCTGAGGAATGTCACGATGCATGAGGAAATCACGAAAATCAGATGTTTCACACTAGAACCATAATGAAAAAGCATGAGACCTAGGCTTTAAGAAAAAAGCAGCACTTCTTGGTGTGTGTTCAATACCAATAGCCTTCAAGAATGTGCCAAGTGGAAGTTCTGTGATGATGCAACATTTTATTTAGTTTTTATCAACATTTTTTAAATATTTTTCTTTTTATTTATTTATTTTAGAGAGGAGACACACACACACAGAGAGAGAGAGAGAGAGAGAGAGAGAGAGAGAGAGAGAGAGAGAGAGAAAGGGGGGAGGAGTTGGAAGCATCAACTCCCATATGTGCCTTGACCAGACCAGTGCAGGGTTTTGAACTGGCGACCTCAGTGTTCCCAGGTCGACGCTTTATCCACTGCACCACCACAGGTCAGGCAGTTTTTATCAACTTTTATCAAATGTATGTGTTTATGCATGTAAAGGATCAAGAAGTTGTACAGGGCTTGCATGGTCAGAAGTCTCCACCCTCTGTCTTTCCCATTTCCCACTTTCTGAAGACATACCCACCTGACTTTTCCAAAGAATTATCTTGGTAATTATATCCATATCTCTAAATCACATGCTTTCATTGCTACTTCTTAAATTTTCACTTTTAAATATTTATTAATTCCAACAATTGAAGATAAGAATTTAACACTCTTATTCACCCCTTCCCACCACCCATAGTTACATGACCTATCATCCTCCAACTATGTACTCTCTAATAGTTTTACATGCTGTTAGTTAGATCAACCTATATATTCCCATTTAATGACCATTTGAAATACTATTGACAGCTGAGCTATGTAGTGTACTAAGGCTAGTGGCTGAGGCCAGGCAGGTTCACATTGGATTTGGGCAGACAGTAGAGAAACTGCGGAGCCAGAAAGTGTCAGGTCATACCCGTTTCTTGGAGGCTCACAAGGACAGGCAAGCAAATAAACAACAAAAGGGAAAGAGCTAGTAAACAAAGGAAAATCTGCTATTTGCAGTAAGGGAAAGGGAGCAAGGAAAACCACACCTCACAGTGGTGGGAGTGCGATCTGGGAGAATCACCGCCCAGGGGGAGTACCACAGCCTTAGATAGGCTATGTACACGTGCCTCTGCCACGTGCTCACGCACTGATCAAGCAAAGTGCTTGCAGCTGGTGAGTCCACGAGCAAGCCTAACACAGCTGCCCCACATTCTACCCTATTAGGGTTGCTTGCCTTACATTCTACGCATAGGTTTCTTCTTCTATGGTCCCTGTGCGAGGAGTGAGGTACATCACAAAAAACCAAAACTGTACAATCTACAGCAACAGAATTACAAACACAGCTATGGATGAAATGATAGAGTGGTCAGTGGGACCAAGAGAGGCAAATCTTTACCATCTGGCAGAATACAGGCCAGAGGTCCGTCTGCAGATGGCACAGTAGCAGGTACCAGAGGCCACCCTGGGTGGGCATACCAAACCTTATTGGCCAGCACATGAGGACCTGCTGGTTCCATGTGCAGCAAAATGGGAGAACTCATTATTGGCCATAAAGAAATTACAAAGGTGCCCTTCATAATGCTGTCCCCCTGAGCACTCAAGGGATAATATACTTCTACCTTAGGTGGCCAGGTGCTAGTTGCCCAGGGAGTTAACTGGAGGTCCACCTCTAGCCCCCTACCTCATGGTGCCAACAAGGCCACCCATTGTAGGTGGGTGGCCTATACAGTCCAGAGCCATGTCCATTGAAGCCATTGGCCTTTAAGGAGGGCTGTTGGGGCAGGCAAGAGCATGTTGTCCTGCTGTCCAAAGCTCGGCTTGAGTACGTAAAGCGTCCTTGGTGCATATCTGCAACTGGATGGAAGCAGCTGCCCAGTGCAGGAGGCCTCCACTGGAGCTGGGCCCCTGTCGAGGTCTCTTATTCAAAATCCAGAGTACTGTCCACAAGTGACATGTCCATCCAGTAAGGGAGCTAGTGCCCCCCTCCTGTCGCAGTTCCTGCTTTAAGAGTCCATTATACTGCTCAATGATACTAGCAGCCTGTGGGTACTAGGGGACATGTATCCAGCCCATGCCTAGGTCTTGAACCCATTGCCTCACCATAGAACCCATAAAATGGGTACCATTGTCACTTTCAAGGACCAGCAACCGCCTGTATGCAGCACTCAGGTGGTCCAGAGCCTGTATGACTGCCCTCTGGTCAGGGTTACAGGCAGGGCAAGCAGAAAGCAAATCGGTGGCAGTATCTACACGTGACTCCATACTTGTTCCTGTCTGACTTTGGTAAGGGTCCAATGATATCTATCTGCCACTGTGTCAGTAGAACACGACCTCTCTGGATCTGACCAGGTAATGCCAGTTGTCTCCGCAGGTGCTCCTTGAAATACACTGCACATTGCTTGCAGGCTGCAAGTACCTCTGCATAGGACACAGGCAAGTTCCATGCCTTAACGGTAGCCTACATAGTGTTTTGTCCCACATGGAGCAGGTGCTGGTGGAACCACTGTGCCACGTCACTTGCAGGTACAGTCTCCAACCATCACGCCCTCGCCAAAGTGTCTGCCTCATCATTCCTAGGATAAGGCATACTCTATGACATGGTATACTGTCACTTTTTCTGGTGTCCAATTTCCCATAAGTCCTGCCACATGGCCTGACCCCATAGTGGATGGTGCATTACCATTCACTGGTTAATGTGCGAGTAGCAATCCAAAGGGTCGGTCCACAATAGCCAGCCCAGCTGTCAGTGCAGATCACCAGTGGTGAAGGTTTATTATAGGAAACTAGCCATATGGCTCTTAATTCTTCCCATTGGCTGCTTTGGCCTGAACCTGTGTCCATCCAAATAGTCTCAGTGGCCGGATGGGAGGTTACAGCTGTCCACTTGGCCAGTTGGCCCCTGTTAGAACCATCAGTATACCGGGCATCCTTGGGGATGGGTGAATGCCTCCTAGTAGTGACTGGCTTCAGGTTCTGCCTCCTGAGCCCCAGCTGCCCCTGATTCTAAGGTCACAGCTGTCCACTTGGCCAGTTGGCCCCTGTTAGAACCATCAGTATACCGGGCATCCTTGGGGATGGGTGAATGCCTCCTAGTAGTGACTGGCTTCAGGTTCTGCCTCCTGAGCCCCAGCTGCCCCTGACTCTAAGGTCACACAGGTGACTGGACCCAAGACTTTCTGCAGTTCTGCCCTCAACGGGCTGGTGCTAAGAGCATGGCATTATTGCAAGTAGACACCCCACTTGGCCAGGGTGGAGGTTTGGGCTGTACCACTACATGGTTTGGTTGCCCAATCTCTCACCCATTTTGTGATAGGGTATGTTGTCTTGACTGTAACTGGTGTTATGGTTGTAATAGTCTCAGTGGCCAGGAGGGCAGCATACACAGCTGCTTCTCTACTAATGAGTAACGGACTTCAGCACCTTTCCACAATTGGGACCAAAACCCAATAGGTTGCCATAGGCTCTCTGTCCGTTGCCATAAGCCCCATCCAAACCCCTCAGGGGTAACATGCACATCACAGGGCCTGGCAGCATCAAACACATTCAAGGCCTATGCCACCTTGACAGCTCTCTTGGCTGCTGCAAATGCACCTTGTGCCTGCTCAGTCCAATCCCAGTGAACCCCCTTCTGAATAAGGTGATAAAAGGGACACAGTAACTGAGCTAAAAGGGGTATGAATCCTGGCCAGTACCCCAACAGACCTAGGAATTCCTGTAACTGCTTTACCGTAGTGGGCACAGGGTATGCTTGGATCTTATCTATAACTGCGTCAGGGGTAACCTTTGTCTTACCCGACCAGACAACTCCCAAGAACTTAACAGATAACCCAGGTCCTTGTAATTTGCCCTCATTGACTACCCAGCCACATGCTTTCATATGGGATAGCAGGGTAGGGACTACTTGCTCCATTCTGGAAGAGAGTCACTAGTTATCATAATGTCATCAATATATTAATACGTATGAACTGCCTTTGATTGTTTCCATTTAGCCAGGTCAGCAGCCGCCAGTCCCATGGCATAAGGTGGGGCTATGCAAATAGCCCTGTGGTAATTCTATAAAGGTCCATTGCCGTCCTTCCTAAGTGAAGGCAAATTGATCTTGACTCTCTGCAGCTATATCAATAGAGAAAAAGGCATTAGCCAAATCTGCCACAAAGTGGTATGTCCCCAACTCATGGCTTAATGGATCAATCAGGTTAGCTATTGAGGGTACAGCAGCATGCAAAGGGGGAACAACTTTATTAAGTGCCCTGTCATTCACTGTCATTCACCAGATTCTATCTGGTTTGTGCACAGGCCACACTGGGGAATTGTAAGGGCTGTGTGCTGGCTGGATAACCCCCACCGTTTCTAGTTCAAGGACTGTCCCAGTGATTTCTTCATAGCCCCCTGGCAGGCAGTACTGCTTCATTCTAGTCACACACCAGAGAACGGGTAATTGCAAGGGGGAATGTGTTGCATGTCCCCGCAACACTGCCTTCATGACCAGGATAGCAGGCAGAACTCTCCAGCTGTTGTTTCCAACCACAGTCCTTGTAAGACAAATACCTCCAGAATATATTTAGGAATAGGAGGTACATATACCTTATATGGCTTAGGAGGCAGTCTTCCCATCCCCAATGCAATATTTATTGGCTTCACTTGAACAGTTTGGTCCCCATTCCCATCAATGGCCACTGGGGTCCCAGCAAACCATTCTGGGTTCTCATAGAGGAGAGAACATTCTGCACCTGTATCCACCATGGCCAATACCCATTGTAATGAGAAGGGGACCAGTGGATACTCAGTTCCACATGTGGCCTCCGGTCCCCGCCCATCCCTGTTGGACAGGTCCCTCAGCCTTCCCCCTATTCAAACTGGAACAACAGGTCTTGAGGGTCCTCCTCTCCTTCAGTGGTCTCCATCATATAATCTTGCAACTGTGCCGCCCGTGCACCAATCGTTTTATTGGTAGCTGCTGGGGCTGTTCGTCTCAGTGGCTGAAATCTATGTTCTGGTTTAAGCTGCTGCCAAAACTCCAAAAGAACCTTATTAGGTTTGCCATTCAATTTCTCCCTATCTGCCCCAGCTGCATTTAAACCCACCCACATCTGTGTTCAGGTAACTTTCACAGGCCATTTCCTCTTGCTAGTAGAAGGGCATCATGGGCAGCAGCCCTCACAGTTTTGTGATTCCATGCTACCTCCAGCTCCCCCAAATCTGCTACCATCTGTGTAACCGCATTGATAGGCTGTCCCACATAAGGGCACAGGATAGCCACTAGTGACCCAAAAGGGCTGATGGGGCACTGCAGAGGATAAGATCCTGCATCCTGGCCATAAACACTTCCTCATCTGGTTCATGGGACCCCAGGTGGAAAGCAGCATTCTTCATACCTAGTTCCCGAAGGACTTTTACTAACTCACTGTAGCACTGTCACTGACTTACAGCCCCCAGCAAGTCCCCAGCATTCTGCCAGACCCAACGAATGGCAGCCATCATCCATTCTAATAGGGTATTGTTTCCTGGATTGTCATGGCAGTTCTGAAGATGCTGCCTCAAGGAGGAGTGTGTGGTAATGGCAGCCTATTTCTCCATCTCTGTTTCAGAGAGCATGATGCCATCCACCTCTATGTCCCACAACCTTAGGGACAGGCTGCCAGGGGCTCCATGGGTTTTTGCCTGAATTGCGCCCCCCACTCCATCAGGTCTTCCCAGGTGTAGGGCTGGACCACAGAGTGACCCCACTACCTGGGGAGGAGGCTGTGGTTGCCCCTTAGGGACTCTTTGCTGCTGGGATTTTACCTTCTTGGTGACCACTGGCCAGTCTCTGAGTCTGGGGATGGCAAGTGTGACCCAAGCCTCCTCCTCAGAAGAGGAGGAGTTGGAAACATTTGTTCCCACTGACTCGACTCAGAGCCACTCCGCAGCCAGGAATGCAGCTCCATCTTCTGTGCCCACTTCAGCTCCTGTGGCTGCCGGCTCTCAGCCTGAAGCTGACTCTTGAGCTTCTGAACCCGAACTTGCAGTTGTTTCTCCAACAGCTGTTGCTGCCAACATTCAGCTTCCAGGGCAAACTGCAACTCACAAACTCGCAATTCCTTCTCCAGAGACTACTCCAGTCCCAGGCACCATTGGTGTTCCACCTGAACCTCACAGTGCAACTTTCAAACCCGGTAGGTCTCCCTCTCCAGTGCTGGCTGCAGTTCATGCTCTCACTAGTTCTCATCCTGCAGTCTGACTCAGAGGCAGATTTACTGGGGGGCGGAGGGGAGGGAGACTTCTGAAGGGCCCCACAAAACTTTAACTTTACACTTTTTCTAATGACACCAAGTTTGGTTTCATATGTGCAATTTTCAGCATTAATAGTATATAATACTTTTTATTTATTTAAAAATAAGGTTAACATATATTTTTATTTTCCCTGTCTCTCTTTGACAGGGAAATATTTTTTCCTGCACCCAGGGCCTCAAGCAAACTTAATTCACCTCTGGTCTGACTTGCAATTTTCAGATCTGCAGCTCTTTCTCCAGTGACTGTTCCAGTTCGTGCTGTTGTTGCTGCTCACTCTGCAGCTCACCCTGGAGCTTTCCACCTTGGGCCACCTCTCACACAGAGCTCTCCGTTTCCTCTCACAGGGCTGTAAAGAACACCCAGCCTACGGCCCACAAAAGGACAGCCATGGGGAACCATACGCTGGAGAACAGCAACCACTGTTCAAGGTGTCAGCAGCTCCATACCATCTGCTCTGAACCCTGCCCACTACGCCAGATGTAATGCTGGTGGCCGAGGCCAGGCAGGTCCACATTGTATTCAGGCAGATGGTAGAGAAACTGCGGAGTCAGAAAGTGTCAGGCCATACCCGTTTATTGGAGGCTCGCAAAGACAGGCGCACAAATAAACAACAAAAGTGAAAGAGCAAATAAACAAAGGAAAATTTGCTATAAGGGCAAGGGAGCAAGGAAAACTGCACCTCACGGTGGTTGGAGAGTGAGCTAGGAGAATCATCACCCAGGGCAGCACCCATAGCCTTATATAGGCTATGCACATGTGCTAATGCACTGATCAAGCAAAGTGCTTGCAGCTGGTAAATCCACGAGCAAGCCTAACACAGCTGCCCCACAACAACGTACTGTTTTTCTGGCATTAAAAATTGCCTTACTTTTTCCATTGCTTGTCTTTCTATATATATATATATATTTCACCAAATAAGCCCCATACTTTTTTCCAGTTATAAAAATCACCTTTCTATAGGCTCAAACACAATAGATATACTGTTAGAAGTCACTCCTAGAGCCATCTGAGTCACTCCAAACTTGATTAGTCCCCAGGCTGGTTATATATCTGTTGTCTTGGGATTTCCCTTCACCATCATGGGAATTACCTTAGCCTTTGTTACAGTAAATTCCTTATTTCTTGACCTCATGCATTTTTCTTTCTTGATCTATCCACTTGTTTTGGTGAAACACATCCTTCATTAGCTTTCCAAGAAAGGGTACGTGGTGGTGAATACTTTGAGACTCGCATTTCTGAAAATATCTTTATTCTACTACTTCACTTGATTAATGTTGGGGCTGGGCATAAACTTCTGGGTTGGAAATACTTTTTCCTTAGGAATAGAAGACATTGCTTCTTGGCCTTCCTATTTCTAGTGTTGCTATTAAAAAGTCAGATGATATTCAGATTTCTGATATGTTGCACATATTTTTTTAGGCTCTTCTCTTTGTCCTAAAGTATTAAAATTTCACAATGGTGAGCCTGGATGAGGATCTTTTTATCCATTGTGGCTAGCACATGGTAGGTCTTTAGCTATGTTGACTTTAATGAACTACTGGATGATCTCTTCCCATCTGTTTTCATTGTGTTTTTATGGAATTCCTACTTGTCAGCTAGGGAATGTCCTAGGCTGGTCCTCTAAATTTCTTACTATTTCTCTTCTACTTCCTATCTCTGTTTTTCCTTCAGGGATATTTATTCAACTTCTTTTTTGAAACTTTTATTGAGATTATCATCTTTACTTCCTTCTTTTAAGTCTCTGAAGGTTCCTAATTTTATACATAAATAATATCTTGTTCTTGTTTCATCTATGTGATAGTCATTTTTTAAAGATTTCATTCATATAATATTGTTTTCCAAGTTGTTGTAAATTTGTTTGTAGATCTGGCCTCTTTCTTTCCTATTAGAAGTCTCCTTCAAATGTTGGTAAGCTTGGCTATCTGTTCACATGTAAGAGTAGGGTGCTACAAAGCTGTTGGGAAGTTCGTCTGCAAGCTGGGCTTGTCAAACTCTGAGCTTCTCAGTTGGGTGATCTGGCTAAACTATTTCATAGGTGAGTCCTTGATGTCATTCTCTGGGTCTTTTCTCTCATGTTGGCTAAATTCCCCCAAAGAAGTCTTTTAATTAGAAAGGCAAAATACAGTGGGGTTAATTTCAGCATTGTGTAAGCTTTCACTTATTCGTCCTGTTTTCAGTATACTCTTTTTTTTTACCTTGACTAGTCTTGTTTTTCCCCAGTCCAATAGATCTTTTCTTATCCTCTTTAGGGAATAAGTTTTAAGTATCTGTCAGAATGGTGAAGGAGATAGGGTCTCATTGCTTCTTAAATAAGCTCAACCAATTCTCTGAATTTTAGCACCGTGATTATCCTCACTTCTAGAGGAAACTGGTATTGCCAGTTCTTAGGCCTTTTGGAGATTCTGTGGTGTAAATCAAATTGCCTGTCAGCTTTTTCTGCTTTCTTGGGTCTGCTAAGTCATTGCCACTCCTCCAAAAATCTTTTCAGCTTCTAAAATGTTGATGATGTTTCTCTTCTTCTCTTTGTTTACCTTTGTTTTAGTATGTTTGTTTAGTTCCTTATGTGTCACTTCAGTGGAGTTTCTGAGGGAGTGAAGGCAAATGTGTGTCTCTGACCAGCTTTCTTTAACTGGAAGTTCACTAAATAATCTGATGTGCTTTTTAAAGAGGAAAGTAGAAATAATGTTCTACAGAGTAAGCTTTTCCTGTGTGCCTGACATCCACATAATACATCCACACAATGTAGGGCCTACTGTAAGTTGCTAAGTTAAAAGGAAAGTAGTGTCATCAGTTTTTTCCAGCATCAGATCTGTACTTTGAATCCTTAATTCATATTACTGCCATGTTGGCTGGGGGTCCGAAAGAAGTCCTATGCCCTTGGGCCCATATTCACAACCCAAGAGTCTCAGGGAAGATTTCAGGCTCTCACTTGACCACTCCACCCTATCCCTCTATGGCTGATTGCTGTAAATATCAGAGGCTACAAATGGGAGGAGAGACCTGAATTGGAGATGAAAGAGGAGGCCCTGAAACTCTAAAAAATTCATTCCCTCCCCTATCCAGTGGCATAGCCATGGGATTGCCTCTCCAGCTGCCCTTTCTGACCTCTCCTTTTCCAGGTCTCCTACACAGCTCCAGGGCAGAAGGGGAAATAATACACTTCATCAGTCCACTAAGGACTGTCCACCTGTAGGGTGAGGGACTAGAATTCTGCCAGGTCTCTAGTCTTAGAAGCCATGTAGATGACCACTTCCCTGCCAGGGAGATAGTTTAATCTGCATCCCATTTTATCACTTTTCTTTGGAGGAGGAAAAAGAAAAAGAGAAGATTTTAATGGTTTTAAAGCTAAGAGTTCCCAACAATGTCAATTCTTAGTAAGGGAGTTTACATGGAGAGCTCCTAACTATCTACACCACACACACACACACACACACACACACACACACACACACACACACACACACACTCCCTGCAGTGCCTTTATGTAGGGCAAATAAAACCTGAATGACTATCAAGCAAACCTGAAACAGGAAAGAATCCTTAAAATGGGAATTGCATAGTCTCATGATGAGTGTTTATGGGAGGCGGTAAGAGAGGACCCTTAGCTTGTCAGGCATGGGAGGAAAGTCTGAATGAACTATTTGTAGACATGCCTCAGGATTGTCTGTTTGCTTTTTAAAGTACCTGATTGTCCAGTATCATAGGCTGCACATCCTGAGCATTTGTTCACTAGCTGTATCCCAGAGATATCTCTGGCTCCCAGGATTATGGCTCCAGAGACAACGCCTGTTTGGATGATTATTTTTTGGATGATTCACACAACTTCTTGATATTTCCTGCTTGGGTTCTGGAGTGTTGGCAAGCATTCTCACCTAATAGGGGCTTTCTTTCCCTTTCTTCCCCAGCTTGCTCCCATGTTTCAAATTCAGATTTCTATCTCTCCACCTACTGCAGAGCTTAAGAGCTCAGAAACTGAAGGAATTCCTGGGGGTGCTTGGAAATGGCTCAGGCCTGGAGGTCAATAAAGATGTACTTATTTTAATTTCTCCAACAAGTGCTGCAGGCTCCATCCTGTTCTGAGGTCAGGGCAAGCTTCTCTTCAAGCCAACACCATTTTCTGCATGCATGTCGTTTTACGTAATTTTCAGTAATGCTTTGCAGGCAGCTGCCTTTCTACACAGGATCAGCTGCCGGAAATGCAGGAAACCACAGAGGCCAGAAACAAAAAGACACTCGAGGTATTGTTTAGAGAACACATGTAAGATGTTAGAAACCACAACATCCTACACCTGTAGCAACATCTACTGCAGATGGGTATGGACTTCACAGTCCGTTTTAGACTTGAATGTGTACTGCTCCTAAGAAACAAACTCGTACTGCCTTTCTGCCAAGTTCCCTGTTGTAGAAGATTACTTCTGAAAGGCCACATATATTACAACTTTATTACCTCTGGAGCAAAGAGAAGACTTCATTTGCAAGGGTTTGTCCCAACTCAAGCCAGGCTCATCATCTGAGGTTTCTGTCAGAGCAGTTTTGGCCCCAGAGATTCGACTTGCTCTTTCAAAGTGAACAGGAAACCAAAACAAATCTATAGGGCTTATGACTAACAAGAAGCAGACTTAGATAGCCACTCACTCACTCCCTCCCTCACTCATAATTGTCGAAAAGTAGCACTTAACCATGCCAATATTAGTTCTATGAAAAACATGTTAGCTCTGTTAGTTTTAATTCCCTCCTCATTATTGTGTTTTCGAGTATGGATCCAGTGCCCAGTGATGTTCCCAGAGAGCTCACTGTGCCACAGGAAACTTTCTTTCCGTTGACTGGGGTTTGAGCACCTTATCAAACAGATTTTCTCTTTATTAGTTTCCTATTTAAACCTAAGCTATAAACACCATAACCATTAATAGTTTCATTGTTCAGAATATATGAATGTTCTCACAATTGATGACAAGCTACAATTTTGGGCAAGATCAAAGACCACAAATTCTTGTGTGCTATGAGAACCAGAGAGGCAGTGAGGCAGGGAGCAGCGGGAATGTTACAAAATGCTGACTGCCTCTTAGAAAATAGGTTTAAAATTAGGGACTCTTTAGAATTTTTGTTTTTCATTTTTGTTTTATTTTGTATTGATTCTCAGGGTCTTCTTGCCTAAGCCAACTTCTAAACAGTGATACTGTAAAGGCTTGGTGAAAGAGACCTGAATGTTTTTCTATAAATGTTCTCCCTGAGTGCCTGGAGTGAGTACCTCATGATCAGTCTTCTGAAATGGTACTTTCTCTATTCCTCTCAGAGTTGCATTGAAGACTAGATATGTCTTCTTTGAAAAACATAAAGTGATGGCAAATGAAAATCCTTTTTTGCTTTTAAAGTTAAGAGGAGGTTTGTTCACTGACCCAATATATTAATTTATCTATTGCTATGTACCAAATCACTCTGAAAAAGAGAATTTACTATCTCCAAGTTCCTGTGAGTCAAGAACTCAGGTGTGACTTAACTGGGTAGTTCTGGCTCAAGGTCTTTCATGAGGTTGTAGTTAAGTGTTAGTCAGGGTTGCAGTTATCTGAAGGTTTGACTGGGGCTGGGGACTCCACTTCCGCTATGGTTTATACACATGGATACTGGCATGAGTTTTCAGTTTCTTGATGCATGGGTTTCTCCATAGGGCTTCTTCCGTGTGTATGACATGGCAACTGACTCTGCCAGAGCAAGCAATCCAAGAGAAGGCAAGGCAAAAGTCACAATGTTTTTTGTGACCTAGCCTTGGAAGTTACATATTGTCCTAATATCCTATTGGTCCCTCAGGTCAGCCCTATTCATTATGGGAATGGACTACACAAAAGCATGAATTCCAGGAAGTAAGGACCTTCAGAAGCCATCTTGGAGGTTGCTTACCACAGATCTAAACTATTTTGATAAATAACTAAGTGAATTAAAAGTGGTTATTAAGTACCTTTGAACTCAGCATATTGTTTCCAAACATTTTCCAATGTCCCAATCGCTAAAGTTCCTATTATCTCTCTGAGGATCAAATTCTGAGCATAGAAGCAGAGTTAAATACTCAGACCTTCAACTCAGAGTGATTGGGTACAAATCTGGCTCACTCACCTATTTTTTAAGCCTATAACTTATTTCACAGGCTTATTGTAACCATTAATCAAAAAGCCATCAAACAGTATCTAAGTACTCAAACAAAGTTAGGTATTTTTATTATTACTGCTTTCACTATACATTTAGCTTGAGAGGGGAGCACAGAGTTCTAATTCTGGCACTCACAAGACATCTGGATAGTGACTAGTTTCAGGTTTGATAAATACAGTGACTCAATGATATCATCAAGTACGCAGATTCTTTTTCATCTTTCTTCTCTGCCATAAAGATATTTTGGATTTTTTCTCAATAACTCCTGCAATTTGGATCATTATATCTTCACATAACTACATACAAAGGCCAGCTGAAGGAGTAAGTTCCTTCCTTATACCCCTTTTAGAGGTGAAGAAAATCTTTCCATCTCTAATAGACTTCTCTTCAGATTTGAATGGTAGGAATTGTTTTATATACCCATTTCTAAGTGAATCATTATTAGGGGGTAGAGAGTTATAGCTTGTTGGCTTAGATTAATCAAGGCTACTACTCTTTGAGGCTGGGGAAAGTCTTGGTTTCCCAGAAGTACCTATGTGATGCCTTAAAAAAATAATAATGAAAGAAAGATGGGGATAGCTGTTGGGTGGATCAACAGTCTCTGTTGCAATTTTATCTCCATAGGAGATAAAATTTTGAGAATTGTTTATGTCTGAAAATGTCACTCTGTCTGTATATGGGATAAGTAGTTTAGATGGATATAGAATTCTAGACTGGAAATGATTTTTCCTTAGAATTTTAAAAGTATTGCTTTATTTTCTTTTTACATTTGGTGTTATTTTTGAGAAGTTTGATGCCATTCTAATTCCTGGGTTTTGGTATAGAACCTATTTATCTTGAGGGTTTTTGAAATTTTCATTTATTTATGAGTTTCTAAAATTTCATGATTATGTCCTTTGGTATGTTTTCTATCATTCTTTGTCTTAGGCACAAAAATAGGCCCTTCTAGTCTGAAAAATTATCACAGTAAGTTCTGGAAATTTTCTTGTACTGTTTCCCCCCCTTTATTATCTCTGTATTTTCTTACTGGTATTCAATTTGAGTGCTGGATTTTCTGTATTAATCTTCTAGTTTTCTTATTTTTTAAAAAATTTCCATTTCTTTGTCCTTTTGTTCTTTTCTGAAAGATTTCTTCCATTTCATCTTGACTCTTTTACTGAATTTATTTCTGCTACTTTATTTATATATTTATATTTTAAAATTAAATTTATTGGGATAACATTGGTTAATAAAATGTGGTAATATTGGTTAATAATATTAATAGTAACCAATGTTAATATTGATTAATATTTAAAATAGCCATATTTTTAATTTCCAAACTTTCTTTCTTGTTCTTATTGTTTCCTTTTTAGAGCATTCTTTTCTAATTTCTTGGATGCATACCTTTTATTATCCATCCAAGAATTTTACTTGAGGGATTTAATGGTTTGTGTAAGGGTGTGTGTTTAAGTTTTCTCTAATTTCTTCCAGTTACTCATTTTTCCCTTTTGGTTTTTGTCTTTTGTTAAAGGTTTTTTCCTTAAAATATGTGATCCTTTTTCACTTTCTCATTAAAAGAAAAGGCATTTCCTTCCACTTCACTATCTACCAATAAAGTAAATTGTTACATTAGAGCAGAGAGGTATGCTATAGGCCTCACATTATAACATGGTACCTACCCCACATGAAATTGAGAGCAGTCATTGCTAGTATTTAGGAAGTGCATGTTGCTTTATTTAACCCTCATAACTCTGTAATGAAAGCATTATTATTATCCCCATTATCCAAGGGGAGGAAACTGAAGTTCACAGGATTATATAACCTGTCCAGGAACATACATCCAGAGAGTGGTAAACATGAACTCTTAGACACAATACCGTACTGCTTTTTAGTAGGTGAAGTTTGTACTTGGCATTGACCCACCTCTTCTTTCTCTTTCTGGCCCACCTTCGAGTGGTGTCTTTGCTCCCTAATTCCTTGGCACCCCCTTGTTTCCTTAGGTATCTCACTTTGTATTGATCCCATTCCTATTATTTCTCAAAATCCTCTGCCCTCACGTTTCTTATCAGGTTTCTATGTCCTCCCCAATCAAAATTTCAATTCCATCAATGGTACTATACCAATTTGGCTGCAGAAGAAGACAAATCCATTGGGATAAAGTATAATACAGCAGAAATGAATGAGGGAAATGTTGGTACCTCCACCTACCATCACCACTTTTGTTTTTAGTGTTTTAGAAGAGACTGTATCAATTTTAATTAGTTGTAGAATCAACACAGGTAACATTTTTTGATCTGGCATTGTACTGTGAGAAAACAGACACTATTGGTCTTAGTCATTATCTCCAGAAGTTAAAATTTTAGTCGAAGAGACATAGAAAAATAATTGGAGTTTACTTTTGTGCACTCTTTGAGATAGTTAACATCTTAAAGGCAATGACTGCTTGACATTATAAAGGTAACCTAATCTTCTAAGTACACATTTCAGGGGAAGGTGTGGGCTCAGACTGGGCAGCCAGGCCTGCAAGGGTTAGAAGTGTCCATAAGATGCCAGAGGGCATGTGTGGAATCTAGACAGGGGAAACTGATGAGTAAGTGTGTGTGTGTGGGGGGGGGTAGGTTATGAGAGGTGACCTAGTGTTGCCCTTGCTTAGGTCACCACAAGAACAGGGGTGTGTAGCAGAGCCTCCACTTCTGAAAGGCCATACTCTTTGAAGCAAGGATGAGGAAATGCAGGAGTCATACCAGTTCCTCCCAGTTCTTAACCTTCGTGGTGGTTCTGAACAGCAAACAAAGCTGCAGGGAAAGAGGATTCTTCAGTGCATTGCTGTTCTGAACTTTTGAGTGTTTTTAAATGAAACACTTTCCTTTACTATATTTTAAAAGTCTGGAATGAATAAGATAAATCAATGCCTTAAGCTTCACCAACTTCAAGTAGAATCATTTTTCTTGAACCGAACTCCACACAGTGTTTAGAGAGCCGCGAGAAAGTGGCGCTTCAGCATGGGAAGTCAGTCTTCTAGGCTTCAGGATGAAGTAGTAGATCGACTTTTATTCAAAACAAACAACAAATTCCTTTTCCACTATCTTTGGCTTCCAAACCCGCAATCAAACACAGACGGAAAATGCCTCCTGTTGGAGTTGACCCGCCAGACCCTCGCTCCTAGAAGGGGCGAACCATTCTCCCTCGCTCGGGCACACACTCATTGGTAATACCCTTGTCTTCCGTAGTCAGGGAAACAGATTCCCGGACGGTGAACTCGGGCGCCCGCAGCCCCGCAGCCCACGGCGTCGCAGAGACACCGGCCTGCCAAGCCACAAGCCAACGACCCGTGTCAAACACGCCGGACCTGCGCTGCTGGGGTGTTAAATGTGGGGTTTGCGTTGCTTTACTAGAGCAGGACAGACACATTTCTCACAGGCCAGCAGGTCTTCCGGGAGCAGGCCGGTCCCCTTCCCGGCCGGCGGAAGGAGTGCGCGCAGAGCCGTGGGCGGAACCGCGTGGGCCTCCACTTCCCGGGCCCCCGGGGCGCCGGGCAGCCTCTGCCGTCGTGTAGGCACCTCAGGAGCGGCCCCGGGCTCATTTTCCACTCGGCTGCTTCCCGGCGGAGCTGTAAACCCAACCTGACGTAGGCTCATTAATTGGGCAGAGACTGGAAGGCTGGGCCATGTCGGCGCACCCAGGAGGCCTTTGTGCTCCGCGGGTCAGGTCAGAGGGCAACCGAAACAGGGCTGAACCCTGCACGCGCTCCCGGGCGTGGGGCCACTCGACCCGGGCCGCGGGGAACCCGGCTTCGCGCCCTGCCAGCGCGGCTTCCGGAGCCCGGGAGCGCGGTGACCCGGGCCCTTAGCGGGGCCCGACCGGAGCTGGGAAGCCCACACAGCCCGCGCGGCCGTTCCTCCGCTATCCCCGCCGGCACTGGCCCGGAGGGGCCCAGCGCAGGAGGCCTTTCCATTCGCGAGTCAGTCCGGGGGTGCGGGCTCAGCCCTTCCCACGCCTCCCGTAGCTTCTGCGCCCGCACGGGGCTGCGGCGCCGCCCTCCTGACCCAAACCAGCTTAGCGCCAGGACTTGCCCTCCAGTCGTGCGCTCTGGTCCGGGGATCGTAGAGTTCTCTTGAGCATTGGGGCCTGGCGCCCGCGTGGCCGGACCTCATACTATTATGTGTGCACGTGGGCAGCGCTGACTTCCAAAGCCGGGATGGAAGGGCAGCCTGTTCGCCTTGTTTTCCTGCTTCGGGGGGCGAGGCGGGCGTGCCGAAGGGGCGCGCACCTAGCTGGGGGGGGGGGGGGGAGGCCGTTTCTACCGGGTTTGTGTGCGAGATGGGGGCCCGGAGCCCCAGCGTATGCCCTGGACTCTCGAGGCCAGAGAGCGCCTGCTAGTTTTCTTGCTCTTTCCCAGTTGTCTCGACTAGTAGGTTCAGACTTGGAAGTCCTGGCTTTCGGATCCGCCACCCAATGGCTCCATCCTTCACAAAGGCCTGAATCCCCGCGGCAGGGAAGGGGAGGGGTTGTTCTGCTTTTTACAAGCGGCTCCAGCACAGATTAATTTTAGCAAGTTTCGCAAAAACAAATAGGCCTCCTTCTGTGCCTTTAGGTGACTTTTGTGACATTTAGCAGCAAGGAAAACTATTTCCTCTGCCATTCAGAGCTAACCACGTGTAATTGGCCTAGAACTCTGTTGTATTTTGAGGAACTGTTTGCGATATCCCATCTGTTTTCATCTCGCGGTTCAAACGAGTCTGTGTTTACCCTTCTGTCGGGGAAATTGGTTTACATGCGCAGTAATTTCGGTGCGACACCGAAATATTCCCTTGAACTAATGCTACAGGTCCGACAGGCTTTGTACTGCTAATAACCCTCCATTACGTCTGTCAGGAGACATTTACACAGCCTCATGGTCGGTCCCATCAAGGAAATTAAGATCTTGGTTTATCTTAACTGTTTGAAAACCAACTGGCCTGGCAATGGCCAGAGACGCAAACGCGCGCGAGTTGGGAGAGATGGCTCTGGATCAGTTGGGTCGCGGGTAAACCGGGGCATGTTATGGCCAACAAAGTGGAGTGGACTAGGCATCCGCCAGCTGCTCCCTCCTCTAATCCGGCAACCTCATTTTTATCTCTCTTTGATTATCGATTGCGAGCTGTGGGGACCAGAACCCCAAGTGACAGATCGCGCAACCGTAGAAAAGTGGCATGAGCCAGGGACGAACGGGTTTCTGGCCTGGCCTGTTTGGCAGATTGAGGGTGATGGAGGTGTAGATGGTCCTAGGAAGGTCGGGTCTCCTTCCCAGGGCTAGGGGTATGGAAAGACACTCGATGCTGGTGGGTGGCAGTCTCATTTTGGCCCTTGATGAGGACCTGCTAAGGCCCACCCGGGGTGAGGAGCTTGGAGCCGCCAGGCCGTTGCGTAGGGGGCTCTGCACACCCAGGAGCGTGCGCTGGAGCCGAGCCGGCTGTCCTAGGGCTGAGTAATCCGAGAAATTGCTCTGAAATCTTGTCGGCTGCCCTGGCTAAGAGACCCGTAATCAGCCCATGGCATGTATGCAAATGCTGATTTTGCGGGTGTTACTTAATCCACACCCGCAGTGAAAAGCCTGGGTTTGGTAGCAGTCTCAATCCCCATATCAAGCTCTTTCTGGTCTGCTCTGGGGAACAGACGCAGCTCCCAGGACCCAGTAGAATGATGGGTGAAGGTGTGTGTCTGATGTTGGGGCTTCTTTGGACTTATGATGGGGGACTGAAAAAAAGAACGTGAAAATGAAGCTGTTTATAGTCACATCTGTGGCCTTAATTTGGGCTGTTGTCCCAGTGTCCTGGTAGAAATTAATAAAATGACCAACCTTTTTTACAATGAAAAGGAAGACAAAAATAAATTGAAGAAAACAATATTGTAAATAAAAGAAACATTTTATTTATTGCAACAATAATACACTATAATATGATAAATGTATAATAAAAACATTTTTAATATTTTATATTGTAATTATACTTACATGTCTATTAGTTTTTAATAGTAATTGTAAGAAAAAAGTACTCATTTAGATACAAATGCGTCACATCACATGCGATGGATCAACTACATCGATCGAATGTGGACATTTACAGATTAGTCTCCCAATATCAAAAAGGAGGACATGTAGGAAGACACTTTTCGAGGGAGGATTGAACTTACAAAAGAAGGACTGTCCTCCCTTATGGAGGATGATTGATCACCTTAAAATTAGCCATTTCCTCCCGTCCCATGCTAACTTAGTTGGTAGAGGAAACCATAATGAGTTATACACAGTACCACACGTGACCAAAACTATCTTGGTGAAGATGCAAAGGGAGCACTAGTCAGTTGTTTGTTAAAACCTCAACACTAGAAGTATATGCTTGAAACTGTGGAAGACCATAAGATCAGTCAAGAACTTCTCTACAAAGGAAGTTCCAAATTTTAGTCTTACCAGTTAGAGAAGTGACCTTTGCTAACTTCATTAGGGTGGAGGCCTGCTTGTGCAGGAATGCAGGAAAACAAAGATCTTAGGCCAGAACCTGTGACCCCAGATAAAGTATCCATCTTTTCCAAAGGTGGAAGGAAATAAACCAGCCCTGAATTCCCTCCATCACCCTCCAGTCCCTATTTCATATGACTTATGTAGAGTCTGTAGAGAAAATAGAGTGAAAATTCCAACCTACTCCCAACCCCTTAAAACCCTGAAAGCAAAATCCATTAGTTTATGACAGCCACCCCCAAACATAACTACTTGTATATAGGTCTGAATAAGGGGCCGTTTTTCTTTTCGGATCCTTGAACATTTTATTATGTGGCACTTTCAGTACTTTCTAGGAAAAACAATTCTGCAGAGGATGTGAGAAGACCCCAGCTCTAGAAGCTAGGTTTAGTCCGTTAGTAAAGATGAACAAGAAGGTTTGTCCTGAAAAGCAATGATTTCAAAGTTACAATTCTACTTTTTATAGCCACAAAGCATGAGGAAAGACAACAGAATCATCTTGAGAGAATAGTGCTCACATATCTAGGGCAATCGTAAACATACGGTTTTAACAGGATTTCATAGGAGATGCTCACTTTGCCTTAGTAATTGTCATTCTTGATGGTTGTTTTCTTTTGTCCTTCTTATCCATCTAATACAACTGACTAAATTTATACCCGATACTGCTCACACACTTTGTCTTTTTGAAAGACTGCAATTTGTTCAGCACTGCACTGGCAATAATGAAAGGGCACAAAAGGAACTGGTATGCTTCCTGCCCTTTGAGAGATTCTAATTTGCTTGGGGAGAAAAGGCTGAGACAACTTAGGATACTCACATCTATGAAGGAATAGTAAGGCCCTATACAGTATTGTTAGGGGAACAGAGTGAGGGAGTCACCAGCTTCTTGGCAGCACCATTAGAGCACAAGGAATGCCATGGGTCACAGGAATCTTTTCGGGGTCACCCAGGTGGTCCTTCAGGTCATGTGGGAAAGAAAACTAGATTAGGAGTCTGGAAAGCCAGCAGCCAGATGTGGCCTGGCTCAGCTTTGTGCTTCTTTTCCTGCCCCTCCTGCTTCTGTAGGGGGTACCAGAAAAGACTGAAGGGCAAATCTGGAATTCATAGGGTATGTCTATTTGAGTGTAGGGGTGCAGTGGGTGAGGGAAAGGCCAAATCCATTGTCTGATCATTCTCTACCTGTGTTGAGGTTAGGGAGCTTCATTTTCTGGCTGATGACCCAGAGCTATTTGCCTTGCTAATTTGTATCAACATGATGTGCCCACAGGTAATCCTGGGAAAATATACTAACTGGATTATGAGCTAAAGAATCACGTGGATTTTTTTTCCTGTTAGGATCCCAACAGCTGCTCTAAGACAAACATTACCCAACAAGACTGCCACCATCACAGGATGAATCTAAAGGACTTAATTACCTGTGAGTAATTTACAGAAGTATTTGAAATTCTGTATGCTATTAGAAAGAGTAGCCATAGGGGAACAGCCACTGCATTTCTAATCATTTTTAGGACATTTTTACCTGGTTAGTGTTTGAAAGCAAAATAACTTTGTCTGTCTGAGAAAATTGTTTGATTCTGTTACTCTATATGCTTTTGGCAGAGTTAAAAACAAATCTGATACAGTTGCTATTTTGATTCTAACAGTCCTCTCCTCCCACACCACCCCCCAAACACACACTCTGCTTGGTTTGACTTTTCAGACCACACACACAGAGAACTGAATGTTTCCTAAGTGATCATAGTCTTATCAAGTCTATAGTTGGCAGAAGACTTGCTCTTTGACCACCTGCCTCTTCATAGTGTTGCACTGTGGGAAGAGATCTGCTGCTTTCTCAATAATGTGGGATCTGGTAGGGCAACTCTCATGGCCCATCTGGCGTGTCATTTAAAACATAGCTAGTTTAAGTCCAACTAGTCTGAAATCTGCTTTCTTTAGATATTGTCCAAGGTCTATAACTCTAATCATTCATAATGAGCCTCTGCTATTGAATCTGCCCAGGCCCTGTGCCAGTAGACTGGGCCCCGCACCTCTGCTGGGGCAGCCAGAGCAGTATGGGAGGGGCCCTGCAGGTGGGATGCAGCTTAGTATCTCCACTCACCCTCCCACCCCACCCCCTCCATCTGAAGGCCAAAAGCCCTACCTGCCCTTAAAATATCTAAAACAAAGTACTCATTTAAAACTTTTTTAATCCTCTAAACAGTTGAATTTTTTTCTATTAATGAAATTATTTAAGCATTTTATTCCCCCCTTCCCATGTATGTATTCATTTGTTCATTGAAATTTTGCCCTGCACACAGAGCATTTGGTGATTGGTTCTTCTCTTTTGGAAAACGACTTATGTGAGTTTTTAGGGATGACCATGGAGACTAGGATCAAGTTTATGTGCAGTCAGTGAAGTCTCCAATTAGTAGAGGCCATGCTCCCGACGGAGTAGTGGATAGGGTCAGTGCAGTCATTGGATAACTAGAGGGGGGAAGGGGGATGGGCAGATGATCTGAAAGTTCTAGTTTCTAATGTTTCTTAGCAGGTACTGGCCATGATCTTCTACTGACAGCTTTTCAGATATGGTAAAGATCATAGATATTAGGTGAGAGAAAGCAAATGGACCCCTTTTTGAAGAAAAGCAACTTAAAAAGAAAATTTATCATGTATGTTTAATTCTAGCAAAACAGTGATTATACATAAATAAGATATAAAATTATAGTTATTCTTAAAGAATATATGCTTTATCCATCTGTATTGTTTCCATGTAGAAATCAAATTCAGCATTTACATCTATTATGCTATTCATCAAAATTATTTTTTACTTAAAATGTACAGAATGTTTATTCTGTGAACTTCTTTCTAGGCATGAAACTCATTTCAGATTCTGAAAAACACTTTCAGCTGTTTCTTTAGCTGAGTTTGCTCTACCCATTTTTCAAACTGTGCTTTTATACATTTATTTATTTTTGATTTATAAAAATGCCCTCACCATTTTAATAGTCACCCCTGGGTGCATGGGCAATGGCTTAGAAAACTTCCAAAATATGCTAATACCACTATAGCAAAATACCATCACAGCAACAAAAAATACAAACCCACTGAACACAAGCCCAGAACAACATTCCTTCAACTATCTAGGGAAAATAAACCAAAAAGAGCTATCTTTCATCGTGTCTGGAAGGTCAGCTAAGCAGAGCTCTCCGGAGAACAAGAGGAATGGTATTTTACAGAGGAGGGCCCCTAATGGTGGACCCTCTGTTTCTAGCCCCCCAGAAATGCACCCCAGGGTGGGTGTGGAAACTGATCTCATTCAAGAAGAGAGGTCAAAGGAATGGAGCAAGGTAGAGTCCGTCCCACCTCATGTGGATGTCTGTGGCTGCATGAATGACCAGACACATGTGGTCCATTTGATCTGAAAACTACTCTTGTCCCACAAGCTAAGGGCAGAGATTTTTTTTTTTTAGTTATTGTTATTTGTAAAGGGCTGAAGAAAAGATCAGTGTTTCTGTGTTGCAGCATCATGATGTAGACATGAATTTGAGTCCCAGCTGTGATTTTTACTTGATGTGTGGTCTTGGGCAAGTATTATAGCTTTTCTTGAATCTTAAGTATTTCTCCCACTAAAGTTAGAGACAATTATGGCTGCTTCACTGGGGTGCTATGAGAATTAGATGCAATAACACATGTTATTGAAAGTGCTGCTGTCATATATTGAAAAGTGCTCTGTACATGACTGCTATGATCTGGAGTTTTTCCTGAGTCCGAATCATCAGAAAAAAATTGGTTGGACTTTCACCCTGTGTTTATTTGGGTATATACAGCCTTCTCCAACTGTGAATCAGATCTGAGTAAATGTCTGAAGTACTCAGAGAAGGGAAGAGTCACCTGGTCCGAGGGTAGGGCCCTATGTTGTACCCCAAATGACAGTATAGGGGCACACAAATAAAAATTTAGAGTGTAAAGTTAGTTCTGGCAAAACCTGGAGTTAGAGAAAATGTAACAAGGCAAATAAAAAAGGTAGAGGGCACAGGGTATGTTCAGTTGACTGCCGGCCATCAGCCATGTTGAAAGGCAGTGTGAGGTGATGGTTGTATAAGAGCCCCTGTGAAAAACAGTGCTGCACATGCTGGGTACCAGTACTTCTGAGAGGCACTGAGACTCAGGAAGCTAAAGTGCATGACTCCGAGTGAGCTACCCCAACCTGCTTTCACCACTTACTGACTGGATGACCTTGGAAAATTCCCATAGCTCTATGCCTCAGTTTCTTTATTTGTAAAATGGAAATGGTAATAATACCTACTTCCTAGGGTGGTAGTCATGATTAAATGAGTTAATAAATGTCAATTGCTTAGAACAGTGTCGGGCATGCAGCACATATTTGCTGATATTATTGTTACTGCTGGCAAGTTGGCCTCTCCCCTCCAGCTCAATAAATGTGGATTACCCCACAGCCAACCTGAAGGAGAAGACTGTACGTCACCCAGAGACAGTGGCTCTCACCCATACGACTGGTCATGCCTACATCATCCTAAGATTGTTCTTTAACAGTCTAGGAAGAGACACCTTACCCTTCCCAGCAGGCCGTCCCATGCCACACCTTCGTTCCGCCTTTGGATGCAGTCTCCATCTTTTACTTGGGTTTGTTTGCCATCTTCAACTCTGCTACTTGTGTTCTTCCTCATCCTTCTGATTCTTGAGTGCCACCAAGCGTTCTTCTGTGTCCTGTAGACTCTCAGTAGATCTTGTGCTGATCAGACCAGGGCTGCTATTTGTCTGGATCAGTATGTGGGTGGAGGGACTCAAAGAATAGTGTTTGATTTCTGACTTTTATAAAAGCAGCAGGGAACAAAAAACAGAGCAACAAAAAATTAAATGCCTTATTGTTTTTTAATTAATTCAATGACCTCATTCCTCATGCTACTATAGATCCAGAATGATACCACCATTATTTTAAGAGATAGAGAATGAATATTAATGCCTTCCCAAAACTTCGCAGGACTCTGCAGTTTTCACTAAAAATCCCTTTCCTTTTAGGAGTGGACTTGAACCAAGCATGCCTTCTTCTTAGCCTTCAGACCAAAGGTCGTGGTATTCCTTCACAATGGACATGGCAGAATGAGTTGGGCATGGCATTTTAGAGCCCAGCATCTCCAGATTGTGAATAGTTTCATTCTGACCCTCCATGTAGGTTTGCTATTGACATTTATTAGCCTAGAGTGTTGCTGCCAAGACAGGTTTTGAGTAGATTGTGGTATAAACAGATCTCCTCTTTACACATTCTAATCAGCGCAGAAGGACTGTTTTTATTGAAACCGTATCATAGCCTAAGCTTCTCCAACATGTCAGCACATATGTATAGAGTTTAAATTGTATTTATGGTTGGCAAATGTTCTAATTATGGGGCTGCGTGTGTTCAGGGAAGAAAATTAAATCAGTGAACATGAGCGGTCAGGATGCCCTTCTGCTCTGGTTGGGTTCTTTATGGTTTTAGACTTTGAGAAATCAATGCTGTGAAATGGTGGGTGACCATCTAGGCAGACATTTGTCTTCTGGTTAACTTACAAAGTTATCTACAGATTTTTTTTTCTTCCTTGATGAGGTAAAGTTTGATTTTTAATTGCCTGCTTTGTCCTAACACATCACGGAGCAATTTCCAACAATTGACTCTCCAGGGTAATGTCCTGGGCTTTGTTTTCCATATTAGAGTATGTGAAATGCTAAAATGAAGATGGATGTAATTGACATGGTGCCTCCAGCTCAGTCCCAGAATGCTGTCATATTGATGACAAGGAGTAGGTTGCTATTCACTAAGCAGTGCTCAGCTTCTTTGGAATTCATCAAAGGACAGGAGCATGTCCCATTGTTTCCAGAATCACTTAGGAATGCAATCCTGGCTGCTACAGACCAGTGGATACTAAAGGGTTTTGAAAGTAGCTGTTGCTGTTATATAGTTAATTCTAGTAAGATTGTAGTTTGTAAAATGGACAAAACATGCACTCCAATAATATGTAGAGCATCATTTAGCCAGGTCTACCCACCCACAGTAATTTTGCTGCTGCCAACAAAATGCCTTCCTGGTATAGGTTTGAGTTGACAGATTCCTGAGGGACATTTTTGTCTTGCCCACATTCCCAGATTACTCAGTATATGGTACTTTTTAACACACCACTCAGCCCTCCTCCATGCAGACTGTGTGGTATAGCCCTGGCACCCTCAACTGAATAACTTCTTTGCTGACAGCTGAAAAGTAGAGGCATCTGTGTAAATCAGATGGGGTGCCTCAGGTTGGTTCTAGATGTCAAGTTGATTAATGTTGGGGTGAGGACTGCCAGCAACCAGGCCATGTGAGTACACAGATTCCCAGGAAGCAACCCTGGTGGTTGTGGCATCAGTGGGTAGGAACATATGCACAAACAAGTACTGAACCGAGGCCAGTTCTTCTGTATCAGTTGAGTAGAATGCCCAGAAAATTGCGGACTCCTCTAGGATACAAACCCCAACACATACAATTTCTCTGCCATTTTTTTATGTTTCCTAACACAGGAAGTTTGTTCCATTAGATTAACATCAGTATTTCTATGTTAAGAAGTCCAACTCAGGAGGGCCCCAGTGGGAAAAGCCCAATTCAAAGTTAGGATCTTTGTGGTGGCAAAACAGTACATTTCTGATTGTCCAAAGCACCATCAGATTTGTGTCTTTCCTCACTTTTGGTTTATATCACTGCGAAGAAGTTGAAAGGTGTGATCATGTACGTGATCCAGGGCTCATGTTTTGAAGTGCTTTGTTGGTATGAGGTGCCATGAGATGGATGAATGGTCTGTCAAAAGTCATGCCGTTTAGTTAGCACAAGAACTCCAAACCCGTCAGTCACCACCTCTGCTCTTCCTCAGTATAGTCCCTGGACCAGCAGCATCCACGTTACCCCAAACCTGCTGGATCAGGACTTCGGGAAGTGGGGCCCAGAAATCTGGTCTCAGAAGCTCTTCAGGTGATTCTATAATGGACACTCAAGTTTGAGGATCACAGAGTTGGGCCAATAGTTCCCAGTTCAGGTTATCTGGACCCAGGGGCTGAGTGGACATAATATAAAACCCCATAAACTGTTTTCTGTTTGTTTTTATCTTTATATCAATGCAGTTTATTTATTTATTTATTTATTTATTTATTTATTTATTTAATTGAATTTATTGAGGTGACATTGGTTAATAAAACCATACAAATTTCAAGTGTACAACTCAATGAAACATCATCTGCATGCTGCCTCATGTGCTCACCACCCAAAATCAGGTCTTTTTCTATTTCTATCCCCACGTAGCCCCCCCTTTCCCACTTGCACCTCCCTACGCCCCCTTCCCCTCCGGTTATCACCATACTGTTGTCCATGTCTACGTGTCATATATTCCCCCCACCAGCCCCTCATCCCCCTCCCCTCTGACACCTATCGGTCTATTCTGTGTATTATGGTTCTGTTTCTATTTTATTTGTTAAATTATTTTGTTGATTAGATAGATTTCACATATGAGTGAAATCATATGGTATTTATCTTTCTCTGATAGGATTATTTCACTTAGCATAATAATCTCCAGGTCCATCCATTCTGTTGTAAAAGGTAAGATTTTCTTCTTTTTTTATGGTCAAATAGTATTCCATTGTGAAAATGCACCACAGTTTGTTCTTTCTTTCTTTCTTTCTTTTTTTCTTTCTTTCTTTATTTATTTTTTACAGGGACAGAGAGAGAGTCAGAGAGAGGGATAGATAGGGACAGAGAGAGATGAGAAGCATCAATCATCAGTATTTTGTTGCGACACCTTACTTGTTCATTGATTGCATTCTCATATGTGCCTTGACCGTGGGCCTTCAGCAGACCAAGCCAGCGACCTTGGGTCCAAGCTGGGGAGCTTTACGGTCAAGCCAGATGAGCCCACGCTCCAGCTGGAGACGTCAGGGTCTCAAACCCAGGTCCTCCATATCCCAGTCCGACACTCCATCCATTGCGCCACTGCCTGGTCAGGCTGCACCACAGTTCTTTTATCTACTAATCTGTTGATAGACACTTTGGCTGTTTCCAGATCTTGGCTAATATAAATAATGCTGCAAAGAACATAGGGTTGCATATATTCTTTTATTCTAGTGTTTCAGGTTTCTTTGGATATATTCCCAGAAATGGGATCACTGGGTCAAAAGGATGTTCCATTTTTAATTTTTTTAGTAAATTCTATAGTGCTTTCCACAGTGGCTGCACCAATCTGCACTTCCACCAACAGGGCATGAGGGTTCTCTCTTTTCCACATCCTTACCAACACTTGTGTTTGTTGATTTATTGATGATGGCCATTTTGATGGATGAGGTGGTATCTCATTGTTGTTTTAATTTGCATCTCTCTGATGATTAGTGATGAGCATCTATTCATGTCTTTTAGCCATCTGTATGTCCTCTTCAGAGAAGTGTCTATTCAGGTCCTTTGCCCATTTTTTATTTGTTTGTTAGTCTTCTTGGTGTTGAATTTTATAAGTTCTTTATATTTTTTGGAAATTAATCTTTTATCAGGTATATCATTGGTAAAAATGTTCTCTCATGCAATGTGTTGCTTTTTCATTTTGTTGATGGTTTCTTTTGCTGTGCAGAAGATTTTTAGTCTGATGTAGTTCTATGTGTTTATTTATTTTTTTCTTTTCTTTGACTGAGGAGCTATATTGACAAAAATATTTCTACAAGAATGTCTGAGATTTTACTGCCTATGCTTTCTTCTAGGATTTTATTTAGTTTCACAACTTACATTTAAATCTTTTATCCATTTTGAGTTCATTCATGTGTATGGTGTAAGTTAGTGGTCTAGTTTTATTTTTTTGGCTGTACCTGTCCCAGTTTCCCAACAGCATTTATTGAGGAGACTGTCTTTATTCTATTGTTATGTTCTTGGCTCCTTTGTCAAATATCCATTGACCATATAGGTGTGGATTTATTCTGGGCTCTCTGTTGTCTTCCATTGATCTATATGCCAGGCTTGTAGTATAATTTGATACTAGGTAGCATGATTCCTTCAACTTTGTTCTTCTTTCCCAAGATTTCTCTTGCTATTCAGGGTCTTTTGTGGTTCCATATGAATTTTTTAAAAGAAATTTTTGTTTGTTTGTCTTTAATTTTTTTTATTATTTTTAATTGATTTTTAGATAGAGGAGAGAGAGAGAGAAAGAGGGGGGAGAAGCAGGAAGCATCAACTCATAGTATGTGCCTTGACCGGGCAAGCCCAGGGTGTTGAACCGGCAACCTCAGCATTCCAGGTCAATGCTTTATCCACTGCGCCACCACAGGTCAGGCTCCATATGAATTTTTAAAATATTTGTTCTAAATCTGTGAAATATGCCATTGATATTTTAATGAGAGTTGCACTGAATCTTTAAGTTGCTTTGGGTATTATGGACATTTTAACGTTGTTAAGCTTTCAAATCCATGAATATGGTATATGCTTCCACTTATTTGGGTCTTCCTCAATTTCTTTCTTCAGTATCCTATAATTTTCTGAGTACAGGTCTTTTATCGTATTGGTTACATTTATTCCAAGGTACCTTATTTATTTTTATTTTACTTTTTTGCTACAATAGTAGAGCCATAGCTGTTTTCAAAACTTCATGAAACTTAGTGGAAATCACACTCTTAATGTTTCTTTTAAAAATTATATATTTTATTACATATAGCTGATAAATGAAATGAAAGAAAATACTTATTAATCAATGGTATGTATTTGGTATGCTTTCATTAATGCAATCACTCCATCATTTATTGGTTGTCATATGCTCTGTGCTAGATACCAGGAGATCCAAAGACATAATAAGGTCCTTGGGATAATTATAGGTTTGCAGATTATTGCTACAAATATAGGTACTAAAAGGCAAGATTTAAACAGTATTGAGATAGAAAAAAGTCTTCAGAAAAACTTGGGGGATATGATCTTCAGACTGGGCCATATTGCTTCAAGGCTTAGTGCTTAAACTCGGGTCATTAGAATGGGAAGAGGGAGGACCGTGTTCCTCCCTCTTCATTCTTCAGCCACCCTGCTGAGAACCAGCAGACATGATGCCAGAACTGGGTTCTGAATTTTCCCCCGTCTTGATTCCTGTCCTCCACCAGCCATTTTCCTGGTCAATAGCATTTCTGCTTATGAGAAAATGAGAAGCACTGATAGAGCATTTGGACTAGGCTCACAGAGGCTCCACATTAGTGAGGAGAACTTGAAAATAAGACCTTCAACATGTTTTTGTAGACCTGCCTCATCTTTTATTGTAACGGGCAATTACTTAAAAGGCACTTCTCTGTTTAACCAGATACTTGAAACCAAATGAAATGTCAGCTTAATTCAAAATCTATTTGGAGAACATTTCAGTTTTACAGTTGTCCCTTGCCATATCGCAGTTCACTTTTGGCAGTCTCACTGTATCACGGATTTTAAAATTGTATATATCTAATTTTGTATCGCAGATTTTTCGCTATACCGTGGGATTTTGTGGTATATAGGTGTCTTTATATATTTATTATTTTCAGTAAAATAAGCATTTTCTAGCCTAAAAACTTGAAAACAATATAAAAATATTAATTGAAACATATTAAAAGGATATTAAATCAAAATAAAGTTGTAAAATATATGAAAATAATAAAGTAAATATAAAGTCACCCTCGCAACAGATAAGGAACCACTATTTCACTACAATTACTTTAGAAAATACATAAGTTTCATTTTAGTGCTACACTGCTCACAAATATTAGGGGATATTTCAAAATAAATATGAAGTGTTGAAATATCCCCTAATTTTTGTGAGCAGTATATTTCATAGGTCTTCATCTTTTTTTTTTTTTTTTTTTGGTAATAGAGACAGAGAGTCAGAGAGAGGGACAAATAGGGACTGACAGACAGAAAGGGAGAGAGATGAGAAGCATCAATTCTTCATTGCGGCTCCTTTAGTTGTGCATTGACTGCTTTCTCATATATGCCTTGACCAGGGGCCTACAGAAGAACGAGTGACCCCTTGCTTAAGCCAGCGACCTTGGGCTCAAGCCAGTGACCTTGGGCTTCAAGCCACAACCTTTGGGCTCAAGCCAGTGACCAGGAGGTCATGTCTATGATCTCACGCTCAAGCCGGCGACCCCGTGCTCAAGCTGGATGAGGTTACATTCAAGCCACAACCTTGGGGTTTCGAACATGGGTCCTACATGTCCCAGTCCAATGCTCTATGCACTGCACCACTGCCTGGTCAGGCAGGTCTTTATCTTAAAACAATATATCCATGGCCCTGGCTGGTTGGCTCAGCGGTAGAGCATCAACACGGCGTGTGCAAGTCCCAAGTTCAATTCCTGGTCAGGGCATACAGGAGAAGAGCCCATCTGTTTCTCCCTTCCCCTTCTCTTTTCTCTCTATCTCTCTCTTCCCCTCCAGCAGCCAAGGCTCCATTGGAGCAAAGTTGGTCCCTGACGACAGCTTCATGGCCTCTGCCTCAGGTGTTAGAATGGTTCTGACCAGAGCAGAACAAAGCCCCAGATGGGCAGAGCATCGCCCCCTGGTGGGGATGCCGGGTGGATCCCAGTTGGGCGCATGTGGGAGTCTAACTGCCTCCCTGATTCTGACTTCGGAAAATACAAAAAAAAAAAAAAAAAATCCATGATTATGTGATTTGTATTTCAGAAAAAATAAAACTACTCTCTGGGTTAATTTTGCTTTCAGATTACAGTTAGGTTTGTCCCTGTTTGTCGGATTCTTGGTTCCACAGCCTCAAGCCTGAGAAGATGATGGGCTTCCTCTCAAAGTTTACTTTCTGTCTGTCTGTAATTCCACGTCAGAACGTGTGTGTGCACGGTGTACACCCAGCAAAACTGAAACAAGAGGCAAGGGCAGGGGCAGGGCAGGGCGGGGATATTAATACAAGGAAACTTCATATGTAACAACTGAAACTTATGTTGAGAACATTAGCCATTGCTTTCTTCTGTGGGGCGCTTCTGGTTCTAAATGCAGTGTTAGTGTTTGTGGGGTGATCACCTTGTCCCACTGAATTATGATGAGAAAACAACCCAGTTGCCTACAGAGCCAAAAACAAACCTCAGAACCGCTTAACTCATCCGTCAAACAAATTGTATTTTAGGAAATACAGGACAGAGAAAAATGCACAAAAGAAAAGTTTATTTATTTGTACAAAAGTAGAACGACAGGCATTTGAGTGGATCCAAATAGCGTTTTGGGAGAGAAAAAAAATGTGATTCATTGCCAGCTATTAGATCTTGTTTATCTTTCTTTAAACTAACCAGAAACACATTTTGGAAAAATGCTAGTTAACAGTTTAAGCTTTGAAAGCCAGTTGGTGCTGCCTTTGCCCCCCTCCTGTCAAAGAGCCTAGGAGGGACAAAGCAAGAGACCGTTGTTCTGAGAGTCCAGGCCAAGGGATGGATTTCCAGTTCTGCTTTGGAAGTTCACCCTCAAACTATGGGGATGTTCCTTCAGTTTCCTCAAAGGGGGATGCTTAACTCATGTAGCAGCAAAAAGGTCCATGTTTACAAAGTGATTTCGGATGAAAGGCCCCTCAGGACACAAAACATGGCTCTAAAGACACAGCCACTACCTGACCAGGCCGTGGCACAGTGGATAGAGCACTGGACTGTGGATAGAGCATCGGACTGGGATGCAGAGAACCCAGGTTTAAAACCCCACAGTCGCTGGTTTGAAAATTAGCTCATCTGGCTTGAGCATGGGCTCACTAGCTTCTTGAGTGTGGGGTCACTTGCTTGAGTCCAAAGATCATTGGCTTGAGTCCAAAGGTTACTGTCTTGAGTAAGGGTTCACTCACTCTGCTGTAGCCCGCGCCCCCCGTAGTCAAGGCACATATGAGAAAGCAATCATTGAACAACTAAGGTGCCGCAACAAAGAATTGATGCTTCTCATCTTTATCCCTTCCTGTCTCTTCCTATCTGTGTCTCTCTCTGTCTCTGCCACAAAAAAAAAAGGCATAGTCACTGACAAAGGGATGAGTCCTTCAAAGAATATCATTGCAATGACAGCTGTCATAATCTTAGTATCTCCCAGACACCTATGTAACTGAAATTCTTCAGAATACTTGACAAAAATCTGAAAAATTTGCAAAAATTTCCCAGCACCTGGTGGAAGAAGCAGCTACAGGCTGAAGTTTGCTCTTGTGGCCCTTCCAGGCTGGCCCTGTGCTCCTCCTGCCACAGGGCCCGTGGGGAGCAGCCTGGCAGAGTTGCTTCCACTGCCTGCCTCTCCAGCTCCTCCTGCCTAAGTATATTAGTGCAAATATTTGGGTCATCGATGCCCTTAGGATTAACGGGATTCACTCTATTTAATTAGTTACCAAACATACGCATTTCTGAAAGAAAGCACCAGCATATTTTTACTTTCCAAGCAAATAATTCCGCCATAAGAATTAGCTAGGGTTTTTTTGTTTTTGTTTTTTTTTTAACCTCAGTAGTATGTAGAAAGGGGACTCTACTGAGTTTAAGGCCACAAGGAGAGGCCAGAGTAGACTTATTAGATCCAAACAAGTACTGTCCCCTCACCCCTCTCTCCCACTGTGGAGGTATGGGCAGAAAGAATGTCCACACACAATGACTGGCTGACTCTCAGGCATCAGAGTCAAGTGTCCCTTGTGACAGCTTCTGTTCCTCTCTTTCCCTCAGAACCTTTCATTTTCTCTTTTGTTCAACACACTGTGTCCCTCACATATTTCTATCACTATTATAAACTCCTTGAGGACAAGAACTGTTTCTTATTTGTTTTTATATCCCCTTCTCTTAGCAGACCACCCTCCCCACAAAGCCGAGCACTGAAAAAAGGTGGTTAAAATGGGTCCTGCAAGCAGATACACGGCCTTCTTACCTGCCAGCATCCTACCTGGGCTAGGTCTGCACAGGTTATGGGTACAGGTGAAGAACCACTTCCCCCCAGACAGCTACCTTAATACCTACTTTTAGGAAGACTGCCCTTTTTTTCCTTTTAATTAACTCTAGAAACAACATATCAACCTCAACTGCTACAACATCAAAAATAGCATCATTATCCTGTGGGCATCCTCAGCACCTGCACTTTTAGGGTGAGAATACATGTGAACTATTGGAACAGTTTCTATGGGATTCATTTGATGAGAGGAACATAAAATAGCCTGAGAGGTCAGAGGGAGACAAACTTGGATTAAAAGAAAGGCGAGCCTTCTCCTCCGGCCATTCCCCAGGGTGGCAGTTACAGAGTGAAGGAAGAGGATAGCACAGAGCATCATGCTCAGAGATGTTGGTGTGCGTTCTTCTAGAAGGTGCAGGTAGTGTCCCAAGATTGTTCTTGTCTCAGAAGGAAATTTTGGGCTTAATATGGGCCAGGCAAGAGTGTTAGCAAGGTGTCTAGACTAGTAGTTCTCTGTCTGTCATCATGAAATACAGGGTAAAGGGGAGAAGGACTTTAAGAAGTAAATAAAGTTCCCAGGTGCTACAGACTAGAAGTTTGTGTTCCCTCAAAATCCATATGTTGAAGCCTAATTCTCAATGTGGTGGTATTTGAAGGTAGGGCCTTTGGGACGTGATTAAGTCATGAGGATGGAGCCTTTATGAATGAAATTAGTACCCTATGAAAGAGATCCCAGAGAGCTCCCTCACCCTTCCTCCATATAAGGACACAGTAATAAAATGACAGTCTGCAACCTGGAAGAGAGTTTTCACAGAATTGAACTGTGCTGGCATCCTGGCCTTAGACTTCCAGGCTCTGGAACTGTGAGGAATATATTTCTGTTGTGTATAAGCCACCTAGTCTATGGTAGTTTGTTATAGCAACCAGAACTGACAAAGATGTCAGAGTAGCACTTAAAAAAAATCTTACCAACTCCTTGCACCAATTCATTTGGTTACCTGACCCCCATGTTGGTGCTTCTGGCAACAGCAGTGGATGGAATGTGGATGGTCCTCAGGCTCATTGGAGGAGATGAGCCAACAGCAGGAGGCAGTCAAACTCCCTGCCAGGGACCTCTGACTCTGACCTGGTTTTCTTTGCCATATCACCATCGATTTCGTCTTTCCAGGGAGACTATGGTTCAACCCACATTCCTGCAGACACCAAACCATCATGTCAAACCATCCCATGGCATTCTCTGTGCTAGAAACATGGCAGCAAGGACAGTATTGTGGTAATTTTGCCCCATACTCCTGCACTGAGGACAGATTTGCAAGAAGTAATCAAGTCTACGACCCAGCAATTCCACTCCTAGGCTATATCCAAGAGAAATGAAAACATATCTTCACATATAAACTTATACACAAATGCTCAGCGGTACTGTTCATAATAGCCAGAAAGTGGGAACAATCTATATGCTCTCATCAACTGATGAATGGGTCACACACTAAAATAGTATTCAGCCATAAAATATGAATTCATGCTATGACGTGGATGAACCTTAGAAACATTATGCAGAAGCCAGACACAAAAAGCCACATTAGGTATGATTCCATTCAGATGAAATATCCAAAATAGGGAAATCCATAGATAGAAAATAGATTTGTGGTTGCAAGAAGTTGTGGGAAGAGAAAATGGGGAGTGACAGCAAATAATATGGGATTTGTTTTGTGTTGATGGATATGTTCTGGAATTAGATAGTGATGGTGGTTACTCCATATTGTGAAAATAGTAAAACTCACTGAATTGTACACTTTAAAATGGTAAATTTTATAGCAATTAATAAATGCAATGAAAAGAAAGTTGCCGGGAAGCAGCAGCCCCCCTTACTCCTTTCTTTCCTCTTAGCCAGTGGGGAACCTTGTTTGAATAGTTGCACATCCCAGACCTGCCTTTGCACTGATCTATAAGCTCTTCCATCTTTTCTTCTACCTTCCAGTCCATCTCTGCATTTCAGTGACCATTATTCAAGATCCAAATGGGTATCTAGTTCTGAATATTCCTCCTTGCGTCTGCACGGTGCCTTGGGTATTTGGGGACTGGTTGATCTAGATAGAGATCTCAAATCAGCACTCTGCCCCTGGGAACAGTGCTCCTGGTGGAAGCCAGATTTCTCAAATGTCAGAAAGCAGCAAGGAGGCTGTTTTAAGAGCTGACTGATAAACAAGGCGTGGCAAACTGCCAACTTGGGCAGTCTGTTCTTTTTTTTTTTTTTTTTTTTTTTTGCTGCCGTCATTTCTGCTGTCATAAGACAAAAGCCTTGGGGTAAAAAGATGCCTCTATCATGGGGATTCTGAGGACATCTCTGTTTGCTCTTCTCCTGCCGGTCTCCTCCTCAGTAGGCACAACCACAAGCAATTCCCTCAGGCCCCTTGTGTAGAATCCACACATCTATTCAACCATAAGCGCTACGGTTTTGGTTTCTCAGGGTACAAACCTCATCAAAGGGGCAGCTTGGGCACTTGCTGTGCCCACTCACTGAGGTGCCCTGGCTGCAAGCCCCATGCCCCTCCCTGCCTACCTCTCCCATGTGACTTCATACTCTGCTCTCCAGGGGGCGGAGTTCTTTCTGTCACAGGGGCCTGGATCTAGGCACTCTTCAGCCTTGTTCACCCTTCACCCACTTCAGATCAGCACACATAGGAGCGTTTTGTATTCCCACAGATGACTCTGAAGGACAGACAAAATGGAAAGCTTTTTTATCTTACTAGTTCTGGGAAGGGAAGGGCATCACACCCACCAAACCCTTTCAAGCAAGCATGCTGAGATATGACACAGCCAAGCAGCGTGGTCTCCTTAGACCATAGCAGTTTAAGCTGGTTAATAAAAAGGAAGACTCTGGATTTGATTTTTAAGCTGATGAATAAATTCCAGAATAGTGAAGTAGGTTGGAAAATATTCAGGTGATTCACAACAGGACACTGGCCTAGTCCACAAGGAGTTCCAACGGAGCAAGCCTGGTCATGTAACTACAGATTCAATAAAAACACATAACCCTGTCGACATAAAAAAACATCCAAACCTAGAGTTTTTATAAGAGCATATTTGAGCCTACGGATAACATAAGCTGGTGAGCAAGATCTCAGATGCTCTGGAGAGTAACAGTTTTGCAGCTTCTTTTATGCATTTGAAATTAATGAGGGAACGGATGTAAGAAAGATGACACTGAGGTGGGAGAAAGCAAGGCAGGGACTGGACTACAGGACAGTGAACCAGATTGGGTGTGCTCTTGAGGGTGGTCACAGCTTGTTTCAGAGGTGTGGTAACCTAGGTGTACAGAAGCAATGGACAGGGATTGCTTAAGGCAAAGATGGATCTTTTACTAAAAAGTTACATGCCTGGGGCGTGACTACCCACCATGACCTGCCCAGTTAGGAATTTATGACCAGAACCCTGTGCAGTTACTTTTCACATATTGCCTCCCTCTTTTTTTTTTTTTTGTCCACAGGCCCCATACTTAGAAGCTTTCTGAGCTATCTCCTGTAGGCCAAAGAGAAGATATTTGTGGATTCAGAAGTCTGTTTTCCCCCATTGTGTTACTGGGTCAGTCAGAGGACTGTGGTGTGAGTAACAGACAAAGGTTCTGGATGGCTGAAGTAAAGGGGAGCTGATTGGCAGCTCCCTGGTGTCACAGATTGACAGGGAGCTGGAGAAACCAAGCCTGCTTCAGAGTGAGGCATGATGCCAGTGCTGGAACAGTCAGGATAAGGCAAAGCTGCCACCCCTTGCGTCACTCAAGGTTCAAAGTCAAGGAGGCATCCAATTGGTTGCGTTCTTATTGCAGGTGTGCCAGTGGCTGTACTAACATGATGGGAGAGGAAACGATCTGGCCCCTCAGTTTCTGTGTCAGGAAAGGTAATTCCCCCCAAAGTAATTAGAGTGCTAATTAGCAAAAGGGAACAGATGCTACATGGGCAAAAGCCAACCATTGTTTATTTCACTCAAAGTACAGAAAATCACTTGAAACAAACAAAATTGAATGACAGCTTCAGTGTGTTCCGTCTGAATGAGGATGTCCAGTTATCTGTAGTGAAATGGTTACGTACTTACAATGAACCTTAATTTTATGGGAATTCTGGCAAAGGCAATATCTGGGCATGAGCTGAAGGAATATCTGAACCAGCTGCTCTCCTGCGACTATTACAGTGGAGACAAAGTGAGCTAGAGCATGGAGCGCTTATCAAGTGAATCTGAGTCAAATTAGGTCAGGGAAGTGGAATAAACCTACTTTGTGGGAGTCTTCAGCCATTTTTTTTCTGTCAAAAGATTTAGTGCCTGACCTGTGGTGGCGCAGTGGATAAAAGCATCGACCTGGGAACACTAAGGTCGCCAGTTCAAAACCCTGCACTGGTCTGGTCAAGGCACATATGGGAGTTGATGCTTCCAGCTCCTCCCCTCTTCTCTCTCTCTCTCTCTCTCTCTCTCTCTCTCTCTCTCTCTCTCTCTCTGTCTCCTCTCTAAAATGAATAAAATAAAAAAAGAAATTAAAAAAAAAAGATTTAGTAAGTGATTAGCATTTCACATACTGAGGGGATGGGGTGAGGAGACGATACATATAGGACCTCTGAGTAACTAACTCATTAGTGTCCACAGATAATATATATGTTTCCCATTCACATATGCTACTAGCCAATGAGAGCAGCACAGTCCACAGTGAACAGCAGCCCCCCATCCTGCCCATGCAGACAGCCAGTGAGGGTCCTGCCAAGTTAACCTGGGTAGAGTGTGTTAGGCAACATCATTAAGTGGGTTATTTTCTTTGCTGTGGCCTCTCCTGCCATTTGTGTTTTGTTCTGGCAAATGGTGTTGAACCCCAGTGACTGGAAAAGGTCTACAGTAACTTTGCTGGACCTGTTCCGGAGAAGCAAAGGCAAGAGCATGCTGGACCACAATTTTAAGTTTTACAGCAGCTCATGCCCCCTTAAGAATATGGTTGAGTAAATAGAGGGTAAAGTTAGTAGATAATTAGGGCTTGGTGGAAGTCCTTTGACATGTGGGAAAGAAATCACAGATATCCCAGCAGCCTTGGAAATTTTAGCAGAAATTATATGAATGGGAGCTGGAGGAACTGTACCTAGAGGCATGACGTGACTTCAGGGAACTGGACAGAAAGGAAGTGAGATTACCGAGGCCCAATCTGCTTAGCCTTCAGAGGGAGGGTCCAGGTAGTGCTCCCTGGGCTGGAAACGCCTCATCCTCATTCCAGGAGGGATGCCTGTAGACCAGACACAGCCTGCCTCAAGGAGTTTCTCTTTCCTCTACGGTTCCTCAGAGAATTGCCTCGGCTTTTCACTTTCGCAGAACAACTCAGCAAGGTTTTTGGAGAAGGGAAGTCTTTTTGTCTCTATAGCTTTCAGCATGGTTTTGTGGTTGCAGTAGGTATTCCATTAGGATTCTTGGATAAACCACAGATAACATTGTCTACGACTGTTTGCATGTAATCTTAGTAATAAAGTGTTTGGCAAATATTTTATTGATTATTGAGAGTTATGAATAATAATGGTTGTGTTTTATGGAGAACTGCTGGAGAAAGATAATTAGAAACATATTTTTGTTAGGGCAATGAAACAACTGTCATATTGGTTTAAAAGGAATTCTTATAAAAGAATTAGTATTATTCTTTTATTAAGAAAGGTAAATAAAGGTCATACTGTGATACTAAAATTAACAATATCCTTGGACAACTTAGAAATCAGTTTGTGAGAAGTACTATTAGTAATGAAAAACTAAAACCCAGAATTAGTTGTTATGATTATATAGCCCCACCTCCAAAAATTTGGCTTCAAGGAATGGGCACGTCAAATAGAGTCCAACTATGGAAATACCTTGGACTTCTTAATCTAAGAATCATGCATTTTAATACAAGTTTATAAAATATGTAAGGTCTGTATTAGTATAAAGAGGATTAAAATGGCAGTGACCAAATTGTTTGTTTCAAATGTAATTTAGCTTCTTTAAAAAAGAAGAAATGTGGAAGCAGCACTTCACAGTCCTAGACAATTTCATCTTTAATTGTAGATCTCTAGACACAGCCTAAGATGGAATTTTTGTAAAATCAAACATTAAAATTGAGTCAATATTATGCCTATGACCTATTATATTTTTCTGGGGCATATTCATGGGGAAATACTTACATGTATCTGTTCATATCTGATTCTTACCATTCCTCAAACTTGAACAGAAGGATGTAAACATCACAGCATTTAAGCATGGTCGAAAGGCACATTGACCAGGGTAGGGACACCAGTGAGGAGACTATTGCAATAGTTTGAACAAGAAATGGTGATAGTGGAGATAGTGAGAGGTAGTTGAATTGTGAATAATTTTTGAAAAAAGACTCAATAGGATTTGCTAAGGGATTACATGTGAGTGTAAGAGGAAGAAGTCAAGGATGACTCCAAGGTTTTAGCGATAAGTAGATAGAAGAATGAAGCTGCCATTTCTGTCATAAGGAGGGCTGTGAGAAGATCCAGTTTTAGGAGAGATCAGGAGTTTGGTTTGGGACTACCAAATCAGAGGTGCCTTTGAGACTTCCAAGGGAAGATGCCAGGAAGTCAGTTGGAGTAAAAGTCTGTGTTCTAGGTGAGAGGTCTGGCTGGAGTAGAAATCTACAGGTTATCAGTGCATACATGGCATTTAAAGAGTTGAATGTGAGGAAGATGCAAAGAGGACTGAAGACAGAGAAGCCCGAGCCATGCTAAGATTTGGAGGTCAGGCAGATGCACAGTGGCTAGAGAGGGGAGGGAAACCAAGATAGCAGTGGCCCAGAGGAGAAGAGAAGACTGTTTTTCTGGAAGAAAGGAGTAATCACCTCTGTTAATTGCTTCTGAAAAGTTGAGAAAGATAAGAACCAAGAAACAGGGCAACCAACTATCCCAGTTTGCCCAGGACTGGTTTTATCACTGGAAGTCCCATTTTCTAAGAAATCCTTCAGTCCCTAGCAAACTGGAATGGTTGGTCAATCTACCAGAGAAATGGATGCTGGGCTTATTGGTCATGAGTGATTTACATTAGAAAAGTTTGTGTGGAATAGGGAGGACAGAAACCTTGAGCAGAGTGGGTTAGCTTTAGGAGACAACGGGGGGACTTACTATATAATACATATTATAATATTGTTACATTGTTATTCTTACATAATGTTAAAGTTATGTAAGAAAATTCCTTATTTTTTACAGCTGTACCTGAAGTGTTTATAGCTGTCAGGTTATCTGGAACTTGCTTTAAAATGCTTCAGCAAGGGGAAAAAAAAGAAAGCAAATAGGCATCACATTCTTCATTATTAAATCTGGGATTCATTATATTTTCTATTTTTATATATGAGTGAAATTTTTAATAAAAAGTTTTTAAAATTTAAAGTGAATGGGAGAAAATGATTAGAGGCAGCAGGAACATACAAATCTTTTTATTTATTTTATTTTTTTATTTTATTTTTTTAACAGGGACAGAGAGAGAGTCAGAGAGAGGGACAGATAGGGACAGACAGACCGGAATGGAGAGAGGTGAGAAGCATCAATCATTTTTTCATTGCCATTGCGACACCTTAGTTGTTCATTGATTGCTTTCTCACATGTGCCCTGACCGCAGGCCTTCAGCGGACCAAAGCAACCCCTTGCTGGAGCCAACGACCTTGGGTCCAAGCTGGTAAGCCTTCGTTCAAGCCAGATGGGCTCGCGCTCAAGATGGCGAGCTTGGGGGTCTCAAACTGGGGTCCTTCGCATCCACTGCGCCACCGCCTGGTCAGGCTACAAATCTTTTGATGAGTTTGCTATAATGGAAAGTAAAGAAATGGGCACTAACTGGATTTGCCTGTGGGTCTTTTGGTTTTGTTTGCTTTTTTCTTTTTTCTTTTTTTTTTTTTTTAAGATGGGAAAAGTTATAGTACGTATGTTTGGATGCTTATATGGGGAACACAGATGCATCAGGCAGGTGATAGCTGACCAGACTATGGGCTGATGTTTGAAGGAGAGACAAGGTTCTGGAAAGGAAGGTGGGAGCAGGTGGGACATCTGCTGTGACGACTTCAAGACCCCTGAGGGGACAGTAGGGAGTCAGTGCCCAGAGGCATTCAGGCTCCCATCTGAGCTCAGACAAGTGCAGAGGATATTGGGGAGCCTGGTGACTGGTTGTGCATTCTATGGGGCTTTCAGGGGAGGAGTCTGGGGTTGGAAGGGTGGGTAGTTGGTCAGATTGGGGGTTATACTGAGCTCTGTGGGAATGAGTTCTAGTGAGAGGGGTGGTGTGGCATAGTAGGGTTCCTGTGGTGATAGGTAGACACCCCGGAAATGAACATGGATGTGGGTATTATGGGATTAGTTCTGGCTGGCTACCAGGTAGATGTGGGATTGAGACTGAAGGTTAGGGGTAAAGCGAAGGCCTTCAGAGGGCCAATTATCAGGAGACAGGGCACTCTGCAAGTGTATCCCCACCTTATTGAATCCCAACTCTTCCTGTGGCTCAACCATTGGAGTATGGAACCTAGTGACATTCTTATCCGAAAAAGGAGGAAAATCAAAGAACCAAGGGAGAAAGCAAGAGTTGCGTACTAAGGAAAATTAGAGCAAGGCTTTCCAGCTTCCAGATCTGATAAAGTTAAGGCAGAAATATTCTAAAAACCAATATTCTAAAAAGGGCCCAGGGGCTTTGAGGTTGTAAAAATGACAATTAATCTATCAGTGAATCACAAGCCTATGACATTCAAGATCAGTTTACTCTCTCCTTTGGTCATTTTGCAGACTTTCCAAGGGCAGAAAATCTGTCATGTGAAATAGTTTCATTCTTTGTGAGTTTATAGGATTGTTGATTTACTTATAAAGACATGGAACTTTTTTAAAATCAGCAATCACAATAAAAAACAGAACGCTTAGTGGCTTTGTAGTAATTTCTTTAAAACTTGTGAGCATATCATCAGGACCTAACACATAATGCTGTTGGACCTGTAAATAGACACGTGTACCTGGGCCTTCTGTGGTGTGTATGCCTGGTGGTGTCTACTCAGGAGGAGATGGAGCCCTCCCTAACCTGCTCATCCCAGAGGGTCCTTGTCACGTAAACTTCTGCAGTGGCTCTCATATCAACCCCTGCCAGTTTGGGGTACCACCTCTAAGCAACTATTCATTGTTCTGCCTGAGCATCCCTTCCATACATAAGGTGGTATCTCATGGGGTCTCACGGGTCCTCAAGGGACCTATTATTTTGAGTCTCACACAATGCCTGGCACAAAGTATATTTTCAATAAATATTTTTTGCATGAAGTAGAAATGAATGAATGAATTTATTTATTTATTGAGTACCTCATAGGTTGCAAACATTGTTCTGGGCACTTAATAAATGGCTGTAAATCAAAGAAATAAAAAGCTTTGCCTCATAGGTATTATATTCTAAAGGAGGAGAAGCAATGTGCATTATTACGAGACCTCATACTGGGCAGGTGGCAGAATCTGAACTTCTAAGTAAGGTGAGTCTTAATGATTGATTATTGAGGGCCTATGATGTGCCAGTTGTTTTATTTTTAATTTGTTTTTAAAATTTTAATATTTGTTCTTTTAAAAAATGTTTTCAGTTGTAGTTTACATAGCTATATTAGCTTGAGGCATAAAACATAGTTATTAGACATTTACATATCTTTTTTTATTATTAATTCTATTGGGGTGACACCAATAAATCAGGGTACATATGTACAATGAAAACATCTCCAGGTTATCTTATCATTCAATTATGTTGCATACCCGTCACCAAAAGTCAAATTGTCCTCTGTCACCTTCTATCTGGTTTTCCCTGTGTCCCTCCCCTCCTCCCTATCCCACTCTTCCCTCCCTCCCCCATCCCGTAACCACCACTCTCTTGTCCATGTCTCATATTCTCACTCTTATGTCCCACCTATGTATGAAATCATGCTGTTCTCAGTTTTTCTTTTTTTCTGATTTACTTATTTCACTCCGTATAATGTTATCAAGGTACATCCATTTTGTTATAAATGATCCGATGTCATCATTTCTTATGGCTGAGTAGTATTCCATAGTATATATGTACCATGGCTTTTTAATCCACTCGTCTTCTGACGGACACTTGGGCTGGTTCCAGATCTTCGCTATTGTTAACAATGCTGCCAGGAACATAGGGGCGCATTTCTTCTTTTCGAACAGTGCTATGGTGTTCTTAGGGTATACTCCTATAAGTGGGATAGCTGGGTCAAAAGGCAGTTCGATTTTTAATTTTCTGAGGAATCTCCAAACTGTTTTCCACAGTAGCTGCACCAGTCTGCATTCCCAGCAGCAGTGCAGAAGGGTTCCCTTTTCTCCACATCCTTTCCAGCACTTATTCTGTGTTGTTTTGCTGATGAGTGCCATTCTGACTGGTGTGAGGTGATATCTCATTGTGGTTTTAATTTGCATTTCTCTAATGATTAGTGATGTTGAGCATTTATTCATATGCCTATTGGCAATCTGTATGTCCTCTTTGGAGAAATTTCTATTCATTTCTTTTGCCCATTTTTTGATTGGATTGTTTGTCTTCCCGGTGTTGAGTTTTATAAGTTCTTTATAAATTTTAGTTATTAACACCTTATCAGATGTCCTGTCAAATATGTTCTCCCATTGTGTGGTTTGTCTTTTTATTCTGTTCTTATTGTCTTTAGCTGTGCAAAAACTTTTTAGTTTGATATAGTCCCATTTGTTTATCTTGCCTTTTATTTCATTTGCCCGTGGAGATAAATCGGCAAATATATTGCTGCTACAGATGTCAGAGAGCTTGCTGCCTATGTTTTCTTCTAAGATGCTTATGGTTTCACAGCTTACATTTAAGTCTTTTATCCATTTGGAGTTTGTTTTTGTGAATGGTGTAAGTTGATGGTCTAGTTTCATTTTTTTGCAGGTAAATGTCCAATTTTCCCAACACCATTTGTTAAAGAGGCTGTCTTTACTCCATTGTATGCTCTTTCCTCCTTTGTCAAATATCAGTTGTCCATAAAGCTGTGGGTTTATTTCTGGGTCCTCTGTTCTGTTCCATTGATCTATGTGCCTGTTCTTATGCCAGTACCAGGCTGTCTTGAGTATAATGGCCTTATAGTAAACCTTGATATCTGGAAGAGTGATACCTCCTGCTTTATTTTTTCTTTTTAAGATTGCTGAGGCTATTCGTGTTCTTTTTTGGTTCCATATAAATTTTTGGAATATGTGTTCTATATCTTTGAAGTATGTCATTGGTATTTTAATTGGTATTGCATTGAATTTATAAATTGCTTTGGGTAATATAGACATTTTAATGATGTTTATTCTTCCTAGCCATGAGCACGGTATATGCTTACACTTGTTTGTATCTTCCTTGAATTCTTTTATCAATGTTTTATAATTTTCCGAGTACAAGTCCTTAACCTCCTTGGTTAAATTTACTCCTAGGTACTTTATTTTTTTGGTTGCAATAGTGAAGGGGATTGTTTCCTTAATTTCTTTTGCTGACAGTTCATTGTTGGTATATAGAAATGCCTCTGATTTCTGAGTATTAATTTTATATCCTGCCACCTTGCTGAATTCATTTATAAGGTCCAGTAGTTTTTTGACTAAGACTTTAGGGTTTTCAATATACAATATCATATCATCTGAAAATAGTGACAGTTTTACTTCTTCTTTTCCAATTTGGATGCCTTTTATTTCTTTTTCTTGTCTGATTGCTATAGCTAGGACTTCCAGAACTATGTTGAATAAGAGTGGTGAAAGGGGGCATCCCTGCCTGGTCCTGATCTTAAGGCGATTGCTTTTAATATTTGTCCATTGATTATGATGTTTGCTGTGGGTTTGTCGTAGATGGCCTTTATCATGTTAAGGAATGATCCCTGTATTCCCACTTTACTGAGAGTTTTGAGCATGAATGGGTGCTGGATTTTATCAAATGCCTTTTCTGCATCTATTGAAATTATCATGTGATTTTTGTCCTTCCTTTTGTTTATGTGATAAATCACATTGATTGATTTGCGAATATTGAACCAGCCTTACCTCTCCAGAATAAATCCCACTTGATCATGGTTTATGATTTTTTTCATATATTGCTGGATCCGGTTGGCTAATATTTTGTTGACAATCTTAGCGTCTAAATTCATCAGGGATATTGGCATATAATTTTCTTTCTTTGTGTTGTCTTTGCCCGTTTGGGGATCAGAATTATGCTCGCCTCATTAAAGAAGTTTGGAAGTCTTCCTTCCTCTTGAATTTTTTGAAATAGCTTGAGAAGGATAGGAGTTAGTTCTTCTTTGAATTTTTGAAAGAATTCACTTGTGAAGCCATCAGGCCCAGGACTTTTCTTTGTTGGGAGTTTTTTGATAACTGTTTCGATCTCATTTGTTGTAATTGGTCTGTTTAGGTGTTCTGATTCTTCCAGATTGATTTTTGGAAGGTTATATGATTCAAGAAATTTGTCCATTTCACCAAGATTGTCTAATTTTTTGGCATGTAGTTCTTTATAGTATTTTCTTACAGTGCTTTGTATTTCTATTGTGTCAGTTGTTATTTCTCCACTGTCCTTTCTAATTTTATTTATTTGAGTCCTTTCTCTTTTTTTCTTGGTGAGTCTAGTTAAAGGTTCATCAATCTTGTTTACCTTTTCAAAGAATCAGCTCCTGGTTTCATTGATCCTCTATATTGTTTCCTTAGCCTCTATGTCATTTATTTCTGCTCTGCTCTTTATTATTTCCTTCCTTCTACTTGTCTTGGGTTTTATTTGCTGTTGTTTTTCTAGTTCTTTTAGATGCAGGGTCAGGTTGCTTATTTGAGCTTTTTCAAGCTTATTATGATATGCCTGTAGTGCAATCAACTTCCCTCTCAGAACTGCTTTTGCTGTGTCCCATAAATTTTGAGTTGATGTATGTTCATTATCATTTGTTTCTAGAAACTTTTTTATTTCTTCTTTGATCTCATTGTTAATCCATTCATTATTTAATAACATGCTATTTAGTTTCCAGGTGTTTGAGTATTTTTCAGTTTTTCTTTTGTGGTTAAATTCTAGTTTCATGGCATTGTGATCAGAGAATATGCTTGATATGATTTCAATCTTCTTAAATTTACTGAGACCATTTTTGTGTCCTAACATGTGGTCTATCCGAGAAAACGTACCATGAGCGCTTGAGAAGAATGTATATTCTACTGCTTTAGGGTGAAAAGTTCTGAAGATATCTATTAAATCAAGTTGATCTAGTGTATCCTTTAAGTCTGCTGTTTCTTTATTAATTTTCTTTCTTGAGGATCTATCCAGTGTTGTTAGAGGGGTATTGAAATCCCCTACTATTATAGTATTGCTGTTAATCTCGCCCTTTATATCCATCAAAGTCTACTTTATGTATGTCAGTGCTCCTATATTTGGTGCATAGATATTTATAACAGTTATATCTTCCTGTTGAATTGTTCCCTTTATCATTATGTAGTGTCCTTCTTTATCTCTTACGACAGCCTTTGTTTTAAAGTCCATTTTGTCAGATATAAGTATTGCTACCCCTGCTTTTATTTCATTTCCATTTGCATGAAATATTTCTTTCCATCCTTTTACCTTCAGTCTATGTGCATCTTTTGTTTTAAGGTGTGTCTCTTGTAGATAGCATATGTATGGGTCCTGTTTCTTTATCCATGCAGCTACCCTATGTCTTTTGATTGGGTCATTTAATCCATTTACATTTAAGGTTATTATTGATATGTAGTTGTTTATTGCCATTTTATTCTTTAAAGCTGTATTCTTCTTTTGCTCTATTCTTTCCTCCCTCTAAACTGTTCACAACAGGCCCCTTAGTATCTCTTGCAGAATTGGTTTGGTTTTTATGAATTCCTTCAGGCTTTCTTTTTCTGGGAAGCTCTTTATTTCTCATTCAATTTTAAACATTAGCCTTGCTGGATAAAGTAGTCTTGGTTGTAGGTTCTTGTTCTGCATTACTTTGATTATATCTTGCCATTCCCTTCTGGCCTCAAGTGTTTCTGTTGAGAAGTCCGATGTCATCCTTATGGGGGCTCCTTTGTAGGTGATAGCCTTTTTTCCCCTACAGCTTTTAAAATTTTTTCTTTATCCATTAGCTTTGGTATTTTAACTATGATGTGTCTTGGTGTAGATCTTTTTGGGTTTCTCTTTAATGGAGTTCTGTGTGCTTCTTGAACTTGTGGAGTGTTTCCCAGCCTTAATTTAGGGAAGTTTTCTGCTATGATTTGATTGAACAAAGTTTCCATTTCCTGTCCTCTCTCCTCTTCTTCAGGCATCCCTATGATGCGAATGTTGTTTCTCTTCATGTTGTCACAGAGCTCCCTTAGAGTTTCCTCACATTTTTTGAGTCTCTTTTCCTTTTTCTTCTCTGCTTCTCTGCCTTTGTTTATTGTGTCCTCTAACTCGCTTATTCGATCCTCAGCGTGATTCATCCTGCTTTTAATTCCTTCCATTGTGGTCTTCAGTTCTGATACTGTATTTGTCATTTCTGTCTGATTCTTTTTTATTATTTCAATTTCATTTTTTATACTTGTTATCTCTTTATTTAGGTGTTTATAATGACTATCCATTGTTGCTCTAATATCTTTGAACATCCTAACTATCATTATTCTAAATTCTGCTTCTGGTAATTTGGTTATATCTGGTTCATTCAGGTCCTTCTCTGGGGATTTCTCTTGGTTCATTTGGTTTGCATTCCTCTGCCTGCCCATTTTATCTGAGTGTAAGCAAGTTGTGGCCACTTGAGTCCAGTAGGTGTTGCCTTTGTGTTCTCTAGGTTTGGTCTGTCTGCAGGCCCCCACCCCCTCTGCCGCTGCCTAGGGTGGTTGGGTATGGGCATTGCCAGCGCCAGCCTACTGTGGCTTCTGCTGTGATTTCTGCCTCTCCTCCGCGGAGGGGCTGTCACTCAAGCCACAAGCCTCAGTACAAGGGTAGAGGTGAGCACCTTTGCTCAGCTGCGGACCCAGCCTGTTTCCGGACTTCTGCCCAGAACCCACAGTCAGAGCCTGCTTGCCACAGTTTTGTGGGTTGGGCGGGGCTTTTGACGTGCTCTCAGCTCTGAGCCTTTGCCCGTCTGGAGCTTTAGCCCCACCCTCGAGGCCAGGGCCCTTCTGCGCAGGGTCTCAAACCAAGGTTTATTGGGCCGGGCGTGTTTGCTGTCTTCTGCTCAGCTGCAAACTTCCCCTCGTCCCAGACTCTACCCCGCCTCCACGTTTGGAGCCCGCTCGTGCACGTAGGATGGCAAATCGTGGTTTCTCCTGCTCGGCGGGGATAGTAGCGTGGGCTCAGCTGCGAGCTTCCACTTGTCTCGGGGTCTACCCTGTCCCTGCGCTCGAAGCCAGCTCGCGCACGTAGAATGGCAAACCGCGGTTTCTCCGGCCGGGTGGGGCTGGTAGCGTGAGCTCAGCCTCGAGCCCGCGTGCCCCTCCCTGGTCCCAACTCCGTCCCGTGGTCAGAGCCGTCTTGCGCAGGGTCGCAGAGCAGATTTCTGCCCATTCCTGGCCTCCTGATTTGTCCCCATAGGTGGGATAACAGGTAGGCCCGCAGCTTCCAGACCGCTGTCGCGTGTCCCCTCCGATCCTGCTGGGCTAGACAGAGCTCACTCCGGCTTGGCCTCCTCCCACACCGACAGAACCGCGTTTCAGCGTCCTGCAGCCAACAAACCCTTCAGCAACTCTCAGCAGAGTAGGAAGGGACCTAATACCCCACACTGTAGGCCTGGGAGCTCCCTCACTTGTTTCACAGCTCAAAACTGTCCAAACGCCTCTTCTAGGCTCTGGGACTGCAGGCTGGGGCTTGGTTCCTGGAACCCAGGTCCCTCTCTCTCCGCCAAACTCTCCTCCTGCCACACGGGTCTCTCTGGGCTGCCGTTTGCTCCGGGGAGCTGGGCAGCCCTCTTCACGTTTTCGCTATTCCTATCAGTCTCAATGTGGCTTCTTCTGTGTTCCTTGGTTGAAGAGTCCACTTAGTTTAGTTCAAAGTTGGTTTATCCAGATGATGGTTCTTAAAATTGAGTTATAATCCACTTTGGTTCTGGGAGTTGGAAGTTGGTATGTCCGCCTACTCTGTCGCCATCTTGCTCCTCAGACATTTACATATTTTATAAACAGATCACCTTGATAAGTCTAGTACCTCCCTGACACCATACATACCTATTACAATATAAAGTACTGTACTTTATAACCCCATGACTTTTTTTTTTTTTTACAGGGACAGAGAGAGAGTCAGAGAGAGGGATAAATAGGGACAGACAGACAGGAACAGAGAAAGGTGAGAAGTATCAGTCATTAGTTTTTCACTGCCATTACAACAGCTTAGATGTTCATTGATTGCTTTCTCACATGTGCCTTGACCACGGGCCTTCAGCAGACCAAGCCACCCCTTGCTGGAACCAGCGACCTTGGGTCCAAGCTTGCAAGCTTATACTCAAGCCAGATGGACCCGTGCTCAAGCTGGCAAGCTTGGGGTCTCGAACTTGCGTCCTCCGCATCCCAGTCCGACACTCTATCCACTGCGCCACTGCCTAGTCAGACCCCCGTGACTATTTTTTATAACTGGTAGTTGTACTTCTTAATCCCTTTCACCTTTTTCATCCTCTCCTCCAAACCCCCTTCTATCTGGCGCCCATCAGTTTGTTCTCAGTACCTATGAGTTTGTTTCTATTTTATTTGTTCATTTATTTTGTTTTCTAGATTCCACATAGAAGTGAAATTGCACAATATTTGTCTTCTCTGTCTGACTTATTTCACTTTGCATTCATGTTGTCACAAGTGGCAAGATTTCATTATTTTTTAAGACCAAGTAATATTCCATTGTATATATGTACCACATCTTCTTTATCCTTTCTTCTTTTGATGGACACTAGATTGTTTCTATATTTTGACTATTGTAAATAACACTGCAATGAACATAGCTGTACATATATCTTTTTGAATTTGTGTTTTGGATTTTTTAAAATCAATACCTGGAAGTGAAATTTATGGGTGATATTGTAGTTCTACTTTTAATTTTTCAAGGAACCTCCATACTGTTTTCCATAGTAGCTGCATCAATTTACAATCCCACCAATAGTGCATGTGGGTTCCCTTCTCTCCACATCCTTGCCAACACTTGTTTGTTTATTGATTTATTGATGATAGCGATTCAGACAGTTGTGAGGTGCTACCTCATTGTGGTTTTGATTTGCATTTCCTTGATGATTTATCAATGTTGAGCATTTTTTCACATGTTTGTTGGGTGCCAGTTGTTTTCAATCTGATTACTTTACCTACTAATGTGCAGTAGGGAGTACTGATCCCTATCTTAGGAATATTTCAAGTGAGGCTCAGAATGTTGATTAAGTTTCCCAAGATCACAGTATTAACTTGGCAGAATAGAGACTCGAGCGCCAGTCTCTCTGACTTCAGGTCCTATATTCCTAAGCACTATGCTGCATTGCCTCTCAGTTTCTATTCGGTACATAGTAGGTGTGATTGTGTCGGGAGAGTAGGGGCACTGATGACTTTGGAATCTTCACTCTCTTTCTAACTTGGTCAGTGGCCAACATGATAGCTGATAGATGCCTAGCTTTAAACCAGCATTTTGGTCTGCAGGCGCTTGATAGCCTTAGGCTTTCTAGCTCTCCAGTTCATTTAGCTACAGATGCTAATTTAAAGGCAGGACCCTGAGTCTGGGAAGCTTCACACGCTTATAAAATGCCGGTTCCCACCGGAAGAGTAAGAAGAATGAAGAAGCTCTGCAGTAGGCTCCCATCACTAAACATCAGCAGTAGCATCCTTATCATTTCTCGCTCAAAATCATGTTCAAATTATTTTTAAAATGTACTTCGGGGTGACTATATATATGGGAGAATTGTTTTGTGGGGTAGAGGTGGGATAGGGAGGCCTTGCAGAGAGGAAAGCCTGTTTTATATTTAAAGACACAGAAAAGGAAATTGTCCAGTCAGAAACGGCTGTGGATATTGGCTCTCTGGACCCAAATTGTGTACATGACTGGTGGTTACTCCCACATGGTACTGGCTTTCACTCTGCCTCACACGCCAGTGCCGTGCCACCGTGACGGGTGGGGTGCTGGCGGGCACACAGGCAGCTGCCTGCGGAAGCTCCACAGGGGGGAGGGTCCACAAGGACTGCTGCCTCCAGGATGTGCTCCAGAGGCACCCTCACAGCAAGGCCCTCAGAGCCCACTCCTCCTAGGAGCCAGTCTCTGATCCCACCTTTCTTTCATTCTGAAGAATGTGTTTACCACTGTGCCTGGGGAAGGCTGCAGCCTTGTGACTTAGGGCAAGGTCCGCCAGCTTTGGGGGTGCCAGCATACTGTCGAGGTGCCCAGGACCTCAAGTTTGAATGTGAGCAGTGAGCACCGACAAGTCCTTTCTCTCCAACCAGCTCCGGGAACTGGTCACCACATGCAGAGGACTTTAGGAAAAAGGAGCGTTTTGGAATGTTGAGCTTCCCACTGGAAGTTAAAACAAGAAATGGAGCCACAGCGGTGGCCGCCTCCGCTGCCTGAGAGCAGCTGCCGACCAGGGTCTCCAGCCCGGCGAGTGGGGAGCGGGACCTGCCCCGGGAGGCACTGCTTCCATCCAAACTAAACTTCCCCTCAATGACTTCATTGAGAGCTGGCTTACATCATGAAGAGAAACTCCATTTATTTATTTGTAATAACTTTGGGATTTTTATGGACCCACAAGAGGGTATAATTTAAGAAAACATTAGCAAGCTATTCCAAATATCAGGGTTTTGAAACTTACTATGCCAAATAATCATCAATGGAAATATTTCAATGTGAAGAATGAAAGTGGCAGCAAAACCTCTTTTGAGCAGGTCTTTGGAAAGATTTTGAAATGTATCTATTTTTTTGGTCATGACATCCTGGGGTCCTAGGAAAAGACAACTGGGTTTCAAGAAACTCATTATGAACAACATATGATCTAATATAAATGGGTGCATCTAATGCCTCCCTTATGGGGCTTGAGCCCTATGAATAACTTAGAAAATACATAGGCTGATCCTCTCTCTGTTATTTCACTTTGAACACAGTATTGGAGGGAATTACGTGATGTTTTTATTAGGGTGTTAAGACAAAATAATTGAGAGGGTACCAAAAAAGAGTGTGAGCTAAGCATGGCTCTGCAGAACTATATTTTTCAAGTCCCCTTTCTATTAGCAATCGTATGTCAGTGATGTTATTATTTCCTTAAATATCCAACATCATAAATCTTTAGAACATTTTTTTTCACCAGGGACAGAGAGAGAGTCAGATAAACAGGAACAGAGAGAGATGAGAAGCATCAATCATCAGTTTTTCCTTGAGACACCTTAGTTGTTCATTGATTGCTTTCTTATATATGCCTTGACCACGGGCCTTTAGCAGACCTAGTAAGCCTTTGCTCGAGCCAGCGACCTTGGGTCCAAGCTGGTGAGCTTTCGCTCAAGCCAGATGAACCCGCGCTCAAGCTGGCGACCTTGGGGTCTCGAACCCGGGTCCTCTGCATCCCAGTCTAATGCTCTATCCACTGTGCCACCACCTGGTCAGGCTCTTTAGAACATTTCTGAACCATGTTCAACCCTCCCCTTTTATTGAAAGCATCTAGGACCCAATGGTGGGAGATACAAATTTCCCACCCATCAAGTCCTCATCTTTTATCTCTGGGAGACATACTTTGAAAAGGGTGGGTGTGTACACATGATCGCCTGCTCATCTAATTACATTCATATGTATTTTGCTTATAAATTTAGTTATCTGTCTCCGCCTCCACCCTACTCAATTGACCTTCCCAAGGGGACAATTAAATCTTACCGGTGTTTATAGCCCCAGACCTACGCTGCTGCTCAAGTGTTGATAAGTTTATAGAATATTTACAGTGCTGAACTTGTTAAGCACTGAGGGCCCGGGGAGAAGCAGAATCCACAAAAGTGACTAGGTCACTCTTAAGCAGCTCAACTCTTCTGGAAAGGAAAGAGAGTTATCATTTCAGAGAAAAATTTAAGACCTTAGGGTTATAACTAACATTTAAATAGCAATTTATAGGTTATAAGATGTTTTTATAGATGCTGATTTACCTGAGCCATACAAAAACACTTTAAGAGGGATGTCATTTTTTCTATATTTCCAATGAGGAAACAGCATCAAAGGGATTAAAGGCAAATTTTTGCGAAGCTGTCGAGCAAATAAGAGGTGAAGGTGGGTCCTTCACGCCCCAATTTGGCTCTTGCTCCATCATACCTTTCTTCTCTCCACACTTTTCCCCAAGTCAGGACATGTTTTTTTCTTTAATAACAAATTTATTGAGATTTAAGTCATACTCTTTGAAAGGTATAATCCAGTGGTTTTTAGTATATTGGCAAAGCTGAGTGATATTCATGTTTATATAATTACAGAATATTTTTACCACCCCATAAGAAACCCCATATTAATAGTAATCGCACTCAGTTCTCCCCCACCCAACCTCTTGCAGCCACTAATATTCTTTTTTTTTTCTCTTGATTTGAGAAAGAGGAAGGGAAGGAGAGAGATAGAAGCATCAATTTGTTGTTTCACTTTGTTGTGCACCCATTGATTGTTTCTCATATGTGTCCTGGCCAGAGCTTGAACTGGTAACCTTGCGGTCCAGCTGGCGACCCCAGGTTGAGCTGGTGACCCCAGGATTGAGCCAGTGACCTTGGCACTCTGGGACCATCCTCTATCCACTGTGCCACTGATAAGGGCCACTAACCTACTTTCTGTCTCTGTGGATTTGCCTATTCTGAATGATGTATATAAATGCGAGCATGCAATATGTGGCATTTTGTGTCTGGCTTCTTTCACTGAGTGTTAAGTTCTCATTCACATAGTAGTGTGTGTCAGTGCTTTGTTCCTGTTCTTGGTGGAACAATAGTCTGTTATATGAATAGCCTATATTTTGTTTATCCATTCATTAGTTAATGAATATTTGAGATGTTTTCACTTTTTGGCTATTGAGAATAGTGCTGCCGTGAACATTTATGTACAAGTTTTTGTGTGAAAATATGTTTTCAATTCTCTTGGGTATATAGCACGGAGTGGGAATTGTTGAATCATATGGTAGGTAACTCTTTAACATTTTGAGTAACTGCCATACTGTTTTCCAAAGTGACTACACCATTTTACATTCCCACCAGTGATGTATGAGGGTTGCAATTTCTCTCCATCTTTACCAGCACTTGTTATTTTATGTTTCTTTTATTTTCTTTTATTTTTAGCAAGAGAGGGAGAGGGAGGGAGGGACAGACAGACAGGAAGGGAGAGAGATGAGAAGCATCAACGCATAGTTGCAGCACCTTAGTTGTTCATTGATTGCTTTCTCATATGTGTCTTGACCAGTATGAGGAGGTGGGGCTCCAGCCAAGCCAGTGACCTCTTGCTCAAGCCAGTGACCTTGGGATCAAGCCAGCAACCTTTGGGCTCAAGCCAGCGACTATGGGGTCATATCTATGATCCCACGCTCAAGCCGGCAAGCCCATGCTTAAGCTGGCAACCTTGGGGTTTCGAACCTGAGTCCTCAGCATTCTAGGTCAATGCTGTATCCACTGCACCACTGCCTATTCAGGTTGTTTCTTTATTATTATTATTATTATTAATATGGCCATGCTGGCAGATGTTAAGTGATATCTCATTGTGTTTTGATTTGCTTTTCTCTGGTGACTAACAATGTTGAACATGTGCTTATCAGTCCCTTCTCTGAGGAGATGTCTGTTCAAATCCTGTGCATCTTTTACAATTGGGTTATTACTTTCTTATTACGTTATTTGACTACCATGGAGCTACATAGAAGGAGACAAGAGTAGATCAGGTAAAAACACTGAGCTAAACCTAACCTAGGATTGTCTAGGGTTCTGAGTTCAAATTATGGCCCAACTATTTAGTCAACTGAATAAGTCACACTCTTGCTGACTCCACTTCCTTTTCAAAAAAACACAACTGTGTGTTTCAAAAGGAACTGTAACTGACAATGCCAAAGGCTGGCAAGGTGTAGAGTGGTTGGAACTTATTTATTTACACCCATTGCTGAAGGGAATGCAAAATGACATAGGCACTTTGGAAAACAGTTTGGCAGTTTTGAATAAAATTCATCATACACTTACCATGTAGTGCAGGAATCAGTCCCAGATACCTGCCTACCCAAGTGAGATGAAAATTTATGTCCATGTCAAAACCTGTGGCTTTATTTGTGATCACCAAAACCTAGCGAGAAAAATGACCTTCAACTGGTGAAAAGATAAATATACAAATAATATAAATAATTCCATAAAAAGAGTTATATTCAGAAATAAAAAGGAACAAATTACTATATTCCCAATAACATGAATGAGCCTCAATGCATCATGCTTAGTGACAGGAGCCAGTCTCAGTGAACAATTTTATTTATATGACATTCTGGAATGGGCAGTGGTTGCCAGGGGCTGGGGATGGAAAAAGGGATTGATTACTGTTATGGCCTAAATGTTTGTGTTCCCCCCCAAATTCATATGTTGAAACCTAACTTCTGAGGCTATGGTATTAGGTGGCAGGACCTTTGTGGGGGGTTAGGTCATGAAGATGGCACTGTCTTGAACGGGATTAGCGCCCTTATAAAAAAATGGCTAAAGCTATGCTGTACATCTGAAACTAATACAGAATAATATTGAAGTAAACTGTAATTGAAAAAGAGGGGGGCAAAGAAAGCTCTCTTACCCGCTTTCACCACGTGAGAACACAGTATAAAGACAGCTGTTTATGAACCAGGAAAAGCTCATCAGATACTAAATCTGCCAGTGCCGTGATTTGGGACTTTCCGGGCTTCCAAACTATGAAAAAGAAATGTTTATTGTTTCTGAGCCTCCTTATAGTCTCCGGCATTTTGTTACAGTAGCCCAAATGGTATGGAAAATCTGAGGGGGGATGATGTAGTTGTTAAATATCTTCATTGTAGTGATTATCTGATTGGTGTGTTTGTTAAAATATGCAAAACTGTAAAATAAAAAGGCTATATTTTATTATATGTAATTTATAACCCTAATTAAAAAAATATAGCTCGATAAGTATAGGGAGAAAAAAGAAGTTCTACTACTCTCTGTAAACAGGAAATCTGGAATGCTGAGGTCTCACCTCTTGGGTACCTCCCTCCGCACAGGAAGCTGCTTGGGTCTGATCCACAACTTTCCCTCCATTCAAACTGAAGAGCTGTAGACCTCCAGATATCTGAGTTGAAAGGGGTCTTAGAACTGTTCCACTTTACTCCATGGCTTTGTGCTGTGCTCACACTCCCCCAAGAACATTTTATGAGTAGAATCCTATCCTCCAGGACCTGCCAGGGGCAAGAATTTCAGGGAAGATTGCAGCAGTTGTAAGCTACTGAGTGATACCTTAGCTTAGCACTATTTTAAACCTCCATGGAAATATTGTGACCATCGTGATTCTGATTATATCCGTAGCTGAAGCTACTTTTACACTATTCTTACTCCCTTGGCGGCCAACTTTGGTTGGCCTGTCAGCAGAGAGGGCAAGCCAGAGGCGCCATGAAAAGTAGCTGCATGGAGACATGTGGGATATAACATAGAAACTATTGCATCCTCATCTGCCCCTCCCCCAAATGTCTTAAAGAGCCTTTTCTGGTATGATATTAATGTTTATTTGGCTACAATTTTGAAATTTATATGAAAAGACAACCAGTTAAAGAGAGGTCAGGAAAAAAACAAGAGACACTAACCAGCAGAGGACAATGGACATATATTAAACATACCAGAGGGAGAATGTTTTCACTTTGTTCTGATTATATACTGTGCACACAGGACACGCTCCCTCCAGCACAGGTTTTGGCCCAGGCCACCTTCCAGTCTGATGCCCTGGAAAGAGCTCAGCCCACCGGGCTTTGCCTCACTGGGAAGGCAGACGGAGGCTTCACCCATCTCTTACTTTCTTGAACTTTCTTCCAAAGCCACATTAGGATTTCTGGTAACCTGCTGCTCATGGAGCAATATTAGGAAAAGAAATCCCTGGGAGATTCTAGGGGTTGGAGAAGTTGCAGGAAGGTTCCTGAACCATCTAAAACAGTGGTTCTTAACATGGGTTCTATCGAACCCTAAGGGTTCGATGAGTCGGTCTCAGGGGTTCGGAGAAGCCTCTGCCACGGAGGCCAGAATAAAGTAATACCGTAATTGGTTGTGAGTTCATGCACTTTGTTGGTTTTGTTCTTTGAGCAAGGTGATGTTCATGCACATCTCATTTTGTGCACCAGTAAAAAAACATATACCTATGTCTTGAATTTGGAAAAAAGAAATCATATTTTATTTATCACTAAAGAAGGGTTCGGTGAATGCTCATATGAAACTGGTAGGTTCGGTACCTCAAAAAAGGTTAAGAACCACTGATCTAAAACAACTTTCCCCTCCTTTTTTGTTTTATTCTGTCAGGTGGGCAGGGCCACCAGGGAAGAGGAGCTGGCCTCTTAATGTGAAGTGCCTAGGAGACTGCTTATACCTCTCCAGCCCGGGGGTGCTGCATTCTGAATCCTGTAGTTCTTGAATTTCCTCTGCACTCGCAGTGGGTGAGTCTGAGACTAAGGTCAGTAGTGAAAAGTTCAACAGAAGCAAACAGCTGTAGGTGTTTTCAGATGAATAGCTGGGGTGAGGCTTGGGTAGAAGAGCCATCAGCAGTTTGTGTGCATTTGGGTGTTGGGAAAGCATAAGGGAAAGCATCAGAGGGAGACCAGGCCCTGAGTAAGTCACCTAAACTTGAGTATGATTGTGCTGCCTGCTGAAGCATGATGGGGGAGGTCAGCGATTCCATTACGCCTGGACATCTGCAGCATTTAATACTGGCTGGGGGAGAGAGAGATTTTACAAAAGCAAGACAACATCTTTCAAGAGCCACTAGATGACACAACCTCTGTTTCTGACCATTGTCAAGGTAACTTTTTAAGTCTCTCTGCCTTTCTTTGGCTCACCTACTTAGACTGGTGGATGATACTAAAACAGACTTGCAAGAGAGATAGTGGGCTGCGGTTAGCTACTGCTAAGGATCACCTGCGGTTAGCTACTGCTAAGGATCACTATACAGGTGGCAGCCCTGCTCCTTAAAGTCCACTTAGCTCTCAAGCCAGAGAGAGGACCTCTGCGCAGCTCTGTGAAATTATTCCTCACCTGACCTGTCACTCTCTACATGCTCAGCTCCTTTCCCAGTGCAGCCTCCTTCTCTCCTACCTCCCAAGTAGGGGCTTTCTGCACCTTTACCTTCTTTGTTCAATTTCAGTTCAGTTGTAGGTTGTTGCTAATGTTGCACTAGCAGTATGCTTGTTGCATATTGTCATTTTGTCTTCTGTCATTTTGTTGTGCAACTGTCACCACTATCTATTGCCACCATCACCACCGTCCATCTCCAGAACTCTTTCATCTTGCAAAACTGAAACTTTAAACCTTCTTAAATAACTCCTCTTTTTCACTCCCTCCCCCTCTCCCCCAGCCCCTGGCAACCACCATTCTACTTTGTCTCAACAAATATGATTGCTTTAGGAACCTCATATAAGTGGAATCATACACTATTTGTCTTTGTTGTAGTTTGCTGGTTTCACTTAGCATAATGTCCTCAAGGTTCATCCATGTGGTAGCACATGTCAGAATTTCCTTCATTTTTAAGGCTGAATAATATTGCATTGTGTATATATACCATATTTTCCTTATCTATTCATCTACTGGTGAACATTTGGGTTGCTTTTATGTTTTAGTTGTTGTGAATAATGCTGCCGGGAACGTGGGTGTACAAATATCTCTTTGAGACCCTGCTTTCAGTTCTTTTGGATATATAACCAGAAGTGGGATTGCTAGATCATGTGGTAGTTATGTTTTTAATGTTTTAGGGAAATACCAGACTGTTTTCCACAATTTACTTTTCTAAAACCAGTGCACAAGGGTTCCAGTTTCTCCTCATCCTTGCCAGCACTTAACAAGTTTCTTGTTGTTTTTATAGTAGTTATCTTAATGAGTATGAGGTGGTATCTCACTTTTGTTTTGATATGCATTTTCATGATGATTATTGATACTGATCATCTTTTCATGTGCATCTAGGCCATTTGTATGTCTGTTTTGGGGAAATGTCTGTCTATACATGTCCCTTACCCATTTTTGAAACAGGTTGTTCGTTGTTTTGTTGTTGAGCTGAGGAGTTTTCTGTATGTTTTAGATGTTAATACTTTATCAGAAATGTGATTTGAAATATAATTTTTAACAACATATTTGACCCTTGCCAGATGAATAATACTATTGATAACTATCATTCAGCCTTGACTGTGTGTCTGATCCTGCTAAATTCTTTCCATACATTATCTCATTTAATCTTTCAAACAAGGCTATGTGATTATCCCAGTTTCAGTGGTAATTTTAAAAAATGATGGGATTTGAACTAGGGTCTGCTAACTGTAGAGCCCTACACATAACTTCTTTGTGAGATAGCTTCAAAGGGATGTATGTGGCCCAGGATCCCGATGTAGTAGCAGGCATATTCTATGGCAAATTAAAAAACCCGGCTTCTAGTATGAATCTGCCACTGACTGAGGGACTTTAATGGGCTGAATGGTGGCCCCCCCAAAAGATATGTCTATGTCCTAATCCCTGTAGCTTGTGACTATTACTATATATGGTAGAAAAATATATAGCAAAAGACATTATTAATGATTCTATGAGGAGCTGGTCCTGGTTTATTTTATTAATTTTTTATTGATTTTAATTTATTGTGTTGACATAGATTCAAATGTCCCGCTGAATATATCTCCCTCCCCCAACCTTGTGTTCCCCTTGATACCTCCTTTAACCCTTCCCCAACATCCTCCCCCCTTCCCTTCAGGATTTGCTGTCCTGCTATCTATAATGCTGTGTTATGTATATATAATTTCATTAATCTCTTTCCCTTCTCTGATCCCATCCTATCCTCCCCTTTCCCTATGACCGCTTTCCCTCTGGTCCCTTTGATCCCGCCTCTACATCTATTCCGTTCTTCAGTTCACATTATTCATTAAATTCCTCATATGAGTGAGGTCATATGATATTTTTCTTTCTCTGCCTGACTTATTTCACTTAACATAATAGCCTCCAAGTTCATCCATGTTGTCGCAAAAGATAAGATTTCCTTTTGCTGCATAGTATTCCATTGTGTGTATGTACCACTGCTTTTTAATCCACTCATTCACTGATGAACACTTGGGCTGTTACCAGATCTTGACTATTATAAACAATGCTGCAAAAAACATGGGAGTGCATATCTTCTCTTGAATCAGTGATTTGGTATTCTTAGGATGTATTCCTAAAAGTGGGATAGGTGGATCAAAAGGCATTTCCATTTTTAATATTTTGAGGAATCTCCATACTGTTTTCCACAGTGGCTGCACCAGTCTGCGTTCCCACCAGCAGTGCAGGAGGATTCCCTTTTCTCTGCACCCTCGCCAGCACTTGTTCTGTGTTGTTTTGTTAATGAGCTCCATTCTGACAGGTGTGAGGTGGCATCTCATTGTGGTTTTAATTTGTATTTCTCTAATAATTAGTGATGTTGAACATTTTTTCATATGCCTATTGGCCATCTGTATGTCCTCTTTGGAGAAGTGTCTATTCAGTTCTTTTACCCATTTTTTGAGTGGGTTGTTTACATTTCTAATGTTGAGTTTTACCATTCTATAAATTTTGGTTATTAGCTCCTTATCAGACGTATTGTCGAATATGTTCTCCCATCATGTGGTTTGTCTTTTTATTTTGTTCATATTGCCTTTAGCTGTGCAAAAGTTTTTTAGCTTGATATAGTCCCATTTGTTCATCCTGTCCTTTATTTCACTTGCCTGTGGAGAAAAATCAGAGAATATATTGCTGTGAGAGATGTTGGAGCGCTTACTACCTGTTTTCTTCCAAGATGATTATGGTTTCACGACTTACATTTAAATCTTTTATTCATTTTGAGTTTATTTTTGTGTATGGTGTAAGTTGGTGATCTAGTTTCATTTTCTTGCAGGTACCTACCTGTCCAATTTTCTCAACACCATTAGTTAAAGAGACTGTCTTTATTCCATTGTATGCTTTTACCTCCTTTGTCAAATATCAATTGTCCATTAAAGTATGGGTTTATTTCTGGATTCTCTGTTCTGTTCCATTGATCTGTATGCCTGTTCTTATGCTAGGACCACGCTGTTTTGAGTACAATGGTCTTGTAATATAACTTGATATTAGGAAGAGTGATACCCCCACTTTATTAGTCTTTTTCAAGATTGCTGAGGCTATTCGTGCTATTTTTTTGGGTTCCATATGAATTTTTGGAATATTTGTTCTATATCTTTGAAGTATGCCATTGGTATTTGAATAGGAATTGCATTGAATTTATAGATTGCTTTGGGTAATATAGACATTTTAATGATGTGTATTCTTCCTATCCATGTACATGATATAAGCTTCTACTTGTTTGTATCTTCCTTGATTTCTTTTATCAGTGTTTTATAATTTTCCAAGTACAAGTCTTTTAACTCCTTGATTAAATTTACTCCTAGGTACTTTATTATTTTTGTTGCAATAGTGAAGGGAACTGTTTTCTTAATTTCTCTTTCAGACAGTTCATTGTTTGTATATAAAAATGTCACTGATTTCTGAGTATTAATTTTATATCCTGCCACCTTGTTGAATTCATTTATCAGATCCAGTAGTTTATTGGGTGAGTCTTCAGGTTTTTCTATGTACAGTATCATGTCATCAGTCAATAATGATAGTTTTACTTCTTCTTTTTCAATTTGGATGCCTTTTATTTCTTCTTCTTGTCTGATTGCTATGGCTAGGACTTCCAGAACTATGTTGAATAAGAGTGATGAAAGAGGGCACCCCTGCCTTGTTCCTGATCTTAAGGGGATTGTTTTTAACTTTTGCTCATTGAGTATGATATTGGCTGTCAGTTTGTCATAGTTTTCATTTATTATTTTGAGTCATCTTCCCTGTATTCCCACTTTGGGGAGAGTTTTGATCATAAATGGGTGCTGGATGTTATCAAATGCTTTTTCTGCATTTATTGATATTATCATGTGATTTTTATCTTTCCTTTTGTTTATGTGATGAATCACATTGATTGTTTTGCGAATATTGAACCAGCCTTGCCTCCCCAGAATTAATCCCACTTGATCATGATGTATGATTTGCTGGATCCAGTTTGCTAATATTTTGTTGAGAATTCCGGAATCTCAGTTCATCAGGGATATTGGCCTATAGTTTTCTTTCTTTGTAGTGTTTTTACCTGGTTTTGGAATGAAGATTATGCTTGCTTCATAAAAGAAGTTTGGAAGCTTTCCCTCCTCTTGAATTTTTTGAAATAGCTTGAGAAGGATAGGATTTAGTTCTTTTTTGAATATTTAGTAAAATTTGCCTGTGAAGCCATCTGGCCCTGGACTATTGTTTGTTGGGAGTTTTTTGATAACTGTTTCAATCTCTTTTGATGTAATCAGTCTATTTAAGTTTTCTGATTCTTCCAGATTAATTTTTAAAAGATTATAAGTTTCGAGGAAATAGTCCTTTTCAACTAGGTTGTCTAATTTTTTGGCATATAGTTCTTTATAGTATTTTCTTACAAGCCTTTGTATTTCTGCCGTGTCAGTTGTTACTTCTCCACTCTCATTTCTAATTTTATTTGAGTCCTCTCTCTTTTTTTCTTGGTGAGTCTGGTTAAAGTTTCATCAATATGTTTACCTTTTCAAAGAACCAGCTCTTGGTTTTATTGATCTTCTGTATTGTTCTTTTTTTTCAGCCTCTATGTCATTTTTTTGCTCTAATCTTTATTATTTTGTTCCTTCTACTTCCTCTGGGTTTTATTTGTTGTTCTTTTTCTAGTTCTTTTAGATGTAGGGTTAGGTTGTTTATTTGGGCTTTTTCTTGCTTCTTAAGGTATGCCTGTAATGCTATGAACTTGCCTCTCAGGACTGCTTTTTCTGTGCTCCATAAATTTTGAGTTGTATGTTCATTTTCATTTGTTTTAAGGAAATTTTTTATTTCTTCTTTGATCTCAGTGTTAACCCATTCGTTATTTAGTAACATGCTGTTTAGTATCTAAGTCAGTGGTTCTTAACCTGGGTTCTATCAAACCCTAGGGGTTCGATGAGTCGGTCTCAGGAGTTCGGAGAAGCCTCTGCTATGGAGGCCAGAATAAAGTAATACCATAATTTGTTGTGACTTCATGCACTTTGTTGGTTTTGTTCTTTGAGCAAGGTGATGTTCATGCACGTCTCATTTTGTGCACCAGTAAAAAAACATACCTATGTCTTGAATTTGGAAAAAAAATCATATTTTATTTATCACTAGAGAAGGGTTTGGTGAATGCGCATATGAAACTGGTAGGTTCGGTACCTCAAAAAAGGTTAAGAACCACTGCTCTAAGTGAATGTTTTTCAGTTTTTCTATTGTAGTTGATTTCTAGTTTCATGGCATTGTGATCAGAGAAGATGCTTGATATGATTTCAATCTTCTTAAATTTATTGAGACTCATTTTGTGTCCTAGCATGTGGTCTATCCTAGAGAATGTACCATGAGTACTTGGAAAGAATGTATATTTTGCTGCTTTATGGTGAAATGTTCTGAAGATATCTATTAAATCCAGTTGATCTAGTGTGTCCTTTAAGGCTGCTGTTTCTTTGTTAATATTTTTTCTTGAGGATCTCTCCATTGATGTTAGTGGGGTATTAAAATCCCCTACTATTATAGTATTGCTGTTGATCTCACCCTTTATGTCCAACAAAATCTGCTTTATAAATTTAGGTACTCCTATTTTAGGTGCATATATATCTACAATGGTTATATCTTCCTGTTGGATTGCTCCCTTTATCATTATGTAGTAACCTTCTCTATCCCTTACTAAACTTTGTTTTACAGTCTATTTTGTCAGATATAAGTATTGCTACCCCAGCTTTCTTTTCATTTCCATTTGCATGAAATATTTTTTCCATTCCTTCACTTTCACTCTGTGTGTCTTTTTTGTTTTGAGGTGGGTCTCTTGTGTACAGCATATGTACATGTCCTGATTTCTTATTCATGCAGCTACCCTATGTCTTTTAATTGGAGCATTTAATCCATTTACATTTAAGGCCATTATTGATATATAGTTGTTTATTGCCATTTTATTCTTTAAATGTACATTCTTCCTTTTCTAGATATTTTCCCTTTGTTCTGTTTACCACAGGCCCCTTAATATTTCTTGTAGCATTAGTTTGGTTGTAATGAATTCCTTGAGTTTTTATTTTTTTCTGGGAAGCTTTTTATTTTTCTTTCAATTTAAAATGATAGCCTTGCTGGATAAATTAGTCTTGGTTGTAGGCTCTTGTTTGGCATCACTTTTGAATATTTCTTATCATTCCCTTCTGGCCTCTAGTGTTTCTGTTGAGAAGTCAGTTTTCATCCTTATGGGGGCTTTTCTGTAGGTTATTGACTGCTTTTCTCTTGCAGCTTTTAGTATTCTTTCATTATCCTTTAATTTGGGTATTTTAATTATATGTGTCTTGGTGTAGACTTTTTTGGGTTTCTCTTTAATGGGACTTTCTGTGCTTCTTGAACTTGTGTAACTTTTTCCTTCATCAATATAGGGAAATTTTCAGCTATGATTTCTTCAAACAGGTTCTCTATCCCTTGTTCTTTCTATTCTCTTTCAAGAACTCCTATGATGCAGATGTTTTTTTTCTTTATCTTGTCTCAGAGCTCTCTTAGAGTGTCCTCAGACTTTTTGAGCCTCTTTTATTTTGCTGCTCTGCTTCCATGCTTTCATTTGTCTTGTCCTCTAAATCACTGATTCGATCCTCTGCTTTATTCAGCCTACTTTTGATTTCTTCTAGTGTAGTCTTCATTTCTGATATTGTATTTGTAATTTCTGACTGGTTCTTTTTTATATTTCAATGTCCTTTTTGATGCTTGCTATCTCTTTATTTGGGTGCTCATTATGTCCATCCATTGTTGCTGTAAGGTCCTTGAGTATACTAAAAATCATTGTTTTAAACTCTGCATCTAGTAGTTTAGTTCCTTCCATCTCATTCAGTTCTTTTTCTGGGGATTTCTCTTGATTCGTGTGCATTACATTTCTCTGTTTTCCCATTTTGTCAGTGTATAGACTCCTCTTTTGGGTGTGTAGTTTGTGTAGCTAGCTGAGTCTAGGGTTGGTATTGTCTGCCTCCATTTTCTAGTTGTGTTGTTTCTAGATCCTCTTGAGTTGGCATAAGCTGTTGTTAGTAATCCACTGTGGGTTACTTGTCTTCTGTCACTGTTCTTTTTGCTATTTTTGTCGGCGTTTTCTATGTCTTAGCTGGGTTAGGTGTGACGAACCCTTCCTTAAGATACTACTCTAACATGGTTTGTTAGGTCCTGAACTGATGGTCTCTATATCTGGCTGCTGGATATACTTGTCCTGGACTTCCCTGACTAGGGCCTGGTGCAGATCAGTGGGAGCCACTGCCTATGACTGGCCCTTAACAACCATTTTGGAGCTACAGGTGAACCAGATTTTGTGGCTGCTTCTGCTGGACCCAAGTGCCGTTGTAAATATCAGCTGCACTCCTAGGCTAGCTTTTATCTACTCTTGGCCTGGGTTCAGTTTCCCTTGAGATATGCTTTCTGCCACCTCTTCTTTGGCTACTTGTTGGGCTCAGTACTGTAATTCAGATATTAGGTATAGTATTGGATTTGGCTTGCCCCTTAGCCTCAGGTGTCATTCTATCCAGACCTTTTTCTTTTTAAATTTAATTTTATTTTTTTTTCTTCTTTTTTAGCCCTCAAAAGGGTGTAGCCACAGGAGTCCAGTGGGTGTGGCTTCTGTGTTCCCAATGTGTGGTCTGTCTGCTGGCCCACCACCACCACTGCTGCTGCTGCAGTGTTGGGCATTCAGGCTTGGGTGCTGCTGGCACTGGCCCGCCATGGCTTCTGCCTCCATGGACGAACTCACACACCTGTGCTTGGGCCGCCATCATGACCTCCCCAGTTTCCTCCGCCACAGGCTGGTTTGCGCACGCATGCTCAGACCAACACCAGCCTGCTTGCCCTACATTGAGTACTCAGAAGCATGGGGGAAGGGCAGAGTAGCTCAGACCTCAGCAATCATTACCTGTGTCCCTGATGTGCTCCCTGCTTCTAAGTACCTCTTTGCTCTGACTGGAGCAGGAGAGCCTCCAGTGGGCAGAGTAATTTCTTCCTTTTGCTGGTGTTGCTGCCCCCAGGAAAAACGGTCACTTTAGATTTGGGAAGTCACTCTGCCCAGGGGTTTGAGTGGCTGTCCCTCAAACTGTCTCTCCCTGTGCCTCTGAGATTACACTCTCTTCTGGCAACTTCAGTCCTCTCAGCGCTCCACACTCCCAGAGCCCCAGGTAAGTGGCCGTGAACGAGGTTTTTCTGCATTGTCCCTTTAAGATGGAGCCTGGGTCTGAGAGTTCTGTCTTCCTCTTGCAAACAGTATCCCAGCTCTTTTCTCAGCTAAATACTGTCCATACACCTCTTCTAGGCTCTGCGACTCTAGGCTGGGGCTCCAGTCCTGGGTCTGAGGACCCACAACTCTCTGGGCAGCCTACCCCGCCATGAGAGACCTTCCAGGCTGCTGCTCGCTTCTAGGAGCAGGGCAGCCCTTTCTGCATCTCCACCTTTACTACTAGTCTCAGTGTGGTTTCTTTGGTGGTCCTTGGTTATAGATTCCTCTTAGTTGAATCCAAAGTTGTTTTTTTAAGTTGATTGTTCTTAATGTTAAGTTGTAATCCACTCTAGTTCTGCTAGGTGGGAGTTAGAACATCTGCCTACTCTGTCACCATCTTGCCCCTTGAGTTGATCCTGGTTTATCTAGATGGAACCTATATGTCATCACAAATGTTCTTATTAGAAGCAGATGAGGGAGACAACATAGGTAGAAGAGAAGAACACAGAGAGTCTCACAGAGGAGGAGAAGGCAATGTGAAGACAAAGCAGAAAGGGATGCAGCCACAAGCCAAGGAATGCCAGCAGCCCCCAGAAGCCAGAAGAGGCATGGAAGGATCTTTTCTGAGAGCCTCCAGAAAGAAAAGAGCTCTGCCACCTCCTTGAGTTTGGACTTCTGACCTCCAGAACTGTGAGAAATAAATGTCTGTTGTTTTAAGCCACCCAGTTTGTGGTAATTTGTTACAACAGCCACAGGAAACTAATAGGGACCTGGGACACATGAGTTACTCCTTCATGAATTGAGTGTATGGAGTGAGACCACAGTTTATTGGTTGCTGCACTGGAATCACCCACCACTGGAGTCAACAAACATTAACAATGTTTTGAGGTTTAAGCATCACCCCCAAAATAACTGAAGCAGAACCACTTGGATGTGGGCTCAGAAAACAGAAAATGTGAAAGCTGTCCAGGCAAGTTCAGTAGGGCCTAAGATGTGGGCCCCATGGTTTGTGTGTCTATTCCCTTAAGAGTCAGCCTCTTAAGAGATGCTCACAGAACTGAACTCAGCATTATCTGTCCTCACCTTCCTCCAAAGCCTCAAGAAGCAGTATGAACTTCTGAGCAGGAGAAAACCAGGACTTCCCAGAATAGAAATAGATGTCAAAGGAGTCCTCCCAGGACTGCAGAGGAGAATAGAGAGTTTAGGGAGAAAAGGAAGAGGCCAGCAGGGCAGCGGATAGAAATGAAAGTGCCTGGGAGGTCTGGGGAACCTCCAAATAACATTGGATTGGACAACGGAGGGGGCGGTGAGGCCAAGGGGAGGCACCTGTGAAAATAGCAGTGAGCCAGAGACGGTACACATCCTGCCCTGGCTCCTTCAGGTTCCTCACAGAGGCCAGGATCACAGGGCGAGGGTGATGTGTCTCCCACGATGTCAGTGTTCCCAAGGGCCCATCAGGAATTTGACAGGGGAACTGGCTTGACTGCAGTGACATCTGAGAAGGGCATAGGAGCAATATAGCAGGAGTGATAGTCAGGTCATCGTTCCCAAAAATATGGCTTTAACCTCTGCTTCCCTTGGCCTGCCCGCCAGCTTTGGGAGATCCTGACAACCCAAAAAATATCTCTAAAAGGGATGGGTGGGGAGTGTGGCGGGGGGAGGCCTCTGCCAGGCGCCACCAAATCCCCTCCACCACACAGCTGACAGACACTTGAGAACTTTCCTTCCCAAGCCTGTATCCTGCTGGTTCAGGGCAAAGTGTGCAGCTTTCCCACCAGAATCAGTGAGGAAACGGCCTGGTTTAGACTCAAACAGACTGGTTTGTTTTCCCAAAAAGGACTCTGCTTCGTTGAGGGAGCCCCAGCAATGCCCATTTTTTCCACGATGCCTGTCCCTCCCGGCCTCCCTCTCGGGGCTCTGAGAACACATCACCTAGTGTCTGCAAGGCTTCTGCTTCTTGTTTGACATCCCTTATTTACAAAGCAAACAGAATGTTCCTTTTAACACACATCATGCTAAGATTATTAATGCAGAAAACAAGCCCAGGGGGCCGGCCCGGGGGACCCCTGAAACCTGCCAGCACAAACTCTTCAAACGCTCAGTGCGTCAGATCCTCTAGGACAATATTTCACACAATGGAGGAAAAATAATATTTTTCTTTGGGCCTTTCCAGCCGCTTTTGTGGTGAGCAGACAGAAATTATTTTCTTACTCTGCTCCCAGAGCAGAAATCTGGACGAAGCTGCGTTTATTTGTTTAACACAATGATTTCATCCTAAATGTCTCGACAGCAAATAGTTGGTAGTTTAATAAAGGGCCTTTGAAAGGAGTCTGGAGCTGGGGAGATGTGAGGCCTGCAGCTCTCCGGGCCCAGTGGCCACGAGCTGCTATGACTCAAGGTCACTGGGTGCAGGAGGATTGGGTGCCCCCCTCAGGCTGTCGGGGAGATCTGGGGGTCGTGGCATGCTATGGCTCCGTAATCAGAACAATTTGTGCTGTTTTTATCCTGAAGAAGAAAAGAGACTGACACTTTGGTCACAAATGCCAGATCTTCCCCAAGACCAGCTCTGCCAAATACAGACAGACACAAAACCAAAAGCAGATACTCTAACTTGGTTGGAGAAAAGGAGACTTCATATTCATTTCTGTCTTTCCCTGATTAAAAATTGTGTCCCATGTCAACCAAATATTGGTGGCTTTTGTGATGCTAGCCCAGATTATGGAGAGGGAACAGGGCCAGCTTGGGCCTAGTGACTCCCCCAACAAGCAGAACCCTTCACACCAGATAGCCAGGTCTTCAACTTGTAATTAGAAGTGTCAACAAAAACTCAAAAGGCTCATTTGTGCTTCACTTCTTTTCCTGGCGATGAATTATCGGGGGAGTGAACAAGTACACATAGGGGAAAAGAACCAGGAGACATGGTGGATGGTATATAAACTTCCCAGGAGGTCCCAGATCTTCAGAGTCATGCTCCCTTGTTTTACAGAGGAGGAGGGTGGCTCAGAAAGGGACAGCAATATGTCTGAGGGCACACAGCTATTAGAGAGAGCTGTGACTGGTACCTAGGCATCCAACTTCTGGGATAAAAGCAGAAAGAGCTTGATCTAGCTAGCCTTATAGCAACAAAATCAAAAGGCTGAATTATGGGTCTCATCCTTGCCAGTTGGAACTTGGACGGAACAATTGATTTGGGTCTGAATCAGCTCCCAGAAGGGATGAAAGAACTAGCAAAGAAGAGAATATCTATTTACACTCACACAGATATATTTCCAATTATAAAAGTCATACTTGTTCATTGAAGATGATATAAAACATCAGCAGCTATAAACAAGACAGCAAAGGCTACTTATAATTACTGTAATTACTAATAATAATGTAATACTGTTAACTTATTGATCTATCTCCTCTTGGTGTTTTTTCTTGCTTCCATATGCTTATTTATTTACAAAGTTAAGATCCTAATAACTTTATTTTAAAAATGGTTTAATTTGTTCATAAAGACAAATCCCCATGTCTCTAACAGTCACTATGAAGCATGACCTTTGAAGAGGTGGCTTTGTGGTATTCCATCATATTATATGGCCACCGTAATTCCTTTCCCTAGTACTCTGAGGCTGTCATCGGAGAGAGTATCTTTGAGTAGGTTTTAAAGGGAAGTCACTGAAAGACTGTCAGTTTGTGTGTGAAGTGGCCCTCTAATATTTGAAGCCCTTGAAATCTCTTTCCTCCACCTCAGAGTGGCTTCAGATTGCCTTCAAATCCAACCGCCTACCCCACCCCCAACTCTCTTTAATCCTTCCCATTTCTTTTCTCTTTTTGCTACTTCCTTCCCAGATAGATATTAATTCCTTTCATTTGCATGACATTTTACAACCTCAAAGGCTTTTTATAGAAACAGCCTCATTTGATCTTTATAAAAATCCTACAACATGGGCAAGGCAGAATGATTCCAAATTTACATTCAATAAATGTTGAATGCCAACTTTTTGCACTTTGGTTGTCACTGAAGTAGGGACACAAATAAGTCAGTCCTTATCTCAAGGAGTTTTTAGTCTAGTGGGGAAATTATTAAGGAATTCAGTAGGTGATGTCTTGTTTTTATTGGTTTAAATGACCTACCTTCTGTCACATGTTATTTTAACTACACAAGGAAGTGACCTAGCACACCCTCTCCTTTCACTATTCCATATCCCATTGGCATCACAGTCCATCAAGATTTGATTCAGTCCTGACCAGGCGGTGGCGCAGTGGATAGAGAGTCAGACTGGGATGCAGAAGACCCAGGTTCGAGACCCCGAGCTTGCCAGCTTGAGCTCGGGTCCATCTGGCTTGAGCAAAAACTCATCAGCTTGGACCCAAGGTCGCTGGCTCCAGCAAGGGGTGGCTCTGTCTGCTGAAGGCCCATGGTCAAGGCACATGTGAGAAAGCCATCAATGAACAGCTAAGGTGTTGCGACGGCAATGAAAAACTAATGATTGATGCTTCTCACCTCTCTTCGTTCCTGTCTGTCTGTCCCTATCTATCCCTCTCTCTGACTCTCTCTCTGTCCCTGTAAAAAAAAAAAAAAAAAAAAAAAAAGAATTGATTCAGAATTGGGGGGATTGGTGAGGGCATGTGGATGATGGGATGCCATTGGAACTCCCTCCACCCTTCATCTCAAGCCCTAGTGAAAGGCCCTAACATTTGAAATGCCAGATTCCCCTAAGAAGAGTCCACAGAATGAAGCTTTCAGTGTATTGGAGTCGGAAATGATATAATTTATCTTTCATGAACAAGTGGTTGTTTGAGATTAAAATACTTCTACCTCACCAAAATGGTGAAAAAGGAGAGAGAGAAAGTAATAGTTATTAAGCATCTCCTATGTACTAGTGTCAATACTAGATGCTTTATGTATGCATTGAATAAATACTAAATAAATGCCCTTTTATGGATAAGAAAATGGAAGTTCTGAAAGGAAATCAGTACTAGTTTACATAGCTAGTAAGTAATGAAATTGGGATTCAAACCCAGTGTTTCTGGCTCTAGAGTTGTGCTTTTCCCATCCCACCAGCTGCTTCTTTTGGTAAAGTGTGCACGTGCTTGAGGCTATGCAGGGCCCTTCGGTCATCATGGGTGTGGTGCCTTAGAAAATCTGATTTATTGTACACGAGGACCATTTGATTCATTTTTTGTGTTTTCTATGAAAACAGCACATAACTATTGTTTGCCGATTGACTATTCCCTTCCTCTAAGTCGTCTTTTTCTTTTTTTTTATTAATTTTAATGGGGTGACATTAATAAATCAGGGTACATATGTTCAAAGAAAACATCTCCAGGTTATCTTATCATTTGATTATGTTGCATACCCATCACCCAAAGTCAAATTGTCCTCTGTCACCTTCTATCTGGTTTTCTTTGTGCCCCTCCCCTCCCCCTCTCCCCCCCCTCTACTCCCTCCCCACACCCCGTAACCACCACACTCTTGTCCATGTCTCATAGTCCCGTTTTTCTGTCCCACATATGTATGAAATCATGCTCTTCTCAGTTTTTTTCCGTTTTACTTATTTCACTCCGTATAATGTTATCAAGGTCCATCCGTTCTGTTGTAAATGATCCGATGTCATCATTTCTTATGGCTGAGTAGTATTCCATAGTATATATGTACCAAAGCTTTTTAATCCACTCGTCCTCTGACAGACACGGGCTGTTTCCAGATCTTCGCTTTTGTGAACAATGCTGCCACAAACATGGGGGCGCATTTCTTCTTTTCGAACAGTGCTATGGTGTTCTTAGGGTATATTCCTAAAAGTGGGATAGCTGGGTCATAAGGAAGTTTGATTTTTAATTTTTTGAGGAATCTCCATACTGTTTTCCACAATGGCTGCACCAGTCTGCATTCCCACCAGCAGTGCAGGAGGGTTCCCTTTTCTCCACATCCTCTCCAGCACTTATTCTGTGTTGTTTTGCTGATGAGTGCCATTCTGACTGGTGTGAGGTGATACCTCATTGTGGTTTTAATTTGCATTTCTCTAATAATTAGTGATGTTGAGCATTTCTTCATATGTCTTTTGGCCATCTGTATGTCCTCTTTGAAGAAATTTCTATTCATTTCTTTTGCCCATTTTTTGATTGGATTATCTTCCTGGTGATGAGTTTTATAAGTTCTTTATAAATTTTGGTTATTAACCCCTTATCAGACGTGTTGTTGAATATGTTCTCCCATTGTGTGGTTTGTCTTTTTATTCTGTTCTTATTGTCTTTAGCTGTTAAAAAACTTTTTAGTTTGATAAAATCCCATTTGTTTATCCTGCCTTTTATATCATTTGCCCGTGGAGATAAATCAGCAAATATATTGCTACGCCAGATGTCAGAGAGCTTACTGCATATATTTTCTTCTAAGATGCTTATGGTTTCAGGGCTTACATTTAAGTCTTTTATCCATTTTGAGTTTGTTTTTGTGAATGATGTAAGTTGATCATCTAGTTTCATTTTTCTGCAGGTAGATGTCCAATTTTCCCAACACCATTTGTTAAAGAGGCTGTCTTTACTCCATTGTATGCTCTTTCCTCCTTTGTCAAATATCAGTTGTCCATAAAGGAATGGGTTCATTCCTGGGTTCTCTGTTCTGTTCCATTGATCTATGTGCCTGTTCTTATGCCAGTACCAGGCTGTCTTGAGTACAATGGCCTTGTATAGTATACCTTGATATCTGGAAGAGTGATACCTCCCGCTTTATTCTTCCTTTTCAAGATTGCTGAGGCTATTCGTGTTCATTTTTGGTTCCATATAAATTTTTGGAATATGTGTTCTATATCTTTAAAGTATGTCATTGATATTTTAATTGGTATTGCATTGAATTTATAAATTGCTTTGGGTAATATAGACATTTTAATGATGTTTATTCTTCCTAACCATGAGCACAGTATATGCTTTCACTTGTTTCTATCTTCCTTGATTTCTTTTATCAATGTTTTATAATTTTCTGAGTACAGTCCTTAACCTCCTTGGTTAAATTTACTCCTAGGTACTTTATTTTTTTGGTTGCAATAGTGAAGGGGGTTGATTCCTTAATTTCTTTTGCTGATAGTTCATTGTGGGTATATAGAAATGCCTCTGATTTCTGAGTATTAATTTTATATCCTGCCACCTTGCTGAATTTATTTATCAGGTCCAGTAGTTTTTTGACTAAGACTTTAGAGTTTTCTATATACAACATCATATCATCTGCAAATAATGACAGTTTTACTTCTTCTTTTCCAATTTGGATGCCTTTTATTTCTTCTTGTTATCTGATTGCTGTAGCTAGGACTTCCAGAACTATGTTGAATAAGAGTGGTGAAAGGGGTCACCCCTGCCTGGTTCCTGATCTTATTGCGATTGCTTTTAATTTTTGCCTGTTGAGTATGATGTTTGCTGTGGGTTTGTCATAATGGCCTTTATCATGTTAAGGAATGTTCCCTCTATTCCCAATTTACTGAGGGTTTTGATCATGAATGGGTGCTGGATTTTATCAAATGCTTTTTCTGCATCTATTGAAATTATCATGTGATTTTTTTCCTTCTTTTTGTTTATGTGATGAATCACATTCATTGATTTGCGAATATTGAACCAGCTTTGCCTCTCCAGAATAAATCCCACTTTATCATGGTGTATGATTTTTTTCATATATTTCTGGATTCGGTTGGCTAATATTTTGTTGACAATTTGAGCATCTAAATTCATCAGGGATATTGGCCTATAATTTTCTTTCTTTGTGTTGTCTTTGCCTGGTTTTGGGATAAGAATTATGCTCGCCTCATAAAAAGAGTTTGGAAGTCTTCCTTCCTCTTGAATTTTTTGAAATAGCTTGAGGAGGATAGGAGTTAGTTCTTCTTTGAATTTTTGGTAGAATTCACTTGTGAAGCCATCAGGCCCAGGACTTTTCTTTGTTGGGAGTTTTTGATAACTGTTTCAATCTCATTTGTTGTAATTGGTCTGTCTAGGTGTTCTGATTCTTCCAGATTGATTTTTGGAAGATTATATGATTCAAGAAATCTGTCCATTTCACCAAGGTTGTCTAATTTTTTGGCATAGAGTTCTTCATAGTATTTTCTTACAATACTTTGTATTTCTGTTGTGTCAGTTGTTATTTCGCCACTCTCATTTCTAATTTTATTTGAGTCCTCTCTCTTTTTTCTTGGTGAGTCTAGTTAAAAGTTCATTGATCTTGTTTACCTTTTCAAAGAACCAGCTTCTGGTTTCATTGATCCTGTGTATTGTTTCCTTAGCCTCTATGTCATTTATTTCCACTCTGATCTTTATTATTTCCATCCTTCTACTAGTCCTGGGCTTTATTTACTGTTGTTTTCCTAGTTCTTTTAGATGCAGGGTCAACTTGCTTATTTGAGCTTTTTCTAGTTTCTCATAATATGCCTGTAGTGCTATGAACTTCTCTCTCAGTACTGCTTTTCCTGTGTCCATAAATTTTGAGTTGATGTATGCTCATTATCATTGGTTTCTAGAAACTTTTTTATTTCTTCTTTGATCTCATTGTTAATCTATTTATTGTATAATAACATGTTATTTAGTTTCCAAGTTTTTGAGTATTTTTCAGTTTTTCTTTTGTGGTTAGTTTCTAGTTTTATGCCATTGTGATCAGAGAAAATGCTTGATATGATTTCAATCCTTTCAAATTTGTTGAGACCACTTTTGTGTCCTAACATCTGGTCTATCCTAGAGAATATACCATGAGCGATTGAGAAGAATGTATATTCTACTGCTTTAGGGTGAAGTTCTGAAGATATCTATTAAATTGAGTTGATCTAGTGTATCCTTTAATTCTGCTGTTTCTTTGTTAATTTTCTTTCTTGAGGATCTATCCCGTGATGTTAGTGGGGTATTGAAATCCCCTACTATGATAGTATTGCTGTTAATCTCGCCCTTTATATCCATCAAAGTCTGCTTTATGTATTTCGGTGCTCCTATGTTTGGTGCGTAGAAATTTATAATGGTTATATCTTCTTGTTGAATTGTTCCATTTATCATTATGTAGTGTCCTTTTTTATCTCTTACTACAGTCTTTGTTTTAAATTTTATTTCATCAGATATAAGTATTGCTACCCCGGCTTTTTTGTTTTCATTTCCATTTGCATGAAATATTTTTTTCCATCCTTTTACCTTCAGTCTATGTGCATCTTTTGTTTTAAGGTGTGTCTCTTGTAGACAGCATATGTATGGGTCCTGTTTCTTTATCCACGCAGCTACCCTGTCTTTTAGATTGGATCATTTAATCCATTTACATTTAAGGTTATTATTGATATGTAGTTGTTTATTGCCATTTTATTCTTTAAAGCTGTATTCTTCTTTTGCTATATTCTTTCCTCCCTTTGAACTGTTCACAACTGGCCCCTTAGCATCTCCTGCAGAATTGGCTTGGTTTTAATGAATTCCCTGAGGTTTTCTTTGTCTGGGAAGCTCTTTATTTCTCCTTCAATTTTAAATGTTTGCCTTGCTGGATAGAGTAATCTTGGTTGTAGGTTCTTGATCTGCATTACTTTGAATATATCTTGCCATTCCCTTCTGGCCTCAAGTGTTTCTGTTGAGATGTCGGATGTCATCCTTATGGGGGCTCCTTTGTAGGTGATAGTCCTTTTTTCTCTAGCAGCTTTTAAAATTTTCTCTTTATCCCTTAGCTTTGGTATTTTAACTATGATGTGTCTTGGTGTAGATTTCTTTTGGTTTCTCTTTAATGGAATTCTCTGTGCTTCTTGCACATGTGAAATGTTTTCCAGTCTTAATTTAGGGAAGTTTTCAACTATGATTTGATTGAACAAAGTTTCTATCCCTTGATCTTTCTTTGCTTCTTCAGGAACCCCTATGATGCAGATGTTATTTCTCTTCATGTTGTCACAGAACTCCCTTAGAGTTTCCTCAGCTTTTTTGAGTCTCTTTTCTTTTTTCTTCTCTGCTTCTGTGCCTTTGTTTATTGTGTCCTCTAACTCTCTGATTCAATCCTCATCTTCACCCATCCTGCTTTTAATTCCTTCCATTGTGGTCTTCAGTTCTGATACTGAATTTGTCATTTCTGTCTGATTCCTTTTTATATTTCCATTTCCTTTTTTATACTTGCTATCTCTTTATTTAGGTATTTGTAATGACTATCCATTGTTGCTCTAAGCTCTTTGAACATCCTAACTATCATTATTTTAAACTCTGCATCAGGTAGTTTGGTTATATCTGGTTCATTCAGGTCCTTCTCTGGGGATTTCTCTTGATTCATTTGGGTTGCATTTCTCAGCCTGCCCATTTTTTCTGTGTGTAAGAAGAGTTTGGCTACTGGAGTCCAATGGGTGTTGCCTTTGTGTTCCCTAGGTGTGGTTTGTCTGCAGGCCCACCACCCCTTCTGCTGCTGCCTATCGCGGAGGGGTGTGGGTGTTGCCAGTGACAGCCTTGGTTGCTGAGGTCTCCATCTTGCCTCCACAGGAGGGGCTGTGTTCTCGCCCGGCTCTACAAGCCTCAGCCGGTCTCGGCCTTCGCCCCTCTCCCACGGGTGGGACCGTGCACCACACTCGGGCCACAAGCCTGGGCATCAAGGGCAAGGGTGCACACTTTTGCTGGTTCCTTTCAGCCTGTTCCTCTAGCCGGGAGGGGCTTTTGATGCAGGCTCAGCTGCTAGCCCAGGCCAGAAGCCCCACCCCCACCAACCTCGGCTCCTCGAGGAGCCGTGCTGTTGCTATGTGCTCAGCCATGCTCTGGTCTTCTGCCCCACCTCTGCGGGCAAAGCCGGTTTGGGCAGGGCTTCAAGCCTGGAAGGCCGGGTGTGGCCACGCGTCTACTTGCCCCTGCCCAGTGGTGGATCTCCACCAGTTTTGGGCTCCCGTTTTTCCCCCACAGGTGGGGTCGCAGGTGGACCCGCAGCCGCCTGACCACTTTTGCGTGTCCCCTTTGCCCCGGCTGGGCTAGACCTAGCTCATGCCAGGCAGCTCAGTCCCTGCCCCCACTGGCTCAGCCTCTGCCCCCGCTGGTGGAACCCCGTTTCTGGGTCCTGCGGCTGCCCACCCTCCATGAAGCCCTCAGTAGTGTGGGTGAGGGCACTGCAGCTCAGAGCCTAACACTCTATAATGTAGTCCTGGAAGCTCCCTCCATCTAAGCAACTGTGCTCTAATTGCTGCATGGGAGCCTGTTTGGCTGGTGTCCTGCTTCCCTTTGCTGGTTCCAGGGGAAATATTGTTTCAGATTTATGCAGTGAATCAGCCCAGGGTTTACCGTGACTGTCCCTCAAAGCTTTTCTCCCTATGCCTTCCAGGCTGCACTCTCTACCTGCTGCTCCAGTCCTGTCCTCTCTCCCTGTCTCCTGGAGTCCTAGGTGAGAGCTTGTGAGAGAGGTTTTCTTCGCCGTCCCTTTAAGAAGAATCCTGGGTCTGAGACAACTGTCTCTTTCTCACAAACAGTATCCTAACCTGTTTTCCAGCTAAATACTGTCCATATGCCTCTTCTAGGCTCTGGGGCTGCAGGCTGGGGCTTTGTTCCTGGGACCCAGGTCCCTCCCTCTCTGCTAAACTCTCTTCCTGCCATGCAGGTCTCTCCGGGCTGCCTTTCGCTCCGGGGAGCTGGGCAGTCCTTTCTGTGTTTTCGCTTTTCCTACCAGTCTCAATGTGGCTTCTTCAGTGTTCCCTGGTTGAAGAGTCCTCTCAGTCCAGTTCAACGTTGTTTTATTCAAATGATGGTTCTTAAAATCAAGTTATAATCCACTTTGGTTCTGGGAGTTGGAAGTTGGTACGTCTGCTTATTCCATCGCCATCTTGCTCCCTCTCCTATAAATCTTAATAGAGACTTTCTCCTTATTATCATTGATCACATTGGGGTCTGACTTGTTGAGAGTGGAAAGTATTTTAAGTACTGCAGTGTCTTCTAAAACATGAAGAACAATGGACTCCCTTTGAAGAAGCTAAAGGAAAAAATTAAATCTATTTTTGCAAATATTACCTCTAGATGTGGTCCTGCTTTTTGAATCTTGGACTGTCAGTGTTTTCATTTGGTTTGTTTGACTGCATGGTCCTGGCCAGGGAGCTAATTGTTAGCTTTTGAAGCAATGGCTCTTGCTAGCAAGACTACCTGCTTAGCATGCAAATTTTTAAATCCATTCTATATGCCATTATAGAGGTATCTGTGGGAATTTAGAATACAGACACTTATGTTTCATGCATTTCCAAGATGTACCATTACATAAGATGTGGAAAATAGAACCCTATGAAATAAAATCAGAGTTAAGTACTCTGAAACTGAACAACACTGAATTACTTTTCTTCTAAATAGTGATATCTTTGCTGGTAATATACATATTGACATAAGAAAGCAATTGATCTCTAAAGGGCTATGGGCACTCTCTGGGAATATCTAGTTGATACTACAAGGCTCTGTCAGGATTGTTTGGGAACGAAAAGTGATGTGTGTCAAGGAGAGTTGCTTTCCACTCTGGCAGAGAACACATGGGTTACATTCTCATTGTTCTCACCCTCCCCATTCCAAGACTCCCACCCATTGCTCAAGACTGCCATGCACTTAAACTGAAATACCACTAGCTAAACATTTCAACATCAGCAAAATGTGGACTGCTTCAGCACTATTTTTTTGGTCTTCATCACCCAAATTTCAGTCTTACCCCAACAAGTCTCAGTGTTTTTTTTAAGCTGGAGAGGGGCCTTTCTAAAAAATATGGTTTACAAGAAATAATAGGTCTGACCAGTTAGTGCACAGTGGATAGAGCATCCAAGCAGGACGTAGAGGACCCAGGTTCAAAACCCCAAGGTCACCGGCTTGAGCATGGACTCATCCGGCTTGAATGCTGGCTCACCAGTTTGAGTGCAGGGTCACTGGCTTGAGTGTGGGATCATAGACTTGACCCCATAGTCACTGGCTTGAGCCCAAAGTCAATGGCTTGAACAAGGTTCACTCGCTCTGGTGTAGCCCCTCAGTCAAAGCACATATGAGAAAGCAATCAATGAACAACTAAGGTGCCACAACGAAGAATTGATGCTTCTCATCTCACTCCCTTCCTGTCTGTGTGTCCCTATCTGTCCCTCTCTCTGACTTTCTCTCTGTCAAAAAAAAAAAAAAGAAAGAAAGAAAGAAAGAAAGAAAGAAAGAAAGAAAGAAAGAAAGAAAGAAAGAAAGAAAAAGTAATAGAATCCTTTCTGAAATATTTTTTTGGGATTCTAGAATGTGACCTGACTCTCCCTCACCTGTCTCCTGATCATCACTTTTTCTTTACAGAACTTATACTTTATTTGGATGACTCATTTCTAGCCTGAACCCTACATAAGCAGTTCCATGTGGAGGTAACCTAGGGAATTTCCCTCCTTTTGAGACTTACCGCATGTATTCCTGACCAGCAGACACATCAGTGAAGCAATTAATTGGAGGTTCCAAGCAGACCACTCAGATGTAGCTCTTGACCGAGAATAACTTACCTTCTCACTAAAAACAAAACAAAACAAACAACCCAGGCAACTAAACATAATAAAACCCCTTAAACTTATCGTCAAATCTTTCAAAGCACAGAGACAGCCTGGCGCTTTTTTTTCTGGCACTTTTAATATTCCTTGTATGACATGTCATAGCTATCACAGGTCAAAAGGGGTCCCCCAAAGAAAACAATAACTTTGATTGTAAACTTATATAAAGTCTTTCTTTATTAGAAAGGTTGGTTTTGGCCACTAAACATGAGCTTTTATGGTTTCTATTAAATCATGACTATTTCTTAGCAGCAGGATTTTCCAACCCTTGCAATGAAATTCTCTGTTATACTGGTTACTTTAAAATGAAGAATGAATGCTTTCAACCTCAGGGAATGTAGAATAGACATTCCCTATTCTTGCCACTAAATACGACTAAAAACCCTGAATGTTATATGTGAAACAAGCATTAGAAGACTGAAAGATGGAGGAAAGAAGGCAGATCAGCTAGGGACATGAGGACCCAATGAATGATGGGAAGGTGAGTTCCCTGGGTTTTCTTGTTACCTCACAAACCCTGGACTTGGAGCTGAAGAAGCAGACACACAGGAAATGCCAGCAGGTGCAGACATCAAAAGCTCCAACAGAAGCCTTCACTTTCTAGTCAAATGGCCAGGGAAGATGCATCCCAGTAAAACAGAAAACTTGGATACTAATCAATCTACTCCAGGCAAACACCACAGAAAACAACTATGACCTTATCCCATCCATGCCAACAAAGGTCTAGGCATCAATCTTCACAAGATTGTGATGAGGCACTCTGTGCCCCCACCACGATGGAGTCAGAGAAGACCAAGTAGGGAGCCAAGGCTTTGATCTCAACCAGTTGGTAGTAAGGCCCTCCCCTACCCCTGTGGTGTCAGGTGGAAACCACCTGGACTTATCCTCACCAGCAGTAATGTGTAATGTGTAATGTGTAACCCCTCCTCTTTCCCATTGGGGTGGTGTCCGAGGATACCTAGTGTAGTCAGAACTTTCACAATTGCCAGTGGTAACAAAACCTCCCCCATAGCAGTGTCAGTGAAGACCACATGGGGACCCAGCACTACCACTCCCATACAGCAGTAAGGTGGACCCCCTACCTCGGGTATCAACAGAGGCCAAGTGGAGAAACTGAATTTTTACCTCCATCGTAAGCAACAAGGTGATGTATCTACCACCCTCATTACCTGCTAGGGTATTGTTAAAAGGGGGGGGGGGCTAGAATAGAAGATTTTATAAGACCCAGCCTCATAACATAATTTGAAAATGTCCAAGTTACTATTGAAAATCACTCATACAACAACCAGGAAGATCTCAGTCCAAAGAAAGAAAGATAAGCAGTAGATGTTAGCACTGAAATGATAAAGATGTTAAGATTATCTGACAACAATTTTGAAGCAGCCATGAAGAAAATGCTTCAGTGGTAGATATTTGAGATAAATTTGCCAAAATCTCACAGCTAATGGCACTCCAAATTTCAAACTCAGGACTATGCTATTCTACAACAGGATAGTGACGCCCAAGTTTCCTTAAATTCATGATTCATACATCACCCTGTGTTTTATCATACAAGTCCTGTAAATGCTTAGTTACGTTTATATCTAAGTATTTTTAATATCCAAGAACACTTGTTACTGTTCTCTGCTTCCTTTTTCATAACAACCTGTTCTTGTTTTATGGTTACAATAACTTCTCAAGTTTCTCAAAGCATATGAGTATGCAATTTCAAATTTTTTCTTTTATCTCCTGTAATATATCTGTTCCCTCTGTTGTACATTTCTTTTTTTACTTTTGGTCCTCTTTAGTGCTGTTCATTTTCCCCAAATATCTGTTGATTCTTGATGGTCCATTCTTGATGGTCTATATTTAGGGGTGTAGGACTAGCTTAATAATATAGAAGGATGGTATGAATCTTTTCTGCTGTTGAGGAGGTTTGCTGAGAGCTCTTGGTTACCATTTTTTTTCTTTGAAATATTTATTAGTTTATAGTTCATAAAATTGAAAAGTGGGATTTGCCTATCTCCATGATTTTGGCAATTCATACACTATCTATGGTTTTTCCAAAGATTACTAGCAAGCCTACTTGCAAATTGCAAACTGAAGTAAGGAATAAGTCAACAATAAAGAAATACATTTTATTTTTTAAGAAATACATTTTTTTAAAGATACCAAGCAAATGGATATACTTGGGAAGAGGTGGTGAAAGTAGAACCCAGTTTCAGATGCAGTCGTTCCTCATGATATCACGGTTCACTTTTTGCGGTCTCACTGTATTGTGGATTTTTAAATTGTACATACCTAATTTTGAATTGCAGATTTTTCACTGTATCATGGAATTTTGCAGTAATATATTTATTATTATAATTATATTTGTGGTAAAATAAGCAAAATAAATGTGGGAAAGGTTAGTAACAGTGCGGGAAATGTTTATAAGACTGTAGGGAGGGTTTATAAAGCCTTAAAATATATATAAATAATAAAAGAAATATAAGGTCGCTACTTCATGGATTTTCACCTATCATGGAGGGTTCTGGAATCTAACCACCATGATAGAAGAGGGACCACTGTATACAATTGTTTGGGGTTTTTTAAATTTTTTATTAATTTTAATTTATTGTGTTTATATGAATTCAAGTGTCCCACTGAATATAATTCCCTGAACATCCACCCCTGTGTCCCTTTTTATACCCCCCTTGTCCCCCTCCCCCTAACTCCTTCCCCACTTCCCTCTAGGATTTGCTGTCCTGTTATCTGTATCTCTGTGTTATGTATATATAATTTCACTAATCCCTTCACCTTCTCTGATCCCATCCCCTCATCCCCTTTCCCTCTGACTGCTGTTCCTCTGGTCCCTGTGACCCCGCCTCTGCCTCTATTCCATTCCTCAGTTCACTTTGTTCATTAGATTCCACATATAAGTGAGATCATAAGATATTTTTCTTTCTCTGCCTGGCTTATTTCACTTAGCATAATAATCTCCGGATCCATTTGTGCCGTCACAAAAGGTAAAATTTCCTTCTTTTTCATGACCATGTAGCATTCCACTGTGTATATGTACCACTGCTTTTTAATCCACTTGTCCACTGACGGACACTTGGGCTGTTTCCAGATCTTGGCTATTATAAACAATGCTGAAATAAACATGGGGGTGCATATCTTGTTTTGAATCAGTGATTTGGTATTCTTAGGATATATTCCTAAAAGTGGGATATGGGTCAAAAGGCAGTTTCATTTTTAATTTTTTGAGGAAACCCCATACAGTTCTCCACAGTAGCTGCACAAGTCTGCATTCCACCAGCAGTGCAGGAGGGATCCCTTTTCTCCACACTGTCGACAGCACTTACTGTGTGTTGTTTAGTTAATGAGCGCCATTCTGACAGGTGTGAGGTGGTATCTCATTGTGGTTTTAATTTGCATTTCTCTGATAATTAATGATGTTGAACATTTTTTCATATGTCTATTGGCCATCTGTATGTCCTCTTTGGAGAAGTGTTTATTCAGTTCTTCAGCCCATTTTTTAATTGGGTTGTTTACCTACCTGGTATTGAGTTTTAGAAGTTCTTTATAAATTTTGGTTATTAACCCCTTATCAGACATTTTGGCTAATATATTCTCCCATTGTGTGGGTTGTCTTTTTATTTTGTTCATGGTGTCTTTTCCTGTGCAAAAGTTTTTTAGTTTGATATAGTCCCACTTGTTTATCCTGTCCTTTATTTTACTTGCCCATGGAGATAAATCAGCAAAAATACTGCTACGAGAGATATCGGAGAGTTTACTGCCTATGTTTTCTTCTAGGATGCTTATGGTTTCACGACTTACATTTAAGTCTTTTATCCATTTTGAGTTTATTTTTGTGCATGGTGTAAGCTGGTGGTCTAGTTTCATTTTTGTGCATGTACTTGTCTAATTTTCCCAACACCATTTATTAAAGTGACTGTCTTTACTCCATTGTATGCTTTTACCTCCTTTGTCAAATATCGATTGACCATAAAGGTGTGGGTTTATTTCTGGTTTCTCTGTTCTGTTCCATTGATCTGTATACCTGTTCTTATGCCAGTACCAAGCTGTTTTGAGTACAATGGCCTTGTAGTATAACTTAATATCAGAAAGTGTGATACCTCCCACTTTACTCTTCATTTTCAAGATTGCTGAGTCTATTCATGTTCTTTTTTGTTTCCATATAAATTTTTGGAATATTGGTTCTATATCTTTGAAATATGCTATTGGTATTTTAATAGGAATTGCATTGAATTTATAAATTGCTTTGGGTAATATAGACATTTTAATGATGTGTATTTCTCCTATCCATGAGCACGGTATATGCTTCCACTTGTTTGTATCTTCCTTGATTTCTTTTATCAGTGTTTTATAATTTTCCAAGTACAAGTCTTTTTAATCTTCTTGGTTAAATTTACTCCTAGGTACTTTGTTATTTTTATTGCAATAGTGAATGGGATTGTTTCCTTAATTTCTCTTTCAGACAGTTTATTGCTGGTGTATAAAAATGCCACTGATTTCTGAATACTAACTTTATACCCTGCCACGTTGCCAAATTCATTTATCAAGTCTAGTAGTTTCTTAACTGAGATTTCAGGGTTTTCTATGTACAGTATCATGACGTCAGCAAGTAATGATAGTTTTACTTCTTTTCCAATTTGGATGCCTTTTATTTTTTCCTCTTCTATGATTGCTGTGGCTAGGACTTCCAGAACTATGTTGAATAAGATTGGTGAAAGGGGGCACCCTGCCTTGTTCCTGATCTTAAGGGGATTACTTTTAATTTTTGCCCATTGAGTATGACGCTGGCCATGGATTTGTCATAGATGGCCTTTATCATGTTGATGTGTGGTTCATGTTTTCCCACTTTGCTGAGAGTTTTGATCATAAATAGCTGCTGAATTTTATCAAATGCTTTTTCTACATCTATTGATATTATCATGTGATTTTTATCCTTCCTTTTGTTTATGTGAAGAATTACATTTATTAATTTGTGAATATTGTACGAACTTTGCCTCCACAGAATAAATCTCACTTGATCATGATGTATGATTTTTTTCATGTATTGCTGGATCTGATTTGCTAATATTTTGTTGAGAATTTTAGCATCTATGTTCATCAGGGATATTGGCCTATACTTTTCTTTCTTTGTAGTGTCTTTACCCGGTTTTGGAATGAAGATTATGCTTGCCTCATAAAAGGAGCTCGGAAGTCTTCCCTCCTCTTGAATTTTTTGAAATAGCTTGAGAAGGATAGGTGTTAGTTCTTTGAATATTTGGCAAAATTCGTCTGTGAACCCATCTGGTCCAAAACTTTAGTTTGCTGGAACTTTTTTGATAACTGTTTCAATTTCATTTGTTGTAATCTGTCTGTTTAGGTTTTCTGATTCTTCCAGATTGAGTTTTTGAAAATTGCATGTTTCTTCTCCACTTTCATATCTAATTTTATTTATTGGAGTCCTCTCTCTTTTTTTCTTGATGACTCTAAAGATTCATCAATCTTGTCTACCTTTCCAAAGAACCAGCTATTGGTTTCATTGATCTTCTGTATTATTGTTTTAGCCTCTATGTCATTATTTTCTGCTCTGATCTTTATTATTTCCTTCCCTCTATTTTCTCTGGGATTTATTTGTTGTTCCTTTTCTAGTTCTTTTAGATGCAGGGTTAAATCATTTATGTGGGCTTTTTCTTGCTTCTTACAGTATGCCTGTAATGCTATGAACTTGCCTCTCAGGACTGCTATTACTGTGTCCCATAAATTTTGAGTTGTTGTATGTTCACTTTTATTTGTTCATAGAAATTTTTTATTTCTTTTTTATCTCGTTAACCCATTCGTTATTGAATAACATGCTGTTTTGTCTCCAAGCATTTGAATGTTTTTCAGTTTTTTATTGTAGTTGATTTCTAGTTTAATGCAATTGTGATCAGAGAAGATGCTTGATATGATTTCAGTCTTCTTAAATTTTCTGAGACTCATTTTGTGTCATAATATGTGGTCTGTGCTAGAAAAGGTACCATAAGCACTTGAAAAGAATGTATATTCTGTTGCTTTGAGGTGAAAGGTTCTGAAGAGATGTATTTAATCTTATTGATCTAGTGTGTCATTTAATGTCACTGTTTCTTTGTTTATTTTCTGTCTGAAGGTTCTATCCCACAGAGTCTTCTGTAGTAATACTATAGTGTGGGCTCAGATCGGCCTCACACAACCAACCCCTCTCCTGGTTGCATGCTTGGTGGGTTAGGGCAGCTGAGGTTGTAAATACAACATTTGTGGGACCCCCTACTTCAGGATTCTCTTGGTCAGGAGCTCAGTATGGGGAATGTGGCCCCTACTCCAGAGCTTGATCCCTCAGCCACTGGATACTGAAATTTTATTTCTCCCAACAAGGTGAGCAACAGGTTCAGACTAAGTGTGGCTGACAGTCCCCTCTGCAGATGTTTTTTCAACTGGTGAGACCCCAGTCTCAGGGAGGAAGAATGAGAGAGTCCTCTCCTAGGGGTGACTGTGCCCCTCCTGAAAGTGACTAAACCCCTCAACCAGATCCAACAATAGAGTAACAGTGACTCACTCATTAAATGTCCATGCTCCAAGCCTCTCTTCATCCCCCTGTGGAATTTAGCCCCATAGGACAGAATATCCAGCGCCCAGGCCAGCTGACTGTGAAGCTCCACCCTGTCCAATGCACATGAGACACTGTGCTGGTGCTGATCACAGAGAGTGGAACTTGCCTCAGCTGGGCCCAGTTTGAGGAGCTTTTCCTTAGGATGCCACTCTAGCAAGGGTTGTTAGGTCCTGAACCAATGTTTTCCACAGCTGGCCCCTAGATGTGCCAGCCCTGGGCCTCCCTAGCAGGATCCCAGCACAGACCAGTGGGAGACACTGCCCATAACTGGCCCTCAGCAACCTTCTTGGAGCTACAAGCAATTCAGAATTTGTGGCTGCCTCTGCTGGGCCCAGGTGTACATGGAAATACAAGCTGCACTCCTAAGCTGGGTTTTACCCACTCTGGTCCTGGGGGAAAATTCGCTCAAATGGCCAAGTTTTCCTCAGTCCTGCCTCTTGCATAAGGTGACCAGATTTTAAAATTGGTAAAGCAGAACACCATTGACCTTGAGTTTGGGGGGTTATTGATTAAAAATTTGGTCTATATGGAGCAAAAAATATTTTCATAGAATGCAAAAATAGTATTGTAATATATATTTTTAAATTTCAACATAAGTACAATTTACTAATATAATACATTAAAATTTATGTATAGCATTATTTTATTCTTTGGCATATTTCTCATTTGAGTGAATTTTTTTTTAGTAGATTGCTGTTGTTGTTTAAAAGGTCATGAAATTCTTCACAAGAATTTGTTAAATTATATTTCACACATAAAATGGCTTTCAAAGTCTCAACACTTAATTGTGATTTTTCTGATGTCCACACTTTGTTTACCGTAGGAAAAAACGCGTTCAGTGGCAGCATTAGTTCCTTGTAAAGATAGTGCGTATTCCACAATTTTTAGGGCATTATTGTATGGAACATGGTTTGTTTCCAAATGATGAAGTATTTCTAAGCATTTCTTCTCTATTGTGATTTTTGCTGATGCCCAAGATTTAACCTTTACCTTATCAATATATATTTTTTAATAATGATACCTCATTAAAAAGATTATTTTTTGGAAATATTACTATATGGAAAATTTTGAGTGAGTCAGAGGGATCAGGTTACACAGTTCCAAAGCCGATGCTGGAACTGCACAAGCGCTTCCCGCGTCCAGCCCCGCCACCCGCTGGAGATGGAGCAGCTTGTGCCTCATGGAGCCCGGAGCCACACGCCAGCATCCAGGATGTGGACCTATGGGTAGTTAGGGGACTTGACAGCCGCTGCCCCAGTAGGTACGTCCCACCTGAAGTTCTTTGTTTCAGGGCCGAAGTTCTTTGTTTTGGGGCCGCATAGGGAAGCCAGCTCTTGCGGCAGTGTGGGTGCTTCCAGGTGGAGGTGGGGTGTCCCCACCGAAAACCATATATTCCCTTCCTGTTCTCCCGCCATTCCCTAGCTTTCAGGACTTTTTTAAAACACCGTGGGACTTGGGACAAATTATTAAAAATCGGGACTGTCCGGCCAAAAGCAGGATGTCTGATCACCTTACTCTTGCAGCCTCTGTCTGCTGGCTGCTTGTTGGGCTCAGCTGCTTAAAAACCTCTGCTAGAGTCTAGAGCCTGCGGCCATTCAGCCATTAGGAAAGGTAGTGGGTGTGGTTCCGGCCCTCGGCCCCAGCTGTCTGTCTGTCCAGACTTTTTTCTTATACCTCAGTAGGATGTGACCCCAGGAGTCTGGTGGGTGTGGCCTGAGACCCAGAGGTGTGGTCTGCCCACCCACAGTTTCAACTGAGTCTCCTGTGAGGTAGAACCACCAATCTTATACTCGGGAGAGTGTGGGGTGAGCTCCGGTCTCAACACCAGAAAACTGAGTCACTGATGTACCCCCTGCTTCCTGGCCTCTCAGAATGACCAGCCCCCATGACTGGGGTAGAAGAGACTCCCTAGGATGAAGCAGCTGCTTTTCCCCAGGCTGATGCCTCTCAGAGGGGATTTCTCCACCCAAGAAAGATGGCAACTGCAGTACTGGAGAATGATTCAGCACAGGGGTTCTGGTGGCCATCCCCCACAGTGTCTCTCCCTGGGCCTCCAACTTTACACTCTCCTCACACAACTCCAGTCCTCTCAGCTCTTCCTCCACTGGAGCCTCAGATAAATGGCTGTGAATGAGATTTTCTGCATAGACTATTTAAGATGGTGTCTGCATCCAAGAGCTCTCTCTTTCTTGCAGACAGAAACCCAGCTCTTCTCACAGCTAAATTCTATTTGGGTGCTTCTTCTAGGTTCTGGGGCTCTAGTCTTGAGCTTTGGGCCTGGGGCTGAGGACCCACACCTCTCAGGGCGAACCTCCCCACAATGAGAGTCCCTCCTGACTCTTAGCCGCCACTCGCTCCTGGAAGTGGGGCAGCCCTTTCTGTGTCTCCGTCCTTCCTATCAGTCTAGGTGTGGCTTCTTCGGTGATCCTTGGTTATATAGTCCTCTTAGTTTAGTCCAAAGTTGGTTTTTTAAGATGTATGTTCTTAAATTAAGTTGTAATCCAATTTTGTCCTGGAAGGTGGCAGTTGGAATGTCGACCTACTCCATCGCCACCTTTGTTTCCTCGTGTACAATTTCTTTATTTCTCTTGATTGTTATGGAATACAGTGCCTCAAAAACATGGTAGGCTGTTCATAAATATTTACTGCATTGAATTTCTTTTCCTCAAGTCTTCCCTTATATTAAAAAAAAATACTTAAAACATTCTCAAGGACTTTGGAATGTTCTTGAGTGAAAGAGTATTTGGACCTCTCTAGTGTGAATGTCATCTGGGAGAGCATTACCTCACTCCAGACATTGTTTTAAAAACTTTACTTATTTATTTTATTAAATTATGATAACCATCCCCTGAGGGAGTGTGGCAGGTGCTATTGGTGCCATAGCACCATATTGGTCCCTGTCCATATCCCCCTTACTCCCTCCACACTGTAGACTGTTGCTCTAAGCACCTGAAATTCTCTGTCTAAATAACCTTGTCCCCCACCCCAACCCTTGACTGAAGGAGCACACTCCATCCACCTGTAGGACTCTGGAGGTGTCGAGAGTTAAGATCCTCACAAACAGCCCTCAACCAATGACAGATGGGGGCGTGGATCTTGACCATGGGGGAGTACCTGGGTTGTGCTCCACACATGCTCCCAGAGTTCCCTAGTGCATAAAGCTCCAGTTGCCCACAGAGGAACCTTTATTAGCTTCCTTCCTATCCCTGTGTCACTTCTCAGTTCCCCTAGTCCTGTGTTGTACAGTACCTATTATATAAGCTCCTCACTTTCCAATCCTTGTCTCAGAGCTTCTGCAGGCACTCAAACTAAGCACATTAGATAATAGTACAGTCCCCATTCTGCAAATGAAGAAATGAAGGCATTGAGAAGCTGGTTACTTGACTATGGTTAGTAAGTTAGTAAATGGCAGCCAGGCTCCTGAGTTCAAGTTCTTAACCATCATGCCCCTGTGTGCTGACTATGCACCAGGCACCATGCTAGGTGCTTTACACAATTTATTTTACATGGGATAAAATATGCTCAGATACGTTATATAACGTGTCCATGTGGTCACAAGGTCATAGTGGAAGTGGCAGAGGAGGATTTAAACTCAGGTCTGTGATCTTAACAATTCTGCCATGCTGCCCCATGTGAGCCTGCGTGTTTAGATGTTTTCTCAACTGGGTGGCTTCAGATGGGGTAAGCAGGATCCAGTGCTCTCAGCAACAGGCCCAAGAGGACACAAATTATAGTCCCCAAATGGGCTGCATTTCTTGTCCTAAATTGTTTCCTTCTCTCTAATAATGCTTTCTGGTGCTTCTTTTCCTCTGTCCAGGAGTGGATCTGTTTGGATGCTGGTCTTATCCCTGAGGAATGAAAGGAAAAAGGCCAGGGGTGGGGAAGTATAGTGGCCAGCGATGATTAAACTAGGGGCTTTGCGTAAGTTTTATTATTTAATTCTCTTAGCAATTTCTTAAAGTAACTGCTCTTTTCCCCCAATTTTAAAAACCAGAAAATGAGGTTAAGGGAGGCTAATTTACCCAAGGAATTTATCCAAGGTTAACCCTTTGAGTAGTGAGTTTTTTTCATGCTTGCTGACCCCTGGGAATGAGGTGTTTTGTTTTTGTTTGTTTGTTTATTTGTTTTTCCAAAAAATGAAATTTGTTTGACCTGTGGTGGTGCAGTGAATAAAGCGTCAACCTGGAATGCTGAGGTCGCTGGTTCAAAACCCTGGGCTTGCCTGGTCAGGGCACATATGGGCGTTGATGCTTCCTGTTCCTCCTCCCTTCTCTCTCTCTCCTCTCTAAAATGAATAAATAAATAAATTAATTTTAAAATAATAAAATTAATAAAATTTAAAAATTGCCATAGTTAAAAAAAATGAAATTAGTTACAGTTACAGTTTTATTAACTTAAAATCATGTTTGTTTGATAACCAATTTATGGAAACAAGAAGAACAAACATTAGTCTTTTTTAATGTTGCCTTACACATTTTTAAAATAAAAATTTTTGTTATCTCATGCAGTTCTTGTGTACCTCCCATGAGGATGTACATGAATGTTCTTACTATTCAAAGGGTTAAAAATAATTTAAAATTTAGTTTTCATGGACTCTAGAGCAGTCCTCTCTCTGCTGAGCCAGCTGAGGGTCTGGCATGTCAAGGGTAGGTAGAAAGCCGTCAGCAATTTCCAGGGCACTCCTTGTCGAGCACCTGGAGAGAGGTTCTAGGCAGTTTCTGACTGTGATGCAACTAATCTAAAAACCCTGCTCCAATCAGCCAGCTGGGATCAATGCCCATTGTAGGGACAGATCTGGCATGCTCCAGGTATTGGGCTCTGTGCTGACCATTAGAAGATGGGAATGAGAGAACAAGGAAAGAGTCTGGTTCCTACTTAGGAGGAATCTGGTTTGAAAATATGGGCCACATGCAATGTGGCAGCTAAGTACACACATGAAACTTGTATGTGAGCTACTTCTTGTGAGGGGGGCGGGGAACGGGAAATGGCTGGGTTGGCTAGTGTGCATTCCAAGCCCCTTTCCAAACACTCTTGACTAATCTATCATACCCAGTTTGGGATCCCACAGCTTGAACAAGATGGGGAAAATTAAAAAGGAACCAAAATAAATGTATAATATCAATTGCTCCATGACACTCAAATTATAAGAAATGTCACATTTATCCTTCTAAATAAAAATAAATCTGGTACACACATCCAATTCCAGATTATTGGGGACCTCGGGACCAGTTGGGGTTCTGCATCCCCATCATGTAAGGACTCTTGGGCTTGCAGGGCAGCAGGGTCTGTCCTCATCTCTCAGTCCCTGTGTCCATCTGAAGGTGGGTGGCTCCCCCAGCATCTCCTCCACTCCACGCTAGGCTTGGCCTCAGGAACCTCCCTGGAGGGTCCCAGAGCCATGTGGGTCAGTGTTCTTCTGCACAGGCACTGGGCATCCTGTTTCTGCTACCCCAGGGTCCCTGTGTATGGCTGGGCTCAGGCCTCTGCCACTCCTAGGATGTTGTTTGTACAGACTCCTTCCAAAGTTTGGGAGACCAAGTGGAAGGTTTTTCTCTTCACCTCAAGCTCACCTAATGCCAAGCTCCCTACTGCCAAGCCATTGGCCATATTCCCTCCCAGGGCATATTTGAAACCAAGGGCCTAACTCTGGGTGATCTCCCAGGGCAAGTATCTGAACCATCCTACACAAAACAAAACAACACAAAGTGAGAAGTCGTTCATCACTTCCCTTCATTACACACACACACACACACACACACACACACACACACACACACACATACACACACACACACACAGTAAGCAAACTCAAAATAAATATCTGTTATTTAGGCCCCCCAGTCTGTAGAATTCTGTGTGGCAGCCCCCACAACTACACCCCCCCAGGGAGAAAGGACTGTCATGTCTATCTAACAGGCAGCACCCCCAGTCTTTGACCCTCCCTCAGGGGGGAGGGTGCCCTTGGCTTTGGGAATTGAGAACTTGGGATGCTCAGCGGCATAAACCATACTTCTTTTTCTAGTCATTCATCTCCCACAGCGCCAACCAGATGGAAATGTTAAGAATATCAGAACTGCAGATTCAGGGTCAGAAATTTCCAGAAAGCACTAGCTAGCATCAAGGATTTACTGCTGCTCACCTCCGGAGATAAAATATTGCTTGTGGAGGCTGAATCAAAGGTCACACATTGGTGAGGGTGTGAAATTATGTGGAGATGTACTCTTCCCCATCCCACTGATTTTTAAAAAAATAATTGTAAAAAATTATTTAAGCACTAGATAAACCCAGTGCCTAGGGTTTTTCAGTAACCTACAAAATGTTTCAAAATGTCAAATTAAATTAACTATAAAATAAGAAAATAAGGTGGACAAGTAAAAATATGTCTTTAATTGCATTTGTATTTAAATTAGTATGCTGGAGCATTTGAATACAGCTCTGATCACAGGAGTGGTGCCTGTGGAAGTCCGCATGCCCTAGGAGCTACGAAGCTCATATTGGTGCTGTTCTCCGCCTCCCATCCCCAGCAACTTATCCTGGCCCATTGGGATTCAGGAGATGACAACAGCTTGGGGGTAAGGTCTGTAATGTGGGATGGGGGTGGGAGAGAATCTGACATTCCTATTGAAAGGTAGACATGAAATATAGGAAGGTGGTCAAGAGTCCAGCTTAAACTTGGGTTCAAATCTGAATTCTACCCCTCTGTGACCTCGGGCAACCTTCTAAACCTCTTTGAACCTATATTTGATCACTGCACAAAGGGGGTAAGAATGCCTACTTCATAAGATTTTTGTGATAATTAAAGAGAGGAAGAATGTAAGGTGCTTAGATCTGTGTCTGGGGACTACTAAGTGCTTGATAAATGCTAGCGACTGTAATGGCAGGGATTCAGCAAATACTTACAGGGAAGGGTTGGGGAGGGATTCTGGTCACTAGGCTTTTGCTCAAACCTGAGCCATGGAGAAAATATTCAGTAAGTGAATATTGACTGGATGTGTTTTTGTTCTCACAGTTGAAAGAAAACCACAGTGCGGAGAGGTTATGTGGCTCAGGATCACAGGTCCCTAGGGATGCCTGGGTGGCAAGGAGGTGGGGTAGGGGCAGGGTGAGCAGCCTGGGAATGGGCAGGCCTCTGGAAAACACCTTGTACAAAGCCTTAGGGGGCAGACAGGAAGGTCCCCAGGACCCTGTGGGCTCAGGTGCCTCTTTTGCAGCCCCAGTGCAGGGGAGCAGAAATTTCCAACTAGTGTCCTAGGAAGGTGAGCTGCTTTAGAAAGTTAAAATTTACCAGTGCTGGGGCACTGATTATGGCAGTGAAAGGCAAACTAAGTCCAGGACAAAATGAACACAGACTGTTGATTCAATTTTCTGCAGATCACTTTGATTTCACCCATTTGAAAGATGTTAGAAAGTACAGTAGCTTCATGAAGTGAAAAGTAAATTCTGAGACAGCCTCTGATGGACGGACAAGCATTCTGTTAAGGTGGGAGTTTTGGAAGCAGAGAGACTTTCTAGTTGGCCTTTGGGTGCATGTGGCAGTCCTTCATTGACTACAAGGGGTCAGGTGAGCAGTTTGGGGACATTTCAGATGGCGATTATTTCATGTTATTGATGGAGGGTTTTTTGAGGCTTGCCATTTCCTGAGACAAGCTGGGGGGTTGATGCAGTGTGTTTTTGTGGTCAAACTGTTACCATGGAGTAGGGGCTCCCATCAAGACAGTTTCTCAGCAGAGATCCAGGTCAAAAGCCCCCTGGCTGGGGAGCCCAAGAATCTATGTTTCCTGGCTCAGCTGGTCACTAACTAAATGGGTCATCTCCCTGGACCTATATATTATCTGTACATTTTGAAGGGGTGGGATCACAAAAGAATGTCAGACCCCTGGGCCAAATCCAACCTGCAACTGTGGTTTTTTTTGTTTTTGTTTTTGCCTACAAATTATTACTATGATTTATTTTTATTTAGCATGCTATTAGGAAGAGTGTGCATTCTCCTATCCACAGCACCTCTGCTCCATGTTGTATAGTACCTGCCAAGTTCCTGCCTTTAGGTAACATGCTGTGTCCCTGTAGGTGTCTGTATCTGAGTCCTGAACTAGATGACTTCTAGTGCCTTCCCAGTGCTGTTCTTCATTGTTTTTCAATTTTCAATGACTTCTTTTCTCTTTCACTGCCTCTCATAGTCACCTCACACCACTATCCACAAATATTTGACACTCCAACTTTTTGATTCAAGTATTGTTTTCAGAAAAGTTGAGAGAGAAATTAAATAATTAACCACCTGAAAGAAAATGAACAGAACAACAACCTATACATACCAAGACCCACAATGAGAAACCAGGGGCCCCACTTGACCTGATCCAGCTAAGATGCCTCCTTGGTTGGAAGGGACCAATCAAGCCAAACTCTGTTCACACTCTGAGCCACAGCGTCACTCAGCAGGGCAAGAAGCAGCCTAAGACAGTCCCCAGGCCCCATACCCAGCAGTCCAAAAAACCCTCCACCCCTGTCCTCCAAGTAGCCAGGATCAGAGTCAACACTCCAAAAGAGCAAATTCTCTTCTCATATAATGTGCCCGGGAATCAGGTGCTCTGTCTCTAATTTGGGGCCCAGACACTGTTGTATGTCGCTGGATTCTTCTACCCCATCCTCAAGCCACGGACCAGATAAATCAAGTTGAACTGACTTCAAAGCAAACACTTAACAGAGCCATCTGTGATTCATTCCCTTTTCTAGTTGTGTAACCAGAGAGATCCAGACAGAAAGACACAGATTGGAAGAACGTTTTTTTAAAACCCCAAACCTTTACAGTATTAGGATAATTATGGCTTTCATAGCATTGATTACTTTAAGCTGTCAGTAATTTGAGTCTTTTGCTGAGTCAGTCACTAACTTTTTGTGACTACATTCTACCTTCCCATTTCCATCTCTAAGTAAAAGAAACAGAATCCTGAGTTCACAGGGCTTCCTTCAGAGCACTGCACCCAGGACTCTGTTGTCCCACCCTGAACACTGCAGTGGACATGTCTCCTTCCCAGTGCCCTCCTGGGTTCATGACTCGCTTGTTTCCCAATCATTAAAAAATATCCATTAGTGCCTTCTACTTAAAAAAAATGTGAAGCTTTTGCAGTCAGGACTTTTGATGTCAATCATTTACAAAGCACCCAAAATATTGTAGTTCATGGTTAAAGTACAATGCAAATACTAGATACTTTAAGAAATTATATTATCCACACATTTGCAATTTTTAAACATTTTGTTTTCTGATCATGAAACTAATACCATCCCTGGCCAGTTTGCTCAGTGGTAGAGCATCAGGCGGCATGTGAAAATCCGGGGTTCGATTCCTGGTCAGGGCACACAAGAGAAGCACCAGTCTGCTTCTCCTCCCTTCTCCCTCTTGCTTCTCTCTCTATATATATTTCTTCCTCCCACTCCTGCAGCTATGGCTCAATTGGAGCAAGTTGGCCTAGGGCACTGAGGATGGCTCCATGGCCTCTGCCTCGGGCACTAAGAGCTAGGTGCTGGGCAATGGAGCAATGCCCCAGATGGGCAGAGCATCTCCCTTTAGCAGGCTTGCCGGCTGGATTCCAGTTCGGGCACATGTGGACATCTGTCTCTGCCTCCACTCCTCTCACTGAATAAAAAAAGAAAGAAAGAAAGAAAAAAGAAACTAATACCCTAATACCTAACAAAGTGAAAATTAAGAACTATAAAGAAGAACATAATTATCTCAAATCCCTGGGAGAATTATTCAAACAATAAGGGATGCTAATATTTTAGCACATTTCTTGCCAATCTTTGCTTCATGTATGTTTATATTTATTGAGTTAAAATAATACTACATTTATAATTTATATCTTGCATTTCTACTTAATCATTAACACAAATAATAAAAATAAACTTTATAACCTTAGTTTTCTTTTTTTAGTTATTGATCTTTTTTAGAGAGAAGAGAGGCAGACAAAGGGAGGGGACAGGAACAGGAAGAATATACTCATAGTGGTTGCTTCTTGTATGTGCCTTGACTAGATAAGCCCAGGATTTTGAACTGGCAACCTCAGTGTTCCAGGTCAACGCTTTATCCACTGTGCCACAACAGGTCAGGCTTATAAGCTCAGTTTTCAACACAATTTCAAATAAAATGATGTACCACAATTTCTTTCCAAACAAATCCTCTGTTATGGGACAAAGGATGTGTCCAGTGTTTTGCTACTGTAAATGCTCCACTGAACATCCTTAGCTGAACATTTCTATCTGCATTTCATAAGATCTGTTCCTAGAAGTGTAATCAACTGCATCAAAAAGTATGAAAAAACTTTTAATTCTCTTAATATCTCTCAGAAGCATTGAGTCACTACTAAATATAAATATTTTTTAAAACCTATTTTTAGTGGCTCAAAGAAGACAAATGTATTATCTTAGGGTGTTTGAGACCTGACTATTTAGATAAGAAAAAAGGTAGAATCTCACATTTGCATTTATTCATCTTTTGTTAGTAGTTAAAATAGTCACTTTTTAAAAATCTTTATTAGCAGTTTATATTTCATTCCTTCTTAAAGTACACATTGTGCAAGACCATGCACTAAGGCTAAAGATGATTATGAGAATCCTTGTGCGAAGATGCTCCCACCTTGATGTTGACCACTCCACAGCAAGAACAGCAAAGGTGTGAGAAGGTTAGCTGAGTTGGGACATGCAGAGGAAGAATAAGTTGAAGTGGTCCACATTCCTGATTATAGTAGTTAGTTATTGCTGTGCAACAGATAGCCCTCAAAGCTTAATGGCTCAAAATAATGATCAATTATTATCTCAGTTTCTATAGGTCAAAAACTTGAAAGCAATTTAGCTGGTGCTTCTGTCTTGAGTTGTCTATGAAGTTGCAGTCAAGGCCTTGACTGGGTCTGGATGAGCCACTTCCAAGGAGGCTCACTTACATGGCTGTTGGCTGAAGGCCTGAGTTCCTCACCACGTGGACTTCTCCAGAGTAGTCTCAACATGGCCGATAACTTCTCCTCTTTTCTCAGGAAGATTAAAATGAAGGCCTCTGTATCTTTTATAACCTAATCATGAAAGTAATATACTGTCACTTCTGCCATGTTCTGTTTGTTTGCTTGTTTTTTAAGTGATAAGAGGGGTAATAGAGAGACAGACTCTTGCAAGTGCCCTGACCCAGGATCCACCAGCAACCACATCTGGGGCCAATGCTTGCAACCCAGCTATTTTTTGCACATGAGGATGACACACTCAGGGCCTCACTTGAACCAATCAAGCCACTGGCTGCAGGAAGGGAAAAGGGAGAGAAGAGGGATGGGTAGAGAAACAGGTGGTTACTTCTCCTGTGTGCACTGACTGGGAATTGAACCCAGGACATCCATATACTGGGCCAACATACTATTCACTGAGTCAGCCGGCCAAGGCCCACTTCTTCCATGGTCTATTGGCCATACAAACTCACTCATTTACAGTGTGGAAGGGAATAGGCAAGGGTGTGAAGACCAGGAGGGAAGGATCATTGGAGGCCATCTTGAAAGTGGGCTACCACAGTGGTTACGGGTTTTCACCAGTTCCTTTTCTGAGGAGAAGAGAGAATTAGGAGCAGATAGCAGAAAAGTTCCCACAAAAAGTATAAAAAAGAAATTAAAAGAAAGAAAAAGCCCTGGCTAGCTGGCTCAATTAGGTTAGAGCATTATTCCGAAGCACAGAGGTTGCTGGTTCAATCTCTGATCAGGGTACATACAGGAACAAATTGATGTTACTGTCTCTCTCTCTCTCCCTTTATCCCTTCTTCCCTCTCTAAAATCAACAAAATAAATATTTAAATTTTTTTTTAAAAAAAGACAACTTATTTATGGTTTTTCACAGTATCTTTAAATTACCCATACATACTTTTGTTCTTATAAGGCTAGTATCGGCCAATTTGTTTTGTCTCTATAGAATCTGTAACTAAAAGGCCCTCTGCTTATCATTGCAGATGGAAACCTGGACTGGGTGACCTATGCAGTTCAGAGCCTGGTGTCTGGCTGTGGTTATGGTGGCAGCAGTGAACAAGCAGGCACTGCCATGCAAACGCTGTCTGAGCTTGGCAGTCCATATGGTCTGCTTGGTGGCAGAGGGGGAGGGTATTTAGGGGGAAGGAAACAGCTGGATCACAGCAAACGGCCCCCACAGGTAGGATGGGAATCACAGGATAGATTTTTTAAAAATGAGAATGGGTGAGCAAAACACAGGAACCTTATTCCTGAAGAGGGATTTGGGGCTAGAAGGGACAGGAAATAAGATGTCATGGGTAAGGAATATGACCGTACTAGGACTTTTGAATCCAAAGACATATGTGTCAATGGGTGTGATTACTAAAGTACATGACTATTACCCCAAAATGTTGCTGACATCACTGCTAATTTTAGATGTTGGAAAATTAACCAAATTAGCTCTTTTCTCTCTGCATCCATTCCTTTGGCAGTTTCATCAGTCTCATACCTTTCTCTACTTCTTTTGCAAGGTTGGCTCCCTGGTCTCTTTCCCAACCTTGCCGTTTTTCTCTCCACCTTTTCAGCTTCCTCCTGTTGGACGTCTCAGCATGGCTGACTGATCAGCACTTCAGACTCAGGACGTACCAGGTGGAACTTATTACTTTTCTCCAAAACCTGCTCCTCCCTTGCTCCCTGTTCTGATAAAGGCACTGCCAGGGTCTAGTCTTGAGACCAGAGGCAGTGAAAGCAAACATATCACATAGGTGAGTGGTTTTCTGTGGTGAGTAATCCTAAAAATTAATTTGTGAGTTGAAGCAGGCAACTGGCAACACGAAAGCGGAATAAATGCACCCATCCACAAACATGTGTTAAGTACCCACCATGTTTCAGGAGGGGCAGCTCTAGGCTGGGAACCTTGTGGTAAATAAATCAGGCAAGTTCTCTGCCCTCATGGAGCTTCATTCTACAGTCACCATAGCTCTGAGTTTGGCCCAAGAACAGCAAGCTGCACCCTCTCCCCAGAGCATCAGGTAAAACCAGGGGGAAAAATTCTCTTCAAGAGTGTGCTGCTCAGCTCTGGGTACTGGAGTGTCAGGGAGTAACATCACAGAGAATGACGAGGAGTAACAAGGAAGTGGCTAAGTATGTGTGGCAGGTTGAATAATGGCCCCCAAAAGCTGTTCACATCCTAATCCCCAGAAATTGTAAATATGTTAGCTTACATGGCAAAAGGAACTTTACAGATGTGATTAAGGATCTTGAGATGGTAATATTATCTGGGTGGGCCTGATGCAGTCACAAGGGCTCCTATAAAAGGGAGAGAGATCTAAGGCCACAGGAGAAGAGATGGTTGAAGCAGAGGTTGAAGTGATGGAGTTTGAGGAAGGGGCCATGAGCCAAGGAAGGCAGGGACTGGAAAAGACAAGAGAACAGATTCTCCCTGGAGCCTTCAGAAAGCATGCTGGCCTGCTGACTCCTTGATTTTAGCCCTGTAAGATTCCTTTGGGACTTCCAATCTCTTTATGGTAATTTGCTTCAGCAGCAAGAGGAAACAAATACAGCAAACAGCAGGTGACTTGAGAGACTCAAGTCAGCTATTATTCATAACCAGTGGTGGGATTCAAATAATTTAACAACCAGTTCTCTTCAGTAATGAGCCTTTTAAATATAAAAAATGATATACTAAAGGCAATTTATTATTTCAAGCATTTAATACACAAAACTAGATTATGTTATAAGAAAGAGTTTTAAAATATTAGTGAAAAAATATTAAATAATACCTGACAAAAAGCTATAAAACTATTATTTAAGATATTTCCATATTGCTTCTTGATTGGCGTCCTCACTTGCAATTTTCTTCGCTTTTATCCAAGCATCATCAGCTGTGTGATTTATCCTGAACCATCATTTTATGAAATGAATAAATAAATATTGCAAGCATAGTTCTGTCAAATTTTTTTTCACTTATGGACGGAACAAACATTACTACGTGTGCTTAGAATATGCTGTTGCATGGAGGAATGTTAAAAAAGAGTAAGGAATGTAAATTTGTGATTTCTACATTGGGCAGCTGCCCAGGCACCCTCCTTAGAGAGAACCCTGACTACAAGTGCCATTTTGACAACTGGCTCACCAACCTCAACAAAAAATTAGGTATCGGTTCTGCCAAACCTGTGTGAACCGGCTGAATCCCACCACTGTTCATAAGCCAGCAAACAGTCAGGAGCATCCACACAGCGCTGCCCTCATGGTGCAGATTTCTACCCCTGTGTGCCATGCGATCTGGGATGGGCCCAGATGGCAGCTGTGCACACAGTGGATTGTGCTGCAGCTAAGGAACCCAGGGCCAGGAGCTCAGCACTTTTTACATCAAGTAGTACACCAGCCACTCCCCTCCACTGGTGAGCACATGGACAGCAGAGTAGTCACACTATGGTCACCTTGCCCTGCTTAATTATTTAGCTATAGCTACAGAAACAGCTCAGGGTCAGAGGAATGTTAGCCTTGCAGTTTGACATGCTTAGCAAAAATAGGCAGGGACACTGGACTGACTCTCCCAACATGGAGTCCCCTCCCTGTCCCACAGGCTGCTCTCCCCACCCCAGCAGAGCTGAGAAATTGCCTTCTGTCACCTAGAAGGTGTCATTTACAGGCCCCCAAATGCCTCCTTGTTTTCCAGGCAGTTCATTTCAGCTGCCAGAGCTCAAGATATTCTTGTCCAAGGTTGAGAATTGGGCAGAGGTATTCCCATGAGGGCATGCACAAATGCCCACAGAGTCTACAGAGGGCTAAACAAGGTCAGAGGGCAGTTATAAATGTGACCCTGGCAAGGCCAGCAAGCTAGCCAGAGTGGAGCCTCAATCGGTCTCTGTGTAGGGCAGCTGGCTGGCTCTGGGTAACTGAGAGACCTGGAGAATGGATCCACCAGGCAGAAGCCTCAAGGGAGGGACTGCAGCTCAGCCTCTCATAACCAATCAGGGGTGTGGGAGAGAGAGAGCATTAAGAAATGGCCACTCGATAGTTTCCTTACTACAAGGCTTGTAATTTATCCCTCTCAAGAAGCTATTGGGGCCTGGGGCAGGGAATAACTGGTACTGGCTCCAGGTTCTGGGAGGTTGGGCTCTTGACAATCAAGGACTTAAGTGTGTGTGTGTGTACGCACGTGCGCGCACATGCATGCACACATGTGCACACAGTTATAAATGCAATTCCCCTAGTCATGGAAACACACAAAACAGGAAGGCATTTATTTTTTTTCTCTAAAAAATTATCCTGGGGAGGAGAAAGATGGCGACGGAGTAGGCAGACGTACCAACTTCCAACTCCCAGAACCAAAGTGGATTATAACTCAATTTTAAGAACCATCATCTGGATAAACCAACTTTGAACTCAACTAAGTGGACTCTTCAACCAAGGAACACAGAAGAAGCCACATTGAGACTGGTAGGAATTGCGAAAACACGAAGAGGGCTGCCCAGCTCCCCGGAGCAAACGGCAGTCCGGAGAGACCCGCCTGGTGGGAGGAGAATTTGGTGGAGAGGGAGAGACCTGGGTCCCAGGAACCAAGCCCCAGCCTATAGTCCCAGAGCCTAGAAGAGGCGTTTGGACAGTTTTGAGCTGTGAAACAAGTGAGGGAGCTCCCAGGCCTACAGTGTGGAGTATTAGGGCCCTTCCTTCTCTGCTGAGGGTTGCTGAAGGGTATGGTGACGGCAGGACGCTGAAACGTGGTTCTGTCGGCGTGGGCGGAGGCCAAGCTGGTGTGAGCTTGGTTTAGCCCAGCAGGGGCGGAGGGGACACGCGAAAGCGGTCTGGAAGCTGCGGGCCCGCCTGAAATCCAACCTGCAGGGACAAAGCAGGAGGCCAGGAACGGGCAGAGATCTGCTCTGCGACCCTGCACAAGCCGGCCCTGACCACAGGGATGGGGCTAGGACCAAGGACGGGTGGGGGCTCACGGCTGAGCTCATGCTACCAGCCCCGCCCAGCCGGAGAAACTGTGGTTTGCCATTCTACGTGTGCGAGTGGGCTCCGAGCACGGGGGGCAAGGTAGACCCCAAGACGAGCGGAAGCTTGCAGCTGAGCCCACGCTACTATCCCCACCCAGCCAGAGAAACCACGGTTTGCCATCCTACGTGCATGAGCAAGCTCCAAACGTGGGGGAGGGGTAGAGTCCGGGACGAGTGGAAGCCAGTAAACATGCCCGGCCCAAGAAACCTTGGTTTGCGACCCTGCACAGAAGGGCCCTGGCCTCGAGGGCGGGGCTAAAGCTCCGAACGGGCAAAGGCTCACAGCTGAGAGCACGTTAAAAGCCCCGCCCAACCTGTGAAACTGTGGTGAGCAGGCTCCGACTGCAGGTTCTGGGCGGAAGTCCAGAAACAGGCTGAGTCCGCAGCTGAGCAAAGGTGCTCACCTCTACCCTTGGTGCTGAGGCTTGTGGCGTGAGTGACAGCCCCTCCCGCGGAGGAGAGGCAGAAATCACAGCAAAAGCCACAGTGGGCCGGTGCTGGCAACGCCCATACCCAACCGCCCTAGGCAGCGGCAGAGGGGGGGGGCCTGCAGACAGACCACACCTAGAGAACACAAAGGCAACACCTACTGGACTCCAGTGGCCACAACTTGCTTATACACAGACAAAATGGACAGGCAGAGAAATGCAAACACAATGAATCAAGAGAAATCCCCAGAGAAGGACCTGAGTGAACCAGATATAACCAAATTACCAGAAGCAGAATTTAGAATAATGATAGGTAGGATGTTCAAAGAAGTTAGAGCAACAATGGATACTCATTATGAACACCTAAATAAAGAGATAACAAATATAAAAAACGAAATTGAAATAATAAAAAAGAATCAGACAGAAATGACAAATACAATATCAGAACTGAAGACCACAATGGAAGTAATTAAAAGCAGGCTGAATCACGCTGAGGATCGAATAAGCGAGTTAGAGGACACAATAAACAAAAGCACAGAAGCAGAGAGAAAAAAGAAAAGAGACTCAAAAAATGTGAGGAAACTCTAAGGGAGCTCTGTGACAACCTGAAGAGAAACAACATTCGCATCATAGGGGTGTCTGAAGAGGAGAAAAGAGGACAGAAAGAGAAAACTTTGTTCAATCAAATTATAGCAGAAAACTTCCCTAAATTAAGGCTGGGAAACACACCACAAATACAAGAAGCACACAGAACTCCATTAAAGAGAAACCCAAAAAGATCTACACCAAGACACATCATAGTTAAAATACCAAAGCTAATGGATAAAGAAAAAATTTTAAAAGCTGCTAGGGAAAAAAAGGCTATCACCTACAAAGAGCCCCCATAAGGATGACATCGGACTTCTCAACAGAAACTTGAGGCCAGAAGGGAATGGCAAGATATAATCAAAGTAATGCAGAACAAGAACTTACAACCAAGACTACTCTATCCAGCAAGGCTAATGTTAAAAATTGAAGGAGAAATAAAGAGCTTCCCAGAAAAAGAAAGCCTGAAGAAATTCATTAAAACCAAACCAATTCTGCAATAGATACTAAGGGGCCTGTTGTGAACAGTTTAAAGGGAGGGAAGAATATAGCAAAAGAAGAATACAGCTTTAAAGAATAAAATGGCAATAAACACCTACATATCAATAATAACCTTAAATGTAAATGGATTAAATGATCCAATCAAAAGACATGGGGTAGTTACATGGATAAAAAAACAGGACCCATACATATACTGTCTACAAGAGACACACCTTAAAACAAAAGATACACATAGACTGAATGTAAAAGGATGGAAAAAAATATTTCATGCAAATGGAAATGAAAGAAAAGCCGGGGTAGCAGTACTTATATCTGACAAAATGGACTTTAAAATAAAGGCTGTAGTAAGAGATAAAGAAGGACACTACATAATGATAAAGGGAACAATTCAACAGGAAGATATAACTATTATAAATATCTATGCACCAAATATAGGAGCCCCGACATACATAAAGCAGATTTTGATGGATATAAAGGGCGAGATTACCAGCAATACTATCATAGTAGGGGATTTCAATACCCCTCTAACAACACTGGATAGATCCTCAAGAAAGAAAATTAAGAAAGAAACAGCAGACTTAAAGGAGACACTAGATCAACTTGATTTAATAGATATCTTCAGAACTTTTCACCCTAAAGCAGTAGAATATACATTCTTCTCAAGCGTTCATGTTACGTTTTCTAGGATAGACCACATGTTAGGACACAAAAATGGTCTCAATAAATTTAAGAAGATTGAAATCATATCAAGCATTTTCTCTGATCACAATGCCATGAATGTAGAAATTAACCACAAAAGAAAAACTGAAAAATACTCAAACACTTGGAAAATAAATAGCATGATTTTAAATAATGAATGGATTAACAATGAGTTCAAAGAAGAAATAAAATAGTTTTTAGAAACAAATGATAATGAGCATACATCAAATCAAAATCTATGGGACACAGCAAAAGCAGTTCTGAGAGGGAAGTTCATTGCACTACAGGCATATCATAAGAAGCTAGAAAAAGCTCAAATAAGCAACCTGACCCTGCATCTAAAAGAACTAGAAATACCCAGGACAAGTAGAAGGAAGGAAATAATAAAGATCAGAGCAGAAATAAATGACATAGAGGCTAAGGAAACAATACAGAGGATCAGTGAAACCAGAAGCTGGTTCTTTGAAAAGGTAAACAAGATTGATGAACCTTTAACTAGACTCACCAAGAAAAAAAGAGAGAGGACTCAAATAAATAAAATTAGAAAGGACAGTGGAGAAATAACAACTGACACTACACAAATACAAAGCATTGTAAGAAAATACTATGAAGAACTATATGCCAAAAAATTAGACAATCTCGGTAAAATGGACAAATTTCTTGAATCATATAACCTTCCAAAAATCAATCTGGAAGAATTAGAACACCTAAACAGACCAATTACAACGAATGAGATGGAAACAGTTATCAAAAACTCCCAAAAAAGAAAAGTCCTGGGCCTGATGGCTTCACAAGTGAATTCTATCAAAAATTCAAAGAATTAACTCCTATCCTTCTCAAGCTATTTCAAAAAATTCAAGAGGAAGGAAGACTTCCAAACTCCTTTTATGAGGCGAGCATAATTCTTATCCCAAAACTGGGCAAAGACAACACAGAGAAAGAAAATTATAGGCCTATATCCCTGATGAATTTAGACGCTAAAATTCTCACCAAAATATTAGCCAACCGGATCCAGCAATATATGAAAAAAATCATACACCATGATCAAGTGGGATTTATTCTGAAGAGGCAAAGCTGGTTCAATATTCGCAAATCAATCAATGTGATTCATCACATAAACCAAAGGAAGGACAAAAATTACATGATAATTTCAATAGATGCAGAAAAGGCATTTGATAAAATCCAGCACCCATTCATGCTCAAAACTCTCAGTAAAGTGGGAATACAGGGAACATTCCTTAACATGATAAAGGCCATCTATGACAAACCCACAGCAAACATCATACTAAATGGACAAAAAATTAAAAGCAATCCCCTTAAGATCAGGAACCAGGCAGGGGTGCCCACTTTCACCACTCTTATTCAACATAGTCCTGGAAGTCCTAGCTACAGCAATCAGACAAGAAGAAGAAATAAAAGGCATCCAAATTGGAAAAGAAGAAGTAAAACTGTCACTATTTGCAGATGATATGATATTGTATATAGAAAACATTAAAGTCTCAGTCAAAAAACTACTGGACCTTATAAATGAATTCAGCAAGGTGGCAGGATATAAAATTAATACTCAGAAATCAGAGGCATTTCTATATACCAACAATGAACTGTCAGCAAAAGAAATTAAGGAAACAATCCCCTTCACTATTGCAATAAAAAAAATAAAGTACCTAGGAGTAAATTTAACCAAGGAGGTTAAGGACTTGTACTCGGAAAATTATAGAACATTGATAAAAGAAATCAAGGAAGATACAAACAAGTGGAAGCATATACCGTGCTCATGGCTAGGAAGAATAACCATCATTAAAATGTCTATATTACCCAAAGCAATTTATAAATTCAATGCAATACCAATTAAAATACCAATGACATACTTCAAAGATATAAAACACATATTCCAAAAATTTATATGGAACCAAAAAAGAACACGAATAGCCTCAGCAATCTTAAAAAAGAAAAAATAAAGCAGGAGGTATCACTCTTCCAGATATCAAGGTTTACTATAAGGCCATTATACTCAAGACAGCCTGGTACTGGCATAAGAACAGGCACATAGATCAATGGAACAGAACAGAGGACCCACAAATAAACCCACCATTTTATGGACAACTGATATTTGACAAAGGAGGAAAGAACATACAATGGAGTAAAGACAGCCTCTTTAACAAATGGTGTTGGGAAAATTGGACATCTACCTGCAAAAAAATGAAACTAGACCATCAACTTATACCATTCACAAAAACAAACTCAAAATGGATAAAAGACTTAAACTTAAGCCGTGAAACCATAAGCATCTTAGAAGAAAACATAGGCAGCAAGCTCTCCGACATCTGTAGCAGCAATATATTTGCCGATTTATCTCCACGGGCAAATGAAATAAAAGGCAAGATAAACAAATGAGACTATATCAAACTAAAAAGTTTTTTAACAGCTAAAGACAATAAGAACAGAATAAAAAGACAAACCACACAATGGGAGAACATATTCGACAGCACATCTGATAAGGGGTTAATAACTAAAATTTATAAAGAACTTATAAAACTCAACACCAGGAAGACAAACAATCCAATCAAAAAATGGGCAAAAGAAATGAATAGAAATTTCTCCAAAGAGAACATACACATGGCCAATAGGCATATGAAAAAATGCTCAACATCACTAATCATTAGAGAAATGCAAATTAAGACCACAATTAGATATCACCTCACACCAGTCAGAATGGCACTCATCAGCAAAACAACACAGAATAAGTGTTGGCGAGGATGTGGAGAAAAGGGAACCCTTCTGCACTGCTAGTGGGAATGCAGACTGGTGCAGCCACTGTGGAAAACAGTTTGGAGATTCCTCAAAAAATTAAAAATCGAACTGCCTTTTGACCTAGCTATCCCACTTATAGGAATATACCCTAAGAACACCATAGCACTGTTCGAAAAGAAGAAATGCGCCCCCATGTTTGTGGCAGCATTGTTCACAATAGCGAAGATCTGGAAACAGCCCCACTGTCCGTCAGAAGACGAGTAGATTAAAAAGCTTTGGTACATATATACTATGGAATACTACTCAGCCATAAGAAATGATGACATCGGATCATTTATAACAAAATGGATGGATTGATAACATTATACGGAGTGAAATAAATAAATCAGAATAAAAGAAAAACTGAGAACAGCATTATTTCATACATAGGTGGGACATAAAAGTGAGACTATGAGACATGGACAAGAGAGTTGTGGTTATGGGGTTGGGGGAGGGAGCGAAGGTTGGTATAGGGAGGAGGGGAGGGGCACAGGGAAAACCAGATAGAAGGTGACAGAGGACAATTTGACTTTGGGTGACGGGTATGCAACACAATTGAATGATAAGATAACCTGGAGATGTTTTCATTGTACATATGTACCCTGATTTATTGGTGTCACCCCATTAAAATTAATAATAATAAAATATAAAATGATAAAAATATATAAATTATCCTGAACTATTCCCATTCCAGAATATTATCTAAGCCATGGCAGCAACGTCTCTGCAGTGTATGAGAATAGGCTTGCTTCCCTATTAGCTAATATGTTTAATTTAATTAAATTTTATAATTTAGTGAATAGTAACCCCTGGTTACTATTACTGCAACCAGATGCCTCTTCCCAGAGTTTCAAGAGGTAGGTGACAAAGATTCACAGTGAGATGCTGAGTAGTAATCCATGGAGGTCAACCACAAGACAGGGACTCCTTGCCATATGCCTCGTTCCCACAACAGTGCCAGGCGCACCATGAAGGCTCAGGAAATGTTTGTTGAATGGATTAATGAATGAAAGAGATCCTATTCTTTAAAGGCTGGTCTGGAACTTGGTCTATCACATTAACTTAAGAAAAATAAAATAAAATAAAGAGCAATGTGTATAGCATGATACATTTTTTATTTTGGCTTAAATTTTTTTTTAATTTCTATGCATTTAGAAGAACATAGAAAAAACCACTGAATGATTACAACTTGCCCTGTTCATGATGGTTAACTCTGAGGACCAAGACTGACTTTTGATAAGGATACTACCATGCCAGTTTGGCATAATTTATGCATTTCTGTATTTAACTTGGCAAGGGAAGTTGTATTGCTTTTTTGGTTAAAAATAATTCTTTAGACCTCACTTAAAATGTTCAAAGTACTCTAATAATGATTTAATTGGAAAAAATATTAAATTTTTAAAAGAATTTTAGCCATTTTTAATTTCTTTTATTGATTGATTTTTAGAGAGAGAAAGATGAGGGAGAAGTGGAAGCATCAACTCACTGCAGTTGCTTCCCATAGGTGCCTTGACCAGGCAAGCCTGGGTTTCAAACTGGCAACCTCCAAGTTCCAGGTTTATCCACTGCACCACCACAGGTCAGGCAAAATATGTTAACTTTTTACTTGACGTTCATTACATCTGAAGATCATGATAATTTCCTTAACTTTTCATCAAATGATTTTTACCAGGCCACTGGTAAATTAAAAATAAATGAATGTGATAAAAAAGTTAGTAGAGCATTAAGAACTACATTTATATTCATTATTTATTCAACAAGTATTTATTCAACTGGTATAGTAAGCTATGTTCACTTTACAAGCTTGTAAGTACAACAGGATGTAATTCAATGTTATATAGTCTACCACAAAGGGTAATATAATGGAAAGAAGTCAGGGCTCTAGATGGATTTTTTAAAAGTCACCTAAAGCTCCTATCAGAATTAGAACCTCAGACTATGGCATTTCCCTCATCAGCCTTGTTATTACCAATTCTTCATCTCAGTGATTTATTTCTATTCCTTATCATGTGTAGAATGCCCATTTAACATGATATGGTCATGTGATATTTTCCCTATAAATGTATCATAATTGCAATTGTAGATATATAACAATCTATACACTCAAAGAAAATAAACCTTCTAATGCTAATCACCTTGGGAAGTTGTTCTTTTTTATTGTATTTTAAGACTATTAAAATATTTGTTTAGTAATTTATTCATTCTATAGACAGATGTAAGGATCAGTCTATTTTTCACAGTATAGTCGAGTTTTTCTTTTCAAATATTCTCGTTGGCTTTGCAGTGAAGTGTGCATTATGTACTTTCTCATTGTGACACATGCAAAAGCATTATTCATCAAACAGTATTTTCAAGCATACTTCTCATTATTCTTTCAAGTATATAAACATAGGGAAGCCCTAGATTCTTTCCACAATAGAAAAAGAATCAAAGATGTATATAGTTCTTGACCTGCGTAGATTTAGATTTTAAGGACAGGGTCACTATATTTTACATAAAGTTCTCTCTTGTTCTTTTTCCCTCTCCTTTCTCCCCCACAGCAGATACATAACTGTACTTGGTCTGATGCTAAATCAAGGTAAATGAGACGTGACCTATTAAAAAGGAAATGAATAATTTGAAAGGGGAAAAGTGCATTCCTGGCTAGAAGCATGGACATCATGACTTGAATGTGTAGATTTTCTACCACTTCACTGGATAATATTGCTTTTGGGGTGGCATGTCTTCCATCATCCAAATTACCTCATGAAGCCAGCAGAGTAACTCAAACCATGTTTCGGTGCTATCTACTTTATATATTTTTTCAAGGTTCTTTTTAATTAATAGATGTATATATAGCAGACCTGTCTTTGAGGGGTCCCTGGGAATAGTTCTTATTAAATTCCCTAAAACTTGATCTAAATCAGAAATTAAATGATCTGTGTGAGCAAGCACACAGGTCATTTCATGGGCAAAACTATTAGTAAGGTCTCTCGTGTCTTCTAAGTACCAGTGGAGAAAGCCTGTCCCTCCTGTGGACTGTGGAGGAGGAAGTGAGGCTGGGAAGCCATTCTCAGGGAGTCACCCCAGGCAGTTTCTTCATGTTTTGAGGACTGGCCTGAGAAGCACCAAGACTCATCCAAGGAGGCCAGGTCTCTGCAAATAGAGCAGAGTCAGAGGACAGATACTTCAGCTGCAGGACCAATAAAACTTTGTCTATGGTCATCTCTATTAAATGTTCGTAACCAGCATGGCTTTGTTCAGGCAACTCACATAAAAACCAAAGAGAATTTACTAGCTTAACAAGGCAGCTGCTACTTAGGCTCTGTGTCCCTTGTCACTGTCTTGCAAATTGCTGCATACAGTCATTGCACAGCTTTTTGCTTTCTTTTCACTTTTATAGTCTTGATACTTTATAATAATCAATATTGTCCCTTATGGAATGAATAGTTCCTATTATTTCTAGCCAATCAAGATCCATTGTTGAGAGGAGAAATAAATAAATCTTTATTATGATTGAAGCAATCATTAGAAAATAGACTTTGATCATGAGATTTGACCAGTACACTGCTGCTTGCAGGAGGCACACAGAGGGTACCTGTGAGTGCTGATGTTTAGTGAGCACTCCTTTCAATGAGGGAGTCATTAGGGCTCCTACTTCTATACTACTTCAAGGTTTAATGTGTGAAATCAAGAAAGAAATATATTTGCAGGTGTCTTACAAAACCTTAAAGTTAAAGAGCATGTGCCAAGTTGCCTGTAATGGGCAAAAGCAAGGGGCAGGTGAACTTCTGAGTCTATTTCTCAACTTCAGATCATAGTAGTATAAAGTTTTGTGAAAGCCAATTCTCTTAGAAAAAGGACTCGATTACTAAAGTATTGTGAAGCAGTGATATATACATGCCCGTAAATTTTTCAGAATTTGAGAAAGAACGTATTAAGAGCCTAGCATTTATAGAATGTCTGAACAGCGTTAAGTCACTGCCAATGACTGCAAATCGGAAATGTAATGTAAGCATTTAATGTTGATTTTCATCATTACAACATGATTAAAATATATTTTCCTTGGAAGTGTGCCTGCTGATTACTAAGTTCTAAAATACATAGGCCTGAGCTAAATTTGAATGTGTTCTCTCTCTCTCTTCATTATGAAAAACAACAACATAATAGCCTTTTGGGCTATTTATGATAGTCCAAAACTAGAAACAACTCAAATGTTCGGCAACAGCTGAGTGGATGAGGAAGTTACGGCACATGCACACAATAGAATATTACTTAGCAATAGAAAAGTAAAGACTACTGATACACGCAACAACCTGAATGAATCCCAAACACATTCTACTACAGGAAAAATAAAATAAAAGTAGAGGAAGAAACATAGAAAAATCAAAACTCATCTTGTAATGACAGAGGGCAGATCAATGGGAGCCTGGGACGAGGGCGGGGAATTACCAGCAGAGGAGCACGGGTAAATGTACTGGGCAGTGGGAACATTCCATGTCATGGTGGTGGTGGTGGTGGTTATGAGGGTGTACACATTCACCAAAACGCATCAAACCATACCCTTAAAATAGGTGTATTTTATTTATGCAAATTTATCTTAATAAAGTTTTAAAACAACATTAAAAATGGTCCTAGAGTATTTCTTTGGGTCATTGAAAGTGTCTGTGATCTGACAGGATATACACCACACTGTTGGTCGTGTTTATTCCCAGGAGTACAATTGAGGGAAAATGGATGAGAGGCATGTATTTTGTTTTGTTTTGTTTACTTCGTGACCTCCCTATTAGTATATATTACCTTTGTACTAACGAGAAGAAGAAAGAAAAAAAGACAAAGTCCCAGGTAAGATAATGGTAAACTGAGAGATGTCATCTTGTTCTTAATGTGCTTACTCTTATGGTAAGGGTGTAGCTGCATGTGTAGTTTAACTAACACCAGCCTGCAAGCTTGTAAGGGGGCAGGTTTCTATATGACACCCCTGTGTAGGGGTTCAGGTCTCTAATCTGCACTGGGGTGTTTATGGGGCACAGCTTCCCCAAGCCGAAAATAAATAGGGGCCCACACATAGCCACAGGAATAGCCGAGGAAGGTTTTGTCAGCCCCACAGGGACAGAGTCTTAGGGGCCTTAGGACTTCCTAAAGAGCTTCACTGATTGAACAGAAATTCTGTGTTCCCAGCCTCCACTCCCCAGGATTTTTAGTATTCCTTTAAAAAATATTCTAGTCTTTCTCAGTGGGGTTAAAAAGAGCCAAACTTTTTTTGTTGTTTCATTTGTTTTTTCACTGAGTTTCAGAGAACAGATCTGGGTGTTCTGGATGACCAGACTCTGGTGGCTGAAGGTATAACACTGAGAAGCAAAGAGCAGAGGCTGTTTGAACAGATACCCACTCCCACCCCCAGCAGTCCTTTTTCCAGGATTTTCTGTGAAAACTCTGGGGGAAGGAGGGGTGCTTAGTTATAATAACATGTACCAAAGAGAAAACAGTAATTTAAAGATTATCCTGCACTGCAGTGTGCCTTTCCACATGGCAAGAAACAAATATGGTTGGCCTGTGTTTGCCCGGGTGATTTAGAGAGACCTTTGCACAGCGACGCTTGTGGTCCAGCAAAGGCCTGTGACTAACTGACCTGTCTGTGTACAGTCCACTTCGGAAACAGAAACTTCCCTGGTGGCATGGGAAAGAAAACACCAACCTAATCCTGAAAGGGTAACTTTAAACCAAAGCCCAACCAAGACAGAGAGTGGGAGAGAAGCCGCCAGCTGAGCCAGGCCAGAAATAAAAGTCCCATTGTCCTAGTGGAGGTCGGCTCACAGGCGCACGCTCCCGCCTCGTGGGCTTGCTGTGCACGCCCACACTTCCAGACCCGGGAGAGTACATTCCAGAGGCGGGCAGCCTTGGTCTGAGACTCAGCACTTAGAGGAGAAATCACACTGCAGCATGGGGGTGTTGGGTTGGTGGGGGTTATAGCATGGAAAATTATTAAACACTAATGGTGCTAACGTCAAGCCTGCCAGAAAACAGAAATGATGTATCTGGGAGTGTTGGGTCCATGGAAGGGGAACAAGGGGGAGACTAAGAATAAGGAAGCTGAGAAAGTGGAGCTGTCGCAGCTCAGCTAGAGCTGAGGGTAGAGAGCCTGCCTCCAGAAGTCAGCCCAGCTCCCCCAAAATTGTAGTAGTCTTCAGGGCCCGTGCAGAAGGCTCTCCACTTGCCAGAGCTCTGGCAGCAGCTTACCCTTGGGGGCAGAGGTTATGGCAGTGTGTGGGGGGCACTTCCTTAATAAAGATATATTGGAAGGATAAAAAGCTCCAAGATAAAGATTTTAAAGTGAAAGAGTGGATAGGCCATTGACAGCATGGCAACATGGAAAGAGGCTGGGATGAAAATCAAGAGCCATGAATTTTAGTCTGTGACCCTGGCAAGTCACCTGCTAGCGTTGGGCCTTTGGTCAGAGCGACAGGGTTGGGCCCTGCATCTGCCATCCCTTCTCAATTTGGAATTCTAGATTCTCTGAGCATGTGCCTCCTGGGTCCAAAGAAAGGGGTTTTCTTACCTGGTTTCTCTTTCCCTTTTCTCATCCCATTCTTGGGACTACTCTCTAGAGATTTCCAAGGTCCCTGCAACCCCCTAGCTGTGAAAACACCCTATTCTGTGACTGGAACCCATTCACATCAGATGTCTCAGTCCCTCAAACGAAACAAAGAGGGAGGAGCACGGCTTGGAGAGCTTTGGGGTTGAGACTGTTGGACAGAGAAGATGCCACCGCTGTGGTGACCAGGGCCTGACGAGGGGAGTCTAGGCATACTGAAGTTAGTTAGGAAGACTTTGTAGCTTTGTACCTGGGTCCTCCTTCCTCATCTTCAACTGGAAAAATTAGAATAGAAGTTATTCTCAGAATTTAAAAACATTTTTAAAGCATGTTTCTCATTATAAATGGGCTACATTCCCAGAGGACTTGCCAATCTATGTGTGATTGTCAATGTATTAGCAAGCAGGGCCTAGGCGAGCGTTCCCACCTGGAGTTTGGCTTCAACTTTGGCTTTAACTGGTTCTGTAGTCTTGGTAGAATCCTGGCACCTCTCTGGGCCTCAGTTTTCTCCCCTGTAAAGTAAGGGGCTATCAACGCCTACAAGCTCAATCCTGAGGAGATCTTATCCGAGGGGAAGGACAAATCTGTGGTTGGCCCCTTTTACCTGCAGTCAAAGGTGGTGAAACAAAGGGCTACCCAGTTGTGGAACTCAAAATCCAGGCTGAGGAGGATAGAGGGGAAGGTCAGATGACTGACACCTGGTGGCTCTTCTCTTCCCACACCACACCATCCTTCAACTTCTAAGCCAGTGGTTCTTAACCTGGGTTCTATCGAACCCTAAGGGTTCGATGAGTCGGTCTCAGGGGTTCAGAGAAGTCTCTGCCATGGAGGCCAGAATAAAGTAATACCGTAATTTGTTGTGAGTTCACGCACTTTGTTGGTTTTGTTCTTTGAGCAAGGTGATGTTCATGCACGGCTCATTTTGTGCACCAGTAAAAAGAACATATACCTATGTCTTGAATTTGGAAAAAAATCATATTTTATTTATCACTAAAGAAGAGTTCGGTGAATGCGCATATGAAACTGGAGGGTTTGGTACCTCAAAAAAGATTAAGAACCACTGGTGTAAGCATTCCTTTTAAGTGAGAAGCTGCGTGACATGAGCTCTGACAGTCCTTGCTGACATTCAGTGATGCTGAGCATGGGCCATCTTTGGTGCACCATGCTCCCTCATCCTCTCCTAGTTTTCTGTCCGTGGCCCACAGAGGCAGGATTGGTGGGACCCCGAGCTCCTGGCAGTCAGTGAGGGTGAACAGGTGCGCTTGGTGGACTGCCTGAGAGCACAGCAGTCCTTTGCCCTGCTGCATGCCCCTTTCCAGCAGCACAGACAGGCAAAGCAGAGGAAAGGGCTGGCTTCACGGAGGTGTGATGTTAGAAGGGCCCCCACTTGGTTTAATGTTCTGCTGTTGCCATCTTGATGTTTTTAATAGTTTTTAAACTAGGTGTTTTGCATTTTTATTTCACACTGGGCCCCACAAAACATGTAACAGTTCTGGCAGGGGACCTTGCCAGCATGCAGCTTCCTGGCGAAAGAGCTAGTGGAGACAGATCTGGCAGGGACCCTTGCCACAGGTACCACTTCCTCAGTCTGAGGGACAAGAGATGCAGCAGGTGTGTGGATGTAGCTAAGTACTCGGGTGTGCACACCCACAGCAGTAAGCTTGTAATTCTTAGGGAGTTTTGTAAAAACAAAAAGCACAAACAAATGTATATATCCGCTGTAAGTGGATACACAACTCTGTATATATGTGTATATACACCTACACAAACATACGCCCAGAACATCTTAGATGGCCAAATAGACCGCGAGCAATTTAAGGTCAATCATAAATCAAATGTCAACCCGTATGTGCTTTGCATTGAACAAAACTTCTAAATCAACTTATTTGAAACCCTAGTAAGATATTTAGACTTTGAAAACTTTACAGAGGTGAATTTTATTTTTTTCAATGATAGGGGAAATTTTTTGTTGTTTATTTTATTGAGTTTTAGAGGAAGAGACAGGAACATCAATCTGTTCCTGTATGTGCCCTGACAAGGGATCGAAATGACCACCTCTGCACTTTGGGACAATGCTCTAACCAACTGAGCTATCTGGCTAGGGACAGAGGCAACTTTTTAACAGAATACTATGAAGGAATCAGGGCATGAACCTGAGTCAGAACTGTCAGGAGTTTCTGTCTCGTCCATGCTCAGATCAGAGGGAATTACATCTTCATTACTATCACTGTCTTTCAAAGGAGATAACGTGCCACATGCAATGTCTGGATACTTACAGACACCTCGGGATTAAAGAACTAAGTTTCATATTCACCTCTGTGTCTTTCATAGTCTAGCAGTGTGGCAACATAGAATCTGTCAAATAAAATTTGCTTAATGAATGTTTATCTCCAAATGAGCAGGCAGTTGCTTCTTCTTCCTCTTCTTTGTTGTTTTTTTTTTTTTAAAAAAAAAAAAGATTTAATTAGGGTGGTTGAATGTATCATGGATTAGTAAAATTTTAAACAACAAAAAGTTCTTGACTATTATCTAGTCCAGTCCTCTCGTTTTATAGATGAGAAAACTGAGGCTCAAAGAGGCTAAGTAAGTTATCTGAGGTCACAGAGCTCATCTCTACTAGAACCTAGCTCTTCTGACATCTAACCCAAGTAAATTTTCTCACTAACCTACCCTGCCTAAAGGATCAGGAAGCATAAAGAAATGCTTCGTTGTTTACTCACCACTTATATATATATATAGCCTTCCTAACCCTTAATTATGGAGGAGAACTCGACTGTTTTAATTGCCACCTGCAAAAGGACTTCACAATCCGCTACAGTTGTTTTTTGGCAAGCCCCTAGGAAAGACAATTTGAGATCTAAGGCAAAATAAGAAGGAAAGACAGTCTAATAAAAGCTCTTTATTTGTAGATTGGAATTAAGTGCGCTAAGCCCAGGCTTTCGGCTTTCTCTTGACTTGAGGGTTGTCGCTTTCATGCTTCAGTGAGCAGAAAACTGGAGTAAGAGGATCAATCACTAGGCTCGGCCAAGTGACATGCCCTCAAACCTAAACGAAATATAATATTTTGCTTGCTTAGAGCCACTCCGGAACTACTTCAGTTCTATTCACACCACAGGTTTTGAGAAAGCCGTGATGTGACACAGTTATTTTGTGTCACCAAGTGTCTACCCCTTTATGTGATTCCTTAAAGCTGAATCTCTAAAAAGGATCACCCTGGTCACAGGTGGCCAATCAGATGGACCCTCTAAACCCCAACAGCAAATAGCTGGGAAGGACGGACATCAGTCACTGCTCTCCAGGAGGGTAGATCCGTGGCCAGGCAGCAGTAAGGCTTAGGCAGGAAATTAGTGAGGTGCCAATTGCATGGTGGTGGCCACAGGGCAAGAGGAAAATTGTAGGCCATTGCCTGGAGAGTGAGAGAAATAGCAGGGTGGTATTTTGGGGCCTGGAGATAATGGGCCACTGAGCACTCTCCTCATTGCCTTAAAATGCAAGTGATTGCTCATGTACCCACATGCATGCATGCTAACACAGATACACAGAGAACAACAGTAATGACAACTTTTTATGGAAGTGCAATATACAGAGAAGTATACAAATCATGAAGCTCAATGAACTTTTATAACTCTAACCACTAACCTGCACCCAGATCAAGACAGAGAACACCCCCTCAAGTCCCCTTCCGGTCATCCCAGCCACAAGGAACTGCTATTCTGATTCGGCCTTGTCTTTTAAAAGTAAGCCAAGTGGCAGCTGAGGAGGAGACAGTGTGATGGAGTTTGTCCAGATTCTTCCCACAACTCTGTCCCTGCAGGCTCAGCCTGCCAGACTGCTGGGTCCTAGCGAGCACAGCAGCGCCCTTGGATCATGACAAGGTCAGGTCAGGAGAGGGGTTGCAGGCAAGGCCTCCAGGAGAGGCAGCCTGAAGACCAGAAAGCTAGCAAAAGAGGCCAGACCGCAGCCCTGCCTGAAGCCCCTCCCACCTGGTCACAGAGCTGGTCTCTGCCCTGCCCCAGGTGAAGGTAAGACACCCACGTCCTCAGGGTCAGGTTCTTGGTCGTACTTGACAGAGTGGGATTGTTCACATAGGGCTTCTGTTTCTTTTTTGGTGTTTTTGTGGGTTTTCTCTCATTGTAGGCTCTCCGACTTGCCTTATAGTGGTCAACCATTCTGGGAGAGGCTTAGTGGCTGTTTTGCTCCACCAGCTTCCTGTCAGACAGCAAAGTCAGGCCTCCATGGCTTGGCAGCTTCCACACTGATTCCTGTGGCCTGGAGTTATGGCTGGTTTTGCTTAGTTCACCACCTGGCTCCAGTACACTCTTCTGCCCCAAGTTAGACACTGTTTCTGAGGAAAATCAAGCATGTTTTAAATAGGTTTCATGGTCTGGTTCCAAGTTTTGGCTTGGCTTCCCTCTGGCATATAGTGCTCTCAGTGCTCGGGTTCATGTCTGTACCTGTGAGGAAGAGCCCATTTCGATTTGGGTATCAAAAAAAGCAGCCAGATTCTTTTTATATATTTCAGTGGAGTGGTGAAGAGGGGAGGAGAGCTGTCCCAGTCGTAACTGCATCCTTGGCTTGGGAAAGACATTTCCTTGCCTCTCTTGGCTCATCTCCATTCACTTTTCAGCTCGCTGCAGTTAGTGGTCCTAGCCTCGCGGGTTTCTCTGCTTGAGAAGGCCATTCAAGACTCCTCAGATGTCAATTCCAATGAAGACTTTTTAGTACTAATCTTAAATTAGCCTGTGATGGCACTGGCATTGTTGACCTCTCTGTCCACTACAACATTTTCTTCTCCATCAGCCTCTAGGAGGTCATCGTACCTTCAGGTTCTTCTCCTGCATTTCAAGTTCCTCCAATTCAGTATCTTCTTCCACTTCTCTTGGTGTGTGCTTCCCTAAGGTGCTGTACTCAGCTTTATCAGACTCTGTACCTTTCACTGGGCACCCACATGCACCCACATGGTTTCAGCCTTAGATCTAGATCTCCAACAAGACTTGTATCCTTAAAGCTCCAGACTGACCATTGGCCTCTATGGATTCTCTAGAAGTGTCTGTAGCACCTGCTCTCAACTCTGGCTACACATTAGGATCATGACTTTTTTTTTTTTTTTAATACCCATGTCTGGGCTTTACCACCTATACTGTTGATTTAATTGATCTGAATGAGTCCTGAGCATGATTATTTTTAAATGTTTCCAGGTAATTCTAATGAGCAGTCAGAAGGTAGGACACTGAGGTACCAGGTGCACATATGGGGAGAGCTGAAGTGCTTTGAGAGCACTCCCTTTGCATCCCCATACTCGGCCCTCCTTCAGGAGAATAAACCACAATGGCGACCCTCAGACTTTTCAAACCTATTTATAGGCATCATTTGATGAAGCTGTAGCCCCACTGCTAGGAATCAGAAGTGATCCTTGGGCTAGAGATGAAAAAACTGAGGCTGAGAGACAAGACATTGAGAAGGTTGGTCTCCACCCTCTGCCCTGACCCTGCTTGAATTCTGGAGCTGATTTAGGGTGTTTTTTAAAACCTCAAGCTTAGTTTTCCATTCTGTCAAATACCTCTAACTTATCCAAATGCCCTGATATTTGCTAACTGTGGAGTGACCAAGAAACCATGAACAGAGGGGCTGACAGGAGATGTTTTTCTAAGTGAAGTGCTAGAAACCACTAGAAGAGTCAGAATAACCCTGAGCCTCACTCTGTTTCACTATCAAATTAGGGGTAGCAATTCCCACTTTTAGGGAGGGCATAAAAAAAAGTGACAGATAAATGAAGATGCTAAACTATTGTTAATTGTATTCTAATTGAATCCATAATTGAGTTTATTCACACAGGAGCCTTAAATAACAATAAAGTGTGTGTGCAGGAAGCAAATTTAGAGGGAATCCTGTCCAACCACTTTACAGAAGAGAAAAGGGAGGCCCAGCAGTCAAGAGCCTTGCTGGAGGTAGCACTGCCATTCAGTTGTCAGGTTTCCTAGCTCAGGGCTCATTTCATCCCATACTTCCCCAGGGCCCATAACGCACCCTGTGGCTGGGCTGGGCCCGCAAGCATCATGTTTTCAAACGGAGAGCTCTCTCTAGGGCTCAGGGTCATTTGGTTTCCTATCTTTTCCAAAGGAAACCAAAAATAGTCTTGTCCCCTTCTATCCATTCTACTCCCTCTCTACTCAAGTTCTGGCATATAGGGGGTCTGAGGTTCTCTGCCTGAGGCTGTGAAATGTCTGTGGCCTTTCTATCTCTGCCTGCTGTAACCTTCGGGTATCTCTCCAATGGGGTAAAATTGTGGGAGTGGGGAGAGGGAGGTATTAAAGTTAGAAGGGAGTTGGCCCACAGAGGTTGGATACCAGAGAAATCTGTTTTTGACTCTGGGCTGACCTTGGACTAAATATAGATCCTTTCTTACTTATGAAATAGACATCATAATAGTAGCTACCTTGTGTGGTTGTTGAGAATTAAATGAGAAATTTCCCTAAAGCAGTCGTTCTCAAATATGATTTCACATTGGAACTATCTGGGGAGCTTACACACACACACACACACACACACACACACACACACACACACACAAAACTGGGTCCTACTCCTAGAGATTGTGATTCAGTTACTCCAGGCATCTGGATTTCAAAAATTACCCCAGGCAATTCCAACTGTGTAGCCAAGATAGAAAATATGGATGTTAACGGGTTCCTCATAGCACCAGGCAAACGATCAGCACTCAAATAATTAGCTTTTCACAGGAGTAGAAAAGTGATGATAATTCAAAGCTCCCTTTCTTGCTAGAATATCACAGCTCTCCTGAGGACCTTCTTTTTATTTGTTTGTTTGTTTGTTTTTAATTATTTTTCTAGCAAGGATTTCCTCCTTCTCCCCTTCCCTAGTTCTGCCCAAAAATCTCATCCTGAGTTTTTCTGACACATTGGGCAGGTGACTTCCTGCTCAGAGGTCAGTGGGGAGGTGAAAGGCATCCTGACATCAGGTGACTGTCCACAGAACCATTCCAGGAATCTCCTGTCTGTGTCTCCAGTGAAAGATTGTTCAGCGCCTTCCTCCTACAAAATGGGAGGGAGTTGTCATGTATTAACCCCCCAGAGGTGCTAGGAATTGTCCTAAGTGGCATGGACAGAGTGCTTGGTAAGTGAGATGGTAACTTCTGCTTTGGGAATTACGGCACGAGGAGGAAAAGACAAAGCCCTTGCGTAAAGAGCTTAGAGACAAACTGCCTATAAATGGGAGGAAGGTTCCTTTGTCTCCGTGGTGCGGGTCGGGAGGTTCCTGCTGATGGGCGGGTCACTGCTGATTACACCTTGCAGAGATGGGAGGAGCCCCGGAAGGCAGTGGCGACTCCTGTGGCTGGTTTTACTAACCTGTCAAAGACATTATCTCTGAGAATTCCCCCCACCTGGCTGATTTCTGGAACCTTTCTCTCTGCTGTGCTCTGACTTGAGTTCGAATCCATAGCGCGGGGATACCGACATCAGTGAGTAGTACCTGCGATGACCAGCATGGGAGGCGGTGCACCTTCCTGGGATGCGCGTGGGGGGTCCACAAAAGGTGCACTCCGAAGCCAGCCAGGACACGTTCTAATGGGCAGAACTAAGTCCAAGTCCCGAGGGAAGGGCCAGGTGAGCCCCTCAAATACAGGGCGCGCCCTAGCAGCCTCGGGACCCAGACCCCTGCGCTCTTCTCTCAACCTGGCCGGGTCTCGGAGCTCTCACGCCTCTCGCGCTCTGGAGGGTTACGTCGGGGTCCCAGGCAGATGGCCCTTCCTCGAGGTTCCTGAATGTGGCTCAGGAAAGAAACTGCTGCGCTGAGCGAGGGGAATCAGGCGGCAGAGGAAAGAGCTCCATGCTCCGTGGGCCACACCACACTTGACCCTGGCTCCACTGGCAGCGCAAGCTCCACGCCTACCGCTCGTTGCTCCCTGCGCCCCGGTGCGCGCGATGGGCCCCTAAGGCAATTCACCACCCTCTGCGCGTCTCCGATGGCTCAGCGGGTGAGTGGCACACTACAGTCCCTGCTTTCTACCACTTTGGTTCCAGTCTGGGCTCCTTGGCGTCTTCGCTAGAACCTCTCAGTTTCTCCCTGCGGTATAGCGCCAAGGCCAAGATTTCAAAGTCTGGGTTCTGATTTGTGCCTTGTCATTTGTGGCCCTGCAACCTTGGACAGATTACGCGATCTCTGCGTGCCTCTATTCCTCATCTGTAAAATAGTGATGATAATATTTCTACCCTTATATGGTTGCTATGAGGAATAAATGAATGCAAAACACTACAGTGCTGATCACATAATAAACACTGGAAAAGTACTTGATATTAATAGAGATTATAATATTCACCCTGCAACATTGCTATATTTAATGATAATGTAGGTAAGTTGCCCGTATTAAGTAAGCAGCAGAGAAATTGTATTTGTTAGCATGACTATTACTTCCAGGGAAGCGTTTGTCATCCTTTTTCAATCCTGGTCTCCCCACGTGTTTATCCGGGGAAAGAACTGTGAGAATTGGCGCTGCAGGCTCTATATAAAACGCCCCTGAATTTGTGCCCGGTTGTAATTTCCTGGAGGGACTCTTCCACGTTGCAGGGCTAGCGCTGAGCTTTTGTTTGCAAGAGAGCAGTGAGTAAAGTATATCCTGGGTTGAGCAAAGCAAGAAATAAACACGTTCACAGTAGGACTTTTCGGATGAACTATTTTATTTTTCTTTTGTTTTTGTTCTTGGTCGTTGATGGTCCGCTGCAGACTAATACGGTACTGATGTATCTTAATATTAATGGTTCGGAACTGAAGACAGCCGTTCACCTCACGACTTGCGCTGTCCGGGTGGCTCTAGCAAGGTTGGATGCCACCACCATAAGGCCCAACCTAGGGAACCAGAACATTCTTTATGCCACTTTCTCCCTCTCTGGTCAAGTACTCATGTCTGAGTTCCGAGGAAAACATCTTCTGGATTGTGAGTGAATTTAAACACTGTTGCTTATGCAATCATAATTTTCTGCTTGAGCAAAAAGCAGGAGTGCCCTCCTGCACCAGGGCGTCCCTGTCTGCCGCGATTGGGAACATTTAACCCTTTATATGTGAAACTTGGCTGAGCCAGGCACCCGCATTCCAAACCGCCCTCTCCTGAGCACCTGCTGTGCGGTATTAAAGGCGAGCATACGCTGTCGTAGACAGGAATGTTAGTGATGGCAATCTCATTAAAATAAATAAATAAATAAAAAAGCCTTGGTGGCTGTTGATGCCCCAATCAGGGATTGCACTTATTCTCCCTCCCGGGGTCGCTGCTGGCTAGGCAAACCACTGCGGTAAAGTAGGCGCCACTGAAAAAAGACAATCGCCAGCCTCTACCTGTGCAGCTCAATCGGGCATTTCCGTCGCCAAGGTGCTTCCAAATACATTCGGGACTCGGTGCCTAGGCCGGGAATCCTCTTTCTCCCGGCTCCAGTGCCGCACCCACTCCCACCAGGGTATGAGGAGAAGAGGGACTCAGCGGCTAGGGCTCGGTCCCTGTGCTCCGGGCTGTGCAGAAGTCTGGAGACTAGGAAAGTTGAGCAGAGAGACGCGCATGAAGGAGCTCTGGACATAGTCAAATTTCTACCTTTCATAGAAAGAACCGAGAGCCTGCTCTCAGTCTCCTCTAAAACACACACACACACACACACACACACACACACACACACACACACACACACACACACACACACACACACACACACCAAAAAAAGCGATGAGACAACTTTCAGGAAAGGAAAGGGGGGACCCAAACGAGAAAAGCGGGCGCAAGGCCGAGTGTACACCCCAGGAAGCAGCCGCGCCCGTGGTCTGTCGGGTTTTCCGCGCCACAGACGCGCTGTTATTTATAAACTGGTCGCTAGCATCAGGGCAGCGACCACGCGGTTCGTGTTAAATGCCTTTTCTCCTGGAAGGGAAGAGCAAACAAACCAATCTTTGGCAAAGCTCAACCTCCCGGTGGCATTCCGATGCATGATGGTTTTCAATGTAAATGTATTTTGAAAACGCCAAAACAACGACTCTATTTATTTGTTTCTGGTGTAGGAAGATTAGCAAACGCACCGGAGCCGTCCTTCTCGCTTCTCTTTGATTGTGTCTCAGATTTACTTTGTTTTTACTCTACTACATGGCGTGGGCCCCCCGCCCGCGCTCCCAGAAACCCTAGGTCTCGGTCCCCGCCGCAGCTCAGAGGAAAGCGAAGGCAGGATTTATCAACCCCCCCTCCTCAGGACCTCGGATTTCATCTTTCTTTTCCCCCTGTATGTTCAGTTTGTTTTCTCAAGACCTAAGCAATTTTTAATGTACTCTATACTTCCCGCTTAATCCTCATCGTTTATTGTATAATTATAGTTTCAAAGTGATTATGTAATTAAAATCATGTTTCGTTGCAGCAGGACTTCAAAAGCGCGGCAGATCCCAGCTCTGGCATTATTTTCTGGTGATGTAATAATTTCCCTGTGATATTTAAAATAAACACATTAGTTCAAGAATTCTAAACATGTCTGAAAGTATATAGTAGGCTTGATTGGCACGAGGCTGGGTTGTAAAGAAATGGTAAAACCTATCACTAGTTTAATATATTTCTATGCTCCCATGCAGGGTAAATTATAGGATAATGGGGCGCAGGCGATGGTAAGCTCTGTTTATATAATCCATTTCTTCACACGAGTTCCCATTGCTTTCCCTTCCCTTTGCTGTATGTGGTGGTTCTCTGATCCCCTGACCTCAGCCATGTGTTTTCACTTTTTCTTCTGATCTCAATTCCATGACCAGCGGGGAATAAAATACAAATTGAATAGTAACCATTCACAGGCCGCTCTTTTCAAACTGTTGTTAAAACCTCTTTGTCTTGTCTAGCGGTTGATAGATAAATGTGTTGTATTTCGCCTGACTTTTTTTCCCCCTTCTTCCTCTTTTTTTTTTTTTTCCTCCCCTTGGTCAAGGAAAAACTAACCTTCCTCAGCCCAATTATTCTCTTTAAAAATTAAAACCCACACCTACTTTTCAAACGCTCTCCAGCGCGTCCGGCTCTCGGCTGTCCGCCCATTGGTTGAGCTGCCTAGGAGACGCTGAGGATTCACCACGTGGAATAAAGAAGCGACGGGAGCCAAACGCGGCTGGGGGAAGGCGCGGTGCCCCTGTGTGAGGTCTACGCCATTGTCCCTCGGCCTGAAGGTTCATTTAGCATCGAACCTGTATCGCTTCTGATCATCCAGCAGAGCACCCCGAATAGGCTCCTAGGGCTCGGGGACCGCCCCTCCAAGAATCAGAGGGGGGCAGAGGGTGACGGAGTCTGGGAGAGGGAAGTTATAGTGGTCTGAAAAAGAAATCTATTCCTTCGCCCGCCTTTTTCTTTTCACGGTCAGACCTGCTTTGGGCGCGAGGTGGATAAGCGGCCGAGCTGTTTTGCAGCTTTTTCCCAAATGGGAAATACAATGCCTCCTGATTTTTCGGTTTTGCCTTTCCCAGATCTCTCTCACTTTTACCTCCTTGGCTTTTTTTTTTTTTTTTCGGGAACGTAAAGGCAAAAGAAAAATAATAGTAGAAACATATTCTGCGGCCTGCCCTCCTTTCCTCAGCTTCTTCGGGGTCAACGACGCGGCAGTATCTTTGTTACTGCAGTGCCAGCGCCTGGGAGCGAGAGGGGGTGGTGGGCAGGAAACAGAATTGGTTTAGGCGCAGGGCCCGCTAGTTCTGCTTCACCAAACTGCACTTGGGGCTATTTTGAAACAAGCTAACGCTACCCTGCTCCGGAGGGAAGAGCGCTGCGGCAGGGTGGCTCGCCACCCCTAGCGTCTGCGCGCACAGTGCCCTGGGCGCACGGCTGCTGTCGGGTTTGTGCCCGGAGCTCCGCTGGCCCGAGGAGGCGCCTAGCGGCGGAGCCGGACGCTCGCAACCAACAGCGCCCGCGCCGCCAGGCTGCTCGCGGAGCCCGGGTAAGGTTTCCCGGGAGGCGCAAACCCGCCCGAAATCCTCGGGGCCGCTTGACAGCGCTCTTCGCCGCCGGCCCGCGTACCTGTAAGCTGAGCCCCGCTCACATGCTTCACATTAAACCTCCGTGCCCGATGCCTTTTCTCTTTTTTTCCTCCGAAAGGGTTCTTATAAACTTCCCTTCGTTTATTTAGCCTGGTTTTCATTGCTCCAGTTTTGCATGGGTTGCCTTTGTTTAGTTTATTAACCCACGGGGTTACTTTAACTAAACATTTGGGCTGAATACTTCGGGATTGAATTTCAACGTTTTCTAACGAAATTACCGAGTTTTTTGAAGCCGCACAGAGAACGCTATGTTGAGTTTATTAGTTAATTTAACAGACTGTAAGGGAGGGGAAAAAAGAATTTAGGAAAGTCCGGGTTCGTACCCACGGGGGGCAAAGCAGCTCGCAAACCCTCCGGGTCGAGGATTCAATAGCGCGAACAGCGCAGAGTTGGTCAGGGCCGCAGCGGCACTGCGCGCGCCCCGAGCCCTAGGCCTTTCTTTGCTCGCAGGCCCGGCTCCTCGGGGAGCGCTCCCGAGTTGCCCAAGCCGCTCTAAACTGGGGCCCGGCTCCGGGACCTGCCGGAACCACCCGTGCACGGAACTGGGGGACCAGGGAAGAGGCAGGCCCCTGAGACTGGCTTGCGCGCGGGGCCTCTTGGGCGCTTTCTCAGGTCCTCATCCTGCAGTTGAGTTTGTACAGTGCGGGCGGCAGGAAAGCTCTGCGGCCCTCCTAATGGGACAATCAAGGGAGCAGTGATTATGAAGGAATCTGACAGAAAGACTGGAGACAAATCGGCAACCGTCAGAGGTGGGAGGGGAGCAGACTGGCAGCTTCATCCCTGGAGGCTGTGGTGGGCTCCATCCCACCTGGATGGAATCTGTGGGGACTTCGTCCCAAACCCAGGAAGGTGGACACACTGGGTGGTGGGACCTATTCTCTGTAAAGCGGCCTTTGGGGTATGGAACCGTGCCATCCCACCAGTCGGTTGGCTTAAGTGAGCAGGAATGACGGACAGAGAGGTGATCCTGACGCTACTTCCCCAGTTCCTCTGAACTGGAGCAATGACAGAGATTTCTCTCCACAGCTTCTTTTCCCAACTTGTCACACCCTGTTTCATTCTCTATCAGATTCTGGCACAGTGATGCCCACCTTAGAGGTGGCCTAGCTAAAAATGTCCTTGACCCCTAGGATTCTAAGACAAACTGAGAACTTTGTTACATTTCTTTGGTGGAGGTAATGAAATGGAAGAACAAACACTGAGGGGAAAAAAGCCTTCAACTGTCTGTGTGAGGAGGGAAGAGGGGTAGAAGGGAAGGAAACGCTGAGATTCCCTCACTGTACCAGGCTGGTGAAGCATGGGTGAAAAGCAGGTGTTCTTTATACTCTAGCATGAAGTGACCAGTGCCCTGGATCCCAGAGTTTTCTAATTTATGATAGTACATACAAGAAATTCAGCATTCAAAAGTTACAAGAGGGTATAACAGGAAAATCTCTCATCACTCTCAACCTCCCAGTTCACCTTAGAGGTGACCACTGTCAATAGATTCTTATGAGTTGTTCCGGAGAAAATCCCAAGCTTTTGCAAAAGGCCTACCTAATTCTTTCCTTGCTCTGCTTCTATACTCTGGCACTCCTGTGCATTTGCTGACTGCTCAGAGTCTCTGAGAGAGCCACCCCCACTTTAGAAGTTGTTGCTTGTCATATCCCTATCCCTAGTCCTGCCCAATACATCCACCTTGAGTTCTACCAGGCTGTCAAACTCAGGACTTACTTGTCCTCTTTTCTCCACACAAAGAACCCCAGTCATCTCTCTCCTCGTTCTCCAAGTCCATACTTTTCCTCTTCTGCAGAACCACTTTTGCCTCCCCCCACCCCGCATTTCCTCTACCACTACTCCAGATCAGCCCCATATTCCTCTTCATTTGCAACATTGCCACAGCATGCCAGCCGGCCTCCTATTCTCCCATTTCCTTCCATCCACCTATCCACACTCACCACATCAGTCGTCTAAGGCCAACTTTGATGTCCCTTATCAGACCCAAAGCCTCCATGGCTTTCTTTCCACAGCCACTAAGTCACAGGCTGCAGGTTGCTGCTAGAGCAAGAACCCATCAGATCACTACAGATAGTCAAGTCTCAGCCTGGCTGCTGAGACCTCCTTGGGATGACCTCAGCTCCCTTCCTTGACCTCCTGCCAGCCCTCTCAAGTGAGCATTTGTCTGACCTTCTCCAGCATCCTGATCCCTCCAGCTCTCCCATCCCCAGAACTTTTCTTATACTTTCTAATCCCTGGCAAACACTCGTCCCATCTCCACTGGCCTAGCTCACACCGTATTCACTCTCCAGCCATTGGAAATGATTCTGTCCCCTGACTCTCACAGTGATTTGTTTTGCTACTACTTAAATAGGTATGTTTAATAGACATTTGGGTAGTTGCCCTATTTCCCCTTCTAGATGATAAACTGGTCATTCCTAGCACATACAAAGCAAAAACTATTTATTTTTCAGTTAATAATACTCCTTCACTATTCCTCTTTTCTCTCCCTCCTCCTCCAAAGAAGGAGAAAGAAAACTCCAGTAAATAACAGTAAAATGCCTTTTCCCCCCTTATATTAGCTATTAACTTTTTAAAGTAAATCTCATTGAAGTTTGACTAATTTACAGGATTAACCCCTCAAGAATACATAAGCATTTATTGAAGGGAACTATTTACTCCAGGTGAATCTTCACATTAGTCAGGGAGGTAGGATGAGCCACATCAGGCCATTGTTTGCAGCAATAGAACAGTCAGTACAGATAACTTAGCGTTCCATTTCTGAGAGGTTTTAGAAGCCTGGTGAAGATGCTTTCACTTAAGAATGTATAAATATTATAACTAAAGTTCTGGGTTAAGATGACCAGCCAGATTAAATTTCACAGATGTTCCTCCTCATGCTCTCTGCTCTCAAGGAGCATGAAAGCAGACTCCTGGGAGCAGAAGGAAAGTCTCTTCCAAGTCCTCTGCATCGTTTTGGTCACTTGATCCCATATTCCCATTAGCATGGCTTCCCACCTCTTATCTGGTCTGAGCCAGTGAGGTGCCAGGAAGTGGGGTAAGAAGTTTAGAGTCTCCCTTTTCTCCTCCCCATGAGAAACCTTGAACTAAAATGCAATAGAAGTAAAACGGGGTTGGCAATGCCCATACATCCTTAAGCCCCAACGCCTTCCTTCATCAGCCAGATTGCTGTCCTTAAGCCCTTTATACAGCTGTCATTGCTATGACCAGTTCTAATACTTGATGGTACTGCTTCCTATAGAGATTCTATGAAGTATGCCCTTCCTTCAGCCTGCCCCCAACACCGTAGGGGCATGGCAAAGGCCAATTCAACAAGTATTTGATTCCCACCACTTATTATGCCAACCAAGCAGATGCTGGGGCTACAGTGGTGAACAAGATAAAGAGCCTGCTTTGGGGCTTACCTTTCCTCTTAGAAGGATGACAGTAAATGTATTTGGGTCTCAGCTGATGCACAGAACACTGAGCTGGGACTCAGACTTGGGCTCTTCGAGTCCATCTGTGCTCCTTATGTCTTTAGAATTATTTGCTCATCCGCATGGATCAGTTTCTCACCTTCAGATTTGGAAGGTTTTGGGAGACTGACCAAATCAATGGGCACTCAAATCCTCTACATGTGAAGTATTCATATGATTGGGTCTGGAAGTTTAATTGTGATTATAAAAGGAAATCTGATCAGTTCTGTGTAATAGCAAAACCAGACACACTTCTCCCTCCTGTTCTCCACCCCCAAGGAAAAAAAAACAAACACCCTGGAAAGAATCTGAAGTTAAAATAAAAAGCAGCTGGCAATAGGCCCATCGTGTGTGATGATAATTAGACAAATGTTTTCCAAGTATGGGAAGATCTTGTGAAGACAATGGTTGGCGGGGGGTGGGGGTGGGGGAGCTTAAGAAAGAGAATTTAGTAAAGCAGTGATTTCTGCCCACCTACAAAGGGTTTAAATGGCACAGGATGTGTCACACAATCTCCAATTTGGTACCTTTTATTGTTTTTCATGCATCCTGGGAAACATATCTTCAGCTAAGAAAGTAAAGAAAAACTTGAGGCTTTGATTTACAAAAATTAAAGCCATAACTAGGCTTTGGATCAAGGTTGTGTCCCGGGCCTGGAAAGCCTCATCCTTCATTGTCTCAAACCTTTCCTGCCCTGAGGAAAAAGAGTTAAGAGTCTTAAGCTAAAGCAGCTCTTCTGCCATCTGGGGCTCTGACTTGGTTGACCCTCTCCCAAATTATTGTAATCTGGAGTCTGAAATGGATATAGATCTGGTCAGGGTGACAGTGGCTGCTCTGCTTCTGTGTGGCTTGGAACCTTCTGAGCAGACCTGGTTGGAGGCCTGGGCTGCAGAGTGAGAGTGGTTACTAGTGTTAACCTGGCCAGTTCTGTGGAGGATTTGGGCCTCAATTTCCGTATCCTTATCCTTATCCCCCAATGAACTTTTACTCCTTAGAAATTATATTAGACATTTACACCTTAGTGTGAATATTAAGGCCAGGCTTTAATTTACCTAGGATTATTTATTTACCTTTTAAGCTTGGGTTTTGATTGTAGATGAAAGTAATTTATCTCCATTTAAAGAATTTTGAGTCATGAACGTATGGAGGAAGCTCTTGGTGACAAAGAATGTTGAGAAATAGGAAACTGTCTATTAAGTAAGATAATGCAGGGCTGGGAATAAAACTGGAAGAATCCCCTAGACCTGAGCAAAGAGAGGTAGCACTGTGGAAAGCACATGGGTTAGAGGCAGAGGAAAGATTGATGGTGGGAGATTACTTTCCTATAGTACAAGGACCTATCTGCTCTGCTTTAAAGGAAGGAAGAACAGATCACCTAAAACGTCTACAGACTTTACCCTGATACTCTGACCTCTCCCCTTCACTCACCCTCAGATTTTACCACAAGTGTGTACTATCCACTGAAACAAAGGATGGTGGCCACTCTGTTCAGAACCAGCCTTGGAAATACTTACAAACTAGGACAATTGTAAAGTGTATCAGATGCATACAGAGTACGTTCTGTCCCTGGTTGATAGGCTTTTGTTATTTACTGGCTCACATCTAGAGAAAATAAAAAGCAGGTTTTTATTTTTTTTTTCATCAAGGAGGGTTTTTTCCAAAATAAAAACCATTTTCTGAGTATAAAATGATACTTTTTGTGTGTGCAAAAATGCAAACAAATAGAGAAAAGTATAAAGAAGAAAGTAAAATAAAATCTCAAAATCTGACCCAAAGGTAAGCATGTAAGCATTGCTGACATTTATGAGACCAACTTCTTTGGGTAACTTTCTGTGCATATTGGTTTGATATCTACAACTTAACCTAAATGGAATACACCTCTATGATAGAGCCTGCACATCTTTCTGCATCCCATGTCAATAAATGTAGAGCTGCATCATTTTTTGCTATTTTTATTTGTGTGTATATACATCATACACATAGAAAAGTAAACAGATCATACATGTACGGCATCCCAAGTTTTCATGAAGTGAATACTCCTATGTAACCAGTAGCCAGATTAAGAAACAGGACATTTTCAGCATCCCAGAAGTCTCTCTCACTCCTTCCCAGTCACTGCCTCTTTTCAAGGTAACTATGTCCTGATTTCTACCAGCCTGGGATTAGCTTTGCCTGCTTTGAACTTCATGTAAATGGGATCGTACAGTAGGATTTCTTCATTTCCTCTTCCCTCAACATTCTGTTGGTGAGGTGCACTGTGTACTGCTGTGTGTTGTTTACCCAGCCTCATGGCGATGTGGCACCCTATCGCAGGACCGTAACCACAGTTTACTCAGTCTACTATGGCCATCCATTTGGGAGTTTTCAGTTTGGGGTTATTATGAATAGGGCTGCTGTGAATATTCTTTTGCATATTTTTGGTAGGTATATATTCACATTTCTGTTGGTCTGTACATAAGAATGGAATTGCTGGTACTTATGGTAAGTGAATGTTTAGCTTTAGTAGATTCACACAGATGTATTGTCATTTCTAAAGTCCAGGACACATAGAGTTCCATTGTATTCATGTCCCACATTTACTTCTTTATTTAACCAGACTCCTTACTGATGGGCATTTACTTTGTTTCCAAAGGTTTCTATTAGAAACAACAAAGGGACTAAATCAGTGGGAGGCTGAGAAATAAACAACTCTCTCCCTGCTTAAATTAGGGCTAAGACCTACCCAAGTCTATGTAGCTTGGGTGACTTTCACCTGTTCTGTCATTTTTCACAGAAAAAAAAATTATCAGCCTTCATTATTCTCAGTGTGGTATTTTTCCTGATTATAAAGAGAAAAACCAAGTCAGGAGTCCACCTCCAGAATTGGGAACATCAGCTCAGTTCCCAGGGCTGCTCGTCTGTGAAGGTATGAATATAATGTGCCCTTTCTCATTATATTCCTTATTCCAAGATGCTGACAGTGGCCCTCCTGGACTGAATCTTTAGCAACAAGACCTCAATTACTGTTACAATTATATTCAAGAATCATTCATTTTTTTAAAATTTAATTTCTTTACAATAGTAATACAGTCATGCGGTTCAAGAATCAAATGAAGTAGAAAAGTATGTATTCAGATGTCACACTCCCATCCTGTGCCTGCCTACCCTGTTCCCTACTTCACTTGCCTCAGTCTGTAACCACGTCTATTGGCATATCCCTCCAGGATTCATGCAAACGTAAGTATTTTCTTTTGTCCCTCCTTTTTATGCAAAATGTAGCATATGATGCGCACTGTTCTGCACCTGCCCTTTGGAGGTCACCAGCTATTTTGCACTCCCCCCACATCGGTACACAAGTTGCACTTGAGATGGATGGTTCTGTGAGGGAAAGCAGCCGGCAGCTGCGGCATGGCAAAGAATATAAATATTTGAGCACACCCTCTACTTTTTAGTTTCCCCTTCATTAATGGTGTTTCAGTGCCACATATGTAACAGTCTCACTGGAAACAACAAAAGCTGGACCCACCTTTCTCAAAAAAGGAAAAATGGATCACATCATTTGTTTCTTCTCACCTTGATGTAGAAAAATTCTTTGGGGGGGGGCACTTTCTCACACTGGCTTGAGCTTATTATCCAACATTGTTCATAAAGAGAGAGTTAGTGCCTGGCTTTGTCTTTATCAGTCATACTCAAGGCTCACATATTTAAACCACCCCCTGCCCTGAGTTGAAGGTCGACATTTTCTACTGTGACCCCTATGTCACTACCTGGGGCTTCCCACCCGAGGGCTTCCTCTGTAGCTGACACTGATCCAGGCTTTTTTAAGTACAGCGTAGTCAAGTGGACAAAGGAAGGTTCTGCTGCCCTGGAACTCACACTGTAGTAGAGGAGACATGGATCAGAAGCAAACAAACAAATAAGAAATGTTCCAAGGTGCTGTGATGAAAACAAACATGAGCAGTAACATGAAGATGGCTGCTTCAGGTGGGGTGGCAGGAGGGCCTTTCTGAAGAGATGACATTGAAACTAAGCCAGCCATGGGGAGTTCTGGGAGAACATTCTGCATTTGAATAGGATGACATGAGGGTGATGTGGTTTAGAAACAACCTAATTGTGGTTGGTGTGGCTGGAGCATAAGGAACACGTAAGACAGTGCAATTCATCATTTGTCCTTCCAAATGCACTTGACCCACACCTTTCTCTGACACACTTGATGATGATGATGTGAGTCTCCTGGCAGCCCCACCAGGAACTTTCGCAGCCCTCTATGTCCTCTCCCTTCCTTTCAGCTCTGTATCCAGCTGATCCCAGAGTCTCTGCTGTCAACCCTTTCCTATTTCCACTGTCACCACTGGATGCCAGCCCTTCCTGCTTCACACTCCTGTAGGTTACGCTGAATTGTAAAGAGAAATAAACCATCATAGCAATTAGAGAAAATGACAATTTGACAGTAATTAAGCCCAAAAGTCTTAGTTTTGTTTTTATTACTTTTACGTGGTCATGACCTAGACCAAAAAAAGTCTAAATCATTTCAAATAATCATTTTGGGACTTTGTGTTCTGTTTGGTAGCTAATTGTTTTAATAGAAGAAGGGTTGAAGGACAGGGAGTAGGAAACCCCCAGATTCCCAAGTCTAAAAGGACAAATTTGGGGACCTGGGCTTGCATCACATTTTCCTTTTCAAATGGTCCTCTCCAAATATTATGTAGTGAGTGAAGTTAAGCAACTTAGAATGTTTTTTCACATTTTTTTCTCATAGTATTAGCAGTTATCTATACTTGGTGGGCAGTTAACAGAGGTTTGTTGATTAGATTTTATTTGTTAGTTCAGCAAATATTTTGTTGAGCACCAGCTGTGAGCCAGGTGCTGTTCAAAGTTTTGAGGATACACCAGTAAACAAAACAATGAAAGACCCCATTTGGGGTGCTTCTTTTATAGTACAGTGTACATTTTTTAGAAAAATTGAAAGTTCACTCCCTTCCTAAGGGGATAATTGTAAGAAAGTATTTTCTCTGCTTCAGTCTTCCTTTACCAGTCAGAAAGTTTGATTAAAGCCTTTGGAGACAGCTGATCTGACTGAGCCCTTATCAGCCACATGTCCCAGTTACTCTCTCTGAGCATTGGTTTTCTCATTCAAGAAATATTCATAAGAATGCCTCACTAGAGGTATTGTGAGTATTAATTAGGTAGCACATATAAAGTACTATGTCTGGTATACAATAAGTGCTTAATAATGTCCATCATTATTATTATTATTATTATTATTATTATTATATGTGCTTTAGGAACATAATACAAATGTATAAAGTATGATCTCTGCCCCACTGGGGTTCAATATCTACTCAGAAGGCCGACTAAAATGCAAGGAATAATCACCAAGCAGTACCCAAAAGGATATAATTAAGTGGTTCAGTAAATTGTAGGGTGTTAACTATAAATGCCATAGGAACTCAGAGGAGGAAAAGATGGATTTGAGCTGGTGGAGGGTTGGACTGGTGCCTGGCTTTGTAGGAGAGTTATGAGGGAGGACGCAGAAGGCCCCTCCAGGCCCTGGGGATAGGGACAAGGCAGGAGTAATTGAGAAGTTGGTTGAATAGAAAGGTAGCATCCAATCATAGTGGGTGTGGAAAGCCGGGCATGGAATTTAGACTTTGTATGTAAAGAGAGAATCAGCACCAGCCTGAAAACTCCCACTCAGGTCAATTTAGGTCAAGGGAAGAGAGAATATGCCTTGCCTTTATTCTTGGTCCTGGTAGTGAGAAGGGAAGGCTAGGGGTGGGGGTAATGGGAGGTTCTTAATTAGGGCTGGTGTTGGAAGATGTAAGATCAGGGATTAAGCTGGCTGGCTTGTAAAAAGCACTTCAAAAATAAGCAGTTGGTTTTTAATGTTAATTTCAGGTATAATGTAACCTATCAATTTTAGCCCACTATGATGGCATGTCCTATTTGGTTTGCCAGTTTGGTGCAGGATATTATAAGAGTGTTTGGCAGGGGCACCGAGAGAATGAACACTAGCCTCTTGTGCATCTTTCCCGCCTCTCTGCTGCCTTTCTCACAGAGCTGACGGCGGCAGCAGGCTCAGTGCATTAATGCTGCTTCAACACTTCGGGGCCAACTTCACAGTTTGTCCAGAGGATTCCATGATCTCCGCATTCTGCTTCCTGCTTTGTGTTCAAAAGACACACAATCAAGCTTGCCCAATATAGCCAAAAGGCTCCTTTTAACTTAGCCTTATTGAGATCTAGGAGACTCAAAGCATTTCACAAATACTAACTCAATAGCCTCCTTCAAAGCCAGGGGAAGGGGAAGGTCACAAAATGAGGTTAGACTATCCCAGAGGGTTGATTTTATTGTAACGGCTGGGAACCTGAGTGAGGCATCAATATGTAATAAGCCAAGAAAGATTCAGGGTTGGGAAATCATGTTCCTACTTTTCAGATAAAAAATGAAAGCAGAGAGCAATCCAATAATCTGGATTTGCAATCAGATAGTAGAAATTCTGGCCAGTGGGAAGGCCAGACAGAGTAGATTCCTGAACTCCTTCAACACTACCTGGCTGCAGAAAGGGCAGTCATGGGTGGGACAAGAACATCAGTCTAGTTCCGTGGTGGTAAAATACATGTCACACTGAATTTACCATCTTAGCCATTTTTAGGTGTGTGGTTCAGCACAGTAAGTACATTCACATAGTTGTGCATGCAAATTCCAAAATTATTTTGATCTTGCAAAACAAACTTTGTACCCATTAAATGATAACTCCCATTTCCCTTCCCCAAGCCCCTGTCAACCACCATTCTTTCTTCTTTCTCGATGAATTTGTCCTTTTTAATAAAAAGTTATCTTCTTAGGTTGCTTGTATCTTTGTAGGCTGTCTCATATTATCCAGAATAAGATGTGTATAAATAAATCATCTAAAATATAAAACAATCAGAATATCACAATGCAATATTTACCCAATTTCATCCATTTAAACTGACATTATTTAGATAATTTATTTCACTTGCAGTTCTTTATTTCAGGCAGTGATTAGAAAACCCATACCTTAAGTAATAATATCAAATTTGAATAATTTTGAATTTATTTCAAGTAGAAAAGAAATACTTTTACAAGAGTGGATAAAAAGGAGCAATGCAAAAATGTAAAGGTTTATATTTTTACACTAAGGAAATTTATTTTTTCTGTTCTTCACATGTCAACCCACTATAAAATTTTCAGAGAGAGCTTTCCTTAAGAACTGAAGAAAATAATTTTGATGGAAATGCTCAGAGTTTAATATTTGCACTCACACTGAGGAATGTAAGTGAAATCACACAGTATTTGTCTTTGAAGACTGACTTATTTCACTTACCATAATGTCTTTATCGTTCATCCATATAATGTCTTTACGGTGCATGCTATAACATGGTTTATCTATGTTATAGCATGTGTCAGAATTTCCTTTCTTTTTAAGACTGAATAATATTCCACTGTATATTTTTACCACATTTTGTTTATCCTTTCATTCATCAATGGACAATAAGTGTTCATTTGTTTTAAGGCAACTATTTTTTAAGGTAATGTTTTTCTATAGGTTACATTATTCATGTGGTTCAAAATTCAAATTGTATAAAAATAAATCAATGGTGGCCTGACCTGTGGTAGCGCAGTGGATAAAGCGTCGACCTGGGAACACTGAGGTCGCCAGTTCAAAACCCTGTACTGGTCTGGTCAAGGCACACATGGGAGTTGATGCTTCCAGCTCCTCCCCCCTTTCTCTCTTTCACTCTCTCTCTCTCTCTCTCTCTCTCTCTCTCTCACTCTGTGTCTCCTCTCTAAAATGAATAAAATAAAATAAAGAAAATCATCAAAATATATATATATATATATATATATATATATATATATATATATATATATCAGTGGTGAGCATCTCCCTTCTGCTTTTGTCCTCCAGCTACCTAGTTCCTTTCTCCAAAAGTCATCAATGTAGTTCATTTCTTGCAGATCCTTTCAGAGTTTTTTAAACATGTACACACAAATGGTAGCACATAATACATTCTGTCCTGCAACATGCCTTTCTGACCTTTTTGGTAGGTGTTTACATACATAGAAAGTATATATACATGCATCTGCATGGTATTGTATTCCATAATTTATTAAGTCTTCTGTTAGTAGACATCTAGGTTGTTTAAAATATTTAAATAAATTTGCAATAAATAAGCAACATGATGTTTGTCATTTTCTACAAGTGAGACTATCTGAAGGGTAAATCCTTAGAAGTGGAATTGCTTCATCTAATGTTCATTTGTCAAAATGTGAGAATGTGGTCGACATTGCCAAACTGTCTCTCATAGAGACTGCATCCATTTCTACTCCCAGCCTTTGCTTGCTTATGTGTTGAATCACTCCTTTTTATTATATTTTAACTGAAATAATTCAAACTTTAGAAATATTATGAGCTATGTCATAAGCACATTGAAAAATAAAACATTCTTTCTCTCTTGTTCTATTTGGGCAACTTTCAGGCTTCACCTCTCAGGCTAGGCCGATTCAAGTTGCAGTAACAGGGGACATGAATGGCTTAGGGCTGGCACTGGAATCAGGAACATTTCACTTGAGACATCAAAGGGAACAGATTGGTGGTGAGTAAATAAATGCTCTGGTCCAATGGCTGTTTCATGACTTCCATGAAATGACTCAGTGGTCTGCATATATCCTCTCCTGAGCAGGTGTCTACTTTGCAACACACTCAATTAAGACAAAAAAATTAGTCCTAATTGGCCACCTCCTTAATCTAAGCAGGAAGTGGAACCCCCCAGCCAGCAGGCCCTTCCTTCAAGCCAGGTGCCAGCCCTCCAATCACAGTAGGACCCTCTGGGAAAGTCTGTACAGTAACAACCCACTGGCTCTTGCCGGAGTAAAGACCAACACTCTCACTGCCTAATCATTGACAAACACTGGCTTCTTTTTAAAAGTCATTTCAAAGAAAGGTGTTTTGAGCACCCTGATTTGATCTACAGTAAATAATCTAAGAGCCATTCAGAATTGTCATAAACACAGACAACGGAATGAGAGAGTGGGGCTGGGATCTTGACAATCCCTTCCAGCTGTGCATATAGTAGGGCCTTAGTAGGTATTTCTCATATTTCTCACTGAGTCCTCATAACTATTCTATGAGCCACTATTCTGCCCATTTGTCATCAAAACTCAAGTGGGGCAAAGTGACTTAATCCAGATGACAGAGCTAACTGATAGGAGGGGTCCAATTTTGAAGTTGGTGCTGAGATGGCAGAGTAGCTTTATTGAGCTACAACTGACAAATAAAATTGAAAGATATATATTTTTTAAAAGTTGGTGCTGCACCCACAACTCCACCTGCCTTCCTGTTGCAGTCTTTGCTTCTGCTGTGTCTCCTCCCCAAGCACCTCCATCCTCCACCTAACGCCACCCTGTCTGGAGCAGCAGGCCCATTGGGAAGCCTGTGACCAGCTCTGCAGAGGTGCTGGTCAGCTCCGTCCTACTCCAGGCCCTCTGCTTCTGTCTCAGGCAAATCCTGGTGAGCATTTGGAGCAGCTGCAGGAAGAGGGCAACAAAAGGAAAATCCCACCCAGTGTTCACAGAGACTGTTGGGTGTCCACATTACACTTCCAGCACTTCCTTTTCACTGCTATTCCCCAGCACCTGTCCAATTCAGCTGCCTGGCCCTGGCTCCTCTCAGTCACCCTTGACGGGTAGCAGACCTCTCTATGCCCTGGCTGTGCCCTCCTTCTCTGTGCTCCCAACACAGAGGCTTTTAAAACTGTTTCCTTCTTTTTCACAGACTGGGGAGCATCTCCTCCTCCTCTTTCTCCTCCTCCTCCTTCTTCTTTTTACAGGGACAGAGAGAGAGTCAGAGAGAGGGATAGACAGGGACAGACAGACAGGAATGGAGAGAGATGAGAAGCATCAATCATCAGTTTTTTGTTGCGACACCTTAGTTGTTCATTGATTGCTTTCTCACATGTGCCTTGACCGCGGGCCTTCAGCAGACCAAGCAACCCCTTGCTGGAGCCAGCAACCTTGGGTCCAAGCTGATGAGCTTTTGCTCAACCCAGATGGGCCCGTGCTCAAGCTGGTGATCTCGGGGTCTCGAACCTGGGTCTTCCGCATCCTAGTCGGATGCTCTATCCACTGCACCACCACCTGGTCAGGCTGGGGAGCTTCTTGAGGTCGATATTTGGTATTGTTCGACACTCACTATCAGCTCGCACACTATCTTAAATTTTATTGACCTGAACTGAAACCTCTCACCTGGTCCAACAGCATATGGACAAGCACAGGAATCAAAGATGGAATCAAAAGACAAGTGGGCTGGTGACCAGCAGAATGGGGGTGGGGGGAGCCATGACTTTTACCCCTGTGAGGGGTGGTGGCCCATATTCGTGGGAAACTAGTCTAGCTAAGAGGAAAGCATCAGATTAGACCATCCCCAGGATCCTGACATGGACCCCACCTCTCCTGAGAAGTCCATCCTGCCCATTTCAACCCTGGAGATGGCCATTTCCCTCTAAATCCAAAGTAAAACTCTCTGCACATCCGCATACGTGGCCTCACTCTTCTGGGAGATGGCTCTTGATGTGTCTTATCTCTCCAATTGACAATAGCTAATCCTTATATAGCATAGTCATTTAATCCTCACAGTGAGTTTACATAGAAGGTACTACTTATATACCTTTTCTACAAAGAAGCAATTGAGGCACAGAAATGTTAAGCTGACTAAAGTCCCTTAGTAAGTGATACTATTCAGAGTCAAATGCAGGCAGTTTAGTTCACAGTCTATGCTCTCAACCATCCTAAGTGGAGTGGGAGCCCTTTAAAAACCACTCTCCCACCCGCTCCCCACTAACCAGTAGACCCTAGCACAGTGGTAAGTATTTCAGTAACTTCCCCTTAGAGAACAGTGGGCAATAGGATTGCCGCCTCATACCTGCCACCACCTGGCTATGTTATAGTGTAGGTTAGGGGCCACACTATAATATAGCCTGATTATGTCCCCTTACGGGTTTCATGGCCAAGGCCACTTTCGGGTGTAGACAACCGTTTTCTTCTCCTCACTGTCTTCCCGCTTCTGCAGTTCTGGGCAGATTTATTTCCTGTCATGCAGAAGACAACGAGCAGTCCCTTCTGCCAGGGTGTGTGAGCATGCGTGCTTACTCTCCGGTGATGACACATTCCAGGCTGTACCGGCTGGAGCTTTACTCAACTGAAAGTTCTTGAATCGGGCCTCTCCCATATCACCTTCAGTCAGGAAAGTGGACTCCAGAAACTGAGGGTGACAAAGCAGGTGAGTTTTAGGGTTTGGGGGTGTCTGTCCTGGGGTTGCTGGAGAAGTGGGGGTTACTGTTCTCACTGCCTTAGCTGGGGTGGGAAAAACAGATCTTTAGCTTCACTAGGGGGAATGTACATGGTAAATTATTGCCCTTCAATTTATTTAGAGTTCTTAGGAGGCAGGAGGAGATAGAAAGAGAAGAGATGGACCGCCTGGGGCCACATCAATTAAGTCGTGGGTAACAGGGATTTCTGCCCCAGTTAGTCCCCCAAGGTGTAGCACAGCTGAGCTTTTCCTCTTAGGGCCAGGCCTTTGGGGTTTGATTTACATTAAGCAGAGTTAGTGCTGGGAGTGTTTTGATTCCCATCTGGAAGTGGGTTGTGGCATTCTACTGTCATGAAGGCAAAGCCCACCCCCAAATACCACACAGAGACACCAAAGTTCTCAACTAGTCATTTACTGGTGGGGCTGGCCCGTCACTTCTGCACACCGCTTGCCTCCCTTTCGCAAAATTGAATCAGAGTGATTTATGCCAGATCAGAAGGAAAGAGGCTGCTTTTAGTTATTTCACTCCATGTGCCTCCTGCAGGGTGGCCAGCTGGTGAAACACCCATGTGGGCTGTTCATATTTTCAGATTGATTTGCAAAGGCTCCCACTGATGCAAATGTCATAGCTGGTCTGGCATTCAAAGGTTAAATTCCTTGATTCAGGTCAACTGTTTCATGCAAACCAAACCTGAAGACAGTCTGTACAGAACTCTGATTCTGAAATGAAGCAACGGGTCTCTTCACACAAAGAAAGCAGAACCTTCTGTTTACAGCGGTCACCTGTGAGGTTGACACTGATACTTTTCTTGCTCAGAACCATTTTGGAATGGCTCTGGAACTCTAGAACTTACCATACCTTGTTTGGCACTCCTGAGGAGGAGCAAAGATTTGGGGTTTTTTTTTGAAGGTGTATTTAATTTTTGAAGGTTGTCAAAAAAGAATTCAGAGCTGAGTCTGGTGAATCAGGCCAGTAACCAAGCTGGGTGATATCATTTAGAACTTGAAGCCAAAAGGCCTGATTATCAAGTAAGATATCTAATGTTTCTCCTGGACTAGCACCTTAGGCAAAAAAAAAACAGAGCTGTTTTAGGCAATCGCAGTTTCTCAAGGTGTTGCTAACAACTTGGAAGGGACAGCATTTACTTGGCTGAATCAGTTGTGAATAACTTGATCTTTTTTTTTTTTTAATGAGTCTTATTATTTAAAATATATGTATGTAAACACTCCTCCTCTTAAATAACCATGTGATTTTGTTGGCATGAGAGCTTATTAACTAGCACTGGGTTTTTGTGGTTCTGTTTTGTTGTTGTTGTTATTTTTTGTATTCATCATAGGGCATTAATTTATTTCAATAGACCTACCATTGCTCCTGAGTTTTCCTTGGCAGCAGTCCAGTTCCTGAATGTACTGCTGAGCAAGGAGCAAGTAGTTTATCATAACAAGGGGCCAGGATTAGTGCTGAGAGAAGCAGAGGGAGGTCGTGTCTGCCCTGCCAGTCTAGGCCAGCTGAGTCACAGAGAAGCTTTGGGCTTCTTTTCCATCCAGTGCAGTCTTTCAGGTGAGGTCATCTGCGCCATTCAGTTCATTTTATTGTGATTTCCTGTGCCCTAAATCTGCAGCGGGCATTGGGCTTGGCACCTGAGAAACTTTAAAGAGAACATAAGAGAATGCCACCCTGAAGTGACTAAGAAAAGGCCAGCACTAAGAAGGAGGTATGAATAAAATGGCTCCAAGTTTCCGCAGGGAAAGCGTCGACAGCAGAGACAGAAAAGGGGACCCAAAAGAAAGGCCTTCCGAGAAGCAGCCTGCAGAGGGTGGCGTTGGCAGGGTGGCTGGAGCCCAGGTTGGTGCAGAGTCTGCAGCCACCCACCCTTCCGCGGTGAGCTAAGTTCCCAACCAAGCCCTGACAGCTGGCCCGGTTCCATGGATGGGATTACAGCATTAGGTGAGAAGTTAATCACAAACATGAATCAGCCTTGTTGTTTCTTTCTCGGCCCAGCTCCCGAGCTCTGCAGGGGGGTGGGCAGGGCCCCTCGCCCCGATGGACAGGAAATCATACTGGGCGGAAACACGAAGCCAGCTATTTCTCACCGGGGCCAAGCTGTTACCTGTGTTTTGGAATTACAGGGGAATTTACTGTGTAACAGGAAGAGAATCCCCTTGGCGTGGCAGGCAGGAAGAACTGATTCACGGGCCAACTGGCTTGTTGGGTTACACCCAGGCTGTGAGCACTGGGCAGTTTTTCATCTCAGAGAGCCCCGCCCCGTCCCGCCCCAACTTGGCAGCCCCTCCTGGACCGAGCTGTGCCCGGGTCAGAAACCCGTTTTTGCTAAGGTTTCTCTTCTCTCTCCTTTCTCCCAGCCCTGGGTGGCCCGTTTATGTAGAAAGTCCAATTCTCACCCAAACCAGCAGAACTGGGTTAGGACCTGAGGTTCTGCCAAAACGCTTCCCTCCCTAACCCTCTTCTGGAATATCTGACACCCTCAGCTACCCTTATGGTCTTCACATTCTTACTGGTTCAGCTCTAGAGCATCCCACTTACCACCTAATATTTGTAGGGTGGCAATTTTGCTCTGGAACCCCCTTACCCTCTGCTTTCGCATTTGATAACTGACGCCCTTCTGTCTGGATGCTGACCCAATGGGACAGCCAGTCATTGAATGCTGTGCTTGGCTCAGAGTCATGCCATCATGAAATATTTTCCTCCCTTCTGAATTCTGTTTGCAAAATCCACACAGTAGCCAGCAGTTCCTTACAAAGAACAGGCATCAATGTCATCAGAGGAAAGTAACCCTCATCAGAATCTAAGTAAATCTCAGTAGGTAGCCAGGACTGCAAAGTATTTCATTTCCTTGTTTCTTTCATTTCTTTTTAAAACATTAGAGTTACTGCATGCAAGTTATTAATTAGAAAACACTAGTGACTTTGACTTCATAGGTCATTGCACAAGCCTACAAAAGTTCAAGAAATTCCATTTAGCTCTGGGTTTGAATGTCACATCTAGTTATGTAGCCAACACAGTCTGACTCCTTTTTCCTTCTGCCCCAAGTAAGACTCATCTGGGAAATAGGCAGTAGGGAGTGCTAGAACCAATACATTTTCTTACTGTTAAAACTTAAAGCAAGTCAATCCAGCTGCTGGAGTCGAAACACAAGTAGATTTCCACAGTTTGATCCAGAAGGGCGAATTTGCAAAGGGAGCTAGATGGTCCAGAGGGCAGTGACATGGGGAGCACACAGAAGAGACGGCAAAAAATATTCAAGGAGCTGTTCTCCCTTCCTAAGGAACAGAGCTGCCGCAGGAAAGGGTCAAGATAATGTGTGCGACCAGACACCAACATGTGTCCTTTCAACCTGCACAAACATACACCAGAGGTTATGCACACATGATACCCTCAAAGTCAAAATCACTTGTTATCAACAAAGCCCATAATCACATCTGGGCAGAGGCAGAAAGATCACATACAGACACATGCACACACACACCTGAGACATGGATAAACAAGCATGCTGTCCAAAGCTGTCACCTCTGTCTGTAACAGACAGCAGGGGCTTCTCTCAGGCCTCTCCTGGTGTCTTTCAAGGCTAATTGTTTTCTCAGACCTCTGCTTTGACTTTTGGTGCAAAGGAACATGTTAGCAGACCAGCTCAGGCCGGATTTTCTGGGACCATGGGGTTGGCATCCTTCAGTGGGAGGAGGGGTGCGGGGCCCAGGAGACCTGGTGAAGTGGGGTGGAGAGGGCTGCGGACCTGGGGAAGTTGGGGATAAACACTAACACTTTTCAAAATCTCTACGCCCCAGTGAGTGTAAGGCCAGACTCAGAAACAAATTCACAAAAAGTCCCATGAAGCTGGCAGGACAGTGCTATGGTTACCTCAGCCTCGGACTCTGTAGAGCACTGGGTGATGATAGTGGAGGACTTTCAATAGTTTTGAGTTTCTAGTTTCTATATAAGACTTGAAAACATACCCCTGGGTTACTGAGTCATGCTAGATAGATTCTTCCAAAACCCTGCAGCGTGGCCAACTTCTAAAGCAAATTGTTACTCCTGCCCGTCTGAAAGCCCCCAGAAGGGTGACCTGAAGGAATCCCTTCCTCCTCAGGGACAGTGATTCCAGCCCTGCTCAGCTCTCTTTCTAGGTAAATGAAAGATATGGAGGGTGGGGCGTGGGGGTCAGAGTTCTCTCGCTCTGGTTCAAGTGAAAAAGGAATTAGCCCTTTTATTCCAAAGGATAGATAAAAATACGCTAACGGACATTTACATTTAGAAAGTGGAAATAACTTTTACGAATTTTTCAGCCAGTTTTTCAAGTATTTCCCACTTAGGCACCAAGGATGTGTTCTGGACTTTAGACATAAAACACATTTAAGTGGCCCTCATTTAAAGTGAGCTAGACATACAGCCCCCCCCCCTCCCAGTGAAAGAGTCAGTGGTATATAGAACCAACGTGCTCTGACAACTCTTACTCGAGGATGGAGTAACTGGAGTGCTGTACACACAGTGCATGTTGGCAGCTTCTGTTACCAGCCATTCTGCCCAGTCAGCAACTGCCCAGGAGTGGGAGAGGAGCAACAGAGCACAGAAGGAATCGGAGGAATCCGGAGAGGCCAGAGTGCTTAACCACCACAGGTGTGCTCTGCTGCCAGTAACAGAAGGGGGATCTCAGAATTGAAAAAAAGTGTTCCCACATTTTCAATACAAAAGCAATCCATTAATGGGCCTATCCCTCCCAGAAGGCCTAGCACTTTCCTGATGCATTAGATGCAGCCTGAACAGCATGGAGCTCTGTCCTCATCCAAAATTTATAACACAATTAATCCATCCAGTGTGTGTCCCCAATTGGAAGAGACTTTAGGTGCATTTAAATGCTGAGGAGACAACTAGTTTAGAGGAAGAGAAGCTGAAGATACTGGAGAGAATGGAGGTGATCAGTGCAGACAGAATCCTGAAGAGGCAGGAAGCTGGATTCCAGAGAACAAGCCTGGAGAGTGGGGAAAGGCACTTTCCTCACTAGCTCAGGAGGTGAGGTGGAAAGCAGAAGCTCAGCTGCAATGGGGTTTGTACATTTGCTGATGTTTGCTGATGGAAATAAAGGAGTTTGAGCCTGCTCACCATCTCCTCCAATTCTGCACATTAGGCAAGAGTTGTCTTCTTTCACCTGAGTATTTTTGCAAGTGCAAAGCTTAGTGGAATTGGAGCTGGATGGCAGGGAAGGGAGAGAGATGATAATGGTCAGAGGTCGGGGTTGTGCAACAGTAATTCCCTTCTGATGTATGGACTAGTTTTTATTGTTTTTTGTTTTTGTTTGTTCCCCCCCCCCCCCCACACACACACTTCTTTTTTCTTTAGAGGTTTTAGAGTTAATCACAAAGGTTGGCAAACATCTTTGGATGTCATCTTTGTAGAGTGCCCAGAGAAGACAGGCCCAGCGGGTTCCGGGGTTAAGCTCCCAGGCCAGGAACATCTCTAGGGCCCATGGAGGAGCAATCAGCCTGAGCCTGGGTGTGATGCCTGGTGCTCAGTCAGGAAACATGCCCCGGGGAGCGGCTGCATAACACATATTGTGAAAATCTCCTTCAATGTGACTATGTAAATGATGCCCTTTTTCTGTCAGCCTAAAAATGAGATAGTACAGGCCCTGGCTGGGTAGCCTAGTTGGTTAGAGCATTGTCCTGATATGTGAAGGTTGCAGGTTCCATCCCCAGTCAGGGCACATATAAGAGTCAACCAATGGATGAATAAATAAGTGGAACAACAAATCAATCTCTCTCTCTCTTTCTTTCTTTCTAAAATCAATACATAAAAATGAAAATAAGATAGTACAATATCAGTTGGTTTTAAATGAGAGTTCCTACACTTGGCAAAGGTTTTTACAATCCTCCCAGCACAGAGCAATCACACAATAAACAATCATTGAATGAATAAATAAATTACTGTCTACAGGACGAGAAAGTAGCTATAAGGTATAGATGAGAAAATAATTCAGAAATGACTAGAAATCCATTGAAACAATGTATGTGTCCTCTCAACCCTTAGGGACAAAACTGTTAATTTTATATTTAAATTAAGGCTTTTAATCCCTAACACCCATCTGCTGTTAACATTTTGTTTCCATAGCCTTTCAGATATATTTTCTTTTTTATTCTGTATTTTTAAATTAAAATTTAATTTATTGTGTTTACATGGATTCAAGTGTCCCACTGAATATAACTCCCTCATCCCCATCCCTGTGTCCCTTTTTATACCCCCTTGTCCCCCCTCCCCTAACTACCTCCCCCTTCCCTCTAAAATTTGCTGTCCTGTTATCTGTATCTCTGTGTTATGTATATATAGTTTCACTAATCCCTTCACCTTCTCTGATCCCATCCCCTCATCCCCCTTCCCTCTGACTGCTGTCCTTCTTGTCCCTGTGACCCCGCCTCTGCCTCTATTCCGTTCCTCAGTTCACTTTGTTCATTAGATTCCATATGTAAGTGAGATCATATGATATTTTTCATTCTCTGCCTGGCTATTTCATTTACCATAATAATCTCCAGATATATCCATGCTGTCACAAAAGGTAAAATTTTCTTATTTTTCACAGCCACGTGGTATTCCATTGTGTATATGTACCACTGCTTTTTCATTCACTCGTCCACTGATGGACACTTGGGCTATTTCCAGATCTTGGCTATCGTAAACAATACTGCAATAAACATGAGGGTGCACTTCTTCTTTTGAATCAGTATTTGGTATTCTTAGGATATATTCCTAAAAGTGAGACAGGTGGGTCAAAAGGCAGTTCCATTTTTAATTTTTTGAGGAAACCCCATATAGTTCTCCACAGTGACTGCACAAGTCTGCATTCTCACCAGCAGTGCAAAAGGGTTCCCTTTATTCCACACCTTCGCCAGCACTTATTGTGTGTTGTTTCGTTAAATAGCACCATTCTGTCAGGTGTGAGGTGGTATCTCATTGTGGTTTTAATTTGCATTTCTCTGATAATTAATGACGTTGAACATTTTTTCATATACCTATTGGCCATCTGTATGTCTTCTTGGAGAAGTGTCTATTCAGTTCTTTTGCCCATTTTTAAATTGGGTTATTTACCTTCCTGGTGTTTAGTTTTAGAAGTTCTTTATAAATTTTTGTTATTAACCCCTTATCAGATGTATTGACGAATACGTTCTCCCATTGTGTGGGTTGTCTTTTCATTTTGTTCATGTGTCTTTTCCTGTGCAAAAGTTTTTTAGTTTGTTATAGTCCCATTTGTTCATCCTGTCCTTTATTTCACTTGCCCGTGGAGATAAATCAGCAAAAATATTGCTATGAGAGATATTGGAGAGCTTACTGCTTATCTTTTCTTCCAAGATGTTTATGATTTTGCAACTTATATTTAAGTCTTTTATCTACTTTGAGTTTATTTTTGTAAATGGTGATAGTTGGTGGTCTAGCTTTATTTTCTTTTTGCATATACCTGTCCAATTATCCCAACACCGTTTATTAAAGAGACCGTCTTTACTCCATTGTATGCTCTTACCTCCTTTGTCAAATATCAGTTGACCATAAAGGTTCGGGTTTATTTCTGGGCTCTCTGTTCTGTTCCATGTTGATATGTATGCCTGTCCTTATGCCAGTACCAAGCTGTTTTGAGTACAATGGCCTTGTAGTATAACTTGATATCAGGAAGTGTGATACCCCCCACTTTATTCTTCATTTTCAAGATTGCTGAGGCTATTCATGTTCTTTTTTGGTTCCATATAAATTTTTGGAATATTTGTTCTATATCTTTGAAGTATGCCATTGGTGTTTTAACAGGAAGTGCATTGAATTTATAGATTGCTTTGGGTAATATAGACATTTTAATGATGTTTATTCTTCCTTCCCATGTACACAGTACTGTATATGCTTCTACTTGTTTGTATCTTCCTTGATTTCTTTTATCAATGTTTTATAATTTTCTGAGTACAAGTCTTTTATCTCCTTGGTTAAATTTATTCCTAGGTACTTTACTTTCTTTGTTGCAATAGTGAAGGGGATTGTTTCCTTAATTTCTCTTTCAGACAGTTTATTGTTGGTGTAAAAAATGGCACTGATTTCTGAATATTAACTTTATACCCTGCCATGTTGCCAAAATCATTTATCAGGTCTAGTAGTATTTTGACTGAGACATCAGGATTTTCTATGTACAGTATCATGACATCATCAAATAATTATAGTTTTGCTTCTTCTTTTCCAATTTGGATGCCTTTTATCTCTTCTTGTTGTCTGATTGCTGTGGCTAGGGCTTCCAGAACTATGTTGAATAAGAGTGGTGAAAAGGGAAACCCCTGCCTTGTTTCTGATCTTAAGGGGATTGCTTTTAATTTTTGCCCATTGAGTATAATGTTGGCCGTGGATTTTTCATAGATGGCCTATATCATGTTGAAGTATGTTTTCTGTATTCCCACTTTGCTGAGAGTTTTTTATCACAAATAGCTGCTGGGTTTTATCAAATGCTTTTTCTGCATCTATTGATATTGTCATGTGATTTTTATCCTTCCTTTTGTTTATGTGATGAATCACATTTATCGATTTGTGAATATTGTACCAGTCTTGCCTCCCCAGAATAAATCCCACTTGATCATGATATATGATTTTTTTCATGTATTGCTGGATCTGGTTTGCTAATATTTTGTTGAGAATTTTATCATCTACGTTCATCAGGGATTTTGGCCTATAGTTTTCTTTCTTCGTAGTGTCTTTACCTGGTTTTGGAATGAGGATCATGCTTGCCTCATAAAAGGAGCTTGGAAGTCTTTTCTCTTCTTGAATTTTATGAAAGAGTTTGAGAAGGATAGGTGTTAGTTCTTTGAATATTTGGTAAAATTCACCTGTGAATCCATCTGGTCTAGGATTTTTGTTTGCTGAAAGTTTTTTGATAACTGTTTCAATTATATTTGTTGTAATCGGTGTGTTTAAGTTTTCTGATTTTTCCAGATTGAGCTTTGGTAGATTGTATGTTTTCAGGAATTTATCCATTTCACCTAGATTGTCCAATATTTTGGTATACAGATCTTCACAGTATTTTCTTACAATCCTTTGTATTTCTGCGGTGTCAATTGTTACTTACCCACTTCCATTTCCAATTTTATTTATTTGAATCCTCTCTCATTTTTTCTTGATGAGTCTAGTAAAAGGTCCATCAACATTGTTTAACTTTTCAATGAACCAGCTCTTGGTTTTATTGATCTTCTGTATTGTTTTTTAATCTCTATGTCATTTATTTCTGCTCTGATCTTTATTATTCCCTTTCTTCTACTTCCTCTGGGCTTTATTTGTTGCTCTTTTTCTAGTTCTTTAGATGCAAGGTTAAGTTGTTTATTTGAGCTTTTTCTTGCTTCTTAAGGTATGCCTGTAATGCTATGAACTTGCCTCTCAGGACTGCTTTTGCTGTGCCCCATAAATTTTGAGTTGTTGTATGTTCATTTTCATTTGTTTCAAAGGAATTTTTTATTTCTTCTTTGATATTTTTGTTAACCCATTTATTATTTAATAACATGCTATTTAGCCTCCAAGTGTTTGAATGATTTTCAGTTTTTCTACTGTAGTTAATTTCTAGTTTTATGCCATTGTGATTAGAGAAGATGCTTATATGATTTCAGTCTTCTTAAATTTATTGAGACTCATTTTGTGTCATAACATGTGGTCTATCTTAGAGAATGTACCATAAGCACTTAAAAAGAATGTATATTCTGCTGCTTTGAGGTGAAAGGTTCTAAAGACACCTTTTAAATCCAGTAGATCTAATGTGTCATTTAAGGCCACTGTTTTTGGTTAATTTTCTGTCTGGAGGATCTATCTATTGATGTTAGTGGGGTAATAGAATCCCCTACTATTATAGTATTGCTGTTGATCTTGCCCTTTTTGTCCATCAAAATCTGCTTTATATATTTAGGTGCTCCTATATCAGGTGCATAGATATTTACAATGGTTATATCCTCCTGTTGGATTGCTCCCTTTATCATTATGTAGTGACCTTCCTTATCCCTTACTATAGCCTTTGTTTTAAAGTCTATTTTGTCAGATATAAGTATTGCTACATCAGCTTTTTTTATCATTTCCATTTGCATGAAACATTTTTTTCTATCCCTTCACTTTCAGTCTATGTGTATCTTTTGTTCTGACATGGGTCTCTTGTAGACAGCATAGGTACAGGTCCTGTTTTCTTCTCCATGCAGCTACACTATGGGTTTTTTTGGAGCATTTAATCCATTTACATTTAAGGTTATTATTAATATATACTTGTTTATTGACACTTTATTCTTTAAATTTACAATCCTCTTTTTCTAGATTTTTTTCCCCTTTGCTCTTTTTTACATCAGGCCTCTTAACATTTCTTACAGTACTGGTTTGGTTGTAATGAATGCCTTGAGTTTGTTTTTTTTTTTGTCTGGGAAACTTTTTATCTCTCCCTTAATTTTAAATGATAGCCTTGCCAGATAAAAAACGTCTTGGTTGTAGATTCTCGTTTTGCATCACTTTGAATATTTTGTGCCAATCTCTTCTGGCCTCAAGTGTTTCTGCTGAGAAGTCATATGTCATCCTTATGATGGCTTCTCTGTAGATAATTAACTGCTTTTCTCTTGGAGCTTTTATCATTCTTTCTTTGTCTCTTAACTTTGGCACCTTAATTATGATGTGTCTTGGCATAGGCCTCCTTGGGTTCTTTTTCAATGGGACTCTGTGCTTCTTGAACTTGTGTGACTTTATTCTTAATCAATTTAGTGAAGATTTTAGCTATGATTTCTTCAAACAGGTTCTCTATCCCTTGTTCATTCTCTTCTCCTTCAGGAATCTCTATGATGTGGATATTATTTCTCTTCATGTTGTCACAGAGCTCTCTTAGAGTTTCCTCAGAATTTTTGAGCCTCTTTTCTTTTTGGTACACTGCTTCCATGCTTTTTTTATCTTGTCTTCTAAATCACTGATTCGATCCCCTGCTACACTGAGCCTGCAGTTAATTCCTTCTAGTGCAGTTTTCATTTCTGTTTTGTATTTGTCATTTTTGACTGGTTCTTTTTTTATTATTTCAATTTCTTTTTTGATGCTTGCTATTTTTTTATTTAGGTGTTGATTATGTACATCACTTGTTGCTCTAAGAATCTTGAGCATCCTAAAAATCATTGTTTTAAACTCTGCACCTAGTAGTTTGGTTCCTCCCATCTCAGTAAGTTATATTTCTGGGTATTTCTCCTGTTGATTCATTCATTTGGGTCACATTTCTTTGTCTACCCATTTTGTCTCTGTGTATTAGGTAGCACTATCTGACTTTGAAAAGTTTTGTGTGGTCTTTATGAAGAAGATGGGCTCAGTGATACTGTCCTCCAGGCCACTTGTTTTCCTAGTTCTAGGAATACTTCTTGAGGGTACTATTTTTCCTCTTGTTGTATGTGAGTATTAGATGCATTTGGTACTTTCATGGGTACAGTTATCCCTTCTGGCTGGCTGGCTCTAAGGATCAACCTTGATTATGTGTATTACATACTGTGTCTGTCCCGCTGGGCGTATTTATTCTCCACAGTGGTGTCTGCTAAACTCCACCTTTGGACTTGCTGCTTGTGTAGGTAGTTGAGTCTAGGGTAGATGCTGTCTGCCACTCACTACCAGTAGTGTTGGCTCTAGTTCTTCCTGGGTTTGTTTCAGCTATTGTTTGTAACCCGCTGAGGACTACCAGTCTGTAGCTACTGTACTTTTCTCTGTTTGTATCTGTGTTTTCTGTGTCTGGGTACTGTGGGAGGGGCCAACCTTTATATAAGGATCAGTTTACTTCTGCTTAGAGATGACAGCAGCTCTGTAAAAGCCACAAGGTCTGTAAGATTTGTTTCTACTTTTCAGCTGCTCGTCCTCCTCTTGCAGCTGCCTGGTCTTCCCATAGAGTCTTCTGTAGTAAGACTGTAGTGTGGGCTCAGATTGGCCTCACCCAACCAACCCCTCTCCTGGTTGCATGCTTGGTGGGTTTTGGCAGCTGAGGTTGTGAATACAATGTTTGTGGGACCCCCAACTTCAGGAGTCTCTTAGTCAGGAGCTTAGTAAAGGGAATGTGGCCCCTACTCCAGAGCTTAATCCGTTAGCCATTGCTAGAAACTCAAATTTTATTTCTCCCCAACAAGGTGAGCAGCAGATTCAGACTGAGTGTGGCTGACAGTACCCTCTGCAGAAGTTCTTTCAGCTGTTGAGACCCCTGTCTCAGGGAGGAAGACTGAGAGAGTCCTCTCCTAAGGATGACTATGCCCCTCCCGAAGGTGGCTGGCTAAGCCTCTTGACCAGATCCAACAATAAACTCACAGCAACCCACTCAATAAATGTCCATGCTCCAAGCCTCTCTCCTTTCCCCTGTGGAATCTAGCCCTGCAGGGCAGAATATCCAGTGCCCAGGCCAGCTGACTGTGAAGATCCGCCCTATCCAATGCACAGGAACCACTGTGCTGGTGCTGATCCCAGAGAGTAGAACTCACCTCAGCTAGGCCCTGTGTGAGGAGCTTTTCCTTAGGATTCCACTCTAGCAAGGGTTGTTAAGTCCTGAACCAATGCTTTCTGCAGCTAACCCCTGGATGTGCCAGCCCTGGGCCTCCCAAGCAGGGACTCAGCACAGACTAGTGGGAGACACTGCCCATGACTGTCCCTCAGCAACCTTCTTGGAGCTACAAGCAATCCAGAGTTTGTGACTGACTTTGCTGGGCCTAGGTGTACATGGATACCTAGCTGCACTCCTAGGCAGGCTTTTACCCACTCTGGGTCTGGGGGAAAGTCCGCTCAAATGGCCAAGGTTCCCTGAGTCCTGCCTCTTGCAGCCTCTGTCTGCTGGCTGCTTGTTGAGCTCAGCTGCTGAAAAAACTTCTGATAGAGTCTAGAGCAGTGGTTCTTAACCTTTTTTGAGGTACCGAACCCACCAGTTTCATATGCGCATTCACCAAACCCTTCTTTATTGATTAATAAAATATAATTTTTTTTCCAAATTTAGTTTTGCTGGTGCGAGACTAGAGTTGCTCAACTTGGCATTGCATATCATGCAGATAGGACGCTGACTCCCATCCCGTTCCGTGATACATGTGAATCCATGTTGTACATATTCGTCCAACCACTTTCTTCTTTTGCTCGACATATTTAGTATGGATTAAAATATTAAGAACGAAACCACACGACGTACAACTATGACAGCCGTTGACTACTGCACGCACTAAATTCCCCACAGCACTGGTTGGCCAAGCAGTGTAACGTGATCCTCTGCAGCAAGTGATGGCCAAGTGGAGCGTGTCATCACGACTTTACAAAACTGTGTCTTTTCCTCTGCGGCAGAGGCTTCTCCGAACCCCTGAGACCGACTCATCGAACCCCTAGGGTTTGATAGAACCCAGGTTAAGAACCACTGGTCTAGAGCCTGTGGCAGTTCAGAGATTAGGGAGGGTGGTGGGTGTGGCTCTGCCCCTAGGCCCCAGGTGTCAGTCTGTCCAGACTTTTTTCATAGACCTCAGTATGGTGAGGCCCCAGGAGTCTGGTGAGTGTGGCCTCTGAGACCCAGAGGTGTGGTCTGCCCCCACTATGGACTGTTTCATCTGAGTCTCTTGTGAGGTGGAAGCACCAGTCATAGACTTGGGAGAGTGTGGGGGGAGCTCCGGTCTCAATACCAGAAAACTGAGTCACTGATGCGCCCCCTGCTTCTTGGCCTCTCAGAACAACCCTTCGCCATCCCTGGGGTAGGAGAGATTCCTGCAGGCAAAGCAGCTGCTTTTCTCCAGGCTGATGCCACTCGGAGGGGATCGCTCCACCCAAGAACAATGGCGAATGCAGTACTAGAGAATGATTCAGCACAGGGGTTCCATTAGCGGTCCCCCACAGTGTCTCTCCCTGGGCCTCCAACTTTACACTCTTGTCCTGCAACTCCAGTCCTCTCAGCTCCCCCCTGCCAGAGCCTTGGGTAGGTGGCTGTGAATGAAATTTTCTGCACGGGTACTTTAAAATGAAGTCCATGTCCAAGAGGTGTGTCTTTTTTCTCACTGACAGAAACCCGGCTCTTTACACAGCTAAATGCTGTCTGGGAGCCTCTTCTAAGCTCTGGGGCTCTAGGCTGGGGCTCTGGGCCTGGGGTTGAGGACCCACGCCTCTCAGGGCAACCCCGCCGTAAGAGTCCCTCCAGGCTGCCGCTCGCTCCTGGGAGCGGGATAGCTCTTTCCACGTTTCCGCCCTTCCTACCAGTCTCAGTGTGGCTTCTTTGGTGATCCTTGGTTATATAGTCCTCTTAGTTTAGTCTAAAGTTGGTTTTTCAAGATGATTGTTTTTAAATTATGTTGTAATCCAATTTGGTCTTGGGAGGTGGCAGTTGGAACGTCCACCTACTCCATCGCCATCTTTTTTCTCCTCAGATATCTTTCCTCTGCATATATTCCTTTCTTCCTCCCACTTTATAGAAATGAAGTCAAACAGCACATCTTGTCCTGTGATTCACTTTTTTTCTCTTAGCAGTACATGATAGACATCTTTTTCCAATGTCAATAGATACCATTTCATTCCAATTCTAGGCAGTGATAGTGGATGTCATGGGTAGACATAAGATTGCCACATGAGGAAGTGTGGGATGCAAAGAGAAGGGGAGACCCTGGGGGAACACCTGCATTTAAAGCACAGGCAGAAGAAGAGGCAACAGGGAGATCAGAAAGTGGACCAAAAGAACTGAAGGGAAAGCATAGAAAAGTCATATTGCAGAAGAAAGGAAGGAGAAATTTTAAGAAGAAGGAAGTAGCCAACTGCCCAAATGCTGCTGAAAGGTTGAGGAACTCGAGGGCTGAGGAGTAAAATTTGGTTCAGCACAAGGGAAGTTACTTTATACTTTTCCGCTGCCCCTGGTTTCTCCTGTTATGAAATGAGAAAAGAGAGTCTTGTTCTGTCTACCATCAGGACTGACCATTCCTTGGCCTAAAGTGATGGTGTGAAGTTTGTGTTTTAAAAGGGAATTGGTTAGAATTGCATTTAGCTGTCTTTAACAGAACCCTAAACACAAAGTCCTAACCAAATGAGTTTTATTTTGCTCAGCTAAGAAAGTTTTTTTGCGAGAAATCAAGAACCGTTACAACTGTTCAAGGTAGCCATCAAGGACCCACACCACTTTTAGCAGCTTACTCTGCCATTCTTTTTTTTTTTTTTAATTTAGTGAGAGGAGGGGAGGCAGAGAGACAGATTCCCTCATGTGCCCTGACCAGGATCCACTCAGCAAGCCCACTAACAGGCAATCCTCTGCCCATCCGGGGTGTTGCTCTGTTGCTCGGCAACCAAGCTCTTCTTAGCACCTGAGGCAGAGGCCATAAAGCCATTCTCAGCACCTGGGACCAACTCACTCCAACTGAGCCATGGCTGTAGGAGAAGAAGAGAGAGAGAGAGAGAAGTGAAAGGGGGGAGGAGTGGAGAAGCAGATGGGCAATTCTGTGTGCCTTGACTGGGAATTGAACCCGAGACATCCACACCCAGGCTGACACACTACCACTGAGCTAACGGGCCAGGTCTCCACAATTCTTTAAGTGAGAATTTTATCCTCATGGTTGCCAGGTGACCGGTCTGCCTCCAGCCATCATGTTTGCATTCCAACCAAGAATAAGACCAAAAAAAGGGACATGCAAATTCCTATACTATCTGAATCTGTCCAATTTCATAGAAGACCCACTCTGTAGACTTTACTTACATGTGATTGGCCAGAACTGGGTGATATGGTGGTTTCTAGGTTTAGGAGAGTCTGAAGATGTGAGTACTGTCACCTGAGCACATTGCCAACTGTTTCTTCTCACAGGGAGTAAGAGAATGAATATTGGGGAAGCAATCAGCAATACCTTCTATAGGGTGAGTGTGAGAGAAAGGTTAGGCCTGAACATAATAGCTTGCAGCCTTCTTAGATTTATTACTTTTCATTGTGAGAGACAAAAATATTAAAGCAACCCACTTGATTCTAATTCTAACAGGAAGTAAAGAATAAATCACAGTCCTGGCCCGTTTTCCTCATAAAGCAGGGCAGTTAGAGGGATCAGTGTCAGCTAAACCACTGTGTTCCATCTCTTTCTGTTTTACTGACAGGGCTCTCATATATTTTTAAATTAAATTCCACCTTGCAAAAATAGTTGGAAAAATTCAAGTACAGCCAGTTGCTAGGAGACCTGAGGGGCTTTACTGAGTAAGCTGTTTGGTGCCTTCATGACTGAATTTCCCTCCCCTAATGACAGACATACCGGAAAGCTGTATAATCTGCAGCATTGCACAGAGGTGGCAGAAGGAGACACCCCACTGCCAAGTCCTGTGGGAAGAGCTGCTACCAGGTCTTTGGGGGCAGAAAGAGAAGCCAGGCTGCTGAGGTGGAGAGAAGGTTGTGTGAGCTTTCTCCATTAAGTGGCCACACTGCTAGAGCAGACCCATTTTCTGGGAGCTCTCTGCCCTCACCCAGTGAAGGTTTCCTCTCTGGAAGTCGGTCTCCAACCAGAGTGCTGCTGGGAGAAACAACCTGAAGGAGGCAGCCTGCCATTCCCCAGGCAATCTGTGGATTCCTGAATAGATTTGCTTTTCCTCCAAGCCCCCGCACCCCACATTGCTAGAATAATATCTTTGTTCACTAAACTGAGCACATGCCAGGTGCAGCTCATCTAACTGAGCAAGTGCTTTCTGGGCTGGGCCTGATGAGAGAAAGGCTGAGCAGGGCAAGGTGAGCTTGCCAACCCCCGGCTGCTAGAAGGGAAACCATATTATTGTAAAAGGACTATGTATGCCAGCCCATGGTCCGATACCAGGGAGAGGCAGCATGTTCGTTCCAACCCAGCTCCCTGTCTGGCACTCTCCAGCTGAAAAGGAGAGATGGCTCTGGGGAGATTCCACACTGTAATTCATCTAAGCAGGATAAACAGAGCTCCAATCCAGAGGATTTGGCCCTGAGCACAGGCACTTGGAATCTATGGGGGCAGCTCAGATGTCCCTGTGAAACATAGAAGAAAAGCCCCGAGTCAGGCGACATAAGATGCAGCCACACTGTGACACCAAAAAGCCATGGAACCTGAGGAAGTGACTTCACTCTCTTGTCTTGGTCTTTCATCTGTGACTGCTGTGCTTTGTAGAACCCTGAGGGATGCAAAGGTCTTTAAAGTTTCCACAGATATGTGAATTAAATTGCATTAAAATATTTTTCCAACTCTAAAAAATAGACACAATCAAATATTATTACATATGCTGATTTTTAACACACCGAAGACTGCCAACATGTTCATTATAATGCCATTTAAACACTTCTTTGTGAGTAAGCCTCAGATAAAGCATATCGCTAGGTTGCAAGGGAAGTTATCTTAAAAAAAAAATTAACCATATACAACTGCTTATCTGAATGAAGATTTCTTTTTCCCTCAATATTTTGCAACCATTTCAGAAATAAACTGGACACAGACAGATCTGACTGCTCTTATCCATCTAACTTTAATTTGGGGGATCAAAGCAACCTTCTTACACTCTTTGCTTAACCTACGATTTAACTTTATTTTAACTGCAAAATTCATTTTTCATACTAGTTAAAATACTACTTTGTCTCATTTTTATGTGTAGGTGTTCTAATAAGGTATTTTACTGAATAGTTTGAAAACTGTTAAAACAGAGATGGCTGGGGCCTCAGCTATTGCTTCCTATGTTCTGGTGATTGAATGCCCTCCTGTGGGTCAGACAGTCACAAAGACAGGACTTCACAGGGAATGGACAACAGTGGGCAGAGGAGGTGGTCATGAAACCTAGCACCTATCAAGTGCTCAGTAAATTTGTTCACTGTCAGAGCAGAGCCTTGGAAGGGGGTGTAGGTCAAGTCTAAATTGCTGAAGGTTCAGAAACCCACACGTGGACAGAGACAAGAATGTGGCATTGCCACATTACAAGGTCTTCAGACTGGTTGCTGCAAAGTGGTTATGGGGCAAGAAGCCCCGTAGGAGAAAAGAACAAAAACTTTGGGACTTCCTCCCAGGAAAATCTCCCAGCTGATAAAGCTTGTTCTATAATCCTTTCTGATGATTTCAGAAAAATTGTTTAGGATCACAGGCAGAGATGCCACCTGCTTGGTCAGGAGAGCCTGATTACCTGCTGCCCGGGAGGTTGATTCTCTTCCCCTGGGAACTGGAAAGAGCAGGTATAATCTCCCATCACTGGCTGTTCATTCACACAGCTTTGAGTTGAGACCATGGTTCTTATACTATATGAGAAACACCTAGAGAGCTTGTTAACATAGATCCTTGGGCCCCTGATTCATTCAGTAAGTTCACCATAAGGCCTGAGAATTTTCATTTCTCACAAGCTTTCAAGTGAGACTAAAGCTGCTGGTCCCCAAACAGCACCAAGAAACACTAACTTGAATATTGATGGGACATATATGTATATAATGCATCCTCAGCACCATACAAGGGGCCACAGAAGAAAGCGAGAGAAATGCTTGATAGAATAAGGGGAATAGGATGCCTTCCTTCATGATCAATGGGTGGCAGAGCCTAAAGGGAAACCTTCAATCAGGATCCACAGGGCAGAGGCGGGAAATCCCAGGACACAGAGAAATAAGGCAGGTCTTAGCCTCTGACCTATATTCTAACAACTGTCTATGCCAGAGACAAAATGAAGATGAAAATAAAGGTCAGGTCAAGAGCAAGCCCCTGTGAAAATGAGCATGAAAACTGAAGGAAAAACTAAAAGTGGTCATAAAACATTCCCAAAGATGGGGCTAACGGGATGTGATTACTGAGCAGTGTGATGAGGCAGTTTCCTGAAAGTTCTGTTGGAAGAGTGTCCAGGTGATTCCAAGAGCAAATCTTAACCAACAGTTGCAAACAGAGCCAGAATAATTTGTCTGTTCACTGACCATTTGCTCTTTATTTCTTTACACTTCACTACTTATATCCACAGTGAACACCTTTCTTTGGTCAAAAAGGTGCCATGATGTCACTTTGTCCCTATCATGGGTATAAAAAGGTATGCTACACCTGAACAGGCCATCTAAACAGTTGTCATCCTTTGATGTGGTGGCTGAGGAAGTAAGGTCCCAGGATGAACCTTGGCCAACATGGTGGTGAATGTAGCTCTGTTATTTTCTTAATTTGCTGTTAAAGTCTCATACTAAATCTTTTCAAAGAGACAAACAGATGTCCTGCAGTGCGAGGTGTTGTGTGTCATGGCTTCATTTGGGGAAATCATATGATTCACTTATATAAATTTATTAAAATAGTTTTTTTTCTTTCATAATTTAGCCACAAGCATTAATTAAAGCATCAAAGAATATAAATAATATGTATTTGGTGCCTGACCTGTGGTGGTGCAGTGGATAAAGTGTCAACCTGGAATGCTGAGGTCGCCAGTTTGAAACCCTGGGCTTGCCTGGTCAAGGCACATTTGGGAGTTGATGATTCCTGCTTCCCCTTACCCCCTTCTCTTTCTCTCCCTCTTCTCTAAAATGAATAAAAAATTTAAAAATTAAAGGAATATGTATTTGGACCTATAAAATTTTCATAATCAGCCCTGGCCGGTTGGCTCAGTGGTAGAGCATTGTCTCAGCATGTAGATGTCCTGGGTTCGATTCCCAGTCAAGGCACACAGGAGAAGTGTCCATCTGCTTCTTCACCCCTCCCCATCTCGCTTTTCTCTCTCTCTCTTCCTCCCTCCTCCTCTCCCTTTCCCCCACTTTTTCCTCCTCCTCCCCTCCTGCAGCCATGGCTCAATTGGAATGAATTGGCCCCAGGTGCTGAGGATGGCTACATAACCTCCACCTCAGATGCTAAAATATTACTACAGTTGCAACAAAGTAAGGGACCCAGAGGGCAGAGCATCAAGCCCTAGTGGGCTTGCCAGGTGGATCCTGGTCGGGGCGCATGCAGGAGTCTATCTCTGTCTCCCCTCCTCTCACTAAATTAAATAAATAAATAAATAACTTCATAATCAACCAAAGCAAAAAAAAAAAAAAGAGCATTTGAAACTTTAAAAATACATTTTTTAAATGACCATATTGGAATTAAACATTTTTCTTTAGCAAAGTTGTATTCTAAAAAGGCAAACAAAAGCTAAGACATAAACCAAATTGCTTTTAAGAATTATCCTGTGACAAGGTTATTTACTTTACTTGGAAGAATCAACCTAGAATGTATATGTGCTGAGTGACTCATATTTATATGTGGTAGAGATAGTCTTCAACATTAAAAAAAATTACAAGAACTTTTTTTAAAGTCAGTGTTAAAAATTAATATATTTTCTCATAGAAAAAATTGTACCTGGTGGAAAGTGTGCAGGATGGGTGCACACCAGGCTGCACAGCCCATGAGTAGGTTGAATAACAGGATAAAGGGTGCTAGAACCTGATCTCATGAACAGGGACTGTGGGGAAAGGGTGGCTAAGCAGAGGAAGGAACCCCTTCCTCCTTCTCTGCTGCCTGAGTATTGGAAATGACCTATTTAATTTTTTCAAATGATCATTTTTGTGGGGCATTTTACATGCCAGACATTATGCTAGTAGGCCAAGGGATATAATAAACAAGACTGAAAGACCCCTGCCCTCATCTACCCCTGGGAAGGATAGATGATTTAATGAAGAATTCCAAGTGAGTGGAAGCTTCCAAAATCATCGGAGTACCTGACTCAGGTTACTTGAGGTTTTGAGGAAGGCTTCCCAGAAGAGACATCTAACCTGAGACCTAGAGGGTAAGTAACAAACAGATGAAGGGATTAGAGGGTCAAGAAGCACTCTCCAAGCAGAGGACTCTGCATGAACAGAGTCTACCGTACATGAGTCATCAGGCTGGTGGGGTGGGTTCCATTTTGGAAATGTTGACTGACATGTCTGTGAGATGTATTTGTCCTGTAGACAGTTGGGTATGGGGCATGCATCTCAGAAGGGTGGTTTGAACATGGGAATCATGAATGTGTGGACAGTGAGAGGGGACCAAGTCACCACTGGAGAGTAGGACTGAAGAAACCAAGAAAAAGAATCCAGAAAGCAGAAAGAGGTCACCAGAGTCAAGGGCTTTGTGGGGAGGTCATATAAGCCAATGTTGGGCAGATAAAATATATTATGCTCACTTTGTTAAAGATGGCGCTGCCCACATGGAGACCCGTCACCCAGGTGATATTATTTGCACTTACGCTTGGGATGGGTGTGGGGGAAAGACTAATGTAAGCAGGCCAGGTCGTTATGGCCTAAGGCTTGGTTTTAAGAGTAAGCTTTTCCCCACACCCTTGACTGATTGGATGATGTAGGGTGGTGCACTCTCCTGAGGAATCCCATTATGCCTCAGATGGGTGACTTTGTATCAGAGACTTTCTTGCTTGTAGATTGGATTAAGGGTTTGGATTTCTACATTATAAAGTGGGGTAGACCAGGAGCTTGCGCTCTTGGTTCCTGAGGTATTAGAGAGGAGAGCAGAGTAAGGCCACGGAAAGAGGCCAGGAGAAGGAGTCAAGATGGTGGAGTGCTGAGGAAGAAGCCAGTTTGTGCAGAGTTTATGTAGAGAGAAGGAGAGGGGAAACAGAGGTGAATGAGTCTGGTGAGCTAGAAAGCTTTGATTCTAGGAAACTCAGATAAGTGAGTAGCTTTGTGAGCACTGAATGAGTGGGTTTTGGAGCCCAGTGTGTGTTTTTGCTTGCCCGCTGGGTGCAAGCTAGAACTAAAGCTGATGGCTCACCAGTTCTTGGCTCCATTGTTTCATTACCGACTGTTCGAATCTAATGCGAACCAGCACAGGTCAGGCTGCTGTGATGGTGGCCCTGGCTACTGGCTTTACAGCTAAGAACTGAAGTTTCCATTGCATTTTGTCACAAGGTTGCTGTTAATTTGGGCAAGAGTGGTTTCCTAGAGAAGAGGAGAGCAGAAGATAATGGAAGGGTGGAGGACAGAGTGGAAAGTGAGGACATGGCAAGTAAGGGGTACAGGCTACTCTTCCTGGAAGTCTGGCTGAGAGAGAGCAAAGCTGGAGTGCAGTGTGAGTTTAGGGAGAGTGTTTTTTGTCTGTTTAGACGGCAAGCAGATGAAAGGAGCTAGGGAGAGAGGTTGAAGATTCTGGCAACAGAGAGGGAAGGAGCCAAAGTAAGGTGCTGGGGAGAGGTGGGATCCAGCAGGCAAAGGACTTGGCCCCAGGGGGAAGGACAGACTGGGATTGCTGGCAGAGCTGGTGGGGTTGATGGAGGAAAGCCAAGTAGGAGAGAAGAAGGAGGATTACTGGTTTGAAGAGGATGGAGGGCTGCTGCCCTGCTGTGGCTCCACAAACAACCTCTGTGCCTCTTGCCTCAGCCCCCAGGGTCAAAGTGCTGCCCGCCCAGCTACCTTGATCCTCAAGCCGCATCCTCCCATTCCTACCTGCCACTTAGCTCCCTTTTTAGATCAGCAAAATGGTTATTTCTCATTCTCTCTGATTAGGCGTTAGAAGGGAAGCAATGTAAGCAAACAGGTTTATGCTCAAGTCTGGAGAAAGGGTGGTTCCTAAGCTTATTTGAGACATTTGCATTTCTGTGGAAAGGATCTTGTTTACCTAGAATCTGGAATTCAAGGATTTTCCAGCAGAGGAACAGAGGAGAATGAATAGTTTTAGGCAGTGGGCCAGGATAACTATCTGAGGCCTGACTCCAAGGGTACCCTGTACCCACAAAGTGATCCAAAGGACAAAAGCCAAGGAAACAGAAAGGTCTGCCGAGGAGATAGTGTGAAGCCAACTTCATAGTGTGGGTGGAACCAGATGCCCTAAGCAAATTCCAGCAGGCCCAACAGCTCTACCTCTCCCAGACACTGGAATGGCCCAGAATCTACAATTCAGGCTCCTGAAACAACCTATATAATTAAACTTGACAGCCAAGGTGAGCCTGACCTCTGCACAGCATACCAGCTTCCACCGTGTTAAAGTCACATTAGGTGGCACACATAAGGTATAAAGCAAACATTACTGACAACCAGAATTGACCTTGCATCATCACCAGTGTCCACTGCTGGTGATGGTAACAATTTGCAATAGGTCGGCACTAAAGACCAGTTTATTTTGTCATCTGTCACTGCAGCCTGGGGTACTGAAACTGTTCAAATATGTTTAGGCTGGAAAAATCTTTAAACCTATCTGAATACAAAATGTGTGGGAGTATGTGTGTACTCCCTGGTCCTCCAGGTCAGGCTGCACCAGCACACATAGGAACTCTACCATAACAGCCCTGAAGTCCATCAGCTCATGAGCTCAGGCTCAAAGTTAAAGATTATTGCATTTTGAATTCAAAAAAGACCTTTTTTAAAATTTTTGTTGTTGTTGTTGTTTGTTTTACGTTAAAGAAAAGCAGGCTCATTGTAGGGAGTTTAGAAAACACAAAAGGCCCAAATACAAAATTTACCTTGTAATCCCAATTCCCAAGGATAGTTACTGGAGTCTATTTTGACCCATTTTATTTTAGTGTTTAACTTCTGTCTCTGTCTTTCTCACTTGTTAGCGATCATATCACTGCATAATTGTGTACCCTGCCTTTTTCATTAACTGAATCAGAAAATGTCAAAGCAGTACCAGGACCTTTATATTTCCACATTTTCTCCTTTATTTCTGTTTGCATCTTTCTCTCCTCCTTTGCCAATATTTCTTTATTTTGGTGTATTTCCATTTTTATCTAAGTTCAATTCAAGATGTAAAACAGTTTATGCTTTTTGAATTTTATTTCCTCCCTACACTTATTAAAATAGGCCAGTAAAAAGAGTTTTTCAGCTTATGATCGATCCACCTCCAACTATATAACTGGTTCAATTTCAAGCCATGGGGTAATGATCTGCCACCATATGTGGATTATAACTTGAGGTTTGCATAAAAATGTGTCTTAGATTAGCTGACTATGCCACAGTCCTGGGTAACTGGTTTGTTTTTAGAAAGTTAAACGCCTTTTTCTTGGTGCAGTCAGTAGAGCTTTCTGATGAAGGCAAATAAAACAAACAATTAGGGATGTGACTTCAGGTGTGGGCTTCCCCCGACAGACGTGTGCTCTGTGTTCAAGATTTCCTACAAGAGAGGCACGCTGCCTTGGGAAGCAATTATCTTATTTATGCCCACACTTGTCTGGGGAGCTGAGGTCAGCCGCAAAGCCATTGGAAAAAAGGAGCTGTCTGCCATAGAAAGCAGTTTCTTGTGTGTGGAGGGGGGGCAGTTTGAACAACTTTGCTTTTAAATTGAGTGACCTCTGGAGACCAGAGACTGTGTAGGTTAAACACAGAGCCGCCTCAGGACTCAGCTGCCCCTCTCCCTTCAAATAATTCTCATTTCAAAACAAAAACAAAAACAGAAATACTTAAAACTTTCCTCTCCAAAGCCAGTGCCCTCCCCCTCACCTCAAACTATCTGTTACCGCTTTTGCTTGGATTATTTTCATTTGGGTTGTGTTTTTCTGACCGAAGGCCAGACCCTTGTCTTTGTGTATTTGTAAAGTGCCATGTCTACTTACTAGTCTTTAGAAATTATGGACAAAAACAGGAATGCAAGAGAAGCTGGCAGCTAAAACCTTGCAGCTCCTCTGAGCTGATGCTCTGCCCAAGAGCCAGAATGGAATATTTTTATACAGCAATATTGAAACATTCTAATCCCAAGAAACTAAATTAAGTCTACATCAGCCGAATATAAAACAGTGCCCCAAATTGGCACAGTGTCTGCCACTAGCATGGATCGCCATGATGCCACAGTAATGAGCTGTTGCTTTGTGGTCAGTACAAAAGTGAGCAGATGCTTTTCAGTGAGTAAGCCTCACGACAATTTCATGACAGCAGTGTTTGAGTTTAGACTTCGAGCTGTCCTTTTCTGTGCCAACCTCCTGGAGATCCAGAAGTTCCTTAGGATCGTTTCTTGGTTTTTGGATAAGATCAAGTGCAGAAGTTCCTTAGGCATGATGGTTTTCATCTTATGACATGTATCTGGCTGTGCTCAACTTGCAGAATTTAGGAACCACAGGAAAGAGAGCCCATCTGGAGAGAGACAGAAATGTGAATGTTTGGATTCAGCCAAGAGGAGCTATGAGGCCAAGTTAGCATAAGAGGAAGCAAAATGAAGGCAAAGTAGACAAAGCAGAAATCCTCCCTTCCTCCCTCCCTCTCCTCGTCCCCCTCCCCTCTCCCTACTCCTTCTCTCCCCCTTCTTTTCTCTCTCCCATTCTTGGGCTTGGGCATAAAAGATAGGTTCTGTAAAATCCTTCTTTCTTAGAAATGTATTTCTTAGTTTTATAGAAATGGGTATATTAGATGTTCCAATCACTTTATAATATACTTATGGACTAAAAGATATAAGTGCTGTATAAAATCAGCCACAGTGACCAAGACATGGAAACACCAAAGTGTCCCTCAATAGAGGATTGGGTAAAGAAGATGGGGTACATATATACAATGGAATACTACTCCGCCACAAGAAACTATGATATATTGCCATTCACAATAACATGGATGTACCTTGAGAACATTATGCTAAGTAAAATAAGTAAATCAGAAAAAGTTAAGAACTATATGATTTCACACATAGGTGGAATATAAAAATGAGACTCATAGACAAAAGTGAAGTGGTTACCAGAGGGAGGGGGGTAAGAAAAAAGGGAGGGGAATAAAGAGGGACAAGTATATAGCAATGGAAAATGATTTGACTTTGGGTGGTAGGCACATAACACAACAGTTTAAATCAGGGGTCCCCAAACTTTTTTCACAGGGGGCCAGTTCACTGTCCCTCAAACCGTTGGAGGGCCAGAATATAAAAAATCTATGAACAAATCCCTATGCACACTACACATATCTTATTTTAAAGTAAAAAACCAATACAGGAACAAATACAATATTTAAAATAAAGAACAAGTAAATTTAAACCAACAAACTGACCAGTATTTCAATGGGAACTATGGGTGCAGATGCATCCTGTGCTCCTTTCACTGACCACCAATGAAAGAGGTGCCCCTTCCGGAAGTACAGCGGGGGTTGGATAAATGGCCTCAGGGGGCCGCATGCTGCGGGCTGTAGTTTGGGGACCCCTGGTTTAAATACTATAGAGATGTTTACCTGATACTTGTGCAGTCTTATTAACCAATGTCAGCCCATTAAATTTAATTCCCAAATAAAAAATAAAAATTAGCCACTAATATTAAAGTAGCATATCTGCCTTTACTGTTTGTCATTAGCTTGAATAGAAAGGCCTCCCCTTCACTTTAACTGTAGACATCACTTCAAAAAGACAGAAATAGGTCCTGACCAGTTGGGTCAGTAGTAGAGCATTGGCCTGGTAGTGTGGAAGTCCTGGGTTAGATTGCCAGTCAGGGCACACAGAAGAAGCAACCGTCTGCTTCTCTATCCCTCCCCCTCCCTTCTCTCTCTCTCTCTCTCTCTCTCTCTCTCTCTCTCTCTCTCTCTCTCTCTCTCTTCTCCTCCCACAGCCATGGCTTAGTTGAAGCAAGTTGGCCCTGGGAACTGAGGATGGCTCCATGGCCTAGCCTCAGGTGCTAAAATAGCTCAGTTGCCAAGCAACGGAGCAACAGCCCCAGATGGGCAGAGCATCGCCTGGTTGGGGGCTTGCTGAGTGGATCCTGGTCAGGGCTTGTGTGGGAGTCTGTTACTCTGCCTCGCCACTTCTCACTTAAGAAAAAATAAAAAAGACAGAAAGAACTCAAAAATAATATTTGAGATCTTAATGCCATCCAAGTCTAGAAAGTAATTGATATGTGAGATATGGGCTGGACAGCAGAACAGATCTTGGAAGGGTTTGCAGCTAAATGACTTCTCCTCCGGAGACAGAGATGGCCTTCGAGTCTGCAGGGAAGCAGAGCAGCCTCACAAAACTCCTGCAGCTGAACTGACCTAAAGTGAGCTGGCCACCCCTGGGAAGCTTAAGTCACCAGAAAGCTAGACCAGGCCAGGTAAGGTGCAACTTTAAGTTGGAAGCAGAAGTGTTGAATTTAATGAGCGAGGCAGCAGTGGAGCTCATTGTAGCAGAACTCAAATGAAACCATCCCACATGGAGCTCTGCTGTCCTGTTCTTTAAAACAGCTCTGGAAAATCATAGGCAGAGCCCAGTCAGAATATAAACTTTTAAATTCTATTGTTCATTTTAAGATCAATAAATGAAATATTTAACAACATGCAAACCTCCCAAAAATAAGGTTTGGAAACTTATAGTAAAGCTTTCATCACGAATTTTGTTCCAAATGGACAATGTCAAAGAAAAGCAGTTAAAATACATGTTTTAGAACAATTGTGACTATTATAAGAGGGTTTTTTATGAGAAACATTGTTCAATGTAGTCTCGTTTCATTTCTTAAAATAGACAAATAACAGAATGATTCACAGATGTTAATTTATGAGGAAAATAGTGAACTATATAAACTGAAATGTATTTGAAGGAAGAGTAGAGGCCCTCACTAGAAACCATTTCATAAAAAGCACCTCCTTCTCCCTTACTTTCCAGGAAATTTCAGGTCCAGGCTGGACTCCCAGCACATGGGCCGCTGCACACAGGCACAGCACTGGCAGCCTGGGGGTCCAGGGTAAAGCTCCCTGACAGAAATGAGCCCAAGGAAGGCAGGTTCTCTGAGGTGGCAGCTCTCAATAGTTGGTTCACATCAGAATCACCTGAAACTCCATTAATGCAGATCCCCAGGCCCCATATCTAGATAATGAGATTGACTACATCTGGGATGGAGCACAGAAATGTGCATGTCAACCCTGCATTACAGGTCACCATGCTACAGGTGGGACACAACCACACTTTGGAAACAATGCTGGAGTCATTTTCCCACTGTCATAATCCTGCCTGCAGTTGCCCGTTGTTTTATCCAGTCCATGCAGTGGGCTGTATTAATACCTGATGGAGTCTTTATGCCCCCATTTTGGGAGCACAAAAGGATTAATTAGAAATGACCAAGCCTACATTATGGACTGAGACCGTAAACTGTTTACTGTAGGCAGGCTGCCATTAAATAGACAGTGTGGTTCTGGAAATACACCTAATTCCTTCTATATTGTATATATTATTGTTAAAAGATTCACTGCCCCTTCTGACTCGGCCCTACCCTAGTGGTTGTCCTGGAAAGATTGAACTTCCTGCCCCATTGCAAGCAGCTTGGCCATGTGACTTGTTTTGGCCAATGAAGTGTGGTGGGAAGTGGTGGTGCCACTGTGAGCAGCAGCTTTAATAGCCAGGGTGTGGTTCTGCCCTCTCTCTTCCCTCTGCATGCTAGCCGCTGTCCCAGAGGGAAACTGCTCCTCTTGTCTGTGCCCCGCTGGGGAGGACAGGTAGGACAGGCGCGGCACAACCTGAAGCGGACTGGTTGCCGGAGTAAGAAATAAGCCTGGGCTGCTGGAAGTCCCGGGACGGTCAAGTGGTCTGTTGCTGCCGCAGGACTTAGCAAAACCAGCCGCTGCTATAGCTTCTCATTAGTACCGGTGGAATTCTAAGCCAGGCATGGCTAAGGAAAATGCCTTAGCCTGATTCTGTCTGGAATTTTCTTTGGTAATATGAATTCTTTTGTGTTCCACACCAGTATGTATGTACTTCTTCTAAATGGCGTGTTTAATATTAACTGCAGAAAATTATGAGTTGTCTTGTAAATGCTCGAAGTTCAGAGTCAAAATACCAAAACTTCATCAGCTATATATCTATAATTTAATTCTTAATTGCATAGAACTTAGGAAATTCCCTCCACTTCCAGTAAACTCTGCAGAGTGGCTAGCACCAGTGACTGATTAGCAGGGCCCCAATCTATATGTGTTGTGCTGTAGCTTCTTGTCCAACTTTCTGCTCCAAACATGTTGTGATCTTAGTGTCTCCATGGAGATATGGTGCTGAAAAAATGGTGTTTATTTGCCTCTATTCTATGGTAAGAGAAAAAAAGTTCCACTTGAGACCAAGCGTTTAGAGCATCAACATGGGCCCTGTAATATTTCCTGTACAACATTACCAAAATCTTAGTGGGAACTGGGGTTCAATTGTTTAACCATTCCATGTTCCTAACTGTGTTAAGCCAGGATCCTTACTATGTCAGTGGTCATTATCACAACACCCTGTTTGTTGAGACAGGTGGGAGAGAAAGAGCTGGGTTGTTCCTAGCTCACTGAGAATTTCCCAGAACTCACAACCCATTTGGCTCCAGAGCCCTGGTAATAAGTGACCCACTTTTCTGTTCATTACACCTAGACTTTTGCCATGTCAACTTGCAAGTTTTTTTATAATGCCTTGGGCTAATACCCTGGAACTAGCTGAAGCACAGACAAAGGAATTTATTCAAAAACAGTGGTTTGCAGGTTGGCCTTGGAAAGGCCTGAGAGCAGGAAGCAGAGAATCAATGGGAGCCAGCCCAAGTTCTCACTCTCCAGATCTCTCTGCAAGCCTTGGTCTTCATGGTCCCCTGTTCCTCAGTCTCCAGGATGGGCTAAAACTGCCCACAGCTCTGGAGTTCACAAGTTACAACTCCAGCCTCAAGTACGGAAGTCTCCATCCCATGATCATCAATTCAACAAATATTTATTGAACACTTTCTATGTTCCAGGCACTGTTGTGCTTGGGATACAGGAGGAAATGAAGTCTGTAGGATGGGAGATGGAAGTTGGAATTATGTCCCATAAATATGGATGCCAAGGGCCCAACTCTATAAATCTCATCAGGGACCTTAGTAAAAAGGGTCTTCTTTAGCTGGGCCAACACCCCAGAAGGTGACACTTGCACAACTGAAAAAATGCCAAGCAGGAAAATTCTACCTTTTTAGCTCACCCACTTGGGCATGATCTCATGCAGCATTTTTCATTTAAGTTTCATCAGGTGCATTACAGGCCTAATGTTATCATTCCTCATTAATTCTCTTTACCCAGAGCCAGTTTGGTGACTCATGCTATTTATTCACTTTATGTTACAGAAGAACAAAAGACAAAAAAAAAACCACTAAAAAAAAAAGGGCAGTAAAAGAAAGGAGTTAACTGTGAAGGCAGTGTTGCTTGGGCACCATTCCTAAGAATTCCTTTAAAACTGCACGTTCTCAAAATATAGTCAGATAAACACAAGAGTTCACTCAGGAGGAAATGAATAGTTTTCTCACAACTTTTCTCAAAGTTGTCTTGCCCAAAGCTAACCTATTCCTGAGATATTCTGTTCAACTCCTGGAGGAGAGATGGAGGTGGATGTCGTTGTTTAAGGAGGCAGTGAGCCACCATTCTAAACCTTTCTCCTGCTCTTCTCAAGCACACAGTAGGGCTCCAGTCAAGCACTTATATGCTGTGGTATGAAGGGCTATCATACGCATTTGATTTTGACATTGGCATCATGAGAACAACCAAACACAGACCCTGACTGGAGCTGCTCAGTTCTAACCCTGCTGGGGAGACAGCACAGCCGAGAGGCACACTGGAACCAGGAGTAGGAGTAGAAATTAAGTATTTTCCTGAGCCTGCTACAGAAGTTGCTAAGTCCTGGAGACTCATTTATTGGAATGTGCTGTAACTTCATTCCATAAAGGGAAGTTCCATTTAGGGAAAGAAAAAGGGTACAAGTGGTAAATATTTATCCAGTAATAAGTAAGGGTTGCTGACCCCATGTGCCCACAGACAGACATTAAGCCAGCAGCACCCAGAATGCCTCTTTGCCATAGAAGGTACTTCATGGAGCATAAGATGAATGATTTCTAAAGAAGGAAGGGGGAAATTTAAGTGAAGTGATGACCCAAGCAAAGAACTGGAGGGAAGAATTCACATAAATTGTTGGAAGGGCTGCAAGTTATTTCTGGCTCTGTTGTGAGGCAGGGAGTGTGAGGATTGAGGCTGGCAGGGGTGGACAGTGTAAGTTTAAGAAACTTGACTTTGGGCCCTGGCCAGTTGGCTTAGCAGTAGAGTATTGGTCTGGCATGTGGATGTCCCAGGTTTGATTTCCGGCCAGAACACACAGAAGTGCCCATCTGCTTCTCCATCCTTCCCCCTCTCCTTTCTCTCTATCTCTCTCTTTCCCTCCCGCAGCCAAGGCTCCATTGGAGCAAAGTTGGCCCAGGCGGCTGAAGATGGTTCTATGGCTTCTGCCTCTGGCACTAGAATAGCTCCAGTTACAACAGAACAATGCCCCCTAGTGGGCATGCTGGGAGGATCCCGGTTGGGCGCATGCAGGGCTCTGTAGTCTGCCTCCCCACTTCTCACTTCAGAAAAATTAAAAAAAAAAAAAAAAACAGAAAAAAAAAAACTTGACTTTGTGGGTGGGTTTGCGGAGCCATAGGATGGTCTGATTTGAATTTTGGCTGTTGTTGGGAGACAGTTCCCCCTGAGGGTCTCACTTTTCTGCATGTGTTGTGAATGAGGTACTCCTAACTATTCCTTTGTTCTGGGTTATTCTTTCAAGGATGTTTGTATAGCATACATTCCTGAAATATCGAGGAGTGACCTGCCATGAAGCAAAGGGCAGGCAGCTTTGCCTACAGCCCATTATAAAAGGTTCAGGTTCCCCATTCCTCAGTCTCCTCCTGGCTTCTCTGCCTCCCATCTCTCTTGCTAAGTTTCCTGGAGTTCAGGACTTGGCTTCACATATTTCTTATAAAACTACATTCTATGACTGGGTGATTTCAGTCATACTCATGGCCTCAAAATACACCTAAACATCTGTGACTTTCAAACTTCTGTCTTTGGTCCAAGCAACAATGCTGAGTCCCAGACCCATGTAAACAAATGCCAGCTAGACAGACAAACCTCAGAAGCCACCTGTCCCCAAACACCCAAACTCTTGATTTCCCCCTGCATACTTAAGTGCCCTCTTGAAATTCCCTTTCTTTGTGAATTTCCTGAGTTCCCTAAGTCAAAAGCCTGGGGTTCATTTTACACTGTTTCTGCCCCCCACCCTGAGTTGTGTCGGCCCTGCCTCCTGAAGAACTGGATCTGGGCCCTCTGCCCCACCTCTTCCCTGGTTTGGACCTTCATCGCTTCTCATTAGACCAAGGCCCCCTGTCCTCTGTCGTCTCCCCACCTCTACTCTTCCCCCACTCAGTCTTTACTCTGCCACCAGACTCCTCTTCCTATGTCTGAGCTCATCTACTCTTGTCACTCTATTGCTTAAAATCTCTCAACAGCTCGTCTTTTGCTTTCAGGATACAATCCTAAACTTCACCATGGCTTACAAGGCCCATCACTGGTTCCCAACCCAGGCTGTCCCCTCAAACCTACTTTACACTAAGCTCTTGTCCCTCCTGCCATTTAACCAAATCCCTAGCCAACAGGTTTACTTATTTCAAATGTACTGAATTTGTTTATGCTTTGGGGCCTCTGTCATCTTCTCTTCCCCTTTCTATCTGGTGAGGTTGCCATGAAAATGCATGTCTCAGACCTCCTACCGAGGTATACGTAACTGACCAGAACTCTGGATGGTGTGCTCTGAAACCCACTGCTGCCCACAATATGCTGCCACTATTGAAAAAGGCTAGTAGAAAATTAAGGCAGGTCCTTTTCTAGGAGATACAAAACTTTATGACAGCCAACATTGGTTTGAAGACTCCCTGACTGACTTACTGAACCTTGCTAGACTGAACCCAACCTTCTTTCCCTCTCTTCTTCACTGCAGGTCAGACTTGCACAGTGGTCTGATAGCTTCCCCTAGCCATCCTGCTTTCTTCCCCATTTTCTCACACAGAAATTTCCTCTAATAAATGTGATAATTCCATTGTAGTGTCAGATGATTCAGACTACCATACCCAGCTTAAGTGTCCCAAAGCTTCATTTTTTAGAAAACTAGATAAGAAGAACAATCTAAACCTAAAGAAGGAAAAAAATAAGAAAAAATAGAGATGATATAAATTAAATCTGAAATAAAATCAATTCAGAAAAATCAACAAAACCAAAGCTGGTTCTTTGGGGGGAAATCAGTAATATTGATAAACCTCTAGCCAGACAAACCGAGAAAAGAAGAGAGAAGACAAAAAAAATTATTAAGGATGAAAGAGGCATGGTTACAGCTGATCCCCTGAACATTTAAAGGATAATCAAGGAATACTACAATTCCATGCCCACAAATTTGATGACTTACCAGTAAGTGAAATGGACCAATTTCTTGAAAGGTACAAACTACCAAAACTCATAAAAGGAGAAACAGATAATTTAAATAAACCTTTATCAAAGAAATTCACTAAATTATAACATTCAAAAAAGAAAGCACCAGGCTCAGATGTTTCACTGGTGAATTCCACCAAGCATTTAAGGATGAAATTATACTGATTCTCTACAGTCTCTTCCAGAAGATAGAAGCAGTGAAAATACTTCCTAACTCATTCTATGAGGTCAGCATTATCCTAATACCAAAACCAAACAAAGACATAACAGGAAAGGAAAACACAGGCTAACATCTGTCATGAACATAGATGCAGAAGATCCTCAACAAAATATTAGCAAATCAAATCCAACAATGTATAAAAAGAATTATACACCATGATCAAGTGGAATTTATTCCAGGTATGCCAGGTTTATTCAACATGCAAACATCAGTCAATATATTTCACCACATCAAGCTAGAGAAGAAAAATCACATAATCATGTCAGTAGATACCAAAATAAATATTTTTTACAAAATTCAACCCTCATTAATGATAAAAATCATTCAGTAAACTAAGAATGGAAGGAATGTTCCTAAACTTGATTTTAAAAAGTCTACAAAAAAAACCCCTCCAGCTAGCATCATTTATAATGGTAAAAAATTAAAAACTTTGCCACTATGGTCAGAAACAAAGCAAGAATGTCCCCTCTGGCCACTTCTTTTCAACATTGTACTGGGAGTCCTAGCTAATGGAAAAAGACAAGAAAGAAAGAAAAGGTATACAGATTGGGAAGGAAGTAATAAAACTGTCTTAGTTTATAGATAACATGACATGATCATCTATGTAGAAAACCCCAAAGAATTGATAAAATATTCCTGAAATTATTAAATGAGCATCACAGGCTGCAGGACACAAGGTTAATATACAAAAGCCTCATCTTTGAATCTTCCCTGACCTCTCTCTGATAGCCGTAGTAACTCCTTGGACCCTCCAATGTACAGAGCTCTGCTTCAGGATTTTCCATAGTGAGGTCATGAGCTGATGACTTGGCAGTCACCCTACACACACATTCTCATTCTCTCTCTCTTATCTGCCAGGTCCTTGAGTGCTAAAGGAAAGGAAAAATGCATATGATAATCTCAAATGGGTCACTTCTCTTTTGAGGAACATAGTAGGAAATTTCTAAAATCTGTGCTAGGACAATACTTTTTCTTTCTTTCTTTCTTTCTTTTAGTGGGAGGAGTGAAGACAGAGACAAACTTCCCCATGTGCCCAACTGGAATCCACCTGGCAAGCCCACTAGGGGGTGATGCTCTACCCATCTGGGGTATTGCTCTGTTGCTCCGTTCTGAGTTCTTCTTAGCACCTGAGGGAGAGACCATGAAGCCATCCTCAGCACCCAGGGCAAACTTTGCTCCAATCAAGCAATGGCTGCAGGAGGGGAAGAGAGAGAGAGAAGTGAGAGGGGGAGGGGGGAAGAAGCAGATAAGTGGTTCTCCTGTGTGCCCTGACTGGGAATTGAACCCGGGACATCCACACACAGGGCTGATGCTCTACCACTGACTTTTTCATTTATGTTTATCTTAGAAAAAGCAGGCAAACCATCAGAATTCAGCCACCAATTTTGTTTTCCTTTTTATTGAATTTATTTGGTGACATTTACTGGTTAACAAAATTATATAGATTTCAGGTGCACAATTCTACAACATAACATCTGTACACTGTATTGTGTGTTTATTTTGCCAAGGCAAGTCTCTATCCATCACCATTTATCCCCCCATGCCTTCCTCCACCTCTCCCCACCCCCCCCCCCACTCCCCCTGCAGTCTGTGTCCATGAGTCTTTTCTTTTTTTCTTCTTTTTTGTTCAGTCCCTCCACCCTACTCCAAATGCCCCTCCAACAGCTGTCAGCCAGCTCTCTATCTATGAGTCTGTCTCTATTTGCTTGTTAGTTCATTTTGTTCATTAGATTCTACCTATGAGTAAAATCATATGGTATTTGTCTTACTGGCTTATTTCACAACTTTCCAGGTTCATCCATGCTGTCACAAAGGGTTAGAGTTCCTTCTTTTTTTATGGCTAAGTAGTATTCTGTTATATACTTTTATACCACAGCTTTTTTAATCTACTTATCTCCTGATGGATACTTGGGCTGCTTCCAAATCTTGACTATTGTAAATAATGCTACAAAAAATAGGGGTGCATATATCCTTTCAAATCAGTATTTTGGGTTTCTTCAGTAAAATTCCCAGAAGTGGAATCACTGGGTCATAAGAAAGTTTCATTTTTAATTTTCTGAGATAATTCCATAGTGCTTTCCTCAGTGGCTGCACCAGTCTGCAATCCCACTGACAATGCATAAAAGTTCCCTTTCCTCCCCATTCTCACCAGCACTTACTTGTTGATTTATTGATGATAGCCATTCTGACAGGTGTGTGGTAATGTTTCATTGTGGTTCTAATTTGCATTTGTCTGATGATTAGTAATATTGAGCATCTTTTCATATGTCTATTGGCCATCCGTACATCTTCTTTAGAGAACTGTCTACTCAGGTCCTTTGCCCACTTTTTAATTGGATTGTTGATTTTTTGGTGTTGAGTTTTATAGGTTCTTTATAAATTTTGGATATTAACCCCTTATCAGCTATATCATTGGAAAATATATTCTTCAATTCAGTGAGTGGTCTTTTCATGTTGTTGATGGTTTCCTTGACTGTGCAAAAACTTTTTAGTTTGATATAGTCCTGTTTGTTTACTTTTTGTTTCCCTTGCCTAAGGAGATATATAAGAAAAAAAAAATGCTATGAGAAATGTCCAATATTTTACTGCCTATGTTTGCCTCTAGAATTGTTATGGGTTTGTTTTTTATTTTTGGTTTTTCTTTTGTTTTCTTTTTACAGGGACAGAGAGAGGGATAGATAGGGACAGACAGACAGGAATGGAGAGAGATGAGAAGCATCAATCATCAGTTTTTCATTGCCGTTGCAACACCTTAATTGTTCATTGATTGCTTTCTCACAGGTGCCTTGACCGCGGGCCTTCAGCAGACAGAGCAACCCCTTGCTGAAGCCAGCGACCTTGGGTCCAAGCTGACCAGCTTTTTTTGCTCAAGCCAGATGGGCCCGCGCTCAAGCTGGCGAGCTCGGGGTCTCGAACCTGGGTCTTCCTCATCCCAGTCCGACGCTCTATCCACTGTGCCACCGCCTGGTCAGGCTAGAATTGTTATGGTTTTGAGTCCTAACATTTATGTCTTTAATCCATTTTGAGTTTATTCTTGTATATGATGTAAGAAGGTGGTCTAGCTTCATTATTTTCATATACCTGTCCAATTTTCTTAATACCATGTATTGAATAGACTATCTTTACCCCATTATATGTTTTTGCCTCCTTTGGCATATATTAATTGATCATAAAGGCGTGGGTTAATTTCTGAGCTCTATATTCTGTTTCATTGATCTACATCTCTGTTCTTATGCTAGTACCAGGCTGGTTTTATATCAGGTAGCATGATTTCTCTAACTTTGTTCTTCTTTCTCAAGATTGCTGTTGCTATTTGGGATCTTTTGTGGCCGGCCACCAAATTTATATATGAAAAATGGGTGATATACATAATATCACACCTGGATTCTAACATTGTCTCAGTCCTCCTATCAACAATATGATATTTGACATGATCTCATGCTACTATATGGTAAACTGCTGGCAAGTGCTGTGCCAGATGAACGGCCAAAGACTTGAAGAAATCTGCACCATGCTGCTGCCAATGACAGAAATAATGAGCATGTGATGATGCAGAGCAAGCCTCTCAAGAGGAACACAAAAGGTACAGCAGGGAAGGTACGGAGAGAATGAAAGTGTAAGGACACAAGATAACGACTTCATGCCCTGACCCCTGCCCTGGTCAGGGATCTGAGTAGGCCAGCACGTTGGTTGTACTGACTTGCTGGTTTACTGTGCCATTCAGGCCATGCTGGTGGAGGGGAAGGGGATGCCTGCGAGCAGAGTCAGCTGCTTCAGAAAGGCCTCACCATACCCGCTCCGCTCTGTGGTAACCTAGCAGAACAAGTTTGTCTCCTTTTCTCCTTCCTAACTCAGTCTCACTTTGTCCTTTTAAATCTAGAATAACTGTTTTTGTACCTCTGAGAAATACATATTAGGCATAGAAGGAAACGAGTTTACCACCAAGTGAATGGGTAGCTTTTTAGCTCATAGTCTGTAGCACGCTGTAAGATGAACGACATGGCCCCACGTCATCTCCACCTGAGGGGGAACCCCATGTGCCCTGTGAGGAAAGCGGGGCTCTCCTATTCTCTCCAGTAACCAAGTTACCTGGCACATAGCAAGTGGTGTATCAGTTTTTTGAAGAGATTAATTTTATCCAACTTTGCCTTATCTGCAACAAATTTAAAAATCAAGACTCATTTTTCATCTAGACCACATCTGAGAAACTTCCCCACATGAGCTGGTTATGAACACCCAGAGGATAGAAATTAATTTTAATAACACTTTTTAAAATACAAAGACAACAAACCTGATGAACAAAATATGAGTACTTTCCCCACCCAAATATAAACTTTAACCTTAATCTGTCTCCCTCATCTAACATGGATGGTTCTTCGACTTTCCTTGGTTGGGTAGCATGCTGCTTGCCCTGTTGGCCTGTATCCTTGAGAGTTAACTAAGCCCTTTATTTGTAGATTTACTCACAGGTCTGATTCTAGACCTTGAAAGAAGATTTGGCCCAATTTAAAAACTGGTTGTAGGGAAATAAATGAGTTTTTGGACAGCTTACTCTCTCTTAAAAACCCTAGTTTACCACTTTAAATCATAAAAAGGACTTCACATCAAGAAGTCAAGGAGACTCCTTAGAGCCCCATTCAAACTTTGTTAGCATCAGTTAGGATGGATTGTTAATGGATCTCTCCAGCCCTGATTTATTTTCAGAGTGTCATGTGTTTGAGAGCTGCCCTGGTGAGGAACTCTGCTAAACACAGAGATACACACTCCATGCCCACTGAGCTCACATTAAAGGGAAAAATATGCAATAGGAGTTTACCTCAGTGGGGTGAGGCTTGATATTTTCCAGATGGTGACACCACAAGTGAGTTCAATAGAAATATCTGTTGAAAAAAATGCTTGAATATTAAATAAGCAATTAATATACATCAGGCCCTGATCTGACGCATCTCTCTACATCTGGGCTGGGAGTGTCTGTTCTCCCGAGCTGCAGATGGGGTGGTCTCTTCTGTCAGTGGGAGGCCCCACTAGCTTTCCCATTAAGAAGATTATTCTGGCAGGGTAAATTCTAGAACTGGAACATTTGTACACTAATAAGTTCAGAACTTTTCTTGGGGAGAAAGAGAAGAAAGCAGCAAAGGAGAGATTTTTTTCTTGATTGCAAGGGTCAAACTATACATTGCATGTGAAAGAGCAGGCATTTCCTTCTGCATCTTGGGAAGGTTAGTAAATGCTGCAATTAGAAAGTATAACTTGAAATGAGTCAAAACAGTGATCATGAAATAGCTCAGAAATGAGGTGGCCCAGATTCCAGAGATTCACTGATAAGACAGGAGACTATCGAAAGAGAACAGAGTGAGTTCTTTGGAAGCAGGGACAGGCCCACTGGCTGCCTTACATCAGACATTTTACATCTATATCGGAAGAAATCAAGGCGATGATGAGAGTCTCACTACATTATCTTCTCTGCCACTCTGTGTACTGCCAAAATACTGGGTTTTGATGTTAGGCACTGTCAGTGGACAGTTTTAGAGATGTGTACCTTTGAGGTGCTAACAGCTATGCTAGCTCAGTGCCCCTTAAAAACAGTGCCTATAACATATCAAGGCTCATCCACATGATGGCGGACCCAAAAGTCTTTCACAGTGTCTTTATACCGTCATTGCTGGGTTCATGTTTGAAGACCTATTTAGAAATGTCTTTGAAACCCTGCCCTCTAGCAGCATTTTCCAAATGTCCCTTGAGATGAGAATTACCCCAGAGTGCTTCTTCTTCAACCACAAATTGCTAGGCTTCAACTTTAATCTACTAAAACAGAACTTTCTGGAAGATAGGCATAATAATCTATATACTTAACAAATGTTCCAGGTGGGACTTATCATCAAGATTCTCAAACATGAGAGGCTTTTGGAAAATGCCCAAGTTCAGTGCTACAGTGGTCCCGTGATCTGGTTGTAGAGGGATGGGGCCCAGACAGTGGCGTCTTTTCCTCAGGGAATTTTAAGAAGCAGTCAATTGCTACTGTGGGACATAGCATGTGTGATGGATGGTTCTACTCCCTAGGTGTGGAATCAGGCTACCTGGGTTCAACTCTGGGCTCTGCTGTAGTTTGCTACCTGCATAATGGCAGGCAATTCACTTAACTTCCCTAAGGTTTGGTCTCCTCAACTCTAAAACAAGAACCACAATGTGATCTACCTCCTATGATTATCTTGAGGATTAAAAAGCTCATTGTGTAAAATACTTGACACATTGCAAGCACTCAGTAGATTTAAGCTACCATTATTATTATTATTATTATTATTATTATTATTATTATGTGAGAGGAGGGGAGATAGTGAGACAGACTCCCACATGTGCCCCGACCAGGATCCACCCAGCAAACCCTGTCTGGGACCAATGCTAGAATCAGTCGAGCTATTTTTAGCACCTGAGGCCAATGCACTCAGACCACCTTAGCACCCAGGGCCCACACTCAAACCAATCAAGCCACTGGCTGCAGGAGGGGAAGAGGGAGAGAAGAGGGAGAGGAGAGAAAGCAGTGATGGCTTCTCCTGTGTACCCTGACTGGGAATAAACCTGGGATGTCCATATGCCAGGCGGTCACTTTATCCACTGAGCAAACCGGCCAGTACCTAAGCTCCCATTACTAATTTCATACATGTCACCATGTTAGGAACTGGGGACATGGAGCACACTTTTCCTTTACTGAAGACTAAAGACTGTGTCTCCCTGGCTAAGCTGACACACCGGAGATATTCCACCAGAGCAGAGCCAGCAGACCAGCACAGAGTGGCATGGAGCGGAGTGGAGCAGCACAGCACAGCAGAAAGCAGCGGTGGAGCAGACCATCCAGGAGCAGAGCAGAGCAGAGCAGAGCTGTCTAGTCAGAAAAGGACCTGGCCCCAGGGCCACCTGGCCCTAGGGCTGTTCTACAGCTATGCTGTTTCCACAGCTGAGCTATATCACAATTGAGCTGTTTTGCACTAAATAATTTGAAATTTTAAACAATCAAACAAACAAAACTGGTGACACAAAGATGATGATGGTTCAACCTCTGTGCCCTCAGGGAGTGTGCCACCTCTTGGAAGAAACAAACATATGCAAGCTAATGAGTAATCTATGGGACGGGCCACAGGAACATTATGAACAATGCATGTTAAGCTCAAAAGAGATGATGAGCGTCTAGTTGGAGAAGGTGATATTGCGGACATGCAAGAGTGGTGATATTTGAAATGTGGTTTGAATATAGGGAATATCTAGCCTGACTTAGAAGGTGGCCAGAGGGCAAATCCCAGTAGGGAGAGCAAAGCATGAGCAGAGGGAGTGCATGGTGTCTTAGGAGATGGCGTTTCAGAGAGAATGGACTTAGTGTTTGGGAGATGATCCTAAAAGGCAGATTGGGATCAAATTCTAAAGGCCTGGGAAGGTGATGTTGGGGGTTTGATCTTTTGGCAGTGGGAGCCAATCATCAGAGGATGTTAGGTGATATAACTGGATCTCTGTTTTCAAGCAATAATCCTGACGAGTATGCAAGATAGGGATTGAGGAGGCAGGCTGATGACAGGAGTGAAAATTTCACTCATTCGGTCATTGAGCAAGTATCTTTTAAGCACCTTGTGATACCAAACATGAGATGCTGAACCACAGCAGTGAACAGAACAGTAAGTACCTCAACAGTTAGAAGGTGCTGAAGTTGTCCAGGTGTATGACTGAGAGGCCTGACAGAACCAGCAGCTGTGGGACAGGAAAGGAGGGAGTGGAATAGAAAAGATATTGTGGAGGTCCAATCAGTAGACTCAGGCACAAATAATGCAGATAAGACTAATACATCAGAAGATGAGAGAAATTATCTGGGATGGCATGGCACCAAGGGGGTGCATATGGAAAGGACTACAAATCAGTGGTCCCCAGTCTGAGCTTCCCACTAATAAAAAAATTATATGGGCTTATTTTCAGTTTTTTAAAAAGCTGAATGTAAATTATGCATTTAGGCATTCATGTTAAGAGTGCAAATGCTTGAACAACCAAGGTGCTGCAACAAAGAGTTGATGCTTCTCATCTCTCTGTCTTCCAGTCTGTTCCTATCTGTCCCTCTCTGTCTCTCTGCCTCAGTCACACACACAAGAAAGAATGCAGATGTTAACTACTTTATCTGTTGCTGTGTAACAAACTACCCCAAACTTTAGACAACAACTGTTGACTTAAACAAACAACAGATGTATTGTATCTCACATTGTATGGAATTTAAGCAGGACCTGGGGGGCAATTCTTCTACCCTACAGGTGGCATTAACTGGGGCACTGGGGCAGTATTCAGTGGGTGATCAGGCTGATTGGAGACTCTCCGATGGCTTCATTCATATATCTGGCACCTTGATGAGAACAGTTAGAGGCTGGGCTCAACTGGACCCCTCTCTTTCTCCACGTAGTTCATAGCCTCTCCATGTAGTTTTTCTAGAAGGGTAATAAAACTTCTTATAAAAAAGCTCACATAAGCTCCAAGCAGAAGCTTTTAACTCCCTTCAAGGTTTAGCCCAGAAATTGCATCACACCCCTCATGTTGTTTGCTAGTGGTCGAAGTAGTCACAGGTCTGATTCAAAGGGAAGGAAAATAGAAAAATTATCAAAGAATTTGCAGACAGTTTATATCCACTGCATCAATTAAAACATGTTTCTTTGCCTTTAAAAGCTGGAATTATACTACCTAAGTTATAGTCTAAGATATAAACCCGCGGCCCCCTGAGGCCATTTATCGGCCCCTGCTGCACTTCCGGAAGGGGCACCTCTTTCATTGGTGGTCCGTGAGAGGGGCGCAGGATGCATCCGCACCCATAGTTCCCATTGAAATACTGGTCAGTTTGTTGATTTAAATTTACTTGTTCTTTATTTTAAATATTGTATTTGTTCCCGTTTTGGTTTTTTTCCTTTAAAATAAGATATGTGCAATGTGCATAGAGATTTGTTCATAGCTTCTTTTTATAGTCCGGCCCTCCAACGGTCTGAGGGACAGTGAACTGGCCCCCTGTGTAAAAAGTTTGGGGGCCTCTGATATAAACCCTAAGATGCATAAGAAATAATTAGCAGTAATGTCTGGTTTCTTAGGATAAACAAAAAAAAATGTGAGACCCTTGAAAAAATAAGAATATAGAATGAAAGGGTAATTTTTATCATCCTATGATAAAAATGTTGACAAGTACTTACCATATTTCCCCATGTCTAAGATGCACCCTTTTTCAGAAAATTTGGGGTCTAAAAACTGGGTGCGTCTTATACAGTGGTTGTAAATTTTTTAACTTGCATTTCCCACCTTTTTGCACTTGTTGTCTTTGCACTCATTGTTTTGCACTTGTTACCATTATATTACAGTAAGTTACGTTTTGCAATGTTCTGCCCAGAAATGACACAGAAAAGATATTTTGTACAGTGCTGAATTCAAGTTAAAAGTAATCCAGTTTTCAAAAGTGAATGGAAATCGTGCTGCTGAACGTAAGTTTGGTCCTCCTCCAACTGAGAAATCAATCTGAGACTGGCTACGGGAAGAAGAAACCCTACTGAAAAGGCCACGGCAAAAGAAGTCCATGAGAGGCAGGTCAGCAAAATGGCCTGATTTAGAGAGGAAATTGAAGATACAGATGGAAGAGCAAAGGGCAGTTGGAATTCCCATGTCCACAAAGATGGTTCAGCATGAGAAAAGAAGAATTGCTGATGAAAAAGAAGTTACTAATTTCAAAGGAGGACACAACTGGTGCTTTAGGTTCATGAAACGGAATGGACTAAGCATGCATACATGCACCAGACTTGCCCAAAAGATGCCTGAAAGCTATGAGCAGAAGGTCCTTGAGTTTCATTGTTTTGTCATTCAGTGTCAGAAGACACATCAGTTTGAGTTGGGACAGACTGCAAATAGAGATGAAGTCTCCCTTCAATTTGATGTCCCAAGTAACAGAACTGTTGATAAGAAGGCGGTGAAAACTGTAACTGTGAAGACAAGTGGACATGAAAAGAGCCATTATACAGTTGTTCTAGCTTGTTGTGCTGATAGAACCAAGCTGCCTCCTATGCTGATTTCAAACCCAAAACAATGCCAAAAGAAGACATTCCTCAAGGAGTGATTGTCCATGTTCATGACAAGAGTTGGATGGATCAGGATGGGATGAAGATCTGGTTTGAGAAAGTTTGGAGAAGGAGACCAGGTGGGCTCTTATGCAAACCTGCCCTATTGGTGCTTGATCGGTTCAGGGCATAAGTAACAAAAAACACAAAGAAGATTGCGCAGAGCACAAAACAAAACTTGCCATCATACCTGGAGGCTTGACATACCAGCTCCAACCACTTGATGTCAACGTTAACAAACCCTTCAAAGCTGCCATGAGGGATGAATGGAACCAATGGATGAAGTCTTCTGGGGACAATTTGACACTAGCAGGAAGAATGAAGAAACCAACTATAGAAGAAGTTTGTACCTGGGTGAAAATATCCTGGGATAATATCAAGATTGAGATCATTGTCAAGTCATTTAAGAAGTGTGGCATTTCAAATGCCATAGATTGAACTGAGGATGAGGCAATACAGGAAGACAGTGATTTGTCATCAGACACAGATGAGGACAAGCTAATGAATGAGAGTTTTGACAGTGATGAGGAGTTGTATGAATTTTATGATGAATAAAACTTGAGTTCAATAACTTTATGTAATACATTGTTTTTTCAAATTTCGGGCCCCAAAATTTGGTGTGTCTTATTCACAGGGAAATATGGTAATCTAAAATCCAGATGTTCCACCATTGCCTGTGTGATCTGGCCCCTGCCTCCCTCATCACAGGTTGCACTCTTTATTACTGTGCTCCAACCACCCTACATTCTTTTAGTTCCTTGATCTTTCCCAGCTCTGTCCCATGAAAGGGCCTTTTGCATGCCTTTCCCCCTATTTTAATTTTTTTTTTCATGGTTGGCTCCTTCTTCATCCTTGGAGAGGCCTTTATTGACAAGTCCATCAGGTAGGTTCTTCATCCAGCCCTACCATCCCGAGTTCTTCTCTAAGACTTCCCGTTTTATGCTCTTCATAGTGTTCATTACGAGTGCCCTTGTTCACCCCACAGGATATAATTCCACACAGGTAAAAGATTTACTGTTTAGTCCTTGCTATGTCCTCAGCACAGTGCTTCACCATAGCAGGTAGTCAATAAGTACTTGTTGAATGAATGAACTTCTGTCTCAGACAGGCATCCCTAGAAAGTTCTCCCATTACCTGTCAAGAGCAGTGATGGGGACTGCCTTGTTGAAATGATACCACTCGTGACTTGGCAGAGAATACATTGAGCCCTGTCAGGATCATTGACCCACAGAGGTTGCAGCTGAAGAAGACTAAGGAGAAATGCTATCAGAAAATGTTAAGCTGGGCATTTATAAGCTCTATGCATGGAGAGCTCCTTATACAGTATACCCATTTCCTATATCCTGCCTATCACCTAGCTTCGTCTCTGTGTTGTCCCATGGATCTTTGGAGTCTGGGTGACTTGGCATGATGCCGAAGCAGTGGGGAACTATTTTGTAGCCTGAATTTGACATCTGATAATAGAGTTATCTTTAACTGGAATCAGTTGGGTTGTAAATAAGAGAAACCTAGCTAGAAATAATAAAATGTATAATAAGCAATCTCATGCACATTCAGAACTAGAAAACCAGTGCATTTGACCATATGGCTCTGGACCAGGCAATGAAGAGCTGCAGTGCCTCCCTCCTTCTCTCATGTCCTGGCTCTGTGCCCTGGTTCTGTTCTCCCACCTCTCTCCAAGGAGCAACTTCTACTGCTTCCTGTGGTTGACCACCTCATGACTTCAACAGGCATGTGACTGACTCCAGCTCCCTGACTCTATAGGACTTTGGGTCTATCACAATCCATCAACAAGTCCACTCAGTCTCTGTCTCCAAATGTAAATGCTCTTGGGTGAAGGATTGGCTCGTCTGCTCTATAAATTGACTCCCTACTGGGCAAGATATCTGTCCCTAGTCCAATCGTCTCAGGCCAGATCTCTGTAACAGAGGTAGCTGGCGTGGGAGTTGGAAGAAAAAGTGAGGCAGAGAGGGAAGTAGACCAAGTAAAACAAAGTTCTCTTGAATGTAACTCCTGTACCACCCCACCTCTAGTTGTACTATTTATTAAAGCTGTCTCAGTGATGTCAGAAGAAAGTAAAAATAGCATTACCGTCATTTAAGAACAGTTTCTAAATAAGGCCCAGGTTTAATAAGTAAGTCCAATGAAGTCTTGGTTTAAAAATAATAAATTTAGTAAAGCAATATAATATTCTTTGTGATTCAGGCAGTTGCCTCTATCCTTTTAAAGCTTCTTTGAAATTATTTACCCTAAAATATCTTTAAACTCCCTGAATCACTCAAATGGAAATACATCAAGTAACATTCCATTTGCCTTAAATATGACATAAACTCTAAGTTCTGAATTTTTTAAAGGGATATTTTGCATTTTTATATATATTTGTTCAGGATGCACATAGATTGTACAGTTTTGTAGAGATAACCAAAACTCTAATGATTAATTCTAGTGCTAAGGTTTTTATTTTTATAAATCTGTTTCTTAAAAAATTGCCTTTGAAAAGAATGAAGTCACCGCATCAAGTTAAACCAGAAAGACACCTCAGACATAGAGATCAGTGGAGACACAATATGGAAGGGTGTCACAATCTTTGCTTTCTCGGTGATACATTCACAGAAAAAATAAAGAAAATTAGTAAGAAGGAAGACTGGTCTGGAAGACTGGGTAGTAAAATGTCAGTGTACCTCACCTGGCTCAAAACGAAACCTTGGTGGTCTGCAGCAAGGTGCCTATGCTGGTGCTCTCATTTCCGTGATCAGGAACCACGAGGGAATGTCCTGAACGGTAAATGGCAGCATGCTCATCACTACTCAACTCCTGGAAACCCACTGTCAATCACCGTGCCACCCTCTTGAAACAGATCTGATGAGTAAACCTACCCTGGAGGAAGGAGGGATGAAACAGAGAGAAGCGCCTGACCGGCGGCAACACGCTTTGGAGTTAATAGGAAGTTTAAACCCTTGTTTTGTTACTTGCTGGTTGTATTTTTGGGTAAGTCGCTTAACCCCTTAAATTTTCTTATCTGTCCATGAAGATGATAATACCTACCTTGTAAATCTGTAAGAACTGAATTATATGTATGTCACCTTATACATAAGAGGCACTCAAAAAAGAAAAAAGAAAACAACGGTAACTAGTACTACTATGAAAAGGAAAACACAAAGGTAGGTCCATCAGTTCCCAGCCTGGTTTGTATTAAAAACCTTTAGATAATAGCTTCCCAGCTGAGTTCCTAGCAGGTTGTATGCCTGTGCTGATCTTCTGTAATCCCAATCCATGCCTTACAAACCCAGCGCCCCTTCCTGCCTCTTTGTCTTCTTCACTTACACCCAGTGAGCCCCTTCATTCAAATGCCTTTCCACCGGCCCACCCATCATCTCCCAAGTCACATATACAGTGGTGTCCTGGTAGCCCAGCTCTCCAAAAAGAGCCCAGATTTACAAGAGTTTGCTGATTTCCATGGTGCAAATACTCCCATCCTGGCTGAATTCAAGCTACGAAAGATGTAACAAATGGATAACAAAATTAAGTGTGGGCTGTGCATAATGACTTCCTTCCAAAGAGTACAGTGTGGAAAGGGGAAGAAAAAGAGTAGTTTTACAGTGGGGCAACTTGACAGACACTATCTCAGCCAGGTGATCAAGGTCAATATCAACAGTGATAAACATTGTTGATTGCATGTATCCTTGATACAATGTAAGGAGAAGAGTACTTTACCTCTATGGTCTTCTTTCCAAGAGCATAAAACCCCAGTCTAATTATGAGGCAAATATCACATAAATCTCAGTTAAGGGACAGTCTACAAAATACCTAACCTGTACTCTTCAAAATTGTCAAGATCATCAGAATCAAGTCAAGTCTAAAAAGCTGTCATAGTCAAGAGCAGCCTAAGGAGAAATGACAACTAAATTCTGAAATAGAAGAAGGACATTAGGTAAAAACTAATAACATCTGCAGGAAGGGTGAACTTTAGTTAATAATGATGTATCAATATTGGTTCATTCATTGTAATAAATGTACCATACTAATATGAGATGTCAGTACTAGGAGAAACCCGATGCAGAGTATATAGAACACTCTGCTCTATCTTTGTAATTTTCTGTAAGTCTAAAACTGTTCTAAAATTAAAAAAAAAAAGTTTATTTTTAAAATGTTGCTAAATATTTAACAGTTGGAACTCATAGGGCATCACGTTTCCCCGGAGTTCAGTTGAAACTTCCATCTCACCAGAGCATAAGACCCTGGGGAGCAGAAAACAAGCTTTACTTGGCTGTGTGGCCCCAGACAGAGCTCCTTACTTACAGCCAAGGGCACAGAGTACGTGCCCTTAGTGCTAAATCCTTGCTCTAAACTGAAAGACACTTGATGACTCACTCACCAAAAACATTCCAAGTAATTCTCTTTTCCCTCTTTCCACCTGATTTTTGATCAAGTGCCTGGCACTACAGCCTAGGAGCCAATAACGTGGCTTCTAACTACAATAGAATGCCTGGTGAGAGCCAAGCTGTGCTGCTTTCTAGTTGTGTAGTTTCTAGCAAATTATGTAATTTCTCTGGACCTTGGTCTCTTTGTCTATGAAATAAGAGTGATGATGATAGCATCATCATAGGTTTTTAAGAAGACTGAGTGAATCCATGTAAAGTGCTTAGAACAGTATTTGGCATAGAGGACAACCTCTAGGAGAGTTAGCTTTTATTATTTCATCACTGCCATCTGCGTCCCTACCTGAACTGAAAAGGTTTTGCCCAAGCAAATCATCTGCTTTGCGCTCCTGGCTCAGCTTCAGGTCACCTTAGCTCCAGCTAACTCCTTTGTTACTAAGCCTGGTATCCTGACTCCTCCTTCTTAAGTCAGTGTATAGGGTCTGGGCATTCTCTTTTAGACATCTTTGAACCTGCAAACTGCCAACCTCGCTTCTATTTTAGTTTGAAATCACTATGACGCATGAATTGGTGAGAACTGTCACACAAACATGTCTTCGTTTATTCATGAACTCAAATATTTAGATTCCAAAGGAAGTGTAACTTTTTCTTTGCTGTCTCTCTTTTCAACCACCTGGGAGGAGTGGGAGGGTGAAGAACTTCAAAAAAGAATGGAATCCCAAAGAAATAGCTGTAGGAGCTGAGATGAGCCAGAAATTCAATACATTTAGGGCTCCCTTGTAAAAACACAAAAACAAAAATAAAAATGCCTCTATGCCTCTAGCTGCTTCAACCTTTCTATTTCACTGATGTCCCTCACCATTTTCTTTAAAAACAAATGGAAAGAGCCAAGTGTTGATGACAGTCGCTGGGGGTGTAGAGTATGTCCCGGTACAGAGGCATGCTTTTGCACAAAAGAAGAGCTCTGTCTTGACTGACTAGTTCTTAAAAACAAAAAACCACAAGTAAACGCTGGGGGTTGGTGGTGGGGGCTGTGTGTGTGTGTGCAAGTGCAAGCTCTCGTTCATGCTCTTGGGTGGGTGGGAGAGGTCTCCACAAGAGTCTGGATTTAATTTGCAGGATTATGATTGTCTTGAATGTTTTGGGAAAAGTTTGAGGATTTGGTGGATATTTAAGTATTAGAAGTCTTATTTGAGGGACATTTAAAGATTAAGAGTTGGTGATTTGGGAAACATTTAGGGCAGGTTCTGTCCTTAGCTATTTTCACAAGTCTTCTTTGTTTACAGGAAGTTTGAAGTTCTTTAAAAGAGAAATTTGCTCCTGAGATTCAGGAGTGATGCTGAGTATAGTCTTTAGTGTAAAGAAAAGAAAAAGACCAAAAAAATCTCAAATATCACTTGAAGTTCTTGCACTAGGTAGCCTTTCCTTCCACTCCAAAAGTTTGAGATTCTATATGTTGTATAAATATTTTAAAACATTACCCTAACTTTTGGACAATGTAAAACAGTGTTTTTCCTTTAAAAATTTTAAAGAAATAATTTAATAAATGTGATTGGTATCTCATTTCAGTCTTCTTTAGTTACTAAGGAGGCGAAACATTTTTTTTTTTAAGTGAAAGGACGGGAGATAGTGAGGCAGGACTTCTGCATGTGCCCTAACCAAAATCCACCTGGCAACCCCCATTTGGGGCCAATCTTCTGCCCATCTGGAGCCAGTGCTCGAGTACGAAGCTAATTTTAGTACCTAAGGCTGATGTGCTTATTATTCCATCACTGCTGTCTGCATCCCTACCTGAACTGAAAAGGTTTTGCCCAAGCAAATCATCTGCTTTATTTTGTATTATCCAAAATTTCCAAAGTATTAACCAAACTATCTTCAGCACCTGGGGCCAATGCTCAAACCAATTGAGCCACTTTCATTGGCTGTTGGAAGAAAAGAGGGAGAGAAGAGAGAAGGGGAGAGAAGTAGATGGTCACTTCTCTTGTGTGCCCTGACCAGGAATCAAACCTGGGACATCCATACACTGGGCCAATGCTCTATCCACTGAGCAAACCTACCAGGGTCCAGTCCTGTGTAACTCTTATTTCCCAGGATCTTGGGTCAAGCGATGGACTTTCATGAAGTATGTTTGGATTGAAAACAATCTTTGGAATCTTAGAATCCAGAAATTCTGACTCAGTCTACTTGTATAGTCTAAAAAGTGTTAAAATATTAGCAGCTATGAAGCTTGTACTCTAGAGTCTACTCTTTCTGGTGTCCAGAGTCAAGAGCACCTAGCTCTCTTGGTACCTTCCTATGAGGCTTTCCATGAGGCTCTGACATTTAGAAGATCTGAGGTTAGAGCAGAACCTTCAGAAAAGCATTTAATAAAAGCAGAAATGATTATGAGACTGAGTGACTGTGATTAGCTTTTTATACTCACAATATCAGAATTAGGAGAGTGAAATTCCCTGTTGTGGTATTGTGCATAATTATTTCATTTAAAAGTTGGTCAATATTTTCTTGAGGATAAAGACATACAACCAACAGAAACGGCATTATCAAATCTTTTTATGTGTGTACTTCCTTTTCTGTGACTTGTTTGTTCATGTTGTTTTCACACAAATATTTTTGAGTTTTAAGGAGTTTTTTCTTAGCAATTCATAAGTCCTCCTTTTTTATTATTGAATATTTTTAAAATATGGAAAAGTTAGAGCTCCTTCATAAACTTACTCCACCCCACTTTCTACCCCCTCCTCCAGAGATAATCACTTACTGTTGCTGTATCTTTCCCTTCCACATTTTACTATTTTTAGTCTTTGGTCATCACACACACACAGGGAGTACTGATTTGTAAGTTTTAAAATAAAATAAAGTTAGCATCCTGCAACTTGTTCCTTTTAAATTCAATATTCTACTGCTGAGATTTATCCATTTTGACAAACTACAAAATGCAGTTCATTCATTTTAATAGCTAGATTAAATTCCACTCTATGATTATACCATAAGTTATTTTTCCACTCTGAGGGAACTCTTCATATAATTATATGTATTAACCCTATTTCTGGTTATATACTGGTGCGTGTGTGTGTATGTGTGTGTGTGTGTGTGTGTGTGTGACAAATGCATTTCCCCATGCTTTTTTATTTCAATCTGTTGATTGTTTTCTCTATGATTTCTTCTGTTGCTTCAAAGCATAAATGTGTTTACCACTTCAAAGAGCTAAGAAGCATTCTTTTCATATTTTCTTTACTTTTTCTTTCTCTGCAGTTTAATTCTTTATTTACACTTAAAACTGGGGGAGGAAAATGGTGAAAACCATTCTTATGTGTGATAAGATTTATTTCAGAGTTTTCTATTCTATTTAATTGGTATCTCTGTTTAGTGTTACTTAAGTATTAGGTTCTATTTTATTGTTATTTTAAATATTTTCAAAGCTACAGTCCCCATTGCTCCTCTTTCTCAAAATATTCTTTGCTATTCCTACTCATTTATATTTCTCATCAATTTTATTAAAATTTCATAGAGTTTTTTTTTTTAACGCTTCACGAATTTGCATGTCATCCTTGCGCAGGGGCCATGCTAATCTTCTCTGTATCGTTCCAATTTTAGTATATGTGCTGCCAAAGCGAGCACTAAAATTTCATAGAGTTTTAAGAATTGTTTACTGGAACTGAGTTAAAACTACATGTTAATTTTGGGAGAATTAACATTTTCCTTTCTTTACTCTTCATTCCAGTTAATTCCTTTATCTCTTTCTTTTATATAGTCATTTACCAAAAGTAATATCTTGACTGATTATTTTAAATATTTGCTCATCTCATTTTAATTAACCTTGTATTATCCAAAATGTCCAAAGTATTAATATATTTTTAAAGATTTTATTTATTGATTTTATAGAGAGAGGAGATGGGGTGTAGCAAGAAGTAGCAACTCATAGTTACTTCACTTTAGTTGTTCATTGCTTGTTGCTTCTCGTATGTGCCTTGGCCAGGCAAGCCCAGGGTTTTGAACCAGTGACCTCAGTATTCTAGCTCGATGCTCTATCCACTGTGCCACCACAAGACAGGCAAAATGGTATTAATATTATTGAGGCCAACTTTGTTCTGGATTTCCAAATGAATATGTCAGATGTATTTTTGCATAATTTTGGACAACTTTTCTGTTGTCCTTTAATGTTTTCATGTGAATCTCTATTAAAATCATATTGTCTCTTAGTGACTCATTAATATACATTTATAGCACTATAGTATAATTCTTTAAATTGTAATATCCTTGAAGTTTTGGATAAATATGATATTTTATATACTGTTCCTTGTATTCAACATAAAATGTTTAATTCTCTTTCCCAAATTTTTGTATTTTTGAAAAATCTATAGTTTTCATATGTTTATATTTATTGGGTTTGGTATCAGAATTGTGTTTGTTTCATCAAATAACCTAGGTAGCTTTGCATGCATGTGGAGGGACATCAGTCAGTGTGACAGTGTGGCTCCTTCTGCCAGAGTAATTTGTCTTATTGGTGAGTTTAGAGTAGAGTAGTCCCCTCCCTCTCTCCTCCTTTCCTCTTGCAACCCAGCCTGCCCACAGAGAAGCTGCCTTCTTCTTCTTCTTCTTCTCCTCCTCCTTCTTCTTCTTCTTCTTTTAAAGTGAGAGGAAGGAAGATTAGAGAGACAAACTCGAGCCTGGACCAAGATCCACCCAGAAATCCCTGCCCAGGTTGATGCTTGAATCACTCAAGCTATCCCCAGTGCTTGAGGCCAATGCTCAAGCCACTGACTGAGATAGGGGAAGAGAAGGAAGGGAGAAGAGGAAGGAGAAGAGAAGCAGATGCTCACTTCTCATGTATACACTGACCAGGGATGGAACCTGGGACTTTTGCACATGGAGCTGACACTCTATCCACCGAGCCAATCAGCCAGGGCCGAGAACTTGCCTTCTGATCTCTATGCTCAGCCACACATTTCACAGGGCAAGCTCTGTGTGGGGAGTGCATGGTGATCCAGTGCTGCCCGTGGCACAGGGTGTAGGTCATTCTAATTTTAAGGTTTAGTTCTAAAGGATCTATGATTGCCACAATCTGTGCCACATCCTCCAACACAGCATTTATTAGCAATAAAGCTGTTACTTTCATTTCAATCTGTGTAATTTCCTTGCCTATCTATCCATTCTCAGTCATTCCAACACACACTTAAATGACCCTTCCAATAGTCTGAATTCACCATTTCCTGAGCTCCTCCCCCCCAGTGTCTTCTACCTATTCATCCCTATAACTGGAACCCTCCACAATCTCAATTTCACATAACCCCTCTCTATCCTCCACCACTGGTATCTTTCCAGCTCATTCTTTCTAGTACTCTGATTTCAGTAAACCCTTTTACCTACCAAGATCTCCTTTCCATGATCCTGCCACCTATTTCATTGATTCTCATACCCTGATATTGTCCTCTCTTCCCCAAATTCCTCAATGTCATTCCCCCTTTCCCCTTAATCCCACTCACTGGCCAAAACCACGATCCTAGTTAAAGCCAATTTTCCACCTATTCTGAGCCTGCAGAAGAAAAACATATGTAAAATTCAGGGTCATGAACTTCAGGTGAGCCCTTAATATTCACTGGCAGACATTATATTTCCTAATCCATTTATCTCCTACTCTCATTTTTTACTATTTTGTACCTTTTCCTTTGTTCTATTTCCAACAACCCTTCCTACATCCTTACTCACTGAAAACCTTGCTTTCCAGCTCACTGAGAAAACTGAAGCATTTAAAAGAAAATCTGCACAGATTTCCATGACCTTTGCCCTATGCCCAGCCTGTGGGCCTGCAGATTCTGTCTCTTATCCGTTATTAATGAATTGTCCATGCTTCCATCTGAAGTCAACCCCTCCACTTTGAAACTGGGTGTGGTCTCCTCTTACTTACCAAAGAGAAGGACATCTCTCCAGCAATTGCTTTCTCTCCTGTGGATCATTTTAATTAGCATATAAACATATGGTTATTTCATCCTGAAGAAAACTTTCTCTTGACCTCACATCCCCCACCAGTTCCACCTAGTGTGTTCATTTTATGGCAAAACTGCTTGAAAGTGTTGTCTACACTTCCTCCGCTTCCTTTTCTCCCGTTTTCTTCAAAATGGAGATTCCTACCATGTTTTCACCAGACTGCCTCACTAAAAATGCCCTCTTCAAGTCCTCCAAATTGCTAATTTTAGTAAACTTGTATATCTCAGCAGCATTTAATAACAATCAATCGTTCCCTTCTCCTTGCTACCCTTTTTTCACTTAGCTTCCAAAATATTTCATTCTCTCAGTTTCCTCCTATGTCACTGATCACTCCTCAGGTTTTTAGCAGGTTCTTTCTCTTCTCCTTGACTTGACATTGGAGTGCCACCAGTGCTCAGCCCTTCATCCTCTTCTCCTCTCTTTCTACGCTCATTCCTCCATTGTTCTTAGTCACAGAGATTTACATGCCATCAACATACAACTGCCAAACATCTATTTCCAGACTATACCCCACCCTGTGCCCAGTCGCATATATCCAACTACCTAATAGACATCTTCACTTGACTATACAATGCAAACCTCAAATTTAACATGTCCAAACTGAAATTCTGACCTTCTCCCACCAATCTATACTACTCTAGTCTTCCTCATTTCAATTGTCATCAATCAATGTCATTATCTAGTAACTCAATCCTAAACCCTGTAGTCTAAAACTTTTTGTCTTATTTTCCACATCAGGAAATTTTTGTCTTATTTTCCACATCAGGAAATTCTGTTGGCTGTACCTCAAAATACATCTAAAATATGACCACTTATCACCACCTCTACTGCTATCATTTGCTCTGAGCTTCTATCCCTCACCTGGACTCCTATAAGAGCCTCTGACTGGTCTTCCTACATCATCCTTACCCTCCTGCAGTTCAGAAATCCTTTAAAAAGTAAGTCAGGTCATGTGCTTTCTCTTACTGAAACCACAGACCCACAGGCAGAAGTCTTACACCACCCACACATCCTTCCCCACATCTCACCTCCCTTTCATCTCTGACCTCATTTTCAAGCCACCTCCTCTTTCATCACTCCATTCCAGCCACACCAGCCTACCCACTGGTTCTTGAATAGACAGGCTTCCACCTTACAGCTTCTGCTGTAACTGTTTCTTCTGCCTGTAATGTTCTTCAGATATCTGCATAAGTAATGCCCTCACTTCAAGTTTTTGCTCAAATGTCATCTTCTCAAACAGGTCTTCTCTATTAAAAATTGCAAGCAACCTCCCACCACCAACGCTACACTCCTAATCACCACACCCTGCTTTATTGCTTTGTGAGCTTTATTAAGGTATTATCTATACCATGCAATTCACACATTTAAGGTATAAGATTCAATGATGTTTAGTATGTTCCGAGTTGTACAAACATCACTGCAATCAATTTTAGAACATTTTCATCACCCCCAAAAGACACTCCATTCCCATGAGAGTCATTCCCCTCTTCCTTCAAATTTCCATTCCCCTCCCCTCGCCAACCACTGATCTACTTTTTTCTCTGTGTATTTGCTTTTTCTGGACATTTTGTATAAAAATGGAATCTCACACTATGAGGTCCTCTCTGACTAGCTTCTTTCACTTAGCATTCAGTTTTCAAGGTTCAACCATGTGATAGCCTATATTACTACTTCATTTCTTTTCATGATGGAATAATATTCGTTTGTATGAATATACCACATTTTGTTTATACTTCCATCAGTTGATAGACATTTGGGGTGTTTCCATTTTTTCGCTATCCTGATTAATGCTGCTGTGAACAATTGTGTACAAGCTTTTTGTGTGGACATGTTTTCATTTTTTTTTCCTTAGGAGTAGAATTGCTGGGTCATGTGGAAACTCCATGTTTAACCTTTTGAGTAATTGCCAGACTGTTTTCCAAAGCAGCTCCACTATTTTACATTTCCACTCACAATAGATGAAGATTCCAGTTTCTCCGTGTTTCCTCCAACACATTTTATTTTCTATCTTTTTAATACTTGCTTTATTTTTATGATAGTACTTATCACTTTCCATGATACTATAGCATTTATGTATGTATTAAGTTTTTTTTATTGTCTGTCTCTCCTCTACAATGTAAACTCCAGGAAGGCAGAGACCTTTGTTGTTTTTCATCCCTTTGGTCACTCTTGAGCATTTTTAGATCATAAGAAGAACTCAATAAATATTTTTGGATTGGATTAGAATCAAATTTGTATAACAGGTAACAAAATTAGGCACCAGTGTGTGAGAAAGAAAAGTATAAGTGAGTCTCAGTTATCAATGCAGAATAAAAAAATTAAATAAAATATTACCAATGAAATTGATTAAGATTATTTTAAAATGTATATCATAGATTGACCATACAAGCTTAAAGAGATAAAAGTGGGTACCTATTAGCCAGCTACTGGGAGACACAAGGCCAAAGATTCTACAGCAATGTAAAACAAAAAGTCATAACTGAATTAATTTTGCATCCTACAGGGTCCATAGCTCATTAACTATGAAAGAAGCAGAAAAACAAATCAAAGAACCAGTTTATTCTTCAGGAAGCCAGCAGACCAAGTGGGTGCCAACTTGGCACCAAGTTTTGTTATAACTTGGGCAGACTCATGAGCAGGCTTCTGCACCTCAAGCACACTGGTCTTAGCAAAGGTAGGGTGGTAAGAAAAAGTAAACAGGAAGGGGAGAGGGTGAGGAACTACAGCCTGGAAGCCTGATGCACCGCAGAATTTCAGTGAACACAGGCAGAGCTGGTCTGCCATGGGGTCCAATCCAGTGTGGAATGTGGATATTGAGTCAGGCAGTCAGCTCTACTGGTAACCAGTCCATTCCCAGCAAGGCCCCAAACACTGGCTAAGGTACAAAGAACAAGCTCCTGTTCCATCCATGCCAGAGGTTCTTGGCAGGAATCAAGCAGGGTATAATGTCAGCCAAATAGAAGGAGGGCAGGGTTCCAGTTCAGGGGATGGTGGGAAGGTAAGCAATGAGGGATGAATGGCCAAGAAGTCTAGCTGAGGGAATTGACCAATATAGTGTAGTATATGTAATATATGGGAGCAGGGGAGGAGAAGATTACACTGGACACAGTTTCACAAATTTGACACTTGCTTTTCAAAAAAACTGTTTTCCCCCAAGGGGAGATGTCTATCTATTCCCTGTAGGACTTTTCCAGCCCCTGTCTAAATTTTGAATTCCCCATTCCACCCTAGCAGGGCCCAGCAGAGTACCCAGTAAGCCTTTGTAATTTATATATTGGACCCATTTCCCGAATAGAGGTTTCCACAGTGCAGTATCTACATAGCCCTCCCAACAACTTGCTTTTTTCCTTTGGGCGTCCCCACATGGCCCCCAGAGCAGGACCGTGAGATTCCTGGGACATCTGAACTCTGTCTGCTGCACTGTTTAACCCTAAGGCAACCCCTCTGACTGCGCTGACCTTTGGGCAGGAGAAGCAAGAAAACTACCCTTCCTTCTTTACTCCTCGTTATCCCACCCTGTCACCTCCGTTTTCTACAAAATGCATGTACGGTTTGGGGGGGGGGGGATGAGTCTTTCATCTGGGATGTGTTTTCTTTACCAGAGCAAGTGTGTGAACGAGGAGAGAAGAGAGGGAGCAAGAGCGGGGAAGGGGGTACCAACGTGACCAGCAGCAGGAGCATCTACAAAAACAATCTTCACACGGCGAAGCACCGAGGGGAAACCTTACTAAGGAAAGTAACTTGCAACTCCGGGCAGGCTGGGCGGCTCACGGTGGGCAGTCCTGGCGGGGGCGGGGGCTGGCGGAGGGATGAAGGGAAACGAGATGAAGAGGGGGGAGGGCAGGAGGAGGGGGCGGAGGCGGTCCCGAGCAATTCAATAGCGCTTTGATTTAACAACTCCAAGCCCTTTGAAAACATTTTGGCAAGAAAAGCTTGCCATCAACACGTATAATCTCTTATCAGAGGCCCCTGAAAGCCCAGGCCCTGGGGTTAATTCCCCCATCGCAATGAGTTTGAATCAGCTCTAAACCCACAGTGACATGAAAGCGCCGGAGCCTCGGGCCGCACAGAACCCACTGCGGCCCGCCGCCCGGGGAGGATTACGGGGCCTGCTCCGCTGCGATCTCGCCGGCGGGACGGGCAGGCTCAAAAGAAAAAGAATAATTAGGGATAATTGCTTGTGTCCAAACACAAGCATTAAGGCCCTCTGTCCCCCTTTGGGACTTTGTGAGCCAGAATGAAAGAGACACCCCCTGTTTTGACAGCTGGGCCAGCGGCCTGGATCCGTGACCGAGGGAGGAAGCGCTCCCGGCAGCTGGGAACGCGGCCGAGGTGGGTCGCGGGTGGGCGGGGGGCCCGGGACGCGGACCGAGTCCACGCGCGGGGCCCCGCTTGCGCGTTCAGCCATCCCAGAGCCTGGGAAAAAGTGGCTGCCTCCCGCGCAGCTCCTACGGCCTCGGCCTCGGCAGCCCGCTGCAGCCGGGGGCCTGCAGGCCGCACCCAGCGCTTTGCGGCGGGTTGGCAGGTTGGCAGAGGTGGCGCTCGGACCTGGTCCCCGAGCTGCCTGAGGCGTCGGGTGCAACAGAGGTCCGATCGTTACCTACACAAGTTTGCACACCGAGAGCCATGTGCAAAATTTTCCAGCGGGAATATCGGATCCCACCTCACTCGGCATGGGGCGGCTTGTGCCACATTTGCGGACAGTTGTCCAAGGGGGGTCCCGGCCACAGCCCGCTGTGACCTTAAAGCTGAGGCCAGCGTAGGAGGTCTCCCTTCGTGACTTAGAAGTGACAGGAGTAGTAAATGTAACTACGGAAACGTGTTCACGATTCACGTGCTGCATCAGGACTCACCAACGTGCCCTGCAACCCTGAGGATAGCTTGATAGTGGGGTTAGGAGCTAGGGCTTTCCGGAGAAGAGGCTCCACAGGCCTCACCAACAACGGCCAGCAGCCTCTGGAGGCCGAGCTTTCTGGAAGGTTGGCTCGTTTGCCCGGTGTAGTCCAGAAGCCACAGTGCCAGAGAAGGCCACTCTGGGCCTGGACGGACCCTTGAAACTGGTGCGGGTGAGGGCAGAGGGACCTAATGCTGTCGGGATGCCATTCTCCAGGGCTAGGGAAGGAGAGGAAGAAAGGTGAAGGGAGGGAACCTGAAAGAAATATAGTCTTCGAGACCACCCGGAACACCTGGACCACCCAAGCTGAGGCCTGGAACTGCAACTGCGAAGTTTTGAGGCCTGAGTAGACAATTGTCTAGAAAATCCGGGAGAGGGAGAGTGGATCTTCCAGAAGGCCGGATTTTACAGAGCATCACCTTCTGGGGTCTCTGGATGGTGGCTGCAGCCTGGCGCTGGCGTAGTCCACACCCAGGCAACCCCAGATGCTTGGCCTGCGCTCCCGCTTCCAAATCCGGATCATATGTGGAGCTGGAGGAAGAGCGGGGAAGCAGCGCTGCGAACACGCGGACATGAGTGATTAATTAAAGGCAAACCACATCCGACAAGGACCAGAGTCCGAGAGAAGAGCTGCCGACCCTACAGCTGTGGTCCAGACGGATGTACCAGCTGCTGAGCCCTCCCCACGCAGCAGAGGACACGCGTTGGGGCCTCCTGACCTAGGAGAGGGGACCTGGCTAGCGAAAACGGTGTACTTTAAATAAAGTTCAAGGTTAAAAGTTTCCCGATTGGCCTGAGACTAGGGGAAGTGACTAGGATGATTTCTGGGCCTCCTGCTGGCTGGCTGCAGCCACCTGGGTCCTCGCAGTGGCTTGGATATAGCCCTGCTCTGCAGGAGTCCACTAAACTCAGGTTCTGAGTCTACACAGCAGAAACACGGGTTAGTAAGCAAAGTCAGCTTGGTTTCACCAGACATGACTGTGATGAAGACAAAGATTTAAGATAAGAAAGGTTCAGATCCAGACAAAGGGTACACTTGCCCACGTTTTTCTCTCCACCCTACCACCATGGTTTGGGGAAACCCAATAAGAGCAACAAATAGAGGAATTATTTGTGGAACATCTATTTTCATTCTACTTCTAATTGCATTGCTTATTAAACTACCCTTAGCCTGTTGAGTTTTAAATACAAAATAATGTTTATAAGTGTAGGTAGATTTTTAAATGTTTGTAATTGTAGGCCTCTGATTATTTTCTTGATCAGAGAATATTTAGGAAGATTCTAAGTGAGGAGAGGTATTGTGTTGCTCTGTCTTATAAGGGTGACCTATCCCACCTCTCTTCTTTGAGTATCATAATCAGGAAATTTAAAAGCCTGGTTTGGCAAAGTACCAGACTGTTGCCTTGGGTAGAAATGGGTGGTGCTCTCTAAATTTGCAGACTGCATCACACTTTTCAGGTTAGGCCTCAGATTTGGAGACAATCAGTGCTTTATTTATTTGTTCTAGAAGGGGATGGTGGTTCTGATGACAGCAAGGGAAATCCTCCCTCTTTGCTCTCCAGCTGCTTAATCAGGCTGCCCTAAAGAGGAGGCTTTGGTTTGGGGTTTTGTTTTGTTTTGTTTTTGAGATTTAATACTCATATATTTCATCACGCCCCATTGATTTCAACAACATATAAAAGCCATGAAATTTAATATTCAATTTCAGAACCTTGGCCAAGAGGTGAAATCATTATACCAAGGGAAAAAAAAAGATGCTTTAGGAAAGTGAGAATTTCCATCGAATCTATACTTCCATGGAATTATAACACTTTTGCTTAGGCTGCTGTGTGGGCCAGTTCCCTTGGTGGGCTCAAAATAGGCGAAACAATCCGAAATAGAAGGTGTGAAAATGACATAATAAATCTGACACTGTTTGGCAGTCCGGAATTACTCCGTAGCTGTACCTTCGGGCCGAGCCCCAAACAGAGGGTAACCTGTGTGCCTTGCAGGAGGCGGTTCCGGGACGCAGCGGTGGTGGAACGGGTGGGGTACCATGAGGAGAGGCGGCCCTGAGCTTAGACAGTGGGGAAAGGGAGTCTTTAAAATCAAGAACACAACACAATTTGGAATCCAGAATTGCTGGCGACCTTCCCAGGGACTTGGAAGGGGTGGGAGGAGGGCACTGAAAGTGAAGGCCCCTGAAGCTTAAGCTTCTTTAATTTTACTACGCTTTCCTCTCTAAGTGGGGTCTCGAGTTTTTTTATTTCCCCTTTTTAGATTTATAGTCATTTTCCCAAAATTTCACGAATTAATGTGTATAATAACAGCAACAGAAAAACAATGTAAATAAAGAGGCACAATGTGAACTTTAACATATATACATTATATCTGTTGCACCCCAAGTCCCCGCTAGGGCGGCCACCGAACCTCTCCTGTCTGCAGGAAGTCGGCTGGTTCTACCCGGCATCGCGTCAGCATGGACGCAGCACTTCCCGGATGAGGACACTGCGTGTAATTTACAACCCCCCCCCCTCCTGGGAATTTAGGACTTTTTGAGGAACTTCCCCCATCCCCCGAAGGTCTGAATGGGGTGACCCGGGCGTGAGCGCCTCCAGCCTGGAGCCCCCAGGCTACGACGGGCCCCCTTCTGTTCTGGCCCGCAAGCTCTTCCGAGAGTATGGAAGGCAGCGACCGGCAGTCTGGTGGTCTTCTAGTCTGGGTCGAGACCCACTGGAGTTGTTCTAGTCACCCAAGAGGACGCAATGTCAAGATTGCACTTCCAGCAAGCCAGCAAGCCAGCAAGCGAGAGCCTTTCTCTTCCCAGCTCCCACTGGGAAGGCGCCTATCACAGCAGCCTCGTGGCCACCCACAAGGGCACGCGTCTCTGGGTTCGCGCCGCACGGTTGGCCCTGGCGTTTGGGGAGAGGGCAGCAAACAAGATCTTTCCTGGGATGGAAACCCCCCACCCCACCCCTTCCCGCAGACCCAGGCCGGGAAAACAGGCTACGCAGGCTCTCCCGGGAACTGAACGCCTAGGGAGATTATTGGCAGCCTCCTGTCCCGGAGAAATGGAATCAGTTCCAGTTTTTAAGCAAATTCCTAGCTTCGCGGTTTAGCGGATAGACTCAGCTTCTACTTTCAAGAAGCAAATTAAAGTTCTTATGGGAAAAACTAACAGATGTTATCCACCTTTGAGTCTCCTCTTTCTCCAGAGAGCTGCATATCCCCCCCTTCCCTTCATAGCTGCCTGCGCTACTACAATGGAACGGATTTTGTGGGATGTTAGGATAAATGAAAATAAAAGCTATAATATAAAAAGAATAAAAATATTTTTCCAGATGCCCTATGCACATTATGTGCAAGAATGTGTGTATCTACAGAGACAGAGAGACATACATATGTGCTAGAGTATATTTTGTGGACTTCAATTTGCATTCTAAAACTGAAAAAATACAGTCATGTATCAGCATCATATATGCCAAGCTTGAGTATGCAAGTCTTCACAAAGGCCAATTAAAATGCTCTTTTCTTAGTTTTTATTTAGAACCTCCAAAACAGAAACAAAATGAACTTTAAAAAAAATGTTTGTAATTGATTTTAGCGAGAGGTAGCGAGGGAGAGAGAAAGAGAGACTTTGATTTTGTTCCACTTATTTATGCATTCGTTGGTTGGTTCTTGTATGTGTCCTGACCAGGTCACATCAGGAGGAGCCTCTAACTGAGCAACCTGATCAGGGCAAACCGAACTGTATAGGATGAAGCCACTCTACATGTGAAAAGATAAGGTACCTAAATTGTATTTACAATGGCATGTTAAATTTTCATTTCTTTCTCTGACTTAAGGGCATTGAGATTTCTCTTCTTGGAGGGGCAATTGAGGCAGAGTCGATTCTTGGCTCCTGGAACAGTGTCTGATGCTGTAAAACAGTAAACTGGACCGATTTACACAGAACAGGAGCTTTAATTTCACCCTTCAAATTCCAGCCAAAGAGCTTTGGGGATTTTTCTATGTTCCAGACCCTCTGAATGGTTTTTCCAGGTTTTATGGTTGAGGCACAGTCTATGGCAGCTCAACCAAAATTATGACATTATTGACACAGCACTGACATATGTCATGTTCTTTTTTAAAATTGTGTCCACGTTGTAGAACAAAGACAGCTTATGTTAAAGGTGCAACTACTATAACATTGATGAAAATTCAGAGATGGGTTTTACATGTAAAAAAGATATCTTTCATCTGTAGACCTTTTCTTGAAACTGCCTTCACAGTTATTCTTTAAACAGTATTTTTTATAAAGACAAAAAATACAGAAGGTTTTCAAGACCTTTTTTCCAGACACCATCTGAATGAAACTAATTTTTTCCCATTGAGACAGGCATGGATTTTCCTCTAAATTTAAAATAAATGACTACTATTTACATTGGTAGAAAGACCACTCAGAAAGCTGCTTTCCTCTGCTGCTAATGAAAAGTACATTGCATTTCCCCCAGATGAAACCCAGAGTTTTTTTTAACTGAAATGCCAGGATTAGCACCATTAATAAATAGCATTTAAAATAAATACCTATTTTAGAAGATAGGAAGCTCCCCTGGTAGGCTCTGGCAATGGAGTTTTACTCTCCAGATTCTTGTAATTTACCACTGATAAAATTCAGAACCTTCATTGTGAGAAAGATGCAAGTCAAGTATGTACATTCTGCAAAAGCAAAGAAATTTGTGTTATCAGAGTCAGGACAGAGAATAGACTAAAAATAATTCTGTGTGATATGAAACCCATTCACAGCTGGTGAGATAATCAAGGACATTCTTTGCCCATATAAATTTAGTCATAAGTGTATGAAGCTTGGTGCAAGCATGACATGTACCAATATTTCTGTGGGGTCCCTCCAAAGCACCCAAGAAACCTAAAATAGTTGAGGTACTCCCATACACCTCCCTTCCCTTCAGGCCCTGTTTGTGGAGAATAGTGGAAAGTACAATGTCTGAGTTAAACAAATATTTAACATGTTCCATGTCCAAGGCAAATTAGATTTCAGGCCAACATATGGGCTCCAGCTCAGGGCTGGAGACGTGGCCTCAGGTGGGGGAGTGAATGATGTGTGTGGTCATTGTCAGAGGCTCTGGCTGGGCCAGACAGACTCAGGGTTACCTGCTTTCCTGCAGAGAGACTGAGCTCTGGTTTATTCCAGAACCCACACAGGTTAGAGCTCTCTGGGCTAGAGCCAACACCCTTGATCTAGATTCAGAATTTAACTCCTTATTTTTCCAAGTTTCTTTCGGTTGGCTCTCTGCTATATTGACTTGGGGTTCCCCACAGTTAGAACAGTGCCTAGTACATGGTAAGCACTTGCTACCGATCTGATAAATTATTTAAGTTCCTAGTGAAAAAGATTCCCTTAGTTAGGGTCTTTGGGTCTTTGAGTGGCTGAAGAAAGTCTGGCTGCATGCTATGCTAAACCAGCCATCAGCCACATGGAGCTACAAGTGCTTGGAATGTGGCTAGTCCAGAGTGATATGTACTATAAGTATAAAATACATACTGAGTTTTGAAGACAGTATAAAAAGAGAAAGTAAACTATCTCATTAACAATTATTATTTAATTATATGTTAAATAATACTTTAGATATATTGGGTAATTAAAATATATTTGTGGTAAACTGCCACTAAAATGACCCTCGATAACCTCAGCCTCCTGGGATTCATGTCAGTAAGTAATTCCCTCCCCTGGAGGGTAGGCCTGATTTAACAGCTCAATTCTAACAAAAAGGATACAGCAGGAGGGATGGGATATAACTTGCAAGATTAGATTATTAAAAGACTGCAGCCTCTATCTTGAGTACTCCTTTTCTTCCTCATTAGCTTGCTTCCTCCCTATCCCTGAGTCAAAGCCCAGCCACCATTAAGGAGCAGACTCTTGTGCTGCAGACACCAAATGGAGAAGACAGGCCCTGGACCATCAAAGGTTGCATGGGAAGAACTGAGGCACTTTAGCCAATAGCCAGCACCGACTGCCAGCCACGTGAGTGACACGTTTTAGAAGCATACCCTTCTGCCTCAGTCAGTGCTTCAGATGATGTAGCCAGGCTGATGACTTGACTGCAGACCCAGGAGAAACCCTGAGCCAGAGCCATGGAGCTATGCGGCTCGTACACGCTGCCCCACAGCAACCGTGAAAGAATAAATGTGTATTTTAAGCTAAGCTTTGGGGTAATTTGTTACACAGCAATAAATTATTAACACACTATTATTAAAAGGAATTTCACTGTTACTTTTTAAAATGTGGTTCACATTATATTTCTGTTGGATAGCACTGGTCTCTACGGCTTAGATGGAGCAAAGGTGCTCCAGGTTTGACTGGGACTCTGGGGAGCTGGACCCAAGCTTTAGTATAGAAAACCATGAAATAGAAATAAATCTAACAAAGTATGGTCTCATCTATAATTCCTTGGCTAACCCAATTTCTAATAGTAGATTAAAAGTTACCCTATTCCCAGTTTAGCCCTGAGCTAGCTGGAAACTGTTAGCTGGACATTAAAGAGAAACCGCTCTAATGTCTCTTCCATCTCCAACATTTTATGATTCGACAATTGTTACTTCACCATTTCTTTGCTAACAAGGAGTAACGGTGACATGGGTGATCAGTTGTTCAGTGCTTGTGATAATGAACCCAGCATTAGCAGCTCCACTTGTCCAAAACAGTCTTTTAGCAAAGAGTGGTAAGTCAGGGTGAGGCCCGGACAACCCGAGACAAAGAAGCGTTCTTCAGCACACCCCTAACTGCTCCCACAATCCTCTGCAACCCTCCACAGCCTTTTTATTTGGGAATTTTTGCATCTCTATCCTTCGCCACTCCTGACACCTAGAATACTAGGAAACTGTGTTTTCATTTAATTTTGTAACTAAGCTTGAAGTTGGGAGGAAATGAAGGACTTAGCTTCCTATTTATTCATATTTGCTGAACCACAGAGATCTAAGGGGATAACTAAAAAATATTTAGAAAGTAATACTTGCTCTTGGATTTTATTTTTCCAGTATAGTGACAAGTTCTCATAAGCTCTTTTTTTTTATTAACTTTAATGGGGTGACACCAATAAATCAGGGTACATATGTACAATGAAAACATCTCCAGATTATCTTATCATTCAATTGTGCTGCATACCCATTACCCAAAGTCAAATTGTCCTCTGTCACCTTCTATCTGGTTTTCCTGTACCCCTCTTCTTCTCCCTATTCCACCCTCCCTTCCCTCCCCTTATCCCGTAACCACCACACTCTTGTCCATGTCTCATAGTTTCACTTTTATGTCCCACCTATGTATGAAATCATGCTGTTCTCAGATTTTTTTTTCTGATTCACTTATGTCACTCCGTATAATGTTATCAAGGTACATCCATTTTGTTGTAAATGATCCGATGTCATCATTTCTTATGGCTGAATATTGTTCCATAGTATATATGTACCGAAGCTTTTTAATCCACTCGTCTTCTGATGGACACTTGGGCTGTTTCCAGATCTTCGCTATTGTGAACAATGCTGCCACGAACATGGGGGCACATTTCTTCTTTTCGAACAGTGCTATGGTGTTCTTAGGGTATATTCCTAGAAGTGGGATAGCCGGGTCAAAAGGCAGTTGGACTTTTAATTTTTTGAGGAATCTCCAAACTGTTTTCCACAGTGTCTCCACCAGTCTGCATTCCCATCAGCAGTGCAGAAGGGTTCCCTTTTCTCCAAATCCTCGCCAGCACTTGTTCTGTGTTGTTTTGCTGATGAGTGCCATTCTGACTGGTGTGAGGTGATATCTCATTGTGGTTTTAATTTGCATTTCTCTAATGATTAGTGATGTTGAGCATTTTTTCATATGTCTTTTGGCCATCTGTATGTCTTCTTTGGAGAAATTTCTATTCATTTCTTTTGCTCATTTTTTGATTGGATTGTTTGTCTTCCTTGTGTTGAGTTTTATAAGTTCTTTATAAATTTTGGTTATTAACCCCTTATCAGACATGCTGTCGAATATGTTCTCCCATTGTGTGGTTTGTCTTTTTATTCTGTTCTTATTGTCTTTAGCTGTGCAAAAGCTTTTTAGTTTAATATAGTCCCATTTGTTTATCTTGCCTTTTATTTCATTTGCCCGTGGAGATAAATCGGCAAATAAATTGCTGCTACAGATGTCGGAGAGCTTGCTGCCTATGTTTTCTTCTAAGATGCTTATAGTTTCATGGCTTATGTTTAAGTCTTTTATCCATTTTGAATTTGTTTTTGTGCATGGTGTAAGTTGATGGTCTAGTTTCATTTTTTTGCAGGTAGATGTCCAATTTTCCCAGCACCATTTGTTAAAGAGGCTGTCTTTACTCCATTGTATGTTCTTTCCTCCTTTGTCAAATATCAGTTGTCCATAAAGGTGTGGGTTTATTTCTGGGTTTTCTGTTCTGTTCCATTGATCACTGTGCCTGTTCTTATGCCAGTACCAGGCAGTCTTGAGTATAATGGCCTTGTAGTAAACCTTGATATCCGGAAGAGTGATGCCTCCCGCTTTATTTTTTCTTCTTAAGATTGCTGAGGCTATTCGTGTTCTTTTTTGGTTCCATATAAATTTTTGGAATATGTTTTCTATACCTTTGAAGTATGTCATTGGTATTTTAATTGGTATAGCATTGAATTTATAAATTGCTTTGGGTAATATAGACATTTTAATGATGTTTATTCTTCCTAGCCATGAGCACGGTATATGCTTCCACTTGTTTGTATCTTCCTTGATTTCTTTTATCAATGTTTTATAATTTTCCGAGTAGAAGTCCTTAACCTCCTTGGTTAAATTTACTCCTAGGTATTTTATTTTTTTGGCTGCAATACTGAAGGGGATTGATTCCTTAATTTCTTTTGCTGACATTTCATTGTTTGTATATAGAAATGCCTCTGATTTCTGAGTAATAATTTTATATCCTGCCACCTTGCTGAATTCATTAATAAGGTCCAGTAGTTTTTTAACTGAGACTTTAGGGTTTTCTATGTACAATATCATATCATCTGCAAATAGTGACAGTTTTACTTCTTCTTTTCCAATTTGGATGCCTTTTATTTCTTCTTCTTGTCTGATTGCTGTAGCTAGGACTTCCAGAACTATGTTGAATAAAAGTGGTGAAAGTGGGCAACCCTGCCTGGTTCCTGATCTTAAGGCGATTGCTTTTAATTTTTGTCCATTTAGTATGATGTTAGCTGTGGGTTTGTCGTAGATGGCCTTTATCATGTTAAGGAATGTTCCTTGTATTCCCACTTTACTGAGAGTTTTAAGCATGAATGTGTGCTGGATTTTATCAAATGCCTTTTCTGCATCTATTGAAATTATCATGTGATTTTTGTCCTTCCTTTTGTTTATGTAATGAATCACATTGATTGATTTGCGAATATTGAACCAGCCTTGCCTCTCCAGAATAAATCCCACTTGATCATGGTGTATGATTTTTTTCATATATTGCTGGATACGGTTGGCTAATATTTTGTTGAGAATTTTAGCGCCTAAATTCATCAGGGATATAGGCCTATAATTATCTTTCTATGTGTTGTCTTTGCCCGGTTTTGGGATCAGAATTATGCTCGCCTCATAAAAGGAATTTGGAAGTCTTCCTTCCTCTTAAATTTTTTGAAATAGCTTGAGAAGGATAGGAGTTAGTTCTTCTTTGAATTTTTGATAGAATTCACTTGTGAAGCCATCAGGCCCAGGACTTTTCTTTTTGGGGAGTTTTTTGATAACTGTTTCGATCTCATCTGTTGTAATTGGTCTGTTTAGGTGCTCTGATTCTTCCAGATTGATTTTTGGAAGTTTATATGATTCAAGAAATTTGTCCATTTCATCTAGATTGTCTAATTTTTGGGCATAGAGTTCTTCATAGTATTTTCTTACAATGCTTTGTATCTCTGTTGTATTAGTTGTAATTTCTCCACTGTCCTTTCTAATTTTATTTATTTGAGACCTCTCTCTTTTTTTCTTGGTGAGTCTAGTTAAAGGTTCATCAATCTTGTTTACCTTTTCAAAGAACCAGCTTCTGGTTTCATTGATCCTCTGTATTGTTTCCTTAGCCTCTATGTCATTTATTTCTGCTCTGATCTTTATTATTTCCTTCCTTCTACTTGTCTTAGGTTTTATTTGTTGTTGTTTTTCAAGTTCTTTTAGCTGCAGGGTTAAGTTGCTTATATGAGCTTTTTCTAGCTTCTTATGATATGCCTGTAGTGCAATAAACTTCCCTCTCAAAACTGCTTTTGCTGTGTCCCATAGATTTTGAGTTGACGTATGCTCATTATCATTTGTTTCTAGAAACTTTTTTATTTCTTCTTTGATCTCATTGTTAATCCATTCATTATTTAATATCATGCTATTTAGTTTCCAAGTGTTTGAGTATTTTTCATTTTTTCTTTTGTGGTTAATTTCTAGTTTCATGGCATTGTGATCAGAGAAAATGCTTGATATGATTTCAATCTTCTTAAATTTGTTGAAGCCTTTTTTGTGTCCTAACATGTGGTCTATCCTAGAAAACGTACCTTGAGCGCTTGAGAAGAATGTATATTCTACTGCTTTAGGGTGAAAAGTTCTGAAGATATCTATTAAATCAAGTAGATCTAGTGTATCCTTTAAGTCTGCTGTTTCTTTATTGATTTTCTTTCTTGAGGATCTATCCAGTGTTGTTAGAGGGGTATTGAAATCCCCTACTATGATAGTATTACTGTTAATCACGCCCTTTATATCCATCAAAGTCTGCTTTATGAATGTCGGGGCTCCTATATTTGGTGCGTAGATATTTATAATAGTTATATCTTCCTGTTGAATTGTTCCCTTTATCATTATGTAGTGTCCTTCTTTATCTCTTACTACAGTCTTTGTTTTAAAGTCCATTTTGTCAGATATAAGTACTGCTACCCCAGCTTTTTTTTCATTTCCATTTGTATGAAATATTTTTTTCCACCCTTTTACCTTCAGTTTATGTGCATCTTTTGTTTTAAGGTGTGTCTCTTGTAGACAGCATATGTATGGGTCCTGTTTCTTTATCCACGCTGCTATCCTATGTCTTTTGATTGGATCATTTAATTCATTTACATTTGAGGTTATTATTTGTTTATTGCCATTTTATTCTTTAAAGCTGTATTTTTTTTTTTTTGCTATATTCTTTCCTCCCTTTGAACTGTTCACAGGAGGCCCCTTAGAATCTCTTGCAGGATTGGTTTGGTTTTAATGAATTCTTTGAGGTTTTCTTTGTCTGGAAAGCTCTTTATTTCTCCTTCAATTTTAAATGTTAGCCTTGCTGGATAGAGTAGTCTTGGTTGTAGGTTCTTGTTCTGCATTACTTTGATTATATCTTGCCATTCCCTTCTGGCCTCAAGTGTTTCTGTTGAGAAGTCCGATGTCATCCTAATGGGGGCTCCTTTGTAGGTGAGAGTCTTTTTTTCTCTAGCAGCTTTTAAGATTTTTCCTTTATCTATTAGCTTTGGTATTTTAACTATGATGTGTGTTGGTGTAGATTTCTTTGGGTTTCTCTTTAATGAAGTTCTCTGTGCTTCTTGAACATGTGGAATGTTTCCCAGCCTTAATTTAGGGAAGTTTTCAGCTATGATTTTATTGAACAAAGTTTCTATCCCTTGTTTTCTCTCTTCTTCTTCAGGAACCCCTATGATGCGGATGTTATTTCTCTTCATGTTGTCACAGAGCTCCCTTAGAGTTTCCTCAGCTTTTTTGAGTGTCTTTTCTTTTTTATGCTCTGTTTCTGTGCCTTTGTTTATTTTGTCCTCTAACTTGCTGATTCAATCCTCAGCTTCATCCATCCTGCTTTAAATCTTTCCACTGTGGTCTTCAGTTCTAATACTGTATTTGTCATTTTTGTCTGATTCTTTTTTATTATTTTAATTTCCTTTTTTATATTTGTTATATCTTTATTTGGTGTTCATAATGACTATCCATTGTTGCTCTAAGCTCTTTGAACATCCTAATTATCATTATTATAAACTCTGTATCTGGTAATTTGGTTATATCTGGTTCATTCAGGTCCTTCTCTGGGGATTTCTCTTGATTCATTTGGGTTGCATTTCTCTGCCTGCCCATTTTGTCTGTGTATAAGAAGGGTGTGGCCACTGGAGACTAATGGGTGTTGCCTCTGTGTTCCCTAGGTGTGGTCTGTTTGCAGGCCCACCACCCCCTCTGCTCCTGCCTAGGGTGGTTGGGATGAGCATTGCCGGTGCCAGCCTACTGTGGCTGTTGCTGTGATTTCTGCTTCTTCTCCACGGGAGGGGCTGTGTTCTGGTGCCCGGCTCTATAAGCCTCAGCCTGTCTTAGCCTTTGCCTTGCCCCCACAGGTGGGTCTGCACACGGCACTCAAGCCACAAGTTTCAGCACCAAGGGTAGGGGTGAGCACCTTTGCTCAGCTGAGGACCCCACCTGTTCCTGGGCTTCCGCCCAGCCCCCATGGTCAGGGCCGGCTTGTGCAGGATCGCAAATCTCGGAGGCCAGGTGATGCTGTGCACCCACGGGACCCTGCTCAGCAGCAGATCTCTGCCTGTTCCTGGCCTCTCGCTTTCCCCCTGCAGGTGGGGCTTCAGGCGGGCCCACAGCTGCCGGACCGCTTTTACGTGTTTCCTCTGTCCCTGCTGGGCTAGACTGAGCTCACGCTGGCTGGGCCTCCGCCCCTGCCAACAGAACCGCGTTTCCGCATCCCGCTGCCCCCATCCCTCCAGCAAGCCCTCAGCAGTGTGGGTAGGGGCACTGCAGCTCATACCCTAACACTCCATACTGTAGTCCTGGAAGCTCCCTCCGTCTAAGCAGCTCTGCTCTAAGTGCCGTGGGAGAGCTTGTTTGGCTGGTGTCCTGTCTCCTTTGCTGGTATTGCTAGTTCCAAGGGAAATATTCGTTTTCTATTTGAGAAGTGACTCAGCCCAGGTGTTAGGGTGGCTGTCCCTCAGAGTGTTTCTCCCTATGCCTTCCAGTCCACACTCTCTTCCCGCTGCTCTGGGCCTCTCCTTTGTCCCCGTCCCCTGGAGCCCCGGGTGAGTGGCTGTGTGAGGGGTTTTCTGCGCTGCCCCTTTAAGAAGAATCCTGGATCTGAAAATACTGTTTCTTTCTCACAATTAGTATTCTCACTTGTTTCACAGCTCAATACTGTCCAAACGCCTCTTCTAGGCTCTGGGGCTGCAGGCTGCGGCTTTGTTCCTGGGACCCAGGTCCCTCCCTCTCCACTAAACTCTCTTCCTGCCACACGAGTCTGCCACTCGCCCCAGGGAGCTGGGTAGCCCTTCCCACGTTTTCACTTTTCCTACCAGTCTCAATGTGGCTTCTTCAGTGTTCCTTGGTTGAAAAGTCCACTTAGTTTAGTTCAAAGTTGGTTTATCTAGATGATGGTTCTTACAGTTAAGTTATAATCCACTTTGGTTCCAGGAGTTGGAAGTTGGTACATCCGCCTACTCCATCGCCATCTTGCCGTCATTTTCAGATCTTGATGAAAGCGTTCTCCCTGCTCATCACTAACAGCTTCAAAATTTTCGGGAAACTTTTCAAGGTGACTGTTCAGGAAGTGAATCTTAATGCATACTGAAGTAGAATGTCTTCTTAGGCATCACCTTTGTGAAAATATTATAATTTGAGGTCCATCAAATACACCTGCTTTTATCTTCTTGAAAGACAAGGCAGGAAAAGCTGAAATAATATGTTGAAAGCATTCACCTTCTCTATTTAAAGCCTGAACAAACTACTTCATTAAGCCAAATATGATGTGAAGTGGGGGAAAAAATTATCCTGTCTCGATTAACTACAGGTTCATTCACAATATTTTGCATCCCTACTTTCAGAGCTTCACATTTCAGCCACTCCTTCTGTGTCCAGTGTTTCTCCTGAGCTTGGCTGTCCCACAAACACAGAAAGCAAGGATACTTGGTGAAACCTCTCTGTTGTCCTAGCAGGAAATTTACCTTTTTAAGATCTACACAAATGATTCAATTTTGCTCCTCATACTTCAGAAAGTCGAGGACAATTTTTATGTCATTATAATCTTCTCACAGATGAGTTGAATAACCAATTGTAACCGCTGCATATACATTACCATTGTGTAGAAGAACACATTTCAGACTCTGTTTAGAGCTGTCAAGAAATAGACGCCATTCTGGTGGACTGTAAGTGGTAATACCTAGCTGGCTGAGAAGACTACTGATATCATGACAGTAAACAAAGTGTTTGTCTTCGGGAAAAAAGTCCACAAAAATTTGTTCATGCTTCCTGAAATGGGATACTTTAGCTGACCGGTGAAGTACATTCTTTTCCTGAAGCCTAGAGGCTAATAACTCAGCTGCTTTCTTTGATAGGCCCAAATCTCTTACTAAGTCATTCAATTCAGGTTGGCTAAACTGCTGAGGGGTTAATGACTGTTTGGCATCAGAAGAAGACCCTTCAGATTCTACAACCATTTTCTCATGCATCTTATCAAAATACACTTGATCACCATGTTCACTTTCTTAGTCCTTAGAAGAAATAAAACCATTGAAAATTGGAACCGGGGGTATCTCAGAGTGTGGGATAGGTCGTATTGCTGAAGGAATACAGTGTTACCTTGAGATATGAATTTAATTTGTTCTGTAACTGAGCTCGCAAGTCAGTCAACTCGTATATCAAACTGCAGATACTGGACCTGTGCACCAATGCGCCAACTAGCGGCAGCTTCCCGTATAGCAACTCGTATCTCGGAATTTCGCTTGGATCTTGAACAAAAATACAGACTGAGTTGCAGCTCATATCTAAAAAAAAAAATTTTGGATGTTGGTCTGTTCGTATCTCAAGGTACCACTGTATCGGGATATGCAATCATATGCTGTTTTTTCTTGCCGATGCCCTTTGTATGGATCAAACAGAAATAACAGTCACTGCTGTGGTCCTTAGGTTCACGCCAAACCATGGGAATACCAAAAGGCATCCCTTTGTGTTTTCCTTTTGTCCAGTCACGAAGCATTTCCTCACAATTATGACACACGATATGAGGAGCCTTATTCTTGTCTTGATCGCCAACGGGAACTTTAAAAATTGGCAATATATGCATGTGTCAGAAACGATGAAATATTGCGCCTTTGATGTTGAAGTGTGTAACAGCCACATATATAACAGAAGGTGTCAAGACTATTCTTACATTTATGCCTACTCGAAGAAGCCATGATTCAATCTTAAAACAAAATAAGAGGGTGTTTTTATCAAATAATATTTTTTTACATTTAAAAACAACTACAATTATGTAAAAGTGATGTTTGTAAAACATTAATTGCCTTGTGGTTCTGTTCAATCCAAGAGTCATTGTTCTTTTACTCCAATTTAAAAACCAATGCATGCCATTAACTGTAACAAAAAGAAATTAAAATTGTATAAAAACTAGAGTATGCACCAAAAAACAAATTTCAGATTTGGAATCAGTGCTGCCAAAACATATAGAAAATGTTCTAAAACCTCATGCAACAGAAAATGAAAAAAAATGTTCCCCAATGTATAATTTTATGAACATTTAGAGAAGAGAATTTATAAGCACCTTTGCATCTATTTTTTATTTTTCTTTAAAAATGGGAAAATAATTTACTGGAAAAATAAGCCTTAAAATATATTTTTAAAAAGCAATTCTTATAAAACATGCATAGAGTTAAAACCATATGAGTCAGGTACATATGTGACTAATCATATTTTTGATATATCTCTCTGCCTAATCATTAACTTTAAATGCCATATAAGAATTTGTAATCACAGTAAATTATTTCATAGAAATAATTTAAGAGGGCTGCTGACTAATGTGAAACATTCTAGTTTCCACCAGTAGTTGGCTGCCAAACATTGTAAAGAAAACCACACACACACACACACACACACACACACACACACACGTACATACACACACACACACAAGAAGGATAGAGTCCCAGGTATAAGTTGACATAAATTATAGTGACTATAAATCTCTAATGATCCAGTGGTGGTTAGAGATTATTGCGTTTAGAAGATAGGGAAAAAACACATTCAACACCATGAAGTCTTTCCAAGTTTCATTTTACACATTAGGAAACAGGATTTTAAAAAATTCCCTCAAAGCCTTTTAAATTCTTTGTTTAATGCCCTAGACTCAATGCTTTACATTTCAAAATATATTGTAACAGAGTTTAATAAGCACAAAAAATAGAGGGGAAGTTCTATTTTAATTACCAGAGAGACTGCCTAAGCACTATTTTTAAAATGTAAATTTAAAAATGTAGCTGTTAAACTCAAACTCTTAACTTTTTTTCAAATGTTTCTCTCAGGGTATCCTTTTTACAGCAAAAATCAGAATAACTCACAGTGATAATTATCCAAATAATGGTTAGAAGGGGTTTCCCAACCTCTTTAAAATTCTTAGGTTTTCCACAAAGCTGAAAATCTTTGAGTGGAAATAATATTCAGAATTTAAAAAGCAGCAGCACATGAGTGAAATCAGGCAGAATTGGCCTGATATGGAGTCAGAAACCAGAAACAGTGACATGCAGCCACTCAAATGGCAGCATTACTCAGGAAGAAATCCATACTTAGCTAAATTTTTTTTATTTTAAAGAGTTTACTATAAAGAGAAAATAGTAAGTAAGAAAAATAGTAAGTCTGGTTGAGAATATTAATCCCATTCCAAATCTTTATTCTTTTTTTTAAGCTGTGACTCCAAAGAAAGATAATTTCCTGACCAGGCGGTGGCATAGTGCAAAGAGTTTGCCTGGGACACAGAGGACCCAGGTTTGAAACCCTAAGGTCTCCATTTTGAGCGCCGACTCACTGGCTTGAGTGCAGGGTCACCAGTTTGAGCATGGGATAATAGACATGACCCTGTGGTCACTGGCTTGATCCTAAAAGATCCATTTAAGCATGGGCGCACGGCTTGAGCCCAAGGTCACTGACTTAAGCTAAGAGTCACCAGCTCAGGTGTTGCCCCTCTGGTCAAGGCACATGTAAGAAAGCAGTCAATGAACAACTAAGAAGCTGCAACAAAGAACTGATGCTTCTCATCTCTCCCCCTTCCTGCCTCTCTGTCCCTATCTGTCCCTCTCTCTGTCCCTCTCTTGGTCTCTCTCTCTCTCACTAAAAAACAAACAACAACAAAAAACCACAAAAACAACAACAAAAGAAACACACATAAAACAGTCCATGTTGTGTAATTCTGTTTAGATAGAGCTAAAAAGCTGCAAAACTTATCTTTGATGTTATGTCTGGGTACTGGGTACCTTGGAAGCAGGATAATAAATGGAAGGGGACAGAAGAAAGTTCCTGGAGTGCTGGTAATGCTCAGCTGCAGGTTTTACAGGTGTATTCCCTTTGAGAAAGTTTCTTGGGCTATATATTTAATATTTGTTTATTTTTCAGTAAATAGTTTATACTTCAATACTATTTATATTATTATTTTAACAGCTTTATTGAGATGTAATTGATATACAAAGAACTGCACATATTTAATGCATACAATGTAATGAGTTTGGACATAATGCAAACATCTATGATACTGTTGTCAACCAAGGTAACAGACATACCTAACAACTCCTAGTTTCCTTCTTCCCTTTTGTGTTTTGTTGTTTTTTTTTACGTAAGAACCCAACATAAGGATCTACCCTCGTAACAAATTCTGAAGTGCACAATATTGTATTGTTAACTATAGGCACCATGCTGTACAGTCGGTGTCTAGAACTTATTCAGTATAACTGAGATGAATACCCACTGAGTTGTATACAATTTATATTAAAAAGAGAAATGTTGTGTATTATACACTCCAATAAAATTTACATTAAAAATATCACTGATAAAATTCCTAGTCTATGCAAAGGAAAATTTGCTATTATTCATTAGTTACAAGTTTTTGTTGGATGCACACTCTGTATTTCTCTTCTCTAGTTGGGTCCTGGCAGGCATGTCCATATTCTCCCTCTGAGGACCAGCCCAGGATGACTCTTGAAACAATAGGCTCCTGTCCATAATTCTGTGGCAGATCCTACACACACACAAGAAAGCCTACTCTCTCAAAGGTCAAGCCAATGACAATGGGATCATGTTGCGGAGCCTGCGTTCAAGCCAGTGACCTCGGGGTTTCAAACCTGGGACCTCACCCTCCCAGGTTGATACTCTATCCACTGGGGCACCACTGGTCAGGCTGGACACGCATTTCTGATAAAGAGATATAGAGACAGACAAAGAAACAGATAGCTCAATAGAATTATTCTGTGAAATTTTTTTTTATTCATTTTAGAGAGGAGACACAGAGTGAGAGAGAGAAAGAGAGAAAGGGGGGAGGAGCTGGAAGCATCAACTCCCATATGTGTCTTGACCAGACCAGTGCAGGGTTTTGAACTGGTGACCTCAGTGTTCCCAGGTCGACGCTTTATCCACTGCGCCACCACAGGTCAGGCTTATTCTGTGAAATTTTAAAGTAGTAAAAAGCCCCTACTTTATAAACCTTACTACTTACATATCAACATACATCATATCATTTAAATCTTTGAAAACTTTTGAAACTATTGAAACCTCAGAAATGTTTGAAATTATTATTCTAGTTCTCCACTTTATAGCTGAGGAATCTGAGAAAGAATTTCAGTTGTTTGCTTACAGTTTACACAGATAGCTAGCTAAAGAATTAGGTTCAAATCTTGGAGTCTTTTTACTTACCAGGCTACATTTTTCAACATATGTGTTGTATCAGAGTTTATCTTTGTAGAATGCAAGTCGGGAAAGGTGATTTCTGAAGTTTGCAATCTTATATTTCAGTGAATTTAATCTTTTCAACTAGAATGTAGTATTTTAGAAACCCCTCTCTGTGTTAAACTGACCCCTCTCTAGACTATTTGGACAATCAGACAGTTAACAAATGCACAGTTAATACTTGTTGATGTGAACCTAACCAGGTGGTGACACAGTAGATAGAGCATCGGACTAGGATGCGGAAGACCCAGGTTCGAGAACCCGGGGTCGCCGACTTGAGCATGGGCCCATCTGGTTTGAACACAGTTCACCAGCTTGAGCCCAAGGTCGCTGGCTTGAGCAAGGGATCATTCGGTCTGCTGTAGCCCCCCAGTCAAGGCACATATGAGAAAGCAATCAGTGAACAACAAAGGTGCCGCAACGAAGAATTGATGCTTCTCATCTCTCTCCCTTCCTGTCTGTCTGTCTCTATCTGTCTCTCTCTCTGACTCTCTGTCTCTGTCAAAAAAAGAAGTACTTGGTGATATGAATTGATAAGATTCAAGAGTAGGTAATGAGATAAAGACATTAATTGAGCCTGACCAGGTGGTGGTGTAGTGGCTAGAGCATTGGACTGGGATGTGGAGAACCCAGGTTTGAAACCCCGAGATTGCTGGCTTGAACGTGGGCTCACAGCCTGAGTGTGGGATCACTAGCTTGAGCATGGGATCATAGACATGACCCCATGGTCACTAGCTTGAGCCAAAGGTCACTGGGTTGAAGCTCAAGGTCACTGGCTTGAGCAAGGGGTCACTCGGTCTGCTGTAGCCCCTTGGTCAAGGCACATGAAAAAGCAATCAATGAACAACTAAGTTGCTGCAACAAATTCTTGATGTTTCTCATCAATTATCTCCCTTCCTGTTGGGGGGCTAATTCTGTGCCTTTTAAGCACATTTTAGTGGCCTATTAGACATCATGTAAACTGTAGACAGCAGTGTTTCTTACCACCCCAATACTTAACATCTGTACACCAGCTTCTTGGGAGCAGAAATGGAGACATGTGCATTTTAACGTATTCCAAGAATATGGGCACAGGGGGAATCTACCTTTCACCATATATGGCCATTGTGCAAATTTATCCAAGAACTGGATGAAGATATTTATATAATATCTCCACCCCCTTTCTCCCCATGTTGACAGAGGTTTAAGGAGATATTTTGAGCAGGCCCCTGCAAAGTTTGTCTTCTAAGATATGAGTGGTGCTTATGGGAAAAGCTGAAATGCTTTTCCGAGCTTGAATTGGACTATCACTGTGTGGGGTACATCAGAGATTTTTTTTTATCAATCTTTCTAAAAATGCCTGTGGATATAAATATTGTAGTTATTCTTTAAATTTTTTTAAATTGAGTTTTAGAGTGAGAGGACGGGAGAGACAGAGAAACATCAGTTTGTTGTTCTATTTATTTATGCATTCATTGGTTGATTCTTATATGTGCCCTGATGGGGGATAAAACCTTTAAGGTGTATTGGGACAATGCTCTAAGCAACTGAGCTACTCGGCCAGGGCTCGTAATTATTCTATATACTAAATATTTTATTTTTGGGTTTTTGTGATCTTGCGCCATTCCCTTGGGGAATACCTTAGTGTGCACTAGGATTCCAGTGATAGAAAAGAAGCTCGGGGACAAAGTGAATACTTAGTGATGTGTTATAAGGGAATTTAAGTGACTTTGGGAAATTGTCCAACATGGCTAGATTAAAACCTTGCTGATTATTCTGGAAGCAGAATTGCAATAATGGAATTCCAAAGGAGAGATAGTGTTAAAAATAACACAAACTTTTTATAAATATAATTTACATAATTAAACCAGTGTCAAACTAGCATGCTTGAGTGTGGCAAAGAACATATACCAGGCATGCTAATGTAGCCAAATAAGAAACGATGATGATGTCTTATTACAGAACTCTAATGGTATGTGGAGGAGGGGTCAGAAGGCCTGGGTGCTAATTCTGCCCTGCTCTTACTAGCTTTCTGATTGTGGTTGTCTCCTTATCAGAAAGACATGGAAATGATAATATTTGTCTTCTTACCTCATCATTATTAAGACAGTTGGATAAAAGAACAATGTAATATTGTTTTGAGAGCTGCCAAATGCTACAGACACACAGGTTACTATTTTAACATATTCTCAATCATCCTGCAATAATAGGATGCTGTTTTCATGTCAGTACTGATGTAGGGCTTCCACTAGGAAGAGAATAAGCAAAAGAATGCCTGTGCCTTCATTCAACGCTCTGAGAGGAGTCCTCTGGGCACTGAGGATGGCCATGTCCCTCTCTCAGCATCACCTGCACTCCCTGCGGACACTCCGCGCCCCCAGTATTCACCAGGAGGGGGGCAGTGCACTCATGCTCACCCAGAGGGCATGACCCTCTGAACCACCTTCTACCTGAGGGTCTCCCACACATGTTAATGATAAAAGCTCTTCTAACCCCCCCTCCCCAGGATCAGAATAGAGCTTTGGCGAACAGAGAAATTTTGAGTTGCCAATGCTGTCTGGCCTGGTCGGTCTTTCTTAATGCAACAGTAGTGCATGATCTGCTTTTCTACTCAGCTCACCCTTCCTGCAAAATATATTTAAAATGTGTTCAGTAAATTGTTAGATAGGAGTGGTTTTAGCCCCAGAGGGCAGGGAAAAGTCTTAAAATGTTAATTAACTGGAGCACAGAGTTTAACACTCTGGACTCCAAGATGGTATTTAAGCCTATTTAGATTTTCTCCAAATTCTTTAAGGCTAATGCAACTTCTGAATGTATCCAGTAATCTCTAATTATCTGTGGAAATGGTAGATGTGAGAAGACCAGATTAAATCCACAGATAATCCCAAAATCTCATTTTAGCCAACAGGACAGCCCTTTTCCCACCAAGCCCAGCCTTGGAAGGACCGCTGAGAGGGGCAAGGCTGACCTGAGTGCCAAGCTCCGATCATCTGCCTGCCTCTGTTGGGGATGTTAATAAACGGCCCAAACTGCTGGAAGCAAAGCCAGCAGAAAGGACAGTGAAAAATCAGGGGTTTGGGCCGCTGCCATGCTAGAAGAACAGACACAGAGAATCGGAACTGCAGTCCTAGCATAAAGGAGTGGCCCACGTGCTCCTGCCTCAGGAGCCCTGGCTAGTTTTCAGAAGTATCCGCTCCCGTCCTCTTTTGTGATACTGGCACATCAGTTCATCGCTGTCTGCCCAGTTTGACCATTGATGTGTTCATCCAAAGTGGACAAGACCAGACTGTAGTCTGGGGCTGCCTCTCCCAGCTCACAGCATCAAGGACCAGGCGGTGGACTGATCCAAGCACTCTCCTCAGTTAAACACAATCTACTAACAGAAACAGGGGAAGGGAAGAGAAAGACAATGACTTTGTGTGTAGGACTACTTTACAAACCCCTGCCCCCGAGTTTTACTTTGTTTTCCCCGTCTTGGTGCTTTTTAGTCTTTCTAACTTGAAGGTTTGTTAACATTAGAAGAGAAATGGTTCACAATCCTTTTGAGTCAATATCCAGTTTCAATTACCCTAATTTTTTTTTACATGGTCTGGAAGGTTTTTGAAATTTCAGAATAAGTATTGTCAGTGAAAAAACCGATGCAAGCCATTTTAGAATAAAGTTTTTCAAAAGATGAGAATATTTTATTAGACAATGGCATGTCTACTCTGGGTAAAAACACCCATGAAGATGCGATTTGATTTTTGGTAGGCTGATTTACCAACCCCCCCTCTTCCACACACACACACACACACACACACACACACACACACACACACACACACTTCCTGACCTATTTCCATTTATTATATCAGAACTCTCTGGATTAGAATGTAGGGCTAGTTAATGGTTCAAATGCGTCAGGAATTGAACTTGGAAGCAGAAAGAAAGGAAGAAAAGGAGATGATCTGATGAAGGGGACTTCCTGCAACTTCTTGGGGTGGTGACGGAAATGAGATAAGTAAGTGTGCACTGAGCTGGAAGAACTGGTGTGGAGGGGCGACGGCTGGGCGAAATAGAAAAGGAAGTGTGTCCAGCCAGTTAGATTTCAAAAGCTGGCTTCTGAATTTAAAGGTTCTGAACCATAGAGCTCAGGATTAGCATACTTGATTTACGTTCTAAATTATATCGTTTAGTCTTACAACACCTCCTGGCTTCATTATGAGCAAACGAGGGTCCTACTCAGGTTGCCAGATGCTAGGAGACTGGGTTTGGACCTTAGGAAAGAAAGGACGCAGGGAGCAGACCGCCACTTTTTTCCCCGAGGCGCCCTTCCTCTCCGAGGCTGCAGGGATTGTCCCCGGGCTCCAGGGGCAAGGGCCTCTCGGCCGCCACAACCCTCTCGCTCACGAGCGTCCATTGCATACGGGCAGCGGCGGGAGGGTACGGCCACTTCCAGGACTCGGGTCCGCAAGCCGGGTGCCCAGGCGGGTGTCTCGGGCTGAGCTGCAGCTGAATCCCGACGGCTCCTAGGCCCTCCTCCCACCGGGGACCAGGATCTCTCCTGCCCCCCTGCGGCCATTGGGGAGAAAACAGCACGGCTGCTCCTCGGCCCTGGCCACCCAGGGCCACCGCTATTGCCACCTGGACCATGGGCTCCTGGGTTGCGTGCGGGTGTGCCCCGCTTGGGCCCAGTTAAGAGGACGCTCATAGGGGCAAGGTGGTGGTTCCTGCAGGACCGAGACTCCTTGGGATCTTTGAAAAGGTTCAGGCAACTCTGCACCACTCCCACGACCCAACCATTTAAGGCTGTTTACCCAGGGCAGTGAAAACAAGGTGGAAAACTTTTCCAGAGCTGGGACTAGCGGCCTCACTGACAATAACTTAATGATCTACTAAGCCAGGCCCTCAGAGCTGCGGTATGGAGGTAGGAGATGGGGCTGGGGGTCGTAGCATGAATAATTACATAGCCACCACCTTTGCAGATCCGTGCTGAGGTGTTTATTTCATCTTAAAGCCCCTTTTCACTGCCTCTACTAGCCCAGAGGGAGTTCCAAATGACTTTCACATCCTGGTAGTACGTGGGTGCGTGGCCTTTCCCTTAGCCAACCCAGCTAGCAAGCTTTCGGCTGCCAGAAAATGTGTTTCCCATCCAACACTTCTTGCACAAGGACAAAATATAATGTGTCTAAAAATGGTTAACTTCCTGTCTGGGCTTTCCTCACCCACCCCAGTTCCCCACTTAGGAATAAGACTAGAGTAATAGAGATTAGTTGGAAACCTATTCTCCTTGTACACCCCAGATTTCTGCTGGTTCAGTGTCCCATGTCGGGTGAAATTATTCATGAGGCTCTGAACAGAGTTGATAAGTCTTACTCCTTCTCCCTAGAAATTCCAAGTGGATTTAAATCACTCCCTGGTTGCTGCAGAGGATCTGTGTTTTATAGGAGTTCTCCAGTGGGCTTTGAAGTATTTTCTTACCAAATCTATTTCTCAGCTTCAGGCTCCTAAATAAATTACCCGCGCCTTCTCTCAGCTGCCACTCCCCCTGACCCCCTCAAGTGTGAGCAGTAGAGATGCCCCTGGACAATAGCTTGAAATGAAAGCTCTGGGAACTTTCAGTCAGTTGCCAGTCTTGGGACATACATTTGCTACCTGCTTGACTGAGAGATTACGAACATCTAATGGAATAGCCAGGGAATTGGGGTTATTGGACCTTATTCTGTGGACAGGTTTATCCCTTGTTTGCAGGATCATTTAACTAATGTCACCATTTACTTTCTTGAGCCTGGTTACCTTGTCAGAAAACAGCCGTTAGACTACTCATGAGAAAACACATTGAAATCCTCCAATGAAAACATCTCGGAGCTTCTTTAAGCATTGCCACTTGCCAGAGGTTAAGCGTTAATTGATGTCAGGCAGGTCTGTTGTGATGACTGTAGACTTCTATTTATTTTGTTGTTTGCAGGAGAGCTAGAGAGGGTAAAGGGAAAATGGGCAGCCAAGGCCCTTTGGTGAGCCAGGAGGCATTTTGTATCATCTGCCAAGTTACTTTTTTTAAAAAAAATGGCTGTCATTCAGTCTTTTGTGTGAGCAGGATAGGGCACAGCTAAGTTGTCTATTTTGATGCCTGCTCTTCCTGTCGCCGTACCTAACCGGCCACTAAAATCACCATCTCCCTCATTCACGCAATGTGTGGAAGAGCAGCCACTTCTGGGGTTGGGATTTGTCACATTTCTATGATTCATGTCACCAAGGGCCTCAGCTGCACAAGGATTCCTGGATTCTCCAGCTAGGCCTCCCCCAGGCAAGGACAAGGACTCTGTTACCCTTTTCTTATTTAGAGTTTTACTAAAACAACATCATCAACAACAACAAAAAGTAAAACAAACAAAAAATCAAAATATACAAAGGCATAGACATCTGGTATGTTTACAAAGCACAGATTTCTTACCCTAAAATAATTAAAGCCTGTCAGACTTGGCCAATGCTGCCTCTGGCTAGGCTCATGGCTTCAGATTCCTGTCACCCACATCAATGCTGCTTCGTCAGAGGAAGTTAGTTACTGCCACTCTGCTCCCTGGTCTTCTTTGGGGGGGCCTCTGACCTCCCACTTTTGTGCATCCCCCAACCCTGGCTTCTGAGCCTGAGAAAAGCATTCTCCAGTCCAGCGGTGAGGTTCCTCCCTGTGCCTCTTGGCAGTCCCAAGATTTCCCTGAGTGGCATGCAGGGAGGTGCAGATCCTTCACCTGTCACTTTTCTCGGGCAGCCAGCCCAGAAGAGGGAGTGGGATGGCACTGGACCCACCCTTCCAGAAGCCTGCCTATTTTGTATTCACTCCTCCCCCCACCCCCGCATGCCACCTCCCCTAACCAGCCAGCACCACTGAAAACCACCTGTTTTGTGTTTTGAAAGCCTGGAAGCACCCCCATCCTCTACCCTCGCAGACCTCCCACTGAGTTCCAGTTTCCCGACCAAACGCCAGATTTGAGTTCTACACTCATTTGAAGAACATGGGAGCTCACTGCATATTCAAGCCTTTTTTTTTTTTCTGGCTCAGATTGCCAGTGTTCCACCTCTCCTGAGAGGGGTGGTTTTGTAAAGTTCTAAGCCTGACAACCCTCAGGGGCTGTCCTCAGACTTGTCAGAGGTTAGAGTGCCTGCAAAGTCACAGTCATCTCTGCAGGGCACCGTATCACAGGTTAGTCCTTCCAATGTACTAGGAACAATTTTACAAGCAAAAAACATGACCCTGCTGAGACATGTACTATAAAATCACAGTCACAAGTAAATAGGTACACACACACACACACACACACACACACACGAGACAAGAAACCACTGATTCCCTGATTGGTAGTTTCTGAATGTTTTGTCAATGCTAATTTATTTGCTCAATAATTATTTTCAGCCCTCTGCCAGTATCTGCTACCAGGCAAGTGGGAGCAGGTGTTATAGGTTGGAGAAACTCTTTTGGAAGATTAAAAAGTTTAAAACTGACAACCATCTTCCCCCATAGTAGGCAGATAATGGCATTCCAAAAATGTCCACTTTTGAATCCGCAGACCCTGTGAACGTGTTACCTTGCGGAGCAAAAGGGACTTTGAAGATGTCATTAAGTTAAGGATCTTAAGATGGGGAGGTTGTCCTGGATTGTCTCGGTGGACCCAATGTAACCACAAGGGTCCTTTTCCTAATGAAAGAGGGAGGCAAGAGAGTCAGGGAAAGATTTGAGGAGCTAAACTGATTACTTTGAAGACAGAGGAAGAGGCTAAGAGCCAGAGAACGCTGCAAGCCACTAGAAGATAAAAAAGGCACGTGTGGGGATCTTCCCCGGGAACCCCAGAAGGAGCAGAGCCCTGTTAACATCTCGGTTTTAGCCCAGTGAATCTCCTTTCAGATTTTTGACCTCCAGAACTGGAAGTTTAAAAATTTGCATTCTTTAAGCCACGAAATGTGTGGTATTTTGTTACAACAGCAGCAGGAAATCAATATTCTCCATGAACTTAATTGTTTATGTGACTTGAGAAAAGAATACCTTCTTTTGGATTAAATGGGAACACCCTGATACAACATGAAGAATAAAACCACATCCCCATTCATTTTCTTTTTAAATAGCTGTCATTTGTCATTTATGCACTGCCTCCACTGAGCCAGGGCCTGTGCTGGTCACTGACGTGCTGCTGAGGAAAACCTGTCGGTGGCCGGTTCCACCCCAGTCTGTTAAACCACGCTCTCGGCAGTGGGGCCTTGGCATCAAGGCTCAGCCTCTCCTGGTGATTCTAACGTGCGGTCAGGCCCACTGTGGGACCCCTGGCCAGTCACACTACATCCTTTACCTGAGGGGTGGAGATGTTCGCTGCCACTGCGAGTGCTCATCTGGATGTGTCCGCTCCAGTGAGCCAGGAACCACGAGGGCCTGGGTGCCCGTGCCCCTCTCAGAAGAACATGTTGAAACCTCATGCACAGGACACTGTGTGGCTGAGAAAGTTCATCGGGCCTGTGTCAGTGTGTTAAGGTGACCAGCCATCGTAGCTTGCCCCGGACCCTGGGGAAGAGGGGTGTTCCCAGACACGAGGTTTTAAGTGCTAAAGTCAGGCATTCTGACAGGGCACTGGAAGTCTGAGGTCCACAGAAGTAAACTTTCATGATTGGGTGGCAGCACTCTGGCGTCAGGAGGGGTGTGTGTGCATGCGTATGTGAGTTTTGTGAATGGGAGTGTGTGAAAGTTGTGCATTAGTGTGTGGGAGTGTGTGCATTTGTGTGTGCATGTGTTTATGTGATGGTGTGGGCATTCTGGGGACAGCCGGCCTTGCTAGCCCAGCATGCCTACTGCAGTGGGCAGCCATCTGAGTGCTGGCCCTGGGTCCTGCGGGAGAGCCACGCAGAGCCGCATCTAGCTGAGTGGCTCAATGAGCTCAGGGTTAGAACGTGTACGTTTATTTTGTTCTGTGACGGTGTAATTGGCTTTTCTTCTTGCGAGGAATGAAAGAGCCGTGTGCTTTCTGACAGCTGGAGGAGCTGCCTTCCTGCCTAGAGAAATCTTGTCTCCCCACCATTGTTACATCTGTTCAAACAAGGACAGAATAGGTATTTATTTAAAGTTCAAGAGGCCATGTGAGTCATGACCTAAATATAGGCCTGGATATAATTATAAAGATACTCAATTCTTTGTTCTGAAAGAGTTTTGCAGTCCACCGTTCCTTCAGAGGCTCAGGCAGTTTCCTTAAACACATGTACCTCTGAGAACGAGTGCAGGCGGGAGAGAATGCCCCATGGGGACGCAGCACAGGGGGCACAGCTGGGGAGCACTGAGCAGCACTCAGGGCAACGACGCCCAGGCCCTGGCTGTTTATCAGAACTCCTAGGGAGGAGGCTTGACCAAGATGCAGATCTCCAGATTCTCTCCTGGAGATTGTTATTCTTTAGTCTTAGAATGGGGACCAGAAACCTGTATTTTTAAAGCTCCCCAGGTGAATCTGCTGCTGACTCCTGACCTAAGGCATGGAAGTGGGACACACTCCTTCCTTTGAGGCATTTCCGAGACTAGGTCAGGGATACTAACAATGGCCATTTCCTGAGCACCCCTCATAGGCAGGCACCCATCACCATTATTCCCATTTGCAGATGAGGCAACAGAGTTCGCTCAGCCATCCCTCTGCTGTATCCTGGAACATCTTGGGGCAGGAGTTCACCATGTTTTGGGGACTCTGATAGGAGCTATAAACCCTCTCATCATAAAACTGCATGTACACGTAAGTTTTTGCACAATTTCAGAGGCTTCATGGAGCACTCTGCAGCCCACCCAGGGACCTCTGGTTAAAACTGCCCATCCTGAAGGACATTCCCTAAGAGAGCCCACAAGTAAGCACCATGAGCTGGATCCTCAGAAGTGAGTAAGGGCTTCTGGGCACTTACTCTGAGGTTTCCAGGACTTCAAGGTATATCAGGGATGCTGTGAATGCAAGAAGTGAGGATGTGAGACAGCCCCTGCTTCCAGTCTAGCAGAAAAGACACGACTACATAGACAGAAAGATCACCTGAAGTTCCAAGTAGTTTATGGCAAATCCCAACGAGGGCTGCAGCTCAGTGAGGTGTCAGGGCCTGCAGGAGGGCAGAGAGGTTGGAAGGGGAGGCTTTGCTTTAGAGGAGATGAGCTTGAACTCAGCGGGAAGGAGAGAATTATGGGCAGGGGGAACTTGGTGGTGCTTTTGGGGAGAAGAGGACAAAAGCCACACTCAGAGCAGACATGAGGAAAGCCAGTCCAGGCCATTAAAAAAAAAAGGAAGAAAAGGATAAGAGAAAGAAATGCTCAGAAAAGTGACAACCTTTGTGATCATTTAAAAATATTTTTATATCAAACAATTAAATTACTTTAATACAAAACATAACGCTAAGAATTTACTATTCACAAAACTTACAGAATTTATTAAAAGTAAATTGATTTAAGTTCCCCACAGGCAGTGTGGTTCAGTAACAGGACCTCAGATACAGTTGTTTGGGAATCCCTGACAGCTTATCCCTGGGACTGTATGTATCACCTTCTTTGCAAATTATGTCAGAAGTCTAAATTTGGTCTCTTTGTGAAAATGGGGGTTCAAGCCAAATGATCCTCCTGCCCACCCTCCCTACCCTCTACCCAGTGATAGACCCTGTCACAATGTGGCTGAACATCTGTGTAGGGAAAAGTGGGGGAAACAGATATGTTTGGATGGGATTAGAGAAGGCTCTCAGCCCCCCTGAGTTCCCTTCTTTGTCCTGTAGGGGGAGCCGCTGCAATTTTGAAGGTAGTACTGGAATCCCAGCGGGGGTTGTGGGAGTTAATGGTAGGCCAAGGACTCTGGGTGTGGGAGAAATTGGAAGCTAGAAATAGGAGAGAGGCAGTAAGGAGAGCCTGGATGAGGACCAGGAAAGAGCAGATTCCAAAACAGTGAATTATCCCTAGGGACCCAGGGGAGTGAGATGAGGTTTAAGAGGAACCCTGGTTTTGCCTGCAGGTGACTGGGCCATGATGGCTTCACAGACACTGAACCAGAATTCACAGGGTCTGAAAGGGCAGACAAGTTCTGCGTTGTCTGTCCTCTGGTGGGCAGCAGGCAGGCTCACCACAGGGCATCTCAGTTGTGCCTCCTCCCGGTAAGAGTGTCCTTGGTAGTTCCCTTAAAAGACAGACAGTGCAGGGAAGAACTTCTGCTGGCCTGGTACTGTGATTCCTGAGGAATGTTCTGGATTTTGGGGAGCTCCTGCCTTTTCCAGCTAAGGAGGCTCCCTCTGTTTGCTGTGCCCAGGACTTGGGTTCTTTAAATAGACAAGGGACTCCAGCAACTCTGGGGCAGGGTGCCTTGCAGATATATGCAGAATGTTTTAATAACACTTAAACAAATGAAAATTAGTAATAAAAACAAAGCCAAGAGTGATTCTGTGGCATTGGGTGGATGCAGAAATAGAGACGTGTATCGCCTGGCATGAAATTTTACTCTTCAGGAACAGCAGGAATTTACATAGAGATAAGCTTACCTGAAGGAAGTGAGGGGTCAGTTACCCATTTCCCACAGTGGTCGGTTCCCTGTGAGTTTCAGCAAAGCAGATTACCTCTGTCAGGGTTAGTGAAATGGTCTCTTAGGCAAGTAAAGTAGTTTCCTGCTTCTGAATGTAATTTATTTGCATAAAATGAGCTTATTAAACAAACCCAGAAATTATTACAAAGATCATTTAACCCATTTTTAAAAACAGTTAAAAACATGCTTCAAATCTGATTCCAAATGTTTAGCCAAAGCCACATAAGACTACTTTTAAAGAATAATAGCAACATAAAGATACATTCGGCTCTATTCTCACTTAAAAGGGCTCTTTGTAGTTGGGCAGGGATATGGTACTAGTTCTGCTCTATAAAATGCGAGTGGAAATGTTCCATTACTTCTGGGCTGAGGCAGTGAACCCAGTTTCCGCTCCTCCAGCTACAGTGGAAGCCTTGGGCTGAGAGTGTGGAGTCACTTAACACAGTCTGAATTGCCCCTTTGGAGGATGGCTACCTGGAAAGCCACCTGCATCCCCATGTGGCAGATGTGCAGTGGACTTCGCATGAATGGGAAAAACTAACTCTGGTGTTAAGGCACTGAAATTCAAGGGCTATTTATTCTTGCAGTAAAACCTAGCCTAATCCTGACTAATCTACTCACCTTCCCATGTATCTTAAAGTTATCTCCTTGCACATGAATTTCCCAACTCCCTACATTCTTCAATACAGAGGATAAATAGTGCTTTAAAAAAATCATTCTCCCCACACTCTGTGTATGAATTTTTTCTTCTGGAGCCAAGAGGTATGTGGTAATCTGATTACAGATAGCTGCGCATTGCACTTGTTGGAGCTGGTCTTTCATCCTCCCCACCACCGCTTCTTCTCTTCCATTTTTTTTTAAGAAAAATTTAAAATACAGAGCAGGACAAAAATAAATAACAAACACCCCATCTCCCACCACCTAGGACTCACAGTTAACATTTTTGTCTCATTTGCTTTAGATCCTTTTATGAAGGAAATAAAACGTTACCATCACAGTTGGAGCAGGAAGTCAGCTTCCAACACCCTCTTCAGTTGTGTTTGCTTCACACACATGTCCCTACCCTCACGCCCAGGGGGGAGGGGGGGGGTAACTGCTAATATGAATGGGGGCTTCTGCTGAATCTTTATTTGTGTTTTTATATCATATATATTTGCTATGAAAACAGAGCCCATTCATGAGGGCTCTGTCCTCACGACCTAATCACCTCTCAAAGGCCCCACCTCCTAATACCATAACCTTGAGAGTTAGGTTTAAACATGAGTTTTGAGGAGACACAAACATTCAGACCGTAATAGACATCAATAGGAAATTTGATACTAAAAAGGTGATATATTCAGCCTGACCTGTGGTGGCGCAGTGGATAAAGCGTCGACCTGGGAACACTGAGGTCGCCAGTTCAAAACCCTGCACTGGTCTGGTCAAGGCACGTATGGGAGTTGATGCTTCCAGCTCCTCCCCCCTTTCTCTCTTTCTCTCTCTCTCTCACTCTGTGTCTCCTCTCTCTCACTCTGTGTCTCCTCTCTCTCACTCTGTGTCTCCTCTCTAAAATGAATAAAATAAAAATAAAATAAATTTAAAAAGGTAATATATTCATATAATGAACTATTAAGAGTGAATATGCATGTGTTTCACTGTGTCAAATCTCAAAATATAATTCTGAGTCAAAAAACCAAGTTCAGATGTCATTTATGTGTACACTATAAAACACAAAACATGGGATTGAAATATATATGTAAAGGACTCAACGACGCACACTACATTCATGTTAGCAGCCACCCTAGGGCATGACTAGAAGTTCATGTGTGATGTCAGTCCTACAAGAGGTTCTGACTTCCTCCATATGTGCTAAGGGGGAAGTGAGGGCCCAGGAACATGGGGAGCCAGAGATTTTGTGGTTGGTAGATGCCAAGTGTATGGTCAGCGCAAAGGAGAGCTGTGGGGGCCTCTCCGAGACCCCCAGAATGCCCAAAAGACAGAAGAAGGTGAGCACAGCGTTGGCTGTAGCGTCAGGTAGCCACAGGAGAGCAGTGAAGAGAGAAAGCAGCAGGGCTCACGGTCAAGGCCTCCCTTCCTGCCCCTGCCATTGTTTTGCACCATGTAAGCCCAGGTTTTCTATAGGCTCCCAGGAGGGGGGAGGGAGCGCCGTAAATTTTTTTAAATTTAATTTTGGAGAAATAAGGCAATGTGATGTCCCTTGATATTATGGCCTGAAATGCGGGGTTGACTACATGAGCATGTGACCTGTGCTGTTATCCAGAGACTCACTTTCAGAAGAGCCCTGCACTCGGTTTAACACTGCGGTCACCTCCTTGAAACTTTTCATTAAATTTTGAACATTTTTATTTTGCACTTCCATGCAAATTACGTAGCCAACCCTGCAAGCAAACAAAAAGACAGAAGTCATGCCTGCTACATCCCCAGGTGGTGGAAGTTTCAAGTATCTTCTATCTTTAGGGGGCTCCTCTCTGAGACCTGAAGCAGTTCATGAGAACCCTAGCCCGTGGTCAAGCCTGCCTCACCTTTGTTCATGCTGTTCAAGTTCCACAACACTAGTTTGCCGAAAGGGTGGTTCCGCACGTCTTTTCCATGATGGTAGAGCTAAATGTAAAGTTAATATGTATTATTATGAAACTAAATATGAAAACTGTGGTGGTGCATAGAAGGGGTTGCTGAGATGAAAGTGAAGCTTCTGGGGGCCATTTCTGGACGGATTTCAAAGGCGAGGGCTCAGAAGTGCCAGGGAGCCCTGGGACAGTCCCCGGGAGTCTCCAGCATCCCAGCCTGCTCCCAGTAGCGAACCCTTGCCTGGTGCTGACAGTTTGGAGCATTTCTTCCTGCAGAATCCCCTTGTGTTCCTTGGCCTTTCGTTTGCACAGATCTTCAGAAGTTAAACATCAATCTGCTGTCTTTGTATATATACTGCTTACAAAATTAGGGGATACTTCAAAAATGAATATGAAGCAATAAAATATTCCCAGAGGTGGATTTAACGGCAGGCACACCAGGCATGCGTCCTGGGCCCCTACTCCTGAAGGGCTCTGCAAAATCCCAACTTTATACTTTTTTCTAATGACAAGGGGCCAATATTTTCTCCTGCGCCCAGGACCTCTACCAACCTTAATCCGCCTCTGAATATCCTCTAATTTTTGTGAGCAGTATATTTGAGCGGGATATTTTGCATCTGAAGCCATCAGATCCTGACGGGATCCGATGCCTCTGTTGTTTGTCCCCATGATTCTTTTATAGAGTAAGGACACTTTTTTTCAAAGTTTTGAAATTTGTGGTGTTTCAGACTGAGGTTTCCAGAGGCAGCCTACAGGTCCCTGAATGTATGTGGGTCCTGTTATGGAAATGTCCCCGGGGAAGAGGGGCTTGGTGTGATGGGTGTGACTGGGAACTATGAGACTGGAGCACAGCCCTCTCTGACAGGGACTCCCCTAGGCCTCCACTCCCTCACCCTCCCTCACTGCAGTCTCTTTTCTCTAGGAGTATCACAGGAACCACTGCCTCTACCTCCTACAGGTGCTGGTAATCATGCACCACATGTCTATTCAGGCACAGACCAAAGTACTGAGAGGAGAGAGGTGGATGTGATCAGTGCCTCCATGCAGATTCTATTAAGTGCTTGCTGTGTACTAGGCACTGTTGTGGATGAGTCTATCTAACCTTGAAAACTACCCAATGAAGCAGGTACTCTTATTACCCCCTTTTAACAGATGAGAAAAATGAGACACTGAGAAGCCACAGAAGTTGACACAAGCCAGCAAAGGTTGGAGCCAGAATTCCAAACCCAGCCAATCCTACCAATATGATCCCACACTTGCTACCCAGCAAGCTGGTGGGCAGAGGAGACTAATTACAAGTTTCTCAGAACAAGGGCATGAGCTGACACCACTGAGAAACTTGGAGTGTTTGTGCCAGAATGAGGCCAGGGAGGCAGCAGCCATGTAGGACCACCGAAGGTCATGTGGACACACCGAAGCAGGGGACCCTGAGCCTCCTGGGGTGTGACCAGGCAAAGATGGGGCCTCCTTATATACAACATAATGGTTATAATTATGCACTCTGTAGGTTTGACTGTATCTCCACAACTTGCTAGCTAGCTAGCTAGTGAAATGGAATAATGATAGGGCCGACCTCCTAAGCTTATATGAGCATTCAATAAGTGTTAGTTGTTATTATTGGTTTCCCTTTCTCTCTCTCTCTCACCAGAATCTTATTGGGATAGTGTTCTCCACCATACACATGAAGGTGGTAGGGACTGACCAGAGCTTCTCAAACTTTAATGTTGTATGTGAATGACCAGGAGAGCCTAGTGAAATGAAGGTTCTGATCAGGAGGCCTGAGCCAAAGCCTGAGATTCTGCATTTCTAACAAGCTCCCAGAGATGTCATGATGCTGGTCCATGGACCTCATGCTTTGAAACATGAGAGTGTGAAGATACGTTAATATCCTTTTAGGACTTCCTGGAACAAAGTACTCCTAAATGTGTTCAGATAATACCTGTCATGTGGATTCTCTTCTCTCTTGGGCAGTATGATGTCATTCTGTTTAATCAGTAAACATAAACACCTACCTCTGTATGGGTTCAGGGGCCTCAAGGCTCTGTGATAAGACAGGACCCCTGCCCTGAAGGAGCTTGCGTTCAACACCTAACCATAATTAGGTAAACAGCCCCGAAAATAACCTACCCTTGGTGCTAAATGAGGGGGCTACAGACAGTGAATGGGAGCAAACCAGCAGAGTGTACTTTACATTCTGTAGAGAACTAACGTTCACATGCTTACTTTGAAATGTTGAGGATTAACACATGCTCCAGATGCAGGATGGCATTAATAAGTCTTGACTTTTCATAAGAGAGTCATGTCTCTCTCTATAACGACATGCTCCCATAGGATATGTGAGGCCGGGCTGTGTTGTTTTCATAGTTGAAAGTCTCCTGCATTCCTCGGTAATGGAGGAACACGCACTGAGATGTGGAAGTCATCTGGAACAGGAACTCACAGGCTTGCGGTCGCACCACACCATTGTGACCATTGTTTCAGGAACATGTTGGTTTCATTTGGCTGCATTTTGTGGGGCTTTCAGCTCCTGCTTTATTCCATTTGAAGATTATTATTTCCTATGGAAACAGTGATGTCAAGTCGATATATGGGTGGGGCTCTGGGCCATGAATCAAGACGAGATAATTCATCACATAGGGTGAGAGTTATTAGGTTTAGGAATTGCCAGTTTGTGCAGGCCACCCGCCCCCAGCCCTGTGTTTTGGGTGGAGCGGTCTGGCAGGCTGTGGGTGGCACACTTGGGAGAAAGTGTCCATTTAAAATATATATTTTGAGCATCTTCTTAGAATAGATATATCGGCCTTGCTGACACAGGGCATGGTCTGCCCACAGGAGCAGTGGGGGAGAAGAGAGGACTGACTTGATGGGGCACGCTGAGATAGGTGGTAGAATGTTGAAATGTTTTCTTGGCCCTGGCCAGTTGGCTCAGTGGATAGAACGTCCGCCCAACATTTGGACATTCTGGGTTCTATTCCCAGTCAGGGCACACGAGAGAAGCTACCATCTGTTTCTCTCCCCCTCCCTCTCCCCTTCTCGCTCTCATCCTCTCCTGTAACCAGAGGCTCAGTTGGTTTGAGTGTTAGTCCTGGGTGCTGACGATAGTTTGGTTGGTATGAGTGCATCAGCCTCAGGCCCTAAAAATAGTTCAGTTGATTCAAGCATCAGCTCCAGATGGGGGTTGTTGGATGGATCCTGGTCAGGGCACATGCGGGAGTCTGTCTCACTACCTCCCCTCCTCTCACTTAAAAAAAAGAAAAAGAAATGTTTTCTTGAGTGGTTATTACCCTAGTGAGCAAAAACTTTTTTAAGAGATGAGGAATTTTTATCAGGTAGGGACACTTGGGAAAGGGAACTCCTAGGAAGTGAAGCTTTCTGGGGGAAGGGGTGTCCTTGGCCCTGAGCAGACATGGAGTTGGCAGGAGCTGTCATAGAAAGTCATGGGACCAGGAAGAGAGTCTTTAGGCATGGCTCATGGGGAGGGGAGGTATAGAAAGGACAGCCCAATATAAGCTCTTTTATTTTTATACCAGGTCCTAATTATGTTCAAGGCAATGTCTCCTTTGATTCTCCCAAATAAACTTTAGGGCATGAATGATAGTGTTACTTCCATCTCACAGACTTGAAAACTGAGACTCAGGGAGGGTGAGAACTTGCCAAAGGTCATAACAGAATGATGGAGCCAGAGGAAGCCATTTGAGTCCAGAACCTAATTTTTTAAATACCATTCTGTGTCCTTAAAGGGAAAGATCGAACCAGAACCTTAGAATTCAAATGTATTCTGCTAAAAGTGTTTATTGCTAGACTCATGAAACACACATCATGGTGTGGTGACAGAGGGCCCATCCGAGCAGGGCAGAGGGACCTGGAGGGTGACCAGGCGTCCCCACCAGCTTTCACTGGTGGACCTGGAGCCTGTGAGAAAGTAGCACGACCACCACTTACAAAGCTCCTACCAGGGTTGCCTGCCTGGGCTACCATCGAGCTGAGCCTCACAGCAACAGTGAGCAGCCCCGGATGACTCCATCTGACAGATAAAAGAGACAGAGGCCGGACAGTTTTCAGTGTTGTTATCGAAGTCACTCAGCCAGGAAGGGGCCGTCCTTTGCTACAGAAGTCAGCTCTTGATTGCTAGGCTGTACTGCCTGTGAGTCAGAGACCTGGTGGCTGCAGGTGAGCACCTGGTTCACCTAAGGACAGGACTGTGACCTGGGCCTGCATGCTGGCTCACCAGGACAGCTTAGGAGGCCCCTTTGACCATTGTGTTGGACAAGGCTGAGGGCAGACTTAGGCCAGAAGAAACCCCAGCCAAACTCACAGTATTTAATGAAGAATAGCACGTTCCTTCTTCAGGGCCAGTTTCCCTCTCTGCATCCAGAGCCTCCCTTCTCACCTACGGCCTTCCAGCAGGGTCTGCTGCTGTTTTGTTCACCAAAACACATTCCCTGTGTAGGCGCTCCCCCGGTTCCAAACAGCGGGCCTTCATGGGGGGGTTCGGCAGAGCCATTTGACTTGAGGCTTGAGGGTGAAGTTTAGCGAGGAAGAGGCTACTTCACAAATGCTGATTTTTCTCTTAAACTCTATTCTCTAAGTTTTTCCATGGGAATTGAAAACTCAGAGAAAAAGACAGGAAGGAAAAAAAATCCCAGCGGAAAGCACACATGGAAACCCAACCCTCTGGTTCTCAAGGCAACCGGACCTGAGAGGAAGGAGTTCAGAAGCCACAGACGGGAGCAGAGTCCCCGTGAGCCGTGCAGCCTGGTGAGGATGATGGGTGTGGGAATGTGCTTTGCATGCTCTGAAGCAATACTTTGGGACGTGTGGTTGCTGTTTTCATTACATAAAATACACGTCTTAGAAAATATCCAAAAAGTAACATTCCAGAACTGGGGCGGGTCAAAAGTGAAATTTGGGACCGAGTAAGCTGATCAGAAGTAACCTGAAATCATACACTCTGAATTTTTAACCCCAGTCACAGCTAGCTGGTTGGAGGCTAAATTTCTAGATTTGCTTTTGAGTGATTTTCTCTCAGGAAGGCATACCCATCTCCTACTGTCCTCTGCCACCCCTTTGTTTCTCCATCCCCACCCAGTGCTGTGACATATGTCTGTGCAGGTTGTCCCCTGCTCAGCTGGAGGGGAAGTCATTCACATCGAAGTCTATGTAAGTCAGACCATTGGTTCTTAAACCTGGCTGTACACTGGAATCCCTTGGGGGACTTTAAACAGTACTGATGTCTTGTCCCTTCTCCAGAGTCTGACTTAATTGGTCTGAGGGGCAGCCTGGGCATTAGGCTTTTTTAAGTTGCCCAGGTGATTCTAATGTGCAGACATGTTTGAGAACCACTGAACGAGACTGTGCTGTGGACGATGTCCACTAGGGATGTGTGGTAGACAACATGCTAACCCTTCACATTGGCTAACCTGCTCACCCTCATACATGATCTTTGATGACCTGAAATTTCTAATAGGAGAGGTCGCAAATGAAATACATACTTCTCTGCCTTCTGAGTCATTTTTTCACCGGGGTTGCGCTTGAGGTTAAGGAGGGCATAGGTACTGACTCCTGAGTCTTTGAAGGCTCCCCTACACTTCCGGCGATCATCCGAGGGATGCGGAGAGGCAGGGGTCTAATCCTGCTGAAAATTGGGAATTTTCTAAGCCTGGTTTTGGAGGTTTCCCAAGTTTGGTGCTCTGCCCAGGGTGAGCGTGCTGTTTTGATCGCTGGGCTAAAAGAATGATTTAGGCCTTCGGAAGAATCCGGTTTATTTCCCTTGGTGCCTCGGACATTCTCTGCTTATAAATCAGCCACCAGTAGCAGATGCATATTACTCTCTCTCAGGCCTCAAGGGAACTGTGCAGTTTTTACTGAATTAGCAACTTAATTGCACTAAATATAGCTCTAATGCCTTAAAGAAGTTATGGCAGCTCCCAAAGGTGTCTGGCTTCCCGTACCCTCCCCCACTTCCTCTGCCCCAAACTCAGGGAGCAAATTAAACCCTGAACAATTAAAGCTTATGAAAGCACAGCTTCTGGAATAAACTTACTTTTATTCCATATGTCAGTATCATCAAATCCGACCATATAAATTTAATGTCACTGTTTCAATAACAACTAATATCCTTCAAATGGGAAGATGGGGGAGACCAAAAATCCCACAAAAACCAGAGAAATGAGACAAATATGTGACACATGCAAGTCTGTGGTGTCGTGGTTCAGTCAGAAGGTTGCCTGTTTTGCAACTTAGATGCTCTGTAACTCATTGACGATCCCCTGCTGCGAGAACATGTCATTCTAAAATTACAAGTCCAGTTTCTTTGGCTGAAACCTTGCATCTGGCGTGTGTATGTATACTAGGCATTTCAAAGTTAATATTTTTGGTTCAGCAGAGGGATTCAAAACAAACATTTTATGAGAAGTTCCAAATTCTTGAGCAGATAGTTGTATCTAGACTGAAGTGAGAGAGAGAACCAGTTATGGAAGAGGCTACAAGTTGCTTAGCCAATATCTATTTTACTCTCTTCCCTTGGTAATAGAACAGCAACAAAAGCAACTACATCTCCCAGGCTTCTTTGCAACTTGGTATGGGCACAGAACCAAAATTTGGTTGATAGGTGAAAGTGGAAGTATAACCTAGAATTTCCAAGAAGGTTTTCTTTACAAGAGTTAATCAGGTGTGAGGTGTGCCCTTTCTTCTCTTTGTTTTTCCTTCTAGTTTCTAGAATGTAGGCATAATGGGGCTTCAGCAGCCATCCTGGAGCATGAGATGACTTTGAAGAGGAAAATGTGCTAAATGAAGACTGCAGAAAAAGGTAGGAGTCTGGGGCGCTGGTAGCAGAGAGATCAGCTCTGTACTGCCTACCTCTCAACTTTTCACATGTGAGAGATAAACAGACTTGTCTAAGTTAAAGTGATTTGGGCCTTTTCGTTGTATGAAAGCAAATCTAATTCCAAATGATAGATTATAAGAGTAAAATTAATAGAAAGGTCATCTCTCCCTCTATGCCAGCAGATTTTTTCCATGTTAGTCACATTATTTAATGAGTGAACAGCATTGTTTGGAAAAACATGTATGTAACTATTTCTTGAGCTCAGCAAAGTTAAGCAACTTGACTAAAGTCACCCAGCTAGTAAGTGACAGCCAGTATTCTAATTCAGCCTCTGCTTTTACTCGAACCTGCTTTCCCCATAAAGGGAACAGGAGTTAACTACAACGTGGTAGTGTTTGCAGTTCTTAATTAACAATATTTCATGTTGAATCCTCAGAAGGCTGTGCAGTGGTCGGGTCTGGCTTGAGTCCATCCCAAACCCAAGGAACCTGTGAGATATTTGCTTAGTCCAAAGATGCTACCCCTTCTGGGATTTGCTGGGCTTTGTAAGGTTTCTGTCCATCTCTCCTTTATCCAGCTTCCACCTCTGATGCCCCCAATAAATGGTAATAGACTCTATAACAAGAGGGAAGGAATAGCTCAAGTTTCCACAGAAAGTTACCTGTGCTTAGAGGATATTAGTCAGAGGTGGTCCCACAGACAGACTGTTGGCCTCCCACAACTGGGCTTTCCACGCAGCTAGTTACTATGTTGACAACGTAGCAGGAGAGCACACTGGACAGCTGACGCAAGTAATTGGAGAAATGAGATACATCAACCAATCAAAACAAGAAGAGGAGTGAGGGAAGCCTCTTTGTTTACTTAGGCCAATCTTGTTCATTAAGTGTCGGTGACAATAAAATTTACTTAAGAGAATTTAATTCCTGCTCTGGAAATACCAATTAAATGGTAAGCTGTCTGCTTCTCTCTATATGCCAACCATAGTCTGCTGTGCTGAAGTGGGGCCGCAGCAGAGTGTGAGGACAATATCAGGCCCTGGAGGAGGCAAGCCCCTCCCTGGATGCAAGGGCTTTGAGGGCATGTGTGCCCAGTGCCTGGCTCATGGCCTGCCGACATGGTGAGCTTCATGTTTGCTGCTCAAAAAGCTGAACAAATTTCTCAGTGTCTTTAATACTAACCCTGAATAATGTTTTTTCATCACCCCACCTTAAGACAGTGGCTGACATAAGAATTAAGCCCAATCTTAGAAATACATATGAAATAATTACATAATTCACATGAAGCTGGGTCCGTGGGGTTTGTCTTAGCATATTTTTATACTTAAAGGGGGAAAAATAGGATTCTGCTATGTACATGTAACAGAAAATAATAATAATAATAATAGTGGTTTATATAAGATTTAAAAGTTTATTCCTCATTTGGAAGAAGTCTGGAGTCAGGCAGCATCACATTCATTGAGGACCCAGTCTATATCCTTCTGCCCCATCCTTGTAACCAGTAGCCTTAATCCTCAAGGTCACTTCATAGTTCAAAGTGGCTGTTGGGACTTCTACAATCACATACAAGTTACAGTGCTCAGGGATGAGAAGAAGAAGAAAGTCAAAAAAGGAATTCACCCCTCGCTATCTTTTCTCTAGGTAGTCTTTCAGGAAGCCCCTTTTGAAAATTGCTTCTTACATCCAGTGAGCCAGAACTTAATCACACGGCCAAACTTAACTGCAAAGGACTCTGGGAAATACAGTCTATTAACTGGGCACCTTGCCACTCAGTTGTCCCCTCAATAATACAGGCTAGCAGTTCTCAATATTTTTAGTCTTGGGAACCCTTTATACCCTTACAATTTATTGACTAACCCAAAGAGTTATCGTCTGGGTAATATCTATTAGTATTTATCATATTAGGAGTTAAAACCAAATAAAATATGTATTCATTACACTTTAAATATCTTACAGTTTTATTTGTCAACTATACCTCAGTAAAACTGGAAACAGCTCCAAGACCTCAGAAAATGTTAAAATAAAAATAAAATTACAACTATAAATCATTTACATATTAAATAACATGTATTTTCCAAAGCAGAAAATTAAAGTGAGAAGGGTATTATCGTTTTTTATTTTTTGCAAACTTTAATATTTGATTTAACAGAACACAGCCAGATTCTCATATTTGCTTCTGCATTTACTCTGTTGCAATATGTTGTTTTGGTTGAATTAAATTAAGACAATCTGGCCTCACATAAATATATAGTTGAAAAATATAGAGCTATTTTAAAAGCTTTGCAGATAATTGTAGATATTATCTTTTAATGCTACACCAAACTCACATGGTAGTTTCTGCAAAGCTAGTTGCAATGTGGTATCTGAAATCGCATCAGGAATACGTTGTACGCTTACAGTAAAATCCATTGGTTTATCTTGCATGGTGAATGTATTTTTTTTTACCTGAGCATGATTTTTGTAATATCATGTGGAAAATGTTTGTTACAGAGTTATGCAGACCTTTCAAACGTTGACATATTTCATTATTTAAAACTTTTAAAATCATACTTTTTAAAATATCACTACTGATCTCAAAAGAAAAGTTCACTTTGGGGGATGTTGTCAAGCTCATGGTAACAAATATATGTGCTCAAGAATTTTAATTTTCACTATAAAGGTTGAATGTTATCATTGGTGACAAATATTGTATGCTATTTCCCTTGGAGTGGCAGGCTGACTTTGTTCAGTTTTGAGAAAATGTCTGCTGGATGCAATAGTCTCAGTAACCACGGTGCCTGCTGCCACAGGCCTGCAAGGCCCATAGAGTAAGCTAGAAAGTCAGGGTATGAAAAGTGCTCCAGCGGCCTCCCAAGGGCACGAATGAGGTGCGGGCATACTCTCGTCTAAACCTGTCCACTTGAGCTTTGCAAACAGAACTATTGTTTTCCCTTTGCAATCTATTTTCCTTCTGAAAAATTCCAAGCACGTTTCTGTGGCGCCTGTTCTGGCCGATGAGGGGTCAGGCTCCTTCCTGGCTGAAGTAGGGTCAGACCAGCCCCAGAGGTCCAGGGGGGGAAACTGGCACAGCCATCCCTGAAGTTCCTCTGACCGGGAACCAGTTTACTTAGGCCCTTCAAGTTTCACCTCTGAAGGTTCAAAGGTGGTGGCTCTTTGGTAAGCTAATTGCTATTTGCTGTGAACTGTTTTCCAGTTGTGAAGGTGGAGGCTGGGTTGAGAAGAACTATCAAAAAAGAAAAAAATAAATAAAGAACCGTGTGGAATCTGATTCATGACTGTTGTGTGCTGCTCAGTCAGTGTTTACCTAGTGTCAGACCTCAGCCAGCAGAGGACTTTAGCAATAACATATATATGTGAAAAATCTTCCAAACACACGATGAAAGCTCTGTTTTTTCCCCCGGAGACCTTACATGAGTGTGTCCATGTAAAAGTGCTGTTCACATGGCACTGTGCCTATCCACACAGGTGAGTGTCTACATACCACACTAGTACCTGTGTGTCTTCTGTGTCTATCTGTTACATACATAAGCAGCAGTGGCAATGAAAATTATTTACTCTAGGACCAAGAAGATGATATTAACAAAGTACATGAAGTAAGATCATTTCTTTCTCTGCTTCCTCTATTCCAGTGGTTCTTAACCTTTTTTGAGGTACCGAACCCACCAGTTTCATATGCGCATTCACCGAACCCTTCTTTAGTGATAAATAAAATATGATTTTTTTTTCCAAATTCAAGACATAGGTATATGTTTTTTACTGGTGCACAAAATGAGCCTTGCCTGAACATCACCTTGCTCAAAGAACAAAACCAACAAAGTGCATGAACTCACAACAAATTACAGTATTACTTTATTCTGGCCTCCACGGCAGAGGCTTCTCCGAACCCCTGAGACCGACTCATTGAACCCCTTAGGGTTCGATAGAACCCAGGTTAAGAACCAGTGCTCTATTCTAAACATAATTTTATGAACTGGTACTTATGAACATGGTGAAAGAATTTTATGAAATAACATGGAGTAAAGTAAAAATAAGTCTTTTCTCCTCTGCCCTGGAAATGATTATGACCAGTTGCTATGTCTTCTTCAAGAGATATTTTGTATGTTAAAAAAGAATGAATATACACGTGCATCCCCCTTTTTAAAAACATGTTCTTTTGAATGAAGAATGGGAAGATTAAACAGGAAAACCTCTATTTTCTTACTCCGGCTTCATATTCAGCCCCTTGTGTGTAAGCACAGGCTCCAGCACATGTTTGTGTCTGTGATTTACACACGTGTAGCTTTTATGCTGGAGGACAAGTTCTTTGTTATAAAAAAAAAAACACTTCTGGAACCTAGAAAACGGATTTCCTTCCCATTTCATCTGGTTATTAATCTTTCTAAAAGCTCAAGACAAATAAAATTCCCATATCTGGGACCTTTGTGGTATCCCAGAGGCAGGTGAGAACCATTTCTGTGGAGTTGTCTTCACTTTCTGATTTGTCATCAATTCTGAAGAGTGATCTGGTAAAGGTTTATTTAGTACAGCTCTCTGTTGATTTTATAACCAACTGCTGACTGCTTGGGACATAAAACTCTTGCTGATTTACAAGTAGTAACTGAACAAGAAACCCATAAATCATATGCTATACTAAAGGAGTATAGGGGAACACAAATGCACATGCACACATCTTCACTTTCTTTTTTTATATATATTCAATGAGAGAAGGGAAGGCAGAGAGACAGACTCCCACATGCACCCCAACCAGAATCCACCAGGCAAGCCCACTAGGGGGCGATGCTCTACCCATCTGGGGCTGCTGCTCCATTGCTCAGCAACTGAGCTCTTCTTAGCACCTGAGGTAGAGGCTATGGAGCCATCCTCAGTGCCCAGAGCTAACTTGCTCCAATAGAGCCATGGCTGCAGGAGAGAAAGAGAGAGAGAGGAAGAGAGAGAGAAGTGGGAGGGGAAGGGTGGAGAAGCAGATGGGCATTTCTTCTATGTGTCCTGACCAGGAATTGAACCGAGAACATTCACACACCAGGACAACGGTCTATCACTCAACCAGCCAGGGCCACATATTCACTTTCAAAGCAAGAGTTCTAGGCATGTGCAGAAAATATATTCATTTTTATTTTTATTTTATTTTGTTTTAAACTTTAGACAGAGACAGACAAACAGACAGAAAGGAGGGGAGGGGGGAAAGAGAGATGAGAAGCATCAAATCATATTTGCTTCACTTTGGTTGTTTATTGACTGCTTCTCATATGCGACTTGACCCGGGGGTGGGGGCTCAAGCTGAGCAGTGACCCTTTGCTCAAGCCAGTGACCTTGGACTCAGGCCAGAGACCTTTGGGCTTCAAGCCAGCGACCTTGGGCTCAAGCCAGTGATCTTAGGCTTCAAGCCAGTGACCACTGGGCTCTTGCCAGTAACCTCAGGATCATGTTGATGATCCCATGCTTGAGCCTGCAACCGACCTCACACTTAAGTTGGTAAACCCATGCTCAAGCCAACAAACCCACGCTCTAGCCAGCAACCTCATGGTTCCCAACTGGGGCTCTCAGTATCCCAGGCTGACATTCAATCCACTGCGCCACCACCAGTCAGGCTATATTCATTTTTAATTTGAGGAAAATTAAGAACTCATTGGTAAGAGGCCCACAGTCAATAACCTCTGAAAGTTAAATTGTACCAGGTAATATTTTAATATAGAGCAAGAGGCTTTGATCTTTATTTCTTAAGGAGGAGACTCCAGTTCCAAGAAGTTTTTCTGGTCTCTAAAGGAAAAAAACATTTTTTTTTTCTAAAGAGTTTTACTGATCAAGCCCAAAATGTTTAATGTTGTCAGTGTTTTCTGAAACTTTTGAAAGTAATCTGCAACAGATATTTCTCAACTAAGCACTCACTTAAAGGTCTTTTTCTTTTAGTGTATTTTTTTTCTGGGCCTGTGTTTACAAAGATCTCTAATAATATGCTAAAAGTAGGGGAAAAAACCGTTTCCAATTCCAAAGGATACCTAGAATTTCAGGGAACTGACAGAGAAGGAGATATGAAGTAACAATCTTGAAAAACATTTTTGTTTGGAAAGTGAAATTTTATAAATATGAATCTGCTACCATGAATAGTGTGCCAACTGTTTTATCTCCCAAATAATAGTGTACTGTAGCTAGAAACTTAGAATGCATTTAGCAAAAAGCTAACCTTGTTTGGATCATGATTCAAACAAAACAAGAGGTAAAAATATAATAAAAAAATAGAAAATTGGGGAAAGTTTAACACTGACTAGATATTTAATGACTTTAAGAAATTATACAATTTTTAGGTACAATAATGGTGATATATATATATATATATATTATATATATATATTATATATATATATATACTTAGTCTTTTTCTTTTTAAATTCACAATGAAATATTTTGTGATGAAATGATTTATTTGATGGTTTGGATTTGCTTTTTAAAACTGCAGTTGGGAGCTTGTGGGTGGGGGTATAAAGAAACAAGACTGGCCATGAGTTGAGGTTTGGTGATGGCTACATAAGGTTTCATACACTATTCTCTCTACTCTTGTATTTATTTGAAAATTTCATAATGTAGGAAACAATTAAACAGCTAAATTGAGCTAGAGTGGTCCTTCCCTATTTGAAAAGTTTTTAATTTTTTATTTCACACTTGTTATTCAGTAGGACCCGAGAATGTGGTAGTGTGGAGGGCTCTGAGGCCGCAGGTGACTGCTGCTTGGGGGAGCTGCAGACAGCACCCTGGTTACCAGGACAGATGGGGACTACTGAGCAAGAGGCCGCGGTCACCTCCCTGATGTTTGTGGGAACCTCTCTTCTCTCAGTTGGTAAGGAGGCCTCTGCTCCACAGTCACTGTGAGGAGTTTATGTTTGGAGGAGAAACACCAGCTACCCAGGGGTGTGGGGCTTCGTCACAACCCTACTCCTCTGATCTAACAGTAAACAAGGCCACAGGGAGACCTGGAGGTCAGAAGCTGAAAACAGACACCCACGGCCAGTTCTTCACAAACAAGAGGCTTTATTTTTATACTGTAAGCACCTCCCCCCCCCAAAAAAAAAAGTAGGAAGAGCATTTAAAAGCCTGGCTTTGTAGCAGAGAACCATTTGGTGCATTTGAAATTTAAACCCGTGCCTGGCTCAGTGAAGTGAAGGAGAAGATGACTGAAACCTCTGGGAAGTTCCCCAGCCCTGAAGGACGCCTCCCAGAGCTCTGCCCAAGGGAGTGAGCACAGGTCCACATGGCACCCCCCCCCAGTTGGTCCCAGGGGAGGAAACAAGTCCTAAGAATTTTGTGAAATTTTCATCTTCTTGGTGTCTGGACCTCATTACCTCATTACTCAGGCCTGGATGACCCCTTCCCCGTTCCATCAAGACTATCAGCTGTCTTCAGTTTCTCTAGACAAAAAAGAGCCCACAGGGGCTTGAGGAGGTGTTTCCAGATTACCCCAAGTTCTTAAGAACCTGTTTCCTTTGATTAATAAGATCTTTTAGCTTCATTTTGAATTCCATGTGGTGCACTAAATGTGCCCGCTCGCCTGGCCCCATGATGGCCGAGGTGGAGGAGAGGGGTGTCTCCTGGTTTCTGGTCACTTCGATCTGAGCTTTGCCAGCAAGATCAGTATTACATCCTATGTGCCTCTGGGTCTTGCTCTAACAGTTAGTGTTTGGAATCAGGTCACAGATATTATTAAAACACTTTAACCGCTTCCCGATTGCTCTGCAAACACATACCAAAATGTTTGACAAGGTTGATAAGGCCCCACAGGCTCTGGCCTGGACACTGAGCCTTTGAGCACATGCACAAAAACAGGCAGGCCAATTCCCACACCAGTAATCTCAAGGTGGTTAGCGTGGCCAGGACCAGATGAACTCCAATTCACTGACCCCAGATCACAGTTCTCCATTCATCCCAATAAGATACTGAGAGAGAGAGAGAAAATGGCAACTGTCCAGACAACAAACCAGAAGCACTGCCAAGAATGTGTCCTCAGTGGTCAAAGAGACCAAGCAAAGACCTGGTGTCAGAGTCCAGGGGCCACTCACTGGGCTTCCTGTCATGTTCACCCCTGCAACCCCCAAATTAAGTAACAAGAAGAGAGCATTGTGGGATTGTCCCAAAGTAAAAAGGCTAGTGGGTGGAGTTTGCGGGGTCCCGGAAGGCAGTTCTCTCTCAGGGTTGCAGCAGCAGTGAAATATAAAGGTTTGCACAGCCTGCAAGGCACCTCCTACCACTGTCTCCCACTCAGGGGGTGTGCCAGGCGTCTCCCTCCTCCTCTGTGTATAAAGTGCCTCTTAGAGCCCCAGGACCCCTCACTGGTGTCAGAGAATAATTGACCGGTATCTGTCTCCCCCACTCGACTGGAAGCTCTGCAGGGGCAAAGCCATAGCTGCTCTTTTGTTGGTTTGGTCGTTCACTGTCAACTCCCCACCCTACGGCCCCAGTCCTGACACAGAGTAGATGCTCAATCAATAAATATTGACTGAATTAACGAATTCCCATTTTCTGATGCCCTGGCTGTTGCAGGCCAGCCTCCCATCTGGAGCTCCTAAAGCTGTTAGCTCTGATGCATTGTCTTCAGAAGTATTGGTTACCTCTATGGTTAGCAGTGTTTCACTGTCAGAATGGGGGCAGTTAGTGGATGCTGCCTGAGGCTAGAAACTTCCCAAGGCCACTTCCTTGCATTACATCAACCAAATCAGCTGTCCTACCCTCCCACCTTCACACAGAGACCTCTTTCCCAACATCCTTTTCCCCATTTGAGCACCCCTTTATACCAAACCCAAACTCAAGCACAGGGATATAAAGTTGTAGGGTGGGTGAGGAAGAGGAGGGAACGGGGTGAGGGAGGCAGGCAGGCAGGACCCCGAGTGTCACAGCTGTGGGCGCATGCCACTGCTGATGTTCAACCACATCCCTGTCACTCGATTTCCTACTCAGTGCCAATGGCTCTCAACTAGGAATCCAGTATTTTATGAATAAGTTGAGTATAAAGCTAGTTTCTGTGAATAAAGTTATGATTTTCCAACACCTATTATCAAACATGAAATGAATTCTCACATGAAAAGATTTTGACCCAGAGATACAAATCACAATAATATACCAGGTTTATATTGGAAAAGTAGATATTCCTGATAAAAATGAGTAAAAACCACTCCATAGAGACATGCTCCTAAAACTTTAAAGAATTGTTAACTCCTGTCTTGCTTTGGGTAAGCCTTCCTTTGTAGCCTTGAATGACCTTATCTTTGTAATCTAAGAAAAATATATTTCTTTTAAAACCTGATGATTTTAACCATTTCTTCCAAAGTCTGTAAGTCTGTTCTGGTTGTTTATTACATAGTCCAGGACGCAGGAAAATTAAGGGCACCAAGTTTTTTTGTTTGTTTGTTTTTATATAAAGGAGGTGAGTTTGTCTTGGCTATAAAGATTGTTTTCATGATTCATGATTTTCCAGGTATTGACATGGCAGCTCTATTCTGTCTAATTCACAGGGCCCTTCTATGGACGCTGAGAGAAGTCCCGGGGTTCCCACTAGGCCCAGGTAGTTCATACCCAGCACAGATCCCAACCTAGGGTGGGCATATCAAGCTTCAACCTTGCCAACAAGAACATCAGCAGCCGGGAGTCACTGTGACCCGATGATAACTTAAGGATTTAATGGCATCATTGTTCTCTTATTAGTTATTTTGTACGGTTTAGCCGTTTATCTAATATTCTAACAGATATTCTTTATTTTGTTTTATTCCACTTATTTATTTGTTTTGTGCAGCCTTTAAAATACCCCGAGTCCTCAGGAGATACCTTATAGCAAGCAAGTTGTTTCAGATATGCAAATCTACTTTGGGAACTGAGGACAGGCACTGAGAAAGCTGCAGTTAATCCTGGATTATTTTCTCTGCTTCCTTCCCACCCTGACTCTCACTACTACGGAAACTCCCAAAGTCACAGCAGTAGTGATTTTCCCCTTGGCTGCTGGAGTTAGAATTGAGACACCCATAGGAAAGGAGTGGGTGATGGATAGACAGGCAAGATTCCTGCTTCTGAACTGTATCCAGGGGATTTCTACCTGTATCAGAAGGGGTCATTGCTCCACCCCAGCCTAATTTTTACCAATTTGAGACATTTTACCTCCCGTCCCCCACCCCCCTTAAATGGTGTCTGTCAGGCTGCTCTGCTGTCTAACGTCTGAAGGTTACAGCATAAAACACTTCATCTGTCAGCAACAATGACTTAAATATATCCCCTCGGCATCATAGTTTCTACCGGGGGACGGAGAATATTTCCTCATAGGGAGGAGGAGAGACGCGGACAGCCTCCTCCTCTCTCGGCTGTGTCTCTTGTGACTGCTCCGCATCAGAGCTGGACCTGAAACGTGAGCGAAAACACAGATGCATTACAGCCCACCAGCACCGCTCCCAGAACCAGTGCCTCTGACCTGGCTGTGGCCACACAGAGACTGGCATTGCCCACCACCTTCTTCACAGACCGAACATTGCCACAGATGCTGAGCGTGACTGCTGGCAGGGAAGAATGCCCGCCACACACACCATACCTGCCGTTTCCACCATCCACGAAGGAAGGGTAGTCCTGGTCGTCAACAAAGGCAGCGTTCTCTGAAGGGTAGATGGTGTGGTACAGAGGAGGGCTTGGCGTGGCAGCAGCCACCACTCCCGATGGTGTGAGACAACAAGGGTTCAGTACTGGCTGCAGGTAGCTGGTGTTCATTCCAATGGGCTCTTGAGGGCCATGGGGGGGAGGGATATATTGCACCACAGTAGCCCCATGGAAGGTGATGGGTTGGTTGATACCAGTGAACACAAACGATTGTCCTCCTGCCATCTGTTCCGAGTCAAGGACCCTTTCCTCATTTTCTTTGCACAACTGACAGGAAAGCATTTTGAACTTGCACACAGCAATCAGGATGAATGTCACCCCGACTGACAGCAGGATGGGCCCAAGGAGCTGGGTCCATTCAAAGTGGGAGACCCCTTGGTATTTGATCCAGCCCATGACGGTGAACGTGATCCCCACCAGTCCCAGAAAGATGCCTGAGAAGAGTAAGGTGGCCCCTGCCTTGTCATCATCGGACACCTGGATGTCTGCGGTACTGGGTGTATAAGGCGTGACGGAAAACACGTTGACAGGGAAGTCCTCCACGGGGCTGCTGCCCTGCGCCATCGTCCTCACGCAATCACCTGCTTCTTAGAAGGGAAAGGGATTATGAGAGCTTAGAGCAAGGAATCGCAGGTTGAGATTAGTTTAGGAAGAACTTTGGGCTTCTGTGGTTAACAGAGTAGAACAGGGAGAGGCCTGAACTTTGTTTAAAAGAATAAAGGTCTGAGAAATGAAGCCTGAAGTTTTCTCATAGGTTGTCAGCAATTGAAGGTCTCTGTTTTGCAATTCAGTGACAAACTCATTCGCATTCATTCATTCAAAAAATATTATTGACCTGTCTTATGGGCTAGGAGGTACTTTTCTAGACACTTACGACACTGTTCCAAGGCCCTGTTTGTGTCTTAACTAAAGCAGAATTGTAGAAATGGCAGGGTGACCACCAGGGCCTCTGACCATGCAGGGCCCCTTGATGTATCAAACTACACGCTCAGACACCTAACCCAGTTTACCTGTGGGGTCAGCTCATCAGAAAGAGGCAGAGTTGCTGTGTGTGTATTCCTTCCCACTTCTCACGTGCCATTTGCTTTCAGCATTTGGGGAGTAATTCCAGGTGCGAGAGAAGGGAGTCACCCCAGGAAACTTTCCCATGCACTGTACCACTGGCAGGTGTTGAGTGGGCATCAGGCATGACCTAACATCTTGGGAACACATGCTTCAGACCCTCCATCAATGGTGGCAGCACAGTTCCTGGTCTCCAAGATGAAATAAAGAGCTGCATTTTCAAGCCTACTGTGTTTTGCAATTAAACCCAAGCTGATTTAGAGAAGAAAGTTCCATCTTCAGTGTCCTTATCTGTCATTCATATCTACAGAACCTCTTAAAAGCAACCGCACAAATTTCCTCCTCCACCCAATAGTAACTTTAGCCATCTTTCTTTCCTAGACAGACCTTATGTAAATAGATGTTTCTCTTCATTGGTTAAATATTATATCAGCTCCTTTTCTGCAGCACCAAACAGAAGGAAAACTGTTGCTCTCTTGCCCTAAATCAGGGCTTCCCATACTTCTCTGATGATAAAAATTGTCCAGGTCATCTTATAAAAAAGCAAAAATCAGAGCTCCCAACTCAGAAAAACAAAACAGAACCAGAATTTTCAAGGGAGAATAAGTGTCCCAGGTGGCTCTTGTCATCAGATATCTTTGGAAACCCTACTCCAAGTTAATTCCAAGTGCTCCTGGGAGATCAGGAAACAGTTTTCTCCACTAAAATGCCTCTCCCTGAAACAGCCTGTAATCTCCAACTTCATTGGCAACCCCCTCAGGTATCTTCCCAGATGTGACCTTGAGCAGCAAGGACAGAGTGCACTGTAGTCGGAGTGGTCTACCCCATTTCAATCTATTGCTCAAGCAAGTCACTAAGCTAACCCAGATACAAAAGGAAGGAAATTTGATTCTTCCTCTCTGGGAAAAATGTCAACGTCATTGTGCAGAAGAACACAAGGGATAGAAAATATTATTGCCACTCTCTAGAAAATACAATCTTCCACAGAGGAATGTTAACTTGTCACTGTTTAGTCTGTGATGCTGCTTGAATTTTTGTCCATGTGGACAGCAAGGGTATTTCAGGATTTTATATCAACCATGTTGTATCCTCACTCATTCATGATTGGTTAGAAACCTCATTCTTACTTTCTGACAAGTTCTTGATGGGACCCATAGGGCCAACACTCCATCACAGTCGTCAGTAATATCAAATTCTGAATTTTCCCAAGTTTCTTGTATGTTTTCACTGTTTTTCAGACTTACACATCTCAAAACTCTTATTTTTAACCACCAATCCACATTCCTAAAGACTGTAATTTTGAAATGATTATGTTCAAAGAGATGAAGGAAAAGTGACACTAAACCCACAAAAACAGTTTTCAGAGCTTATTGGAGAACTCTCAGGAAATGAAACTAGCGTGGTAATGTATTTGTTAACAAAACAGTTGCTTGAGTATGTCCTGGTGGAAAGTAAATTGCTTTGTGAAAGTGTGTGTGTGTGTGTGTGTGTGTGTGTGTGTGTGTGTGTGTGTGTGTGATACCTGTCGGCTTTTTTGAAAAGTTTGATAAAGTGGCAAATTCATCTTTCAAAAATCTAGCTGCTCAGAGCATGATCCTGCAGAATAATCTGTTTTCACAGCAGCAGCATCGTCACTTGATTTGACCAAAGATGAAATACGCTGGGTCTCTAATTACAAAGTATCAAATATTTCAACTACCCAAAGCACATAAAAAGCAAAATGAAATAAAACAAAGCCACGAGCTTGGATAACATGGAAAACCAGTGATCTGTTAGTTTTGTTTTCAAATATGTGGTTCAAAACCCTTCAAGATTTCTAAAATTCAAAAAGAATTTCTTCCCAAACATTTGGATACAAATGTCATTGTTTGGCTTCCCTTCTCCCTAACAGACTGTGGGAAGGGGAAACTCCATAGCAGGGGTTGGGGGAGAAGAATAAAGCAGCCAAAGGGGTTGGGTGCTCTGCTCTGCACAGTGGAACCCTGACACTGGCCACCCTCGTTCCACAATGATGACAGGATCAGTAAAAGCAGAGTGGTCTGGAGGGTATGATTGGGTGGAGGAGACCGGTCCTTGGATTCAACTCTGAATCCAGTTACTGTGAGAGGAAAACAGAATGCACAGTTCCTGACTCTGATTGGAAATCCAGGAGCCAGACTGGTCCTGATGTCCCACACTGGGCAGGTGCTTCCTCCATAACATGGCTGGTCATTAAGGCTACAGCAGTAACAGTGGGAAGCTGTCATGGAGAGGAGCGGCTAGGGACTGAAAGCCATGCCCTGCCCAGCTCTGCCTGAGAAAACCAAGGTTGCAGATTTGCAGGGAACATGAACAAGGCCACATATGCCACTCAGCCACCCCCATGTAGGACTTGTGGTGAGAGCATCAATGAATAGAGTCAGGGCACTGGATGGAACAGATGTGGAACCTCCACCCTGAGAGACCAAGCTGCACCTCAATGTATGTCAGGTGGCTGTTAGTCAGTTGGAGGGAGGTGTTTGGGGGAAGTCTTGATAGTAGGAATTACCCACTGTTTACCTGTTTCATTTACTTGAATTGTGTCTGACTATGGGGGCAAAGAGTTATTATAGTCACCTTTTACAATAAAAAGACACGGTGGTTGAACCATAGCTATACTATGGCCATGCTGGAAACCTAAACTGTCCCCACACATTTTACTTTGATACAAGAATCATAAGAATATTTGGGGATCGGGATCATGGCTGTAGCGAGCCTGCATGCATATCCCATCCTCTTACTTGAGTGTCTCCATATCCTGGGGAGGGACGGTGCGTCAGCTCTGGAGATGATTAATCTCAAAAACAGGAAAGGATCTTATGTGATAGAGTAGCAGCCCAGGAGGACAGTCTGTTTTGCAAAACTGTTTTTAAACTGCTCTTCCGTGAAGGGCACACGCTTGCTGACAAGTGATCTGTCTGCAGTTCTGAGCCAGCCTGTGTCTGCCGAGGTTTGCTGGGGCTGGTGGTTCTCAACGTGTTCTCTACGACAACCTTTAGATTTTTTTTTCCCCAGCTAAACTGAATGTTACTTTGATGGAGTTGGAATTTAGGTCACAGCCACTGACATTTTCAGCAAACAACAAGGTAAGCCTCCCAGGGGTACAGCTTGCGCTCTGAGAATCTTTTGGGTGGAGTAGGTCTGCATTGGGCAGTTGCTCCCTTCTGAACTCGCCAATTTATGTACTGGTGTATTTGATTTCTACTGTGATTCTATAATGAGGTTAAATGACCCTCCTTTAGTAGTTCACAGTTCTATAGATCAGACTTTTGTCTTAGCTGGAGGTTCTAGGGAAGACTGTTCCTCAGCTCATTCCAATTGTCGACAAACCCAGTCCCACGCAGATGTAGGACTGAGGACCCCTTTTCATGGCAGGGATTCCTTTCGCTTCTAGCCGTCACCTGCTTACCTTCTCTTGTGGCCCGCTCCGTCTTCCAAATGGCTGTGACACTTCGAGTCATTCTCAAAATTCAGATTTCCTTGATTTCCCATTATTTCCTTCACTTCTCCTTCTGGTTTATTTTCCTCCTGCAACTGTATCTATAGAAGATTCTCTGCTTTTAAGGACCCCTATGATTAAACTATACCCACCCAGAATATTCCCCTCTTTAGACCAACTGTGCCCTGTAACAACACACTCACAGAAATGATACGCTTATCACGTTCATAGGTTCTGGGGCAATGAGGAGTAAGGAATCGTTTATGGAGGAGGGCATTTTTCAAATTCTGACCACCACATTCTAGTTCTGTTGCTGGGACCCAAGGACAGAGTTATTTAAGAACAAGTGACTCAGATAAGAATGACCCTACTGGGAATGTGTTTGTTCAGGCTTTTCCGAGAACATTTAAGTAACAGCACTGTGGTGGGTCTTGTGGGCCTTAATGTGCCCAATTTACTGTCAAAGTGGTTCTCACAGTGACATCCAGGACCAGCAGCAGCAGCAGCCCCTGGGGTCTTCTCAGAATGCCAATCTGGGGCCCCATCAGACCTACTGAAATAGATGCTCTGTTGTGGGTCCAGAGATAGATGTTATAACCAGGGGGTTCTGAAACTAGCTCAGTTGAGAACTGTTGTCTAAGAGAAGTCCTCAGATTTTGTTTTTGAGAAATCGAAAGTGAAAAAGGGATCAGGTAGGTCATCTCTAAGATGACTTCCACTCCCAACCATCTATAATTCTGTGGTGATTGTAAAAATAATTGCACTATATAAGCACATGGACACTTTCAAGTGTGTGTATGTGTGTGCGTGCGCTCTTGTACACGCATACTAGTTGAGAGCTCAGGCTCTGGAACCTTTCCTGGCACCAAATCCTGGCCCCGCCAATTACTAGTTGTGTACCTGAGTCTGTGACTTTGGCTCTCTGAGCCTCAGTTTCCTCATTTATAAATGACACTGACAATAGCACCTACTTCATGAGAGTATGAAGAACAAGAAGGACGATGCAGAGAGCATGCAGCCTGGTAAGCTCAGTGACTATCATTTCTATTTCTGTGTTTTAAAGCTTTCTTCTTGGGCACTTGAGGAGCTGGGTCCATGGCAAGGATCAAGCAACCAGGCCCTTGTCAGGAGGCCCCTTGAGCAATTGCCCTGGGTTCTGAGAAGCAGCGCCACTAGGCCCAAAGGACAAGGTGACCCTTCGCTGATCCTTAGGGTCAGCCTAAGTCCGGTCACTACAAAGAAAGACATCTAGGCAAAGCGTACCTAATCCTATAAATGCACTTATCTGCTCCTCTGGGAGACTCAGAAAATACAAGGTGGAGGCCTTAGCCAGTTGGCTCAGCGGTAGAGCATCAGCCCAGCATGTGGAAGTCCTGGGTTCAATTCCAAGCCAGGGCACACAGGAAAAGTGACGGTCTGCTTCTCCACCCTTCCCCTCTCCTTTTTCTCTATCTCTCTCTTCCCCTCCCACAACCAAGTCTCCACTGGAGCAAAGTTGGCCCAGGTGCTGAGGACGGCTCCATGGCCTCCGCCTCAGGCACTAAAATGACTCCGGTTGCAACAGAACAAGGACCCAGGTGGGCAGAGCATTGCCCCCTAGTGGGCATGCCGGGTGGATCCAGGTTGGGCATAAGCGGGAGTCTGTCTCTCTGCCTCCCTGCTTCTCCCTTCGGAAAAACACAAAACAAAACAAAACACACACACAAGGTGGAAACCATAGTCCTTTGCTGTGTGTGTATATATATATTTTTTTCTTTTTATTTTGCATTTTCAAAGAAACAAAAAAAGATTCAGGCCTGGAACAGTGTCAAGATGTGCCTGGGTGTTAAGTTGAGGTGAGAAAGTATGTCACTTGGGGGTAACTAAAGCCCACCACGCCCACTCTGATTTCATTGGCCCTTACCAGTTGGACTTTGAGGATCTTACCTGAGCTTGCTCAGAGGCCTGCATGGATATTAAGACCTTATTGAGCCAGATACATTGTCAAGAGGAGAGGTTCTTCAGCAGGGCCTGTCCCCAAGGGGAGCCACGCCCTTCTCAACCTTCTGGTTAGTTCTCAGTGGCGATGACGTGGGAGGGAGGGCAGAGGCCACCCAGCGTGAATCATGGCTGCCTGAAATGGAATCCATTCTCCCCAGCATAGGCAGGCAGTGACATGAGGGCCAGTCCCACAGTTGCTCCCCACCCACAGCCTGTTCCCAGACACCACATGGTTCCTTGCCTCAATGTGACCGAGCATATGTTAGCCTGAGACACACTGCTCTGCTAATACCCACTAATAACCACAGGAGCTGTCTGGGCGGGACGCCAGCCGGCTCTTACTCAGCCTGGGAAGAGGAGTTAAAGCGTGCAGACATGCACTACTTGAGGTCCATCTCAGGCTGAGGCCTTAAGCCGTTGCCATGCTTTTCTGTGCTTGGTAAAATAAGAGTCAGAGCCAGGGCACACATCTCCCACCTCCCCTGGAATAATGTCTGTGACCTTATGCTGGAGGTGGGCTCCTCCAGGGAGAGCGCACAGGACTGCAGCTCTGGGAGGCTTTGGGCAGGGTTCAAGTTCAGGGAGTCAGAGGCTCAAAGATGCATTCATAACTGCCCTTGCCTTCCAACACTTCATTTATTCCCCATTCATATGCTGGGCATATTAATCCATTTGGTCCTCTTTGTGAAGACTGATGTGATTCAATTTGGGGGAATAGTTAAAGGTACTTTCTTCTCCCCACTGCCACTCTAGAAAGACAACCAATAATTTGATTCCAGATAGCTAGAATTCTGGATAACGGCATTCTGCAATCCTAAAACAATGTTCTTAAAATGTCACTATGGAAGGAAGCTTAGAGACCAATGCCCAGCATTATGGAGATATTTTTTAAATAATGCTAAGTAAAAGCAGAAAGTGAGGAGGGAAAAGGAGGGGAGCAGATGGAAGAAACTCGCTCTAAGGATACTAGTGGACCTCATCTTTAGAAGTATGAGTAACTCTATCTTCTAGAATGACATTCTAAAATAAAAGGAAAAAGCAAGCAAAGCAAACCCTAATCTAATCCTTTTATTTTACAGATGGAAAAACTGAGGCTTAGGAAGCTGGATTCTTTGACTCTGAGGTTTTATCGCCATTCGGTGGCAGAAACAAGGTATTTCTACTTTACTACTCTTTTACAATGCCCAGCTGCTGTGCATGTATTTATAATATCTTGATTCCTTCCCTTCTAATGAGTAATTCATTTAGATATAGGGTTTTTTGTGTGTATTTTTCTGAAGTTAGAAGAAGGGAGGCAATCAGACTCCTGCATGTGTCCAACTGGGATCCACCAGGCATGCCCACCAGAGGGCGATGCTCTGCCCCTCTGGGGCATTGCTCTGTTGCGGCAGGAGCTATTCTAGCACCTGAGGCGGAGGCCGTGGAGCTGTTCTCAGCGCCAGGGCCAACTTTTGCTCCAATGGAGCCTTGGCTGCGGGAGGAGAAGAGAGAGATAGAGAGAAAGGAGACGGGAAGGGTGAAGATGCAGATGGGCGCTTCTCCTGTGTGCCCTGACTGAGAATCGAACCTGGGACTTCCACACACGGGGCCGATGCTCTACCACTGAGCCAACCGGCCAGGCCTAGATAGATATACTTTTAACTAGAGACATTAATCATAGCTATCCCAATTTATACCTCATCCTCAGAGAAGCTACTCCACCCTATTGAAAGACAGTGGCCCCGCTGGACGCCTGGTGACCGCCTTTTCAGGTAGGCGCCTGGTACAAGAGCAGTCCTTCCACAGAGAGGAGATGGTGGTCAGCCATCATGTTTTGCCTGGGACGGAGGGGCTTCTGAGGACATGGGACTTTCAGTGCTCACACTGGAAAAGTCCTGAGTCTCCTAGGACAAGTTAGTCACTCTAACAGGAAGGGACTGACTAATGGCCTGTGCAGCCAGTTTGAAAACCGTAACATGGGAAATCAGATTCTCAGATAGAAGGTAGAAAACTAAAAGACTGAGACTGGTGGCTGAAATGGAAGGGCCATGATATGGAAAGAGGGCAAGGAGAGATGGGGAGCTGTTGTCCCGCTCACATGTACAAAACACTCAAGAGCAGAAACTAAGAACAAGTAGAGGACACTAATTACATTTTAAAACTGACTTTCAGTAGCTTCTTTCTTACAAACCACCGTGACCAATTGCAGACCCATGTGGAGACTCTTTCCAGATGCTTCTGCTTGTTGCTGCTACTGCTTTTGCTTTCACGGCCAAGGAGAGAACACAACAGAGGGCTCTTCTCTTCTGTATTAAAGTGAGTTCTTTCCAGGTCAATGCTGCTTATCTTCCAAATTGAAAAGAAGTAAGCAAAGTCTAGGACACCTAGACATTTGAACTTGGGAAACCCAAGAGTAGCTCTTAGTGACGCCCCCCACTCACCCCACCTCCTCCATCTTCTGCAGTTCAGGAAGCTCTTCAGCCAAAGCTGAGGCAGGAGACTGTTTTCCCAAAGATGCTGTCACAACATTCCTCGTTCCTCATTCTTGTCTTGCACGATTACTTTGACACTGCTTTCATTAAGACACGGGGTTTAGCCTGACCAGGCGGTGGCGCAGTGGATAGAGTGTCGGACTGGGATGCGGAAGACCCAGGTTCAAGACCCTGAGCTCGCCAGCTTGAGCGTGGGCCCATCCGGCATGAGCAAAAGCTCACCAGCTTGGACCCAAGGTCGCTGGCTCCAGCAAGGAGTTGCTTGGTCTGCTGAAGGCCCGCGATCAAGGCACCTGTGAGAAAGCAATCAATGAACAACTAAGGTGTTGTAACATGCAATGAAAAACTGATGATTGATGCTTCTCATCTCTTTTCATTCCTGTAGGTCTGTCCCTATCTATCCCTCTCTCTGACTCTCTCTCTGTCTCTGTAAAAAAAAAAAAAAAAAGAAGAAAAGAAAAGACATGGGGTTTATCTCCCCTGTCCCTGAAACTAGTGGGCTTTTGTGACTGTCTCCATGAGTATGGTAGAAGCAACACTATATGACCCCCAAAGCTAAATCTTCAAGCACAGCTTGCAACATGCTCACTAGAGCACTCTCTCTGGAAGCATTTAGTCACCAGGACTGCCTGGGGCAGCCATTCTATGGGGAAGCCTGAGCTATTCCACATGAGAAAAACATGTGGACACATACTAAGACTACAAGAAAAGAGAGAGACAGATGTCTGGTCAGTGCCCAGCACCCTCACACCTCCTCTTTTCTAGCTCCACCAGTGTGTGATTACAACTGCGTGACAGAACTTGAGCTGGATATACCAGCCAAGCCCATCCTTAATTCTTAAACCACAGACCCATAGTTTATAAGAGTTAATGATTGTTGTTGCTTTAGGCCGCTAAGTTTGGGGGTGACTTTTATACATAAATAGCTACCAGGAGGAGCTAGCCTTGAGAGCTAATAAAACCTGTGACCTCAGCATCACAGTCGCCACAGTGGGACGAGAAGGACCTAGCCAAGCACAGGAGACAGCCCCTCATCACACTAGCAATATGACGTCACATTTATATGAGAAACAGGTTAAAGTGGCCACTATCTTAAAATACCACCAAATGATTTATAAAAATATTCTTTCATATATATAAGTATTTCAAATAACTTATAGAAAATTATTTTTATTTACATGAACTGTTTTAGAGTCAACCTTTTGGGACCATGCGTGCCCCCCCCAGCAGCAGCTGTTTCCTGTGTCTTCAAGCATCAGAATCCCAGGCAGCCAGCCCTGATGCCGGCAGACACATGAAGACATACAGACCCTAGACCAAGGAGAAGAATGGACACAGGAACAGAGTCTCTTGGAGGATGAAAAGGAGAGTGGGGGTATATCAGGACTGCACATTTCCCTTTAACAAGGGAAGTTTCAGCTGGGCATATAATTGTCTGGGTAGAGAATACATTTAATCCCAATCTGCCTTCTTGACAGTTGTGGCCCTATGACTACACTGTCTGGCTAACAGGAGGTGAGTGGAAGTGATAGATGCCACTTTTGGATCATGCCCATAAAAGAAATGAGCAAAGATATAGAGATGGATGGTGACAATGGTGGCACAACAGTGTGAATGTACTTAATGTCACTGAACTGTACACTTAAAAGTGGCCAAAATGGTAAGTGGTTTGTTACGTATATTTACCACAATATGAGTGAATAAGCATGCAAATAAAAGAAATGAGCCTTTCTGGCCCTTTCCACCACCTGGCTGCAGTGCAGATATAATGGCAAGAGCTGGGGCAGCTGTCACAGACAACGATGAAGCTCCACACTGAGGATGGCAGTGTGACCACACAGACTGGTCTTGTTCCTAGTCCCTGGCCCCTGGACTACCTTGTTGAGCAAAACTACCTTTCTAGCCCACAGCCACCTACCTCCAACCTGTGAGAGACAAATACACGTCTGTCTTGTGATCAGTGAGCACTTTGGGGTCTGTTTGTCATAGCAGCTTAGGTTAAACCCTAACCAGTGTCACAGGTTGCAGGAATGACCATCATTTCCACCAAGTAAAAGAGACTCTCAGGTGGTGTCTTTCCATGGGTGACAGTATGGTTTGCTGGTCTCCTCTGTTCCCTGCACTCCCTCACACTGGTGGGAAGAGACTTTTCAGCTGAAAGACACTTCAAGGTTATAGTGTGACAGGTGAATATTATTAGTTGCTGGAATGTTGGTTTCTCTGTGGGCATGTCTTTCCATGGAACTTGACCTGAGCCATAAGGGACCACCAGCTTGCATGAATGCCCTGTGTTCCTTTCAGTGGCACCAGTCAGCGTACCAGCTGGTTGGAACTGGGACCCTGTAGGGCTGGCTGAGAGGAAGGAAAGGGAAGAAAAAGGGAGACTAGATGAGGGGAGCACTTGTGGACCATCAAAGATGAACTCCAAATGGACTGAGAACCCCAGCCTGGAGTTCCTTAACCAAGCCCTGGCGCCCACACACTGACTACGCTGCTGATGGTTCACAGCTGTCCCAGCCCAGATCACTGTCCTTGGCCGAGGGGAGCTTTCTCTCATAGAGAATTATGCCCACCCCCAAGGGAACCCCAGCCAAAGTCAAGCTGACATAGGGGTACAAGAAGCCAGTCTCCTTGCTCCACAGAGTACCAGCTAGTGGTACCATTTATGCTGCAGGGCTCTGTGGGATCAGGCTGACACTGGGAACGCATCCCTGCTTTCTGTACCCATCCCCTTCTTCATTCCTCACTGGTTTGCCTGAGAATACTTTCTCCACATATCACAGGACAAGAATCCCCCATCCAAGGCTATTTCCAGGGACCTCCAACCTATGACAGACTTCTCCTGAGGTAAGTGAGTAACAGTTGTGCACTATTGATGGAAATCTATGTGTGATTTTATGTGATCGGCTACTAGTCAGAGTGCATTCTTTCTGGTAATGTGCTGTCCTGGGATTGGCTTCCAGACCTTTCAGTGCATAGTCAGGGGGTTATCTCACATTCATTCATTTACTCAGTCTCTCATATAACGTTTCTTGACCCATGATATGCATAGAGTATGGAATAAGACCTGGTTCTTGTCCTCCAGGAGTTTATATTGAAGTAGGCAGGACTTAGTGTAACCCACAAAGTCTACTCCAGGACAGAAGAAAATATGAATGACATCAAAGTTAAACGCATACTTTTAGAATGTAGAGAAAGGAGTGTTGATTTTTGACTGAGAGGATCCAGAAAGAAAAGTACATGGGGTGGTATGGAAGCATTTCACCTGAGTCTCCAAAGGTGGTGGTATTCTTTTGGTCTCTAGAGGATGCAGGGAAAGGCATTCCAGCAGAGGGAACAACATGTAAAAGGCACACACTTTTAAGGTTTCATGTCTGTTCCCTAGCATACCTAGAAACTATCCTTTCTCCTTTGGTAAATTGGCTTAGCTCTGTTCTGTCCATTATGTGTTGAACTGATTTTATTTAGGATTAACTCTCAGAAGACAATATTATTTCCTTTACTGATGTATTTCGGGAAGGAAGCCCTGTTACAGTCCCCCAAACTGATAACAAAATCATTACATGTTACCAGCGGCAGCCACCACAGGGACATGCTGATGGTAAATGGCTTCAGGAATGACAAGAAACCTCTTTGGTCTCTTTATCCTTAAGATGGCACCATCTTCAGGCAGAAATAACCTAGTCTGGTATCCAGCCCCTCCCTCCAGCTACTCACTCCCCCTGAGCCCCCAGACCTACACAGCCGACCCCACCCCTGAGAGCAGGCTCACAGCACAGCCACTTTGCAGGCTGCATCCTGAACCCTTTGCCTCAGGAACAGAGCCTCTCGCTCACTTTGGTATCTGTATGGGAACTAAGACAATGCTTTGCACATCATAGGTCAATCAGTGTTTATAAAACATAATTTGATCTAACTTCTTTGTCAGTCTCTTCCCAATGAGAATGGATTCCAGTCAAGTTAGAAACATTTTTAAAACAGACGTATAGAATTAAAATACTTGATCTGGGTATAATGGCTACAGACCATGTGACTTTTCCATAGAGATGCCAAAAAAGGCAGCAACGAACTGAAAAGACTGTCAAGGAGGCGGTAGCCCTATGAAAGTCAATGATTCACCCAGGGGGAACACTTCAAATCTGCTTTCCCATGAAGGGTTCTCTGTGTATGACCTAATTATCCATCTCTTGATAGGCTTTTATGTGATTTCTTTATTCCCCTCCCTTCTGACTCTCTTCCTGAATTAACTATGATTAGAAGTAGGCCTAGATCTACATCTACATAAAATAAGGTTCTTTATTTATTTTTTTAGGTATAATTGACAAAACATTATATTAGTTTCAGGTGTACAGCATAATGCTTTGATATTTGTATATATCATGAAAGAACACAGTAAGTCTAGTTAACATCTGTTACCAGATATGATTACAAAATTCTTTTTTCTTATGATGAGAACTTTTAAGATTTACAGTGATGCCTCTGTTTTCTTCGATAATCAGTCCAAAAACAATTGGTGAAATCTGAAACTGAGAAAACTGAAGCAATTATTTCCATATAAATCCATGTAAATCCAATTACTGTACACAGTAATTACTTACATGTAATTGTAGTATTAGCACTTGCAATCAATAAAAAAAGCACAAAAACACTGAAAAGCAATGGAATTGTTTGACTAGATGCATGGGATGACGCTCACACAATGAGAAACAACGCCACACTGAACAGAACACGTGAGTTGGGTCACCCTTTGTCTTCACAAAATTAGCAGCGAGGTCATGTGGGGACACCAGTGAAATCTGAGGCAAATTTTTCAAGGAAACAATCGATAAAAACCAAAACCTTCGATAACTGAAGTCAACGAAAACCGAGGTATTACTGTACTCTCTTGGCCCTGGCCTGGTGGCTCAGTGGATAAAGCATTGTCCCGGAGCACCAAGGTTGCGGGTTCAATCATCAGTCAGAGCACATATGACAAGCAACCAATGAGTGCACAACTAAATGGAACTAAGTGGAACGAGTTGATGCTTCTCTCTCTCTCTCTCTCTCTCTTTCCCTGCTTTCTCTCTCTCAAGTCAATAAAAATAAATAAAAAATAAAAAAACTTTACTCTCTTAGCAACTTTTAAATATGCAATACAATTGTAAATATAGTCACTCTTATTTCTAAAGATGTGAAAGGTGAATGTGCCGTGGGAAAACTAGCTGAGTGGCGCTAGTGTCTCACCCAGGACTTCAGAACACCCAGTCTGTTAGCACCTCCCTTTAACTCCCTCCATCTCAGACGAGTCTCTTCTTTCCATACCATGGGAGTATGAGCACACCCCTCCTCTTCCCTTGCAAAGCGAGCCTGTGTCCCAGGTGTAACGTGGGGGGACAATGGGGACGGTCACATGAGGAACTCAGACCCGGGACTTTTGGCTAGGGCCGCCCACACAACCAAGCACGCCAAAAAGAAACTTTCCCAGAGGCCCTTAGGAAAAGAGCAATCGTCCATCAGTGAGATTTCACCACTTCATAATTGCTCGCCCACCCTAGAGGACCCCTTTAAATACCTCTCACTCGGTTTAATTTACGGGACTCCCCTAGCCTCTGACCCCGGGACTGGGGGACCTCGTCGGGCAGGATGGGCGATACTTAATAAAGCCTTTGCTATTCCACACTTTGTGGCTTTCAGCCCCTTCCTTCTTTCTTGGCGGGGAAAAATACCTTACGCCAAGTCCTGACCTCCCCAGACCCTCCCCAGCACACTCAGGTCTCTGTAAAGCTCTTCTCCTTTCCCTACTTCCACAGTCATCGCAGTGTGGCACCAAACCTCCTGAAAACTAGTTTGCACCTGTGCCTCCATTTCCTCCCCTCCTGTGCGGTTCCTGAGCCCTCCTACCCACCCCAAGACATCACTGTGGTTCTGATCCCCAAGCCCATGGGCAGCCATATCTAGTGAACTTTTTCTCAGACCTTCACTTCAGGGACATTTCTGTAACATTTCACATGGTCTTGAACTCAGTTCCCTCCCAGATCAAAGTGAGGAATTACTGTGTCTCTTTCTGCTTCTCCACTGGGACTCTACACCACCTCCCCTCACTGGCTGGCCTGGCCCGACTTGCTAACCGTGGCCCTTCCAGAGGCCACGCTAAGGATTCCCTCCCCTTCCTGCCTCATCTCCAATGCCTCACCTGCCCCAGACCCCGGGCAGTGTCTCCCAGGGTCAGTGTGTCTGAGGTGTAAGGGAGACATTCTTATACAAAAATGTAACCTTTTGTAAGATGCCCCTGTAAACCTGGTTTTTACTCTAGCAGACAGGGCCACCTTGGCTGGCAGAATTCAGCCAGGAAGTGACCTGAGCAGGCTCAGGAAACACTTCAACATGCACGGTGGGCAACTAATTAACCCCTCACCTCCCTCCTACCAAGAGCAGCAGAGAAGTGGCCTCAGCCTTTGTGTTCCAGACACAATGTGTTTTGAGAGCCCCCACCTTCCACCCCAGTGAGCGGCCAAGAAAGCCAGGTCAGCAGAGCTACGAACAGATAATGTTCTGTGTTCCTGGGAGTCTGTTCAAAAGCACACACTTAGAAGAATTGGGAGAAAAGAACTCTAGCCTTGTCTTCATAAGGTCCTCTTCTACAGAAGAATTTGTAAACTTCAGGGTAAGCCATTAAAACCTCAACATTAACTTTTTCTCCCCCAATTATTATTACAGAAAGTTGTTGAAAACTCAAGAAAGTTGAAAGTACGGTGGAAATCTATGTACCTGCTGCTTTCAACAGTTATTAGTATCTGCCAGATTAGTTTTTTCTCTGAGTGTATTTGTATACATGTTTTTGTTCATAGTGGACTATTTAAAAGTAAGCCGCAGATACCATGACATTTGAGTCCTAAATCCTGCAGTACATATCTCCTATGAGTAAGGACATGCTTCTACCCAACCACAATAGCATCATTATCCTGTCGTGGGATTCAGCCAGTTTGCACCGGTTCGGCAGAACCGATACCTAATTTTTTGTTGGGTTCAGTTAAAATGGCACTTGTTTGTTTGTTTGTTTGTTGTTTTAATTTTATTTAGAAAATTAACTTTAACAGGGTGATATTGAACAATAAGAGTACATAGGTTTCAGGTGAACCTTTCTATAGCAATGGAACTGTTTGATCATGTTATATGCCCATCACCCAAAGTCAAATCGTTTTCCATCACCTTATATTTGTCCCTCTTTACACCCTTCCCAACACCCCTGCCCCGTTTCCCTCCACCGTATCCCCTTCCCCGTGGTAACCATTCCACTTTTGTCTATGTCCATAAGTCTTAGTTTTATATCCCACCTATGTGTGAAATCATACAGCTCTTAGCTTTTTCTGATTTACTTATTTCACTCATTATAGTGTTCTCAATGTCCATCCCTGTTGTTGTAGATGGCAATATATCATCATTTCTTGTGGCTGAGTAGTATTCCATTGTATATATGAATCACATCTTCTTTATTCAATCCTCTATCAGAGACACTTTGGTTGTTTCCATGTCTTGGCCACTGTGAACAATGCTGCAATAAACATGGGGCTGCATGTGTCTTTATGTGCCAATGTTTTTGAGTTTTGGGTGTATATACCCAGTAGAGGGATTGCTGGGTCATATGATAATTCTATTCTTAATTTCTTGAGGAACCATCATACTTTCTTCCATAATGGTTGTACTAATTTGCATTCCTACCAGCAGTGAATGAGGGTTTCTTTTTCTCCACAGCCTCTCCAACACTTGTATTATCTATCTTGTTGAGCCAATCTAACAGGTGTGAGGTGGTATCTCATTGTAGTTTTGACTTGCATTTCTCAAATAGCTTGTGAAGATGAGCATCTTTTCATATACCGTATTTCCCCATGTATAAGACGCTTCCATGTATAAGAGGTACCTTAATTTTGGGGCCTGAAATTTGAAAACAAATGTATTACAAAAAATTACTGAACTCAAGTTTTATTCATCATAAAATTCATGCAACTCTTCATCCCTGTCAAAACTCCCATCCATTAGCTTGTCATCTGTGTCTGATGACGAATCACTATCTTCAACAATGAGCGCAAAAACAAGCGTGAAAAAGTGAGAAATGCAAGTAAAAATAATCTACAACTACTATATAAGATGCATCCAGTTTTAAGACACCAAATTTTTCAAAAAAGGGTGCATCTTATACATGGGGAAATACTGTACCTGTTGGCCATTTGAATATCTTCTTGGGAGAAGTGTCTGTTCAGGTCCTCTCCCCATTTTTTAATTGGATTGTTTGCTTGTTTGTTGCTGAACTTTATGAATTTTTTATATATGTATTTTGGATATTAACCCCTTATTGGAGCTGTTGTTTGTAAATATCTCCTATTTAGTTGGCTCCTGTTTTGTTGTCACTTTCTTTTGCTGTGCAGAAGCTTTTTAGTTTGATATAGTCCCATTCATTTATTTTTGCCTTGACTTCCCTTCTTATTGGGGTCAAATTCATAAATTGTTCTCTCTGGCCATGGACCATGAGCTTAATACCTATGTTTTCTTCTATGTAATTTATAGTATCAGATCTTATATTTAGGTCTTTGATCCCTTTTGAATTAATTTTTGAGCAAGGTGTCAAACTGTAGTCAAGTTTAACTGTAGTCAAGTTTCATTCTTTTGCATGTGGTTTTCCAACTTTCCCAGCATCATTTATTGAAGAGACTTTCTTTTCTCCATTTTGTGTTTTTGGCTCCCGTGTCAAAGATGATTTGTCCATATACAGTGGTCCCTTGTCTATTGCAGGGGTTAGGTTCCAGAACCCCAGCCCTCCGCAATAGGCAAAAATCCATGGAGTAGTAACCTTATATTTATTTTATTATTTATATATATTTTAAGGCTTTATAAACCCTCCCCACATTCTTATAAACCTTTCCCACACTGTTATTAATCTTTCCCACACTCTTATAAACACTTTCTATGCTCTTAAACACTTTCTACACTCTTAAACCTACGTAAAATCCCATGATATAGTGAAAAATCCACAATACAAAATTAGATATATACAATTTAAAAATCCACAATACAGTAAGACCATGAAAAGTGTTGTATTACATTTTTGAACCATCCTTGTGCTCCTGGAATGAATCCCACTTGATTGTGATATATTATTTTTTAAATGTGTTGTTATATTCGATTTGCTAGTATTTTGTTTAGGATTTTTGCATCTGTATTCATTAGAGATACTGGTCTGTTGTTTTCTTTCTTTGTGTTCTCCTTGCCAGGTTTTGATATGAGGGTTATGTTGGCCTCATAAAATGTGTTGGGGAGTATTGCTTCTTCTTCTATTTTTTGGAAGATTTTGAGAAGGATGGGTACCAAATCTGAATGTCTGGTGGAATTCACTAGTGTAACCATCTGGTCATGGACTTTTGTTTTGGGGGAGGTTTTGTTTAGTTCTAGGAATTTTTCCATTTCTTCTAGATTGTTGAATTTGGTGGCATATAATCTTTCATAATATTCTAATATGATCTTTTGTATATCTATGATATTTGTGGTAATTTCTCCTCTTTCATTTTGGATTTTGTTTATATGAGTCCTTTTTATTTTTCCTTAATAAGTCTAGCTTGTGGTTTGTTGATTTTTTCTTTTATATTTTCAAAAAACCAGCTCTTTGTTATATTGATGTTTTCTATAGTTTTTTTTTGTTCCCTATTTCATTTAGTTCTGCTCTAATTTTTACTATTTCCTTTCTTCTGCTGACTTTGGGTTGCCTTTGTTCTTCTTTTTCTAGTTCCTTAAGATGTGATGTTAGGTTGTTTACTTGGGATCTCTCTTGTTTCTTAATATAAATCTGTAATGATATAAACTTCCCTCTTATTACTGCTTTTGCTGCATCCCAGAAATTTTGATATGTTGTTTTGTCATTTTCATTTGTCTGTAGATATCTTTTGATCTCTGCTTTTATTTCTTCTTTTACCCAGTCACTTTTTAGAAGAATGTTTTATTATGTTTTTTTTATTTTTTGTTTTTTTCTTTTCCAAACTGAGAAGCAAGAGTTGGCAGACAGACCCCCACATGCCCCAGATCAGGATCCACCCAGCATGCCCACTAGGGGGCGATGCTCACCCCATCTGAGGCCTTGCTTCACAGCAACTGGAGCCATTCTAGCACCTGAGGTGGAGGCCATGGAGCCATCCTCAGTGCCAAGGCCAACTTTGCTCCAATGGAACCTTGGCTGCAGGAGGGAAAGAGAGAGATAAAGTAGAGGGGGGAAGGTTGGAGAAGCAGGTTGGCACATTTGTGTGCCCTGGCCAGAAATTGAACCCAGGACTTCCACACGCTGGGCTGACACCCTATCACTGAGCCAACTGGCCAGGGCCCAGAAGAATGTTAATTTTCACATTTTTGTGAGTTTCTTTACTTCCTTTTTACAATGGTGAATTCTAATTTCAAAGCCTTATGGTCAGAAAATATGCTTGGTATAATTTTAATCTTCCTGAATTTGTTGATGTTAGTTTGGTGGCCCAACATATGGTCTATCCTTAAGAATGTTCCATGCACACTGGAGAAGAATGTATAATCTGACGTTTTGAGGTCATATGTCCTATAAATATGCAATATGTCCATTTGGTCCAGAATGTCATTTAAGGCTGATATTTCTTTATTGAGTTTCTGTTTGGATGATCTATCTAAAGCTGTCAATGGTGTGTTAAAATCTCCAAGTATGATCGTGTTTTTGTCTGCTTCTATTTTTAGATCAGTTAATAGATGTTTTGCATATTTTGGTGCTCTCTGGTTCGGTGCATATATATTGAGAAGTGTTATGTCTTACAATGTCCCCTTTATCATTATGAAATGTCCATCCTTGTCTCTGGTTACCTTTGTTGTCTTGAAGTCTGCATTGTCTGATATAAGTATGGCTACACCTGCTTTTCTTTGTATATTGTTTGCTTGGAGAATCATTTTCCAACCTTTACCTTTGAGTCTACTTTTGTCCTTGCAGCTTAGATGTGTCTCTTGAAGTCAGCATATGGTTGGGTTTTGCTTTTTGATCCAATTTGCTACTCAGTGCCTCTTTACTGATGAGTTCAGTCCATTTACATTTAGGGTAATCATTGATACTTGAGGATTTCCTATAGCCATTTTATGTTTTATTTTCTGGTAACTGTGTCTTGTTTGGTTCTCTTTTTTTTCTGTCAATTGTTTTTGTTTGGTGGTATTCTATACTTCTTTCCCCAGTTTCTTCTTTTCTTAAGCTGTGTGTTTTAGTAGTGGCTTTTTCATTGCTGGTTACCATTAGGTTAAGAAAAATGTTCATATGTATAAGAGTCCTTTGTCTTATCAGAGCTTTTGCACTCCATCCTCCTTTGCTACTGCAGATCTTTATCCACTCCCTTTTATGTTATTGTTATTACAGATTATCCTTGTTTTTTATTGTGACCTTGTTGGAGCTTTTACATATAATTTTTATTTGTTTTGTTCTTTGCATCTGGTTGAATAACCCCCTTGAGTATTTCCTGCAGTGGGGGTTTTCTGATGATAAATTCCCCCAGCTTTTCTATGTCTGTAAAAGTTTTTATTTCTCCTTCATATTGGAAGGATAACTTTGATGGATATAGTATTCTTGACTGGTAATTCCTCTCTTTAAGTACTTTGAATGTTTGGGTCCACTCTCTTCTGGCTTGTAGAGTTTCTGCTGAGAAGTCTGATGATAACCTAATGGACCTTTCTTTATATGTTATGTTCTTCTTTTCCCTACCTGCCTTGAGGATTCTTTCCTTGTCATTGATTTTTGACAATTTTATTACAACGGGCCATAGAGTAGGTCTGTTTGGTTTGCAGTAAATCAGTGTTTTGTTTGCTTCTTAGATTCAAGGCTCTAACTCTTTCCACAGGTTTGGGAAATTCTCAATTATTTGTTTGAATATGTTCTCCATTCTCTTCTTCCTCTCTTCTTCTTCTGATATACCCATTATTCTTATATTGCTCTTTCTGATGAAGTCAGACAATTCTTGTAGAACTCTCTTAGTTTTTTAATTCATGAATCTCTCTTTTCTTCTCTCTGTAGCATCTCTAGCTGCCTATCTTTGATGTAACTTATTCTTTCCTTTATCTAGCTAGTTCTATTAGCTAAACTTGCTACCTCAGTCTTCAATTCACATATTGAGTTCTTCATCTTTGTTTTTAAAGTTTCAACATCCTTGGTGAGGTACTTATTTTGTTCATTAATTTGTTTTCTGAGCTCATTGGTGTCTTTTCACATCTCATTAAGCATTTTTAGAACTTCAATTTTTAATTCTCTGTCATTTAACTCCAAGGCTTCCATGTGATTGAGTTTGTTTCTGGAGATTTTTTATTTTCTTTCTGAAATACATCGGTCTTGTGTAGTCATGGTATTCAATTTCTTCTTCCTATATGGCATTGTTAAGAACCCTAACCATGGTCTGGTCAAGGCACATATGGGAGTTGATGCTTCCAGCTCCTCCCCCCTTTCTCTCTTTCTCTCTCTCTTTCTCACTGTGTCGCCTCTCTAAAATGAATAAAATTAAAAAAAAAACAAAAACAAAGAACCCTAACCAAAAAAAAAAACAAAAAGAAAACACTAAAAATGGAATAATTTAAAAATACAATAAAAATAGTTTTTTATAAAAATTATGACAAGTAAAAAAAACCACAGGAAAAAAGAAAGATCAAAAGCAAAAAAAAGAAAACAAGGCACCCGCAATATAACAGGAATAAAAATTTTAAAAGTGAAATTCAAAAATGAAAAAGGAAAAAAGAATAAGAAAGAAAAAAAGGAAAGTAACAATAAAAGGTGAAAAAATCGGTTTTGAAAGGTTTCTTCCAGTAGGTGTCACTGTTTTACAACTTTGAGCTCTGTAAAGTTCCTGAGCTGTCCACTGAGGTGTTGCTGTTGCAATTATATAGGCAGGGCCACAGTCGCAGTGGTGGGTGGGGCATGTTGTGAGGGCTTTACAGCTTTCCCCACATTTCAACTGACCTGAGGACTAAACATAGAACACCTCTGTTCTTCAGGGGAGAGAGAGGCTCTGGAAAGCTAGCTGTGGGGTTTGTCTCTGCCACTTTCCATACCACGAGGCAAGGGAGGCAGAAATTGGGAGGCTGGGGGCCACACTTAAGTGGCCTCTGTCTCTGCCAAGTGCAGGCTGCAGCCAGACCATGGAACACTGGCTGTGACCCCATGCCCTGGCCGCTTTGGCTTATTTCCCCCTCTGCCCCTCTGTCTCACCACTTCTCCCGGAAGAAGGAGACCCAGTCACTCCAAGTTTCCCTCTTTGTACCCCTCAGACAAAATCCAGAAAGCCCAAGCTTCCCTCCTCCCTATAGTCAAACAGAGAGAAAAATAAAACCAGTCACTCCAGGTTTGTCTCTTCCCTCCAAAGCCCACTGCAGTTGCATTTTATCTTCTGACTCCCTTTCCACTCCACCTCACCTTTTGTTCATTCGGTACATGGATTTTTTAAATACACCTGTGAGCCCAGCTGGGGTTTCTTCACTGCATTATAGTTGTTCAATTTGTTGAAATTTCAAGGGGAGGAATCAGGAGTATCTCTCATGCCACCATTACTCTGACGTCATTCCTAAAATAGCACTTGTAATCAGGGTTCTCTCTAAGGTAGATGCCTGAACAGCCGCCCAATGTGGAAATCACAAATTTATATTCCTTACTCTTTTTTAATGTTTATCTATGCAAAAGCATATTCTAAGCATACGTTGTAATGTTCATTCTGTCCATAAGTAAAAAAAATTTGACAGAACTATGCCTGTAATATTTACTCATTTCATAAAAGTCATTATACCTTTGATGAAATTCTATATTTTGATTCCCTCATGTTTGTTACTTCAGTAAACAAACATATAATGTAAAGAGAAAAAGTACCAAACAATCAGGGGGTGACAAGCTGTCATTGGAAGTATCTTTTTTTATTTTTATTAATTTTAATTTATTGTGTTTACATGGATTTAAGTGTCCCACTGAATATACTGGAAGTATCTTTAATAACAGTTTTATTGTTTTTTTGTCAGATGTTATTTAATATTTTTTCATGAATATTTTAAAACTTTCTTATAATCTAGTTTTGTGTAGGTCTTTTATTGTTCTTATTTAAGTATTAAATGCATGAAATAGTGAACTACCTTTTGGTATATTGTTTTTTAATACTTAAAACAATTGTTAAGACAGAGAATCAGTTGTTAAATTATTTGAATCCCACCATTGGCATTATCATGCCAAAAACAATCAGTAGTAATTCTATAATATTATCTAGTAGCCAGGCCATATTCAAAACTTCTTAATCATCCTAAGAATATATTTTATACTTTTGTTTTCACAAATCAGGATGCAATTGGGATTTACACATTGCATCTGGTTATTATTTCTCTTTAGTCTATTTAAAATTTTTTTTCTAAAGTAAAATTAACATTCTTTTTTAATCCTCACCAGGAATATATGAGAGAGATTAAGACTCTCATATAATGGTGAGGTCATATCCTCACCAATGCTTAATATTATCAGTCTTTTTTTACTTTTTGTCCTTTTACTGGGTATGTAGTGGTATTTCATTGTGGTCTGAAATTGCAGGTCGCTGATAACTTTTTATGTACTTATTGCTCATATGTATACATATTTATATATGTATTTTGTTAACGTGTTTGTTTAAATATTTGTCCTTTTAAGAATTGGGTCAGGCCTGACCTGTGGTGGCACAGTGGATAAAGCGTCGACCTGGGAACACTGAGGTCGCCAGTTCAAAACCCTGCACTGGTCTGGTCAAGGCACATATGGGAGTTGATGCTTCCAGCTCCTCCCCTCTTTCTCTCTCTCTCTCTCTCTCTCTCTCTCTTACTCTGTGTCTCCTCTCTAAAATGAATAAAATTTAAAAAATTTAAAAAAAAAAAAGAATTGGGTCATATTTTTATTATTGATTTATACATTTGAGTCCTTTGCCAGCTTTATGTATTACAAATGTATTTGTAATACATAATTAAAAACACATTTTAAAAAATATTTTATTAAAGGTCTTTATAGAGCAACATCCAAACCCCACATCCAGCTGCCATGGAGACCCTGTTGTGCTGTGGGTACCAGCTAGAACAGGGCAGGCAGCTCTGGCTTCCCACCTTGCTGTTCCAAGATGGGGGTGGTGGGCAATATCTCATCTTTGGGCTCCACAATGCTCACGTGGTGAGGCACAGGATTCTTAAGTCCTGTATCACTACTTGGGTCCCAAGGAAGCATGGTCTGCACTTGGAAGCCCAGCACACCCTGCCTGAGCCACGCATGGTGCATGGTGGTGTCAATGCAGGGTCCCCACTGTGGATCATCAGACCATCAACAAACTTCATAAATTTAACCCTCTATCTTTGGAGTTACCCAGACACCACAACCTCGCAGCCTTTGGCCCCTTTCTCCATGATTAATGCCAGTAGGCCTTCTGCATAACAAGGCCTCCTAGCAGTCTGCAACGCAGGCTGTGCCTGGACAATGACACACAGGCCTCTTGTGGCCACCAGCATGACGCTCTAATTGCCCTCAAAGAAGCCAAATCTCTTCTGAAACACAGCAGTCAATTCCTGTACCTGACAGCCCTTCTCACCAAGAGTACTCTGCGTCTTAGAGGCCAAAATACGTAACCATTTCTGTCCTGGTTGGTGTAACGTAGACCTCAACTCCGCAGTAGCCATCTTCAGCCAGCTCCTGAGTGAGAAACTCATCCAGTTCAGCTTTGAGGATGCCATCAGCAACAAATTTCCTATTCTTGGCAATGTGCACCGCCTTCCTACAGCCATGCACTGCTGAAATGAAAGGCACAGATATGTTCTTCTAATCAGTGACTTGGCTTTTCATTTTCTTAAATAGTGTCTTTTGAAGAGAAGAAGTTTTTAATTTTGATGAAATCCAACTTATTAATATTTTCTTTTAAGATTGGTGCTTCTTGTATCCTGTGTAAGAAATCATTGCCTACCATAAGGTTAGAAAAATTTTCTTCTATATTTTACACTAGAAGTTTTATCGTTTAGCTTTTACATATAGGCCTATAATTCATCAAGGGTTAATTTTTATATATAGTATGACATAGGAGTTAAGATTTTTTTAATGCATATATACAGTTCTTCTGGAACCATTTGTTGAAAAGTCAATATTTTTTCCCCATTGAATTACCTTGGCATCTTTGTTTAAAGAAAAAAATCAACTAACCATAAATGTATCTACTTCTGGACTCTAGTTCATTGTTCATACTATTCCAGTATAATAATGTCTTGATTACCATAGTTTTTTATAGTAGTCTTGAAATCTGTAAGCCCTCTTCCAAATTCATTCTTCTTTTCCAAAATTATTTCATCTTCTGGTCCTTTACATTTTCATATACATTTTATAATAAGCTTCCTCATTTCTATTTTTTAAATGTCTGTTGAGATTTTGATTGGGATTGCATTAACTCTATAAATCTGTTGGGGAGAACTGATATTTTAACAATATTAAATTTTTAATCCATGAACATGGTAAATTTGTCCATTCATTTGGAGCTTAATTTCTTTCAACAATGTTTTGTAGTTTTCAGTACACAGTTAATATAAATATATTTATATATAAACTTATATGAAAACTTATATGAAACTTTTATATATAAACTTATATATTAATTTTTATTATAAATAATATTTTATTCCAACTGTTTGTACTCCAGTATGTTATATTCCAATTGTTTGTACTGAATATAGATATATAACTAATTTCTACATATTGACCTATATTCTGATTCTTGTGAGAGTTACATTTTGCTTTTAGTTAGTGACTTTTTTTGTAGGATACTTAAGATTTTTCTAGGGTCATAACTTTTCTTCTTCGTTTCCAATATGTATGCTTTGGGTTTTTCTTTTCTTTGCGTTTTTGTTCTGTCTAGGACCACAGCAAAATGTTAAATAGATATGTTGAAAGAAAACTTCCTTCCTTGTCTCTGAGCTTAGAGGGAAATATTCAGTCTTTTACCAAAAAGCATAATGCTAATTACAGATTAGTACATGCACAAAAAGTGTTTTACAAAACTCAGAATCCATTTATGGTAAAAAATAACTCTCAGTAAACTTGGAATCAAAAGTCAAAGGCATCTATGTTGTCTTCCTTTCAAGACTTGAGTTTTGTTTTCACAGGCAGTTAATTTATGTGTGGATTAACTTGTGTGGCTTCTTTTCTTTTTTTCAAGACATACTTTTAAGCTTTATCGAGGCAGATTAGGGCTAGTTAGATCAGCCCTAGTCATGAGGCACAAACTCTCTGGTAGTCTACTCAAAGCCCTAAGTGTCCTAGGAGGCCTCTCCACAGTGGTTGGTCAGAACTCAAGCATCTCCCAACTTTGTGTGAGCTCCCCCTACACATGGGAACACCATGGCCTGGAACTGTTCTCTGTAGTTTCTTCCTCTAAAAGGTTCTGCCCTGCAAAGTCCAGCTGCCTAAGCCTCCCAGCAGTCCAATATCTGTCTCTCTAGTTCAGTAAGGACTCCACATTCTTTTTTCACCCTCTTTCCTGGGTTGCGATCCAGCAGACGACTGTGGTAAAAAGGCTGGATGATTGTAAAGCTCACCTTGTTTGTACCCTTTTCCTCAGAGGGTCCAGCCCTGTGCTGCCAACTATTTCATGTCTGAAAACAATTATTTAATCTATTTCATCCAGTGTTCTAATCATGTATGGGAAATGGCTAGCCAGTATTACTCATTCTGTCATCAATGGAAACAGAAGTGTCACTGATCTCTTTTAATTTGCTTTCTTTTTCTTTTTCTTTTCTTTTCTTTTCTTCTTCTTCTTCTTCTTTTTTTTTTTTTTTTTTTTGAGAGGAAGGGTGATAGTGAGACAGACTCCTGCATGCACCCAGACTGAGATCCACCTGCCAACCCCAATCTGGGGCCAATGGTCAGACCAACTGAGCTGTCCTCAGTGCTCGGGGCCAATGCTCAAACCAGTCAAGCCACTGGCTTCAAGAGGGGAAGAGGGAAAGAAGAGGGAGAGGGAGTGTTAGAGAAGCAGATGATTCTCTTATTTGACCTGACTAGGATTTGAACCTGGGACTTACGCATGCTGGGCTGACACTCTACCCACTGAGCAAACTGGCCAGAGCTATCTCTTTTAATTTAGAACAGGGGTCAATAAACATTTTTTTCTGAAAGGGCAGAATACTAAATACTTCAGGTTTGCAGGCCATCTTTTTTCCATTGCAGTCTCCCAACTGTGACATCATAGAACAAAAGCCACCATAGACAATAGGTAAGCTAATAAGCATCACTATGTTCTGATAACATTTTATTTACACAAATAGACAACTGACCTGCAGGTCACAGTTTGGTGACCCTTGATCTAGGACCGTACCTCTGCCTGTTCCTTCCCCACCCACTGACACAATGTTATAAGCTCTTTCAAGAGTCCAAGCTGCTCACATTATTAAAGTCCCCAAGTTCTAGATTCATTTGGTTATTTTCTCAAGGTATTGTGTAATGTATTTCTTCATCCTTGATATTTTTTATAAACTTAATTAGATCAAAAGGCTTCATGAGAGTCAGATTAAATGTTTCTTGTCAAGAATAATGCGTTAGGTAATGTCGGATGCATCATCTATAGCATTCAATGCAACTGTGCTTCAATCATTGATGAATTCACCCACCCAGCCATCCATCAAAGATCTGTGATGTGCTCAGCCCCTGTCATGTGCAGTGCTAAGTGCTCTGAGGGGTACAGTGGTATGACCCAACCTGCCTATGGAGCGACAGGAAAGTGCAATGCTGGAAAAACCACTGCCTGGCTCTGTCTTTCTGGACCAGTGCCAAAGGGCTCACTTTATCTGAAATATACTGCTTACAAAAATTAGGGAATATTTTATCACCTCATATTCATTTTAAATTATCCTCTAATTTTTGTGGGCAGTATAGTTGTGAAAATGCAGGTTCACCCTCAGACCCAATGAAATAAAATCTCTTGGTGAGTTCCATTAATCTGCATTTTAACCAGATCCATTGTTACAATAAGGTTAAAGGAAAGCAGGTGTGGTGAACGACAGTTCCTAACAGGGAAGCCATACCCTGGGAGGAGGCTGATTCCTCTGATTTACCATTGGGTCTACCAGACAGGTCGACATGCTTCTTAGCCCTTCAGATGAAGAGAAAAAGCATCCTGGCCTCAGAAACTGTGGTTATCTTTAAATGTGTCCACAAATTATTTAAGGCACTTCCCTTTCAAAGGTAGAAGTTAATTCTTTTCCCCTTGAGTGTGGGCCAGAATTAATGACTTTCTTGCAACGGATAGAATACAGCAGAAATGGTGATGTGTGACTGCAAGACTGTATTATAAAAAGCACTGCAGCTTCCCCCTGCTTTCTGTTAAATCCCTTGCTCTGAGCGAAGCCAGGCATCATGTTGTAAAGTACTCCAGCAGCCCTATGGCTGTCCCCATGGGAAGGAACTGAAGCTTCCTGCCAACAGCCAACATCAGCTTGCCAGCTCTGTGAGTGAGCACCTTGGACATGGGCCCCGTCACGTCCAGCCAGAGACCTTGACTGCAGCCTCATGAGAGACCATAAGCCAAAACCACCCAGCTGAGCTGCTCCTGAGTTCCTGACCCAGAGAAACATGCGAGATAATGTATGTTCATTGTTGTTTTAAACTCCTCATTCATTTTGGAGTAGTTAGTTATGCAGCAATGGGTAACTAATCCAGAGACTTTGCATATCGTTTTATGATGACGGTCGGGGGGGGGGGGCACCAGTGAGCCCCATCTGCCACTCCATGGGAGAGCAGTACTATGCCATGCTCTGCACACTTTCCTGTATGACACATGGATTTTCTCACTTGGCTGCTGACCTCACAGTGAAATACTAGGCCTCCAAAGAATCAGGGATTGGTCAAACTATGTTTGGAGATGACTCCATTGCTTCTTCCTTCCCCACGGAGTGTTCTTTCGATACAGCTATGAATGTAAGTCAGCTGGGCAGCCCCATTTTGGTCTTGGGAACAACTTTTCTCAATGTAGAGCCAACAGCACACATGGGTATCAAAACTGCACCTTTGATTCATTAACACCATGTTCTAACAAAAGCAGTTGACTGGCCCTGATCTTGAACAATAACAAAACAACGCTTTGGTGCCAAAACAATCCAGTCAACTCAATGGGGCTTATGATGAAAAGTTAACATTGAAGGAATCACCAATACTTTTTGGTTTAGAGTAAGTATGGGGGTGAGGGAGCAAGGTGCAATATTATCATGTTTCCTTGTTGATCTTATTTTTGTATTAAGTGAAAAGTGACTTTGCTTGCATAGAGTAAGATTTGGGTAAATTTAAAAAAAAAACAATATGACCCAATAAATAATGGGCAAAGAAAATAAACATATAGTTCACAGAAAAGAAGATTTAAAAGGTTCTTAATATTTTAAAAAAAGATTCTCAATATTACTCATAGCTAGGAGAAATGTACATTAAAACTGCCCTGAAATATGATCTCTTACCTATCAGTCTGGCAAAAATCCAAAACTTGGGTTTGGATAACACAATTTAACAATGAAGCTGTAAGGAAATAGTCACCTTTATATGTTGCTAGTGGCAGCACAAAGTGGCACATATTTTATGAAGGAACACTTAGCAATATGTAACAAAATTTCATATGCGTTTACCTTTTAAAGTAGCAATGTGGCTCCTAGGTGTTTGCACTGAAGACATACCTTTCAAACCTCAAATGACATAAGCACAATGAATTTATTGTAATTATTTGTAATATTAGAAGATTAGAAACAATCTAGATGTCCATAATTAAAGGAATAGTTAAACAAAAGATGGTATATTCACACAGTGGGTCACTATGTAACTGTACGAGAAAAATGAGAAAGATCTTTACATAGGGAGTGATTGCCAAGAGGCTATTAGATGAAAAAGCAAGGTGCAGAACAGCATATATTAGTGTTTGTGTGTGTATTATATACTATATATACTATACACTATCCTACTAGTATAGTATATATTATATAGATTATTATATATACAATATACTACTATAGAATGTATACTATATAGTACAGGCTTTCTTCTTTCTCTAATCTCCGCCTTCCCTCTGTTCCTCTTGCTTGACCTACCAAATACTTTTAGCAAGAACCCCTTCTCTCCTGTTCTCCTCCAACTCTCCTCTAAGCTCTAATCTTTTTGACCCCTCTGACCATGTGGCACCACCACCAGCACCTCAGCCTCTTCCTCCTCCTCCTACAGATTCTGACCCTCCTTCTTTCCATTCATCTGATCACGCTGTCTGTCCGTCTGCTTCCTCTCTTCCTCCCCTCTATGCTGACAACTCCTTGCCATCTAGAGATCATACAAGCTCAGAGTCAGACACTGACGATCCCCCAAACCCTCATCCTCCCTCTCCAGGAGGTAGCAGGTGCCAAGAGGATTGTGAGAATCCATGTCCCGTTCTCCCTCTCAAACCTGTCCCAAAGTGTACTAAACGACCTGTTTCAATGTTGGCGATGAAGAATTCCAGCTTGTTTTTTGTTTTTCCTTTTTATTTATTTATTTTAGAGAGGAGACACAGAGTGAGAGAGAGAGAGAGAGAGAGAGAGAGAGAGAGAGAGAGAGGGAGGGAGAAAGGGGGGAGGAGCTAGAAGCATCAACTCCCATATGTGCCTTGACCAGAACAGTGCAGGGTTTTGAACTGGCGACCTCAGTGTTCCCAGGTCGACGCTTTATCCACTGCACCACCACAGGTCAGGCTCCAGCTTGTTTTTAAATGCAAACACTGCTTGTTGAAGGGATAAGACTGTATTTCCAATGCCTTGCATTTTCACATTGAGCTGGTTCAGATGTTCAGTCATGTCCACGAGATAGTAGAACTTCAGGAGCCACTCAGTGTTAGCTAATTCAGGATGCTCGACGTTTTTCATTCCAAGAAAAGTTAGGATTTCACTCACACAAGCCACGAAATAGCTGAGCACCTTCCCTCCTGACAACCAATGCACATTGCTGGGCAGAAGCAGATCAGTATAATTATTCCCAACTTCATCCAGCAGTGTTTTAAACTGGCAACCATTTAAAGCTCGGGCAACAATAAAGTTGACCACCCGAATGACCAGCGACATCACCTCACCAAGCTGCTCACCACACATCTGAGCACAAAGCGCCTCCTGATATAGAATGCAGTGAAAACTTAGGATGGGTCTCTTTTAATGTGCATGAAGAAGCGCTACGAATCCTCTGTTTTTCCCTACCATGCACAGAGCACCATCATTACACACCGAAATAAGTTTATCCATCCATAGATTTTTTTCTTTAGTGAACTCAGTGAAAGACTGGAATAAATCCTCCCCTCTTGTTGTCTCTTTTATAGGCAAAACAGCAAGACTTACCTCACGTAGTGTGTCACTGACAGCATACCTTGCAATCACGCTGAACTGGGATAAATGGCTTATGTCTGTTGACTCATCCAAAGAGAGAGAAAAGAATGGTGCTGCATTTATGTCCTTCACTTGTGTTGCCTTAATTTGATTTGCCATCGTGATGGTACAATCGTGAACAGTTCTTGCCAACAGAGGCATGTCTTTTATTCATTTGATTATCTTGTCTTTATCCAAAAAGTCATCAAAAAGTTCATTGGCAACATCAAGCATGAATGTTCTGGCATACTCCCCATCTGTGAATGGCCTTCCGTTTCTCACAATTGCTAAAGCACCAGCAAAGCTAACCGAATTCCTGTCACCTTGTTGGGTCCAAACATGGAGTTGCTGCTGACTAGCTTGCACTCTGCATAGTAGCTCTTGACATGCTTTCTTCCTGCTGTCCCCCGCTGGATATTTCAATGCAAATGTAGTATGGCGTGTGTCGAAGTGCTGCTTTATATTTGACCGTTTCATCGATTCAATTTTATCATTGCATTTTAGACACACTGCAGAACCTGCTCTCTCCACAAAGGCGAATTTCTCTGTCCATTACTGCTGAAAAGTACGATACTCCTCAGCTTTTTTTCTTTCAGCCATCTTTTTTGTCAAAAGGGTTTCTACAATTAGCTAGCTGACTACTTGATTAAAAGGAGGAAAGTTTACTTCCTGACCTCACAACAACCTGTGTACATTACGCATTATCCAATAAAAATTGGGTGTTGTCCCAGAGGACAGTTGTGATTGGCTCCAGCCACTCACAACCATGAACATGAGCGGTAGGAAATGAATAGATTGTAATACATGAGAATGCTTTATATTTTTAATGTCATTATTTTTTTATTAGCTTTATATTTTTAATGTCATTATTTTTTTATTAAAGATTTGTCTGCGAGCCAGATGAAAGCCATCAAAAGAACCACATCTGGCTCACAAGTCATAGGTTCATGACCCCTGGCCTAGGGTAACCATCCAAGTGGCAGGTAAGCCAATCTCATTTCTTATAGACACAGGGACCACTTACTCTGCCTTGCCCAAATATTCGGGTCTTGCTCATCCCTTGAAGATCTCTATTGTGGGTGTTGATGGTCTTATTTCCTCCCTGTTGGCCACAAATCCACTGCCTTGTCTAATAGATAGTGTTTCCTTTACACACTCTTTTCTTCTCCTACCTCAATGTCCTATACCTATTTTAGGCCGGGACCTACTTTCCAAATTCAGGACCTCTCTCTCCTTTCACCTCCCATCCTCAGAATCAGCCTTGTTGCTACTCTCAGCCAGCCAGATTTGCCCAATTCTGTTATAAATTTACCTCTACCACCCAGCATAGTGAATCCCAAGTGTATGACCAGTAGCCACAGCCACCATCACAGCTGCCTGGCCCATGCGGGTTTTCATTTGATTTAGACAGACAGTAACAAAACAATGGAACCAAGAACTGGTGGGCCATTACATTTAATCCTACTTTGCACTCGGTGGGCGAGAAATACACACAATGGGAAAACACTTCTGTTGGTCAAATAAGTTTGTAAATATGATGTATATGTTTGCTCACTTATAGTTTGCACTGGGTGTGGAGGACAGGCTGTAAGCAGGCAGGGTCGTTATAGCCTAAGGCTTAGTTTTAAGACTAAGTTTTTCCCCACACCCTTGACTGTTGCATGGGGGGGGGGGGTGCACTCTTATGAGGAATCCCATTTATGCTTCAGATAAGTGATTTTGTATCAGAGACTTCCTTGTTTGTATATTGGATTTAAAGTTTTGATTTCTACACTATAAAATGGGGCACACTGGGAACTGGCTCGCTCTCGGTTCCTGAGATTAGCATTAGAGAGGAGAGCAGAGAAAGGCCACATGAAGGAGAAGAGAAGCAGCCAACATGGTGGAGTGCTGAAGGAGAAGCCAGTTTGTGCAGTTTGTGCAGAGAGAAGGAGATGGGGAACAGAGGTGAATAAGGCTGGTGAGGTTAGAAAACTTTGATCCTAGGAAACTTGGATAAGTCAGTAGCTTTGGGAGCCATGAATGGAAAGGGAAGTGTTTTCCCACTGTGTGTATTTCTTGCCCACTGAGTGCAAGCTAGGATCAAAGCTAATGGCCCACCAGTTCTTGGCTCCATTGTTTCGTTACTGTCTGTCCTAATCAAAGGCGAACCTGCGTGGGCCAGGCGGCTGTGATGGTGGCCGTGCCTACTGGCTTTACAACTTCCCTTTTCATTCAGGGCTCCCAAAGTCACTGATTCATCTGAGTATTCATAGAATCAAAGGTTCTACCTTACCAGCCTTAGTCACCTCTGTTCCCCATCTCCTTCTCTCTGCACAGACTGGCTTCTCCTTTAGCACTCCACTATTTTGTCTGCCTCTCCTATGCAATGCTAATTTCAGGAACCAAGAGTGAGAGAGAGCCCCAGGTCTATCCCATTTTATCGTGTAGAAATCAGAACCTTTAAGCCAATATACAAATAAGGAAGTCTCTGATACAAAGTCACTTATCTGAGGCATAAATGGGATTCCTTATAAAAGTGCACCACCCCACATCATGCAACAGTCAAAGGTGTGGGGAAAATCTTAGTTTTGAAAAGATCTTAGTATTAAAAGCGCATAAAAGGCTTAGTCTTAAAACTGAGCCATAGACTATAATGACTTTGCAGGTTTATAGCCTGTCTCCCACACCCAATGCAAACTATAAGCGAACAAACATATATATCATATTTACAAACTTATTTGACTGACACCAAGGTTCTCCTCACAACCCCCACGGTGGCAAAACTGCAGAGAAAGGCCCTCTAGTTTCATGTCTTCAGGTAAAGAAAACGCAAGCTCATCTCCATACATGCCTGTGGATGACCCTTCCAGTCAACCTGAATCACCTCCCAGATACACCTGCTCCCCTTTAGGGCCCACCAACGGCAGACTTATTAAAATTCCAGAAGAACAGCCTCAGCCCTGAGTAACTATGATCATCCTCTACCCCCGACAACACACAGGACAGAGAGTCCAGCTTGCTCTATTCTTTTTTATCTCCTTACCCTTAAAGGTATACTCTGCCCCATACCCTCCCTCTTGGAATCCTCACATCTAGAAAGCTCTCTTAATCTTATTTAAAATTTTGTAAACAAGACTAACTCCTCCTATGCAACCAACTGGTGGATATGTCTACCCATGTCGTCCTCAGCTTACTCAGCTCTCCCTATTCCTCTTAATAATACTCATCTCCTTCACACCACTCTTATGCACAAGATTCTGAAAGGGGCCACCTTCTTTGAGAGAGCCAGCACTCTCCTAGGAGATTACCCCACCTCAGTTGCAAACTGAGTGAACAAGCTATACTAAACCTACTACTCCCAGCTTGAAAAATTAAAACCCCAAATCCTCCTGCTCAAGGACCAGTCACTTTAAATACCCCTCTCCTTTCACCTGCTTCCCTATGCTTCAAGGCTCAGGGTGACATCCCAGCTGGTCACCTCCCCTCCAACATATGCAACACCACAACAACTATTCAATTTCCCAAAGATCATCAGAACCATCGAGTTAACTATCAAGTCTCTCCAGAAGCAAACAGATTGTTTTTTAGCCCCGTTTGATTCACAGGACCCCCTATTCTTACAGCTTCACAACATAAATGCTCCTATCCCACCACATGACTCTATCCCTGGCTCACCACCCGTTCCATATGGTTGCAATGCTCAAAGCCCATCTCTGGCCATGTCTCCCCGCTAGTTGGGGCTGCACTTTCCTCTACCTTGACCGTCTGAAGTTCAGAGATGGACGGACAAAACTAACCCCTTGTCTGTCTATTCTCTATTCACCTCTCAACCTGTCTCACCCAATCAGGGGCTTTCTATATGTGTGGGACCAACACCTATATGTGCTTCCCAACTAATTGGACGGGAACCTGTACCCTAGTTTGTCTCACCCTGAATATCAACATAATCCGAGTCTTGGGATCAGTGGCTCCACACAAACTGGGTGTCTCGGCTACTACCGTTTGTTGGTCCACTCACTCTCATATTTGTCATTCTAGCTTTAGGGCCCTGTCTCCTACACCTATTCTCTAGCTTCTTACAGAACCGCATGCAGGCCTTCACCAAGCAGAAAACTGGAGAAATCTACGTAGCTCTACACACCAACCCTGAAACCTACACTCGCCAGGCAGAAAAATCCGAGCCCCTAGAATCATGATGGCAAACCTATGACACGCATGTCAGCACTGACATGCGTAGCCATTTTCGATGATACGCGGCCGCATACCAGAGAAGTATGGGGCCGCATGCCGAGAAGGACATTTCATCCTCAGCTCCTGCACGGCCAGGTGCAGTAGCCGAGGATAACACATTTGCTGTAGTATAGACACTGTGCCGGAGGTCTGTAGGCCAAAACAACAGAACTCTGGCCCAGAGCGTCTAGTTCTGGGACTTTCAGTTAGGCTGTTTTTCTCGAAGTGACACACCACCCAAGTTATGCTTGGTTTTTGGTGAATTTTGACACACCAAGCTCAAAAGATTGCCTATCACTGCCCTAGGACTATGCCCCTAAACAGCAGGAAGAAGTTACAGGAGACCCCTGTCCCTATAACCCTACCCTGCCTCCTGCCTTCTCAGTATGTGGTCTGTCTCCTGTGCCTTTTCTCTAATTTCCTCCAGGACCACCTAAAGGCCTTCACTAACTGGTCTGTCCATGAACTCCTGTTACTCCAAGCCACCTACCAGAACGTCCCTACTTCACCACTGCAGCCCGAGGCCAGCCATCCCTTCCCCAGACTCACCGCCCCTTACCAGCAGGAAGTAGCTACAGACAAATGATCATCACCCCTCAACCATATAACAAAAGGCTGGAATGATAGGGTTGCAAGTGGGGGACACTGACAAACTGGATGTTCCAGGACACTACCCCCTGGGCATCCGGGTGACTGACCCGGGTGTGGAAGGTCCTCTAGCTTATTTATGGTTAATCTTACATAAATCGCTGAAAGATACATTTTTCCTTAATGATTACCAGCCTCCACCCTCAAATCCCCTATTTAACCCTACCTGTTAGAGAACTGGGGGCTGCTCTCCCTTACAAGACACCCGGCAGGTTTCCTTTCATTAAAGCCTGTTCCACTGGTCTTTCAGACTCCGATTGATTCTATCAACTGCCTGAATTCTAGCTGAACAGAGAGAGGTCTTATAACTAAAGATATACGGAAGATGCCACATAGAGACTGTCAGGAGAGATGGAGATATAGAACAGGCAGGTCCCACATCCCCATGAGGCAGTGAAAAATTGGGAGACATATCTCAGCTACAAAGGTCCCTGCTGAGGATTGAGGGCTCCCCAGCCCAGGGTTACAGTTTCAGGGAGGGAAGTCCCCATAACTTCTGGCTTTGGAAACCAGTGGGGATTGTGGCTGTGTAAGACAGAGGGCCCCTAGAGCTCCAGGCATTCATTCCTCTTAAAAGCCTGTGCATGGAGTTACTCACAAAAAGATTCACTCACTCTGAGCTCCAGTGCTGGGGCCACAGCTCAAAAAGTGCCAGGGACATAGAAAGGGACTGAATTGTCTGGCTTCAGCAAAAGAGCTAGAGGAGCAGCTTATTCCCAGAAAAAAGTGCTGGCAGCTGCCATTGTTTCTTTGTGGAGACTTCCCCCAACCTAGCCTGCAGGGAGAGGCAGGCACCCAATCTGGGTCTTCATCTACCTGGCTAACACTATTAGCCACCCTGGTTATTCTCTGAGACCCAGGCCCACCCAAGCCACTTCCAGTGACTCTATCATACAAACTGCCTATCTTGGCGATTGTCACAGACTTTCCTAAAATTAAGGAACTCAAAGGTTCACAAACCCCAAATAAGAAGCATCTGGTGAATCTCATTAAAAGGATTCAAAGATGGTGATGGAGTAGGCAGATATTCCAAATGCCACCTCCCAGGATTAAATTGGATTACAACTTAATTTAAGAACAATCATCTTGAGAAACCAATTTTGGACTAAAGGAAGAGGACTCTATAACCAAGGATTACTGAAGAAGCCACATCGAGACTGGTAGGAAGGGCAGAGATACGGAAAGAGTTGCCCTGCTCCTAGGAGCCAGCAGCGGCTGAGGGTCCGGAGGGACTCTCACTGCATGGAGGGTCACCCTGTGAGGTGTGGGTACTTAGCCCCAGGCTCGTATCCCCAGCCTAGAAGCTCAGAGCCTAGAAGAGATGCTCACACAGCATTCGGAGGTGAAAAGAGCCAGGTTTCTGTCTGCTAGAAAGAGATGGAGATCTCGGAGAAGCAGACTCCATTCTAAAGGGCCCAAGCAGATCATCTTGTTCACAGCCACTTACCTGGAACTCCGGTAGAGGTCGAGCTGAGAGGACTAGAGTTGTGTGAGGAGAGTGTAAAGTTGGAGGCCCAGGGAAAGACACTGTGGGGGATGGCCACCAGAACCCCTGTGCTGAGTCATTCTCCAGTACTGCAGTCACCATCTTTCCTGGGTGGAGCAATTCCCTCTGAATGGCATCAGCCTTGGGGAAAAGCAACTGCTCTGCCCTTGGAAGTTTCTTCTGCTTCAGTCATGGTGACTGGGTCATGCTTAGAAGCCAGGAAGCAGGGTGTCAGTGACTCCATTTTTTGGTGTTGAGGGTGGAGTTCTTCCCCACCCTGAACCCATGCTCCTGAGTCTAAGACTGGTGCTTCCAACTCATGGGAAACTCAGTTGAAACTGTTCAGAGTGCAGACAGAACACACCTCTGGGTTTCAAAGGCCACACCTACTGGACTCCTGGGACCACACCCTACTGAGGTCTCTGAATAAAGTCTGGACCAGTGGTTCTTAACCTGGGTTCTATCAAACCCTAGGGGTTCGATGAGTCGGTCTCAGGGGTTCGGAGAAGCCTCTGCCATGGAGGTAAAGACACACTTGTGCAAAGTCGTGATGACATGCCCCGCTTGGCCATCACTTGCTGCAGAGGATCACGTTACATTGCTTGGCCAACCAGTGCTGTGGGGAATTTAGTGCTCACAGTAGTCAACGGTTGTTGTAGTTGTACATCGTGTGGTTTCTTTCTTAATATTTTAATCCACACTAAATATGTCGAGCAAAAAAAGAAAGTGGTTGGATGAATATGTACAACATGGATTCACATGTATCACGGAATGGGATGGGAGTCAGCATCCTATCTGCATGATATGCAATGCCAAGTTGAGCAGCTCTAGTCTTGCACCGGCAAAACTAAAGGAACACTTCTTGAAGCTGCATGGAGATGGTGAATACAAGAACACAATGCCTGCTGAATTCAAGGTGAAACGAGCCAGATTCAATGAAAGGGCCACTCTGCCTGCTCTTGGATTTGTATCTGTTAACAAACCAATCCTCACAGCATCATATGAAGTTGCTTACTTGATCACAAAGCAGGGTAAGCCACACACCATCGGTGAAACACTCATTAAACCAGCTGCGTTAAAGGTGGTGAATCTGATACTTGGAACAGCGGCCGAAGGTAAATTATCCCAAATCCCTCTTTCAAATGACACCATCAGCAACAGAATAGAGAACATGAGTAAAGACATCTTGGCTCAAATAGTTGCAGATCTAATTTCAGGTCCGGCAAAATTCAGTCTTCAACTTGATGAGACCACAGACGTTTCTAATCTAAGCCAGCTTGCTGTTTTTGTGTGCTATGTGAAAGAAGACATGATAAAAGAAGATTTTTTATTTTGTAAGCCTCTTACAACAACAACTAAGGCAGCCGATGTGAAGAAGCTTGTGGATGATTCCTTCAGAGACAACAATCTTTCATGGGATATGGTTTCTGCTGTTTGTACAGACGGAGCTCCAGTCATGCTGGGAAGAAAGTCTGGTTTTGGTGCGCTAGTAAAAGCCGATGCACCCCACATCATTGTTACGTATTGTATTCTGCACAGGCATGCGTTGGCAACTAAAACCTTGCCTCCAAAAATGGCAGATGTATTAAAAACTGTGGTGGAATGTGTGAACTATGTGCGAAATAGTGCTCTGAGGCACCGCATCTTCAGTAAGCTGTGTAAAGAAATGGGCTCTGAATTCAAGGTACTCCTGTATCATTCTAATGTTCGGTGGTTATCCCGGGGACAGGTGCTGAATTGTGTTTTTGCTATGCGTGTGGAATTAGCCATGTTTTTGCAAGAGCAGCAACATTGTCATGCAGATTGCTTCAAAAATCCTGATTTCATTGTGATTTTAGTGTACATGGCTGATATATTCGCAGCTCTCAATCATCTCAATCAGCAGATGCAGGGTGGTGGAGTCAACATCATGGAAGCGGAAGAAAACCTGAAGGCTTTTCACAATAAAACTACCATTATGGAAATGACGAATAGAGAACAATAACTTTGCAAACTTTCCCCTTCTGGACGACTGTGTAAGTAAGATCGAAGATGTGTCTGGAATTGGAGACAGTTCTGTACCCATGAAACTGAAGCAAACAATTGCCACACACTTAGATGAGCTTGCAAAGTCTCTCGATGGATATTTCCCTACAAGAGAGTCATATCCAGCAAGGGTGAGACAGCCATTTATGTTTACTGTTGAGACAGCGGATGTCAATGATGAATACCTCGACGAAATCATTGAAATTCAGCAGAGTGGGGTTCAACTGCACCTCTTCAGAACAACAACACTCTCAACTTTTTGGTGTCAACAAATGGAAAAGTACCCAGCTATTGCTAAGAAAGCCCTGGAATTTTTTATACCATTTGTTACAACATATCTTTGCGAGCAATTCTTTCCGAGGATGCTGGACATAAAAATGAAGAAAAGGAACAGACTTTGCTGTGAAGATGACATGAGTAGCACTTGCCGAGGTGAAACCATGCATATCTGAACTGGTCTCCCAAAAACAACAGCAGAACTCACACTGATTTGCAGGTATGTAATTTGGGCAATGCTTTATTCTGGCCCCCAAAAAGTATTTTGTGGATTCAAAATGACAAAAAACAAATTAAGTTTAAAATTAAAAAAAATAAGTTATTAAAAAAATGTTAAATTCTTTAAAAAATCTGAATTTATTTTTAATTAGTAAAAATAGTAAAAATATATTTTTTGGGACTGAAATTCTTTTATGGGGCCGAAATATTTTTGGGGGCCAGAATAAAGTAATACCATAATTTGTTGTGAGTTCATGCACTTTGTTGGTTTTGTTCTTTGAGCAAGGTGATGTTCATGCATGGCTGATTTTGTGCACCAGTAAAAAAAACATACCTATGTCTTGAATTTGGAAAAAAAAAATCATATTTTATTTATCACTAAAGAAGGGTTCGGTGAATGCTCAAATAAAACTGGTGGGTTCGGTACCTCAGAAAAGGTTAAGAACCACTGGTCTGGACAGACTGACAGGAGGGGGGGCACACCCACCAGCCTTCCTAATCCCTGAATTGCCTCAGGCTTCAGACTCTAGCAGGGGTTTTTTCAGTGGCTGAGCCCAACAAGCAGCCAGGAAAAAGACAGAGGCTGCAGGAGGTGGAACCCAGGGAACCTTGGCCTTTTAAATGGACCTCCGCCCATGCCCAGTGTGGGTAAAAGCCAGCCTAGGTGTGCAGCTTGGTATTTTCATGTGCACCTGGGCCCATCAGAGGCAGCCACAAACTCTGGATTGCATGTAGCTCCAAGAAGGTTGCTGAGGGCCAGTCATGGGCAGTGTCTCCCAATGCTCTGTGCTAAGTTCCTGCCAGGGAGGCCCAGGACTGGCACATCCAGTGGCCAGCTGCAGATAGCATTGGTTCAGGACCTAACAGCCCTTGTTAGAGTGATATCCAAAGGAAGGGTTCCTCACACCTGACCTAGCTGAGGCGAACTTTGCTCCCTGTAATCAGCACTGGCACAACAGCTGATGTGCATTGGATAGGGTGGAGCTTCACAGTCATCCAGCCTAGGTGCTGCATATCCTGCCCTGCTGGGCTAGAATCCACAGGATGAAGGGAGAGAGGCTTGAATCATGGACACTTAACATGTGGGTCCCTGTGAGCCTATTGTTGGATCTGGTCACAGGAATTAGCTACCTTCTGGGAGGGGACAGTCAGTCCCAGGAAAGGACTCTCTTGTCTTCTTCCCTGAGACCAGGGTCTCACCAGCTGTGAGAACCTCTGCAGAGGGAACTGTCAGCCACACTTGATATGAACCTGCTGCTCACCTTGTTGGGGAGAAATAAAAATTGAGTATCCATCAATAGCTGAGGGATTTTGCTCCAGAGTAGGGGACACATTCCTCGTACTGAGCTAATGACCAAAAGACCCCTGAAGTAGGCAGTCCCACTAACGTTGTGTTCCCAACCTCAGCTTCCCTAACCCAACAAGCTTGTAACCTGTAGAGGGGTTGGTTGGGTGAGGCCAGTCTGGGCCCACACTACAGTCTTTCTACAGAAGATTCTGTGAGAAGACCAGGCAGCTGCAAGAGGAAGTAGGGTGGTTTAAAAGTGCAGACAAATCTTACAGAACTTGAGGCTTTCATTGAGCTGCTCTCATCTCTAAGCAGGAGGAAGCTGATTCTTATACACAGGATGGCCCTTCCCACACTACCAAGGCACAGAAAATGAAGACACAAACAGTGAAAAGAGCAATAGCTGCAGACAGGTGGCCCACAGCAGGTAGCTGATGCCAACCCAAGAAGATCTAGAATGAACACAACTTGTAGTGGGAGACAGACAGCACCAACCTAAACTCAGCTAGCTTACAAGCAGCACACTCAAAGGAATCTAGCAGGCACCAGACACTGTGGAGAATAAATATACCAAACAGGACAAACATTGCCCAGTGTGTAATACACATGATCTTAGAACCAGCCAGCCTGAAGGAATAACCCTACCCAAAAAAGAACTAACTGCATTCAATACTCACAGAGAACAGGAAAAAATATAGTACCCTCAAGAAACATTCTTGAACAAAAGAAAATATGTGGTTTGGAGGTAAATACCACTGAGCCCATCTTTCTCATAAAAACACCACAAAAATTTTAAAGTCAGACAGCACTACCTAATATACAAATAAAATGGGCAGACAAAGAAATATGACCCACATGAATCAACAAGCAAAATCCCCAGAAAAAGAACTAAATGAAATGGAAGTAACCAAACTACCAGATGCAGAGTTTAAGATAATGAGTTTTAGGATGCTAAAGGATCTTAGGGCAACAATGGATGGACATAAGGAGCACCTAAATAAAGAGATAGCAAGCATCAAAAAAGACATTGAAATCATAAAAAGGAATCAGTCAGAAATGACAAATACAATATCAGAAATGAAGACTTCACTAGAAGGAATCAGCAGACTGGAGGAAGCAGAGGATTGATTGAGCGATTTAGAAGACAAGATAAACATAAGCACAGAAATAGAGCAGCAAAACAAAAAAAAGGCTCAAAAGATGGAGTAAACTCTAAGAGACCTCTGTGAGAACACAAAGAGAAACAATATCTGCATCATAGAGGTTCTTGAAGGAGAAGAAAACAAACAAGGGATAGAGAACCTGTTTGAAGAAATCATAGCTGAAAACTTCCCTAAACTGATGAAGAAAAATGTCACACAAGTTCAGGAAGCACAGAGAGTCAGTCCCCTTAAAGAGGAACTCAAGGAGGCCTACACCAAGACACATCATTATAAAAATGCCAACATTAAAAGACAAAGAAAGAATACTAAAACCTGCAAGAGAAAAGCAGTTAATTACCTACAGAGGAACTCCCATAAGGATGACATCTGACTTCTCAACAGAAACACTGGAAGCCAGAAGGAATTGGCATGAAATATTCAAAGTGATGCAAACCAAGAACCTACTCCAAGACTTCTTTATCCAGCAAGGCTATCATTTAAAATTGGAGGAGAAATAAAAAGCTTCCCAGACAAAACAAAAACTTAAAGAATTCATTACAACCAAACCAGTATGGTAAGAAATGTTAAAAAGCCTGGTATAAAAAGAGCAAAGGAAAAAAAAAAGAAATCAAGAAAAAGAGGAATGTAAATTTAAAGAATAAAATGGCAATAAACAAGTACATGTCAATAATAACCTTAAATGTAAATGGATTAAGTGCTCCAATCAAAAGAGCATAGCTGCTGGATAAGAAAACAGGACCCATACATATGCTGTCTACAAGAGACCCATCTCAGAAAAAAAGATACACATAGACTGAAAGTGAAGAGATGGAAAAAAGTATTTCATGCAAATGAAAATGAAAAAAAAAGCTGGGGTAGCAATATTTATATCTGACAAAATAGACTATAAAACAAAGTCTATAGTAAGGGATAAAGAAGGTCAGTACATAATGATAAAGGGAGAAATAGCACAGGAGGATATAATTGTTGTAAATATTTATGTGCCTGATATAGGAGCACCTAAATATATAAAGCAGATTTTGGTGGACGTTAAGGGAGAGATCAACAGCAATACTATAATAGTAGGGTATTTTAATACACCACTAACAACAATGAAAAGATCCTCCAGACAGAAAATTAACAAAGATACAGCGACCTTAAATGACACACTAGATCAACTGAATTTATTTGATATCTTTAGAACCTTTCACCCCAAAGCAGCAGAATATACATTCTTTTCAAGTGCTTATGGTGCATTCTCTAGGCTAGGCCACATGTTAGGACACAAAACAAGTCTCAATAAATTTAAGAAGATTGAAATCATATCAAGCATCTTCTCTTACCACAATGGCATAAAACTGGAAATCAAGTACAATACAAAAACTGAAAAACATTCAAACATTTGGAGGCTAAATAACATTTTATTAAATAATGAATGGGTTAACAACGAGATCAAGGAAGAAATAAAAAATTTCCTTGAAACAAATGAAAGTGAACATACAAAAACTCAAAATTTACGGGACACAGCAAAAGCAGTCCTGAGAGGAAAGTTCATAGCAATATAAGCATACCTGAAGAAGCAAGAAAAAGCTCAAATAAACAACTTAATGCTACATATAAAAGAAGTAGAAAAAGAACAACAAATAAAGCCCAGAGGAAGGAAATAATAAAGATCATAGTGGAAATAATTAACATAGAGGGTAAAAAAAGACAATACAAAAGATCAATGAAACCAGTACCTTGTTCTTTGAAAAGGTAAACAAGATTGACAAACCTTTAACCAGACTCATCAAGAAAAAAAGAGTGAGGACTCAAATAAATAATATTAGAAATTAAAAAAGAGAAATGACAACTGACACAGCAGAAATACAAAGGATTGTAAGAAAATACTATGAAGATCTGTATGCCAAAAATTGAACATCCTAGGTGAAATGGATAAATTCCTAAAAACAGAATCTTCCAAAACTCAATCTGGAAGAATCAGAAGACCTAAACAGACCAATTACAACAAATGAAATTGAAAGAATTATCAAAAACCTCCCAGCAAACAAAAGTCCTGGACCAGATGGCTTCATGGGCAAATTTTACCAAATATTAAAAGAACTAACACCTATGCTTCTCAAACTCTTTCATAAAATTCAAGAAGAGAGAAGACTTCCAAGTTCCTTTTATGAAGCAAGCATGATCCTCATTCCAAAACCAGGTGAAGACACTACAAAGAAAGAAAAGTATAGGCCAATATCCCTAATGAACTTAGATGCTAAAATTCTTAACAAAATATTAGCAAACCGGATCTAGCAACACATGACAAAAATCATACATCATGATCAGGTGAGATTTATTCTGGGGAGGCAAGGTTGGTACAATATTTGCAAATCAGTAAATGTGATTCATCACATATACAAAAGGAAGGATAAAAATCACATGATGCCTGACCAAGTGGTGGCGCAGTGGATAGAGCGTCAGACTGGGATGTGGAGGACCCAGGTTCGAGACCCTGAGGTTGCCAGCTTGAGCACAGGCTCATCTGGTTTGAGCAAGGCTCACCACCTTGAGCCCAAGGTCACTGGCTCAAGCAAGGGGTCCCTCGGTCTGCTGTAGCCCCCCGGTCAAGGCACATATGAGAAATCAATCAATGAACAACTAAGGAACTGCAACGAAGAATTGATGTTTCTCATCTCTCTCCCTTCCTGTCTGTCTGTCCCTATCTGTCCCTCTCTCTGACTCTCTCCATCTCTGTCACAAAAAATAAAAATAAAAATCACATGATAATATCAATAGATGCAGAAAAAGCATTTGATAAAATCCAACACACATTTATGATCAAAACTCTCAACAAAGTAGAAATATAGGGAACATAGCTCAACATGATAGAGGCCATCTATGACAAACCCACAGCCAACATCATACTCAATGTGCAAAAATTAAAAGCAATGCCCTTAAGATCAGGAACCAGGCAGGGGTGGCCCCTTTCACCACTCTTATTCAACATAGTTCTGGAAGTCCTAGCCACAGCAATCAGAGAAGAAGAAGAAATAAAAGGCATCCAAATTGAAAAAGAAGAAGTAAAACTATCGTTATTTTCTGATGACATGATACTGTACATAGAAAACCCTAAAGTCTCAGTCAAAAAACGACTAGACCTGATAAATGAATTTGGCAAGGTGGCAGAATATAAAATTAATACAGTGGTACCTGGAGATATGAACAGACCAACATACAAATTTTTAAGATATGAGCTGCGACTCGGTTTTTTTTTTTTCAAGATCTGACCGAAATTTCGAAATACGAGTTGTGATTCAGGAAGCTGTCACTAGTTGGTGTGTTGGCACACGGGTCCAGTACCATCAGTTTGATATAAGAGTTGACTGACTTATGAGCTCAGTTACAGAACAAATTAAATTCTTATCTCAAGGTAACACTGTATTCAGAAATCAGTGGCATTTTTATACACCAACAATAAACTGTATGAAATAGAAATTAAGGAAACAATCCCCTTTACTATTGCAACAACCAAAAAAATAAAGTACATAAGAGTAAATTTAACCAAGAAGATAAAAGACTTATACTCGTAAAATTATAAAACATTGATAAAATAAATCAAGAAAAATACAAACAAGTGGAAGCATATGCCGTGTACATGGGTAGGAAGAATACACATCATTACAATGTCTATAATACTCAAAGCAATCTATAAATTCAATGCAATTCCTATTAAAATACCAATACTATATACTTCAAAGATACAGAACAAATATTTCAAAAATTTATATGAAAAGAAAAAAGAACACAAATAGCCTCAGTAATTTTGAAAATAAAGAGTAAAGTGGGAGGTATCACACCTCCTGATATCAAGTTATACTACAAGGCCATTGTACTCAAAACAGCTTGGTACTGGCATAAGAACAGGAATAGAGATCAATGGAACAGAAAAGAGAACCCAGAAATAAGCCCACACTTTTATGGTCAATTGATATTTGGCAAAGGAGGTAAGAGCATACAATAAAGACAGTCTCTTTAATAAATGCTGTTGAGAAAATTGGACAGGTACATGCAAAAAATAAAACTAGACCACCAACTTACACCATTCACAAAAATAAACTCAAAATGGATAAAAGACTTAAATGTAAGTCGTGAAACCATAAACATCTTGGAAGAAAACATAGGCAGTAAACTCTCCGATATCTCTCATAACAATAATTTTGCCGATTTATCTCCATGGGCAAGTGAAATAAAGGACTGGATGAACAAATGGGACTATATCAAACTAAAAAGCTTTTCCACAGCATAAAACGCCATGAGCAAAATAAAAAGAAACCCACACAATGGTAAAACATATTCACCAATACGTCTGATAAGTGCTAATAACCAAAATTTATAAAGAACTTCTAAAACTCAACACCAGGTAGGTAAACAACCCAATTTAAAAATGGCTAAAAGAACTGAATAGATACTTCTCCAAAGGGGACATACAGATGGCCAATAGGTATATGGTAAAATGTTTACCATTAGTTATCAGAGAAATGCAAATTAAAACCACAATGAGGTACCACCTCACACCTGTCTGAATGGCACTCATCAACAAAACAACACAGAACAAGTGCTGGCGAGGGTGTGGAGAAAAGGGAACCCTCCTGCACTGCTGGTGGGAATGCAGACTGGTGCAGCCACCATGGAAAATAGAATGGAGTTTCCTCAAAAAATTAAAAATGGAACTGCCTTTTGACCCACCTATCCCGCTTTTAGGAATATATCCTAAGAACACCAAATCACTGATTCAAAAGAATATATACATTCCCATGTTTATTGCAGCACTGTTTATAATAGTGAAGATCTGGAAACAGCCCAAGTGTCCGTCAGTGGATGAGCGGATTAAAAAGCAGTGGTACATATACACAATGGAACACTCCGCATCTGTCTAAAAGAAGGAAATCTTACCGTTTGCGACAGCATGCATGGACTGGAGATTATTATGTTAAGTGAAATAAGCCAGGCAGAGAAAGACAAATATCATATGATCTCACTTATATGTGGAATCTAATGAACAACGTGAACTGAGGAATGGAATAGAGGCAGAGATGGGGTCACAGGGATCAGAGGGACAGCTGTCAGAGGGAGGGGGGATGAGAGGATGGGATCAGAGAAGGTGAAGGGATTAGTGAAATTATATATACATAACACATAGATACAGATAACAAGACAGCTATAAAGCCAATAGCCGCGGCCACCATCACAGCCGCCTGGCCCATGCAGTTTCCCATTAGATTCAGACAGTTGGTAATGAAAAAACGGAGCCAAGAACTGGTGGGCCATCAGCTTTAATTCTAGCTTGCACCTGGCGGGCAAGCAAAAACACACACTGGGCTCCAAAACCCACTCATTCAGTGCTCACAAAGCTACTGACTTATCCGAGTTTCCTAGAATCAAAGGTTTCTAGCTCACCAGACTTATTCACCTCTGTTGGGCAGATAAAATATAGTATGCTCACTTTGTTAAAGATGGCGCTGCCCACATGGAAGTTCATTGGTATTAATGTGTGTTCTGGAACAGGCTGTGGGCAGGCCGGGTCAGTATAGCCTAAGGCTTAGTTTAAGAGTAAGCTCTTCTCCACACCCTTGACTGATTGGATGATTAGGGTGGTGATGTAGGGAGGAATCCCATTATGCCTCAGATGGGTGACTTTGTATCAGAGACTTCCTTGTTTGTATAATTAAATTAAAGGTTTTGAGTCTATGCTATAAAGTGGGAGAGACCAGTAGCTTGATCTCTCTCTTGGTTCCTGAGTTCCTGAGGTTAGTATTAGAGAGGAGAGCAGAATAAGGCCACGTGAAGGCCAGGAGAAGCAGCCGAGATGGCAGAGTGCTGAGGAAGAAGCCAGTTTGTTAAGAGTTTGTGCAGGAGGAGATGGGAAACAGAGGTGAATAAGTCTGGTGAGCTAGAAACCTTTGATTCTAGGAAACTCGGATAAGTCAGTAGCTTTGTGAGCACTGAATGTGTGGGTTTTGGAGCCCAGTGTGTGTTTTTGCTTGCCCGCCGGGTGCAAGCTAGAATTAAAGCTGATGGCTCACCAGTTTGTGGCTCCTGTGTTTCATTGCCATCTGTCCGAATCCAATGCAAACCTGCGTGGGTCAGGCGGCTGTGATAGTGGCCGCGACTACTGGCTTTATAACCTCTGTTTCCCATCTCCTTCTCGCTACACAAACTCTGCACAAACTGGCTTCTTCCTCAGCATTCCACCATCTTGGCTGCCTCCTCTCCTCCACGTGGCCTTAATCTGCTCTCCTTTCTAATGCTAACCTGAGGAACCCAGAGAGAGCAAGCTCCCAGTCTGCCCCACTTTATAGCGTAGATTCAAAACCTTTAATCCAATCTACACACAAGAAACTCTCTGATACAAAGTCCCTTATGTGAGGCACAATGGGATTCCTCAGGAGAGTGCACCACCCCACATCATCCAATCAGTCAAGGGTGTGGGGAAAAGCTTACTCCTAAAACTAAGCCTTAGGCTATAACTACTTGGCCTGCCCACAGCCTGTCCCTCAAGACACATCAATATCAACGAACTTCCATGTGGGCAGCGCCATCTTTAACAACGTGAGCATAATATATCTTATCTGCCCAACAACATCAAATTCCAGAGGGGAGGGAGGAGGGAGTTAGGGGGCTGGGGGCAAAGGAGGTATAAATAGGGACATGTGGGTGGGGGGTGAGGGTATTATATTGAGTGGGACACCTGAATCCATGTAAACACAATAAATTAAAATTAATAAAAATTAAAAGAAAAAAAAGAAGCATCTGGCCTCGGAGTGCTTTATATATCTTGCTAAGGGGCCCCGAACCTAACACTGGTGTTAGTCAGCCTTGTCTTTTGCAGCGTAGCCTCTCCCAGGTGCCTCTAAGCCCAGTATAAGCAGCATCCATCTGTAGTTCACCTTGTAGCTTACACAGTGGGCTGGACACAGGCAGCAGCTAATCTTGGCCTGGACCAGAGCCTCTCCCAAGAAGCCCCCGAACCAACACACCCAGTGGCCAGCTTCAGACCACACCAGAGCACCCCAACCAGCTCCACAAACAACATAAATAAAAGGTCACCCTGGTAGGCACTAGAGCTCCGCTAAAGTGAATCCTGATCTGCAGGGTCAGCCTCTGCACAGCAACTCCTCTGCTGCAGTCACTGCCATTCCTCGCAATAAGCCTTAGAGTCAGTTCCTCTTACTGATGTGCCAACAGTAATTAAGGCTCAACTCCAACAGGAGGGCACACACAACCCACTCAGGAACATATCTGGAGCACTCAGCTCAGGTGACCAGGGAGGCTGTGCCACTGGGCCCCACAGGACACCTACTACACTAGGCCACTCTACCAAGACCAGGAGACAAAGCAGCTTTACCTAATACATAGAAACAAACACAAGGAGGCAGTCAAAATGAAGAGACAAAAAAACCAGTCTCAAATGAAAGAACAGAACAAAACTCCAGGAAAAAGAAAGACAACTAAAAAAAATGGAGCCTTGCAATCTACTAGATGCAGAGTTCAAAGCACTGGTTAGAAGGGTGCTCAATGAGAAGAGCAGACCTCAGTGAAAACTTTAACAGAGAGATAGGAAGCATAAAATATAAAACATAAAAAGAAACAGTCAGAAATAAAAAATACAATAACTGAAATGAAGAATACATGAAAGGGAATCAGTAAATTAGATGAATCAGAGGTTCCAAAAAGCAACTGGGAAGGTAAGCTAGCAGAAAACACCCAATAAGAACAGCAAAGAGAAAAAGAAATTATTTTTAAAAAGAGGATAGTTTAAGGGACCTCTGGCACAACTTCAAGCATAGCAATGTTTACATTATAAGGACACCAAAAGAAGAGGGAGAATAAGGGATTGAAAATTTATTTGAAGAAATAATGACGAAAAAACTTCTCTCACCTGGTGAAGGAAGTAGACATAGAAGTCTAGGAAGTTTAGAGTCCCACGCAAGATGAACCCAAGGAAGCCCCACCAAGACACATCATAATTAAAATGCCAAAGGTTAAAGACAAAGAGAAAATCTTAAAAGCAGCAAGAGAAAAGAAGTTATTTATCTTCAAGGTCCGTGATGGCGAACCTATGACACGCACGTCAGCACTGACACACATAGCCATTTTCGATGACGCGCGGCCACATGTGGCCAAAACCAGAGAAGTATGGGGCTGCATGCTGAGAAGGATGTTTCATCCTCAGCTCCTGCACGGCCAGGTGCAGTAGCCAAGGATAAAACATTTGCCGTAGTATAGACACTCTGTGTCGGAGGTCTGTAGGCCAAAACAACAGAACTCCGGCACAAAGCGTCTAGTTCTAGAACTTCCGGTTAGGCCGTTTTTCTTGAAGTGACACACCACCCGAGTTATGCTCGGTTTTTGGTGAATTTTGACACACCAAGCTCAAAAGATTGCCCATCACTGTTCAAGGTAGCTCCCATAAGACTGTCAGCTGATTTCTTAACAGAAACTTTGCAGGCCAAAAGGGAATAGCACAAAATATTCAAAGTGATGAAAAGCAAAAACCAACAACCATGATTACTTTACCCAACAAAGCTATCACTTAAAATTGAAGGACAAATAAAGAGCTTCCCAGGCCAGAAAAAGCTGAGGAATTCCTCACCACCAAACCAGTATTACAAAAATAGATGTTAAAGGGTCAACACTTACAGACCTATTAATAATTACTTTCAATGTAGCTGGATTAAATGCTTCAATCAAAGGGGTGGCTGAATGGGCCCTGGCCGGTTGGCTCAGTGGTAGAACGTTGGACCCGCATGTGGAAGCCCCAGGTTTGATTCCCGGCCAGGGCACACAGGAGAAGTGTCCATCTGCTTCTCCACCTTTCCCCCTCTCCTTTCTATTTCTCTCTTCCCCTCCTGCAGTCAAGGCTCCACTGGAGCAAAGTTGGCCTGGGTGCTGAGGATGGCTCCATGGCCTTCACCTCAGGTGATAGAATGGCTCCGGCCACAATGGAGCAATGCCCCAGACAGGCAGAGTATCACCCCCTGGTGGGCATGCTGGGTGGATCCTGGTCGGGTGCATGCGGGAGTCTGTCTGACTGCCTCCCCGCTTTTTATTTTGGAAAAATACAAAAAAAAAAAAAAAAGAGGATGACTGAGTAGATAAGAAAACAAGATTCTTATATATGCTGTGTACAAGAGACCCACTTTACATCAAAAGACACAGCAAGACCAAAAGTAAAGGGATGAAAAAAGGTATTTCATGCAAATACACACAAACAAATAAAAAAGCTGGGGTAGCAATACTTAAACCAGACAAAATAGAATTTAAAACAAAGGCTATAACAAGAGACAAAGGACTCAGCAATTCCACTTATAGGTATTCATCTGAAGAAATTCAAAGCACTAAGTTGAAAAGACAGCCCTGTGTTTATTGCAGCATTATTAATAATAGGCAAGATATTGTAACAACCTAAGTGTCGATAGGTGAATGGATAAAGAAGATGTGATACATATACTCAACCATAAAAGAAGAGTGAAATTGTGCCACTTGCTATAACAAGGATGGACCTAGAGGGTATTATGCTAAGTGAAATAAGTCAGACAGAGAAAGATAAATACTATACAATGTCACTTATGTGTGGGGTCTAAAAAAAAAATAATGAAGACACAAAACAAAAACAAACTTATAGAAACAGAAAAGAAGCTAATGGTTACCAGATGGGAGGGTGGTTGGAAGGATGGATGAAAAATGGGAAAGGGTTAAAATATGCAAATTCTAGTTGTAAAAACAGTCACAGGGATATAAAGTACAGCACGGGGAATATAGTCAATAATATTGTAATAACTATGTGTAGTGTCAGGTGAATATGTGGATGAAAAAGGGGCAACATACTAAACCTGACAAGCTCAGGGGAGGCCCCCAGAGTGGGGCCTTACAAACCCAGAGACCAAAGTAATCACACAGGGTGGTCTGACCATAAAAATTCCTAAGTAAAAGTAGGTCATGGTGCATAGTAAAGTCCCATGTTTGTGGCTTCCTTGACAAAGGTAATTTTTAACTCTGAAATTGTCAGTTGTCTTTGGGCACCTCAGGTCACATACCATTGAAATGTCAGAGGGAGCTTCTTTCCCAGAGTCCCCAAGGCACAACCGCCGGCACCAGAGCGCAGACCACACTGTTATCTTGTTGCTCACACACCGCCTCTGGGCGCTGTAAATGCTAGCTGTCCTGCACCACCACTGTCAAAGAAATATGTCTCTCTGTTTCACCTTTTATCCGGTCTCAGAGATTTCCCTGCTTTGCTCCCCCCCCCCCCTAATCTACCACCAGGGGATTCAGGTGACCCTCCTTACGTCTCCTCCTTAGAGTCTATGTATAAAATAAGCTGCAAAACTGCCCTTCTCCAGAGCATTTTCTCACACTGTTGAGATTTGCATCCTGGCAATTGTCAATTTGGCTCAAATAAACCCTTATAAGACTTTTTCTTAGACTGTATAGTCTATTGTTAACAGATACTTGACTTCTCAGGGTGATCACTAAAGTTATAAAATTATTATCATAAGTTATCTAATTATTATATTGTACACCAGAAACTAATATAATATTGTAGTCAGCTGTAATTGAAAAATAAATACTTATTTTAGAAAAGAAAATAAATTAATTAAATTATATTAAGTTAAAAGAAAAAATTAACCTCAATAGTAAATATAAATGGGACTAAATAACCTTATACAAAATTAGTAATATAAAAGCAAAGAAAAAGAATCAGCTAAATGACTCAACATAGCACTTTAATTGTACATACATTTTAAGGATTTGTTTTTGTTTTTTGGACAGAGAGTGTCAGAAAGAGGGACAGATAGGAACAGACAGACAGTAAAGGAGAGAGATGAGAAGCATCAATTCTTCATTGCTGCACATTAGTTGTTCATTGATTGCTTTCTCATATGTGCCTTGACTGGGGCAGAGCGAGTGACCCCTTGATCAAGCCAGTGACCTTGGGCTCAAGCCAGGGACCTTAGGCTTCAAGCCAGTGACTTTTGGGCTCAAGCCAGCGACCATGGAGTCATGTCTATGATCCGACATTCAAGCTGGCAACCTTGGGGTTTCGAACCTGGGTTCTCAACATCCCAGTCTAACACTCTATCCACTGTGCCACCACCTGGTCAGGCTTAAGGATTTATATATTTTTTTACATGGACAGAGAGAGAGTCAGAGAGAGGGATAGATAGGGATAGACAGACAGGAACAGAGAGAGATGACAAGCATCAATCATTAGTCTTTCATTGCCGTTGCGACACCTTGGTTGTTCATTGATTGCTTTCTCACATGTGCCTTGACCATGGCCTTCAGCAGACCGAGCAACCCCTTGCTGGAGCCAGCAACCTTGGGTCCAAGCTGGCGAGCCTTCGCTCAAGCCAAATGGGCCCGCGCTCAAGCTGACAACCTCGGGGTCTCGAACCTGGGTCTTCTGCATCCCAGTCCGATGCTCTATCTGCTGTGCTACCGCCTGGTCAGGCCAGGCTTAAGGATGTTTTAAAAATTAAAAAAATCTTTTACTTTACTCAGTTGTTTTATAGTAGTAATATTAAATTGCGGTTCAAACAAAGGCAGAATTCCAAAGCCAGCACCTGCTATGGAAAGAGGAAACCTTTCCGGGAGTGGGACCACAACTCCAGTTATTTTCCAGAGTCCAAGGACATCCATAATGGGCAAGGGTGGGAGTTTAGTGACCTGCCTGTGGCCCCATGAAACTGGGCACTAAGTCCCTTCCCAGCGCACAGCCATGAAGGACACAGGCCCGTGAAGGGCGTCAGGCTCTGCCAGACTCTCCCTGCGGGACCTGTAGTAACTTGTGACTTTTCACAGAGTGGCAGGAAGGGGCTGACAGGACACAGCAGAGAAAGAACCCAGCCGGCACATGTCAGGGCTGTGCTTCCTGCTGCCCTGCGGCTCCTAGGGAAGATTCCAGCCCGGCAGAAAAGACAGGAAGCAGCAGGCATGGAATCTAGCAACTTTGCTGTACCAGGAGGGAGGAGCAGAGATTCAAAGCCTCAAGAGGATCTGGAAGGCAGTAGCATGCCTAAGGGTCTGAAGGAAGGCTGAAGCACCACAGGAAGTGTGTGGCCAGGCCCAGCAACTTGACAGACAGAGAAATGCCTACTTCCCTATGAGGTTTGGGATACAAGGATGACCCAGAGTTTGAGAAGAACCAAGCACCTACAGGGGCCAGCTCAGAAACTTTCCATCATGTTGTGTCCTGATCCCTCAATCTCACAGAAAAGGCATAGTGCTCCTCCTTCATGAAAACCCCTAATAAATAAACCATTTGGCCACCCAGTACCGGTAGGCTGCATTCACTAGCTAGTTCAAAGGCCTTTAAGGAGATGTCCTAAGAGTGTTTTTGCACATGAAAGGAGTGGTGACTCATCCACCCCCCAAAATACCCTGCCCGAGTTTTAGTGCCTTCAGGCCCAAGCAACCTTGTCAGATTGCTGTCTGCCACCCAGCCCCCTTGGAGAGGGAGCAGATGAAGTCACTCTGCACTCCCAGCATGGCCCCACCTCTGCAGACTGGCTGGGGCGCCTCCTGAATGAGGTAAAGCGCAGACAATATTTTCCAGCAGTCCCATGCTTCATTCACCCAGCTGGAATCTCCCCCACATGGTCCCAAAAAGCATTCCTTATTAGGAAAAGCTGTGTCCAAGTCCCCCACTTTGTTCCCATTGGGGTGCTCGGGCTGGTGGCAGCATGCATGATACTCCAGGAATCCCAGGTATGCAAGATCCCAGGAAGCTCATGGCATGAAGCTGACTGGCCATGCGTGGTTCCCCACCGACAGTCAGAGGCCATCTCTCCCCTCCGGCCCACCTACCAGCTCCACAGTGCACTTCCCTACTTCTCCCTCCTTTGGAGAAGTTCCTGCGCCAGAGGCGCAAGGATCAGGGTTTTCTGTGTCCTGAATGGCAGCTGGCACAGCCCAGCTCACCACACTGATGGAGGAAATCTCTCAACAGGGTTCACCGGGAACTGGGAGTGCCTGAGGGGAAGGCAGAGGCAATTCTCCTACTACTCCCCACCTGGACAATTGCAAGCATTTTCCATTTTAGCCCAATTATGTTTTCCTCCACTCTGCATCGTCTTGACAGATGTCATTGATGATCCCAGTTGTAGACACGCAGTAGTCTTGCGGTCTTCCAACACAAAGAAGCAAAGCTAAAACCATGCCTTCCTTAATAAGTGAGTTCCAGGTCCTCCAGTCTGGAAACAGAAGAATTCCCCATGTGAGAGAGGAAAGGGCAGGGGACACAAGTCTGACTGTTTCCCCACCCACTGAGGGCTCTCCTGTGAATCACCAACAGAGCTGCATAGGAGTCTGGGACAGGAAGGCTGTGTAAAGCCACCAGAACACACATCTTTCCCCTCAAGGACCCTTGGCACAAGCTGGGGTGTGTAAACAGGACTCTCCAGAAGGCTTAGAAATTACAAGGAACTTGTACCCAAATACTCTAGCCCACAAGCATTGTCACCTCTGCATTTCTCTCCATTCTCTTCACAGGCAGTATTTCCCAGGGTGCTTGCATGATAAAGATTACCCCTATCCTGGCCAGATAGCTCGGTTGTTTAGAGCATTGTCCCGATATGCAGAGGTTGGCAGCTCAATCCCTAGTCAGAAATCAATGTTTCTGTCTCTCTCACTCTCACTTCCTTCCTTTCTCTCTAAAACAACAACAAAACCCCCGAAACAAAACAAAATAAAAAACAGGCCGTGGCCAGTTGGCTCAGGGGATAGAGTGTTGGCCTGGTGTGCAGATGTTCTTGGATCAATTCCCGATCAGGGTACACATGAGAAGTGACCATCTGCTTCTCTTCCCCTCCCTCTCTCCCTTCTCTCCCTCTTCTCCTCTCACAGCCAGTGGCTCAATTGGTTTGAGTGTTGGCCTCAGGCACTAAAAATAGCTCAGTTGATTTGAGCACCAGCTTCAGATGTGGGCAGGGGGTGTGTGGGGGTTAGGTAGCTGGGTGGATCCCAGTGGGACCACATGCAGGACTCTGTCTCACTATCTTCCCTCTTCTCACTTAAACAAAAACAAAATATTACCTCACTGGAGATCTGGATTCATTTGGCCAATCTAGAATGAGACTTGAATTTAACAATTAGTTCCTATCATCTGGATCTTTGAAGATCCAGTCAGCCTTCCTACCATCTCCCTTCTGCCTTCTTGCAGCCACCTTCCAAGGCTGACTTCCTATCTCTGCTTCTCTTCCTTTCCTACAGTCTTCCCTGGAATGATGACCCCTTTAGGGAAGACCCATCACCTACGTGGCCTCAGTCCTCTGCACAGCAACCATATCAGAAGACCAGCAGTGACATCACATGAGAATGTCACAGAGGTCACCTGTCTCTTTCCCACCCTACCCCAGCAACTCAGGTGGAAACTGGGTGAACACATACTTACCTTCCCTCTCAGCTCTCATCCTCTGAAACCTGTTTCCCTTGTGCCCCATTTCTCCTTAGCTCATGAACTGAAGAAATACCAAAGGGACCTAATGTTGTCAAAAATTGCTTTAGTTTCAGTTGAGTTGGTTGATTGAGTTAGTCCCTTAACTGATGCCAGGGGAGGACAAAGAATTCACAAGAAGGGGTGTTCATAGTCTAGAGGCAGCATGGTGGCACCGCCCACGTTGTGTGGGCAGTCTCCCTTGAATTTGCAGACTTCCTCACTATTTTTCATAAGGTGAGTCATCACACCATCCAACACCATAGAAGGAAAATCTGGAGTAAGATTTCTTATGCTACTACTAATAATGTTCAAAAACAAGTGACACACACGAGAGGATTCTCAACAGTATTAGTCATTAGAGAAATTCAAATCAAAACCATGAGCTACCACTTTATACTAACTAGGATGGCTATAATAATCACAACTTTTTTAAAAATATCAAAATTATAAGTATTGGTAAGGATGTGGAAGTATTAGAACTCTTGTACATTGCTGGTGGAAATATATAAAGGTACAACCTCTATGGAAAACAATTTTTAGTTCCTCAAAAACTCTAAAGTTAGCATATCCAGCAATTCCATTCCTAGCTATATACCTGAAAGAATTGAAAAAAGGTGTTCACACAGATGTTCATAATTGCGTTATTTGTAACAGCCAAAAAGCAAATACAACCCAAATGTCCATTAACAAGTGAATGAAAAAACAAAACTGTGGTATATACTGTATGTACAATGGACTATTAATGAGCTCTAAAAAGGAATGAAGCACTGACACATATTACAATGTGGATGAATCTCAAAAACATTGTGCTAAATGAAAGAAGACAGACAAAAAAAAAAGTCACATATAATATGATCCCACTTACATAAAATACCCAAAACAGGTAAACCTATAGAAACAGAAAGCAGACTGCGGGTTGCAGTGGGTGAGAGTGGTGGGAGGAAGCGAATGGGAGTGGCTGCGTCCTGGCAATGGTATTTTATTTTGGAGTAAAGGATGTTTAGGAAACAGAGGCGGTGGCTGTACAACACATGAAAGTGCTAAATGCCACTGAGCCGTTCCCTGTACAAGTTTATTTTACAGCTCAGGCGTACCTCGTGGATGTTGCAGGTTCAGCTCCAGACTCCTGCACTAAAGGGAGTATTGCAATAAAGGGAGTGACACAAACGTTTTGGTTTCCCAGTCCATATAAAAGTTCTGTTTATACTATACTGTTGGAAAAATGGTGCCTACAGAATTGCTCGACAAAGGGTCCACAACGCTCCAATTTGTAAAAACACAAGATTTGCAAAGTGCAATAAAACAAGGTATGCCTGCATATGCATTTCACCTTGATTTTACAAAAGCATGTTAACACATATAAGAAAACAGGAAGAAAATTAACAGTAGCCAGGTAGTTTTCAGAGGCTGTCATCTGTCGCTAGGACCTTGGCAGGCAAAGGATGCATCTTTCTAAGACTATATCATTCACACCAACTCTGCTGCCTGGGACTTCAGTCCTGCAACAAACATTGTCGCACTCAGAGACCCCTTTCAGTGTTGGGGCTTCAGTCCCCATTTTACTGAATAATCTAAGAAACTCATGGAAATAGAATCGACTTGGCCAATCAAAAGGTTATTCCTAAGCACTTCTAACAGCTTATTTAGATTTATTAGCATATCACAGTAAAATACTTCATTACAAACCCCAACTCAGAGCCATTAAAAAGACTCTTGATTATATATGAGAACTCATAAATGTTCAAAACTAATTCTACCTAGAAGTTTTAGCTTAATCATTAAAAACAAGTAACAGCAGAAGGAAGTGGCGATAATCTACCCTCTGTTCTAATTTTAAAATGTGAATAATTAACCTTCCAGGAAAAAGTGCAGAAGTTTAAGAGCAGTTCAATCCAATAAATGTCCAATTTAGGACTAGATGGGCATGGCTGGAGTGGACTGCTGTGGGTCTGGTGTGGTGACAATTCCCAGAGAGTCGGTCGGGACTTCCGCTGAACTGTTGGAGCATTAGTGCCCTTAAGTTAGTGGTTCTTAACCTTTTCTGAGGTACCGAACCCACCAGTTTCATATGCGCATTCACTGAACCCTTCTTTAGTGATAAATAAAATATGACTTTTTTCCAAATTCAAGACGTAGGTATATGTTTTATTACTGGTGCACAAAATGAGCCATGCATGAACGTCACATTGCTCAAAGAACAAAACCAACAAAGTGCATGAACTCACAACAAATTACGGTATTACTTTATTCTGACCTCTGCGGCAGAGGCTTTTCCGAACCCCTGAGACAACTCATCGAACCCCTAGGGTTCTATAGAACCCAGGTTAAGAACCGCTGCCTTAAGTTCTGCTTTCAGGTATTTGCGTGCTGGATAAGACTGATTTTCATGGGGATTATGGCTTGTGTAAAAAAGTAGAAAAAGTTCACATTTTTTCCAAAATCAGATTTTGTTACCAAAAATGCTAAACTACGACAGACTTCATGTTCTAAAAATCAGTTTCTCCCAGGTAAAACTGCTAATACTCAGTGATGATTTCTTAGGGTTTATCTCTAGAATTAAATATTTATTATTGTACCCAACTATGCAAAAGCTTTTGCTCAGCAGCAGCCTCATGAGAATAAAGGTCGGTGGTGGTCCAGACCTTTATTCTGGATTGGCACTGGTTTATTACAATACGGGAAGGCACATCGTTCCCAGACCTCTGATCTAGTTACCAAAGTATCCCAAGCGATTTCTCCTTCAAAAGTGTCACTTTTCACTGTACGGAGGCTTCGGGACAGCAGTGAAAATTACTTAATTACCGTAATTATGTTCTTTCAAAAGGAAGGAAAGAAAAAAGGAATAGAAAGAGGAAGAGGCAGGAGAGGAAAAGGAAAGAAGAGGAAGAAATAATACAGAAATTAGGAGAGCAGTCTGGTATCCCAGCCCCAGAAATACTTAACATTGGAAGCCGAGTGGACCAAGCTAATCATTAACCTTCTGCTTGGCCTTGGACAGCACAGAGCACTGTACTGACATGTGCGCCTGGCTCTCAGAAGCCGCCTAGATGGGTTCAAAACTCTACCTCTCCATTTAGAAGCATGAGACCTTGAGTAAGTTTATTAGCTTCTCTGAGCCTTTTTATTCTTCATCCAACAGGAATGGTCTCACTGACCACCTGGAAGATTAGTTGTGAGAGAACCAGCTTAAGTTCCCAGCCGGAAGCACTTTGCCTCTCCCGGGGACTGAAGCCCTGACAGTTTTCCTGTCTAGGGGTTGAGCACGAGTTGCCCGATGTGGACCTCTATGGTATGCAGATATTTTGAGCTAAAGACAATCAAGATCTTACAAGAGAAACGTTTGCCCCTCTCTCCCTTTATCTGTAAAAGTTGAATGAGGGGCCTTGCCCATGATAAAAAAAATCATCGCAGATAACCTTTTTGTCTTCCTATAGGGCAGTGGTTCTTAACCTTTTTTGAGGTACCGAACCCACCAGTTTCATATGCGCATTCACTGAACCCTTCTTTAGTGATAAATAAAATATGATTTTTTTTTCCAAATTCAAGACATAGGTATATGTTTTTTTACTGGTGCACAAAATGAGCCGTGCATGAACATCACCTTGCTCAAAGAACAAAACCAACAAAGTGCATGAACTCACAACAAATTACAGTATTACTTTATTCTGGCCTCCGCGGCAGAGGCTTCTCCGAACCCCTGAGACCGACCGACTCATCAAATCCCTAGGGTTTGATAGAACCCAGGTTAAGAACCACTGCTATAGGGCATGGCAAACTACTCCCTCCCTATTGAGCACACGCTCTTCTTCTGGTCCTTGCAGTGGCGCTCTGAAGCCTCCAGAGTGCCTTTCCCCACCCTTAGTTCAGAATGCCATATGCACCTCACTGTCCCTGACCCTCTAATATACATAAAAGTTTGTCATGGGTGTTGATACTGCCCCAGGGAAATCAGAGCATAGCCAATAATACTATTGTACTTTTTATTAAAAAAAAAACAAATTAAATAAAATAGTGACCGATTCTATATATAATATGAACTGGAGTCCATTGTTCACAGTGGGGAAGGCCGAGAAGAGGGAGACAGGGGTGCGGCCACAGCAGTTTCTTTTTCTTCATATCTGGGAGGCAATTCAGGTGAGAGGTGTGGAGCGGGTGAGACCTCAGAAGATGGAGGCATCCCACAAATAGTATACACGGACACACGCTCACTCTCAGGGGCTGCACCTGGGCCCTCCGCAGGTGGGGTCCTGCTGAAAAGAGAGACAGACCATGAAAGGGAGGTAGGGGAAAGAGTAACACAGCTTAAGGAGAAGGCTCTTTTCAAGTTTGCAACGATCCAAGGGGTGACATTTTCCACATTCCATTATTCATGTATCTGTTTCAATTCCCTGCCCCCTGCTTTCCTTAGAGCTGATGGTGACGTGACGATATCTCACTCCGACTGTCATTGCCTTTGCCTTTGGAAAGACATGGGGGGGGGGCACGAGGTATTGGTGACACCCAAGAAGAAGACACACACACGGCGACTGTTCTCTGCTATTTTGCCTTCTGAGGCAGTTAATACCATGTAGACAAACTTATGGAAATAGGAAACGAAATCATTAGTTCAAAAACTGGAAGGAAGCAGAAAGGCATACTCATTAATGGAGTGGGCTGGAGCAATAGGCAGCCCTGCGTCTCAATTTCCACCTGCTGTGTAATCTTTAAGCCTCGGTGCTCATGGGTTAAAAGGGGGAGAACGGGGCATACCTCCTGGAACTAAGAGAATTTACGTGAGTAATGCAAGAAAAGCCAGACTCTGGCACACAGAAATCATTGTAGCAGCAGGAGTCGTTTTTTGTTGTTGTTTTTAGAAGTTAACAGACATTTATTTTAGGGCGTGGAAGAGTTCATCATTGGAGAAAAGAGTAGAAAAAATAACAGAATTCTACAAAGGGAACCTAGCCTCCCCTTCATCCATGTAGGGCGCTTCCTACATTATCTCTGGTTAGATCTCCAGCTCAGCACTCGGTTAGAGGCACCAGAACCTGTGCCTTTAAAGGAAGGTGACCAGCCAAGGCAGCACTGTCCCCAGCGCACTCACTGTGTGCTGCCCCCCCCTGCCACAGCCCACTATCTGTCTTCTCCCCACTGACACCAAGCTCAGTCCCACCTCCTCCTCAGTCAAGAGCATCACAGTCCCTGCCCCTCACCCTTGACATGATGATCTCTGCTCTTCCTCACTGTCCTCTCCATTCAGGACCCTCCCACACTCATCTCCTTTCAACCTACCACAGTTCTAGGCTCCTGTGACCTCAGGGCTGTCCCTGAGACTCGGCCTCCTCACTAGTATGGCCACCTCCAGCCCTTTTCCATTGTGAACTGTGCTAACTAACCACTGCTTGGAGCCCATCGCTTGGACTCCCAAACCTTCAACTGCTTTCCTAAAGGAAAAGCACTTAGATTTCTGCTGTTTAATCTGACCGCAAGAGTGCCTCCTAATTTGTGGCCCATGGGGAACTTGGGAATGGGAGTATAGATCTTATATTTCTCTTCAATTAATCTGAGGAGGCTCTGAGGCCCTGGGAACAACTTATTATTGAGGGGGAAATACAGCTTGGTCAGGTCAGGATGCAGGTGACCTTAGCCAGTCACTGAAGTATCTCCATAGATACTAACACCCTCTGTACCTGTTAGAGGTCCCCTGAAACCCCCACACCTCCCCACAAACTAAAGCAGGGGCCTCCTGAGCCCTGCCCAGTGCTCAGTTTGATTGACGGGTTGTTAAACACTTTGAGGGTCACCCCTTGCTAGTACAGAAGAATGCCTGGAGAAGGCTTCACAACCACTTTTATAATTTTTAACTTGTGTTGCCCAAAGTTCCCTGAAAAAATACTGTTAATATTAAGGCAATAATTCTGACATAATGTCAGAAAAAGATGCTCACACTTTGCTGTTTGCTCCTGTACTATAACCTTAAAGCTTATTTGGCCTGAATTGAGATAGAGGCCTGAAAAGGTTAAAATGCTACTCCTCAAGTCGAAACGGAAAGTCTTACCCATAGTTAACAACACTATAATACGAAGGTGGATTTTCATTTGGCAGCAAACTGTTAGCCCCAGGACTTCGAGTGACTGCAGAAGTTGAAGACTCAGGAAAGTACGGTGGTGGAGGGGGTGGGAATATTATCACAGCATCACCTAAGGAAACACAATTATTTTTTTGAAGATAGATGAACAATACACGCAAACAAATTAGCAAGCACAAAATTAATTATGTATCTGGCCCATCCATAGACATGGTCAAAACACCTGTGCCAACCCCGGAATTACAAAGAGGGCTGATCAAATGTTCAGAGATCGAAGGCAGAGGTTTCCAGGGGCTTGGGGCAAGAGGAGCTGGCGCTAGTGTTTAACGGGGACCAGGTTTCTGTTTGGGATGATGAAAACCTTTTGGAAACTGATAGTGGTGACAGTTGCCCTGCATTGTGAATGTACTTAATGCTATGTACCCTTGAAACAAGCAAAATGGTAGACTTTTTTTGTTATATATTATATATTACCACAATTTAAAAAAAAAAAACAGTGGACCTATATTTTGTGGCAAGTCTGAGTTAGAGCTCTTCAGTGAAGCATTTCCTAACAATGTACCTCCCTTGGCATGTCTACAGCTTTCAAGTCTTTCTTGTTTCTAACTTATAATTTTAATGAATCAAAAGCTAGCTGTTGGATGAAGTGACTTGCTCCTCAAATGCAGCTTCACCTCTGAACAAATGACAGTAAGCTGCCTGGCAGCCGTGATGGTTATTGATGTATCTGTGGCTTAGAGAATTTTATCTACCAACATTTCACCCAAGCTTCACAGAACAAAGTCAAGCTCAAAGAAAAGCTGGTGTTTAGCATTTCTAGCACACACACCTATGTTTGGGAGAGGAGAGACCAGGGACCAGACACAAGCTTTAATTTGTATTCTGACTCCGGTACAAAATGCACCACATGAGTTGCCCAGAGCATTCTAGCCGTGAGGCAAGCTCCGCTACACAGAGGTCTGAGGGCGCCTTTGATAGCTGGCAGCACCAAATGCCAGCTCAGGAACGTCTCTGCAGGAAGGAGCCGGTTTGCACTGGCGGCAGATCTGAGGCTAGGGACAGGATTCTGTCAAGCTCCCAAGGTTCCATTTACCAGTTACCAACCCAGCATGACCCTGACTAAGTTACTTAACCCCTCTGGGCCTCAGCTGCTACATCTGCCAAATGCAGGCCATGTTCTCCCTGCCTCAGAGAACAGGTAGAAGGACTGGATTTGTGTGCCGCTATTAAAGCAGTGCTGGTCACAGAGTGAGCACCCTCAAAGCTGCTTTCTCCGCCAGCAAGTGACACTTATTTGCATGTCTGAAGAAACAGTACCAACTGGAAGTCTTGGCCAGCAGGTCCACTCTCCACCGTGCTGCCTCAAGCACTTCCGGAAAGGCAACCTAGCCTTTCAGAAAAGGCATCAACTCAATCCCTCCTAGTTGACAGAGCTTACCTTGCTAACCTAAACTTGTTAAAGCATAATGGCTGTTTTTTTATTTTTATTTAATTTATTTTAGAGAGAGAGAAAGGGAGAGGGACAGACAGGAAGGGACAGAGATGAAAAGCATCAACTCATAGTTGCAGCACCTTAGTTGTTCATTGATTGCTTTCTCATATGTGCCTTGACCAGGAGTGGAGGAGGGGGGTTCCAGACAAGCCAGTGAATCCCTGCTCAAGCCAGTGACCTTGGGGTCATGTCTATGATCCCATGCTCAAGCTGGCACCCTGTGCTCAAGCCCGCATTCAAGCCAGTGACCTTGGGTTTTCGAACCTGGGTCCTCTGCATCCCATATTGATGCTCTATCCACTGTACCACCACCTGGTCAGGCATAATGGCTGTCTTTTCATTTTGTTCAGGTCTTGGTAGGTCAGAGGAAGTAAGGTTAAGTGTTCATTTTAATTACACATTGTAGAACACAGGACCTGGGGATAAGACTCTAAAGCAGTCCAATCACCTATCAAATGCAAACAAAGAAATGTTCAAAGTCAATAGTTATCTCTGGGGCTTGTCCATCCTGCCCAATCAGCTCTCAGCACCCCCAGACACACACACACACATTTTGCAATATGCTTTCACTAGGAAAGAAGCCACATATCCCCTTGGGAGTTCCCTTTCACTATGTCCTACAGGACTTGATGTCCTCTGTAAGTTGACAGTGAATACCCCTCAAGGGAGGGCTGTCTCCTATACCTGCTTGTGTATCCAGGGTCCAAAACTGAGTGTGTCCATGGTGAGGATATCATTGGTTTATCTGTCGGGGGATGGCAGAGACTTCCACTCTGGGAACAGCTGAATTCTGGGACTTAGCCAAGAACAGACTCTTATCACCCCAATTTCCCTCATAGGGCAGAACTGACCATTGAAGGGCAATATCTAGAATCTTGTCAATTGTGCTCAAAGTCCTGATTTCTCAAAATGTTAAATCTATTCCATAATATCAAAGGAGAGGAAAACAAGGGAATAGTGCCAGATTTTCACAGGTTTGATGGGATCTAACAGGTTAAGTGGAAAAGATTTTAAACTATGCGGTGCCAAGAGCAGGACAGAACCGCCCAGGAGTCACCCCACCCAGCACCTGTAGCCCTGCTCCCTGCGAGGAGGGCGGCCAGAGGCCACCCTGAAGCTCTCCTGACAGCAAATCCTAAGGACACACCTCAAAACACTGTCAACTGAGTGGAAGACTCTGAGCATCCATAAGTGTGTGTTCACCTGGACCCCACTGTGCTCCCTCTAGGAATTAAACAGTCTGTACTGGGTGAGCCCTTCTGTCATGTGACAGCTACCCAGAACACTCACTGAAGATGAAACCAGCAGAAACAGAATTACAACCCAGTATCCTGGGAAGGTGCTATGTAAGGACCATAGTACATGTATGCCCACGCACCTGGGTTTGGATCCTGGCTCTGCCACTTGCTATTTTGTGACCTTGGGCAAGTTATTAGATACTCCTGGGCCTCTGCCTCTTCATCTCGAACATGGAGATTCTAAGAATATCTGCCTCTGGGAGTTGTTGCAGGTATGATGTAATTACACACAATAGGACCTCGAAGAGAGCATTCTAAAGCACTTAGATGAGTGTTTGGCACAAGAATAAACTGTATCTGTTAGCTGTTATTAATACCTAACTAATATTTGTGTTGTCACCATAAGTATATAAATGCCCAAAGAAGTAAGCAAGGAGCATCACCCTGGATCAACACAAGGACTATCTGCAAGTCCATCTGCCCTTCCCCACTCAGGCTGATACCCTGCAGGGCCGGCAGCCCCCCCTCCCGCCCCCATCAGTGCTCAGTGACCACTGCTGGCTCTGGTAGACAGCCCTGAACATGAAAAGCATCTCACTTGCTACTCTCCTTCTCTGGTCCCTCCACGGTTTCTGCTCCTACTCCTCTTTGCCTAGCCTTTTAGATGTCCAGGTTGTGGCTTCACAGCTTTACAAAAGTAGGAGACTGAAAAAATATAACAGCAATTTGAAAGAATGAATAGTGATGGGGTTCTTTCTTCGTTGTGTGAAGCTGAGGCCAAAGCTACTGCTGTTCTCTGTGGGGTTGACTCTGGGAAATAGTCATTCATCTATCTATTCAGCAGAATCCAAGGGACCCAAAAGGATATCTAGGCATCCCATGGGGGAAAGAACTGACAGGTGCTGTTACATTTCATCTTCATTTATGCCACTATTTCCAAGCTCTGCCCTAATCCTGAAGTTACAGAAAATATAGAACAATGCAGAGAATAGAAGGCCCCTCAAAACATAAAAGACTAGTAGACTTGGGGCATATTTAGAATCCTGGAATATTAGTGCTGGAAAGAATCTTAGAAATGCAATGTTCATTTTATAGATATACAAACCAACGTGATAAGAGGTTAAGGACTTACCAAGGACAGTCAACTAGTGACAGGAATGAGAACTCCCGTGTCCAGCAATGCAAAGTGCCATAGGTTTCAGTGTGAAAGTAACAGGAGAAAGAGGATCACTTGGCAGGTCCCTAAGGTGGAAGAGGACTCACAGACTGTCCTTGGGGTTCTTCTCACTTTCCTCTTAATTTTTTTTTTAATTCAGTGAGAGGAGGGGCGGCAGAGACAGACTTCCGCATGTGCCCAAATCAGGATCCACCCAGCAAGCCCACTAGGGGATGATGCTCTGCCCATCTGGGGCATTGCTCTCTTGCTCAGCAACCAAACTCTTCTTAGCACCTGAGGCGGAGGCCATGGAGCTATCCTCAGCTCCTGGGCCAACCTGCTCAAATCGAGCTATGGCTGCAGGAGGGGAAGAGAGAAAGAGAGAGAAGCGAGAGGAGGAGGGGTGAAGAGCAGATGGGTGCTTCACCTGTGTGCTCTGGCTGGGTATCAAACCCGGGATACCAACGCACCAGGCCAGTGTTCTACCACTGAGCAAACTGGCCAAGACCACTTTCCTCTTAATTTGCTCTGTGATCTCAATCAAGGTCACCACTTAATGTCCAAAGCTTTTGCTAAATAATAAGGAATTGCTGGGATAAAATGATGCATACAAGAACTCCTTCCTGTGGGGCTCACCTTAGGAGCAGGTGTGTGTGTGTGTGTGTGTGTGTGTGTGTGTGTGTGTGTGTGTGTGAGAGAGAGAGAGAGAGAGAGAGAGAGAGAGAGAGAGAGAGAATGCAAAAGAGAGGAAGTAATCTAGGCCAGACCCAAGGACAGCCCAGTGAAGCCTTGATACAACAGCTACTGTGACCTAAGCAAGCACAGGAGTGACAGCCACCCACCTACAGTGACCTGGACAGGCTCTGTGTTCTGGGTCTGTCTCTCTTCACTTTCGGAGGTGTTCTGGCCCTCATTCAAGTTGCTTCTCTTCTTCACGTGGGCAACCACGAAGAAACACAATCCCATGAGAACAATCAGGGGTCCCATGATCTGCAGGGATAGGAATCCACAAATCTGGGGCTCCTCGTTGGCAGTGTCTGTCTCATTCAGGGGTTCCTGCTCCCAGTCTGAGCTGCAGCCAGGGACCCAAATGCCCAATATGCTGATAAGCATGCCGCTGGTCAAGAACAGAAATCCAAAGATGAGGCACTGGGCAAACTGGCGACTCTCTCCGCAGATGAAGGCTCGGTCAGGGTCTGCCTGGTTGCCTCGAAGGCGCCCCTCCCGGAACTGAAGTAGTGCCCGGGAGCGGGCCAGGATCACAGCCCCCAGCCCAATGACAGCACACGCTGGCCCAGCGACCTTCAGCACCATGCTGCAGTCTGGGAAGGCTTTGTATTGGCATGCCTGGAACCCAAAGATGGAGAGCAGGACGCCCACAAACAATAGGATGGCACCAAATACAAAAAGGAAGAAAATGAGCAAGCTGACATGCCTGTCCCGCTGGATGCCATCTGGTTCAGCTGCTGCAGGAGACATGGCCAGAAGAGGCCCCTTCCCTGGGGAGGGGTGGAGTGTGTTTCCTTCCCTCCAATGGTTTCAACAGCTCTGCAAAATATAACCAAACACCAAATAAAGTGGGCCCAGGTGTTCCTGACCCACCCTGCTCTTTTGCTGGCCATTTCAGAAATCACACCAGGATGAAAGCACAGGGAATAGAACTTTATGCAGCTGATACACTGTAGAGCAATGAGTTGGATTATAAATCAAAAGACTGGCATTCAGAAAGCCCTGAATATTTAATTTTATGAAGATATTTAAGGAGAGGAAATGCAATTACCACGCACCTAACAGTATCTCTTAAAAAACAAAACTCCTCACAGGGACACAAAATACAGCATAGGGAATATAGTCGATAAGGTAATAATTCTGTGTGGCATCAGGGGGGTTCTAGACCTATGGGGGGGTCACTTCATAAGTTATGTACATGTCTAACCACTATGCTGTACACCTAAAACTAATATAATATTGAACGTCAACGGCAATTTAAAAACTTTATTTTAATTTTTTTAAAACCATATTTAAAAGTAACTGGGTGTGGCTTTTCCTGTTCTGAGTCTTACAAGCTCACTCCCTTAGGCAAAAACAAAACAAACAAAACAGAAAACAATAGGGAGTGAGGGAAGAACCACAGGGATTGTTTCTGATTTACAGGCATTCCACATTTCGACCCAGCTGCTCTGAGCATTTCATTTCCATGCTGGGAAGTTTTTGTTCAGCAACTAGCTTTGCATTTCCTGTGTCAGCCCCACAGCAACTTTCTCTCCTGTGCTTTATTCTAAGGCTGCATCCACCAGACAGCCAGGTTCAGCAGCTTGAACTGAATGGGAAGGCGGTTCAGGAACGCCCTGGCAGGAGGTTTGGTGGATATTAAATTAATTCTATCAAAATGTGATCCTTGAGTTCTCACTCAGGGGCTTCCCTGGTCTAAAATCTGGTGGCCTGGATGCTTCGGCCTGGGATGACCCAGGGGAGTGTGGCACGGCAGGTGAGGTGGAGCTTTGTCTCCCAGGTGGCCAGGCAGCCTCCTCCCTGGTGCTACCCACTTCCACAGAGAGGTTTAGGCTGTTAAAAATAAGCAGCTGATAAAAATCATCAGTTACAAAGCACTATAAACAGCAATAGAACTTGACTTTGAAAGAAGAGTGTAAGTGAAATCAACTGGGAAGGCGCCTTCCACAGGATCACCCAAGCCCTGTTCTTCAAGGGTATCACATATTAAACATACCCGCTGCCATGTACGTTTATGCAGACGGCCTTTATTATCCAATTATCTTGTTTACCTTAATGAATGGGATATTTTACCAAGACCCTTCAAGTTAGGGCCCTCGAAAACAGAACTGGAATGTGAAAACTGTCTCAAGGAAAAGAAAAACTTTAAAAATATCTTGTGCCACTTATGTCCATTGTCACCTGAAGGAGCTAAAGCCAAGGCCATCTTGATAAACCCAAATCATGACCAAGCAGGGTCAGTTTAGGTAAAGAAAGCAAACAGCCTGTCTTATAGGAGGAAGTACTTTTCCAGGAAAAAGTATGATGGAATCAAAAGGAAGTTGAAGAAAGAAGGAAATATAGGAGGGAAATAAGATTTCATTTTTAAACTTGGACCAACTGTGTTTATGACGATGCAGTCAAGCTGAAACAAAGACTTAGTGTATTGCACTAATATATTTTCTTAAATTTCTGAATCATGTATTCCTTTTTGCTGGTTCCAGAGATAAGGGTGATTCTCTGCTACAAAATCCTATCAAGAATTCATTGTATTCCTGGCACCTTCAACTCTGAAGTGAGTCACAAGGCTTCACCCATCTAAAGGCAAATTCCCAAATACCAGTGAAGAAAATAGAAGCCCCATACTGGATTTGTAACTTCTTTTCCATGGTCTAGATTACGCACCGGCCATATGTGTGAATCCCTGATGCAAAATATTGTGCGGTTAGTCAGTTTGTCTATTCTCTTTCTCATACATGAACCCACAATAGTGTAGACATCTACACTAATAGAAAAGTAAACCTTTTCCAAATATCAACCTACTCCTAACTTCCCCAAAGCCAAATTCACCTCCCTAACACTTTATCAAAGGACATTTCCAAATCAGCAGCACCCAACTACTTCCAAAGTTCCGAAACGTTCGGCGACCCAGGCAAAGAGAGGCAAATGTCTCTTATGGGAAATAGCTTCATGGGTTTTAGGGAGCCCGAGCACAGCAGTCCCCGAGCGGCCGGGAGCTCGGCTCCCATGGGCACAGGTTAGCGCGGGGTACTTGGCGCTGGCCCCGCTCCTCTCTCCAAGCCTGGGCGCTAACGCCGCTGCGCCGGTTGCGAGTGCCGACGCCCGGGACGCGGGGAGGCGGGGGCCGGAGCTACTTACCTGGGGCTTTGTCTGTCCTGCGTGCGCGCTGCCTGCGCCCGCCTCGGGACGGGCGCTCCGCGGTCCGCGCCGGCCGTGGGCAGAGAGCCGGCGGAGGAGCCACACCGCACACGCCCACCTGCGGGTCCAGGAGCGGAGGGCGTTCCGTCACTGTATTTAGAGGAGGCGGTGCTGGAAGGCGCGGAGGCCAGGGGGATGGCTAGCGGGGCAGGGCAGACTGGCAGTCGCTGGCAGTCGCAGGGTACTGTCCTTCTGGGCGGGAGCACTCCCAAGCCTGGGCGTGGAGAGCGAGGGCCGGCCTCGCGGCCCTGGGAGAGTCGGGGCGGCGAACTGAGCTTCTCCGCCTGGCTATCAGAATTGTACGCTGCGCCCGCCGAGGTCACGGCGGCGGGAAGGGAGCCGGTTTCCTTCGGGCTAGGTCCCAGGATTCGGGGATGCGGCGTGGGAAAAGAAAGCGTCTTGCCCCTACCCGCGTTCCCGCCGCGTGGCCTGGGAAGGGTCCACCCAGTAACCCTTCTGCCGTCCCGCAGATTTTGACTTTGACTTTAGGTTACTGGAGCAGGCCCTTCGCTGTGAGCTCCTAACTGACAGTTATGGAGACACCAGGTCACAGAAACGTGCGCGCCATTAGAATGTGAGACCAGGGACCTCCATACCCGAGTCGAGCGGGTCAGACAGCAAATCCCAGTTCTGAGATTGAAGCAGGCTCCTGGCTATCTCCGTGCTCGGCTCAGCTCGCCCTTCCGCACTCACGGGTGTGCTCACAGCCCTCCTGGGCCCTAGAACCCTCTTTCCAGTTCTCAGTCTTTACTGATCTGCTGGAATTAAACTGGTAACTTTCCCTGCCCTTGAACCAGAAGTTTCTGGATGGGTTTGCTAATCCCCGTGCTATTTGTAACCCGCTCCGTGACACGTGATACAGATTCAACTGTGCCAGTTTTCACACCAGAGGTCAGGGCGCCAAGGAAGGTGAGCAAAGGGCTCAGCCCGAGCTCCAGGAGCCCTGGGGACCTCTCTATCCGTGCCCGCTTCTCCCTCACTTCCTGTCCACTGTGCCTTAAACCCAGTCAAGAGTTAACACCAATTGCATTAACCTTTTAAAACTACACTTAGCATGCTTAGTATACAAATTGTTCCCGGTAGTGCTCACTGAAGGTAAAGAACGAGAGTTGGGTTTTAGCTAATTACCAGAGGTGAGAAGACTCTCAAAGGAGTCAGAGGCAGGCAAAGAGGGAGGATATTAACTGAGCTCTGAGGCCTGGACACCTGGTGATGAGATGGCTTCACCAGGGAGGCATACTGGTCAAGTTACAGCGTTGGAATTTGCTGGGGCACTTGCCCCAATGGCCAAATGTGGCATTTTTCAAAGTTTGTGTGCCCTGGCCTCTGCAAATCTCTGCTCTAAGCATTGGTTATGGCAACAATAATGAATCCTAACCTTGTGACCCATGGTCCTGCCAGGTTCTGGGTTATCTGCGGACTGTGGTTCTGTGCTATGTGTGTCCAGATCTCAGGAGATTGGAGACAGAGGCGATAGGGAAGCTAAAAACAGCCCTTTTTTTGGTGGAAGCTGAGGCCTAAAACGTCCATAGCTGGTTAATGTGAATCAGATGTACTGACCCTTCATTTTTCCTCCTGGGTATACCTGTCACCCAGAGGACACGCAATGCCACAAACCCAGAAAATGGCTTTTTATTACATGGGATCTAGATCAATATAACACCACAGATATTGTATTCCAAGGCTATTGGAGCAGTCTGTGTCCAGGGTGAAGATAATCCTGGTCAAAGTGCCGGATATATACCATCTTCTGGAAGGGCTTCAAAATACACCTAGCTAACAAGAGTGGTGATTACACAACAGCAGTGGGCACTGGCCTTTCTAAGACCGCAGGCCCAGGCTATAGAATCTGCTTTCTATATGGGCCTGCTTACAACACCTTGAACAAGAGGTGCTCTACCTCTTCCCTTCTCATTCTTTCCTTCTCCCTTATTTAAAACTCAATCTCTAGTCATGTTGTGTGCAGGCCTGTGAGGGGCCTGTTGATACAGCTGCCCCTCTGGTGCCACATGACTGCGGGCTGGCCACACATGACAGACTTGAATGTACTAGCACCAAGGACAATCAGATTAGTTTCCACTCGGAATATCTGCTGCTTGGATTGTTTGTGTCTTTTGGAACCCATTTGACTGACTTAAATTCCATGGAAACCAATGATGGGTCAAGTATAAAAGACATACCCACCAGCCTTCAAGGTGCTTGCCTTTGATAGCAGACCCCTATTCTTAGGAAAGAGACTGGGTGACCCCATTGCTATCTAAAGCCAAATGGCCTTTTCCAGCCTCTCTAGTAGTGAAAAAAGATAAGCTCAGACAAAATCCTTAGAAGAATATCATCACAACAAGCTTTAAAAATGGGTGAACCTTGAATTCAGGAAGTAAATACAGAGAGTGAAGCCAAGGCAAGCATTCATGTAGTCATTTGGCAAATATTTGAGTGCTGACCATGTGCCAATAAACAAAACAGAAAATCCTTCACCCACGTGGAACATACATTTTAATGAGGAGGAGAAAGACAATAAAAGAAACACAGAGTATTAGAAAGTGCTAAGTGCTACGGAGAATCAGAAACCAAGAAGGAAACGGGTGGGCTGGGCAGATTTCAATGTCAATAGCATAGTTAAGGAAGGCATGGCAAAGAAGGTGACATTGCAGCCAAACTTGAAGGGAATGAGGAAGCAAGCATATCAATAAACTATTATTACATAACAAATTACCTCTAAATTTAGAAGCTTAAAACAACTAAGATTTATTTTCTCTCTCTCAGTCTCTGAGAGTCGGAATCTGGGAGCAGCTTAGCTGGGTGGTTCAGGATTGGGGTCTCTCCGTCAAGCAGTTGGCTGGATTACCACATCTGCGGGCCTGACTGGGGTGGCTCCAAGGTGGCTCACTCCCATGGCTGTGGGCTGGAGTCCTCAGTTTCTCACGTGGACCTACCTACCCACAGAGCTGATGGGATTTGGGGGATTTCGGTGTCCTCAGGACATGGCAGCTGGCTCCCCCTAGAGTGAGTGATCCAAGAGATAGCAAATGAGAATGCGGCAGTGCCTTTTATGATGTAGCTTGGAAGCCCCACACTGTCTCTTCTGTACTCCTTCGATTTGAGTCACTAAGTGAAGAGGATTATGCTCCACCTCTTGATGGGGGAAATATCAAACAATTCGATATACTTAAAACTATGAATTTGAACATATTTTAAAACTATCACAGAGAAATACAATGATTTGGGGGGAAGAAAGGAAGAGCACTGGCAGAGGAAACAGAGTGCAAAGGCCCTGAGGCAGGAGCAGGTATATTCAAGGAAGAGCAAGAGACCGGGTACAAGGAGCAGATGAGAGAGAAGGAGAGGGGCGGGGGAGAGTAGGATAGGGAGTTAGGGAGAGAAAGTGTGTGTGTGGCCATGTGCACAGATTGTGTAGGGCTTCATCATGGGCTGTTACAAGTACAATACTTGGAGTGAGATGGGAAACTGTAGGGGACTGCAAGTGGCAAAAAGCCTTTGTAAGTTTGAGGCTTAGCAAAAGGCTAAATTCTCCCCCCTCACCACCTCCACATTGGCTATGAAGCTGAGTATTTGCACTCATCCCATAGCCCCACTTCACTTGCTTGCTTAAGTTGCTAAGAGGCAATTTACGTGCCCTTCCTCTTGCCCTGTTTGTTCAGATGTTGGTTGATTTCACTTATGCATGGTGGGGGGATTCCTGTTTACTCTTTAAAGGATTCCTGTTTATGCCTTAAGAGAATTTCTGTTTTTGCCTCAGATGTGTGACTTTGTATTGAAGACTTCCTTATTTGCATATGGCTGTATAATAAAGCAAACTGGGGGCTATTGCCCTCTGTCTTGCCATCAGCTTGCAGAGCCCTCCCGATCCAGTCCTATTTCTCTTTAAGCCTATTTTCTTCATTCTGCATCATTCTCCCTCAGGACCTGGAATTATTAGCTGTGCTGGTTCGCTGGTTCGTGGCAGAAAATCTTTGGAAGGTTTTTGTTTTTAGCAGAGTATGATATGCTCTCACTTATGTTTTAAACAGAAGACAGTGACTTCTGAATGAGAATAGCCTGAGGAGGAAGAAGGGTGGAAGGGAGGAGACCATTTAGTAAGCAATTACAGTTACCCAGGAGAGAGAAAACTGTGGCTTGTGACTGGATGTGATAAAAGTGATTGGGATCCTATATATCTTGAAGATAGAGTGGACAGGATTTTCTATGGACTCAGAGTAGGCTATGACTCCAAGGTTTTTGGCCTGAGGACCCAGAAGAATGAGGGCAGGTCAAGTTGGAAGGGGAAGTTTCAGAGTTCAGTTTGGAGCATGTTAACTCTACAATGTCCAGGAGACATCTGAGGGGAGGAACTAAATAGGCAATTGAATACACACACCCGGAGTTCAGGAATTCTGAAAGCAATACTTTCCTGTGTTCTGCCAGCAGTACTTATTACAACATCAGGAAGCTTGCCTGGCCCTCCTCTGGAAGAGTTGACACGTGCATATGTGACTGCACCTGCCTAGTAACAATTTGTAGCTGCAGCTTCCAAGAAGGCACAAGGCAAGGGGTAGACTAGTGCCAACTGATGGAGAGGTTTCAGATGTCCTCAGAGGGCAGAGGGGACAGCTAGCACAGCTGGGAGAAATGAGCTTCTACTGGGACAGGGGCTTCTGCGCTTTGTTCTCAGAGCGGTGCCCTAAGGAACATGTGTCCTTCACTTCCACATTGGTCATGTGACACTCCCCAGGGCACTGCCAACCCCGAAGAGAAGTTCTGGGCAAACGGTATGTTTGGGTTTGGAGAATTCACTGTTGTCATTTCTCAAACTTCATGAGATTACAGAAAGACAATCAGTTATTAACTCTGCCAGCTCCTCGCTTCTCTTTTCTCTTTGATCTTTATCTGGTTCTGCCCCTGTAAAGTCAGGAGCCAGGGTCACTGTCACAGCCGTCTGCCTCATGCAGGTTCACATTAGATTCGGACAGTTGGTAATGAAACAACCGAGCCAAGAACTGGTGATCCATCAGCTTTAATTCTAGCTTGCACCCGGCAGGCAAGTAAAAACACATACTGGGCTCCAAAACCCACTCATTTAGTGCTCACAAAGCTACTGACTTATCCGACTTTCCTACCATCAAAGCTTTCTAGCTCACCAGACTTATTCACCTCTGTTTCCCATCTCCTTCTCTCTGCACAAACTGCACAAACTGGCTTCTTCCTCAGCACTCTGCCATCTTGGCTGCTTCTCCTCTCCTCCACGTGGCCTTAATCTGCTCTCCTCTCTAATGCTAACCTCAGGAACCAAGAGAGAGCAAGCTCCTGGTCTGCCCCACTTTATAGTGTAGAATCCAAACCTTTAATCCAATCTACAAATAAGGAAGTCTCTGATACAAAGTCACTTATCTGAGGCATAATGGGAGGATTCCTCATGAGAGTGCACCACCCCACATCATCCAGTCAGTCAAGGTTGTGGGGAAAAGTTTACTCTTAAAACTAGCACGTGGGCAGCGCCATCTTTAACAAAGTGAACATAATATATTTTATCTGCCCAACAGCCCCCAAATCCCATCAGCACACAGAAGCATGCATTCCTGTCTTCGAGTTCCTGGCATTTCTTGAGACTTGGCCAGAGCTGGTGTATAACAGTTTGCTCTCAAGTGCTCCTTCTTGGTTTGATGTTTCAGTTAATATTACCAAGACTGCCAGCAATGTTTCTGAACCTAGCTGGTCCCCATCCAGCTGCCTACCCCTGCAACGGGTGCTGTGGTCAGGGGAGGCCAAGGTTCTTAGGATATTTTCCTCCTCTGCCACCACTGTGTTTGGACTTAGACCCAGGGGTCTGAGACACATGTCCTGAGTAAGACTGACAGATTTGACAAGCTTGAGTTGATGGTTTAGATTTGACCCCTTAGCTAATGCCTACTGCGAGCTAGCATGACTCGTAATTTTGTGGGTCTCGAGTAGGAACATTAGAGAATTAGTAAGAAACACAGAAAGATCAGGAGGTCTCTGCTAGCTGATGGCAAGCCAGAGCAAAAGCAAAGCCCCAGGCCTGCTTTATTATATAGTGCAGAGCCATGTACAAATAAGGACGTCTCCCATACAAAGTCCCACATCTGAGGCATAAACAGGAATCCTCTTAAGGCATAAACAGGAATTCCCCACCATGCATAAATGAAATCAATAGTTGAACAAACAAAGGGTGAGAAGAAGGGCATGTAAATAGCCTCTAGCAACTTAAGCAAGCAAGTGAGGTGGGGGATGGAACGAGTAGAAACACTTAGCTTCACAGCCAACATGGAGGTGTGGGGAAAAGCTTAGCCTTTAGCTTAAGCCTTAAACTGCGAGGACTTTCTCAGCTTGCTGTCACCCACAGGTGCCCAGTGCAAAGACTAATCCTTTCTAGTCATTTTATTGTCTGGGATGGTGCAGTTGTTTTTGCAAAGTTTATAACAGCTCAGCTTGGGTGCAGTTGACTAGAGCCAGGGGTAGAGGATGTAAGGGGTTGTTTCACAGAGAGTGTTTGCCTGGACCTCATGTGGTCTTTTTGGCCGAGGCCTCCACTTCACTGAGGGAGAGCTACCACTTCCACAGGGGCGACAGCATCTGGGCAGCAGGCTAGAGGAGACCAGCATGTTGATAAGTGTTTTACAGAAATGTAGTGACCTTCTGGCGTCTTGTATTGGTGTCATTAAACACCAACCACTACATGGACCCCAAAGAATGAATTACTTCTCTACAGCAGTGGTTCTTAACCTTTTTTGAGGTACCGAACCCACCAGTTTCATATGTGCATTCACCGAACCCTTCTTTAGTGATAAATAAAATATGATTTTTTTTTCCAAATTCAAGACATAGGTATATGTTATTTTACTGGTGCACAAAATGAGCCGTGCATGAACATCACCTTGCTCAAAGAACAAAACCAACAAAGTGCATGAACTCACAACAAATTACGGTATTACTTTATTCTGGCCTCCGTGGCAGAGGCTTCTCCAAACCCCTGAGACCGACTCATCGAACCCTTAGGGTTCGATAGAACCCAGGTTAAGAACCACTGCTCTACAGTATGTGAAACGAAGATAAGAGGACCTGAATTTAGATCCTGCCGTTGTCAGCAGCTGTGTGATCTTGGCCAAGCCAACAATGTTTCTGGGTCTCAGGGTCCTCACCTGGAATGTAGGACTACAGCAGACCTACCTCAAAGAATGCCTTGAAGAGTACCTTGATAACCGTCTGTCTCCTCAGCCTCTGGTTACTCACCTCATCTTCCCTCTGTGGCTCCTCTCCTTCAGGAAGGTTGGTCTGGCAAATCCATGGAGAAAGTAATGAGATACAAGAGGAGCGAACTCAGGATTTGTGGTGAGAACAAAATGAGAACATGGTAGCTTCCAGTGCTCAATTTGCCATGGTTTGAGCCGCTGCCAGCACACCTGGCTTCTTCCGGTAATGTATTTCCTAGGTATTTCTCAGCATCCTGATAGGTATGTATCCCATGATCTCAAGAACTTACCATCCCAGTGGTCAAAATGTTAACTCCTCTTTCATCCTACTTCCGCTCCACCCGCCTGCAGCCCCCAGAACTTCTGTGAGGCGCCTTGCTGTTGCTGCTGTCCCAGGAGGGCTATGTGGGGGTCCTGCCAAGGTGCACCCCTAGCCAGCCAGTGGCCAGGGTTCAGGGCCTGAGCTGCCTTACCTATTCTGGTTTCCCCTGCACATCTCAGCCCCATCATTTTGCCCTTGACTCTGGCCCTGCACTTCCTGGTTGACACGATTTCAAGAAGGATTCAAGTCAGCTTGCTGTTCTCCAGAAATACTGGGAGGTGAAATAAATATGAGAAGAAATGACGAAAAAGAAAGAAAAATTAAAACAGAAGATTGACAGCATTTCCTGCCTCATTCAAACAGCTTGCTAGTAATGTGCAGGGTGGGGTAAATCATTTTGACATTATCCATACAGGTAACTTACATGTTTTTAGATCAGATGTAGTAACCTGAGACACTTGGAGATGGCTCTCAAAATGGTCCTTCCCAGACACCTGGGTCTGCTGTGGTGCTATAGATGGGGACCTCAGCCTCCGGCTCAAGTGCTGGGCGGGGTGCAGCCTTACCAGGTGGCCTTGGCCATCTCCTCCCAGTCACACACTTGGCATCCCTCACAGCAGCTGCTGGCCTAGAAAGTGAAGCGGTAAGAACCCGAACACCTGAGAGCTGGGAGTCTGATAAATTAAAAGGTAGTTTGGCAGGTAGCCACCTCCTGGATGCCCCAGATTTTAACAGAAGGAGCCTTGTCACAGCCACAGAATGCAGGTAAAGCCAGGGCTTGGGTTAGTATTGATTTAGAAAGAAGAAAAAGAAAACTTCTTTCGGGCTTTTTCTTGTTAACCTACCTCACAGGTCATTGAGAGGATTAAATGAATACAGAGAGAAGGCCCTGCTGAGATTAGTGCCTGGGTGCAATTCCAAAAGAAATGTATTCTTCTCAGTAAGGGCAACAGGTAACCCTTCCACAAAACCTCCTGTGTGTTTTTGGTGATGTCCACATCTCATCCATTTGCATTTTATGACAAGCCCACAAACTAAGCAGCGCTGTGCCGTGTGTTACAGACACAGAGAGGGTGGGCAGCTGTTCCCTCTCCTGGCCAGGAAGGGGCAGCGCTGGACTGGAAGCCCACACTCTGCCCTCTCCAGGGAGAGTCCGCCACAGCACCCTTTCCCCATGCACAGAGGAGTGCGCCATGGCTGTTTTTCCAATGTCAGTTTAGAGTTATTCAAGGGCAAGCTAACAAACTCCCATTCACTCTTTAATTCTCCAATTAAATGTCATTTCCCCAGGGAGACCTCCTGGCTCCCTATAACCTTTCCCCCACACACCCGTTATATTCAGAGTCCCTGCTATTTTTCACTCAGGGCACTAATCACACATATAGTTGTTTATTATCATTTTAAGACACCACTTTTCCCCCACCCTCTACTGTCAGCCTCTGCCCTTCCTGTCACTGTCATCAGTGATCTCCCAAGTCTCCCATCTTCCAGCTCAGATTCTGGAACCTGGCACTCGAGTCTCTTCTATTTCAAATCCTGCTTGAACTGTGAATGCTTTTTTTTTTTTTTTTTTTTTAATTAAGTGAGAGGCAGGGAGGCAGGCAAACAGACTCCCACATGTGCCCTAACCAGGATCCACCCAGCAAGCCCTTGACAGGGTGATGCTCTGCCCATCTGAGGCCACTGCTCCGTTGCTCGGCAGCCGAGCTATTTTAGCTCCTGAGGCGAGGCCATGGAGCCTCCCTCAGCACCAGGGCCAATTTGCTCAAACCTTTTGAGCCTGGCTGCAGGAGAGAAAAAGAGAGAGAGAGAGAGAGAGAGAGAGAGAGAGAGAGAGAGAGAGAGAGAAGGAAGAAGGGTGGAGAAGCAGATGGGCGCTTCTCCTGTGTGTCCTGGCTGGAAATTGAACCCAGGACTTTCACACTCCAGGCCAACACTCTACTGCTAAGCCAACCGGCCAGGGCCTCATGGATATTTTTAACTTCACATGGATGACCCAACTGACATCCGACCTTGTCTTCTCCAAGTCCTCCCCCTTCCATCCACCTCAGCTGGTGCCTCATCCCCATCCCCAGCTCAGTCTGGACCAGCCATGGCGTGAAGCACCCCTCCCAAAAGAGCAGTAATTGGAGCATCTCTTCCCTTGCTTATCTACCCACCCCTGCTACAACCGTCTTTTACTCTCAGCTGGGCCCTCTGCTTGCACCAGTCAACTCTCATCTCCTTTCTTCACTTACTCCTAAGCCTGTCAATCCAGTGGCATTTTCTGGTACTCCAGATATCCAAGTCTGTGTCTTTTCATCACACCCATTTGGCAATACTGCCTTTGCAGAGCTAGTACCTGTGTAGCCAAGTGTGGCTGGTAAAAGACACAGCTCTAGAATCTACAGCTATCTGTGTATATCAGTGTTCCCCAGACTGCAGCGCCCTCAGCAGTGCCTGGCAACCCAACCCCACTTTGCTCCTAGACCACTTTCTACACAACTATTTCAGCAGGTGACCCAAAGCCCAGTGAGCCCTTTCCTTTTCTCTGGTGATATCCCATGTGCTCCAGACCCCTTACTAGACAGCATGGCTCCTCAAGAGCAGCACCCACAAGCACACCTGTGGCCAAGCATGCTCCACCAAGAACGCCCCTGACTTGGGGTCCCAGGAAAGAGCTCTTTAATTTGTTCCTAAGTGCTTGGTTCTTAAAGCAGAATGACTAGTCAAAGGGCTTCAAATCCTAGCCCCTGGCTATGCCAGTGCCAGTTCTCCCTTCATGGTGACTTTGCCCTAACATTGGACCTAAGTCACCATCCTAGGCTTTCCTCCCTGGTGATGAGTTTTTCCTTAAGGGCAGTAACTATTTCTTGCCGGAGGCCTAAGTCAGAACCACCTCCATTCATCGTCAGGGGGTAGGGGAGAAAAGATCTTCTTTCTACCCTTCTGAGTTGAAAGCCTGTAATACAAGATAGATTAACAAGAGAAGAGCAAACAGAATCTTACTAACATAGCTACGTCGTGAGTACATGGGAGAGACTCAGGGAGGAACTAGTAACTGACTGAAGTAGCTAAGCATTCAGGGCATAAGCACCATCTTAATAAGGAGAGGGTGAATGATGGCCTCTTAAGGGAGAGCAAACGCTTTCTAGAAGATACGAATGGGTCCTTAGAATAGATGAGCTGTATGATAGTCAAGTCTGTAGGGATGTGGTGTGGACTTTGAGTCTCTTCTCCTGTGACCACCGTCAACCCCACCCCACCCCCGCCCCTGCTGAGGAAACTCCTGGGGAGGGATTTATGACAGCTGAGTCTCTTTTGGAAGATCTGTCTTTAGGCAGATTCGGGGAGTTTGGAAAAAGTCTCTCTTTGCATTTGCTGTTTTTCAAATGCCCACAGCTGAAAATAATGAATATGCCAAAGCAGCACGTTTTGGGGTAGCATATTCTGCTACCCCTTGAAAGCTTAAAATACAGCCGCTAAACTGTTTTTCTATCGACAGAGAGAGCAGTGAGGTGTTGCTGACATTCCAGAGAGGTGCTGAGGATTCAAACTTAACCAACCCCCACACCATATGTACACATACATACTCTTATATTTCGATTTATCCATACACTGTATATGTAGTTCAGGAAAGACTGAGGCTGGTTTATGAAATACATACAATCCAACCATATAAAGTGAAACAACAAATACCGTGCTACAGTAAAGTCCTGCCTACCTCCCCTACCTGATTTGAGTTCTCTGAAGACCAGAACACTGTTTGTATTGCTCCTCCTTTACAGAAGTAGGAGGCATAAGGATGAACAGAGGAAACAGAGACCTGGTCTAATAGGAAGCCACATGCATCTCTTTTCTGCATGATCCTGGGATAGTAGGGTGCAAATTTTGCTACAAGCTGCTGAATAATTGGTCGCTATAGTAGTTAGTGCTTGGTGAAGCTGTGTGGGAGACTGTACATTTCTGCAGTCCAGGGGAACCGGCAAAAGTGTCAGCCGCAGTCTTCAGGCAGTCAGCGCCACCACCTGTCTGCAGAGTCTCTGGATGCTAGTGGACTGTGTCCACAAGCATCCCATGGCCTCTGGGGGACCTAGTGCCCCCGATCTACTTCTGCTAGCTCAGCTAGGAGACTTGACCAGGTAGAAAATATAATGACTTCAGCTGAGAACATTCTCTGCTGATAGACGGGGTATGTGTCTATCATATGCTGCTTTCTCACTAGTCAGGAGACAGGAAAATACAATAAGATCATATTTATGACATTCCTGGCTCCCTAACACTGCTGTTTATGATTCCAACCAGAAGGACTGAAAGATGGGACAAAGCATCTTGGAAATAACTGTACAACGTCACAGGTTATTAGCAAACTTGACTTCCCATTACCAGTGCTAGAGATGTAATGAGTTTTCATCCAATCTCGATTATTCCAAAGAAAAATCCATCTTCAAACCTCTATACTCTTTGTAATTAGACCCATTGCTCTCAACATCCAAGAACTGAAAGATACCAAAGAAAGGTACCTGTTTAAAACACAAATCATAAATGGATTAGAGATGCAGCCACAGTCAAAGAGAATATATGTGTATATGAGGTGGGTTTCTCATCAGGTAAATTCTCAGAGATACAGTAGCTGGCTGTTAGGTCATATGTTCAACTCTCAAATATCCCAAGGGATGCTGGTGAATATTAAATCAAAGTCCTCTGGCCTGGCCTGAGGTGGCACAGTGGCTAGAGTGTTGACCTGTAACACCGAGATCACCGGCTCAGAATGCTGGGCTTGCCCAGTCAAGGCACATACAACAAGCGAACAATGAACAACTAAAGTGAAGCAACTCTGAGTTGATACTTCTTGCTCTCCCCCATCTCCTCTGTCTATAAAATCAATAAATACAATATTAAAAAAAAAATCCTCTGAGTAGGCGTTGGCCAGTTGGCTCAGTGGTAGAACGTCGGCCCGATGTGTTGAAGTCTTGGGTTCAATTTCCAACCAGGGCACACAGGAGAAGCGCCCATCTATCTGCTTCTCACTCCTTTCCCCATCTCCTTTCTCTCTATCTCTCTCTTCCCCTCCTGAAGCCAAAGCTCATTTGACCCTGGGCACTGAGGATGGTTGTATGGTCTCCACCTCAGGCACTAGAATGGCTCCGGTTGCAATGGAGCAACATCCTAGAGGGGCAGAGTATCACCCCCTAGTGGGCATGCTGGGTGGATCCCAGTCGGGCACATGCAGGAGTCTGTCTCTCTGCCTCCCAGCTTCTCACTTCAGAAAAATACAAAAAATCCCACCTCTTCTGAGTAGAGCATGACTATAATCTCAGTGGAGAGAGCAATGCAGGGGCTGAAAAGCCCACTGAAGAATGAGCAGAGTGATCAGGAGGTTAGTGAACAGTGACAAGGAGAGAGAATGGGCGTATGTTTAAGGTGGTGGGGTTTGTGAGGGACGGTCTAAAATTCTTGGCCCTGAGGAGCATCGACATCATTCACCACGTTAGCCAGGTACGCCCGTTTCCCTTGATGACTCCCTACTGCAGTTGCTTCCTCTCTTCCCTCAGGCAGGGTGAGTGCACTCTTCCTTCCTATCCATCTTTCCTGTGATAGTCCCATGATAACCTGCAAGGATGTGTGGAGAAGCAGATCAGGGACCTGAGACCAGGTCTGCTGGATGGAAACAGATGTTAGCTTGACACTCTGGGCTGCTTCCAGAGGAGGGGGAGGTCTGGGCCTGGCTCCCCACACAGCTTGGTCACAATGCCAGGGGGGGGATGCCGGCTCTACCTACAGACCTTGAGGAAGAAGTAACTAAGGCCACATCCGAGAGATGTGGCTTGATTGCTGGGACCATTTCTACATTGGGCAGGCCAAACAGGGACCACAGAAGTCACTGAGGAAAGTAGCGGACTCCCCTTCCTGGGAGATACTTCATAATGAGGCAATGAAGTCCTCACAATATCTCCGGGTTTCAGAGAGGCTCTGAGGTGTTTTCAAGTTTAGGGGGAGGTGGAGCTTAGGAACACTGAAACTCAGGCTCAGCAAGGAGTAGCAGGTACTGAAGCGATGGGTCGACTGGTCGTCGGGTTGGGAAAATGCCTCACAGTGGTGGAAGAGCAATCTGGGAGAATCGCCGCCCAGGGGGAAGCACCCATAGCCTTACATAGGCTATGCACACATGACTCTGACATGTGCTCACGCACTGATCAAGCAAAGAGCTTGCATCGGGTAAACCCGCAACACAGTAGTGAGGAAACCTCCCCTGCACTCTACCCCCAGAGAGGAAAAACTCCTGAGAGAGAGAGATGAGTCTACCTGGGAAAAGAGGGGTGGAGAGTCTGGAAAGGGGTCAAGTCATTTGAAAGGGCATTGGTGGCAGAAAGCTCAACTTTCATCGGAGCAGAAACAGTGTCAGGACCCCATCAAAGTGAGGGTTCTTTTTTTTCCTATTTATTATTATTATTTATTATTATTATTATTATTAGAGACAGAGAGAGGGACAGAGAGAGATGAGAAGCATCAATTCTTTGTTGCAGCTCCTTAGTTGTTCATTGACTGCTTTCTCATATGTGCCTTGACTGGGGCTCCAGCAGAGCAAGCGACCCCTTGCTCAAGGCAGTGGCCGTGGGGTCATGTCTATGATCCCACGCTCAAGCCAGCCACCCTGCACTCAAGCTAGTGAGCCCATGCTCAAGCCTGCAGCCTCGGGGTTTCAAACCTGGGTCCTCTGCGTCCCAGTCTGACGGTCTATCCACTGTGCCACCCCCTGGTCAGGCTGAAGTGAGGGTTCTTGTAAGTGTAGGGCCCCTGTAAGTGGTCAGGGACTGGAATTTACTACTGGCAGACCTTGGAGATACTGCAGGTTCTATTCCAGAAGCCAGCAAGAAATCAAGGACTGCAATAAAGCAAGTAAGTCTTAATCCTTTTGCTGATGGAGGAGGGTCTGGCCTTCAATCTGTAAAACACTCAACACCTGTGAAGTTCAACAGAGTGAACTGCAATGAAAGGAGGTGCGGGAGTTTGATGGGTCGCTAAGCATTTTATATGAACAAAGACTAGTCATTTAAATATGTAAGCTTGAATTAAAGCTACTATGAATAGTAAGGTAAAAAATAAATAAATTAACAAGATAAAAGCCATAGCAAGGCTAATAATGCCCATTAAGGCTACGGTTGTGCCTCCAATTAAGTGAATTAATAGGTGGTCAGCTATAATGTTGGCAGTTAGTCATACAGCTGAGGCTATTGGATGCATAAAATAGGCTGATGGTTTGAATAATTACTAATATAGAATAAGTGTGGTATGTGTCTCTTGGGGTGGGGAATAAACTAAAGATGCCTTTGTTTTGTGGCAGAAACTAATTACTTCCTGTTCATAGGGGACTGTCAGTTTATTGAACTCTGTGTGATAGGAGTAAATGAATGTGATGGAGAGCCTAGTAGATTTTGTGAATCAATAAGTAAAATAAGGGATAAGTATTATAGATCAGCCTGTCCTTTAGAATTGTGAATGGCTACTGTTTGTTTTGATGTAAATTGAATTAGTAATTTTTGGATAAAAATTAAGCAGTTCTCAGGTATGGAAATAGAACAACAGGTAATCCTATTAGGTGTTAATAACCAAAAATTTTTAAAGAACTTCTAAAACTCAACACCAGGAAGGTAAACAACCCAATTAAAAAATGGGCAAAAGAACTGAATAGACACTTCTCCAAAGAAGACATACAGATGGCCAATAGGTATATAAAAAAATGTTCAATGCCATTAGTTATCAGAGAAATGCAAATTAAAACCACAATGAGATACCACCTCACACCTGTCAGAATGGCGCTCATTAACAAAACAAACACACAATAAGTGCTGGCGTGGGTGTGAAGAAAAGGGAACCCTCCTGCACTGCTGGTGGGAATGCAGACTGGTGCAGCCACTGTGGAGAACTGTATGGGGTTTCCTCAAAAAAATTAAAAATGAAACTGCCTTTTGAACCACCTATCCCACTTTTAGGAATATAGCCTAAGAATATCAAATCACTGATTCAAAAGAAGAAATGCACCCCCATGTTTATTGCAGCATTGTTTACAATAGCCAAGATCTGGAAACAGCTCAAGTGACTGTCAGTGGACAGTGAATTAAAAAGCGGTGTTACATATACACAATGGAATACTACACGGCCATGAAAAAGAAGGAAATCTTGCCTTTTGCAACAACATGGATGGACCTGGAAACTATTATGCTAAGTAAAATAAGCCAGGCAGAGAATGAAAAATATCATATGACCTCACTCATATGAGGAATTTAATGAACAATGTGAACTGAGGAACAGAAGAGAGGCAGGGGCGGGGTCACAGGGACCAGAGGGAAAGCGGTCAGAAGGAAAGGGGATGAGAGGATGGGATCAGAGAAGGGAAAGAGATTGGTGAAGTTATATATATATTACACAGCATTATAGAGAGCAGGACGCAAATCCTGGAGGGAAGGAAGGAGTGAAGGCGTTGGGGGAAGGCTTAAGGGGGGTGTCGAGGGGAACACAGTGGTGGGGGAGAGATATATTTGGTGGGGCACTTGAATCTATGTAAACACAATAAATTAAAATCAATAAAAATTAAAATATATATATAGTATTTGCCAGATCCCCGAAAGTATAAATTTAAGTTTTTCCACTTTTGTAATCAATAAATATTGATAATTTAACTTAAAAAAAGTTATATTAATATGCACAAATATAATAATAAAATTAATTTTTGCTCAGGTTGAGTTGAGGGTATAGCCAGAAAATAATGAAAAGCAGTAGACAAATCCTCCTATAATGGTAAATACTACTCCTATTGAAAAGACATAGTAAAAATGGGCTACTACATAATATGTATCATGAAGGACAATGTCTAAGGATGAATTAGCTACAATTCCTGTTAAACCTCCTACTGTAAATAAGAAAACCTAAAGCTTATACTATAGCTGGAGATCATTTAACCAACCTACCACAGTGGGTTGGTTGCTAGTAAACCAAATACTTTTACTCCTGTGGAGATAGCTGTAATTACAGTAGTTGATATAAAATATGTTGTGTGTGAACATCTATTCCTACTGTGAATATGTGGTGATGCATACAATTGAAACCAATAAATAGATTTGTGGCTCAGACTATTCCTAAGTACCTGAAAGGTGCTTTTTGTCCTGAATAGTATGTAATATTATGTAAAATTATTGAATACGAGTAAAATAAAACCATAAACTTCTGGGTGGCCAAAGAATCAGAATAAATCTTGCTAAAAAAAGTGGATCATCTCCTCTTGCAGGATCAAAGAAAGTGGTATTCACTTGTGGTCTGTTGTCACAGGGATGTAAAGTGTAGCATCAGGAGTATAGTCAATAATATTGTAATAACTGTGTCTGGTGTCAGATGGGTACTAGATTTATCAAGGTGATCACTTTATAAGTCATAAAAATGTCTAATCGTTGTGTTATACACCAGACACTAATATAATATTGTACGTCAACTGTAGTTGAATTTTTTTCTTTTTTACACAGGGACAGAGAGAGAGTCAGACAGAGGGATAGATAGGGATAGACAGACAGGAACAGAGAGAGATGAGAAGCATCAACCATTAGTTTTTCGTTGCCGTTGCAACACCTTAGTTGTTCATTCATTGATTTTTCATATGTGCCTTGACCATGTGCCTTCAGCAGACCAAGCAACCCCTTGCTGGAGCCAGTGACCTTGGGTTCAAGCTGGTGAGCTTTTGCTCAAGCCAGATGGACCCATGCTCAAGCTGGCGAGCTCAGGGTCTCGAACCTGGGTCCTCTGCGTCCCAGTCCAACGCTCTATCCACTGTGCCACCACCTGGTCAGGCGAAAGAATTTTTGATTAAAAGAAAATAAATAGGCAGGTACTACACAGCTCAGCCAACTGTTGCCAAGCCGGAGAGGAACATAGTGTTGCCACATTCTTTGATCCCCCTTCCCCCACACAGGGGAAACTAGAAATCTAGATTTTTCTGTGAAGGTCTTCCAATTTTCTAAGCGTTGCAAATATACTGGTCAAATAGATCATCTTTGTTTAAAAAGAGAGAGAGAGAGAGAGAGAGAGAGAGATTGTGGTCTATTAATAATAGAGTAATTCTGGCTGCTAAAACTGGGAGTGACATTAGTAATAGTGCAGCCAAAATTAGGACCAATTAAATAATGGTGTTTGGTTTTGAAATATAACTGAAGGTTTTATATTAATAATTTTAGTTGTGGGGTTAGCATGTTTGGTCTTTATTATGTTGAGGTAGCCAATTATTTTAATTTTTTTATTATGGATAAATGTTGAATTTTGTCAAATGTTTCCTGTGGCTATTGAGATTTTTTTTACAGTAAAAACTTTCATATTTAGAATTAGCTGGCTAGACTCAGTTTAAATGATCCCAATTTTGTTGGCAATATCTAAAACATCATAGTTGGGAGCCAGTTGAACATATGCCCTTTTCTCCCCATAGGGCCTTATTATGGTGTTGACCTCGGCCACATCAATGTCATAAAGCTTCTTCACTGCCTGTTTAATTTGGTGCTTGTTGACCTTGACATCCACAATGAACACACGTGTATTGTTATTTTCTGTCTTCTTTTTGATTGCCTGGTTGTCAAGGGGAACTTGATGATGGCATAGTCGTCAAGCTTGTTTCTCCTGGGGATGCTCTTCTGAGGATAATTGGGCTGCCTTCAGAGTCACAGTGTCTTGGGTTGTGGGAAGGTGGGTGGGGTGCAGGTCATTTCTTTGTGGCTGTGGATGTCTTTCAGCACTACTTTCTTTGCCTTCAGAGCCTTTGCTTTGGCTTGGGTTCTGGGAGGGGCAGAGGCTTCCTTCTTTGCTTTTGGCACCATCTTCGTGAAAAGCTAGATGATTATTTTCTTTCATTCTATTAATGTATTTTATATCACAATGATTTGCATGCATTGAACTGTCTTTGCATCCCAGATAGAAATCCCACTTGATAATTGTCAATGATCCTTTAAAATGCTGCTGAATTTGGTTTGTTAGTATCTTACTGAGAAGTTTTGCATCTATATTTATCAGGATTATTGTTCTATAGTTTTCTTTTCTGATTGTGTCCTATTCTGGTTTTGACATCTGGGTGATGCTGACCTCATAAAATGAGATTAGGGGTGATCCCTTCTCTTTAATTTTATTTATTTATTTATTTTTAAATTTCTTTTTATTTTTATTCATTTTAGAGAGGAGACACGTAGTGAGAGAGAGAGAGAGAGAGAAAGAGAGAAAGGGGGGAGGAGCTGGAAGCATCAACTCCCATATGTGCCTTGACCAGACCAGTGCAGGGTTTTGAACTGGCGACCTCAGTGTTCCCAGGTCAACGCTTTATCCACTGCGCCGCCACAGGTCAGGCTTTAATTTTATTTTTATAAGATTGAAAAGGATTGGCATTAATTCTTCAACTGTTTGGTAAAATTTACCTGCAAAGCCACCTGGTCCTGGATTTTTCTTCATTGGGAGATTTGGACTGAGTCAATCTCCTTACTAAGTAATTGGTAAATTTAGACTTTGTTTCTTCCTGATTCAGTCTTGGTAGTTTGTATGTTTCTAAGAATGTTTACATTTCTTCTAGGTTGTCCAACTTGTGGGCATATATTTGGTCAGAGTAACCTATGATTTGTTGTATTTCTTTGGTATTGATTGTAATGCCTCCTTTTTATTTATAATTTGTTGGTTTTACCTTTTTTTGTTTTTTGATGGTTACTTTAGCTAAAAGTTTGTCAAGTTGTTTATCTTTTCAAAGAATCCATTCTTAGTGTGGTTATTTTTTCCTTTTGTGTTCCTGTTATCTTATTCATTTATTTCTGCTCTAATCTTTACTATTTTCTTCTAAACTTGAGTTCAGTTTGTTTTTCTTTGTTTAGTAAATGTAGAGTTGTGTTGTTTACTTGAGATCTTTCTTGCTTCTTACTGTAGGCATTTATTGCAATAAGTTCTCCTCTTGGAACTACTTTTGCTACATTCATAAATTTTTGTGTGTTTCCATTTGCATTTGTCTTAAGATACTTTTTTAATTTCCCCTTTAATATTTTCTTTGATTCATTTGTTGTTTAGAAGAGCAATGTTTAATTTTCATGTATTCATGATGAAGTTTCTAGTTTTCCTTTTTTTTTTTTTTTGGTGACAGAAACAGAAAGAGAGACAAAGAGGAACAGACAGGGATAGATAGGAGGGAGAGAGATGAGAAGCATCAATTCTTCTTTGCAGCATCTTAGTTGTTTATTGAGTGCTTTCTCATATGTGCCTTGACCGGGGGGGGGGGGCTACAACAGAGCAAGTGACCTCTTACTCAAGCCAGCTACCTTGGGCTCAAGTCAGCAAACTTTGGGCTCAGGACCATGGGGTCATGTCTATGATCCCACGCTCAAGCTGTTGAGCCGTGCTCAAGCTGGCGACCTTGGAGTTTCAAACCTGGGTCCTCTGTGTCCCAGTCTGATGCTGTATTCACTATACCACCACCTGGTCAGGCAAGTTCTGTTAGTTTTTGCTTTATGTATTTAGATGCTCTGATGTTGGGACATAAATACCTATATTTACAATTGTTGTATTTTCTTGATGTACTGACCCCTTTATTATTATATAATAACCTTTATCACTTTTTATCATTTTAAAGTATATTTTGTCTAAGAATAGCTATCCTTGCCCCCCTTTTTATTACCATTTGCCTAAAATACCTTTTTCTATCTTTTCACTGTCAGTTTTATGGGAGTCTTCAAGGCTAAAGCGGGTCTCTAGTAGGCAGCATTTCATTGGATTTTTATAATACAGTGTGTCCGTAAAGTCATGGTGCACTTTTGACCGGTCACAGGTCAAAAGTGCACCATGACTTTACGGACACACTGTACATGGCCCTGGCTGGTTGGCTCAGGCATGTGGATGTCCGACGTTCGATTCCCAGTCAGGGTACACAGGAGAAATGCCCGTCTGCTTCTCCACCCCTCCCCTCCCCTTCTCACTTCTTTCTTTCTCTCTCTCCCTCCTGCAGTCATGGCTTGATCGGAGTGGGTTAGCCCCAGGCACTGAGGATGGCTCCATGCCTCATCCTCAGACCCTAAGAAGAGCACAGTTGCTGAGCAACAGAGCAACACCCCAGATGGGCAGAGCATTGCCCCCTAGTGGGCTTGCCAGGTGGATCCCAGTTGGGGCACATGTGGAAGTCTGTCTCTCTGCCTCCCCTCCTCTTTATGAATTTAAAAAATATATGCAGCTATTTTATGTGTTTTCATTGAGAACTTAATCTGTTAAAGTTTAAAGTAATTATTGAAAGTAAAAACTACTTATTGCCATTTTGTTTATTGCTTTGTTTTGTAAATCATTGTTCCTTGTTTCTTATCCTGCTGTGTGTGCGTGTGTGTGTGTGTGCGTGTGTGTGTGTGTGTGTGTGTGTGTGTGTTTTGATGACTTATATCAGTATGCTTTGACTTCTTAATCATGTTCTTTTGGGTAATTATTATAGGCTTTTCCCTTGTGGTTACCATGAGGCTTACATAAAATAAAATTATAAAATCCTATTTTAAATTAATAACTACAATTCATGAGCTTTACGTTTTACCTCTCCTCCCCTTACATTTTAGGTTATTAATATTACAATTTATAAATTTTTATATTGTATAACTAGTAACAGATGACTGCTGGTATGGTTATTTTTACTATGTTTTAAAATTTTTAAACTAGAGTTGTAAGTTAATTTTGCACCACTTTTATTGTATTACAGACTCCAACTCTGACGCGTTTCCAGTGAGTTTTATATTGCCACCTTATGTTTTTATGATGTTCATTAGCTTATTTTTATTTCCAGTCAAAGAATTCCCTTTAGCTTTTCTTGTGAGGCAGGTCTAGTGGTGATGGATTCCCTCAGGTTGTGTTTGCTCAGAAAAGTGTTCATGACTTCTTCATTTCTTCACTAAATATAGTCATCTTGGTTGACATTTTGTTTTCAATGTTTTATATATGTCACCACATTCTCTTCTGGATTAAAAAGTTTCTGTTGAGAAATCTGCCTATATTCTTAAGGGAATTCTCTTGTATATATCTTCTCTCTTTTATCATAGTGCTTTAACATTCCTTTTTGCCTTTGGCTTTTGACAATTTCATTATACTGTGTCCCAGTGTACAACCTATTTGGGATCCTTTGGGCCTCTTGGATCTGGATCTTTCTCTCCCCAGGACACTTTTCAGTTATTATTTCTTTAAGTGTACTTTCTGTCCCTTTCTCTTTCTCTTCTTCTGGAATTCCCATAATGCAAATACTGCTTATTTTCATTGTGTTCCATAAGTTCCATAGGTTTCTTTGCTCTTTTTCTTTTTGCTCCTCTGACTGGCTAATTTCAATTGTCCTACATTCCAGGCCACTGAGTTTTTCTTCTGTATGGTCAAGTCTGGTTTTGACATGTTCTATTGAATTCCTCAGTTCAGTTATTGTATTTTTCAGCTCTATAATTTCTGGGGTTTTTTTCCCCAATGGTTTCTATTTCTTTGCTGGACTTCTTGTTCATATGTTGTTTTCCTAATTAGTTTTCTGTGTGTTCTTTTAATTCACTAAACTTTAAGAGGATTATTATGAATCCTTTGACAGTTACTAGATCCCCATTTCTTTAAGATCAGTTATTAGAGCTTTATCAGTTTCCTTTGGTGGTGTCATATATACCTGATTTTTCACTATCTTTGATTCCTTATGTTGATATCTGTGAATTTGAATATGTGATCTCCTCTTCCAAACTTTGCAGGTTCTTTTTGGCAGAGGCAGTTTTTCATCAGTCAGCTCAGTCTGTTTCTGGATGTCTGCTTATAACATCCTTGGGCAGGTGGGGGCTGCTATTAGTCCATTTTGGGGTGAGGCAACTATTTGAGCTCTGAGGTTAGAGGTGGGTATGTGTGTGCCACTGGCTAAGAACTGGACAAAACTGCTGGCTTGATTTCCTGCCCAAGCGAGGCTATAGGATGGGCTTGACCCGTATTTTCTGATTAGGCTTACTAGATATTTGGGACTGGGTACTCCAGTAGGTGGAGCTGTGGATTAGCTTTCTTGCCTGACCTGGGCAGCAAGATAAGACCCAGATACTTCATGGCTTCAATTAAGTTGTGCTTGGGGGCCTGAATTAGACAAGAGTGTACATTGAATATCCTGGTCAGGTGGGGCCACCAGTTTTGCTCTGAAGACATGAAAAGCCATGGGCTGTGCTTTCTAAGTTCCACTGTAAGCAAGGCTATTAGATGGACTACACAGTTTCCCATGTGCTCTGGTTCCCTAGTCAGGCAGGCTGAAGGATGTATTCAGCAATAAAAGGACTATGAATTTGTTTCCCCACCACACACAGCAGCGAAAAGCAGCTCAAAGGCCATTAATGCTCTGTTTGTAGTTTTGACTCAAGCCAACCTGTGTCCCAAGTTGCCTGGCCAAATAGGGCCACTAGCTTTGCTCACAGAGGGGTAATCAGTTAGGTTTGTGTTACACAGCTTCCAGGTGTTCTCACCGGCCTAGCTGGGGACCATCTTCTGCAGTGGGTGAGGTTATATGTCTGGTTCCTGCCTGTGTAGGACAGTTTTAGGTATCTCCCACATTTTTCCCCAAACAGGCTTTCTAGTTGGGAGGGGCCAAGATCCACATCTTCAGTGGATGGCACTATGGCTCAGCTCTTCTTCCTTGGTGTAGATCTGGTAGAATTCCTTATTTGGGGGAGACAAGTTAGACCTACACCGTGTCAAATTCCCCAGTCAGGCTTTGCCACCAACCTGGCTCTGCAGATGAGCAAGCCATTGTTCAGGATTACTACTTGTTCTTCAGGTAGGAACTTGGTCTGGCAGGACCAAAGTACTGGTTCTTAGAAGCCTCTCCCCACTTCTCTGTCTCTATTGACTCCCAATGGTTGAGCCCCATATATTCCCCTGTGATCCCCATAGGGTAAAACCAGAGTAGGGGCTCCCATGAAGAAACCCACAGTGCTGGGTGAGGGCACTGTCACCCTGAGCTCTCTTCCCATTGATAAACCCAGGGGATACCATTCAGAGTGGTGCTGCACCAGCCAGAAGGGGCAATGCAAGCAGCACGTAGTTGCTCCTCTTATCCTTCTGATGCCATCTGTCTTGGTCTCTGTGGTGTAGGGGGAATGCCTCATCCTTTCTTCCTTGTTCTAGGATTCTCTTAGTGATACTTAGTCCATTAGTAGTTGTTAGTTGTTCTGGGGAGGAGAAGCAAAGTCAGGAATGACCTATGTTACCTTCTTGGTAATGTCACTTCCTTTTTGTTATTTCTTAAATAATCGTTCAAGTAAAACCTCTGAAAGTGGTGGGGGGCCTCCTAATAATGCAATAGTGAGAATAAATATACCAATTAAGATGTTTTACTTAATATATAGGAAAAGTATTGTGGTGTGTGGATTATATATAATTGTAGCAAGTGTTATGATATAAATTTATATATAAAGATTATAAATTATTATAGCTGTTATTCAACCTATGTGAGAATTGATAAATAAGCTATCCTTTTCTGTAGCTAAATTTGATTGAGCCCTCCCCATTCTCCTATTATAATAAAATAGCTGTTATCAGTAACCAATTTTGACTAAGAAATTTGATATAAAATAGATAGTGGTGTAAGTTTCTGTCATGTTGTTAAAATTAGGCTAGATGTTAGTAGAATACCTTGTGTAACTTTGGGTATTCAGAGGTAGAATGGGAAAAGTCCAAGTTTTATGATGAGGGCAATTGTCATAAAAATTTTTATAATTGTTCACTAGCCAGGACATACTAGATTAATAATAATAGCCATTATTAAAAGTATAGATCCGGTGGCTTGTATAAAATAATATACTGCTCAAAAAAATTAGAGGATATTTAAAAATAAATATGAAACTATAAAATATCCCCTAGTTTTTGTGAGCAGTATATTTAGTGAATGCTTCCATGCTTATAGGTTGAATTGTTTTTAATTAAGCATGGAATAATAACTAATATATTTATTTCAAAACTGCTTCAGATTAATCACTGTGAGTTTAATATAACAATCATTGTTCCTGAAATGATAGTAAAAGTAAGATTTGTACAGGAAGAATATAAACCAATAATTTTGGGGTATGGGCCTGACAGCTTATTTAATTGACCTTACTATAGAGTAAGGTATAACATGATACCACAGATTTAAAAAAAAAAATTTAGTAGTAGGTTCAATCCCTATAATTCTAGAAATAAGAGGAGGCCCTAGCTGGGTAACTGAGTTGGTTATATCATGGTCCCCATGCACCGAGGTTGTGGGTTCAATCCCGGGTCAGCACACATATAAGAACCAACCAATGAATGCATAAAAAAGTGGAAGTTGATCTCTTTCTCATACTCTCAGAAAAGTCAGTAAAAAAGTTAGAAGAGGATTTAAACATCTATAATTTCTCTATCAAAATAACTCTTTTTAGACATTTTTTATGTCAGTGGTGAGATAACTGGTATAATAAATGATACATGTCATATGCAAAGGGTGTTAATGGCAAGAATTTTTTTCATAGATTATGTGTAAATTGGTCATATTAGAATCATGGACAGGGGCCTGACTTACGGTGGCACAGTGAATAAAGTGTCAACCTGGAACATTGAGGTTGCCCGTTCATAACCCTGAGCTTGTCTGGTCAAGGCACATATGGTAGTTGATGCTTCCTGCTCCTCCCCACTCCTCTCTCTCCTCTCTATACCACCACGAATGAACAGCATATTCTGCTAGGGTTAATGGGCCTGCTGCATACACAATGTGGAAGGCACACATGGGTTCTTATTGGAGCTCAGTTGGTTTCTGCTAAGTTTGAAATAAGTCATATTATGGCTAGGGATCAAGATGAAAACATTAGTCACAAGTATTCTTGAATGGTGGTTAATGTAGAGTATAAATGATACTTACTAAGAGAATTGATAATAGAATGATTGCTATTATTCACATAAAATTGTGCTGTTTATAGAGCCCCAATTAATGCATATTTTGAAGACTCAATTTTATCATAACATAGTACACCTGGGTTTATGCTTGACTAACGAATATGGTATGAGTAATGGACTTCATAGTTAGGGCCAAAATGAGGGCTAGGATTGGTGCAATAATAGGTATATTTGCTGTTAATGGTTGCAATGGATTTTTAAATGGCATCAACAGTGGGTGGGAGCAGGCCATGAGGTCCAACAATGTTTGGTCCTTAATGAAGTTGAATATACCCTAGTACTTTTCATTCTATTAGTTGTAAGGAATGTTACAATGAGTAAAATGGGAGTAATTAATAAAAGGTTAATTATAAATATACTGTTGAGAAGGTGAACTTCCAATTATAAGGTTTAAAGTTTTATGCTATTACCAAGCTCTGATACCCTAACAAACCCTGTTCAGGATTGACATAGGTTAATTCCATTAAGATTGTATCATCTATTAATTTGAAGGTCGTTTTGTAAAGTACCCTATTTCTCTTGTTCTTTCATACTAGGAGAAATAGGAAATAGACAGAAACTGAACTGTATACTATAGTATCAATTCAGATCTTGTAGGACTTTAAACATTGAACAAACAAACTATTAATAAAGTTACACCACTTGGGGTGTCCTGATCCAACATCAAGGTCATAAACTCTGCTGTCGATATGAACTCTAGAATAGGATTGCTTTGTTATCCCTAGGGTAACTTGTTATTAGGTTTTGTTGAAGAGGATGGTAGAAAGGCTGTATTAACAAGGATTGGTGAGGTTTATTGGGGTTTATCCCTGATAGAAAAGGCTCCTCTAGGGGTATATAAAGCATCATCAAGCCCTCTGAGTTTCAGACATTTGCTAGTAGTACTCTGGTGAATAATTTTGTTATATTATTTGGGTTTAGGACTAAGCATTGTTGGGTATCTAACCCTAGTTTGAGTCTTAGCTATCAGGTAAGCAGGAATAAGAGTCACTTTCATAATTTATTATTTTTAGCTGTAGCTTTTTAAAGCTTAATTAAAACTTTGTTTTAAAAACATCTTTAACACACTATGCCAAAAGTCTTAATTGATTAAACGTATGCCTGTGATGCTGACACAAAATATTTCAACCCAATTAGTAGTTCATGGCTTAATTTTTATCACTGCTGTTCTGGTAGAAGTGTGGTTAAGCAAGGCATTATGAGCTACTTGTTAGCGTGCTTGATGCCTGCTCCTTTTAATCATTGATCTAGAGACCATTCCCATTGGGATACAGATACTTGCATGTGTAATTTTATTTAGAAGGGTTAGACCAAACCTGTGTTTATGGAATTAGTAAACTCATTTAGGCATTTCAGTGTCTTCCTTTATTTATGAAGCTACATTAACAAATAGATCAACAGACACCCTGTCCACTGAAATACTGTGAATTTAACTAGCATGCTAGTATTAGTGGAAGTATTTTCAACTACTGGGGATTAAGTTTTCCTAGTCCACAGATTAGAAAATTAAGAGTTTTGGTGTTTGAAAATTTTATTTAGTTAAGGATATTTGTTGAAATATGCCTTAGTTTAATTCGTGATTTAGATATTATAGAATGCAGTTAAATAGGCTTTTATGTACTGTTATATTTTAATGGTGTTTTGGAGATGTGCCAAGATTGCTAATGAATACATACAGTTTTAAGGTCCACAGGAATTTTGCTGTTAATTTTTATTTGATAAACACATGTGTAGGTGTACAGTAGTCCCCCTTATCTGTGACTTTGCTTTCCATGGTTTATTACCTGTGGTCAACTGCAGTCTGAAAATATTAAATGGAAAATTACAGAAATAAACAATTTTTTAATTTTACACTGTGCCTCATACTGAGTAGCATGAAGAAATCTTGCACGATCCCACTCCATCCCATCCAGGACATGAATCATCTCTTTGTTCAGCATAGCCAGCCACACTATATAAACTACTCACCTTTAATCACAGTAGCCGTCTCAATGATCAGATCAACTGTAATAGTATCATAGTGCTTTGTTCGATATTTTAATAAGGGCTTCAAAGCCATTCATATAACTCTTTTTACAGTATAGTTATAATTGTTGTTAATCTCTTGCAGTGCCTAATTTATAAACTTTATCATAGGTATAAATGTACAGGGAAAAACATGGTTTATAGAGACTTCAGTACTATCTGATTTTAGGTGTCCACTGGGGCTCTTGGGCCATATCTCCCACAGAGAAGGGGGGGACTACTATACATATAAAATTCTCTTATATCCTATAAGCATTGACTAAATAACACCTTTTGGATAATGTTGGTAAATTGTGTTCAATAGAAGCTCAACTACAAGTTGCCTATCTGTGTTAAGGTCTCAGATGGCTATAGCTGAGTCATAGCTTCTCCCTCAAATTTAAAAATAACAAATGTATGACAGTTCAGTTGTATGTGAGCATGGGCTGATTTGTCCATCAAGATGTCTTATCTACAAGAAAAGCATGGGTGATTTTAGGTGAGATGGTCCTGAAGTAAGAACCAGATGACTGATATAGTTCAGTTCTGAAAAATCCTGTATTATGGGCCTGGAGTGAGAATAGGGGCAGATTTGTAGATGTGTTGCTGGTTTTCCATAACTTGCAGATTAAGGAAAGTTGTCAGTTGTGATAAGCATGGTGACTAGAGCTGATATGACTTAATAGAATATAATAATATTACAATCAGTAATACTATGTCCTCTGTAAGGAAATCAAATATATATATGATGAAAGGAGACTAAACTTAGGGTGATGAGTACATAATGCAATATACAGATATATTGTACATTTGAAACTTATATAATCTTATTAACCAATGTCACTCCAAATAAATTTATTTACTTATTTATTTTAAGAGAGGTAGGGGAGAAAGAGAAGGGCAGGGGGGAGGAGCAGGAAGCATCAATGTGCTTCCCATATGTGCCTTGACCAGGCAAGCCCAGGGTTTCGAACCAGTGACTTCAGTGTTCCAGGTCAACGCTTTATCCACTGCATTACCACAGATCAGGCTATCACCTCAATAAATTTTTAAAAATACTAACCTATAGAATTGAGAGCAAATAAGTAGTTGTTTAAGCCACACAAAAACAATGTCTTAAGTAAAATCAATTATATCTATTAGTTTGTGAATGTGTAAGAGAATTCTATGTACAATAAAACATTATCTATAATGTACTATTCAGTTTGATGTGCTTGCTTAAATGCATGAGGTAGTTAATATATGGTTATACATGTGTCTTGTACAATCAAACATGTAGGTAGCAAAATTGTAATGGGATAAGGTAATTTAATACATGAAGTGCATAGCTATAGAATAGTCTAGAATTTGTTTTTAATACTGAAATAGCATGTGATAAAGTTTCACTGTTCATGTATAACTTTCAGGGAAGAGCTGAAGTAGAATTGCAGCTTTGATTGCTGATGGTGGTTAGAGCGTCTTCCTTGATGACCTAGGGAGGTTTTATACCTTTTAGGATTTATAAGACCAGAGTAATAAATATACTGTTAAGATTCTTCACTTTAGAAGATTGTTTTCAATTACACTTGTAAGTGTCATTAGTACAAAAAGAAAAATATAAGATGCTAGTTGGCCAACGATGATAAAAGGGTGTTCAACTGGTCATCCTCCAACTCACGTTAATGTCAGTAGGTCTGCTACTAGTAGGCAGAATAAGCACTGGATGAGGATAAAAATATTATACTTTGTGGTTTTGATGTAAAAGATATTGCAATAATTACTAGCATTAAAATAGAGCTAATATACCACCTAATTTTGGGGGATGGATATGATTGCATATGCAAATAGGAAGTAACATTCTGGCTTAATGGGTGGTAGAGTATTAAGAGGTTTGCTGTGTGCAACTGTCTGGATCTCCTTGAGAACAGGACTAGTCTAGCTAGGACTAGAATTAAAAATAAGTCGTAGGATATTCTTGATTGTATAGAAGGGGTGAAATGGAATTTTGTCTGTTAGATGAAATTCCTGATGGATGGATTGATTGTATTTTATAAATAAATAGGTGAATAATAACTAGGGCTGAAATAAATGGGAGGATGAAATGAAGAATCAGGTGAGTATAGCTTTGTCAAGTGAGAATCTTCAGATCCATTTGACTAGACAAGTGTCAATGTAGAGAGTGGCTGAGAGATTTGTGATAACTATTGCTCCTCAGAAAGCCTATAAATGCTATAGCTATTACTGTAAGATGATTCCAAGGCTTCATGTTTCTAGGAAGGTATAAGATCCATAATATAGGCATGGTCCTAAGTGAATGAGTAAGAAGTAAGGACTACAAATGCTCCATTGATGTGTAGATATCAAATAATTCATTTGTATTGTAGTTCATGTCTCAGCAGTTGTGGGTTATGAAGGAGGTATTTATTGCATCTGATATTTAAATGTATTTGTACAATCAAGAAGATTCCTAAAAGGGAACCAAAATATCATCACAATGAAATATTTAATGGGGCTGGTAATCAATGAATAAGTTATTAACAATGCTAATTAGTGGGTGGAATTTACAGATGTCAGTCAATATTCTTATAGTTGAAATACAATTATTTTTTATGTCATAATTAGTTATGTTAAATTCTATGTGAGAATGATGGCATATATTGTATTTATTTTAACTATGTAGTTAAGTTTTGTAGGTTTTCTTCATGACCTTCACTTATGTATTTTTGGTGTTTTATGGTTGGCTATAAGTAGAATTGGTTGAGGTAGTACAGTCAATTTTGGTAGATCTTTTTTTAGGTTTAACAGGTTTTAAATTTATGTGGGGGGAATGTTGGTAGTTTTTGGTTATGCAACAACTGTGACTACTGAGGATTATCCTAAATTTTGAGTTTCTAATATAACTGTCTTTGGATTATTTTGTTCAGGGTTGTTGGTGAAGGCTATGGCAATTTTATACATTTTGAAGCATGATGAGGTGAAGACTTTGTTTAAATGTAATGGATTACGCTGAGTGACTTATGACACTGGAGATTCTGGCACTGTTAGGAGGCTACAGGGGGAGCTGCGTTATATTACTACAGAATGCGAGTGATGGCAGTCACCAGGTGACCATTGCTTATTGGTATCCTGGTTGTATGAGTAGTTATTTGTGGAAATTAAGTAAGAATAGGCTTATGGCTAATGAAATGAAGAAAGAAAAAATACAGTTAGGCCTTGGGGTCAGGTTAGTATTGAGATTTTTTGTTTGAAAATGGGAAATGGATTTTGATAATACATTTCCTACTCAAATTAAGTCTAATGATAATGATGCTGATTTTTGGCTTGCTAAAAGGTTAACAAATGGTGCAGGATAGTGTATAATATTTTGTGTAATACGGTTAAGTGCAAGGGCCAGAATAAAACCTAAAATAGTCATAGCAAGGGCTGCTAATTTTAGATAGTAAGGCATAGATCTGCATGGCCATCCACATGGTGATCTAAAGTTCAAAACCACTACTCCTTCCTTACCTAGCTTGCACTGTCCTAACATCTATGACATAACTATTACTATCAATAGGAATACAAAATCAAAGGTAAATTATATATTACATGTTTATTAATGGGACAATTTTTATGTAAAATTTACACTTTATGAAAAAATTAAAAATATTTACAAAATTTTGTAAGATAGATTTGTATTGTTCTAATTACAACTCAAAGTAGTAAATAACAATTCTTAAAAACTCACATTTGTTAGAGTTCTGAGTTTACAAATTCTTGGTTAAAGAGATAGCTACCAAGTTTATCACTATACATAAGCAAGAACCAGCTTGCTAAACATTTCCTGTTGAAAATCTACTGTTTTTTTTTCACACCATTAGTGGGGTTTTAAAAGAAAAACAAAACAAAAAATCAACATAAACTCATATGGCTTCAAAATTGTAACCTGCACCCAATACAAATTTATGTAGTCTTCATACTTAAGTATGAATACTGTGGCAATTAAGAGCAGAAGTTTAACCATTTCACTAATTTGCACATTTTTAGGTAATACTTGATTTAAAACAAACATTGTTAAGTATAATGGTATCTGAATTCCAATAATAAAATATTTACTGCTTAATTAAAAAAGCAGTTTGACTGCAAAGCAGTTACAGTTAAGATTCCACTAAGTGACTGCAAAACTGGTATTTAAAAGAGCACAATACCAGAGTTAGACTTTCTAATTTTGCTCACTGGTAAGATGAACAATTTAGCAAACTGTCTTTTAGCACTGTCTTATGTATTACTTTAGTAAAATCTAAATTTAGAAATGGGCTAACAATGAATATATTAAAAAGCACATACTGTGTTATATATACTGCTCACCAAAATTAGGGGATATTTCAAAAGGAATATGATGAACATCAGAAAAGCAAATGACAAGTCAAAGAGAGTTGTTTGGTTATGCAAATGGGATGCAACTTTTATTTCATTGGTAAAAATGCACCATACAAAAGGCTGAAAGTACTGGAGTATCTGCATGTTCCCTGATCCTCTAATTTTTGTGAGCAGTGTATATTGCTACTGAGTAGATTGTCTGCTGTATTTAGTATAGCAAGACGTTACATAAATGTCTAGTAGTAGGAGTTTTATTTTCTGTAAAGCTTAACAGAACAATTAGTGGTTTTATATAAATTATATATAACACAATTTATTTCTATGCAAAATGCAAGACACTGGTATTTATCTTTATAAATAAAATTTCCATTTGTAAATTATGAAACTTTGTCCAAAATATTTAATTCCTTCAATTAATTAGGATTTGCTATAAAGTTAGGTTATTAGTAGTTTATTTAAGAAATGCTTAACCCAATCCATCACCATAAATTGGTAATTTTTCCAATCGTTGAAATGAAAACAAATGTCAGACTTCTCTAAAGCCAAAACTAATCTTTTCTAAAATGTCCTAAAAAATACTACAAAATTCATGCTCACAACTCATTCAGTAAATAAATGTATAAATTTCCAAAGACAAATAGTGGAAGGAAATGTTAAATTTGAGTTAAAATACCAGTTACCAATTTACCATTACAGTTTTTCAGAATTTGTTTTAAGATTTACGGACTTTTGAGGTGCCTAAGGTGGAATATCTGAAGGTATTTTCCCCCTGTAAACATAAGCCATAGGTAGCTCTTTCTCCTGCTAGTGGCTACAGTGTATCAGTAAAGAAGGGAGCCAGGGTTCTTAAGTATAAATTATCCTTTAGTTATTCTAAACTCCCTTCCCAATCCCAGCCAAATTTATCTACAAGAATTGCAATTAACTTGTAAAAATGCTTGACCACTGTAAGATTCTGAACAGAAGATCTAGACTGTGAAAAAAAAAAAGTGAGGCACGTTTATGAACACAAACTGGATAGGCACATTTCTGGTTTTTGTTATTGTTTTAAAAGGCACACATTACGCAATCCATATAAAAATAAATTAAATCTACAGCATTAATTCATCAAAACAATCACAACTTCTATAAAGTTAACTAACTGCAGAAGTAAATTTCTCTGCTGTCTTTTGCAAGCTTATTTAAAACACATTGCACTTGAGGATTAAAAAATCATATAAAACACCATTTACAGTTACATGTTTATAAAAAATCAAATGATAAATTTTTTGCATACAACTCGGACTCTGGTCTGATTATTTTATGGCACAAAACTCAATCTGATTGAGTGTTCTAAATTAACATCCAAAACGTAGAATTCACCTTATGTTTATAACCTTTTGATATCAAACTTAAAATATTTCAAAACTATCTGAGACTCTAAAAATTTATGGAAAGCTAAATTACTTTGTGCTTGCTCTCCTGAAATTTTAGGCCTGATATTACACTATACCCCTCCCCTTTATTTTCAATATAGACACTGAATCAATGTGCTTGCTTGTGCTTCCTGAATATTGCAGTTGATTATTTACAGCATTGAAAATCATTTCGGCGCTATTTCTTTTGATGACTCACTTCAAAGGTGCAATTTAATATTTACAGTCAGCTCTCACATGTCTAAGTTTTAAAAACATAATACAAGTTAGAATAGTGTTTGGAAAGAACAGATAATGCAGAATGGCAGGTATGTATTACTCCCTTGAGCCAACCACTTTGTTAGGTCCATCAACAATCTGCCAGGTATCGTCCTGAAAAACAGCAAGTAGAACTTTGCAATTATAATTTCCAATGAACTTAAACAACATTTTCACTGTGGTAACAGATACAGAACCCCAGTTCCCATTTGCCATTTACATACAATACATTAGAATCAGACCACAGCTGTTGAGCTATACTGACCATGGCTATTCTTTCCCAGGTATATCTCTACCTGGCACCTTATACCAAATGTCAAAGAAAAAACTTCCATGCCTTTAGATTAGAATACAAATGTTTCCCATGTGCATGAAAAAGCTTGACATCTCCCAACTTACCAGTGGCAAACCGCTTCTTTACTAAGGAAAGCCTATAGCCAGTGCCTACAAGTTCAATATCCATTCCTGAGAGGGTACTTCCCTCGCTGAGGAATTGCACTGCAAGTGTTGTGGGTTTACTGGGTCCTTCTGAAAGATCAAATTTTGCTCTGAGGGACCCAGAACCTACAAAGAAAAGAATAAAGAATTTATTATACACAGGGTAACATACATTTCATACCAAAAACATCAAATGAGCACCAGAGCTAATAAACTATGATCAATCCTGTCAAATTCATGACATGTACAAAAAACGAATCATAGTCCTGTCTCCAAATCAGACTTTATTCAGTAAATAATCTTAATTCATGCTTCTCTTTCACTTAATACAAATATCAGAGATGTTTACTGCTGAGATATGCTATATGCATGCTGAAGTGAGTCAGAAGAGAAGGAAGTCAGTGAAGGCAGTTGAGAGGGAAGCCCTAGGCCCTGGCCAGTTGGCTCAGCGGTAGAGCATTGGCCCAGCGTGTAGAAGTCTCGGGTTCGATTCCTGGTCAGGGTACACAGGAGAAGCAACCACCTGCTTCTCCACCACTCCCTTTCCCCTTTCTCTTTCGTCCCTCCTCCCACAGCCATGGCTCATTCGAATAAGTTGGCCCCAGGTGCTGAGCATGGCACCATAGCATTGCCTCAGGTGCTAAAATAGCTCAGTTGCCAAGCAACTGAGCAAAGGCCACATATGGGCAGAGCATTGCCCCATAGGGGGCTTGCTGGGTGGATCCTGGTCGAGGTGCATGTGGGGTCTTTCTCTCTGTCTCCCTACCTCTCAATAAAAAAATAAAAAAAATTAGAGAGGGGGGTGAGCGAGAGAGGGAAGAGGAATGAGTAGACATGAAATCAAAAGAAAATGACTGCTGTGTATCATATCATGGGGGTGGGAGTGGGAACAAAGTAAAAACAGCAGGAGAGCTCTAGCAACACTATTATTTTCTATTCACCTCTCTTCTTAAAATTTAACTGGTCTAAGATCATGCAAATTAGATATTTTAAGGTGTTTTAATCTAGATATAACCATTTATTCAACATACTTCATGCCTAACAACATGGCAGAAACAGTATACCAAATAATTATGTTGAATATGATAAATGCTGTAGAAGAGCTCTCAGGAGCCATGGGACACAAAAGCACCTAAAATGGTGGTGGGAAGACCATGTGTATCTCAGGCAGAGGGAACTACAGTTAGATGGGAGAGCAGAAAGAGCATGATGTATTAAGAAAACTACTTTTATACTAGAAGAGCGGGAGAACAGGAGGGGAATGAAAGAAGATGAGACTAAAACGGTAACAAGGAACAAGCTCTAAATATCTTTACATAAGAAATAACCATGAGGAGTCACCAAGGTAAGAAAGACAAAAACATTTCAGATTAATGTTTTAGAAGGGGAGAGAGGCACAAGATGCAAGGTAAGGAAGCAACTGAAAGTCAATAAAGTAGTCTAGGACTCCAGGTGAAAGAAAAAGGGGATCTGAACTCGACTAAGGGAAAGGAAAGAAAGGAATGCATTTGAAAGATATTTAGGAGCTGGAAACAAAAGATAACAAAGGAGTTTACTGGGAGGTTTACCAGGTTTCTGGTTGAGGAAAGTGAGCAGAATTAATAGGTAACACGAGTGATAGTCTCTGATTCCTTGCACAGAAACTGAACATTACAGAGAAAAATCTGGAAGAAGATATCGTAATACTGACCTACCCTATACTATTTTGTCAATAGGGGAGATGACTGCAGCCTCATTAAAATGTCTTTTTCCCATGGATTGGGGCGGGGGAATGAGCATCAGCTCATTGTTCCACTTAGTTGTTCCATCTGGTGCACTCACTGATTGCTTTTCCTAGTACGCTGATTGGGGATCAAACCCACGACTCCAGTGCGCATGAATGACAGGTTTTCCCTGCACCACCCAGCCAGGGCCTACTGCCTAAATCTTAACCACTGTCCAAGCCCTCCTTAAACTTTTATAATTCTTGATTTGTAATTCAATTCTGTGAAAGTTCCACCACAGGCCAAGAGCAGCTACCTTGGCAATACTTAAACTTTAGAATTATTTCCTGTCCCTCTTCTGAGCATAAAGCCAGAATAGACACAGATTTCTATTTTACAATATTCTAATTTGGATATTTCTTTTTAAAGGCCAAATAACCAAATCATAACCACATTTATAATATTTTTCTATTTCTTCACATAGACACCCTGATACCTGAATAATAGCGGGAAACTGTATGGCCAGTAGCCATGGCTGACATGGCCATTCACGTGCAGGTTCTCCTTGAATTCAGGCAGACAGTAAAGCAGTGGTTCTTAACCTGGGTTATATCGAACCCTAGGGGTTCGATGAGTGGGTCTCAGGGGTTCGGAGAAGCCTCTGCCAAGGAGGCCAGAATAAAGTAATACTGTAATTTGTTGTGAGTTCATGCACTTTGTTGGTTTTGTTCTTTGAGCAAGGTGATGTTCATGCACGGCTCATTTTGTGCACCAGTAAAAAAACATATACCTATGTCTTGAATTTGGAAAAGGAATCATATTTTATTTAATCATTAAAGAAGGGTTCGGTGAATGCGCATATGAAACTGGTGGGTTCGGTACCTTAAAAAAAGTTAAGAACCACTGCAGTAAAGAAACAGTGGAGACAAAAACTGGTGGGCTATTCCTTTATTAAAGTATCGCACCGGCTAACGAGCAAACACACAGAGAAAACACTTCCCCTTCACTCACTCAGAGCTCCCAAAGCCCTGACATATTTATTCTCTGGTTTCACAACCAGGAGAATCTTCTCTGGTTTCTCTTAGACTCAAAGGTCCCACCAGTCCCAGTGGAGCTCGCAGAGTCCTTCGCCTCTGGTTCCTCATCTGCACACCTTCTCTTTCCCTGTGCAAACTGGCTTCTTCTCTAGCACTCTGCATTCTCTGCTCTCACTCTGCAAACATGGTTTCTTTATGCCTCTTTTCCTTCTCTTCTCTCACTCTCTCTTCTCAAAACTTTCTGGCATGAAAACCTCTCCTCCAGCACACATTAGCAAGACAATGGCCCTTCCCAAGCAGAAACGTAATTTGCAATTTCACAGACCACATATACGTGGTGCTGCCCAGCCTCCAACACAAACTATAAGGGAGCAAACATGAAAATCATATTTTACAAACTTATTTGACAAACAGACACCATTAAAATATCTGGTTAGAAAATCTGTATCTTATTTTTGAGAACAATTTCCCTTTTGGGTAAGCATTTACAATAGTATAGTTTCATGAACTGGAAAAAATGTTCTTTTCTTCCTTGCTAACTTGTTTTACGCCCTCAGTTCAAGTAGGATTTCTGGTTTATTTAGTGTCAACTAGAAATTTCAGTTTTGTCGTCCCAAAAGCCGTAGAGCCAGAGTAAAAGTCCAGCTGACTCCATTAACAAAAGGCAACCGTTAAGTACCAAACAGCAACAAAGGAACTGCAGATTAGCTTGGTTATTTAACCCACTGTGGTTCTCTAGTAAAAGTCTGATTGAACATGGCAGGTATAAATGAATCCAGGGGTAGTCAACCTTTTTATACTTACTGCCCACTTTTGTATCTCTGTTAGCAGTAAAATTTTCTAACTGCCCACAAGTTTCCCAGTAATGGTGATTTATAAAGTAGGGAAGTAACTTTACTTTATAAAATTTATAAAGCAGAGTTACAGCAAGTTAAAGCATATAATAATAATTATTTACCAAGAACTTTATGTCGGATTTTCGCTAAGTTTGGCAGAAAAATCTTTATAAAACAACTTACTATAGTTAAATCTATCTTTTTATTTATACTTTGGTTGCTCTGCTATAGCCCACCATGAAAGCTGGAATGCCCACTAGTGGGAGGTAGGGACCAGGTTGACTACCACTGGAATAGACAATGCAGGTTATGTTCCTGGTCCTTTATGCAGAAATACTTATGAGAAAAGCTGACAATGTTTTTATGCTTTGATCATATTATGCTTCAAATATTCAAAACAGAAAAAGCTCAGCAAAAACTACTTAATTAGGAAAGATACTGGAGGTTAATTAGGCATTCAAAATGGGCAGGATAATTCTTTTTTTGGGGGGGGGGCAGGATAATTCTTTTAGAAAAAATGCAAATATGCTAACTTGATTGTCCTAGGAGTTACATTTGGAACTGAGTTAGGAGAGACAGACAGTAGGAGTGATCAGCAGGCAATGACTTTTCCTTTGCAGTGAGAACAAGGATGGAGCCTTAGCGGGAGAAGGCAATTAACTTGCACCTCCTTAAAACTTTTATAGAATTGAAGGCCACTTATGGTTAGTTTTAATAAAGGGAAATGACCCGAAAGGGTTTTCTTAGAAAACTGTAGTAGGCAGGGGTCTTTTAAAAAATCAATTGTGTGACGTTGGTTAATAACATTATGAGTTTCAAGTATACAATTCTATTAACACATCATCTGTATACTGCATTGTGCAAGTCTGGTTTCCTGCTGTCACCACATATTTGACCCTCTTTATCCTTACCTCTATTCCCTTCTGGTAACCATCATATAGTTATCTGTGTCTATGAGTTCGTTTTGTTATGTGTTTTATATCCCACATGAGTGAAATCATATGGTTCTTGTCCCTTTCCATCTGACTTATTTAGCTTAGCATGATACTGTCAAGACCACAAATGGCAGTATTCATCCTTTCTTATGGCTGAGTAGTATTCCATTGTACGTATGTATATATACACCACATCTTCTTTATCCACTGAAGGATACTTAGCTTGTTTCCATGTCTTAGGTATTATAAATAATGCTGAAGTGAACATAGGGGTACATACATATATCTTTACAAATAAATGCTTTCAAGTTTTTGAGGTAAATACCCAGAAGAGGGATTGCTGGGTCATATGGTAGCTCTGTTAATGTAAGGAACCTCCATACTGTCTTCCATAATGGCTGCACCAGTTTACATTCCTACCAGCAGTGTATGAAGGTTCCTTTTTCTCCACAACCTCTCCAACACTTGCAATTTCTTGTCTTATTGATATCAGCCATTCTAACAGGTGGGAGGTAATATTTCATTGTGGTTTTGATTTGAATTCCCCTTATAGCTATGAAGGTGAGCATCTTTTCATACATCTATTGGCCATTTGCATTTCTTCTTCAGAGCAGTGTTCAAGTCCTCTGCCCATATTTTAATCGAAATAAATGCTTATTCTTTGTTGTTGCTGCTGAATTGTGTGAGTTTTTGCATATTAGCCAATTATGAGATACTGTTTGCAAATATCATCTCCCATTCAGCTGGCTGCCTTTTTGTTTTGTTGATGGTTTTCTTTTGCAGTGCAGAAACTTTTTAGTTTGATATAATCCCATTCCTTTATTTTTGCTTGTATTTTGCAAGGAGGCTTTTTAAAGCCTGAAAGCTTCTACATGAATTCTTGGGAGGCCAGAAGAATTCCATTAACAGTGAGCAAAAGAGTATGTTATATCAGTTTCAATTAGTTCTTGAGTTACCTAGTGGGAATAAACAGTTCTACTTCTTCAAATTGACTTTATTAAGTATTTTCTCTTAATGTTACCATGTGAACATAAGAAGCATTTACCTAATATTTATAAAGTTACAAAACAAATTCTATTTCTTAGAGAAAGCATATTCAACCAAAAAGGGAAAGAATGCATTCTGAATCTCAACTGGTCCACTATTTAAGATATTAACTTCCACCTAGTGGTCAATTCTAGAACTGACAGCATGAAATTTCAGGGGGAAACTTTCCATAAACATGCCTTAAAACATCCATTTTCAGTGACCTCACATTAAAAAAAAAAAAAGCAAAGAAAGCATACACTTACCTCCATTTTCTGATTTTTCTGAAATACCAGACAGTTTCCAAAAGGCCTTCATCTGTTCCGCATTCCTATAATAACAAATACCTTCAGATTAAGTAGCTAGTATTATACCTTATATATGGAGAACACTCAATAAATAAATGTATTTTAAATATCTCACTAAAACAACTATAGTACTAAATTTACTTTCAATAGTATCAGCTGGTGAAAATATTTGATATGATGTTACTATCGTCTCTAGCCACATCACAGTTCACTTCTTGCGGTCTCACTGTATCGTGGATTTTTAAATTGTATATATCTAATTTTGTATTGCTGATTTTTTGCTGTATCATGGGATTTTGTGGTATATAGGTTGTTTTTTATTTAAATTTATACAGTTTACATAGATTCTAGTGTCCCTCCGAATGTATCCCCCCTCCCCGGTGTTCCCCTCAACATCCCCCTTGCCCCGCTCCCCGCAATGCCCTCCCTTTTTCCCTCAGGATTTTCTTTTCTGCTCTCTATAACGCTGTTATGTGTATATAGGTATTTATATATATTTATTATTTTAATTATTTTTGTAGCAAAATAAGTGTGGGAAAGGTTAACAACAGTGTGGGAAAGGTTTATAAGAGTGTGGGAAGGGTTAATAGAGCCTTAAAATATATAAATAATAAAATAAATATAAGGTCGCTACTTCACGGATTTTCACCTATCGCGGTGGGTTCTGGAAACTGACCCCCACGGTAGACGAGGGACCACTGTATATCTTTCTCAATTAATGGAATATTTACCAAATTCTGTAATTATTCTTATTTCTACTAATCAGAGAAAGAAAAACTTAATGTGTAGGTGGCTCAGTTTCTTCATTACTCAAGAAAAATATATTTCACCTGAAACCTATGTAATTTTATTATCCACTGTCACCCCACTAAATTCAATTAAAAATAATAAAATAAAAATTAAGAAAAACATACTTTTATTAAGTGGTGTGGCAAACACAAAGCATAGGTAAAGCCTATAATAATAGGAATGGAGGATGAGTGGTAGTTTAAAGATGAGAGTAATTAATACTACTAAACACTAATCATATGTCCCTACAGAGATTTCAGATGCTATATTTAACCTTGTAAAATACTATAATTATGATGATCTTTATTTTTTAAATAAAAACAAAGAAATTTAGAGAGGCAAGGGTAAAGTTGTCTCAAATCTTTCAGGTCTGGGTGGTGACAGCAAAACTAGCTTTGTTTATTTTGGATTGAGTCTAGCATGGCTTGACTAGTAAAATGAACATCTTTTTTATAGCATGAATTCTATGGGAAAATGCACTAAAGCTTTCAAACTTATACAACTTTCATAACTTAGGTTTTAGAAGTTGGAGGTTAAAATCTATTTAGTAGGAATTCAGAAATATACTTAATTTACCATATTGCAGGGGGAAGGGACTGCATGTTTGTGACTCCTCCATCTACTGGTACCACCACTTGTATGTTGGAAAGCACACTTGGTGCCACCATGGCTTCTGGGTTATACTTATAATCCACTCTAAGATCTGTGGTGCCAGCACTACATTTCCAATATGTTGCGAGATTTAGAGGAGTGGACTGAATACCATTTGATGACACCTTTAAAGATAAAACAAATAATTATTTGGCTTGAAAAGTAAATAAATCATATTAATGACATGTATGGTTGAACACAGGAGTTCACAGAATCAAAAACAAATGAGGGAGTCATCTGTTGCTAGAGTAAGCAGAAATAAGAGTCATTCTCAGAATCTGAACCTGGAATCACCTATATCAAAATTTCCTTGGTGCTTGTTTAAAATGCACAATCCCCTGGCTCCAAATGCAAAAAATCTGATTTAACAGTTTAGGTACAGAGCCCAGAAAATAGCCATGTTATCAAGTGATTCTTATCTAATGTTTGAATACCTCTCAACATTTAACAGAATCCTAAGATTCTTTATAAATTATAAGAATTTAGATTTAAAACAGAAGAATATATCATTATAAAGTTCTGGCAAGACTGGAATTAGAAGACCTCCAACTTCAAATGTCTAATTTTAATCCCATGACACACAATAAATAATACAATTCTAATTCTTTAGTTCTTTGAAATGACTCCCTTTCAATGATACTTTGGATCACCCTGTTTGAATTTACATTGAAAATGCAGCTTTTCATACCTTACTCTACACAAGTTTTTCTTTTCCCATACCACTTATTTTCTAACACACAATATTATTTACTTATTATTTTATGTCTATCTCCCTTTCCAACTCCCAACAATTAGCAATCACAGAATAAAAATGTCTATTGAATGAATGATAAGTGAATATTTGGAATAAACTTTAAGCCAACTTAAGTGGCTGCAGCACCTGGCAGCAACACTTTTTTACTCTAAGTATTTATTTCCTAGAAACATAAACCATTTTAATAAAATTACCCTATTAAAAATTCAAACAATACAAAAGTACTGTATATGCAATTGAAAACTTATCCCTTAGCATTCTTACTCCTGTTAGCATTTAAATACTGATTCTGTTAAGAGTTTATTTTAACTAAATATTTTATACACAACTTTATCTTTGTGTCAAATATCTCACTCTCTTCTTGCATGGCTTCTGGATTTGGTACCATTCTTAAAAAGATCTTCCACACTTCAAGATTAAAAACGGTAATAAATAGATATTATACATGTATCCACAAATACACATATATTCACCCACCCAGAATTTATTTTAGTATCTTGATGATTTCATTTATCATTAAACCTTTGATTCTTGTAGATTTTCTTTTGGTTAAAAGTACAAGTTAGAAATTTAACTTAATTTCTACCCAACTCTAACCTGCTGCCTCAATACCATTTATAGAAAAATTCATCATTTCTACGTTGCCTTGAAATGCAACTTTGTCATATAAACTATCTGCCATTTATGCTTAGATCTATTCTGGATACTCTAATTTGTTCCATTCATCAGCCACTACTGTTATTCCCGCTGCAAACTTTTAAATACTGTCACCTTATAATAACCTCCTCCTTAAAACTAAAACATTACTCCATGTTACTGTTTGAACCAATGCTTTGCAACTGCTGGTCCACCAGAAATTTCATGCGGGTCCATGAAAGAGTTAACCTTGTTGGACTGCAGTTAGATAAACGTCAGCAGCAGAGCAGCAGTTGAAAACCACTGGCTAAAAACAGTTTTTACCTCACTCTTCTAAACTTTATTCTTCCAGAGAGCTTGAAAATGATTGTCAAGTCTCCCTATACAAATACATAAAAAGCTCTACTGGGATTCTGATCAGGACAATATTAAATTTCTAAGTTAATTTAGAAAGTTAAACTTTTTTACAACATGAGTATTCCTACAAGTGAATAAAGCATTCCTTCCTAACTATACTAAAGTCAGTAGAGATTGTATTATGTTTAGCCCCAATTGGTTATTTTTATTGTGAATATTTTGATCTATTAGGTTTCCTGATTGTTTTGAAAACTATTAATTTTTGTATTAATAGTTCCACTAAATTCTCCTACATCAGATAGTTTTTCAGTTGCTTTTCTTGAATTTTCCAGGAATATAATGGTATCTGTAAGTACTAATAATTTTGGCTCCTCCTTTTCAATATTTATTACCATTTACTTTATTCTCTTGTCTAATTATACTAACACATCTAGGAAAATCTTGTATGTTAAAAGAAATAATGGTTGTCTTTGCCATTCCCGACTTTGAGTGAGTTAAATGTTTTAAATCAAGACTGATGCTGCTGGAGTTAAGGATGCATCCATGTATTTATATTTATCCAATATTTTAATTAGAAATAGATGGTGAATTTGATCAAACTGGTCAAAATCTCCATAGGCTTAGATAACAGATTTTCAAATTTTGAAACATCTTTGCATTCCTCAAATGAACTACATTTGGCCATGACATATTATTCATTTAATGATCTGCAATATTCTATTTGTATTTTAAATTTAGGATTTTTCAATGAAGGGACACTCACCTGATACTTTAATACATCTACATTATAATACGAAGCAGCTGGATTTTGCTCTGATAGTTTCTTGAGGTAGACAGTAACAGCTTGCATGTTCATCCAAAAATCTTTTGTGTTAGAATCACACTGTGATGGATCACTGCATGTATAAGAAATATTTTTATTATTTTATTTGAGTTACCTTTTATCTTTAATAATAATTTGAGTAATAATTTGGAGACTTGGGAAAAGCTAGTAGGAAGGAACCAAAAAGGTGGGATGAGGGAAAGCTAAAGTTAGGGGATGAAGAATAAAACATAGCAGAAGCTTGCCTGAAGATGGCCAGCAGAGAAGGGTTTAACAATGCAGTAACTACCACCACCATCAAAAACAAAAAGACAGCAGATGGCTGTTCAATCATAATAATTTAAATCAAAGACTGTACCCAAATTATTTATTGCTTCAAAAAAGGAAAAATATCATATAAAGAAGTTTCACCTTTAAAACAAAAGTACACAAACCTGAACATAAGTTGTGCATTTGGAAGAATTTGCTCTACTCTGTTGATATTTTTCACCCTAAAGCACAGCACAGCTGGAGATGGATTGCTAGTGAAGACTTTAATAATTCCACTTGGAAATGATATTGTCATGTCACCAGTGATCTTCACAATACATCTGAAATTGGGGATTTTGAAAATTTTAAATAGTTTAAGTAAGGTGCTTGAATCTCCACTTAACATGTATTTGGTTTAAAAAGGACTTTATAAATATTTATTATAATAATAAAATTTTTTTTCAGTCTATTTAAAAAATGATCCTATGTGAAATGGCATACTCAACACAAATTCAGGCACATTGATAACATTCCTCTGCTTGTTTACCAAAACCATCCCCTGGCTGTCTGGGAAGATAACATTATTCCCCCATTGTAGCTATTATTTCCCTCCAAACTCCACACAGCACTGGGCCTCAGGGTGGAAGTCAGTGGTAAATGTGCTCCTTATTCCTAATGCCTCTTCCAACTCTATATTCCTTCTTCCTATAAACCACCAGCTTCTTTTAAAACTCATACCACTGAACTATATTACTTGCTACCTCATTCTTTTCAAGTCATTTTCAACACTCTCCTTCATTTTCTGAAAATTTTTAGCACTTGGCCTATTATTGTAAGGAGTAATGGTACAGAAACAGACCATAATAATTCTTAGTGACTTCAATATCTACACAAATAATCTTTTCAATATTGTGGTCATCTAGTTCTTTAACCCCTCACCTCTAATGACCCTGTCTTTCTGGCCACCTCAGCTATGCTGCAGCCACTCCATTGTCTCAATTTCAGACTCCCCATTTACCTAATCACCACTTCCTTTGTTTCCAACTCATTCTGTCTAGTACTGCATTTCCAACAATTCTCCAACCTCATTAAAACCTCCACAATGTTATTCCTACCACCTTTTTCACTAATCTTCACTCATTCCTTCCCATCCTCATTTCCTCAGTCCATATCTTGGAATTTTCTGTTCTATTATTACACACACTTGTATGTATATGCCCTCCCTTGCTCTCTTTCACTTCAGTATATACACTGCTTAGCAAAACACAGTCTTGGCTAAATTTGGCTCCGCACTCCTATCTATAGAGCTGAACACGACCAAAGAAAAAGCCAAAACACTCAAGTAGGCCCCCTTACTGTTACCTGACAATTCCACTACATTCCCTATCTCTTCTCAAACCTTCACCTTTCCCCTCAAATTTGTAATATTCCCTCCCTATACTCACAGCCATTTTAAATTTTACTTAAAAAATAAAATCAGAAAAGAACCTTATTTTATTCTCACCACAGAACTCTTAATGTACCTGACTCTGTATCTATACCTTCTGCTTTCCCTCCTGTTTCAACTGATGATCACTCTATGCACGTAAGGCTAATCCTATCACTTTTGCACTGAAGCTGCCTCTTCTCTTACACACCCAAGGGCTTCACTCTTGCAATCATCCCTCTCTTTCCTGACAGTTCAGTTTTTCCTATAAATTCTGGATCTTTCCCATCAGCATACAGGTATGCTAAAATAAATATAGCCTTAAAAAACACTAAAATCAGTAGAAATCCTCCTCTTGATTCTACTCTCTCTCTTCTGCTACTACCCCATTTTTCTGCTTCCACTTAGAGTAAAATATCCTGAAAGAGTTATCTCCTCTTGCTCTCCAACTACAGTTGTCTATTATTCGCATCATGTCCTGCTCCTGAACTTCCTCCAAGCAGGCTTTCATCTCCACCACTCTGCTGAAGTTGTTCTTGTGAAGGTCACCAATGACCTCCAAATTGTCAACGGTCAATGTTTCTGACCTGTCAGCGGCATCAGATACAGTTTCACGAACCTCCCTTTATGAAAGGGTTTATTCACTTAGTTTCTGGGACACTGGTTCTTTCCTCATCTCTCTTCTTGCATGCTATCTCAAACTCCTTTACTGGATCATTCTTGTCTTCCTGTTTTCTAAACACTGGAGGTGACCAAGATTTAGTTTTCATCAAATATCTTCTCTCCTCTCTAAGGCCCCTGGCTTTAAGTATTATATATAAATTAACGACAACTAGGTATTTTATCTTTAACATGAATTCCAGAATCATGCATTTAACTCTCAACTCAGTATCTCCATTAAGCTGTCTTAGTAATAAGCACTTCTAATTTAATAGTCTACTCACTAAATATGGACAACTGTTTTCAAAACCTATTCAGAATCTTATTACTACTCACCATCTTATCTGCTACCACCCATACAGAAGCCACCAACATCTCTCAGACTTCTGTGGTTAACTTTCTCTCTGTATCTACTCTGGCTCCTTCCAGTTTATTCTCTATAGAGCAGCCACACTTCTCCTTCAAAAACATAGGTAACCTATCACTCCTCTGCTCAAAAGCCTCCACTGGCTTTCTTCCTCACTCAAAATAAATTCCAAATTCCTATAAAGTTGGTCTATAATGCCAACTTGAATTGGTCCCTCTATGGATTTATCTTTACTCTCCTCCTTGCTAACTTATACTCACTGACATCCTTTCTGTTTCTTAAATATGCCAAGCATACTTCTCCCTCAGTCCTTACACTCACTAGAATGCTCTTCCCTCAGATATCTGCATGATTTACTCTTCAATGTCTTTCAAACATCTGTTTAAAAGTTTTTCTTTGATCATTCTATCTAAACTAGTAGACCTCTATTGTAATTCTTCCTTACTTTGGTTTATTCTTCTTCATATAGTATATCAATACCCCTGATTTTTCGTGTACAACATTATGCATTTCATATACATTCAGTCATGAAATATTTAAGTGCTTACTATGTGTAAGACTGTTTTTAAGTGCTGAGGATATTTTAGTAAAAAGAGTTCTTCTCTCATAAGCTTGCATTATTGTGACAGGAAACTAATAATCAAAGAAACTGTTTCTCTCATAATGTAGACTTAGAATAGTATTACACATAGTAGGCACTCAAATATTTGATGAATAAATGTTTGGTGAATGAATAATATTGCATAAAACGTAGGAACGGTCATTCATCTAAGTATCATTTTCTTAAAAGAAGGTTACACCAATCCTATAAGAGGTTCGGATGTTAAATATACATTCTAGGTCTCTCTTGCAAAAGATATACATTAGGCCAAGGTTCAGAGTTCTATCCCCACCTAAAACAACATCCTGCTCTACAGATATGTTACACAACGGATGTGTTATATTGGTTATAAAGCCTGGGCAAGAATGTAAATAAAATGGGAAAAACCATCACTACTGCTGATTAGTGATTTCTGAATTTGAAAAACAATCGTTAAATGACTATATTTGATAGTAAAAAACAGATAAACAAATAGAAAACCCTAAATTATACAGAAGCAAATATAATTTTTAAGATTTACCACCAAGCCCCCCCCCCATACACACGTTTGTAGCTTTTTAAAACTAACTTGGTGGGATCTGCTCCTTTAAAGTAGGCATTAACAGATTCTGTAAGGGCAACTGCCACAGGTAAGGTGTCCTGATTTCCAAGGCTGACAGGACTGGGACCTCGTGACACACCTACAATACAATTCATTTGTTAAATCCTACCAAAAAACATTTATTAAATACCAAGACAAGTATATTCATAATGTTAACTTGGCACAAATGGCTCTATTACTGGTTTCAATGATGTCATAAGTAACATCTGGAGGTTAAAAATATAGCATAAAATAATACAAAAGACGACAAATTCTGGAAAACGTCACAATGAATTTTTTTTTAATATAATGACAGAAGGACTGGGTTAAGAAATGTCAGAAGGAAAAGGCCCTTCACCTGAAGACCTAAAATTACTAAAATACGGCTTCACAATTATTCAGACACTTAATTCTTTCAGGTTCTATCAATCACATAGCTCATGGCATTAAACTGGATTTTTGTATTTATTATATTATTTTACCTCTTCTTTCTCTTAATAGTTGTATTACATTCCCATATTACCTTGTCTCAATTAATATAACATTGTTTTAGAACATTCCTGACATAAAGTTCATTCAGATACTTTTAGAGTAAAATCATAAGAAAGCATAGTGTTTTAAAAGCATAATAAAATGTAAACAAAGTTAAATTTATGCATGTGTTCTTTTTTTTAATGTAAACTAAGTATCTGGTTTACCTTCATAACAAAAAAATCCCTCACAATAGTGCATTCCTTTTTTTCACAGATGTCCTCTTCCCATTCATGCCTTCATTTAATATGTAATATATGATATAATTTGTAAAAAATAAGTGAATAAAATAATTATTCATTCTTATTTAAAACATGAATAACCTAGGCCAACATGTAGCTGTGAAACTTGAATGTATGCTTTAGTTATATAAATGTTGCACAAAGTTCACAGCCATCAGATATTTTCTTTCCAGAGGGAATTACCTACACCAGTGATGGGCAATATTTTGAGCTTGGTGTGTCAAAATTTGCCAAAAAAAAAGAGCATAACTCAGGTGGTGTGTCACTTCAAGAAAAAAAACCATAATTTCGCGATATTTATAGTTTAAATAACAAAAGTGTTTTGGCCTACAGACCTCCAGCACAGTGTCTACACTACAGCAAATGTTTTATCCTTGGCTATTGCACCTGGCCGTGCAGGGGCCGAGGATGAAACGTCCTTCTCAGCATGCGGCCACATACTTCTCTGGTATGCGGCCGCGTGTCACTGAAAATGGCTACATGTGTCAGTGCTGACACGTGTGTCACAAGTTGCCATCACAGACCTGCTCTGAAACACTGAGTTTCTTTTGATAAACCTCAAGGATTAATTAATTTGATAAAAATCAGTTCTAGCTTTATCTGCCTCACAACTAAACCTGAGATGCTACAAATAGTTAGAAAGATCTTTTCTTAGATTTACAGGACAGGAAGATTTTGTGGTATCTGAGAATCTGAAGAAATTTTGACTTAGTTCTTCATAGTTAGAAAAATAGCTGAGTGATTAAAAATACATAGAGATAGGTACTGCTGCTTCTACAACATTGGGAAAAGTAAACCTCCACCAAAACAAGACAACTTAAAATTTCAGATAAAAATTAAAAGCCCGATAATATAAAAATTTATTCACAAAATCACAACAGCTCTTGTACTAGCTACTAATATGTGCCAGACACTGCTAAGGAGGCATGACAGATTGGTACCTTAACTGACATATTTTTCTGCTTCTTTCATAATCACTTTTTCTCTGGCTTTAGAGTTGTATTTGGGGATTTGGTATCAATGGATCCTGTATAGCAACTGAACATAATTAGTACAAAATTGAGATATGTAGTTAACCTCAGTTATTCTTGACTTCTGAGACGCCATACATTGCTGGAAAAGGAAAATTTAGATAACGAAGAATTTTAGATACACTTTAGGATTATTTGTTAACACATACATTTGCTTTTGATACAATACCTTGTGTAGTCTCACAGTGCTTTTCAATTTCAGACAGTCTCCCAATCAAATTATCATCTTCTATCATATTTAAATAAAACAAAATATTGCAGGAAAAGAAAATACTTTCAAGAAACAATAAGAATCATAAATTCACATTGAAACAAAGAGCTGAGTAGGCATCATAATAAAGAAATAGAATTTATTTAAAGAAACTTTGCTGTATAAAATCCACATAGATCCTGCCGGCACTATCACAGTCACTTACTGTGGTTCTATTGCCCACACTGGCTCAAACTAAAAACTTATGTCCCAACTCAATCAAAAATTAAAGTTTCCATCCCAAACAGAAAACCTTCTGAATAATCTAAAGATAATAGAAAAGAACTGAAGCTAATTTTAGTTTAGCTCTCCTGCCTGATTTCTAATAGGACCCATCTATGTATTTTATGACTAAAATGTAGATTCTGCAGAAATAAACTATACAAAAAAAAGAATTGCTGTTATAGCAAGCAAAAAGACAAACTTATCAGATATTTTGTTTATATAAAGTTAAAAGATGGGAAAAATGCTATGTGTACAAAGGTATATAAAGTACGATGGTAACATCATGTTCGTACATGTAGAAATCAAATCATTTTCTATCTCATTTTCGCCTATATTACTTATGCCATTTTTACCATGCCCGGAGACACAACATGCATTCCTCCTGTGTGAGTTTTGACAAATCAAATTAGATATAATTAAATCAGCTTAATTAGGACTGTGATTCTCAAACTCAGCATGCATCAGAATTACATGGAATTACATGTTCAAGGATTGCTTGCCCCACTCTCAGCATTTTGGATTTAAAAGGTAATAGTTCTAAGTTTCCAGGTGATGCAAATAGATGCTGCAGGTCCAAAGATCACATTTTGAGAATGAGAAATTTATGTCCCGTTATTACCAATCAGTGATGTACATTATCAAGGATAAATCCATTATTACTTAGAAGCAGCAGCAATGGGACAGTTATAATTTTGATGAGAAGTTGTTGCTCCCAAAACACAGCTGCCTTGTTTAAGTGGTTTTGTGATTTGTTTATTGTAGTAACAGTGAGAAAGGTAATAAGAATTCACAGAAATATATGGATAAAGGTGATGACAGAAAAAAATTCTTAAGCAAAAATCTAAATGTAATACTGAATTTGTTCAGTAAGGTTTAGGTTTATATAGCGTTACCCTAATAACTTTTAAATCTTCACAATTTTAATTCTTGTAGAAAATAATAATACACTGCAAGAATGCAAATATCAGTTCACAGTAGTTGCTTTCAACTACATATTTATACTGGTCAGTAGTTTATAAATTTGATGCATTCTTTTTTTTCAGTTTATATTCAATGTTATGTTGTATTAGTTTCAGATAAATTTGATGCATTTTTAACAGTGCTGACCATGGTTAAAATTCTCCTATTTAGATAATATAAACTAAGAATAAGAAAAATGTGGAAAAAGAAAAATGTGGCTCGTTTGATAATGCCAAGTGTGTTTCCAGAAAACCCAAATTTCTAATGTTAAATTCGTCACCAGACCATTAAACAAACAAACGAACAAAAAAAAACCCTCAGTCTGATCACACTTTGGATGCTAACTTTCATATGTAATCGATGATAATTCCTCACCTACTGTTGGAGTATTGGCAGCACTTAATGAAGCAGAAGATGAAATAGAAGAAGAACTTTCTGCCCGGGCTAAAGGAGCAGCAGGAGGCGGGCTGGTATTGGAAGTTGCAGGTGGGCTGAATGGCCTGGGCTTAAAAACAAAAAGTTATTTATCAAAATGTCAAAGCAATTCCTCCTTTATCAGAAAAGATTATTAGGTATCAGAGAAGTTTCATTTTAATATACTAAACCAAATTTATTATGCAAGTTTCTTATAACTCAAAATTAGAGATCCCATAGATCAAATAATTTTTGAGAATAAAAGCTGAAAAGGCTATTTAAAAAAAATGCTGTCAAGAGAATCTTTTGTACATAAAACATATTCTGTATTTCAAAAAGTATGCTTAAGATAGATTCTCAGAAGTTAAATGATTAATTTAAACTATGAAGTTTTTTCACACTTACTGCCAAACTGCTTCCCAAAAGAGTTGACTTTACCCTATTGCTTATAAATACAAGAAAATATTTCCCTGCACCCTTGTCAGCAATGAATGGACGGGCCTTAGAAGAAGAAAAATATAATTGTAGTTTTTAGCAAATTTTATAGATAACAATAAAAATGGCATGTTCCCTTTTACGAGCTATATGCATTAGATCTGTCAGATTTAGTTTTGGGAGGACTTAGTATGACCTGAGCTTTCATTAACCGTTTACTTTATTTGCTGCAAATATTTTCTCCCTAAATACTGGTTGTTCTTTGCTTGTGGTTTTACAAATCTTCACATTTTCTTTTATAATTTGTTTTAATGCTTTCTCATTGAGAAAGTTAATGCTATATAGAGGTTTGAGAAAAATCTTAATTCTACTGTCTTCCCACTTTTCTAGTTTAACATAAAAACAAATACAAAGAATAATTTCAATTCATTTTTATCTTGGTGAATGAATTTTTTCCTTCCAAATTCCTAATTGTTCCAACAGTACATTAGCAATACTTCCTGAGGTGTTTCACTTTGTAAAATAAAGCATACTAGCTTAATTAAAAATAACCTTTTCCTGTTAATAAAAGAATTAAACAAATATAATATTTACTTAGTGCCTACTATGTGTCAGGACCATAGGTTAGGTCAGTGGTCGGCAAACCGCTGCTCGAGAGCCACATGTGACTCTTTGACCCCTTGAGTGTGGCTCTTCCACAAAATACCATGTGCAGGTGCTACCTCAATAAGGAATGTACCTACCTATATAGTTTAAGTTTTAAAAATTTGGCTCTCAAAAGAAATTTCAATCGTTGTACTGTTGATATTTGGCTCAGTTGACTAGTGAGTTTGCCGACCACTGGGTTAGGTAAACATTCATACACTAAAATCGGTCAACTATTCATTGCATAAATATAAAGATAAACTTTTATGGAGATTAGAAAGTACTGTCCAAAGTGTTTTGCAATTAGTAACACCCCCACCCCCACCCCCGCCCCATTTAATTATTTTTAAACTGTTAGTTTCAGGGAATGGCTTTTTGATGACTCATTATTACAAAAAATAGGTTGAAAACTAGAGCAAGGGTAAAAATGTAGTTGTGTATGTATGCAGATAGGGGCAGTGCAAGATATGAGGCCAAGCAATTATTAAATTCAACAGCTAATTTGAAACTAACAAACTTGGAAATTCTTGAAATCAACTACTGTGGAGACATTTCTACCATGGCCTTATGACCAATATAATGCAGCTGCTTTTTTACAGTCTACAATTTAGAATGAGCCTTTTACAATTTTTTAGGAAAAGGCAAAAATAGCTTTTTTTTCAAGTGGTTTACTTTTGTTATAGAAAGCCACTGTCTAGTACAGTAGCTACTAGCATTAGAAATGTGACAAGTATTAACTTCAGATGAGTTGTAACTATAAAACAGTGGATTTTGAAGACTTAACACATAAAAAATGTAAGCTCAATAGTTTTTGTTGATTACATGTTAAACTGATATTTTTTATATATGAAGTAAAATAAAATCTACATTGTGTTTTTACTTTTTTATGTGGCTAGAACATTTAAAATTATATACATCGCTTGTATTATATTTCTATTGGACATCACAAAACAGTGGTTCTCAAACACTAGCATGCATCAGAATCACTTCAAGGGCTTGTTAAAACACAATTGCCATGCCACTCCCCAGAATTTCTGATTTGTCTGGGATGAAGCGAGAGAATTGAATTTCCACCAAGTCCCCAAGAGATGCTAATGCTGCTGGTCTTGCAACCATACTTTGAGAACCACTGCTCTAGATCAATGAGGGGCTCTCTGAAGAGGTGAGGGGAAGGTGTAGTTATAGACCTTCTGACAAAAGTACACCCACAAGCATGCAAGAAACAGGGTACTCCAATGTACAGCTGGAGAGAATTCAAATCAGCATAACCTTTCTGGTGGGCAAGAGAAAAATAATCATCAAGAGTCTTAAAAATGCTTATACCATTTAGTTCATAGATTTCAATTTTAAAATTTTTACTAGGGAAATAATGTCTGCAAAGAAGTAAACATAAGAATATACATTAAGACATTGTTTATAATGAAAACTTGAAAATAAACTAAATGTCAAATAAAGAAATTTCTACAAATTTTTGCAAATTTAGTGTTGGCAATAGTGCAGAAGATAGAGAGAGCATTTATTCTATGCACTAATTCAAATGGTGTTCCCTGAAGCCCTTAAAGAGCAGTGTCGAGAAAGCGCAAAAGGCAAGAGCAGTGAGTAAAGGGTGATGTGAAGGATTCACTATAAAAGTCCCAGTTTTACTTATTCAAAGACTTAAAAATATAGGATTACTTGACAAAGCATTCTACCACTTTAAAGAAGTTTGAAAACTATGGAATAATTCATGATATAGAAAGACATTCCCAAAATATTTTCAAGAATAAAAAATATATAAGACCTTTTATTTTAAAAATATACACATACCATTTCATAGTAACTAACTTATTGAGCAATTATTTGCACTTGAAAATATTCTAATTTAATTAAGTATCACAACAAGCTATTATCATTATACCCATTTTACCCCTAAAAAAACTGAGATTTCATATAAATACCCTACTTATTGCTGCTCAAATAATTTGTGGCTAATAAACTTGTGCTTTTAACAACTGTATTTACTACTTCTGAATAAATAAGTACTTATACATTCAAAAAATAATGAAAGAATCCCTGGACGGTTGGCTCAGTGGTAGACCATCAGTCCGATGTGTGGATGTTCCGGGTTCAATTCCTGGTCAGGGCACATAGGAAAAGCACCCATATGCTACTCCACCCCCTCTCGCTTCTCTCTCTCTCTTCTCCCCTCCTGTAGCCATAGCTGGATTGGAGTGAGTTGGCCCTAGGTGCTAAGGATGGCTACCCTCCACCTCAGGCACTAAAAAAAAAAAAAAAAAAAAAAAGGCTCCGGTTGCACGGAGCAAGGGCCCCCCGATGGGCAGAGCATCACCCCCTAGTGGCTTGCAGAGCGGATCCTGGTCAGGGCACATGCGGGAGTCTGTCTCTGCCTCCTCTCCCATCATAAAAGAAAGAAAAAAGGAAGGAAGGAAGGGAGGGAGGGAGGGAGGGAGGGAGGGAGGGAGGGAGGAGAGAGGAGGGAGGGAGGGAGGGAGGGAATACATAAAATCTCAACTGCTTAATCTTTGAGTGATAAAATACAGAAGGAATTTTTATGGTCTGTGTTTTATCTATTTCCCAAATTTTATAACATGATCATATATTGCTTTTGTAATCAGGAAAATACCCATGTTACTAAGATGTAATAATTTTTTATTACTTAAATAATAACCATTTCTTTAGCAGCTGGTATAACTTCTAATTCTGTTCATTGGGATGGGGGTGAAAGAAAGTGCTCAAGCCTTTTCATTTGGTAAGGAAACATTTTCTCACTTGTATCACATGACAGGTATTATGCACAGTATTAAGAATATGAAACTGGCTATGACATAGTCATGAAGTACACAAAGTAAATATGGCTGGTGAGGGGGAAGGGCGAATACAAGGTGATTTGTGCACTAAGAGAAATAAAAGCAATGTATATGGGGATGGGGAAGAAAATCATTAAATCCACTGGGAGAGGAGTAGGGATCAAAGATGGCTTTACCTATGTGGCGATATTTAACAGGGTCTTAAAGAAAACTGAGGGGCATTTCAGATAGAGGGGGCATAATTAGACATGAGTGTATAAACAAGCAAATGTCTGGGGAACAGTGGAAGTTTCAAGTGGCTGAAACCCAGGCTATAAAGAGGAGAGAGCTGGAGAGTTGGTGTGATAATACAGGTAGTTTATCAAAAGCCTGTAGATGCAGCTAAAACATTCAGTCACTTGAATTACTGGCGAACCACAAGGTATGCATTATGAGGGGGAAAAGATTAAGCTTGACTTTCAGAAATTCAATTCTCGCAATTAAACTGGCAATTAGTGTAAAAGATAAAAACAAAGCAGAATAGATCAGAGGCAAGAAAACTGGTTTGAGAGAGCCTCACTCTGAATAGAACCCATAAAATTATTTTCACTATTTGACAACTTTTGAAGACCAATGCTTTTTTCTTTTTTACAGCAATTGTACTTAATACGTACAAGTTAATGAAATGATGTGAATTAAGTTTCCTTATATACAAAATAAAGAAAGCTGAACTAGATGCCCTCCAGGAATCTCCTTGCAGTATACCTCTAAGGCCTAAGAATGATTCTTCCTTAATATTTGACTTTAAGCAGCATTATATAAAAACTGCTTCTCAACTGTGAAACAATGGGTACCGAACAGTATTTTTATAATGTCCCAACTTTCTCAGGAAATCGTTTTCCTCCTGAACACCATCTTGTTCCACAGTTGTGATAATGAGGTACAATGGAAGAGTGAAGGAAGTGTTGTCTGAGGAAAGCTTTTTTATACTTAGAGGCCTGAGTAGATAATTCCAAGCATTTGACTGTAAAGGTGCAAATAGAAAGATATTATTTGCATGTTAAGTCAAGACAGTTATAATTTTAAAAAAGAAAGAAAAGTAACAGCTGAGTACATACTATTTCATTAATCCCACTGAGTTTGCCTGTAGTGAGCTTTGGTCTGGAAGCAGGCCTGGGAGGCGGGACGATGGTGCCCACAGACAGAGGAGTAACAGGCCTGGCTGGTGGGGGGAAAGAAAATTTGAAGAAAATCATTAGCATGTAGCAATCCTTACATAAAGACATTGTTATAGAGGAACTATTAGTTCATTTTTTAAGAATTTAAAAATATATATAATTATAGATATTTGGTGAAATACTGGGACCCTATCAATCAAATATGCTTTTTCTTTTGAAGCTATCAATATTATTCCTGGAAAGAAAGTCATTAAATTTTCAATAAAACTGACACACATAAATTGTATTACTGTCTCCATTACTTATACACTTCACTTATAAAGTTAAAGCTGATCAGTTAACCCTGGCTGCTGTAAACGGAGTGTTTAGGGCCCGAGGCCTCTAGCTTACTGACCATGCACCTACTTTACACACAGCAGTGCAGACCAAGCCTCTCAGACACCTTTAAAATAGGAACATGAACTCTAAATGAAAGTTACCTTAATTAAAACTGTAATTTGACTTTTAAATTGAACCACATTGTAACATTTTTTGTGATAAAAGTATTAAAATTATCTCTACTAAAAAAATTTCCATAAATCAGTAATTCATTTTTTGGTAAGTGTTGGAATAAAATCTCTTAACTTTCCCTAAATCCTATATAAATTTAGTGTTCACTGCTATTCAACATCAGTTGCAGATTTTGCCATTTTATAAATCAGAAATGTTAACCTCGGTATTTTTAAATAAAAATAACTCATCATGGTAAATATTAATGAGTGGACTTCAAGTGTATATCATCAAAAGTCACATAATTCAGAGACTGAAGAATATTACTATGGATGGGAAAAATATATTTCAGTAACTTTAATAGGTTTACAGATGTGTAAAGTTAAAATATATAAATGGGCCTAAGTATATGCAAGGGGAAACAAAACAAAGCTGAGGACCTTTAGTCAGAGATGGAGGAATGGAGGCATAAAAAGGAAGTCACACAAGAGCAAAAGTAAATGTCATGGGGGTTATGAATGAAGGGATAAAAGAGGTAAGCATCTTTTAGATTGCTTGACAAAAATAGTAGAAAGCTGGTAAGAAAGGGACTTTTGTTTTGAAGGTTGCTGCCTTTCTCCAGTCAGCAGCTCTTCCATGCTGCACTCCTCCTGTAAGCTATCCACAAGAAATGTGCACCAACCTGAGGACCATCTCTCCTCCCTGTGCTATGACGCATTTGCTCTACAGATATGTTTATTATCATGAAATAAGCACTGACCAACACTCAAGTTATTTCAAACTTGTGAGAGCCTAACATAATAGACATTTACACCTGACACTTCATTATTAATCACTCTAGTGGCCTGTACAAATGGCATTTAGACTAACTCAAAACCAAGCCTACTTAGAAGTGTTAAGTTCAGCTCCTTCAAATAATTGAGAAACTGTGTTTGAAAAAAGATAGTAAAACTTATTAATACAACTGATTATAAATGAATCTACTAATTATAAATTAACAATAAATTTATATATCTATACCAATTAAGCACTGCTTCCAGATTATAATTATTTACAAGATAACTGTCTTAATTGTGTTTTGTTTGGTAGTAGTGGTACTGATGTTGATGGTGGAGCTCACGTATAAGAATTGTCCATTAGATGTAGTTTATAAAGAAATAAGAAGTGGCCTGTAAACTATAAAAACAAAGGAGACAAGAGCTAATCCACACCTGCCTTCTGACAATGCCTAAAGAAAATAGGGCATGTTTCCTACACCATTCTTTTTTTTTTTTTTTTTTTTAGTGACAGAGACAGACAGAGGGACAGATAGTGACAGACAGAAAGGGAGAAAAATGAGAAGCATCAAGTCTTCATTGTGGCACCTTAGTTGTTCATCGATTGTTTTCTCTTATGTGCCTTGACCGGGGACTACAGCAGACCAAGTGACCCCTTGCTCAAGCCAGAGACCATGGGCTCAAGCCAGCAATTATGGGGTCATGTCTATGATCCCCACTCAAGTCAGTGCTCCCGCACTCAAGCTGGTGAGCTCACGCTCAAGCCAGATGAGCCTGTGCTCAAGCTGGCAATCTCAGGGTTTTGAAACATGGGTCCTCTGCATTCCAGGCCAACACTCTATATACTGCACCACCACCTGGTCAGGCTCCCATACCATTTTTTTATCTGAACAAAGAAAGATACTACTCTAGATTTAAGAAGCAATAATGATAATGCAGAAGAAAAATTTTGTCACTAATTTTTCAGGACATGTGATATTATGTATGGCAAAGGTCATTTTGTCCTCAAAGAACCAGCTGTTGGAAGATCTCTCATTTAAACATCAAGAAAACCAAAGGTATTTTCAGCTTTCCAATGCAATCTCTGGAATGCTGTCTGAGCTCCACTGAGAGATGAATTTCATCAATAAAGGAAATCCATTGACTGCAACCATGAAGCGAAAGTAAATTTATTTGTGCTCTCTGGTGGTGCAATTAATTACTGTGTAACAATAATTATCTCTTTCTCACCATCACTAATATTCCTCGAAGGACAAAATAATTTATGACATTTTTCAGATATAGGAAGGTTAAAAATGCATACCAGTGAATTTTAAAACTAGTGAAAGGTTAAAAAATGTTTTACCATGTTCTACTTACTAAACACCAAATGACCACTGAGTAAAAATACATAACTTTTTACCTGAAATTAAGTGATATAGGCAAAACATTCTTTAGACAGGTAGCAAGAGAAAAGAACTTTTTGAAAATAAAGAGACTGTGCTGAAGAAAATAGTGAGAAGCAAAGGACAGAGTTACAACTATAACTAAGGACTCTGTAATACCAATGTAAAACTTTTATGAAAGATTTGAAAAAATAATTCATAAAAGAATATTAACAAAATTGAAAGGCACTGCTTAGTACTCTCTTTATTCTAAATACAAAACACCCTTCTGACACTCTTATTAAACAAACAAAAAAGACCTAACAATAACTTAGGTTTTTCCTGTACAAATTTACTTTCCTTATACAACCTATTAGTCAGGTTATTTTTATAAAACTAATTAGTAATAAACACCCAATGAGAAAAGCTATAATGATATTTCAGAATATGTTCATTATCCATTGACTATTTCTTGCTGTTTTACAAGTATTAGGTACAGATCACTTTCCCTTCTAAATTACAAGTTGTTTCAGGTTAAAGTTGCCTAAAATACAATTAAAATTTCTTTTAAAAATATTAGTTTGTAAACAATCTAATTTTACATACTTTTATTTTATTAGTAATAGTAAAATGTTTCAATAAGGCTTACTGTTCTGTTAATCTGCCAGAGGGCAAAAGATTTTAGAATTCGTAAGATGCACATTTATTTCTATGTGTCATTTCCCAGTTATATGATCTTAGAGAAGTTCTTGATCATTGCTGAGGTTTGCGTTTTTCATTTATAAAATTGGGACAATAAAAACAGCTTCATGAAGCAGTTAATGAGGATAAATTTAATAATGGGCATAACTCCTAGCAGAATGAAATAGCAGGAACTTGATCAAGCTCTTGATCTGCCATTCTAGCACTCCCTTCATCTCTAATACTGTAAGTATGACATTTCTAAAATACAAGAGATAGCTGAAGATCTACTTAAAGTGATTTTATTTTATGTTCTTGCTTTAAACAAGCAGCGGTTTTATTAAGCATGCATTTTTGATGCCCACTTGGCAAATGAAATTTTATATTTTGAGGAAAATAAACTTAACATATTCTTGCCAAAACAAAAAGCACTCATCAAGTCCATTCAGACATTGCTTGGGAAGTGCTAAAACCTTTCTGGAAAGTAGTTTGGCAATAAGTATCAATGAGAGTATCTTGTGACTCATAAATCTTATATTAGGCAATTAGTAGATTGGCATTATGAGACAACTATACAAAATTTGTTATATTCATGAATGGTCATAATATTGGAAAACTAAATCAACTTCAGTGTTCATCAAGAAAATATTGGTTACATTAATGCATACCTATACAGTTGAATTTTCTCTAAAAACAGTAAGATTATTTAAGCATCAATATGGGAGTGATGCCTAGAAAAATATAATGATAAAGAAAACTTGTTTAGGTTTGATAAATTTTTATTGTTTAAGCCAGAGGGTCTTTAAGTTAATAAAGCCATTATAAAATCACTTTTATCTGGTAATATGATCAGAGGACAAGTTAAATTTTTTGATCATTAAGTACAACAAGAAGTAATGAATAAATCAATTAGGAAAAATAACTACTGAATTCTTTATTTTAAAATATATATGCATGTTACATATATTTACCTGCTGATGATGATGAAGTTAATGAAGCTGAAGATGAATCTAGAGATGGTCCAAACAGAGGGTCCCAAGCAAGTAAATCACTGGTCCCTTTCCTACCATAATATTTTAAAAATAAAAATTTTAAAAAGGAATATTTTATTAGTATAAAATCTAGTTAGTTATTATTTCGCAGAATTATAATAGCTCAACACACTCACACACACACACACACACACACACACACACACACAAAATTGGATGTTCTGCCAATGGAATATGTGAAGAAACTTAACAAATTCAATAAACCAATATCTGTTAACTTTTATAAGCAGAATTTACAATAACACTATGTGAAGGTGGTGGGAGAGTATTAGCAGATTGATCCCCATTGATTACACTTTGTTATACTCTTAACAATCTCAGGGTCGGTCAGAATGGAAATGATTTAAACTTTACAAATGTGAAAAAGCAGTACAGTCTCTAAATGAGCTGCCTAAGGACACATAGCTATTTAATTCTAGAATATCAGGTCTTAAGCGACTCGAAACCAAATAGAAATTTTATAAAGTCATACTTATTTTCTAAGAAAAAGGATAAAAGATTTTTTTAAAAGTACTTCTCGTATATACAGGTAAGCCTAATAACTTAATATAAACTTCAAAGATCTGATTACTGCAGTAGATCATCTAAGGGCAGGGTTTCTACCTGGGCAATCCACCGCCTGGACCACTAGGCCAGTCTGGTGCAACATCTGTCAGACAGGCCTTTTGATGAGACATACCCAAGACTACGGACAAAAATCATCAAGGGGATCAATATTCTGATTTTAAAACAACACAAGAAAACCTTCAACATGCCACATAACCAAAAATTTTCCTCCATTGACCCCTTGGAATCCACTGTACTGGTTACTCTCTGAATTCAACTCCTGGCTCTTTAACAGAAACTTTTATATAAATATAAAATCTAGACTAGTGAAGCACCTGATCTTAGTTAGCTACCACCTCTTTAAGTAATTTTTTCCAGCTTTATTGAGGTATTATTGATAATTAAAAAGTATCTGTATTTAAGGTGTAAAAAAGAGATTAATACCCATTAAAACAATATTTTAATGTCTCCAATAGCTATTATTTTTAAAAATATATATTTTCAAAATATTAGAAAACAGGCCCATGACATAGCATTGTAAAAAAATGTTACAATGATCCATAGGCACATATCTAGTATCTCAATATGCACCTACATGGACACATACTCCATCTTGCATGATAAAGCCTAGAATCACTACTGCAAAAATGATTCCTAAAGACAAAGTTTTAAAACACTATAAAACTTATCTTTAGATTTGATAAATCAATTAAATACAAACACTAAGCTCAATCAGTGCCTAGCTTAAAAAGTATCAAATAATTTTAAACTATTCATTTATTATTTAATTATCCATTAATTAAGCCTAATTTTACTCATTAAAACACTACTCAAAAAACATTAAAAGAAAGTATTCTTATTGATAGACACAGAGAAAAAGGACCCATGCAACACTGACTTAAAATATTTAACAGCTGGTAGCATGCCTTCTAGACCTCTCCTTTTTTAAGTTGAGACACTTCCTTATTTTGAAGCTCATGTAATATATAGTCTATTTTACAAGGTCACAGCCAAAATTGAAGGGAAAAAGTGAGAAAATTTCCACAAGAATAACATGTCTATGTATAAACTTGGTATACTATCATTCATTTAGAAACAGCGAGGCCATCAAGGCCAAATAAAGTTGAATGGATTTTTAAAAAATATTATAAAAATATTGTCAAATGAGCAATAATTAAAAAAATACCTTCACATGGCACCTGACAGGTTAAGAAACAGGATAATTCACAATATCTTACTGGAAATGAAACTGCAGAGATAATAAATTTCTAGAAAATAGGACAAGGGATACTTAAAATTTAAAGGTAGTAGGAAGAGAAGAATAAAAAGATGGACAAAAAAAGGACTTTTAGGGCAAACTATTTTGTATAATATCATAACAATAAACATATCATTAATCCTTTTGTCAAAACTCACAGGATATATAACACCAAGAGTAAGCCCTAGTGTAAACCACAGACTCTGGGTGATAATGACCTGTCAATTATCACACGTATGTAGGTTGGTTCATCAATTATAACAACTGAGCTACTCTGGGGGGAAGGCTGAGCATATGTGGGGACAGGGGTATAGGTAAAAACTCTGTACCTTCCACTCAATTTTGCTGTGAACTTAAAATTGCTCCAAAAAATATTTTTAAAGAAATTTAAACATGGGACTTACTCATTGGATACAGCAGATGGTTTCGATTTTGTTAACTCTTCACCTAATTAAAAATTATCTCATTACTGAAAACAATTTAAAAATTCTGGAACTAATAACAAATATAAACAGTTGTGAAGGAAAATAGATCTTTAACAAGTTTTCTATTGTGAAGAATATTAAAATAATAGCTGAATTTCTGCTACATCTTTATTTCTTCAATCAACTTTGGTGAGAAATGACTTGAATCAACTAACCTCTCATTTATTAAAATAAAGTGGCTGTTCAAAAGAGAAAAATATGGGCTGCAAATTTACAAATTGAAACAAATGTTTAAATACTTATGTAAATTAACTCAAAAATTTTAGTTGATGAATCATAAAAGCTTTTTTCAAATTCTAAGAATATTATCAGTCATTATTATATTGATCAAAAGTAGTTACCAACTCTTGAAGGACATCCTATTTTAAGAAACTGAAATTTGTATTACAACCTAGAGCAACAGTCCCTGTAAGACAGTCTGTTTTGCTACCTTTACATTTGTAAGACACATCATTTCATAAGCAACTAGTAAACAGAGGAAAGGCAACAGTAATGCAAAAGTCATGCTGGTTCATAATCAACTTTCCCTTCACCTCAATATTTTGCATCATCAAACAACAGCTAAGGAATACAAAACACATCAACATGGGTAACTACAACTAAAGGAACACCACACTATATATGATGCTCGTTCATATCACATTCTCCCATTTGGCTTCAGCATTTGTTTTACCTCAAAGTTCTTATTGTGCTGTTCTTCATCTTTCTGCATTTTGTCCTCATCTCCATAAGTTGATATCCCTCCGTTATCATTTTATGCATATCCCCTACCGTAGAGCTCCTCACCATTTCTTTTTTAAAAGTAAAATCCTATTTTTTACTTGGTATTTATTATAAATTTAATAGGTCTTTTTAACAGAGCTAGAATTTTTATTAGGATTAACGCTGAAGTTTTTATTAAGCATCATGTTTATAGAATTGAGTAGCTTTTGAGTGTGGGGGGGGTCTCAGTTCTTTTCCCCACACCCGTTACTTTTATGCATACTTATACACAAGAATTTGCACCCCCAAAATGTTTTAATATAATCAAATTGCTATATTAAAAATCATATAATATGACTTAACAATGGGTAAAACTAAAGACTACTCATCTTATAAATGCCTTCCAGCTAATGAGGCAGTTATGCCAATTAAACAGTTTAACATTTTTTTAAAAATATGTGCTAAATGATTTGTGAAAGAGAAGAAGGGGTGAGGAAAGAGGGAGTGAGAGGGAGGAGAACGGGGTAGGGTAAGAGAGAGAGAGAGGGAGAGGGAGAATGAGGAAGTGAGGAAGAGAGAGAATGAAGGAGAGAGGGAGAGAAGCACCAGCTCATATACTGCTCACAAAAATTAGGGGATATTTCAAAAATGAATATGAAGCTATAAAATACCCCCTAATTTTTGTGAGCAGTGTAGTTTCATTTAGTTGTTCTATTTAGTGGTGCATTCATTGATTGTTTCTTGTATGTGCCCTGATTAGGGGTTGAACCCACAACCTCCAGTGTGCTGGGTTGATGCTTTTATCCACTGAGCAACCCGGCCAAGGTATCAATTTAACATTTTTAATCAGAAGCTATTCTTTGCTTTGCTTATTTCTAAACCATGTTGTAGTCAGGTATTAAAGTTTAGGCATGTCTCAAAGCTAAAAAAATTAATATAAATGATTTGTCTTCTGTTATAAAATAGTAAGTATCCTTTTAGTCTGTTGTTAAGGCTCGTGATGAGAAAAACTTTCTATAACTACATATTTAAGACTATAAGCTCATTGAGTTGCCTGATAAATTTTAATAGAAATAAAACAACAAACTTAATTGTTAAACTTACTAGACAAATTCTGATTCATCTGCACCTAAAACAGAAATGCAAAAACTAAGTGCCATTAAATAAATAATTTAATTTGGTAATGAAATATTTTGTAAAATGTTAATACTGGAAACCTAAATCTTAAGTTTTTAGTATATCTGCTCAATTGTAAACTGTAGTTACATAAAAAGATATATAGAAAAAACTTTCAGTAGTTTTTGTTTTATAGTAAAAATACATGTACTTTTAAAATTCAATAAATTTTAAAAAATATTAAACTAAACTATTAAATATCAAAAACAACTTACTATGACTTGCTAATTTAAAAAATTTAACACAAATAATTTGAAAATCAATGTTCAAACATTACAATGTTTTTTTTAAGTCAATAGATACAAATATAAAATCTTGCACTTACTGGGCTGTGTCTCTAGTAGTACATGGAAAAAAAAAAGAAGGACATGTTTATTTTAGAATTTAAAATAACATATTTTCCAGCTCTAATAACGCCTATTCCCTTCTGAAACATACCTAAAATCTATATACCATAAAACACATACACTGCTGGGAAGGGTGAGGGACAGAGAACACTTAAGTTGGATAAGCAAATTAGGCAACAGAATATACTCACAATATCCTCTTTTCTTACCCAATATCAACAACTAAAAATTTCATAATTACTTATTTTCTGAGAATAAAATTAATACATGTTTACTGTTTTTTTTAAATAAAGTACAAAAGAGAAAATTTAAAACCACCCAGAGATAGACAATAAACATTTTGATGTATATTCCTTAAGGTTTTTATTTATTTACATATATATTCTTTAAATTAGACAATAAAAATGTTTAATGGTTTCACAACTTTCTACTTCACATATATATAATTTAATGTTAGCATTAATCTTAATGTTTATTAGTAATGGTAGAATAAAACCTCACTTCAGAAATCTTTTTTGGTAGAAAAAATAGTTCTAAAATTGAATTCTAAAAGTGAGTGACTGTGACAAAAAACTTTTACCTAAACAAATACAAAATAGACTAGTGTTTTTTAACCACTGGTCCATGGACTGGTCCATCAGAAATTTCATGTGGGTCTGCGAAAGAGTTAACCACCCTGATGCTGTATGAAGACTACAGACCCAATGATATTAGTCGAATTTGCTTATGCTTGGGGTGATCTGTGCCTTAGGAGTTCCCGAAATAATTCTATTTTCACTGGTCCCAAGTATAAAAAGGTTGAAAACCACACGTATAGACTACTTGAAATATATAATTACTTAACAATACGAAGTGGTAAGAACTTTTATTCTCTATTATCAAAAAGAATGGGTTTAATATCAGTTATAAACATATACAAATACACTAAATATCATTCTAAGACATGCTCTTTACCCACAGTTAAACATTTTTGCATTGAGAGTATGACATCAATGGAAAGATGTATTATGATTTTTTTCTCCCCCAAAAAGTATTAAGTATGGTATCTTTAGAACTGAGAAATTAATCATTATAACAAAGAAGTCTTAATTTTTCTTTACTTCCATGAAAAGTATAGAAAAACAAATGTTATGGTAATAGACAAAAAATGCAAAGGTATCATTTACTCTTTAAATTCATTTTTGTAGAATTCCATTCTACATCAAGTTCACAAAATATGGACAAAATAATGTTTAAAATTCGATGAGGAAAAGATTAATGCTGTCAGTTCATAAAATTCTGTCTGAGCCATACAGCACTATTTATAAAATACAAAAAATGCAGAAATAGTGTATTTTCTCCATTTTTGCTTCCTTTCTAACTTTTAAAAGAAAGCAAAACTAAGCCAAACTATCAAGTTCATCTGACTGTATAAAAATTATAAACTATATACCTCAATAAAGCTGAATAAAAAAAATATATATAAATTAAATATTTCCTTACCCAACATGATTAACTATTGCTAAGTAATGTTTTACTTTCTATTATTGTTAAAATTAAACAGATGTAGGTAGATGAGGTATTTAAAAAAAAGAAAGACTTCTATATAAGAAGTATAATATAAGCTTACTCATTTTCTTACTTACAGATATTGCTGGAGAGAGCGTTATATTTCCTATAGAAACTTTTAATTCATCCAAGGAAGCCATTGCATGATGTGAGTTATTTGGATGCATAGGTTTGATTTCTATTCGATACTTCTTTGGTTCTTCATCTTCAGAATCAGAATCACTAGACGAGTAGAAATGATTCTCTTTGGTATGTGAGTTACCAGTTAAAAAAAATATTTTTAAATTGTCTTAATGCATAACCAGTTTTTCAGGCATTTATAAAAAGTAACAAAAACATTTAAGAAATAAGATGGACTTTAACAGAAACATAACTACTGAATTTTGTTAACAAAAACATGTCAAATAAAGACTATGAAGTCATTTTATTATAATTAATTAAAAATTTTGAAACATATAATTTTATTAACCAATATCACCTCAATAAATTCAATATAAATTTTTTAACATGAAAACAATTAAACAACATTATTTAACTGTGTTTATATGCCAACAGAATCCCTAAGAATATTCAGGCCCTGGCGGGTTAACTCAGTGGAAAGAGTGTCAGCCTGGCATGCAGATGTCCCTGGTTCGATCCGCAGCCAAGTCACACAGAAGAAGTGATCATTTGCTTCTCTTCCCCTCCCTCTCCCCTCCACTCTCTCTTCCCCTCTTGCAGCCAGTGGCGTGACTGGTTTGAGCATTAGCCCTGGGCACTGAGGATAGCTCAACTGGTGCAAGTGTCAGCTTCAGGTGCTGTGGATAGCTCAGCTGATTTGAGCATCGGCCCCAGACGGTCCCTGTCAGTGTTCACATGGGAGTCTATCTCTTTATCTCCTTTCACTTAAAAAAAAAAAGAAAGAAAAAACATCCAGATCATAAAAGGATATCATTCTGATTTGCTTCTGGTTTTATACTATAGCCTTCTTCATCTACATCAGGAATGTTCTATGGAAAAAAGAAAAAATTTACTGTAATTATGGCTCCAACTACAAATATATTATTAGAGATTAACAAAATAGCCTTAACTACATATTACTGAAGGGCTATATATGTAATTTATCAAATGTGAACAGGTTAACCAAATTCTTACACTGTGAAGAAATTATATATTTTAGTTAATTAGCCTCAAAAATCGGAACTAGAAAAGCAATGCAAAATGAAACATGAGGAATTCCAAAAGAAATAGAACTGGTGTTCCGGTAGAAATGCCAGCTGTTCCATGGATAACCAAATTTTTGTCCCAAATTTCTAAGAAATAAAGGCATAAAAACACAAGACTGTGTTTCTGGGGAAGTATGGTAATGAAATCAGAGGACTGATAGTTTAAGTAAATATATGTATGACAGAAATAAAAAAAACTACCAAGAATATTGAAACTATACTAAAACACTAATCTCTTACTCATGAGACTAGCAACATTCAAAAGCTTGAAAATACGCTCTGTGGCAAAGCTGTGAGGAAATTACTCTTATACTCCACTGGTATAAATACAAAATACTGAAGGTCCTTGAATATATAGTTTTGTTATAACATTTACTAGGTGCCATAGGTACTTAACTCTTCTTTATATCAATTAGCCTACGGTAAAATTGGTTTAGTTATACATAATTTCACTTAAAGTCACAGAACCTACCAAGAACGTTGAGTAGTTTATACCTTCAGAGAGAAAACTTAACAATATCTAACAAATACATGTTCACTTCTCCACCCAGAAATTCCACTTCAAGGAATTTACCCCAAAGATACATCATCAGCAATTTAAAAATACATTATATCCACGCAACAAAATTACTCATCAAGAATGACCTAAAAGTCAGGTACACAAAACATAGTATACAGCTATTTAAAAAAGAAAAAGAGGAAGATTTCTATGATCTGGTATGAACTGACTTCCAGGAAATACTGCTAACTAAAAAAAAAAAAAGCGCAAAAGAACATAAATAGGGTAATATCTATTATGTAAAAAAAAAGAAAAAGTTTTTAACAATATGTATCTGCTTACCTATGAAAAAAAAACACCAGAAGGAATAATCAAAACACAAGGTTGGCCATCTACAATGCACAGCAATAGAGCAGAAGAAATACAGAAGGGAGGGAGGAACACTTCTATAAGTATGCTCTCATAATTAGGTAAGAGAATAATACTTCTCCTTTCAGAAAAATATATTCACATCCATGAACACATGAAGAGATGTAGGCATAATGCAAATGTTAAAACAAATGTAGTAAAATGTTAAGGATATACAAGTGGTTTTGTACTATTTTAGTCTTGCATTTTTTGTAAATTAGAAGTCATTTCAAAGTAAGTTTTTAAACTGAAAAAAAAAAAGAAAGAAAAAGAAAACGAGTGCCAAAAATAGCCAGACTATCAGTTGTACTGTAATGGGTAGTCAATATCCTTATACAGGTAAAGTTTCCCATTCATCCTCCACTCACTTGCTGAAGCTCAGCAAGAGAAATATAAAGGCCTGATAATCTGAGTTAGGCAAAGCACAAGGTCAAGGAGAACTAAAAGCAGAATTTAAATCACAATATCTTCTAAACTGAATAAATATTCTGATATAGCCAGGCTGAATTAAGAGTCTAGAAATAAAAACTCAAATACAGGGTAAAGGGCAGATTTCATAGATAAAAATATGACTAACGATATAGTTATGACCCTAGAAATAGAACACTTTTTTTGAGTCCTACATATTGCTTGCTAATATGCAAATAACATTTTAAAATAACTTTAAAACTAAACTTTGCCAAATGTGGAGTTATTAGAAATCAGAATAGGCACTGGCCAGTGGCTCAGTGGATAGTGTTGGCCAGCCTGCAGGTGTCCCAGGTTTGATCCAAGGTCAGGTCACACATGAGAAGCAACCATCTGCTTCTCTCCCCCTCCCTCTCCTGCTCCCTCAATGGTGGCTTGACTGGTCCGAGCATCAGCCCTGGGTGCTGCAGATAGCTCAGCTGTCCAAGCATCGGCCTCAGGTGCTGAGGATAGTTCAGCTGATTCAAGCATCAGCCCCAGATGGAGGTTGCCAGGTAGATCCCAGTCAGAGTCTATCTATCTCTCCTCCTCTCACTTAAAAAAAAATCAGAATAAAATTTTTTTTTCAAAATACTTTATTCCTATCCCCAGTACCAAAGAAACATACTATTTAATTTTCTAGAGATTGTACCTGGGATTTTCTGACACTACTTATAAGTTTGTTTAAAATATGCTATATGGTATAATATTTTAAAAAAAAATACTGAGCTGCTTTCTCTAGGACTGAGTAAGCTGCTTTTGGATCAACTTCCTGCAGAGTACAGGTATAAAATCTGGTTAAAATATATAAACAACTACATAAAGGTACTAGAGAGTGACCAAGACTAACCCTTTTAAAAAGCTCTACAAAGTGATATAGCCTGATGAAGCAGTAGCACAGTAGATAGAGCACTGGCTTAGGACACTGAGGACCCAGGTTTAAAACCCCAAGGTCACCACCTTGAGCGCGGGTGACCAGTCAAAAGTGCACCATGACTTTACGGACACACTGTACATCAAAGTGAAATTTTAAAAAGGTTCAAATAAACCACTGGAATGAATAAAAAAGAAAACAAAATGGAAATAAACAAACAAAATAAAAAATAAAATAACAGGCTTTAAGTCCTGACATATCAATCAATAATCACATTAAATATAAATCATCCAAACATAACAAAAGACAAGAGACTAGGAGAATGGATTAAACACATGACCCAACTATATGCTATCTATATGAAACTCACTTCAAATATAACAACATAGGTAGGCTGAAAGTAAAAGGATGAAAAAATCTACCATGCAAACAGTAGTTAAGAAAAAAAGGTAAGAGTGTTTTGCTATTAGGCAAAACAGACTTCAGAAAGAAAATTATCAGGATCAGAGGTACATTATATCCACACAAAAACCTATATATGACTGTTCAAAAGCATCTTATTTCTAATAACCAAAAATTGGAAACAGTTAAATGTCCTATAGTAGGTCAATGGTTAAACAAACTTTCGTATATATCTATACCACAGTATGCTAGTCAGCAATAAAAAGGAATGAACTATTCAAACACACAACCTAGATTAATCTCCAGACTTGTGCTGAGTGAAAAAAAAATCTCATAAGGTTACAGTATAACTCCACTTAAATAACATGAATAACTTTCATAACATTTTGTAACATTGAAATGACATAATTATAAAAATGGAGAACAGATCTGTGGTTGCCAGAGGCTAAGGAAAAGGTGAGGATGGAGGGGAAGTGGCTGTAAAAGGGCAATCAACATGAAAGATCCTTGTGGATAACGGAAATGTTCTGTTTTGACTATATTAGTGTCAATATCCTAGTTGCGACACTGTACTGTAGTTTTATAAGGTGTTACCATCAAGAGCACATTGTACAGTAGTTTTATAAGATGTTACCATCAGGAGAAGCACAGTGAAAGGTACTCAGACTGCTCTGTACTTATTATCTTTGCAACTTTCTGTAAATTGATAATTCAAAATAAAAAGGTTTCTTTAAAAAAAGCAATGATTCTCAGTGTACTAGGTTTTCAATGCTGGAACCATTCATAGAAACTTAATATTAATAAAAACTTAACCTGTTACACCTTGGTCCATTCAACCCATAATTTCTATATTACCCAATACTACTAAGCAAAGCACTAAGTAGTCAAACACAGTATGAAGAATAGAGCAGTTTGTTTCACCTATCAGTCTAACAGGCAGTTTTGGTGGATTCTGGATAGCAGTAGCGATTCAAAAAAATCTACTGCTCACAAAAATTAGGGGATATTTCAAAAATGAAAACACGATAAAATATTCCCTAATTTTTGTGAGAGATGTATATTGGGACACAATTCACAAGTCAATGGAATATTTCTCAGTATCTCTGTCTAGAATGGGGGAATTGGCCAAAACCAAAAGAAAAGAGCAATTCACACTTCCTTGAGAAACTTTCAAACTACAGAGGACCTCTAAATAAAATTTTAAATCAAATAAACATTAAAAGAAAAAAAACCTGTCCTACCAAGGTATCCTATGGATATTTTTTTATAAGTAATCAGTAAGACTAGCCATAAACAAGAGGAACCAACAAAAAATGAAAGCCTTTTTTCCCTGCTTATCTCCCACTATAACCCTTCTCCCCACAACTAAGTGTCTTGTAACTCATTCTCTGTTAAAAAGAGAACACCTGTACAGTAGTCCACACCCATCCTTGAGGAATACGTTCCAAGGCCTCCAGTGAGTGCCTTAAACCACAGACAGTACTAAGTACTACATATACACATACCTATGAAAAAGTCAAATTTATAAATTAGGCAAAGTAAAAGAGCAACAACAATAACAGAACAATTATACCAATATACTCCAATAAAAGTTATGTGAATGTTGCATTAAGTAAATAAGTACTACCTGAACACAAGCACACCAATACCATGACAGTCAAACTGACTACAATCAAGACTGTAGGATGGGCAGTGTATACAACAGTGATGGGCAATCTTTTGAGGTTGGTGTGTCAAAATTCGCCAAAAAACCGAGCATAATTCGGGTGATGTGTCACTTCAAAAAAACCCCATAATTTCACAATATTTATAGTTTAAATAACAAGTGTTTTGGCCTACAGAGCTCCGGCACAGTGTCTACACTATAGCAAATGTTTTATCCTCGGCTACTCCACCTGGCCGTGCAGGAGCCGAGGATGAAACGTCCTTCTCGGCATGCGGCTCCATACTTCTCTGGTCAGCCGCGTGTCATTGAAAATGGCCACGCGTGTCAGTGATGACACGTGTGTCATAGGTTCGCCATCATGGGTATACAACATGGATATGCTTGACAAAGGGATGATTCACATTCTGAGTGAAAAGGAGCAGGACAGTGTGAGATTTCATCACACTACTCAGAATGGCACACAATTTTAAAACTTATTGTTTATTTCTCGAAGTTTCCATTAGTTTCTGACTGCAACTGACCATATTAACTGAAACAGCATAAAGCAAAACCATGGATGGGGAGGGACTACTGTACCCACACATCTCTATTTTTAAAATTACAATTACTTAGAAGTTCATACTTTTATTTACTAAGCTCTTTCCATGTCATCAGACACAGAGCAACGTAACTAATATCAGTTACTTCATCAAGTGAATGTTTAATAATTTACTAACCAACTGCATCTTGACAGATGCTTTAGTGCAGGGGTCCCCAAACATTTTACACAGGGGGCCAATTCACTGTCCCTCAGACCGCTGGAGGGCCGCCACATACAGTACTCCATACACTGACCAACCATGAAAGAGGTGTCCCTTCTGGAAGTGAGGCAGGGGCAGGATAAATGGCCTCAGGGGGTGGGCCACAATTTGGCCTGCGGGCTGTAGTTTGGGGGACCTCTGCTTTAGTGTTTCCAGTTTTTTCTAATATAAACAATCTCTACCTCTCCCCCCTCCCCTCTATATATGCATATATCTTGATGTATCACATATAAATTTGTAAATAAAGTCGTAACAGTAAACCCCTGGCATAGGACTGCAGTGTCAAAATGAATATGCATTTCTTATTTGGAAAGATACTGTCAAACTATCTACAAGACAGACTGTACCAATTTACATTCAGTATGAGTGTATCAAAAGTTTGGCCAATATGATAGTTGAACACAGAAAATTCATTCTAATTTGCATCAGAATGAAACTACTATTTTGAACATTTCTTACATTTATTCATTATTATTTTTATTTCTTTATATTTAATGCCCTTTTCCTACAGGGTACTTGCTTACCTTTTATGCTGATCTATATAAAAACTGTACAATGGAGAATAGTCCCTTGTGACATGTCTTGCAAATATACTCTGCCAGTTTACCTTTAGTTATTCAAATCCTTCTATGGTGTATTTTTTCTAATTTTATAAGTTTTTTATTTCTACATAGACAAATTTATAAATCATTTTTATATGGCAGAAGAATTTTGTCTTCTTTAAAAACCCTTTTATAATTCCAGATAAAACTGACTGAAGTTCAAAATTGGTTAATTTGATTATTACAGAACAGTATCAATGAGCTGAGAGAGTTAAAAATGTTTTATTTAAGCCTGACCAGGAGTGGTGCAGTGGAAAAAGCATTGACCCAGAACGCTGAGGTCACTGGTTCAAAACCCTTATATCATTGGCTCTGACCATGGTCTCATCATAGTAGAGTCACTGTCTTGAGCAAAGGAATCGTCTATATAACCCCAAAGCTCACCCTTGAGCCCAAAGGGTTGTGGCATGAAAAGCCCAAGGTTGCTGGCTTGAGCAATGGGGCACTGGCATAGCCGCAGTCAAGACACGTACAAGAAGCTTAATGTACAACTATAGGGAAAGCAACTATGAGTTAAGGCTTCTCATTCTCTCTCCCTTCCTGTCTCTTTTGCTCACTTTCTCAAATAATAAAAAAACTTTTTTAAATAATAAAGTATATATAAAATATGAATATTAAAGGATTTTATGCAATGTTGCAATAAAACAAATGTTATATATAATTTAGAAATAAAATGCACGAGTACCAAAAATAAATGCGAAACACATCTGCTGTGTTCATTCATCAATAAACCAAGGTATGAAAACAGGCAAGTGAGAAGGTAGATGTTCTAACTCCGAAAAAACACTCCGATGCTTCCTACAGCTCATTAGGAGTCTATTTCATTATTTTCACTATAAAGTGATTAACATCATTGTTTTCTTCTAAAGCTGAAATATGAAACAAAAAATTAGTTTTATCTTAAGTAATTCAAAACACAATGAATGTTTCACAAAATATCTAGTTCTTTCTTTTGGTACACCATTATGTTGTAAAAAATCAAAATGTTTCTGGGCCAACCAAAAGCATAGTTAGTTATGCAAGCAAAAACAACAAGCAAAGGAGATGGACAGCCTGAGTCTACTATACTTTTCAACCTGACCAGTGTTGGAAGGAGAAATTTGGAAAATGTGTCTGTTTACATACTACGTATACCATTTGGTAAATTCTCTTTTCTACTGTAACTACAGGCAGCTCCATTTGATACTGTCTTTAATTATGTATAAAGAAATACATTTAATTAAGAAATAAAGCAAATTTTCTTTACAACAAAATAAAAGGCACAGAAAAGTACTATGATTATTTTCTCTAAAATGACAAGTTCTTAAATAAAACTTAAATACATGAACAGATAAAGTATTACTTTTAATAGATCTAAGAATCAATCAGTAAGAGCACATTTTAAAATAAAGTATGCAGATTTGAGATCTGACATATTACCCAAGAAAAAATATGCTATGACACCATTCCAATTTTACAAGTAAAATGACCACTTTTCCTATTAAATACAAGTTAGTTAAAAACACCTTCTATTTAATAGGCGAGTATCTGGTAATATAAAGCCAAAAATGCATCTGTAAATAATTTTAATAGTGGTTTTATAATAACAAGATTATTTTTCTTAGAAAGATTGTAAACTACTCAACCTAAATCTGCTGGGTATTTCCTAATTAAAACAGCTAATTTAAATTGTTTATATCAAAGTAGAATCTACTTACAAGTGAATCTGCATCAGGGCATTCCCTATTAAAACAAACAAAGTATTAGAAATAGTCAACTATTAGAACTATCTGATAATAATACTATATTGAAAGTATTTACCTTGATATTTAAACATAACTTTTAAACTCTACAAAAATACTTAGAGAAATCATTTCATGAGGATTAAAATATAGCAAATGATTTTAAAATCCAAAATAAGGCAATCCTATGTCCATAACACATAAAAAAATAAAAAAGTAATTTTAAAACTACTTTCAAAAGTAGTTCTTTTCAGCCCTGACTGGTTAGCTCAGTGGATAGAGCGTCGACCCAGTGTGCAGGAGGCCCAGGGTTTGATCCCTGGTAAGGGAATACATGAGAAGCGACCATCTGCTTCTCTTCCCCGCCGTCTAACCATTCTTCCTTTCTTCCCTTCTCGCAGCCAGTGGCTTGACTGGCCTGAGCATAGGCCCAAGACAGGGTTGCCAGGTAGATCCCAGTCTGGAAGCATGCAGGAGTCTATTTATTTCCCCTCCTCTCACTTAAAAAAAAAAGAAATACTTCTTTTCCATGAACATACACATGGATCATATCAAGGAAGCTACCAGTCCTACAGAGATTTCTAGTGACTTTTAATTCTCCAGGGAGAAAAAGTGTAATAAAAAAAAAGTTTTCTTCAAAGAAGGAAGCCTAGCTTTTTAAAAAAAAGTCTATATTTATCTTTATGGATAAATAATGGTAAAGATAATTTTAAAATAAATTTTAAAACTTTATGTCTAAAGTCTACACTTTCAAAATTGAAGTTTTAAAGTGCAGTACTTCCTATAACTAGTCTATATAAAAGTGAAAACTACTTTTCTTCAAATTTGTTAAATGAGTAGTTATACTTTCACTTTAAATAGCTTTCCAATCTAATGTAATATGTAGTTCAGACCTGGTATTTTATCATGTAACTGATAAAGGTTTTATAATTCAATTGATAATTTTGAGTATAAATTAATAAAAACTATTATTTTAAATGTAAAACCAAAATATAAAAATCCACCCTTATAATTAACCAAATAAAACCCTAAAACTGTAAAGTTAAAGACATTTAAGCCCTGAGGAATAAGGTTAGAAGAACTGTGTGTACATTTTAAAACAAATTCACAAAAATTAAAGTGAATATTTAAAAGGTATTTTGATTAACTGCATATTCGTTGGCTTGAGACACATAATGCACATAATATCAAAATGTGCTACTTTAACAAACTGAAAATACAGGCATGCATATACCTTAAGAGCCAAATGAACAATAAAAGCATTAAATATATCTATATGATAAACGAGTAATCTCTACCCGAAGACTAAACACAAACCAGAAAAATCTACATACTGAATTTTGTAACAGGAAGATAGAATGAAATAGACTAAATAAATAAAGAGAAATGCTCTTATCTTAATCCAATTGAAGCACCAAAGAGACAAGTAAAACGCAAATCCCACGTCTTTATATCTACTTTAAAATTATAAATTTTGAAAAAGAGCTTTGTTATTGTTGGTAGATGAAGAAAACCTATGTAAACTCTGAGAAAATGTTCTACTAGAAAAGGCACTGTAATAATAAATTCAATCCCTCTACAGAATCAAATCAATTAAGGTGTTAGTAATTTTCAACTTTCTACCTTTTTTAAAAGATAGTTTAAATATACTGCTCACAAAAATTAGGGGATATTTCAAAATGAATATGAAGCGATAAAAAAAAGAAGCATTTGATCTTTTTAATTAAACAAGAACGTCAGAAAAGCAAACAAGTCAAAAAAAGTTGTTCAATTATGCAAATGAGATGCAAAACCAACTTTTATTTCACTGGTGAAATGCACTATACAAAAGGCTGAAAGCACTGGAGTATCTGCACATTCCCTGATCCCCTAAGTTTTGTGAGCAGTGTATAAAAGCAGAGGTAAAAGTTCTAAACAGTTTATTCTCTGGCTTTAAGCCAGAACTCTTTAGTCTCTGTTACAGCACTCATCTGTTTGCCTTCACAGTGGACTGGGACCTGCAGGTGAAGCCCCAGGAAGAGCATACTCTATGCAGGATCCCTCTTCCACAATTATTGGCATTTCAAAAGCCTTCAGGCTATGAACATAATTTTGCCAAGAGCCTTGGAAATTTTAAGCAAAGTGAATTCTAACATTTTTTCTCCCAGGAAGTGTTAAAAGAAGGCAATCATGGTACAATGGTTAAAGAATAATTTTCTGCCCTACCATTCTAATTGATAAAAATACTCCAATATCCAAATGGCCTAATGATCATATTGGAAAATTACTCATCATAAAATATTATTTAAAAACACAGATATACAAAAATATTATAAGCTCCCTGAATGAACTGCTGTGAAAAACATTTAATTTGTGGCCATTACTTTTTATAATATAGTTACTAACAGATTAACTACCTGCATTAAAAGTTTACTTATAAATCAATTGTTTAGACTTCAAAATTTATTTTCAATGTTATACAGATTAGGTTCCATCCCCTTAGCAAAATACACCCTTCATAAATGTTCAAAAAGAAGAGATGGGAACTATAGATATAAATTACTTCACAATTGGTCTTAATTTGTTAACCAAATACCAATTGGGAGGGGAGAAAGAAACTGACATTTAGAATGGTAGAAATTCTGAGAAACTCAGATAAGAAGCTCAGATTATGTTAGAGAAGTCAGGATTTTAAAATTTCAGCCAATGTTTCAGAGTCAACAAATCACTTAAGACTTTTAATTAGTGTCTCTGATCTAAATGGGTTGAGTAATTACAAAAAGATTTCTTTAATTCCAGTTTGTCTCTGGTTAATCATACATAACTCAATGTTTCTCAACCCCAGATGTATATAAGCACATAGGTTGCTTAAAACCAAACAAAATGAAACAAAAACTATGCTGGGCCTTCTTGCCCAAGAATCTGGTTTAATTGCTCTGAGATGAGGCCTTACATAGATCTACTTAATTTCCCAGGGAATTCTAATATATAATCAAGGTAGAAAACTTCACTTAAGCTAATACTAGTGGAAATTCTTATATGCTAAATTATATATTCTTTGCATACTAATTTCTTATTTTTTAAAAAGGTAAACAGAAAAATAATGACTAGTTTAAAACATGCTAGGGTTTTTTTTCCCCTCCCAAATTTAACATTTTCCATTTATGCATACAGATGGTCCCCACTTATAAGGTTTGACTTAATGATACTCTTCAACCAATAATCCTACAGTGTACAGATGCTCCTTGATTCACAAGGGGGTTATATCTTAACAAATCCACTGCAAGTTAAAATTCTGTAAATTAAAAATGCATTTAATACAAGAGCCTACAGAACATCATAGCTTCTTTGGCCTAGCTTACTTTAAATGTGCTTTAGAACACTTACATCAGCTTATAGTTGGGCAATTATCTTGAGTTTTATCTCAAGAGTATCTGCCCTCCTCTTCTCACCAGGAGACACAGGTGGGCTTTTTGTAGATACGATGGGATGCAAAAACCACAAAACACAATATCCAAAAATGCTGGCAACAGTACATTGTAGAGTATTAGCTGTTTACCCTTATCCCCGCAGGGCTGACTAGGAGCTGCGGCTGGGCTGCCAGTGCCCAGAATCAAACGAGAGTATGGCACATCCCTAGCAAGGGAAAGGGTCAAAATTCAAAACTCAAAGTACAGTTTCTAGTGAATGCATATCACTTTTACATCATTGTAAAGTTGAAAAATCTTAAGTTGAACCATTGTTAAGTCAGGGACCATCTGTACTGTGTTGCAAGTATTTTTGGATATTGTGTTCTGAGCACATTTAAGGTAACATGGTTAAGCCTATGTTATGACATTTGGTAGGTGTATTAAAAACATCTTTTACTCAGGAGATTTTCAGTTACAACAGGATTATCAGGGTATAACCCCATTATAAGTCAATTAGCATCTGTACATAACTGCCTTGTCCCTATATGCTTAGAATTGTCTAGAAGGATTTACATCTAACTGTTGGCTGTGGGTTTTTCTTAGGCCTCAAGACTTAGAAGAATTTTTTGTTTTCTCTGCATTTTAATTTTTTAAATATACCCATAATTTTATAAAATAAGAGCATCTTTAAAGTTTCAATTTTAAGATACTAAAGCTTTCATCTTGAAATTTTAAAATAATAAAAGTGAATACTTTTAACTAAAATCAGAGGAGCTGGCACATGTATTTAGAAAAGTTTATATTTTTCACCCCTAAGACATATATAATTTGAGTTGTTTCTGAAAGACTTTTTCCTTTTCAAGTTCAAAACAATAAGCTTACTTACTTATAACAACAAAAGGATTTTGATAATATTTAATATACTTACACAGACTCTGCATCCTTTTCCTTCTTAATTATTCCTGGCAAACCAAAAGTCTTTCTTTTCCTTGGTTTTATACCTTAAAGAAATGTGTATTAAAAAATGTATAATGTTATAGAAACATAATTGTTCCTGATATATTAAATTTATGAATACATCTTGTATCTTGACACATAATTTGCTCATAACTGTCAATACTAAATTTGAATGAAAGAAATGTTTCTATTGCTAAACCCAAATATTTAAAACAAGGTTATAGTCTATTTAGACTTATGTTAATATAACATAGCCTAGTATTCACCAAAAGGTTATAGAACAGTCACTTGATCAATGAAATTCTCTTTTCTAAGTATTTCCTAAGTCATATCAGGCAAAATAAGCATTTGCAGATATCTTAAAATTTTCAAGATAGTACATTATTCACTATATCAGATTTTATTATAAATACAAGTGAAATCATGTTTCTTGTTTACAGTGTCAGAAAATATAAATGTATAAATTTAAAAAATTTATTAATAGTGTAACAGGAAAACTTTTAATATGGTGTCCATGTTATATCTCTAACATAAACAATGTTATTAGTGGATCCTACAGTAAATTAAGAACAAATATTTTTGTTTTGCCTAATATGGCAGTTATTCCTCTTCTTGCATGGCAAATTAATTTTGAAAAGTCAGTCATGTTTTTATATTGTTGATGGAATTCAGCACTTAAAGCTTAGCTGCTTATTACTCTGAGATCTACAGCACTCCTAAGCTAACTTCTCATCTTATAGATGAAGAAACTCAAGGGTATTTTTTTGTTCTTGTTCTTTTTTAAGTCAGTGTTATATCCCTAGTAAACACTAGAGCCAGGATTAGAATTCAGGTCTTAAAATAATGTACTTGCTTTCAAGCAAAACAAACTCCCTAAACCATACATTTGTATAGTGTGTTATATTTTAAAAATCAAATACAGTTTTATCTTCATAGACTATTATTTACTATCCACATTTTACAATAAAGAAAGCTGAAGTACAAAGAATTTAAATCATTATTGCTCTCAAACAGTTAGCAACTATAAGCAGTCTAGGCCCTGGAGCTCCTGACTGCTCCAATAATGACTTTACCATTGACAGCAAACCATTTCTCCAAATTCTTATACAGATTTTAGAAAAAATGGAAGTTTGCTTTCAAATTATTTCTAGTAGCTCACAAAGTAAGCTATATAAAAAACATGACAAGAATAGCAGGCATTCTTTTGGGTTTCATTCTATGAAAAACAATTTAAAAATAAGTAAGAGTATGAACCCTTTCTCAAGTCAAATTATCACCCATTCTTAATGATAATAATTATAACATTAATGTGCTCTGACTGGTAGTGGCACAGTGGACAGAGCATCAAACTGGGATGCTGAGGTCCCAGGTTCAAAACCACAAGGTTGCCGGCTTGAGCATATGCTCTTACGGCCTGAGTGCAGGCAGCAACAGCTTGAGCACAGGATCAACATGATCCCATAGTCGCTGGCTTGAAACCAAAGGTCACTGCCTTGAGCGAGGGCTCACTGGCTCACTGGCTCAGCTTGAGCCAATCACCCCCATACCCTGATCAAGGCACATATGAGAAGCAACCAATGAACAACTAAAAGTGATGCAAGGAGTTGACGCTTCTCATCTCTCTCCCTTACTGTCTCCCCCACTCTGTCTTGCTCTCTAAAAAGCCAGAACAAAAAAAAACATTAATGTATAATCTCATTAATTATCAAAACATTACCTACTACAGAAAAGCACTATACAGTACATTAATGTACAGTGACGAGTTCATATTTATGACATTAGAATGTTTAAAAATGGATGTCAATCTAGAGCGTAGACTGGCATTGGCTGAAGGTTTAGGGGGAATTAAGCAAAAGAGAAAGAAAGAGAGAGAAAACTCACGGACATGAACAACAGTGTGGTGACAATCAGGAGTGGGGGGTATAGGGTGGTGGCAGAGGGTATAGGGGGACAAATGGTAATGGATGGAGACTTGACTTGGTGTACAGATGATATGTTGTAGAACTGTGCACCTGAAACCTATATAATAGTGTCATCCCAATAAATATAATTTTTTAAATAGGTGTCAATGGAGAAAATACAATGTATATTTGAAAGCAAATATATATAATATTTAATCTTATAATATATATATTCTAACTACAAATAATCCTTTCAGCTAACCTACTGTTTATTACATAAAGATTAGTATCTGCAGCCCTTCAAATCACGAGATTTTTTACATCCTTCCAGACATGCTGACACCAATGCACAGCAGCCCCTCATCATGTCTCCAATAAAGAGAAGATATAAGATAGTTAGATAGTTTCCACACACATTAGAACTAGTCAACTTACCTTCAACTGCACTAGCAGGGTCACATTCTTCAAATTCAATAAGGCCTAAAAAATATATATGTGTATATATATATATATATATATATAAACAACTGCTAGTTAAAAATCAAACTAATAGAAAACAATCAGCTTAAATTCCATTACAGTAAAGTTGACTATTAAACAACATGAGTTTGAACTGTGTATGTCCACTTATATGAGGATTTTCTTCTTCAATAAATACTTGTTTATTTTTGATCCATAGGTGGGAATTCAGATACTGAGGACCAAATTCATGCATTGATCTATACCATTTTATATAGGGGACTTGAGCATCTGTAGATTTTGGTATCCTGTGGGTCTAGTAACCAATCCCTTCATGGATATCAAGAGACAACTTAGTTTCTAGATAGTCAAGTTATATACAGATCTTCAATTGTGTAAGGGTCAGAACCCCTAACTCCCACATTGTTCAAAGGTCAACTGTATCTTTTTAAATGTTCTGAAATACATTCCAGTGTTATCTAATAGTGTTATTAAAATATCAGGAATAACTTTTAAAAATGGAGACCAGCCTATTATTATGATCACAACATTTATATGATACTATAGAACTGGAGACACAAAAACCTAATGTAGTTTTTGCTTTCAAGAAGCTTGCAGTATAATTGACAGAATACAAACATATTAATAGGCAATTGCTGAATCCTTGGTTGTGCTCATGGGAAAGACAAGAGGCCAAGATAGTAAAAACTACTAGAATGTAAGCTTGGGACCATGTCTGTCTCACTCTCACCAGTGGGAAATAGAAAATAATAGGTTTTCTATATATATTTACTGAACAAATTAATTAATTACATATTAACTAAGTGGTGATGTTGTGATTACAACCCAAATCTCTAACTCAAATATTTTCAACCAGTGTGCCGCAACACACTGGTGTGCACAAGAATTTTTAAACATTGTAATACCTGACTATTTAGTCAGAGGCACTGATCTCTTTTCCCTTAGACTGTCAAATAAAAAAATGACAACAGCCAACACAATAGCTGTCCAGTGTGAATGAATCAAAATTATACTGACTTTTGTTGTCAGATCAGCAAAAAATATATTTTTTGGTGCGCTGCAAAATGTAATAATTAGTTTATTGTGCCAAGAGATGGAAAAGGTTTGAAAATCACTGTTCCAACTGTACAACAGGTCAAGGAATTAATTAAATTGTTGTTTGCAGGCAATGGGAAGAGTTTTCACGTGAGAAGGTGATACACACACAACCCTGCAAAGTGGTTTTATAAGAAAATTAATTTAGCCCTTGCAAAAAGAATAAATTGTAGAAAGGAAGATGATAAAATAAAACTCCGAAAAATTAAAATAACCCTGAAATAACAGGTCTGCTGAGACTATCCTTAAATGCCATAAAATATGGTGTCTTTCATATATGTAAAAACACCTAATTATCTGAGTAGTAAAGAAAGTAGCAAAACCACAACTTATTCTATTGAAATATGCCTGGCCGTGGCAGACTGGATCAGTGGTAGAGTGTTGGTCTGGCATATGGATGTGCTGGGTTCGATTTCCAGTCAGGGCACACAGGATAAGCAACCATCTGCTTCTCTACCCTTGTCCTACTCCTCTCACTCTCTCTTTCTCTCTTTCTCCCACAGCCATGGCTCTGGCTAGAGCGAGTTGGCCTTGGGAGCCAAGGATAGCTCCATGGGCTCCACCGCAGGTGTTAAAAAGATGGCTTGGTTACTGAGTAACAGAGCAATGGCCCCAGATGGGCAAAGCATCGCCCCCTAGTGGACTTGCTGGGTGGATCCTGGTTGGGACACATGCAGGAGTTCGTCTCTCTGCCTCCCCACCTATCAGTAAAAAAAAAAAAAAGAAATATGCCCAAAGCTATATAATAGACTAAAAAATGTATATTCCATTAAATTACCATTTTAGCTATTTTATAATATATACATTTATACAAGTCCAGCATTGTTATGAAACAATTTTTAATTTATTAATGGTAATCAGTACAACCTGACATATCAAGAAATTTAAAAATAGAGCTTGGGTTTCCAGTCAAGATGGCACTTAGATAAATGTGCTACTTGAATCCTCCCACAACATCAAAATTACAGCTAAACTACAGAACAACCATCATTCAGAACCACTTGAAAACTAGCTGAATAAAGGAAAACCACATCCAGAATGGTAGGGTAAGAGGGGCAGAGACAGGGACTGGGCTGGTTCCACACCAACAAATGTGGTGGATAAAAATTGTGAGAAATATCTTAGATGCAGAAGCCTGAGGGATCCCAGTGCCAGAAAGAGAAGTCCCTATAACATTTTGGATGTAAAATCCAGCAGATATTGAGGCTTAGGGAGACAGAGGGCTGCTGCAGTCACAGGCAGTTCCTATAAAGGGCCAGTGCCCGAACTTACTCTGACTCACTTTCCTCTGAGTTCCAGCACCAGGGCAGGAACTTGAAAAGAACAAGAAACATACAAGAAGGAAACAAATTGCCAGCATCAGGACAAAACCTGGCCGGACTGGGGCGGGGAAGGATTAGGAATGCAGCTTTTCCCCCAAACAGAAGCTCTGGCACAAGCCATTATTTCTTTTCTGAGCCCTCCCCCCCCCCCCCTACAGAGCCAGAAATGGAGTCGCAAGCATCATAGCATCATATCTTAGTCTCATCCACCTGGCTGATACTGTTAACTCCATCCTGGTGATTCCCTGAGACCTGCCCCACCCAATAGTTTTTTCAGTGGCTTTTCTATATGAATGGCCTGTCCTGGCTCAGGCTTCAGATTTTCCTAAAATCTCTCAAGCAGCATCTGGCCTTGGCCTGCCCCATAGCTCTAAGTGGACCCAGACCTGATATTAGCAGCAGTCTTGGTCCACAGCTTGGCCTTGCCTTGGCACCTCCAAGCCCAGCACAAGTAGCAGCCATCTGCAGTTCACTTTGTACCTCATGCCAGGTAGAACATGAGTTGCAACTGACGTGGGCCAGCACCTTCTAGGAAGCACGAGAGCCAGTGCACCCAGTTGACAGCTTCAGACCACATCGAAGCACCACCACCAAATCACTACCACAAGCAACACACTAAAGGGGTGAACTTGGTGAGCACCAAAGCCCTGCTGAAATAATTCCTGCTCTGTGAGGTAGACACTGCAGGGTTGATCCTCCAAGGCTGTCAGTGGTTGCAGCCAGTCCTTTCAGCTGATTAGTCAGGAGTAAATCCCTCCCACTGATGTGCCAACAGCAATCAAGAGGGTAAGTGGGGTAGGATGCACCTTGACAACACAGCTTAGATGATCTAGGAGGATGTGCCACTGGACCCTTCAAAACACCTACTACATCAGGCCATCCTATCAAGCCTGGGAGACATAGCAGCTCTACCTAACATATAGAAACAAATACAAGAAGGTTGCCAAACATGTCCCAAATGAAAGAACAGAGCAAAACTCCAGGAAAATAACTAACCAAAATGGAGACAAGCAATCCACTAGATGCAGAGTTCAAAATACTTGTTATAAGGATACTCAATGAACTTAGGGAGAAAATCAACAGCATAAAAAAGGACCAGTGAGAAATGCAGGATACACTAACTGAAATAAAGAATAAATTACAGAGAATCAACAGTAGAGTAGATGAAGCTGACAATCAAATCAGCAATTTAAAATATAAGGAAGCAAAAAACATCCAATCAGAACAGCAAAATGAAAAAAAAATCCAAAAAAATGAGGATAGTGTAAGGAGCCTCTGTGACAACTTTAAGCATACCAAAATTGGCATCATGGTGGTGCAGGAAGGAGAACAGAAAGATAAAGAAATTGAAAACATATTTGAAAAAATAATGACAGAAAACCTCCCTAATTTGGTGAAAGAAATAGTTATACAGGTCCAGGAAGCACAGACAGTCTCAAACAAGATGAACCTAAAGATGTCCACATCAAGATACATCATAGCCTGACTAGGTGTTGGGGTAGTAGATAGAGTATCAGACTGGGATGCAGAGGAACCAGATTTGAAGCCACAAGGTTGTTGGCTTGAGCATGGGTTCATCCGGTTTGAGCGCGGGGTCACTGGCTTGAGCATGGGATCATAGACATGACCCCATTGTCGCTTGAGCCCAAAGGTTGCTGGCTTGGAGCCCAAGGTCACTGGCTTGAGCAATGGGTCAATAGCTCTGCTGTAGCCGCTCCACAGTCAAGGAACATATGGGAAAGCAATCAATGAACAACTAATGAGCTACAACGAAGAATTGATGCTTCTCATCTCTCCCCCTTCCTATATGTCTATCTCTATCTGTCCCACTCTCTGTCTCTCTCTCTGTCTGTCTCTGTCACACACAAAAAAGACACATCATAATTAAAATGCAAATAGTTAAAGACAAAGAGAGACTCTTAAAAGCAGAAAGAAAAAGGCAGTTATCTACAAGAGAGCTCCCATAAGACTACCAGCTGATTTCTCAACAGAAACTTTGCAGTCCAGAGGGAAAAGCAAGAATACTCAAAGTGTTGAAAAGCAAGGACCTACAACCAAGATTCCTCTACCCAGCAAAGCTATCATTTAGATTCAAAGGACCGATAAAGAGCTTCCCAGACAAGAAAAAGCTAAAGGAGTTCACCACCACCAAACCAGTATTATATTAAATGTTAAAAGGTTTTCTTTAAGAAGAAAAAATAAAAGATTAAAAATATGAACAATAACAAAATATGGCAATAAAAACATATCAACAACTGAATCTAAAAAACAATATGAACAAGCAGAACAAAAACAAGACTCACAGATACAGAGATACATTTTGATGGTTGCCACTTGGGAGGGGAGTTGGGAAGATGGGTGAAAAAATTAAGTACAAATTGGGCCTGACAAGGTGGTGGCACAGCAGATAAGAGAATCAACCTGGGATGCTGAAGACCCATGTTCAAAACACCGAGGTTGCTGCCTTGAACTCAAGTTCACCCAGTTTGACCTTGAGCTCACCAGCTTGAGTGTGGAATCACTGACATGATCCCATGGTTGCTGGTTTGATTGTAAAGGTTGCACATTTGCAGAAGGGGTCACTGGCTTGGCTGTAGCCCACTGGTAAAGGCACGTATGAGAAGCAATCAATGAACAACTAAAGTGATGCAACTGAGTTTTTTTATTATTATTGATTTTAATTTGTTGTGTTTACACAGTTACAAGTGTTCTCTTAAATATATTCCCACCCTCCTCCCCCATGTTATTCTTGATACCCCCTTTTGCCCCCTCCCCCTACAGCCTTCCGCTCTTCCCTCCATGATTTACTATTCTGTCCTCTATGTGTTTTGTGTATGTACTTTCACTAATGTCTTTCCTTTCTTTGATCCCCTCCTCTCATCCCCTTTTCCTCTGACCACTTTCCCTCTGGACTCTTTGCCCTCTTCTCTGCCTCTCTTCCGTTCCTTGGTTCACATTACTCATTGTATTTCTCATAAAAGTGAGGTCATATGATATTTCTCTTTCCCTGCCTGCCTTATTTCGCTTAGCATAATAGACTCCAGGTCCATCCATGTTGTCACAAAGGGTAAGATTTCCTTCTTTATCGTGGCTGTGTAGTATTCCAATGTGTATATGTACCACAGCTTTTTAATCCACTTGTCTACTGATGGACACTTGGGCTGTTTCTAGATTTTGGCTATTGTAAACAATGCTGCAATAAACATGGGGGTGCATTTCTTCTTTTGAATCAGTGATTTGTTACTTTTAGCTTATATTCCTACAAGCGGGATAGCTGGGTCAAAAGGCATTTCCATTTTTAATTTTTTGAACAATCTCCATACTGTTTCCCACAGTGGCTGCACCCGTCTGCATTCCCAAGAGCAGTGCAAGAGGGTTCCCTTTTCTCCACATCCTTGCCAGCACTTATTATGTGTTGTTTTGTTAATGAGCACCATATTGACAGGTATGAGGTGGTATCTCATTGTGGTTTTAATTTGCATTTCTCTAATGATTAGTGATGTTGAACATTTTTTCATATGCCTATTGGCCATCAGTATGTTCTCTTTGGAGAAGTGTCTATTCATTTCTTTTGCCCACTTTTTGATTGGATTGTTTACTTTCCTGGTGTTGAGTGTTACAAGTTCTTTCTACATTTTGGTTCTTAACCCCTTATCGAACATGTTGGTGAATATGTTCTCCCATTGTGTGGGTTGTCTTTTGATTTTGTTCATGTTGTCTTTTGCTGTGCAAAAACTTTTTAGTATGATATAGTTCCATTTGTTCATCCTGTTCTTTATTTCACTTACCCAAAGAGTTAAATCAGCAAATATATTGCCGAGGATGTCGAAGAGCTTACTGCCTATGTTTTCTTCCTAGATAATCATGGTTTCACAGCTTACATTCAATTCTTTTATCCATTTTGAGTTTATTTTTGTGAATGGTGTAAGTTGGTGGTCTAGTTTCACGTTTTTGCATGTACTTCTCCTATTTTCCCAGTACCATTTGTTAAAGAGACTCTCTTTACTATGTTGTATGCTATTACCTCCTTTGTCAAATATCAATTGGCCATAAAGGTATGGATTAACTTCTGGGTTCCATTGACCTGTATGCCTGTCTTTATGCCACTACAAGCTGTTTTGAGTACAATGGCCTTGTAGTATAACTTGATATCAGTAAGTGTGATACCACCCACTTTATTCTTCTTTTTCAGGATTGCTGAGGCTATTCATGTTCTTTTTTAGTTTCATATAAATTTTTGGAATATTTGTTCTATACCTTTGAAGTATGCCATTGGTATTTTAATAGGAATTGCACTGAATTTATAAATTACTTTGGGTAGTATAGACATTTTAATAATGTTTACTCTTCCTATCCATGAACATGGTTTATGCTTCTACTTGTTTCTATCTTCCTTGATTTCTTTTATAAATCTTTTATAATTTTCTGAATACAGGTCTTTAACCTCCTTGATTAAATTTACTCCTAGGTACTCTATTTTTTTTGGTTGTGATAGGGAAGGGGATTGTTTCCTTAATTTTTCCTTCAGACAATTCATTGTTGGTGTATATAAATGCCACTGACTTCTGAATATTTATTTTACATCCTTCCACCATGCTGAATTCATTTATCAGATCCAGTAGTTTTTGACTGAGACTTTAGAGTTTTCTATGTATAGTATCAAGTCATAAGCAAATAATGAAAGTTTTACTTCTTCTTTTCCAATTTGGATGCCTTTAATTTCTTCTTCTTGTATGATTGCTACAGCTATGACTTCTAGAACTATGTTGAATAAGAGTGGTGAAAGGGGACACCCTTTCTTGTTCCTGTTCTTACGGGCATTGCTTTTAATTTTTGCCCACTGAGTACAATGTTAGCTGTGGTATTCTCATAAATGGCCTTTATCATGTTAAGGTATGTTCCCTGTATTCCCACTTTGCTGAGTGTTTTGATCATAAATGGGTGCTGGATTTTATCAAATGCTTTTTCTGCATCCACTGATATTATCATGTGATTTTTATCCTTCCTTTTGTTTATGTGATGAATCACATTGATTGATTTGCAAATATTGTACTAGCCTTGCCTCCCTGGATTAAATCCCACATGATCATGATGTATGACTTTTTTCATGTATTGCTGGATCCGATTTGATATTTTATTGAGAATTTTAGCATCTAAGTTCATCAGGAATACTGGCCTATAGTTTTCTTTCTTTGTACTGTCTTTCCCTGGTTTTGGAATGAGGATTATGTTCGCCTCATAAAAGGAGTTTGGAAGTTTTCCCTCTTGAATTTTTTGAAATAGCATGAGAAGGATAGTAGTTCTTCTTTGAATATTTGGTAAAATTCACCTGTGAAGCCATCAGGCCATGGACTTTTGTTTGATGGGAGTTTTTTGATAAACTCTTTCAATATCATTTGTTGTAATTGGTCTGTTTAGGTTTTCTGATTCTTCCAGATTGATTTTTGAATGATTATATGTTTCAAGGAATTTTTCCATTTCACCTAGGTTGTCTAATTTTTTGGCATACAGTTCTTCATAGTATTTTCTTACAATCCTTTGAATTTCTGCTGTGTCAGTTATGACTTCTCCACTGTTGTTTCTAATTTTGAGACCTCTCTCTTTTTTTCTTGATGAGTCTCATTAAAGGTTCATCAATCTTGTTTACCTTTTCAAAGAACCAGCTCTTGGTTTCATTGATCTTTTTAATTTATATTTTCTTAGCCTCTATGTCAATTATTTCTGCTCTGATCTTTATTATTTCCTTCCTTCTACTTTCTCTGGGCTTTACTTGCTGTTCTTTTTCTAGTTCTTTTAGATGCAGGGTGAAGTTGTTCATTTGAGCTTTTTCTTGCTTCTTAAGGTATGCCTGTAATGCTATGAACTTCCCTCTCAGAACTGCTTTTGCTGTGTCCCATAAATTCTGAGTTGTTGTATGTTCATTTTCATTTGTTTCAAGGAAGTTTTTTATTTCTTCCTTGATCTCGTTAACCCATTCATTATTTAATAGCATGCTATTTAGTCTCCAAGTGTTTGAATGTTTTTCAGTTTTTCTATTGTAGTTGATTTCTAGTTTCATGCCATTGTGATCAGAGAAGACGCTTGATATAATTTCAATCTTCTTAAATTTAGACTCGTTTTGTGTCATAACATGTGGTCTATCCTAGAGAATACACCATGGGCACTTGAAAAGAATGTATATTCTGCTGCTTTGGGGTGAAAGGTTATGAAGATATCTATTAAATTCAGTTGATCTAGTGTGTCATTTAATGTCACTGTTTCTTTGTTAATTCTGTCTTGAGGATCTATCCATTGATGTTAGTGGGGTATTAAAACCCCCTACTATTATAGTATTGCTGTTGATCTCGCCCTTTTTGTCCATCAAAATCTGTTTTATATATTTAAGTGCTCTTATATTAGGCACATACATACTTCTAATAGTTATTATATTCATTTTGTAATGCTTTTATCATTATGTAGTGACCTTCTTTATCTCTTACTATATAGCCTTTGTTTTAAAGTTTATTTTGTCAGATATTAGTACTGCTACCCCAGCTTTGTTTTCCTTTCCGTTTGCATGAAATATTTTTTTCCATCCCTTTACTCTCAGTCTATGTGTATCCTTTGTTCTGAGGTGGGTCTCTTATAGACAGCATATGTACGGGTCTTGTTTTCTTATCCATGCTGCTACTCTGTCTTCTGACTGGAGCATTTAATTCATTTACATTTAAGATTATTATTGGTATGTAGTTGTTTATTGCCATTTATTATTTAAATCTATAATCCTTTTTCTTGATTTTTTTTCTTTGCTCTTTTTACAGAAAGCCCCTTAACATTTTCTGTAGTACTGGTTTGGTTGTAATGAATTTCTTGACTTTGTTTTTGTTTTGTCTGGGAAGTTTTTATTTCTCCTTTAATTTTAAATGATAATCTTGCTGGATAACGAAGTCTTGGTTGTACGCTCTTGTTTTGCATCACTTTGAATATTTCTTGCCATTCCCTTCTGGCCTCAAATGTTTCTGTTGAAAAGTTGGATGTCATCCTTATGAGGGCTCCTCCTTATGGGGGATGCCATTTTTATGGGGGCTCCTCTAAAACTGACTTCTTTTCTCTTGCTGCTTTTTTTTCCTTTACCTCTTAACTTTGGTATTTTAATTATGATGTGTCTTAATGTAGGCCTCATTGGGTTACTCTTTACCAGGAACTTCTGTGTTTCTTGAACTTGTGTGATTTCTTCCTTCATTAATTTAGGAAAAGTTTTCAGTTATGATTTCTTCAAACAGGTTCTCTATCACTTGTTCTTTCTCATCTCCTTCAGGAACACCTATGATATGGATGTTATTTCTCTTCATACTGTCACAGAGTTCTCTTATAGTTTCCTCATACTTTTGAGTCTCTTTTCTTTTTGCTGCTGTTTCTGTGTTTTTATTAATCTTGTCCTCTAAGTCACTGATTTGATCCTCTGCTTCATCCAGCCTGCTGTTGATTCCTTCTAGTGTAGTCTTCATTTCTGATATTGTAATTGTCATTTCTGATTCTTTTTTATGATTTCAATGTCCTTTTTGATGCTTGCAATTTATTTATTTAGGTGCTCATTAAGTCCATCCATTGTAGCTTTAAGATCCTTAAGCATCCTAACAATCATTATTTTAAACTCTGCATCTGGTAGTTTGGTTACTTCCATCTCATTAAGTTCTTTTTCTGGGGATTTCTCTTGTTGATTAATATGGATTACATTTCTCTGTCTTCCCATTTGTTTTTGTGTGTAGTTTGCAAGCTTGTTGGGGTTGTGCATCTGAGGTTGGTATATGGAATGCAGCCCCTCCTCCTGAGCTTTATCCCTCAGCCTCTGCTGGTTGCTCAGATATTAATTCTCCTTAATAAGTTAAGCTGCTTAAAAGTCTTAATTTCCCCGCTGTTTGTTTGCTGAGCCCAGCAGAAAACTTCTGTGTTTAGGAGGTGGGTAGTGGGCTTATCTTGCTCTTTGGCCCCAGCTGAAATTCTATCCAGGCCTTTTTTTCTTTTTGTATGGTAAGTCCCCAGGAATACGGTGGGTGTGACCTCTGAAGACCAGAAGATGTGGTCTGCCCAGTTACTCTCCGGGGGTCAGGGCATGTTCTCCATATCAGAAGGGGGAGATGTAGCTCAGGTGTCCCTGGAAACCTGAGTCACTGCCCTCCCCTTTACTTCCTCCTTTCTGAATGACCTTTTATGCTGATTAGAGCTGGAGAGCTTTTGGAGGTGGGTCAACTGGCCTTAAGCTAGGCTTGTGCTGGAGAGAGGGAATGCCCCTCCCCCTGCATATGGCTATCTCACTATTGGAGAATGACTCAGCACAGGTATTCTTCTCCTGTCACCGTTTGTGTCCCTTTGCCTCCATCCCCCCACCCTCCTCAAGCAAGACCAGTCCTATCAGCTCTTCTTATCCCCAGAGCCCCATGTAAGTGACTGTGAGATTTTCTGCGCTGGCCCTTTAAGGTGCAACTTCTTCACAAGCCGTTGCCTGCAGACAGAAATCCCACTCTTCTCCTCACTCAATGCTGTCAGGCTGTCTCCTCCAGTCTCTGGGTAGGTTGGGCCTCTGGTCCTGGAACTGAGGACCCCTGCCTCTCAGGGTCTCTCTCCCCACAATGAGAATCCCTCTAGACTCTCAGCCTCCCCTTGCTCCTGGGAGCGGGGGAGCCCCACCACGTCCCCACACTTCCTACCAGTCTCAGTGTGGTTTCTTCTGTGTTCCTTGGTTTTCGAGTCCTGTTCTTTTAGTCCAAGGTTGAGTTTTTCACAATGATTGTTCTTAAATTAATTTGTAATCCAGTTTGGTCCCAGGAGGTGGCAGTTTGTATGTCTGCCTACTCCGCTGCCATCTTGGAATCTATACACAACTATGAGTTTAAGCTTATCTCTCTTCTTTCCTGTTTTTATCTCTCTAAAAAGAGAGAGAGAGAGAGAGAGAGAGAGAAAGAAAGAAAGGAAACCACTGACTAATAAGAAAGATTTCTCTACAACTAGGAGCATTTAGAAATATTGGTAAAAATGTCCAATTTATGATTTACTTCTTCAGTTCGTTTCAAATAGAGTAGATTAACATTTAGTGATAAGCAGACTAAAACAGTCATAAGAGTTGATAAAGTCCTAATAAATTAATTAGCAATACCTTCCTTACTAGAGCATCTTATGATATAAACTTATCAAATCAAAAAATGGCCTAATTAAAAATTTAAGGACTGTAAGTCCACTCTCTTCGAAGCTGGAGGCTAAGATTTCATTAAACAAAGGGTTAATGTACTTGTTCTTAAATTCCTTTAAAGACCTATGTTAATGGTTAACAAACAAATGAGGGACTACATCAAACTAAGAAGCTTCTGCACAGCAAAAGAAACTGTCAACAAAACAAACAGCCAACTAAATGGGAGATATTTTCAAACAATAGCTCGGATAAGGGGCTAATATCCAAAATATAAAGAACTCACAAAACTCAGCAACAAACAAACAATCCAATAAAAAAAATGGGAAAAGGACATGAACAGACACTTCTCCCAAGAAGAAATACAAATGGCTAACAGATATATGAAAAAATGCTCATCTTCACTAGCTATTCGAGAAATACAAATAAAAACTACAATGAGATACCACCTCACTCCTGTGAGATTAGTTATTATCAACAAGACAGGTAACAATAAGTGCTGAAGAGGCTGTGGAGAAAAAGAAAACCTACCTCATTCACTGTTGGTGGGAATGTAAATTAGTACAACCATTATGGAAGAAAGTATGGTGGTTCCTCAAAATTTAAGAAAAGAATTAACATATGATCCACTAATCCCTCTACAGGGTATATACCCCCAAAACTCAAAAACATGAGTACACAAAGACACATGTACCCCCATGTTCTTTACAGCATTGTTCACAGTGGCCAAGACATATAACCAACCAAAATGTCCTTCAATAGAGGATTGGATAAAGAAGATGTGATACATATATACACTCAGCCATAAGAAATGATGACATAGTACCATTTATGACAACACGGATGGACCTTGATAACATTATACTGAGTGAAATAAGTAAATCAGAAAAAGCTAAGAACTGTATGTATGATTCCGTACATAGGTGGGACACAAAATTGAGGCTCATAGACACAGATAAAAGTACAGTGGTTACAAGGGGGAAGGAAGGGGTTTAGAGGAAGGGGGATGAGGATAACGGGAGGGGCTTAAAGAGAAACAGAAGGTTTGATTTGACTAGGGCAGTGGTTCTTAACCTGGGTTGTATTGAACCCTAGGGGTTCGATGAGTCGGTCTCAGGGGTTCGGAGAAGCCTCTGCCATGGAGGCCAGAATAAAGTAATACCGTAATTTGTTGTGAGTTCATGCACTTTGTTGGTTTTGTTCTTTGAGCAAGGTGATGTTCATGCATGGCTCATTTTGTGCACCAGTAAAAAAACATATACCTATGTCTTGAATTTGGAAAAAAAAATCATATTTTATTTATCACTAAAGAAGGGTTCGGTGAATGTGCATATGAAACTGGTGGGTTCAGTACCTCAAAAAAGGTTAAGAACCACTGGGCTAGGGTGACAGAAGATGACTTTGACTTTGGGTGATGGGTATACAGCATAATTGATTGTCCAAATGATGTGATGTTTTCTCTAAACCTATATACTCTGGCTGACCAATGTTATCCTGTAAAATTTAATTGTCTAAATAAACAAACAAACGAGAATAGAAAGACTAATGAAGGTAAAATTTTAGTATGTGCATCTGATAATTAGTAGCAACTTTTCATTTGGTGTAAATATTATGAAAAATAAAAATCGATACCTAAATTACCAACACTTTATGTATTATGAACTTTATCACTCACTAGTAAAGCTTGAGAAAATATAACCACCTGTCAAATAAGTCTGAGAGTTTACCAAAATAGGAAAAAAAACCCAAAAAACAGAAATGTGTTTAATCAAAACATCTCCTTTACAATATAATAACACAGCATATAATTTGTGTCCAGTAAACATTTATAGAGTCTCTAATACTTAGGCTATAGCTTATTCTAGAGAGAAAAACAAAACATGAATGCCAAATTTCATTATTTGCAAATATGTAAAATATATCTAGAAAGACTGTACAACATTACATTAGCAAATATAGTATATGTTATATAACATTTTCAGATACCTTCATATATGTGAAAATAGTAAAGGCATCTCTTTAACTCTATAAAAATTAATCCCTTTAAACAAAATTCTACATTTTTTCACAAAACCTTTTTCCTATGCCAGACACATCTTGATGGCTTTTCTCTTTATTTTTTCTAAACATCCCTTTAAAATCCATTTGAAATATGAAAATGTTCAATAAAAATAAACTATTCAAAATATTTTTAAGTATAAAATGCCAAATCCTTTCAAATTGTAAAATACGTTTAAAAATTTTTAAACTGAGTACTATCTACACATAAGCTTTTCTATAAAAGATCAGAATACTAACAGTTTGTAGAATAATAAAACCACTTAAAAATATATTAAATCATGCATGAAAAAGATTTTCTTTTCAAATGCATACGGCTCCACATGCTGCTTCACATGGCAAAAGCTTTGAGTACCTGGCTCAGTGCCAGCTGAGAGCTCGGCTGGAAACCAATGCAGATTCTGACCCTCCTTTGCAGCATGTCACTTCTGAACTGTTTCACGAGTAAAAAGTTTATTTTATCAATGTCATCATGTTAAATTTAATGTTCTAAATAAAATTTAAAGAAAAAAAAAAAAAGTTTATTCAGCATCTCCTCAAATACTGCAAATACTGTCTGCTGCCCATCATTCTGCTACTTAATTATCAGACAAGTTACTTTTCTTGACAGTACCAAAGCCAGAGTAAGCATCAGAAAGAATAGTTTCCTACAACTGGAGTTTCAACTCTTAGGTTCAATTAATTCTGTTGTCAAAATAAGTAACTGCTCTTAACACTTAAGATTTTATGCTAGGCCACAAGGGTAATTTAGTTTGTATAAAAGCAAATAAGACCATTTGGGCTCTGTCTTCTGATTCTCTTTTACACATTATCTAAAATTACCATCATGAGTTCAATTAAAGGCAGAAGAAATTAAAGTCAGTCCTCCAAGCGGTCAACGATTTAAGAAAAAATAATTCTTACATATGATGCTTTAATCATCAGGTAGGAATGCATTATTGCCATAAAAAAAAGTCAACAACCTAAAGAATTCATCCTAATCTAATTTGAATCAAATCTTTTAAGAAATGTTAAAGGAGGAAAAACTATTTAACAGTAATTTTTAATCAACACAAATATTTTGTGAAGTGATGTCAAGTACTAAAAACATGAAATATTTAATTAATAATTCCCATTGTCTTGAAATTAGTTCTAAATCTCAGACCACCAACAGGGCAAATCTGCAGCCTGTCTAGCATCAAAGCTCAATAATAAATATGGGCTACAAAAATCAAGCATATTCCTGCAAATGCCCAACTAAAACCACAGAACACTTGGTTCTAATTAGAAGCCAAAGCAAAACATACAAACATGCCCAGGCCTCAAAATCTAACAACAACAACAAAAGAATGATAGTGAAAGGGATAGGGAAGAGGGAGGAGGAGGAAGAAAGAAAGGAAAGAAAGATGCCTGTGCTCATAATAAAGAGAGTCAATGACAAATTCTCGAGCTTGTTCCTGGGTCTGTGGAACGCAACACAACCACATTCCTACATGCCTAGGATAATGAACCAGGCAAACTGACATGGAAAAGAGCATCAAATTCCAGCTGCTGATGAAATGCAAAGAGCACGGAGGCTCACATGCTTGCTGGCTGACTACCTTGAACTAGTTACCTACTCTTTCAGAACACAAGTCATCGTCATTTTTATAAATTATATGAGGAATAATAACAATATCTTTTGCAGTATTTGATCTCTTTCTCTCTACACATACCTATACACACACATACACAGTATTTTTTTTCCTCTTGTCAAATCAATTTACAAGTTAAGTTGCAACATCAATGCCACTTCACTTCAAGAGTATTTATTTAATAAAAGGGCATGTAGAAAATATGCCTCAATCCAGTGGTTCCAAATCCCAACTCCTAGTTGAAACTTCTAGTGCAATGTCTCACACAACAGTCACCAGGAGAGCTTGCTCAACCAAACTGCTGAGCCCTACCCCCAGAGTGTACTATTCGGAACGTCTCAGTTGGTGTAGAGGAATATACATTTTAACAAATTCCCAGGTAATACCCATGGTCCTGGGATCACACTTTGAAAACTACAGACGCTAGGGAACCCCTGGGTCCATTGCCAAGGCATTCACTAAGTCTAGATGAGTGCTTCTCCAATTTTACTGTGCATACAAACTGCCTGAGAATCACATTAAAATGCAGATTCTGACTCAGTAGGCCTGGGTTAGGGTTTGAGATTCTACATTTATAACATGCTCCAGGTTCTCAACAATGGCTGTACATTATAAGCATATGAGAAATTTAAAAATACAGTGGTACCAAGGACCCACCTGTTGGGCAGATAAAATATATTATGCTCACTTTGTTAAAGATGGCACTGCCCACATGGAAGTTCGTTGATATTAATGTGTGTTTGGGGACAGGATGTGGGCAGGCTGGGTCATTATAGCCTAAGGCTTGGTTTTAAGAGTAAGCTTTTCCCCACACCCTTGACTGATTAGATGATGTAGGGTGGTGCGCTCTCCTGAGGAATCCCATTATGCCTCAGATGGGTGACTTTGTACCAGAGACTTTCTTGCTTGTAGATTAGATTAAGAGTTTGGATTTCTACAGTATAAAGTAGGGCAGGCCGGGAGCTTGTGCTCTTGGTTCCTGAGGTATTAGAGAGGAGAGCAGATTAAGGCCACGTGGAGAGGAGAAGCAGCCAAGATGGCAGAGTGCTAAGGAAGAAGGCAGTTTGAGCAGAATTTGTGCAGAAGGAGATGGGAAACAGAGGTGAATAAGTCTGGTGAGCTAGAAACCTTTGATTCTAGGAAACTCGGATAAGTCAGTAGCTTTGTGAACACTGAATGAGTGGGTTTTGGAGCCCAGTGTGTGTTTTTGCTTGCCTGCCGGGTGCAAGCTAGAATTAAAGCAGATGGCTCACCAGTTCTTGGCTCCATTGTTTCATTACCGACTGTTCGAATCTAATGCGAACCTGAATGGGTTAGGCGGCTGTGATCCTGACCTCAACTACTGGCTTTACACCACCCTAGACAAAAGAAATCATTATTTCTGACATAGTGCACTGTCTGTACATTTTTTTTTTAAAGAGAGAAAGGGAAGAGAAATGAAAAGGAAAAAAAATTCTATAAATGATTCTCATATGTACCCAAGGCTTGAGAACCAGTGATGACGCCAACTTAGAATCCATGGTCTTAAATCAAAGAAACAGAATTTTAACCATGGAATTTCAGTCACTGTAAAACCTTCCAAAGTTTTATCTAGTTCTCCAAACACAGAATCTTAGCATTGAAATATAATCTCTTCCTACATCCAAAATCTGACAATGCTTCCATACCCACGGACTGAGTCATGTTTTCACCCTCTATGATCCTGATAACCTTGGGCAATTATACCCAGCTCACTATAATCTCTTTTCTCTGGTAACTTCCTCCTTCTCCACAAATGGTGCAGAAGCCTTGTTTATACTGCATGACCTCATCAGAACTGACTGGACTAGAAAGATTACTTGACTCACGACTACTTTAACAATTCTTTCTCCCAGAACTTTGAAAAGGGACAAAAACCTGGGTTACTTCTGAGCTGTGGCTGCAATTAAGAAAAAGTAAAGTCCTAGGAAATTATTGGGAGGTCACCTTATGTTGTGTGCCAGGGAAAGCAAAAGAAGCCATTCTGCAAAGAAAAAAATAAAGCCATAGGAATGCAGGTATCAAATATAGGGAAAATTATACTTAATTTGCCTACAGATCTGGGTTTCTTTCTGCGGTCTGGCTACATTCCAGATTTTGGATCCTTGGGATACCTCAGTTTCTTTCCAACAAATTTCCTTCTGTAAAGCCAGTAGGCAAGGCCACCATCACAGTCATCAGGCCAGTGCAGGTTTGCATTTGATTCGAACAGTCGGTAATGAAACAACGGAGCCCAAAACTGGTGAGCCATCAGCTTTAATTCTAGCTTGTACCCGGTGGGCAAGCAAAAACACACACTGGGCTCCAAAACCCACTCATTCAGTTCTTACAAAGCTACTGACTTATCTGAGTTTCCCAGAATCAAAGGTTTCTAGCTCACCAGACTTATTCACCTCTGTTTCCCATCTCCTTTTCTCTACACAAACTCTGCACAAACTGGCTTCTCTCTCAGCACTCTGCCATCTTGGCTGCTTCTCCTGGCCTCCATGTAGCCTTACTCTGCTCTCCTCTCTATACTAACCTCAGGAACCGAGAAAGAGCAAGCTACTGGTCTGTCCCACTTTAACAATTCTTTCTCCAGTTCTTGGCTCCATTGTTTCATTACCGACTGTTCGAATCTAATGCGAACCTGAATGGGTCAGGCGGCTGTGATCCTGACATCGACTACTGGCTTTACACCACCCTAGACAAAAGAAATCATTATTTCTGACATAGTGCACTGTCTGTACATTTTTTTTTTTAAGAGAGAAAGGGAAGAGAAATGAAAAGGAAAAAAAATTCTATAAATGATTCTCATATGTACCCAAGGCTTGAGAACCAGTGATGACGCCAACTTAGAATCCATGGTCTTAGAATTGTAGATTGGATTAATGTAGAAATCCAAACCCTTAATCCAATCTACAAGCAAGAAAGTCTCTGATACAAAGTCACCCATCTGAGGCACAATTGGATTCCTCGGAGAGTGCACCACCCTACATCATCCAATCAGTCAAGGGTGTGGAGAAAAGCTTACTCTTAAAACTAAGCCTTAGGCTATAACGACCTGGCCTGCTTACATTACAGTCTTTGCCCCACACCCATCCCAAGCATAAGGGCAAATAATATCACCTGGGTGACAGGCTTCCATGTGGGCAGCGCCATCTTTAACAAAGTGAGCATATTATATTTTATCTGCCCAACAATCCACCCCTATGCTCACTTTACTACCAACAATCTACACCACTGCCATTCCTATACAAGGAAATTAGGCACATTACACAAATTACAACAGCATGACAAATCATACAATTTCAATAATTAGAAAGGTACACACATTCCCAGTCTCTGAGCACTTTGCCAAAAGTGCAAAATGTCCTCAGCCTTCTCTCTTGCCGTTGGAAAGGCTTCCCGGGGCACGGGAAGGGCCTCCATCAAAGTCACCCCCGACCCCCATCAGGGTATTTCACATTGTCCAAAATCCATAAGTGCATTCAACAAAGGAGCCAGTGCTCACTTGGTCATAGTCCAGGAAATCAGTCCACGCACATGAGGTGTTAGCCTCCCCACTCATTCCTGCCATCCTGGCAGGTCTCACACTGTCCTAAAGAGAAGCATGTGGCAATGGCAGTCAGCATTTCCATCTCTGATCTAGGGAGCATGATGGCACACACCCCTATGTCCCAAAATGTCGGTGAACCCAACAGCAGCTTAGCAGGCACCCCCTGCCATTCCAGTGGCCAGGCTATGCATGCCTGGCTCCTGGGATATCTGTTCATCCTCCCTCTGCAGCTGCCGCCATTTACCTTCTGGAGTCTGCGGATTGCAATTCCAGCTCGATTCTCCTCATTCTCCAAAGAGGAACTGAAAACATCAACTCCTGCTGCTGGGCTTGAGCCCCAGGCCACCACTGCCTTCTGCTCCATGGGCCTTGCAGCACCAGCCCTGGCCGTGGATCCGGGCCACCCTCATGCCGCTGCTGGCTCTCTACAACATCCAGGGAAATCTCCAAATCACAAACCTGTGATTCCTTCTCCAGCGTCTACTCCAGTTCCAGGCAAATCTCGCAATCCTGGTCGACCTCCTCTTCCAGCGCTTCCTCCAGCTCCTTCCACTGCTCGGTTTGCAGGTCCCAGGCAGCCTCTTCCATGAGCTTTCAGTTTCCTCAACGCATGGCTGTAAAAGTCAGCCAGCCAAAAGTCCCCCAAAAAATAGCCATAGGGAACCATAACAGCAGCCAGTCCTCTACTCCACCGCTCAAAGGTGGTGGTGGCTCCATGCCGATCTGTATCGAATCCTGCCACATTTACTACGCCATCCTGCCACATTTACTACGCCAAATGTAAAGTCAGTAGTCAGGGTCAGGATCACAGCCGCCTGACCCGTGCAGGTTCACATTTGATTCAAACAGTTAGTAATGAAACAACGGAGCCCAAAACTGGTGAGCCATCTGCTTTAATTCTAGCTTGCACCCGGCAGGCAAGCAAAAACACACACTGGGCTCCAAAACCCACTCATTCAGTGCTTACAAAGCTACTGACTTATCCGAGTTTCCTAGAATCAAAGATTTCTAGCTCACCAGACTTACTCACCTCTGTTTCCCATCTCCTTCTCTCTACACAAACTCTGCACAAACTGGCTTCTTCCTCAGCATTCCACCATCTTGGCTGCTTCTCCTGGCCTCCATGTGGCCTTACTCTGCTCTACTCTCTATAGTAATCTCAGGAACCGAGAGAGAGCAAGCTACTGGTCTGTCCCACTTTATAATGTAGAAATCCAAACCCTTAATCCAATTACAAGCAAGAAAGTCTCTGATACAAAGTCACCCATCTGAGGCATAATGGGATTCCTCAGGAGAGTGCATCATCCAATCAGGCAAGGGTGTGGAGAAAAGCTTACTCTTAAAACTAAGCCTTAGGCTATAACAACCCGGCCTGCTTACATTACAGTCTTTCCCCCACACCCATCCCAAGCATAAGGGCAAATAATATTACCTGGGTGACGGGCTTCCACGTGGTCAGCGCCATCTTTAACAAAGTGAGCATATTATATTTTATCTGCCCAACACCTTCTTAGTTCAAATTGGCTTGAGTTAGCTCCTTTTACATACTACCAAAAGAACTAAAACTCTGTCCTTGTTATTATGCACATGTAAAAATTATAATCAGTTTGTCCGGTAGTTGCCTCTGGGTTGGGTAGTGAAACCCTCCCTGGCCCTGAGCTTTCTGGCAGTTGTTAATCTTGCTCAAACAGCACACACCCAAATTCTCGAAACTGTCTGTCCCCAAGGCTGTTCCATGAACTGCACGCCCCACCAAACCGGTTGACCGTTACCATCCTCCCCCCTCTGCAGATATAAAAAACCCAAAAACCCTCCCCGGGCGCGCCTTCACAGACTCACATCCGAGGGTCAGTGAACTCGCCCGGAGTCCTCCCAATAAAGCCTGACTTTTGCTCATTTGGCTGTTTCGGCTCTTCATTCGTTCATCGGCGGCACCCGGCAAACTTTCATTTGGTGCTGAAACCCGGGAGACGGGCTTTTTGTGACTCACCTCGGCCTTCTGGCTGAGCGACCTTCTGGCTGAGGCGGGAGTCCCCCCTCTCTCCCCCTTGCCTCGTGCCGCCCGTCGTTTTGGACTCTGTGTTCCCTACGACCTCGATCGCCAATTGTGAGTAACCTGGTTTCTCTTTCGCTTTCTCTGGTCCTGCGTCTCCACCGGGGTTTCTCGTCATAGACTCGGCCGAGCCGAGAACCCCTCCATCCGCCGACTCCTGGAGTCTTTATAGGGGTTCAATCGGAAGGGACGCCTTTTGGCTGCTCTCCTATCTCTGTCCTGAGACCTATCATTTAGGTCTCCTGTCGGGAGACGGGTATCTGGAAGGGACGCCTCCCTTATACTCTCTCTCTCCTCCGACGCCTAGGACCAAAAAGCCGGCCAAATTATGGGGAACTCCAAATCCAAAATAGACCCAAAACTCCTCTAGGATGTCTTCTTAAAAAATTTTCCAAATTGGGATACACTCAGACACTTCGCAGGAAGAAACTCGTCTTCCTGTCACAGGTCGCCTGGCCTCAATACACCCTAGATAACCGGTCTCACTGGCTGCCTATGGGTACTTTTGACTTTAACGTCCTCTGGGACCTAGACAATTTTTTGCCGGCACACTGGAAAAGACTCTGAGACCCCATATATTCAGGCTTTCTGGGATCTCCGTTCCCACCCCATCTCTGCTCCCACTGTTCCTCTCTCCAAATTCTTCTAGCCCAAACCTCCTCTCCTCCCAAGGCTTCCTCCCAGGAACCCCCTCCTTACTCTCAACCCAATGACCTTCCCGACCACCTATCTCCTCCTCCGGCTCTCCCCTGGGAGAACCCCCCAGACCCGGGCCAGGCTCCGGCTCCTTCCACCCTTCCGGCTCCTTCCACCCCTCTGGTTCCATCTGCCCCACCTCCCGCCAACCCTCTCCCCTCTCCCATTGCAGCTCATACCAGGTCGCACAGCCCCCAATCGTCATCCATTGTCCTCGCCCCTCTCCGCGAAGTAGCTGGGGCAGAGGGCCTAGTTCAGGTACATGTCCCCTTTCCCTCCAAGACCTTTCACAGATTGAGAAACGGCTAGGATCTTTCTCGGCCGACCCCTCAACCTACATTAAGGAATTCCCGTACTTGACTCAGACATATGACCTGACCTGGCATGACATTAAAGTAATTTGTACCTCCACTCTCACCCCTGAGGAACATGAATGTATCCTCACTGCCGCCAGACAGCAGGCAGACAGGGACCATCTAGTGGGTGACCAAATCCCCCTTGGCACAGAGGCGGTCCCCGGGGAAGACCCCAATTGGAGTTATCAACCTGGCCAAGGGTCCAACATCCCTCATCAAAACCTTATGCTCCGATACTTAATCAGAGGTATGGATGCAGTTTCTAACAAGGTTGTAACTTATGATAAACTGAGGGAAATTACCCAACTCCCCGAAAAAAACCCAGCCCTTTTCCTAAACTGCCTTCAAGAGGCCCTTGTTCGTTATACCCGCCTAGACCCAGGGTCCTGCAATGGGGCCACAGTCTTAGCCTCTCACTTTATATCTCAGTCAGCCCCGGATATTAGAAAGAAACTTAAAAAGGCTGAGGAGGGCCCTGAGACTCCCATCCAAGACCTGGTAAAAATGGCTTTTAAAGTGTTTAACGCCTGAGAGGAAATGGCTGAAGCCGCCCGCCAGGAGCGGACCCAAGCCTTGGTAGCAGCCCTCCAGCCGGTAGGGGAACTGATAAAGAAGCCAGCCTCCAAGGGAGGACAGCGCACGCCACCGGGTGCCTGCTTCAAATGTGCCAAAGAGGGCCACTGGGCCAAGACCTGTCCGCAACCAAGGCCCCCCACCAAGCCTTGCCTACAATGCAAACTAATGGGCCACTGGAAGTCGGACTGCCCGACCCTGGCTCAGCCTCCGGCACCTCAATGCTGGGGAGCTGAGAACCAGGCATTTCCAGTCTCAGAACTGCTGGGTTTGATGGACGACTGAGGGGGCCCTGGCTCTTCAACTCCGGTTACCCTCACCGAGCCCAGGGCTACGCTCCAGGTAGCGGGTAAGTCTGTTTCCTTTTTAATAGACACGGGGGCTACCTACTCTGTCCTTCCCTCTCATTCGGGCCTTACAGTTCCTCCCCAGGTCTCGGTCATGGGAATCGACAAATCACCCTCAACCCCACGGCGGACGACCCTCCTTAACTACCCTTTGAGGGTCACCTATTCTCTCACTCCTTCCTAGTCATACCCTCCTGCCCAGTTCCCCTCCTGGGGAGAGACAGTCTGTCCAAACTCCGGGCAAGCATTTCATTCTCCCCCAGGCAAGCCTTCCTATTAGCACTGGTGCCAGATCCCGACCTCGGGCCTGACTCGGACCCCAGAGTCCAGCTTCTACCTGGAGTCGACCCTAAGGTCTGGGATACGGATACCCCCACTGTAGCCTCCCTACAGAGACAAATAACTTCTCTCGCCCAAGTCTCATTACAGAACCGGCGAGCCCTGGACCTGCTTACGGCCAAGCACGGGGGCACCTGTGTCTTCCTGCAGGAAGAATGTTGCTACTACATCAACGAATCTGGCCTTGTAGAGACCAGGGTAGAAGCCCTCCACAAACTCAGCTCTGATCTCCAGAAGCAAAAATTCTCAGCAGAAGCCTCATCTTGGTGGAACTCCTCCATGTATTCTTTATTAGCTCCACTCATAGGACCCATTTTCATAATTGGACTAATCTTACTGATTACCCCTTGTCTTTTTCGCTTCCTGCAGACCCAATTTCAGGAAATCACCAGGATAGCGGTCAACCAGATGATGCTGCAACATTACCAACCCCTGCCCACCATAGCGGATACGGACTGCTCTGGCTCTTTCCTACCCCTCCCCTAACGACGCCCCCATACAGCAGGAAGCAGCCAGAAAGACCACGTCACCCCACTCCCTATACCAAAGAGCCAGGAATGTCCGGTAGTTGCCTCTGGGTTGGGTAGTGAAACCCTCCCTGGCCCTGAGCTTTCTGACAGTTGTTAATCTTGCTCAAACCGCACACACCCAAATTCTCGAAACTGTCCCCAAGGCTGTTCCATGAACTGCACGCCCCACCAAACCGGTTGACCGTTACCATCCTCCCCCCTCTGCAGATATAAAAAACCCAAAAACCCTCCCCGAGCGCGCCTTCACAGACTCACATCCGAGGGTCAGTGAACTCGCCCGGAGTCCTCCCAATAAAGCCTGACTTTTGCTCATTTGGCTGTTTCGGCTCTTCGTTCATCGGCGGCACCCGGCAATCTTTCACAGTTCACTGTACTTTTTCCTATTTTGTTGCTAGTGTTTATACATTTAATATTTTAATGACTATTTCAAATTAGAGTACTAAGCTTTCCTTAAATAAAGCCTGCAAAAACGTTTACTCTACTTCACAGTTTAGGATTATTATTATTATTATAAGGATCAGCTATATGTGCTGTGGTATGACTGCAGATATAGCTGGTGCAGAATGTCAGAATAAATGGTTTCTGAACCCAAGAAGAATACCAGAATCAGCGGTTTAAGAAAGATTATGTACTGTTATGAGCTACACCGTTCTAATGTATTATATCTGCTACTATACTACACAAGAAATGTACTGTTGGGCAGATAAAATATATTATCCTCTGTTGGGCAGATAAAATATAATATGCTCACTTTGTTAAAGATGGCGCTGCCCACATGGAAGCCCGTCACCCAGGTGATATTTTTTGCCCTTGTGCTTGGGATGGGTGTGGGGGAAAGGCTGTAATGTAAGCAGGCCAGGTTGTTATGACCTAAGGCTTGGCTTTAAGAGTAAGCTTTTCCCCACACCCTTGACTGACTGGATAATGTAGGGTGGTGCACTCTCCTGAGGAATCCTATTATACAGAGATTTCCTTGTTTGTATAATTGGATTAAAGGTTTGGATTATCTATGCTATAAAATGGGAGAGACCAGTAGCTTGAGCTCTCTCGGTTCCTGCTATTGCCATTGCAGGGGCCTCCCTGATCCCTTGACCTCCGTGGGAAAAGCTGGTTTTCTGCTTCTCCCTTGTCTTCTCTTGTGGCTTGCCTGTATTGGTGAGACACCAATAAACAGAATGGCCTACCATCCTCCGACTCTGCCATTTCTTCACCGTCAGCCTGAATCCAATGGGAACCGGCATGTGAATGGCCACGATGGCGGCTCCTGGCCTTACATGCTCACTTTGTTAAAGATGGCACTGCCCACATGGAAGTTCGTTGATAATAATGTGTGTTCTGGAACAGGCTGTGGGCAGGCCGGGTCGTTATAGCCTAAGGCTTAGTTTAAGAGTAAGCTTCCCCACACCCTTGACCGATTGGATGATGTAGGGCGGTGCACTCTCCTGAGGAATCCCATTATACAGAGACTTCCTTGTTTGTATAATTGGATTAAAGGTTTTGATTCTTTGGTATAAAGTGGGAGAGACCAGTAGCTTGATCTCTCTCTTGGTTCCTGAGTTCCTGAGGTTAGTATTAGAGAGGAGAGCAGATTAAGGCCATGTGAAGGCCAGGAGAAGCAGCCAAGATGGCACAGTGCTGAGGGAGAAGCCAGTTTGTTAAGAGTTTGTGCTGGAGGAGATGGGGAACAGAGGTGAATAAGTCTGGTGAGCTAGAACCCTTTGATTCTAGGAAACTCGGATAAGTCAGTAGCTTTGTGAGCACTGAATGTATGGGTTTTGGAGCCCATGGTGTGTTTTTGCTTGCCTGCCGGGTGCAATCTAGAATTAAAGCTGATGGCCCACCAGTTTTTGGCTCCATTGTTTCATTGCCATCTGTCCGAATCCAATGCGAACCTGCACTGGCCAGGCGGCTGTGATGGTGGCCCTGGCTATTGGCTTTATATGTACTCTAACAAGGGGTAGGCAAGCATTTTCTGTAAGGAGTCAGATAATAACTATTTTAGACTCTGTGGGCCATATGGTCTGTCACAACTACTAACCTCTGCTGTTTTATGTAGTATGAAAGCAGCCACAGACAATACAGAAACAAGTGTGAAAGTGTACAAAAAATCTCTTATGGACATTCAAATCTGATTTTTATAATTTTCATGTGTCACAAAATACTACTCTTCTTTTGATGTTTTACCCCTACTCATTTAAAAATGTAAACCCATTCTTTGCCTGTAGATCTCACAATAATAAGCAGAGCTTTATATGGCTCAATGACGACCATAGTTTGTCAACTCTTGCTCTAAAAGATGTAAAAGAGAATCATTATCAGATAGCACATACATCCCACTGGGCAGACTTCTATGCCTCTACCCTAGGTGACCAGGATACAGTAGGTGAAAGTGTCTTATTTCCTTTAAGGGTCCTCTTCCTCGCTCTCTTGTTTGTACTAAACTGCATTATTCTCTCCAGTAATCACTATGCATTCTTCTGTGCTTTCTCTGATCATTGCCTCTGGCTATCTAATACAAAACAAAACAGCAATAACAATAACAACAACAACAAAAAGAAATTGCAGCATATCTAGTGTGGTTTATGTGTCTTTGGCTCTTTTTTTTTTTTTTTTTTGTCTTTGGCTCTTTTTAGGTATTTGTAATTTTGCTTTTTACACAAGGGTTCCTGCTTCTTTGACTATAAAATAATTTTGTGTGTGTGGTGTTAGTTGGTAAGAGGTTCTATTTATAGGTTTGACATTATTCTAAACCCTTGATGGCTCTAAAAAGATGGTCACTAGATCTTTAAAAAATTATTTGCTTTACCCTATACTTTAAAATAATATACTTAAGCCTGACCTGTGGTGGCGCAGTGGATAAAGTGTCGACCTGGGAACACTGAGGTCGCCAGTTCAAAACCCTGCACTGGTCTGGTCAAAGCACATATGGGAGTTGATGCTTCTCTAAAATGAATAAAATAAAAATAAAATAAAAATTTATAAAATAATATGCTTAATATCCAAATATCTAAACTAATCCATTAGTTTCATGTAAGCAGTATGACCACAGTAATTTGATTTTCCCTTTTCCTTTGTGGCTTATTGTTTTTTATAGCTACCTTTCTCAGGATCCCTCTCTCAGGCTTTTCCTACTTGTATGTTAATCTCTGGATGTCCTAAAATGGAAGCTATAAACCTATATTGCCATATACTGAAATTACAGATAAGCTTTTCAACAATGTTTTGTTTAAACATTATACACTGGTCTTGCAACTTTTCATTTTATTTAGGTTACTCATTCTTTTGTTTCTTATAAATAAAACTTGCTTAACATTTTAACGAATTACAAACAGCACACAGTATAATTAGCAGAATGACTATAAAACAGGAATGTCCTTTAGCAACTAAAATATATCAGAACAGGTAGAAATACTAGGATAATTTTATTAAAACATAAAAAGATATTCAAAATTAGAAAACACCTGTTTATTCTTGACCCTTTCAGACCACTGGTGCTTTGATATTTCAAGCATCCAATTACAGTGACTCAAATTCTAGAAGCCAGTCAGTACTTAAAAAGTAAGATCAAAAACAGTATGAAGATCCTCAAAAATTTTAAAATACCACTATATGACCCAGCAATTCTACTTCTGGGTATTTATATGAACGTAATAAAATCACTATCTAAAAAAGTTACCATATTTCCCCATGTGTAAGACGTACCTTTTTTTTTTTTGAAAAATATAGGGTCTAAATATTGGGTGCATCTTATACAGTGGTTGTAGTTTTTTTACTTGCATTTCCCGCTTTTCCACACTTGTTGTCTTTGCGGTCATTGTTTCGCACTTGTCACAGGTATATTATGGTAGGTTACATTTTGCCACATTCTGCTCAGAAAAGATTTTGAAAAGTGCTGAATTCAAGTTAAAACTGATCCAGTTTGCAAAACTGAATGGAAATCATGCTGCTGAACATAAGTTTTGTCCTTCTCCAACTGAGAAATCAATCCGAGACTAGCTACGGGAAGAAGAAACCCTATGGCAGAAGAAGCTACGGGAAGAAAAGGCCACGGCAGAAGAAGGCCCTGAGAGGCAAGTCAGCAAAATGGCCTGATTTAGAGAGGTAATTGAAGATACAATTGAAGAGCAAAGGGCAATTGGAAACCCTGTGTCCACAATGATAGTTCAGCACGAGGCAAGAAGAATTGCTGATCAAAAAGAAGTTACTGATTTCAAAGGAGGACACAACTGGTGCTTCAGGCTCATGAAATGGAATGGACTAAGGATGTGTACATGCACCAGACTTGCCCAAAAGATGCCTGAAAGCTATGAGCAGAAGGTCCTTGAATTTCATCATTTTGTCATTCAATGTCGGAAGACACATCAGTTTGAGTCAGGACAGACTGTGTATACGGACGAAATCCCTCTTCAATCTAATGTCCCAAATAACAGAATTGTTGATAAGAAGGAGGTGAAAACTGTAACTGTGACAGAACCAAGCTGCCTCCTATGCTGATTTTCATATGCAAAACAATGCCTAAAGAAGGCATTCCTCAAGGAGTGATTGTCCACGTTCATGACAAGGGTTGGATGAATCAGGATGAGGTGAAGATCTGGTTTGAGAAAGTCTGGAGACCAGGTGGGCTCTTATGCAAACCTGTCGTATTGATGCTTGATCAGTTCAGAGCACACATAACAAAAAAACAAAGAAGATTGCTACAGAGCACAAAACAAAATTTGCTGTCATACCTGGAGGCTTGACGTCCCAGCTCCAACCCCTTGATGTCAGCATTAACAAACCCTTCAAAGCTGCCATGAGAGACGAATGGAACCAATGGATGAAGTTTTCTGGGGACAACTGGACACCAGCAGGAAGAGTGAAGAAACTATAGAAGAAGTTTATACCTGGGTGAAAAGATCCTGGGGTAATATCAAGATTGGCATGGTTGTCAAGTCATTTAAGAATTGTGGCATTTCAAATGCCATAGTTGGAGCTGAGGATGAGGCAAGACGAGGCAATATATAAAGACAATGATTCATCATCAGACACAGATGAGGACAAGCTAATGGATGGGAGTTTTGACAGCGATGAGAAGTTGTATGAATTTTATGATGAATAAAATTTGAGTTCAATAACTTTATGCAATACATTTTTTTCCAAAATTTTGGGCCCCAAAATTAAGGTGAGTCTTATACATGGGGAAATATGGTATCTGCGCCCCTATGTTCACTGAAGCACTTTTTACAATAGCCAAAACATAGAAACAACCTAAGTATCCAAAGACAGAAAACTGGATAAAGAAAATGTGGTGTGTACAGACACAATGGAATATCACTCAGCCATAATAAAAAAGAAACTACCATTTATGATAATGTGGATGAAACCTGACAGCACCATGCTAAGCAAAATAAGCCAGAGAAAGACAAATACTGTATGATCTTATTTATATGTGGAATCTAAAAAAATAGTAACAATAATAATTAACTCAGAGATTCAGAGAACAGGTTGGTGGTTGCCAGAGGTAGAGAGTAGGCAGTGAGCAAAATGGGTAAAGGTGGTCAAAAGGTACAAAATTCCAATTACACTGTATAAGGTTAAAAAGTCCTGAAGATGTATGTAATACACAGTATGGTGACTACACTTGAAAATATTATACTGTATGCGTGAAAGTTAGCTAAAAATATAGTTCCTAAAAGTTCTTATAATAAGAAAAAAAGTTGTAACTATGTGTGGGGATGGAAAATAACTAAACTTATTTTTATAATCATTCTGCAATATGTACATATATCAAACCATAAACTAGTCTCACCTGTGGTGGCACAGTGGATAGAGCATTAACCTGGAACACTGAAGTCATTGGTTAGAAACCCTGGGCTTGCCTAGTCAAAGCACATATGACAAGCAATCAATAACTAAAGTAAAGCAACTATGAGTTGAAACTTCTCACTCCCAGCCCTCTCTCTATAAAATCAATCCATTTTTTTAAAAAAATCAAAAATTAGTACAATATTATATGTCAATTATATCTCAACAAAAAAGTAATGACAAAAATCTCAGTGCAGTAGTATAAAATAGTCTCAATGAATAGGAAAAATTTTTTAATGCACTGAATAACTGGAGATAAAGTTAAGGGTTATATCTTTCCACAGATAATTAACTTAAAAATAGTCATTCTTCAGCACAAGAGAAATACTTTTAGGCTTACAAAGTTTTTAAAGAACTGGGCCTCTTTTTAAAATGTGTATTGGATAGGACTAATACTAATTTAAGGAAGGAATTCATCCACCAGAGGGGGCCCTTACAAAACAGGAGAAATAAAATGTTAACAGCAATCAGTAGTATACAAATTGAAGTTTAGAATACATCTTACAAAGCAAAATCCTGGTAAAAGTCTATGAATTCCATACAACCACATGTAAAATTTTTATGTTATTTTTCTGAGAAACACAGAATTTTCATCACTGCAATGGGCTCTAAGACTCATCTGTTCATGTGTCTATAAACTGAATAAATATATATAAAACACCTGTAACTAGTCACCCATAGCAAGTCAACTAGTAAAGAAACATTTATCCTTCCAATCAACCACACACAACCCCTCCTTTTTTCAGTTCTAGGACCACTTCTTTTTGAAAGTCAATCACAATGCCAACAGTCATCCAGAGATAGTCACCTAATTCTGGGTGCAGTGATTCCAGGAAAATCCATGTCATCACCATTCTTGTACTTTCTGTCACCATTTCACTACAGAAATTTTATATCTGTCTTAGTATATCTTGAGGCCAGTAAAGTTAAATTTATAACAACACAATATCTAGTATCAGCTACCTTTAGCTGGGAATGTATCAATTTTTTAAAATAAGTTATTAAGTCCTCATATATAACATTATCTTACGTAAACCTCACAAGCCCGTTAGGTAGGTACTATTATTATCCCCACTTTACAGATGAGGGCGTTAAGGGTTAAAGGTCTTAATACTAGTAAAGCGTAGACTACAAACTATATATAGGGCTAAGTACTGTACTGTACCACAAATAAGATATTTGAAATTTTTATTGAGGTAATTGTAGATTCACATATAGTTGCTAAAAAAAAAAATACATGGAGATCCCTTGTACACTTTCCCTGGTTTCCTACAATATTTTGCAAAATTACAATATAATGTCAAAACAGACCCTGGCCAGTTGGCTCAGTTGGTTCGAGTGTTGTCCCAAAACACCAAAGTTGCAGGTTCAAATTCCCTGGTCAGGGCACATACAGGAAGCGACCAGTGAAGGCACTACTAAATGGAACAACAAATGAATACTTTTTTCTCACTCTCTCTAAAATCAGTCAAGAAAAATAACAACAACAATAATAATACAACCCACCAATCTTGTATAAGGCAATTTTAAACAGCATTTGCTTTTAGTCTATGAACATTTGTAAATGCTCTATATAAAATTCTAGTTGCTCCCCAATTGTTTTTACTTCTCCTAACTGGTCTTTACTTGTAATTTATCTTTTCAAGGAATATCAAGATTTCTCACTATTTTGTAATTATGTATCTCAACATCCTATTTTCTCTATTATATGTAAAATTCCTTAGTTCTATATTAATTGCTCCAAAACATAGGCCTGGGGTCAAGAATCCTGGCATTTAATCCCTGCTCTGTCATGCACTAGTTTAGGCAAAACCACTCAACATTTCCCTCATCTGAAAAATGGGAATAATAGTACCTACCTTCAAAGAGTTGTTGAAAATCAAGGTTTGCCTGCAAAGTGTTAGCATAGTACATGACACAAAGTTAAGTGCTCACTAAACTTGAACCATAACTTACTATTCCTTCACCAAGACTTTTTAAACAGCAAATTCATCCATTCCAACTACCTTAATATGCCAACCTTACCATTATATGCCCATTTGTTCATTCAACAAAAATGTACTGTTTACACATATAAAAGATAAATAGATGAAATAAAATATATAACTTTCCTTCTCAAGTTCACAATTATTAAAATTTATGGTAGACAGCAACAATGCCAATAAATAAATAAATAAGTACTGTTACAGTTTTCTGGTACATATGATGGAGGAAGTAACACATGATTTGACTACTTTTCAGAATTTACTTATTAGACAAATAAAGAGGAAGACATGTGGTAGAAAAGGAGTCAGATGTAACATTTATTGCCTGACCTGGCGGTGGTGCAGTGGATAGAGTATTGGACTGGGTTGCGGAAGGACCCAGGTTCGAGACCCCGAGGTCACCAGCTTGAGCACGGGCTCATCTGGTTCGAGCAAAAGCTCACCAGCTTGGACCCAAGGTCGCTGGCTCTAGCAAAGGGTTACTCAGTCTGCTGAAGGCCCGCAGTCAAGGCACATATGAGAAAGCAATCAATGAACAACTAAGATGTCACAACGGCAACAAAAAACTTCTCATCTCTCTCCGTTCCTGTCTGTCCCTATCTATCCCTCTCTCTGACTCTCTCTCTGTCCCTGTAAAAAAAAAGGAATAATGGAAAATAAGACTAAAGACTAGTCAAGACCTGATCCTCAAAGGCTTTGAACCCTAGTCCAGTCTAAATTTCATTCTGTCTATAATGAAAAGTCAAAAGATTTATGAGAAGTGCAATTATGAGTTCATAATTGTATAGTCAAAACATAAATGTGCTATAATGTATAAAATTAATTCCTGTGCTAGTATTCAGAAACCTGCTACTGCAATTAATCAGGTAGGTAGAAAGAGCATGAAAAGAAAGTCTGATAGGAAAAACTACTAACATAATCAAATTAATACAATTTGAAACTTAATGACATGTGAGAAGAATAAAAGTTAAAATGATTTAGATTTTAAGCCCTAGTTCTGTGAACTGCACTGAAGAAAAATGGTTCCTGGACTTCTCTACAAATCATTTATCTATTTTCCTGAATTCCAAACCATACTTAACTTTTTTACTTACTGATTTATTTTTACCTGTTAAACCAATATCTTGCAAGAACATGGTAGATTAAAGAAATCTGGAAGATTATACATATGATGAGCAGGGGACGAGAATGAGCTACTTATTACATTTGGTATATTATAACATGCCTATTAAAAGTAAGATTCAGGACACCTATAAACTATCTGTTCATAAAATAGAAACCAGGATTCCTGTATTCATTTGTTCATTGGTGTATCTACAGTGTCTGAAACAGTGTTGGGAATACTATTAACATTCAATCAATACATTTGTTGAATAGATATATGAATGAGGAAGGAAAAACATTAAATTTTAAGAAAGGTTCTTCACTGGTCTCAATGCTCTGAGCACTCAATGTTCTCTCCTATTCTTTCCTTTATTAAAATGGTCTTCTGTTGTCAACTTACTTTAAAAAATATAAACCTTAATATATTAATTTAGTAAAAGTTACAACAACCTTTTAAAGTAATACTAAATTATTAACCACTAAAGGTTAAAACAAAAATCTTAATTACCATGCCATTGGACACAAAGTAAATGGTACCTAAAATTTTAAACAAATTTTTAAGTATCTCTCAAGCTCCATCTTGCAGTTTTGGAATTTAAAGGCAAACACATTACTTGCTGGATGGGAAATGTAAATATATTTCCTTGTAGTTCATCATCTTACCTGGTCTTTCCTTCCCAGTACCTTTTGTGTCAGCAAATTTTTGTATCAAGCTTTCAACTGTAGTGTTAGCCATGTTATTTATGAATTCTTCATGGACCTATTAAAATAATAAAAATAACTTTTCTATAAATATTCTTACTGTATATCAGACAAAACTTCCAAAAAGCAATCTTTTGGGCAAATGAGTTTGTAAAATTTGTATATTTTGGGTTTGTTCACTTTTAGTGTTAAAAAAATGGCGCTGGGCAGTGCCAGATATGTGATCTGTGAAGTTGCAAATTACCTTCATGCTTGGGAAGGGCCACTGTCTTGCTAATGTTTGCTGAGGGAGAAAGGAAGCCACGTTTTTTGCAGAGTTTGTGCAGAGAGAAGAGAGAAGGTGTGCAGATGGGGAGCCAGAGGTGAGCGGCTTTTGAAAGCTCTGCTGAGACTGCTGGGGCGTTTGATTCTAGGAGAAGTCCGAGAAGATTCTCCTGGTTGTGGAACCAAAGAATGTGTCAGTGGCTTTGGGAGCCCTGTGTGTTTGCTCGTCGGCTGGTGCGAGACTTTAATAAAAGAATAGCCCATCATTTTTTGGCCCCACTGTTTCTTTACTGTCTGCCAGAATCTAATGGGAACCTGCATGTGCATGGCAACAGTGGCTGTGACTACTAGCCCTATACAATTAAAATTCATTACACCAAAATATGTATTTTTTGACCCAGAGCCTTTGAGAACTTTCATTACTTAACATGCTCTGTTACCTAGTTTACTGAGTTCATAAATCTGTGGGTACCAACTCCTGTTTACATGAACCCCTTAAGACATAGCTGCACAACCTTATAAGTTAATGCAGTTTCCTGTTTCCCTCTTGGAATGCTTTAGAACATAATTCTTATGATAAGTAAAAATTACACAAAACAGTTTTAGATCTTTAATAATAAAGAATAAAAAACTTCATCTTTCTCTACTGTATTTCAATGCACCCCAAATTATCTTCCTTAAACATCTTTTATATTTTTTTGGAAAATTTTCAGTACAAGTTCTATAACTTATTGAAGTTGCTGTTCTAATTTCTAAAATAGTAAAACTAAAAAATATTTAAAAATTGGTAACTTCAGCATTTTAATGTACAGAGAACTGAACACAGTTAACTTAAAAAATTAATCTGAATTATCGTCCTTGGTGGCCAAATGATAAAAAATCCAACTTATTTTACATTTAAGATGTAAACACATATTTTTTATCTGAAATAATTCAGTATCATGCTATGAGTTCTGGATTTGTTTATTTTACTGATTTTAGCAAGAGGAAGGGGCAGGGAAGAAAGAGAGAGAGAGAGAGACAAAACATCAATCTGCTTCTGTGCCTGACCAGGCGGTGGCGCAGTGGATAAAGCGTCAGACTGGGATGCGGAAGACCCAGGTTCAAGACCCGAGGTCACCAGCTTGAGCGCGGACCCATCTGGCTTGAGCAAAAAAGCTCGTCAGCTTGGACTCAAGGTCGCTGGCTCCACAAGGGGTTACTCAGTCTGCTGAAGGCCCGCGGTCAAGGCACATGTGAGAAAGCAATCAATGAACAACTAAGGTGTCGCAACGAAAAACTAATGATTGATGCTTCTCACCTCTCTCCGTTCCTGTCTGTCTGTCCCTATCTATCCCTCTACTCCCTGTAAAAAAAAAAAAAAAAAATCTGCTTCTGTATGTGCCCTGAACAGAGATTGAACCGGCAACCTCTGCACTTCAAGATGATTCTCTAACCAACTGAGCTATCCAGCCAGGGCGAGTTTTGGATTTTTAAAGAGTCATAAATGAACATAGAATTTTCGTGAATCAGTTCAAGAGAAGTAAAAACTTACCTGGCCTATTTGTGAATGAATTTCCTTTATAGCATTTAACAAGGATCCTATAATTTCCTTTATGTGAACAAGATGAGTTTCTTCAATATCTTGAAATTTCTAAGTAGCAAAAAGTTACAGATATAAAACATATATACACACATATATACATATGTGCTAAAAAATCAAAAGACCTTTTGAAGTTTTCCCAATACAGCCAACCAAATTTAGCAAGTTGTCCATTAGTATGTAATGTTTAGCAAAGCTTCTAGACAAATGCATTTAGTAAACATACTGAAATATAGGCAAACAGGAACTTTTTCAGAATTTGAAGATAACAGAAATTAAGACCTATGATCATGGTCATAAATAAAATAAGACCCAGAAAAATACACTTTTTTTGTCACAAAAGCTAAGGGAGAAGTGTTTCAGAAATTGAAAAACAATTAGTGGGCAGAGTGAAAACTGCAGTTTACTTTTGAAGACTTTCCAGTCTAGCCCATGGACTCTCAAAATGTCTTTCTAATCCTTGAAATGTTAATATGTAGTCTTCAAGAGAGATTCTGTGGCCCAATAATTTTGGGAAGCCTGTAAATATATTAGCAATTCTCAACTGAAGGTGGAAATGCATCAGATTACCTGGGGAATGTTTCAAACTACAAAACACACTGATCCTCCACTACTGCCTGGGTGGTGGGGGTGAAAGAAGTGAGAATGTTGTTTGGAAATAATTCCCAGGTTATTCTGATATTTATTCCCCAGTAAGAAAACCACTGCTAGACTTGGCTTCTCAATAAACATTAAAAGTTCTGAAAACTACTGAAATATCAAAACTTGTTTCACAGTGCTTAACCCAGTGTTTCCCAAAATTCTTTGACAAACAACCCTGTTTGCTTTTTTCGTCTCTGAATATCTATTAATATCTCAAAGAACAATATTCTTCAAAACAGGATTTAGAAAATGCTGAACTAACCATTTTCAAACAAAATATATTTGTCACTTCCACTGCACAAGTCTGATTACCCTGCCTCCCCCCCCCCCACTTTTTTTGCCAAATTAAACCAGTTCTAAGGAGTAGGCCTAAATGCTCTGTTATTTTTCTCTAGTAAGTGTATCAAACTGAATTCCCTCACCCCATATTTAAAGTCCAGTTTTCTTCAGCACTGAGTTGCATGATCAAAAATCACTAAATCATGTTCATATTGATGATGTTAAGTCTCTGAACTTTTTTTTAAAAAAAACAATGATGCAATTATAGTTTTGGTAATAATGCAACAATAATCCAAACATTTTAATCTATTTTATTCATGAGGAATGACAGTTAAAATAGAGTGCTTGTCTTAAATAATTTTGACCAAGTAAATGAGAAAACCAACACTGCAAGATCCTGAATTAGTCTTAAAAACTGAAGAATATTCAGCAGGAACTTGAGTCTATTTTATGTTCATATTATAAGAAGTCACCTTCAGCTTAAAATTCTGTAACTTAGTGAACAAAAAAGATATTGTCTCATAGACAGGTAGACCCAAATCCGGAAGAGCTTGGTCAAAATGTCACTAATTGCATACGAATAACCCCTAATTTCAAGAAAACTGTGCTGCCTTCTCATTCTCTTTTAAAACAGCTACAGTGAATAAGGTAGATCCTTAATTATTTAGAAAAATCTTGAGCATGAAGCCACACACAAATTCAATGCATGACTCAGTTACAATTGAGCTGACTTTTCTTGGGGGGAGAGTGCGGGGAAATACTAGAATACTAAACATCACAATTCTTCAAAATTAGTGACTGCTAAACTCAAAGAAATTCAGCAATGGAAATGTACTCTCAAATGTTTGAATATAAATAAGTGAACTCTCTTGAACAAATGAGATATATTCTTCCTCTGCAATTTCAAATCAGTTTGTATGTATTGTTACATAAGCACACAAAAAAGTACAATTCTTTCTGCCACTAGAGAATATATATAAAAGCACTCTAATTTTAAATCCTTAATCTGGGAGCATTGCTTAAACAAATCTTGGTCTCCTTGAACTAGCTACCACTGTTTAAAGAAAACAAAATTTCCACATTGTTTCAAGTTTTTCAAGTGTTAACTGACAGTGGTAAAAAGCATAAACACAAAGAAAAGTCACAATTTTAATCACGCTTATTCTCAACCCTAAATGAAAATAAACTTAAATCACAAACTCTTCCAGTACATTCTAACCTCTTCCACCGCAGACTCAATTTCCTTTCCCACTAGTATATACTTATAGGTCCTGCCACCCAAATGAGATTCTCATCAGGCTGACATGACAGGTCCTTTCCTACTGAAATTAGGTCAACCTGCTTAGCCTGGAACATGTACAACAATTCTTTCCTATTCTCAATAAGCCAAATTAAAGTCTACGGTCTATTAACACACAATAGTTAATCTGTTCTGTGGGTGTACGAGAGAGAGAGTGGGGGGGGGGACGACTGAGACAGACAAAGAGGGCAAACGCATTAGCACAGTATACCATCATCTACGCATTAGCACAGTATACCATCATCTATGCATTAGTACAGTATACCATCATCTTTATTTAAAAGCAGCATGGTTATTTCTATGTCTGCTCAAATAAACTAATGTTCCCACCTTGGAAACGACAGGATAAACAATTAAAACACCAAACTGGAAAAGAAAAGTGTAATAAGGAAGCAGAAGAGGAAAGATAAGGAGAAGAAAAGAATGCTGAAAATTCTTGAATACTTTTAAAAAGTACTATATTTCCCCATGTATAAGACACACTTTTTTCTGAAAAATTTGCGGTCTAAAAACTGGGTGCGTCTTATACAGTGGTTGTAGATTTTTTACTTTCATTTCCCGCTTTTTTGTGCTTGTTTTTACACTCATTGTTTAAGACAGTGATTCATCATCAGATACAGATGAGGACAAGCTAATGAACAGAAGTTTTGACAGTGATGAGGAGTTGTATGAATTTGATGATGAATAAAATCTGAGTTCAATAACTTTATGTAATACATTTTTATTTTCAAATTTCGGGTCCCAAAATTAAGGTGCGTCTAATACATGGGATCATCTTATACATGGGGAAATACAGTAATATAAACAAAAACCTTAACTCTAGTAAATTCTAATTGCTTTTTCAAATTAAATAGTTGATAGGAAACATTTTCCTTGATAGTAAATAATCATTCTGATGCAAAATTAACAAGTCAACAGTAACTGCCTGATAAGTGTTCTAATGATTTTGAAGACAAAAGGGCACTTGCTAAAGTCTAAGATGTCAATGTTGTACCTGCTATAGAAATGGAAACTTTTTATCTCACTGGAGTTGGAGTGTCAATTTAACACAACTAACTACAAACCCTTCTTGAAACATTATCATTTCCCAACTGCCATGATATTACACTTCCCAGTTTTCTCCCTTCTCTGGCTTCTCCTAATTGGGTTTCAGATCTCTTCCTCTATCAAATTGTCAGTGATGAATCTCTCAGAGGGTAGCTCCTTTTTCCCCACACTCTGTCCAAAGGTGATGTCATTACAGCTTTGTGTGGTGACAAGCCCCTATTTTATACAGGCTCATGATCTTTTTACTCAAAACCTTTGTGGCTAGGTGTTTTGGAATTTAGTATTTTGAATTTTTAAAATGAAGATAATATGGTGTTACCACCATGTATTTCATAATACTACCCGCAGAAACTGCAGTGGCATCTGTTTATCAAAAACATTAATATTTCTAAAGGAAAGTATTTTATTTAGTCTAAGTAACATAAATAAAGGCTATAAATAGCCTCACAGCAGTTAAGTCAAGTTTTGCTGGGAAATGAATTAGAGAAAAAAATGTTTGTAAAGCCCTGCCCAGGTAGCTCAGTTGGTTAGAGCACCATCCCAATATGCCACGCTTGCAAGTTTGATCCCCAGTTAGGAGACAGACAAGAATCAACCAATCAGAGTGCACAAATAAATGAAATGACAAATCGATGTTTCTCTGTCTTTTCCTTCCTCTCTCCCTCTAAAATCAATAAATAAAAATTTTAAAAAATATAAACCTTTTGGTTTTCAGAGTTTTTGAAATCCAGAATTGTGGATAAGGGGCTATAGATATTATGTCCAGCCCAGCTTACTTAGATTTTTTAAAACTGTCCATCTGTTGTCTCCACTTAGGAAGAGGCCGTTTAAAACTGAGTATCTCTGGCACTCTTAGAACCCCTCAAACTAACAGTTCTTCATCTAGTCTTTCCCATTTGTCTCTATCCATATAGATTTAAAAGCCAAAAGCTAGAAGAGATCTTGATCTCTCCCCAGAACTTCCATTCACCCCAATCCTGCTATCTCCAAATGCATTCAGTTCTATTTCCAAGGGTGCCAACATCCTTCTCATCTCACTACTAACTGCCTTCCATACTGGACTCCTGATTCTCCTTTGGCCTCACTATAATCTATTCTTCACAAAACTGCCAGAATTATCTTTTAAGATGCAGACCAGATCATGTCGCATACTTACATACAACCCTCCAGTGTCTTCAAACTATTCTTAGAAGAAAACCTAAAGCCTGGTCCTATCTTCTCTTTAACTTCATGCCTTATCATCATCTCTACTTACTCAGTCTTAGTAAGCATTTTTTTTACTTTCTATAATGTGACAGCTCTTTTACATTTCTGGGTCTTCATAACTAAAATCCCCAAAACATTGAATATTCAGGCCAAGAATGGGTCTCTTACCTATTCTTCAAATTTCAGTTTAAAATGTCACTTCTCCAAAAATGCCTTTCCTAACTCCCAAATCCAAATTAGGTCACTGCAATTATTCTATCTCATAGAAGCCTATTCTTTTCCCTTGTAGCACTGTAATAATTTTTAACTTTATATTTAGGCATGCATTTCATGCCTGACTCCTAACTTTATACTTTTAGAACAGGGAGATATTTGTTTTATTTACTAGATACAGTAAACACCAGGCATCTAGCACAGTGCCCACAACATGGTAAGTAAAGATGAATGTGTATATACAACACATACAAGTCTTTTGGTTTCTGAGATGTAAATCATTCACCACCCCAGGGAGAAAACTCCTTAGAGTCCAAAAAATCTGAGTCATAAGTCCTTCTTTCACACTCATTAAGTGCCTACTATCAGATGAACTGTTTTAGGGGCTGAGGAAAGAGCAGTAAACAAATCAGTCCCTGCTCTCATAAAACTTATATTTTTGTGGGGGAAGACAGACAAAAAATATGGGTAGAAGAGCCAGTGTGCTTCACCATATTTCTAGCCTCTTATACATAATGACTAAGAATAATGTTCTAAGAAGAGGTTCCTCCACCAGCCTTAGTACCACAGTGAGGATGATTCAGCTGACTTATGATGAACAAGTAGCACAACAAATAAACACTTGCTCCTGTAAGCCACTGGGATTTAGGGGTTCTTTGTCACCTCAGCATGCCTGGTCTATCCTAACACAATAAATAAAATTCATGGTATGTTAGGTAATGAAAGGTGCTGCGGGGGGGGGGGGGGGGGGCACGGGACAAGAGGGTAAGAGGGTGAGTGTGGAAGTTTTAGGAATAATTTATAAAAGGTACCCATCTTAAACTAGGCCTTTAATTAAGGCTCTAAGAACATCAAATCAAACATAATTATCCCAAGATTATGAAAGACAGGGTTTCTTTTATTGTCGTCTTCCCTCACCAAAATGGAAGTTCTATGAAAGCAAGGAGTTTTAACTGTTCTGTTAACTGTTATACTCTCAGCATTGAGTTTTCTTCTTAAGCAGAAGTCAATTTTAAAATCCATGTACAAGGCCCAATGTCAGCACTGTCTTCATCACCAACATCCTCATCTTTCCCAACTCTTAAATAGCCTCTTCTGATTTATCTGAATAACCCATTATAATTATTGCATATTGGCCCTCAATCTCTAAAACATAATGTGTATTTTTAAAATAGCATTATTAAAACATTGAGAGTGTGCGTTTTAACATTTCTAATTAAAAAATTATATAACAGAAAAATTATATTTAACCAGGGAACATAAATGTCCTGTTTCAGATTTAATCCTTAAACATACAGCCTGACCTATGGTGTTGCAGTGGATAAATCGTTGACTTGGAATGCTGACGTCACTGGTTTGAAACCCCAGGCTTGCCAGGTCAAAGCAGGTAAGAGAAGATTCCTGCTGCTCCCGCCTCTTAAAAAAAAAATCAGTAAACAAACCGTTTTTTAAAGCCTTTAAAATACCAACCTGAGCTGTTTCTGTCATTTTCTGTTCAAAATCAGCTTTTGCTAATGCATATTTTTCCACATAGAGTTTATAGGTATCTGTAGCTTTCTTTGATTTAACAGCTGCCTGTAACAAAAAAAAAAATTTTCCACTATAAAGTCACCTTTCTTCTTTCTTAAGTTAATATAATAAATAACAATTTAATGAATTTTAAGATATGAGGCCTATGCTGAATTCAATACGATATAAAATAACTTTAATACAGTTTTTCAAGTTCTCCATAGTAATATTTTGTCACAGCCACAAAATAACACAAAAGGAATATGTTAGTTTGAAAAGTTAAAATACTTTCATTTCATAACCCAGAGTAAGATCATAAAACACATTATAATGATACACTGTTACAAAAACTTCAATGAACAAGAATGTGACAACACTGTCAGAATATATTGTCACTCTTTTCTATACCTGTGAGTCTTCCTTCTGCCCCCACATCTACATAATCCACTGAATATCTGATTAATGACTATAAAGCTAGCTCAGAAGTTGAGAATATCAGTTTTCCCCTGATGTTTGTTTCCATTATGCTCTAGCAAATCCGTAAATTTGTTTTTAATCACTATTTTTTCAAGATTTCTACTTTATCTTAAATTGTTATTTTATCATTACAGTTCTAGTATTATCAGTTAGTTATTCAATAAAAACTTAACATATTAAATATTGGGCAGTGAAGAACAGGAAGATAAATTACATAGTAATCTTTTTCTCAGTGACTTCATGAAGAATTAACTTCTAAGAAGACAGCTAGAATTGGGACAAAAGTAACAAAGCCACAGAAGTAAAGATAAATTCTGTGGAAAATAGACTTTCAAGAAAAGAAAAAACTATGTGTAACTTATAAATTTGAGCAGACACACGGCTATCAAGAAACTTGACTATTTTCAAAGGACTGGTCAATCAGGACAAAGGAAGTTTGAAGAGGGAGAGATGTTGAAGTAATTAAGAGTTTAAAGAAGATTTTAAAAAGAGAGAAGATACAGGATTTCAAGATTCCATACAAAGATCTTTATTTTCTTGATGAGGTAAGAAGTGTTCTGCTAAGAATAAAGAAGAGCAGGGTAGGTTTGGGAGCTTCTAGAGAATGAAAAAAGTTTCAAACTATGATTGCAGAGGATGCAACAAGTAATAACTAGATGAGTAAAAGTACTGCTAAAAGCCACAGAAGATTAAGTAAAGCTGGAAAAGATGGAATTTGTGTAGAGGCAATCAGAATCAAAATGTAATTATTTTCAGACTCTAAGAATAAGAATTAGAAAGTTAGGTTTACCTGTAAATTCGGGATTGGCAAATTGCATACAATCCTATTCTCTAAAAACTATACTCTCTCTAAAATATAACTGCATATATTATATTAAGCATATATGATCTATGCTTTCCTGCCTTCTTGAATAAAGAATACAGAATGCCACTTTATCATATAAAGAAAACTGGTTTTTTGAGCTAGAAGAAATAGGATTCAAACTCTGGCTCTATCATTTATTATCCATTTGACTTTGTCTTTGAACTTTATATACACAGTTCTCTTTCATTCCTAAAATGGGAACACTACCACCTATTTTTGGAGCTTTGGTAATGATTAAATGTACATCTGGTAAAATGCTTGTGATTAGGTTCTGCATACAGTTTAACCTACAAAAAATAAACGGTATCAGCTATTATTACAGTTTCTAAAAAATATATAATCAGGAACATATAACATTACATTTGCTGTTATATCAAAGAGTTGTAGTGGGCTCTGTACCCTTAAAGTAAGTGGCTATAATGATTTTCTGGTTTGCTCCCTATGGCTTTTTTTTTTTTTTTTTTTTTTTTTTTTAATCTTCCCCCAGTATCTGGCCATTTCACATTATTTTATACTACTGTTACTATACCTTTCTCTAATAATCTAGCCCGGTTCAAATAACAATTAAATGAGATAAATATTTAGCATTTACTAATAAGTACCTTCAGAAGAAACCCAGACAGCCAAGTTTGCTAGTATTTTATAAACATATTTAATGTCATGGTTATCAAGGTTTACTTTTGAATTTTTTTATGCCAAGACTTTAGTTTCTTCTTTCAACCACCTAAATTTTCAGACTGTGTCGCCTATAGTCCACAAAGTGATTTTTTAATGACACAACCTAGCAAAAGGATGCAGTAGCACTGGTGGTTCCTTCTTTTCCAGTTTCTCATTCTAATACCTACTCTTTTTCCCTGCTGCCTAATAATCTGTGTGTCAGCAATTGATAAAGACATGATCTGTAATCATTCCTAATGATATTTGCAATTTGAAAGAAAATTCATAAAAATAGAAAATTCCCCATAAACATAACTAGAATGACCGTGTCAATACTTTTAAAAGTAATTTATTTCATGGGATCTGTCCTGTTTTCTTTTATAGGTTCAGTACAAAATATCCCCCCCTCTAACCTACATTAAAGTATTTCTCTAACCTGTTGGTCTACACTATTCAATCTGTCCTGGCTCCTCCAAAAGAAGAAAGCTTCCTGAAAACAGAAGGAGATGCTATGTATTTAGCCTTTAATAACCTTCATAACATCTACCACATGGCAGATACATGGTGGGAAAGAAAATACTTATTTACTATTACATGCAAACTATAACTTCATAATCTAACAATCAATCAGAAAAATATCTGAACAAAAATCTTGAAAAAAGCAAGAAACTTGTCTACAACTTATATCTAAAATAAACCCTTAATTTTCATTTTACTTATAAACAGGAAAATAAACCCTTAATTTTCATTTTACTTATAAACAGGAAAATTCAAATGATATTTTGCTATAATGATTATTTTTCTAAGTAAACAGATTTGCTGTGTTGTGAACAATTATGGTTTCTCACATGGAATGTATAATCTAATAGAAATAAAAGATGCTGGAGAAACATTACTCCTTATAGGAGATCTATAACAGTGTTTACAACCTCCAGTCTGTGGACCACTCACAGACAGAAATTTCAGGCTGGTCCGTGAAAGAGTTAATCATCCTTATGTTATATGAAGATTACAGACCCAATCAATGATCTTAGTCAAATTTGCTTATGCTTAGGGTGGTTTCTGCCTTAGTAGTCCCCAAAATAATTCTATTTTTACCAGTCCCCAAGTGTAAAAACGTTGAAAACCACAGATCTATAATATATCTCTAGAATGTAAACAAAGTAATTATTTCACAACATTATTCATTACAAATAAAATTACAGGACTTTAAGAGATGGAAGGAAGTTCCTAAAACATCATTTCCTCCTTCTCTACTCAAATAGTCTCTAAAATTCTAACTAATTTTGGTACTCAAATCTTTACTAATTTAAGAGTAATATAAATATTAATTAAAACTTTTTAAAGCATTGCATTTTTATAACTTTCTTCCCCTACAATATTCTCACCATAAATCTTGGTTTAGCCACTCACCTTGGCATACAAACTTATTTGATCACTATTTCTGACCATGAAATTACTGTCTTGGCCCTGGACGGTTGGCTCATTGGTAAAGCATTGGCCTGGTATGTGGATGTCCCAGGTTCGATTTCCATGCAGGGCACACAGGAGAAGCGCCCATCTGCTTCTCCACTCCTACCCCTCCCTTTTCTCTCTTTTTCTCCCCCAACCCCCACTTCTCGCAGCCATGGCGCAATTGTTTAGAGCACATAAGCCCAAGGCACTGAGGATGGCTCCATGCAGTCTCTGCCTAAAGTGCTAAAAATAGCTTGGCTGGGAGGATGGCCCCAGATAGGCAGAGCATATAGGCCAGACAGGGGTGGCTGGGTAGATCCCGTTAGGACACATGCAGGAGTCTGTCTACCTCCCTTTCTCCTTCCTCTCACTTGGAAAAAGAAGAAGAAGAAAAAAAAAAATTAGTGTCTTCATCTCAAAGGTTGAAAGCTAGATCTAACCAGAATTTTGAGCAAATCACTCTTTTGAAACATACTTTCTGGTAACAGGAAACTGTAAATTTTTATTTATCTTATCTGGAAGCATGAAAAAGAAAGATACCCTTTGTAAGTTCTAACATTTTTATACCAGCTGTTTTCCAAGGTAAAAATATTCCAGAACCAACTTAAAGTAACATCTTGATAAACTGAACAAAAAAAGTACTTAGTAATAAAAAAATTAAATTAAAAAATTTTGTTGACTCACAGGTATTTTAAATAATAACAAATTTAAAGAAAATGTATGGTCATACTAAAGGAAGTAGAGGCAAGTTTAGAAGGTAACTGAATTGGGAACATCTACATTTTTTTAAAGCAAGAAGTATCTCTCATTGGAATAAACTATACAGTAATACTATATTAAGTCAAAATAACTTTCAAATTGTACATATGCTCAGTAATACCATAAATTCTTAGAATTATAGAAATGAAATGTTCGAGTGGTAACAAACCACTTTTGTAAAGTCATTACTAAAAGGGAAGTTGGAGCATTTGTTTTTAAATGAGGAAATTATGGTTTAAAAGTAATAGCTACATTCCTTTTCATAAATAAAAGATGGGTTTTAACAGATTACCAATTGATAATAAGTCTTCCATCTTATTTATTAGAACATTATAAATAAGTTTACTGATATACTCCCAGAAATGTTTCTGTTTAAGTGCCTATAATTTTTTTTTTATTATTTTTCTGAAGTGAAAAGGGGAGGCAGACAGAGAGACTCCCGCATGCGCCAGACTGGAATCCACCCGGCAAGCCCACTAGGGGCGATGCTCTGCCTATTTGCAGTGTTGCTCCGATGTGACTGGAGCCATTCTAGCAGATGGAGGCCATGGAGCCATCCTCAGTACCCGGGCCAACTTTGCTCCAATAGAGCCTTAGCTGCAGGAGGGGAAGAGAGAGACAGAGGGAAAGGAAAGGGGGAAGGGTGGAGAAGCAGATGGGCGCTTCTCCTGTGTGCCCTGGCTGGGAATCTGAACCCGGGACTTCCACACTCCGAGCCAATGCTCTACCGCTGAGACAACTGGCCAGGGACTAAGTGCCTATATTTTTTATAATAAAGTCCTATGAAGCAAATATAGACATAAAAATAAGTACTTCATCAGAGTCCAAAAACTTGAGTGCATTGTAAATGGTGTTTTATAAAGAGAAAGATCCATGCCTGACCTGTGATGGTACAGTGGATAAAGAATCGACTTAGAATGCTGAGGTCACCAGTTCAAAACCCCAGGATTACCCAGTCAAGACACATACAAGAAACAACTACTATGAATTGATGCTTCCTGCTCCTCTACTCCCTCTTTCTCTTTCTCTCTCCTCTCTCTAAAAATCAATAGATAAATCTTAAAAAAAAGGGGGTCTAAGAGAGAGGGTAAGACGTATATTACATCATAATAATAAGTATTTGTTTTTAAATTTACCAAAGGAAAAATGGCTCAAAGATCTATACAGACTTTTTAAAAATCTACATTCAAATTAATAAAAAGCTTATTACAGGCCAAAATAAATTATTTACTTAGGACTTGGATTTAAATACATATATCTGAATCAGAGACTCACTGTCTAGTATGACATCACCTCTGCACAGAACAATCAAAAAAAGGCACCCTTGCTTGACCGATGGTAGCACAGTAGCTAGAGTGTTAATCTTTTACTTTTGTGACAGAAATCTTAAAAGTACACACACAAAAAGGTAATAAACCCTATGAACCTAGCTTCAAGATTCCATCCATTCCTCCATCTCCAGTATATTTTTTTGCTAGAGTGTTTTAAATCTCGTATCTATCAGTTTACCCTTTTATAATTTTACACATTTATTTAAGCTACTGAATAGTCTCATTATATGAAACATTCTCCTCTTGCCAAAAAAATAAAGTTCTTTTATAAGATTTTTCCCCAAATTTGACAACTAAATTTATAATTACAGCCTGTCCAAGCAGTGGTGCAATGGATAGAATGTCAGTCAGATTGGGACGCAGAGGACCTAGGTTCATGACCCCGAGATCGCCAGTTGAGTGCAGGTTCATCTGGTTTGAGCAGGGGTCACCAGGTTGAGCCCAGGGTCGCTGACTTGAGCAAGGGATCACTCGGTCTGCTGAAGCCCCATGGTCAAGGCACATGTGAGAAAGCAATCAATGAACAACTGGGGAACTACAACGAGGAATTGATGTTTCTCATCTCCGTTCCTGTCTGTCTGTCCCTATCTGTCCCTCTCTCGCAAAAAAAAGAAAAGGACGGCAAGATGGCAAAGGAGTAGGCAGACATACCAACTTCCAACTCCCAGAACCAAAGGGGATTATAACTTAATTTTAAGAACCATCATCTAAATAAACCAACTTTGAACTAAACTAAGTGGACTCTTCAAACAAGGAACACTGAAGAAGCCAAATTGAGAATGGTAGGAAAAGCGAAAACACGAAGAGGGCTGCCCAGCTCCCCTGAGCGAACGGCAGCCCGGAGAGACTCGCGAGGTGGGAAGAGAGTTTAGCAGAGAGGGAGGGACCTGGGTCCCAGGAACAAAGCCCCAGCCTGCAGCCCCAGAGCCCAGAAGAGGCATTTGGACAGTATTGAGCTGTGAAACAAGTGAGGATACTGTTAGTAAGAAAGACAGTTTTCTCAGACCCAGGATTCTTCTTAAAGGGACAGCACAGAAAACGTCTCTCACAACCACTCATCCAGGGCTCTGGGGAATGGGTACAGAGGAGAGGACCAGAGCAGCGGGAAGAGAGTGTGGACTGGAAGACACAGGGAGAAACACTCTGAGGGACAGCCACCCTAACCCCTGCGCTGAGTCACTTCCCTAATCGAAAATGAATATTTCCCCTGAAACTAGCAATACCAGCAAAGGAAGACAAGACACCAGCCAAACAAGCTCTCCCGTGGCACTTAGAGCAGAGCTGCTTAGACAAAGGGAGCTTCCAGGTCTACAGTATGGAGTGTTAGGGTCTTAGCTGCAGTAACCCCACCTACACTGCTGAGGGCTTGCTGGAGGGACGCTGGCGGCGGGATGCAGAAATGTGGTTCTATCAGCGGGGGCGGAGGCCCAGCCAGTGTGAGCTCGGTCTAGCCCAGCAGGGGTGGAGGGGATGCGCAAAAGTGGTCCAGCAGCTGCGGGCCCGCCTGCAGCCCCACCTGCAGGGGAAAAGCGGGAGGCCAGGAACGGGCAGAGATCTGCTGCTGAGCAGGGCCGCTGTGGGCGTGCAGCATCACCTGGCCTCCTAGGTGTGCAACCCTGCGCAAGCAGGCCCTGACTGTGCAGGTGGGGCTAAAGACAGGGACAGGAGGAGGCTCGCAGCTGAGCAAAGGTGCTCACCCCTACCCTTCGTGCTGAGGCTTGTAGCTTGAGTGCAGTGCATAACCCCACCTGTGGGGGCGAAGGGAAGGTCCAAACAAGCTGAGGCTTGTAGAGTCGGGCACCAGAACATAGCCCCTCCCAAGGAGGACAGGCGAAAATCACAGCAACAGCCGCAGTGGGCCGGCACTGGCAACGCCCATACCCAACCGCCCTAGGCAGCGGGCAAAGGGGGTGGTGGGCCTGCAGAAAGACCACACCTAGGAAACACAAAGCCAACACCCATTGGACTCCAGTGGCCACAACCTTCTTATACACAGACAAAATGGACAGGCAGAGAAATGCAACCCAAATGAATCAAGAGAAATCCCCAGAGAAGGACCTGAATGAACCAGATATAACCAAATTACCGGATGCAGAGTATAAAATAATGATAGTTAAGATGTTCAAAGAGACTAGAGCAACAATGGATAGTCATTACAAACACCTAAATAAAGAGATAACAAATATAAAAAAGGAAATTGAAATAAAAAAGAATCAGACAGAAATGGCAAATACAGTATCAGATTTGAAGACCACAATGCAAGAAATTAAAGGAAGGATGGATGAAGCTGAGGATCAAATCAGCGAGTTAGAGGACACAATAAACAAAGGCACAGAAACAGAGCAGAAAAAAGAAAAGAGACTCAAAAAATGTGAGGAAACTCTAAGGGAGCTCTGGGACAACATGAAGAGAAATAACATCAGCATCATAGGGGTTCCTGAAGATGAAGAGAAAAAACAAGGGATAGAAATTTTGTTCAATCAAATCATAGCAGAAAACTTCCCTAAATTAAGGCTGGAAAACGTTTCACACGTTCAAGAAGCACAGAGAACTACTCCATTAAAGAAAAACCCAAAGAAATCTACACCAAGACACATCATAGTTAAAATACCAAAGCTAAGAGATAAAAAGAAAATTTTAAAAGCTGCTAGAGAAAAAAAGGCTATCACCTACAAAGGAGCCCCCATAAGGATGACATCCGACTTCTCAACAGAAACACTTGAGGCCAGAAGGGAATGGCAAGATATATTCAAAGTAATGCAAAACAAGAACCTACAGCCAAGACTACTCTATCCAGCAAGGCTAACGTTTAAAATTGAAGGAGAAATAAAGAGCTTCCCAGACAAAAAAAGCCTCAAGGAATTCATTAAAACCAAACCAATTCGCCTGACCTGTGGTGGCGCAGTGGATAAAGCGTCAGTCTGGAATGCTGAGGTTGCCGGTTCAAAACCCCGCACTGGTCTGGTCAAGGCACATATGGGAGTTGATGCTTACTGCTCCTCCCCCCTTTCTCTCTCTCTCTGTCTCTCTCCTCTCTAAAATGAATAAATAAAAATGTTAAAAAAAAAAAAAAACCAAACCAATTCTGCAAGAGATGCTAAGGGGCCTGTTGTGAACAAGTTCAAAAGGGGAAAAGAATATAGCAAAGGAAGAATACAGCTTTAAAGAATAAAATGTCAATAAACAACTACATATCAATAATAACCTTAAATGTAAATGAATTAAATGATCCAATCAAAAGACATAAGGTAGCTGCGTGGATAATGAAACAGGACCCATAGATATGCTGTATACAGGAAACACACTTTAAAACAAAAGATGCACATACTGAAGGTAAAAGGATGGAAAAAAATATTTCACACAAATGAAAATAAAAAGAAATCCGGGATTGCAATACTTATATCTGACAAAATGGACCTTGAAACAAAGGCTGTAGTAAGAGATAAAGAAGGACACTACATAATGATAAAGGGAACAATTCAACAGGAAGATATTACTATTATAAATATCTACGCACCAAACATAGGAGCCCCTACATACATAAAGCAGACTTTGATGGATATAAAGGGAGAGATTAACAGCAATACTATAAAAGTAGGGATTTCAATACCCCACTAACATCACTGGATAGATCCTCAAAAAGGAAAATTAATAAAGAAACAGCAGACTTAAAGGATACACTAGATCAACTCGATTTAATAGATATCTTCAGAACTTTTCACCCTAAAGCAGTAGAATATACATTCTTTTCAAGCGCTCATGGTACATTCTCTAGGATAGACCACATACATGCTAGGACACAAAAATAGTCTCAACAAATTTAAGAAGATTGAAATCATATCAAGCATTTTCTCTGATCACAATGCCATGAAACTAGAAATTAACCACAAAAGAAAAACTGAAAAATACTCAAACACTTGGAAACTAAATAGCATGTTATTAAACAACAAATGGATTAACAATGAGATCAAAGAAGAAATAAAAAAGTTTCTAGAAACCAATGATAATGAGCACACATCAACTCTAAATTTATGGAACACAGCAAAACAGTACTGAGAGAGAAGTTCATTGCACTACAGGCATACCATGAGAAACTAGTAAAAGCTCAAATAAGCAACCTGACCCGCATCTAAAAGAACTAGAAAAACAACAGTAAATAAAGCCCAGGACTAGTAGAAGAAAGGAAATAATAAAGGTCATAGCAGAAATAAATGACATAGAGGTTAAGGAAACAATACAGAGGATCAATGAAACCAGAAGCTGGTTCTTTGAAACGGAAAACAAGATCGATGAACCTTTAACTAGACTCACCAAGAAAAAAAGAGAGAGGACTCAAACAAATAAAATTAGGAGAGTGGAGAAATAACAACTGACACAACAGAAATACAAAGTATTGTAAGAAAATACTATGAAGAACTCTATGCCAAAAAAATTAGGAAACCTAGGTGAAATGGACAAATTTCTTGAATCATATCATCTTCCAAAACTCAATCTGGAAGAATCAGAACACCTAAACAGACCAATTACAACAAATGAGATCGAAACAGTTATCAAAAAACTCCCAACAAAGAAAAGTCCTGGGTCTGATGGCTTCACAAGTGAATTCTACCAAAAAGTCAAAGAAGAACTAACTCCAATCCTCGTCAAGCTATTTTAAAAAATTCAAGAGGAAGGAAGACTTCCAAACTCCTTTTATGAGGCAAGCATAATTCTGATCCCGAAACCGGGCAAAGACAACACAAAGAAAGAAAATTATAGGCCAATATCCCAGATGAAGTTAGACGCTAAAATTCTTAACAAAATATTAACCAACTGGATCCAGCAATATATGAAAAAAATTATACACCATGATCAAGTGGGATTTATTCTGGAGAGGCAAGGCTGGTTCAATATTCGCAAATCAATCAATGTGATTCATCACATAAACAAAAGGAAGGACAAAAATCACATGATAATTTCAATAGATGCAGAAAAAGCATTTGATAAAATCCAGCACCCATTCATGCTCAAAACTCTCAGTAAAGTGGGAATACAGGGAACATTCCTTAACATGATAAAGGCAATCTATGACAAACCCACAGCAAACATCATACTAAAAGGGCAAAAATTAAAAGCAATCCCCTTAAGATCATGAACCAGGCAGGGTTGCCCCCTTTCACCACTCTTATTCAACATAGTTCTGGAAGTCCTAGCTACAGCAATCAGACAACAAGAAGAAATAAAAGGCATCCAAATTGAAAAAGAAGTAAAACTGTCATTATTTGCAGATGATATGATATTGTATATTGAAAATCCTAAAGTCTCAGTCAAAAAACTACTGGACCTGATAAATGAATTCAGCAAGGTGGCAGGATATAAAATTAATACTCAGAAATCAGAGGCATTTTTATATACCAACAATGAACTGTCAGCAAAAGAAATTAAGGAAACAATCCCCTTCACTATTGCAATCAAAAAAATAAAGTATCTAGGAGTAAATTTAACCAAAGAGGATAAGGACTTATACTCGGAAAATTATAAAACATTGATAAAAGAAATCAAGGAAGATACAAACAAGTGGAAGCACATACCGTGCTCATGGTTAGGAAGAATAAACATCATTAAAATGTCTATATTACCCAAAGCAATTTATAAATTCAATGCAATACCAATTAAAATACCAATGACATACTTCAAAGATATAGAACACATATTCCAAAAATTTATATGGAACCCAAAAAGAACACAAATAGCCTCACCAATCTTAAAAAAGAAAAAATAAAGCAGGAGGTATCACTCTTCCAGATATCAAGGTATACCACAAGGCCACTGTAGTCAAGACAGCCTGGTACTGGCATAAGAACAGGCACATAGATCAATGGAACAGAACAGAGAACCATGAAATAAACCCATACCTTTATAGACAACTGATATTTGACAGAGGAAAAAACATACAATGGAGCAAAGACAGCCTCTTTAACAAATGGTGTTGGGAAAATTGGACATCTATCTGCAAAAAAAGAAACTAGACCATCAACTTACACCATTCACAAAAACAAACTCAAAATGGATAAAAGACTTAAATGTAAGCCGTGAAACCATAAGCATCTTAGAAGAAAACATAGGCAGCAAGCTCTCTGACATCTGTTGCAGCAATATATTTGCTGATTTATCTCCACGGGCAAATGAAATAAAAGTCAAGATAAACAAATGGGAAATCAAATTAAAAAGTTTTTGCACAGCTAAAGACAATAAGAACAGAATAAAAGGACAAACCACACAATGGGAGAAAATATTCACCAACACGTCTGATAAGGGATTAATAACCAAAATTTATAAAAACTTATAAATACTCAACACCAGGAACACAAACAATCCAATCAAAAAATGGGCAAAAGAAATGAATAGAAATTTCTCCAAAGAGGACATACAGATATGGCCAATAGACATATGAAAAAATGCTCAACATCACTAATCATTAGAGAAATGCAAATTAAAACCACAATGAGATATCACCTCACACCAGTCAGAATGGCGCTCATTAGCAAAACAACACAGAATAAGTGCTGGCGAGGATGTGGAGAAAAGGGAACCCTTCTGCACTGCTGGTGGGAATACAGACTGGTGCAGCCGCTGTGAAAAACAGTATGGAGATTCCTCAAAAAATTAAAAATCGAACTGCCTTTTGACCCAGCTATCCCACTTTTAGGAACATACCCTAAGAACACCATAGCACTGTTCGAAAAGAAGAAATGCACCCCCATGTTTGTGGCAGCATTGTTCACAATAGCGAAGATCTGGAAACAGCCCAAGTGTCCGTAAGAGGACGAGTGGATTAAAAAGCTTTGGTACATATATACTATGGAATACTACTCAACCATAAGAAATGATGACATCGGATCATTTACAACAAAATGGATGGACCTTGATAACATTATACAGAGTGAAATAAGTAAAACAGAAAAAAACTGAGAACAGCATGATTTCATACATAGGTGGGATATAAAAGCAAGACTATGAGACATGGACAAGAGTGTGGTGGTTATGGGATTGGGGGGATGGGGGAGAGGGAATGAGAGGGGGGAGGGGAGGTTCACAAAGAAAACCAGATAGGTGACAGAGGACAATTTGACTTTGGGTGATGGGTATGCAACATAATTGAATGATAAGATAACCTGGAGATGTTTTCTTTGAACATATGTACCCTGATAATATCACCCCATTAAAATTTAAAATATATATATATATATATAATATGTATATATATATATATATATTACAAGAGTCTAATTTATTTATATGTGCTATAGTTACTGATGTATTTAGACTTATTTTGGCTTTTGAGTTTTCTGTGTATTCTTTTACTTTGCTTTATTTGCTTTTTTCTTCTTAATGATAAATTTTAATATCCTCTTCTTTTTGCTAATTTAGGAAATTTATTACTATACTTCTTTTAGTAGTTATGCCTAATGTACATATTTGGTAACTACTAGATCTAATACACCATTAATGGTAAAGCACATCATTATTGTGTGTACCACTAAAATGAAAAATGCTGTCAACTAAACCATGAAATAAGGCTTTCTTATAACTTAAAATTTTTTATTTTTACTTATTAAAAGAACTCTTTTACATTTCCTCAGAGGTACATTTTTATTCTCTACCACTCCTATGTGAACAGAATAAGAAGGAAAGGAAAATAAATGGTTTGAGGTACTCCTAAATCTTCATGTTCAGATTCTGGGTCTTCTCAATTACTTCCTAATTCCGGGATCACTGTAGTTGGTTTTGTCCTACGTATCTACATATTATTCTCAATGTCATCAAGAGCACTATTGACAGCGTTTCTTAAGTGTTCCACTATTACCTCCAGATTTTCTTCCAAACATGGAGCTTACATTTTCTTGATCTTACCAAAAGATGTCAACAAAAGGTTTTCAGATGACAATAAGAACTATTCCTTCCTCAACTGGTCTTAAAATGATCCATTAACTGAAGCATCAAATTGTTGAAGTTGTCCAATCATGCCACCTGGTATATATAACTATATAATATAACTAAGTTTGCTTGAGCAATGAAACTACACTACAAACATTACCTTAACAACAGTGATTATGACACCATTTAACTGAAGATGCACTTTGATTTCAGAGATGTGAGGAAAAAGAAATACTAGTAGCTTTTAATAATCTCTTTCCCTCTGGTATCTGGGTCTGATTTTATCTTTATTTAACATGCTTAATGGCAAGACTGTACTGTAAATTGGAGGACTCTTCAATTTCTTCAATTCTGAAAAATTCTCAACTGTTAAATTCAAATACTACCTGCCCACCATTCTCTCCACTTTATCCTTCTGAAATTTATATTAAATGAATGTTAGTAATCTTTATTTCTTTGTTTTATGTTCTGGCATGTTCTATGTTCCAGATTATCTCTTTGACTATATCAAGTCCCATGTTTGTCTTCTCTATTCCTTTTTTTTTTTTAATTAAATGAGGTAGGGAGAGAAACAGACTCCCACATGCACCTGAACCAGGATCCACCTCACAAGCCCCCTGCCAGCTGATGCTCTGCCATCTGGGCCACTGTTCCATTGCTTGGCAACTGAGCAATTTTTGTACCTCAGGCAAGGCCATGGAGCCATCTTCAGCACCCCAGGCCAACTTTTAGCTCAGACAATTCAAACCATGGCTGTGGGAATGAGAGAGAGAAAAAAAGATGGGGGTAGGGGGGAGAAGCAGATGGTTGCTTCTCCTGTGTGCCCTGACCAGAAATCAAACCCGTCACTTCCACATGCCAAGCCGACACTCTACCATTGAGCCAACATGCCTGGGCCTCTATTCCTTTTTTTAAATTTTATTTCAAAAACCATATTTTCAGTTCCAACTTTTCTAATTAGTGAGTCTCTCTACTACCTAAAGTGGATTCCCTGAGTCAGCAAGGAAAATGATTGGTCCAAGTGTTCATTTTGTACTGAATCTCCTTCAACATTCCTCTCTGTAAAGTCAAATTCTCTTTTGTTGCCACAGCAGTACTTATTTTCTCTTCTATCTGATGATCTGAGTTTCAACGGTACTCATGCTCTTTCAAAAACAGTTCAGTTCTGTTGTTTACTTCAGATCCACTTTTATGTGACTCAGTATCCTTTTGTACAGATCCCACGTGATTCTCCCTTTCCCATAATGCCATTAATTTTGCTTTCGTTTTATGGAATTCGTATAAATAATTCTGCAATATATGTCTCTAGGACACTGTAGTGTATGTATCAGCACTGCATTAAAGGAAGAAATAACCACACTGTTGGTATAGTCTGCCATTTTGTCATTTACTCCTACAAGCCTTGCCAAAAACTGTTCAATCTCATATATCATGTTTCAAACATTTTCTCTTGGCTTAACCAACTGAAAGGGGGTGTTGGGTCAGAGCTATACCCATCATGTGTTCCATAGTAGGCACTGCTGTGACTATAACTCATACATAGTTTACCGAAGGAAACTAGTTTTAGGTCAAGTTCATCTTTCAGCTGTTGAGCTTGTTTCCTGAGCTCCTCTTAGTAATTGCTGGTCAATGTGATTATCTTACATATGGAACATTCAGTCCCCTTTACCACACAGAAGCCAAAATTCACTGCCTAAATTAGGACTTTGAGTCCAACAAGCTTGTGTAACCAATCTCTACATGCCACTTCAGGTTTTATTCTATTTCTGGTTCACAGGTAGTATTCTTTTTGGACCCTATTTGTTTTGTTTTCTCTTTTTATATTTTATTCATAATTGCTATTTCTGGAATGGAAGATATTTTAAAACTGTGAACTTACTATGCCTCGTCTTTATCCACCTCCCAATTTTTATTTATTAAATATATTAAGGTCTTGGCTGGTTGGCTCAGTGGTAGAGCGTCGGCCCGGCATGTGGATGTCTCAGGTTTGATTCCTGGTTAGGGCACACAGGAAAAGTGACCATTTGCTTCTCCACCCCACCCTTTCCCCCTTCTCTCTCTCTTTTTCTCTCTCTTCTCCTCCCACAACCATGGCTCAATTGGTTCGAGTGCATTGGACCCAGGCATTGAGGATGGCTCCATGGAGCTTCTGTCTCAGGCACTAAAATAGTTCAGTTGCGACCATTGCCCCAGACGGGCAGACCACCAGCTCCAGACAGGGGTTGCCAGGTGGATCCCGGTGGGGTACATGCAGGAGTCTATCTGTCTCCCCACCTCTCATTTGGAAAAGAAGATAAAAAAAAGAGGAAAAAAAAAGAGAAAGAAATATATTACCCACAATTCCATCAACTGTATTGATTTTTCTATAGTTTCTTCTAGTTTCTGCCCATGCATATAAACTTTTATAATTATTTTAATTGTAATACAGTCACTATTTGTTTTATTCTTAACTAGATATTGCAAATATTTTATAAAGCTTTCAAAATTATCAGTCCTTATGGCTCATTCCTAATAGAAACTATACCACATTAAACAAATGAATGGTTAAACTGTTTTGAAAGGGGGGGGGAGCCTACTTTCAATTAAAACACGAGTGGGGAAAAGGCTGTGGTTTACTACAATACTACATAAATGTGTTTAAAGTCAGCAATAAATTGACCACAACCTATATTTAAAGCTTATCTTCAAATTACTATGCCTTTCTAAACATGCCAAAGTCTTCCTTCAAAAAAACGTTTACCTCACTGTTAAATCTTATACCAAGCAGTATCTCATCAATTATCTTATCATAAATACATCCTGTAAAGTGTCAGTGACTAAAAGAAATCATTCCTTTTTATGTTTGTACTAATCTATTTACCATACACAACATATTTTAAACCTACTTCTGTTTCACAGAGGTACATCACTAACACTCAGAGGCACAGTTCTTCATCTTAAATACGAGATCATTCTTGAGTGTTTGGAGATTACATGCATTTTGTATATGACAGTGCTTTGAAACCACAGAAAAATTACTTTTCATTATAATTACCTTTTCTATTTCTCTTTGTGTAGCTCCTTCCTTTTTCAAACGTTCCTGTTCTACACACTTGGCATTATAATTCTCCTTGGATTTTTGGAGGGCCTGAGTTATGTTCTGAATGGTTTGAACCGCTTCCAGAGTTCCTGCGACTTCTTCTTTAGTCTGTTTGGTATGAAGTGATTCGTCAAACATGATCAAACTATAAAGCACTCAGTATCTGACCAATCAATTCTTTAGCAAGAAAATATTGGTACCTTTTTATGAGACTTTACTTGTTCTTCTCCATACTTCTGAACTTCCTTTATTAATTCTTGTAATTTTCTAACAAGATCCAAGTGACAATTAGCTAATTTCTCTGTAGATGTTTTGAACACATCCCACACTGGTGCAAATGTTCTAAGGAAAAGCAAACATGGAAATAATTCACTGAAAGAAAAGAAGTTTAGGGCTCCAAAACAGATCTAGTAGAATTAAATACCGTAATGTTGTATTCAGAAATTTTAATTAGGCAAAATTAAAATAAATTAAAAAATAAATGACTGAAAAACTGACCTCACTTTTTAAATCTTTAGTTAATTAAACAAATAATTAAATAAATTAAATAATTAAAATATTTCTGGACCTCAGGTATATAGAAATGGGTTAACTATTTACCATATGTCTGGCCCTGCCCTCCACTTAATTATATTGTATTATTTTCTGAGCTGATCTGGCTATTTAGACTTGTATCAGAATCATTTCTAATCACAGCCTAGTATTAAAAATTAACTTATTATCAAATTTTAATTTAGACTATTTAGTGCTCCATTTAAAATGCTTCATCAAAAATAAAAGTTCTTTTGAATTTAAACATGCAAAAGTTCGCACATAATTTTTTAATATTTTTAGTATCATTAAAATTATATAAAAATTATTTATAAACTATTATCTGAAATTTTGGGAAGGCATTATAATTTTATCTATCTGTTACTTCAACAAATACTAAGTTCCATTTTTTACTACATGGTTCAGATGCATGACATACTTTCCTACCACCTTTCCTCAATATTAATTATTTAATATTTTCAGCAGGTTCAAGTACTTCCAAGAATTACTTAGTATGTTATCATAGCTTAGATCAGGAGTCCCCAAACTGCGGCCCCCTGAGGGCCCCCGCCGCACTTCCAGAAGGGGCACCTCTTTCATTGCTGGTCAGTGAGAGGAGCACAGGATGCATCCACACCCACAGTTCCCATTGAAATACTGGTCAGTTTGTTGATTTAAATTTACTTGTTCTTTATTTTAAATATTGTATTTGTTCCCGTTTTGTTTTTTTACTTTAAAATAAGATATGCACAGTATGCACAGGGATTATTTGTTCATAGTTTTTTTTATAGTCTGGCCCTCCAACGGTCTGAGGGACAGTGAACTGGCCCCCTGTGTAAAAAGTCTGGGGATCCCTGGCTTAGATAGTAGTTAGGATGTCAATGGTTAATTTAAACTAATTTAATCAAAAGAGAATGACCTAAGAATAATTTTACCCTATGCTTTCCTCAAGTACTTCCTAAGTTATTTTCAACAGCACTTGCTTTGTTCTATGACAAAAATAACAAAAAACAAAACAAACAGCAGTAGTGATCACTAAGTCAAGAGGATAGAAAAAGAAATTACTTATCCTAATATGTACTCTGTGCCAATACTATATTTCCTAACCATTAGAAAAGCTAACTAACAATGCTCGTTTTGAGCAATAGTAAAGAAGTTCAAAAAGGATCATCAAAATACTTAGGATTGTTCTGATTAGATCTTACTTCAGACTTTAAAAATCTCATCCGCACTAAATCTGGCAAGTAGTTAGATGGAAAATTTCACAAGAAGAAAAAGATACTTGAAATATATCCACTCACTACAGCATCAAAAGACTTGTATATCACTTCTTGTAAACCTGATACATGGTATTCTAGACTTCACAAAGCACGTAAGACAAGAGTGTCCCTTTACTTTACACCAAAGGATTCTTTATAGTGAAAAACGACTCAACATCAGATTTCTATAAATATCGGTCTTTAAGGAATTTCAAATATTCCACTTACAAAAGTTATTGATATATACAACTTTCCTGTGGTCAAGTGATAGATATGAATGTATAACAATCACTAAGAAAGAAAACTGACAAATCCAAAATATGTGTAAATGCAACTAAATACAGAAAGGTAAAATTCAATTTCTTGCCTAAATATACATCAGTAAACAAAAGCATTAATATTTTAAATCTTTATGCTCCTGAGATGATATTAACAAAAAATAAAATATCCCCTATTATTTATGAAAAGCACACATTGCAAAGACAGAAATGTTGTCAGTAACTTCATCATCAGGAAACACAACTGAAATCAATCCATGTTTTGCTTATCTCCCACCTAGTGATTAAGAATAGGTTAGAATTTCCTATAATTAAACCATGGCCAATTGGGTAAAGCTAGCTTCCGTTATTTTAATTACTTTCGTGGTGAATAAAAAAGAAATTATGTTTTAGAAGAAGCCTGTTTAAATGAAGGCTCTAGAAATAGGATGCTTCCAGTAAAGTGAGGAGATGAAAAAAAGGAGGAAGAATGAGGTTATATCAAGCTAGTGGAGGGGAAAGAATTGGAGAACTGGGAGGAAAAACCCAAAGTAACTAACTACCAGTCCTGCTCTCTTCTAGATGAAAAAGGGTGATAGCTCCCCATCCTTTCCAGCCAGTATACATAGCTACAAAAGGTCCTCTCAGCTTTGGCTGTCAGCACTTATATAATGGAAAAGTGTCACTTCCCTGTGGATGAACAGAGTCTAATTCCTCTTGATTCTGGCCACAAAAGTAGGGAGATTTTTACTGAAAGTTACTTAATGACACTAGAGAATATTTTCATAACATAGTCATTCTTTATCAGTTTTTTGAATCACTAAGCCATTCGTCAACTTTATAACTGGTCTAGACCCTCGTCATCAGAAATACGAGTTATTAATACCTATATAAAATTTTACCTAAAATTTCAGGAGAGTCACAGATTCATCAGAAACCCATATACAGAGTGCTCTTTTACTAAATATCACTATAAAAATCTTTATAAATGTTAGAGAAATTATTTTCCCATCCGAGCTAAAATACAACCTCTCCCCAAATTTAGATAATTAAATCAGATTAAGTGTCCTTACAGAATTGTCATGGTTCAAATTATACAAATATTCTTCCCACAGTTATTATGGCATGAGTACATCTCATTTTAAATATATTCTTATTAGTAGTATTTATTTTCCAAAGAATACATTTCTTCAACAAAAATTCTTTTTTTTTTTTTTTTTTTACAGGAACAGAGAGAGAGTCAGAGAGAGGGATAGATAGGGACAGACAGACAGGAATGGAGAGAGGTGAGAAGCATCCATGATTAGTTTTTCATTGCCATCGTAACATCTTAGTTGTTCATTGATTGCTTTCTCACATGTGCCCTAACCGTGGGCCTTCAGCAGACCGAGCAACCCCTTGCTGGAGCCAGCAACCTTGGGTCCAAGCTGACGAGCTTTTTGCTCAAGTCAGATGAGCCCACGCTCAAGCTGGCGAACTTGGGGTCTCGAACCTGGGTCCTCTGCATCCCAGTCCGACACTCTATCCACTGTGCCACCGCCTGGTCAGGCTCAAAACAAATTCTTAAAAGATTTCATGATAGTCCATAAAAATCATAAGAGCCCTGGCCGGTTGGCTCAGCGGTAGAGTGTGGCCTGGTGTGTGGAAGTTCCAGGTTTGATTCCTGGCCAGGGCACACAGGAGAAGCGCCCATCCGCTTCTCTACCCTTCCCCCTCTTCTTTCTAAAGTTCCACTGGAGCAAAGTTGGCCCAGCGCTGAGGATGGCTCCACGGCCTCAGCCTTAGGCGCTAGAATGGCTCTGGCCACAATGGGGCAAGGCCCAAATGGGCAGAGCATCGCCCCCCGGTGGGCATGCCAGGTGGATCCTGGACAGGCACATGCAGGAGTCTGACTGCCTCCCTACTTCTAACTTTGGAAAAATACAAAGAACAAAAACAACAACAAAAATCATGAGACATTTTAATACATTTTAACATTTCAATAATCTAAATGAGTTTTTAAAAATCACTCAGCAGAATATAAATGAACCTACAGAAGACCAGAAAAACATGTGTTACATACAACACAGAATTTTAATGAACCTACAGAAAAACATGCATTACACACAACATTTATAATCACCAAATACATTCCTGAATGACTACGTTGTTTAATAAAGAGGAAAAAAATATGTTTCATGTACTTTGTATTAATTCAGCAAGTTCAATTATATTTTCAATCAAATCAATAATATATTCACATATACATTTTAAATAAACACATTATTACACATTCTACATTTATGAACTATTATATCCTAAATAAAACCTAATATTCTGAAGAACTTTGTCTAAATCAACAATGAAAAAGAGTTCTCCAAAGAAATTAACTCACCCAAGTTGTGAATAATTGCTTGCAGATTTTGCTAGTTTTGTCATGGACCTGGAGTACGCCTCTTCTATTGTAGCTCTGTTAAATCAAATTTTCATTATAATATCTCTTGTTTAATAGCAAAGTTATCGAACTACAATTAAAATTATAGAAACAAAAAGATAACTCCAGTTACATATTAAAAATAATTAGTATGTAGTCATAAATTTCTGGCCTATCTTTAGATGCCCTTTATACACTTCTACTTAAAGAATTAGTCTACTATAGAACTAAAATAATTTATATTACCAAAAAATTTAAATGAAGTCACTATTCTTTTTAACTTTAGTACCAATGGGTATTTAAACAAGAAATACAAGATTGCTGCTTCTTGCATTATTTTCTCTCTCTCTAAACTGATTCAGTATAAAAGCCATTTATTTTTAATACTTGTACTTAATATAATTTGATTATTCTTCAACATTGTGATTTCACTATTATACACATTTAATAGGATAAGAGACTGATAATAGTCTTTTGCACAATACAAAATACAAATTATTAGCAAGTCTGAAATCCTGAACTTCAGGGCTTAATCTGTTTTGTGATTAGATCAGTGGTTCTTAACCTTTTTTGAGGTACCGAACCCACCAGTTTCATATGCGCATTCACCGAATCCTTCTTTAGTGATAAATAAAATATGATTTTTTTTTCCAAATTCAAGACATAGGCATGTTTTTTTACTGGTGCATAAAATGAACCGTGCATGAACATCACCTTGCTCAAAGAACAAAACCAACAAAGTGCATGAACTCACAATAAATTACGGTCTTACTTTATTCTGGCCTCCATGGCAGAGGCTTCTCCAAACCCCTGAGACCGACTCATTGAACCCCTAGGGTTCGATAGAACCCAGGTTAAGAACCACTGGATTAGATTTACAATACTAATAAGTATTTCACACTAGAATACTGTCTCCTATAATTACTATTTCTCTTAAAGGATTTTAGGCTTAAGAAAATCGATCAAAGCCATTAAGTATGAGATAAAAAACATTTCCCATAGACACATAACCTACATATACAAAATATGAGGCTGTGTTGGCTTTCTTCACACTACAATACTTAAGTTCTATATTACCTCTCCATAATTACCTTGTCCTTTTTCCATCTGTGCTACCCTTAACAGTGGAACAGTCTACAATCACCACAGACCTTCCATTTATTTTAATAGGTTCAAATAACTTTCTGCTTTTAATGTCCAAATCCAGATCTCCACCATGCTCTTGCATCAAACCTTTTTTGTCTTTTTAACACAAAATTTTACAAAGGTAGTATTTTGATAATCCAAAAAGTGAATATAAAAAGAAACACTAATATATCACTGGATAAGTTTTAACAGCAAAAAAAAGAGGTTCAATTTCCAGTAGTAGTGAATTGATACAAAAACCTCCCAAACTAGAAAAACATGGGGGTATATGGGGTCTGTGACTAAAAGGCATCCAAGAACTAAAGGGGTAGTTGAGAATCAGCAAGCCAACATCCAAGAGAAGAATGTCCAGAGGAGTCAGATATGTAGGACAGCTTTTCCCTTGGGGGCATCTAGAAGAAGCAAACAGACTGAGAGGTGGAGCAGAGTTTTTTACAGCCTCACAGGGCAAAGGAGACAAAACTATAAATTCAGACCTGCCAAAGGTAGGAAGCATGGGAAATCCCATGCCTTTTAAGTTGAGACTGCAAGAGTAAGAAAGAACCCTAAATAGGCAAACTGTCAAAGGAACTGCAACTCACATCTTTTCAAACCCTGACACTATATCCTATATGAATGCCTTATACACATTCATAAAACTACCAGAGACATAGGGAGACAAGACATGATGAACAAAAGAACAACCGGAACAAACTAACAATGTTGCAAAGTTGAGATTATAAAATTTAGACTTTATAGTAGATTAAATCAAAGATTTCCATAGAGAACTAGAAATAATTTTTAAAAAATGGAAGAAAACAGCAAACCTTTTAAAATACAAATTCTGTACCTAAAAAATACAAAACTTAGTATTCTCAATGGATGAGGTTTAATAGCAATACACTGCAGTGAGAATTAGTAAAAAAGAATCTCCTGGAATAAAGCTTAGAGAGACAAAAGAATTTAAAACAGAGCAGAAAAATAAAGGACAAAGCAAAAAAAGTCTATCACATGTATAAAAAGAGAAAGAATGGGTCAGGAAAATATCCACAGAGATAAAAATGGAGTACCTTCCAAAAGTGACAAAAGATATCAAACCACAGCTCCAAGTAGCCCAACAAACCTTAAGAGGATAAATAGATACTTACACCTACTCACACCATAGTAAAACTGCTGAAAATCAAAGACAAAAATGTAAACTGCAAAACTATAAAACTCTTAGAAGATAGAAAATACAGGAGAAAACTTAGCTGACCTTGGGTATAGTGATGCTTTTTAGATATAACACCAAGGACATGATCCTTGAAAGAAATTATTCTTAAGTTGGACTTAAGAATTAAAATGTAAACTTCTACTCTGTGAAAGATATTATCAATAAAATGAGAAGACAAGTCAGACTGGAAGAACTATTAGTAAAAGATACCTGAAAAGAAATGTATCCCAAATACAGAACTCTCAACACTCAACAATAAGAAAAAGCTTAATTTAAAAAATGGGCCAAAGACCTTAACAGACACCTCTCCAAAAGAGACTGTGCCTGACCAGTGGTGACACAGTGCATAGAGTGTCACCTGGGATGCTGAGGTCCAGGTTCGAAACCCCAAGGTCACCCACCAGCTTGAGTGCGAGATCATCAACATGATCCCATGGCCACTGGCTTGAGCCCACAATCGCTGGCTTGAGCAAGGGGTCTCTGGCTCACCTGAAGCTCCCCCCCCCAATTAAGGCATGTATGAGAAGCAATCAACAAACAACTAAAGCAGTGGTTCTTACCCTGGATTCTATCGAACCCTAGGGGTTCGATAAGTCGGTCTCGGGTTCGGAGAAGCCTCTGCAGCGGAGGCCAGAATAAAGTAATACCGTAATTTGTTGTGAGTTCATGCACTTTGTTGGTTTTGTTCTTTGAACAAGGTGATGTTCATGCATGGCTCATTTTATGCACCAGTAAAAAAAACATATACCTATGTCTTGAATTTGGAAAAAAAATCATATTTTATTTATCACTAAAGAAGGGTTCAGTGAATGCGCATATGAAACTGGTGGGTTCGGTACCTCAAAAAAGGTTAAGATCCACTGAACTAAAGTGCCACAACTATGAGTTAATGCGTCTCAACTCTTTCCTTTCCTATTTGTCTATCTCTCTCCTGCTAAAAATAAATAAAATAAAAACATTATTTTAAAAAATGGAAAAAATAAAAGATGTGCAGATAGTGGAGTATTATTCAGCACTAAAAAGAAATGAGCTAACAAGTGGAGGAAACTTAAATACATATTACTAAATGAAAGAAGCCAATCTAAAAATGTTTTTATATATTGTATGATTCCAACTACTGAATATGTCAGTCTGAAAAGGCAAAACTATGGATACAATAAAACAGAGCAGAGAGGATTCTTAAAGCAGTGAAAATACTCTGCATTACATTATAATGATAGATGCATGTCATTACACATTTGTCCAACCCACAGAATGTACAATACTAAGAGTGAACCCCCAGATAAGCTATGCTTTTTGGTAATTATGATATGTCAATGCAGATTCATCCTTGATTAAAAAGAAAAGTAGCATTCTAGTGTCTGATGTTGATAATGGAGGGAGCTATGCATGTATAGGTGGAGAGGGCATATGGGAAATCTCTGTATCTTCCTCTCAATTTTGTTATAAACTTAAAACTCCTTTTAAAAATCATTTGTTTTTTAAATCTACCAACCTAGAACTTTATACCCAGCAAAAATACAATGCTCACAAAAATTAGGGGATATTTCAAAATGAATATGAAGTGATTAAAAAAAAGAAGCATTTGATTTTTTTATTAAACAAGAACATCAGAAAAGCAAACAAGTCAAAGAAAGTTGTTTGATTATGCAAATGAGATGTAAAACCAACTTTTATTGCATTGGTAAAAATGCACTCACTATACAAAAGGTTGAAAGTACTGGAGTTATCTGCATGTTCCCTAATCCCCTAATTTTTGTGAGCAGTATACAAATGAACATGAAACACCTAATGAAATAATGAATTTAGGTGATGATCATCAATGGCTATTACCACAAAACAGAAACAACCAGATATTATATGCCTACTGTGAAAGTACACACCACCACCTATTAAGTATTCTTGTCTAAATACTATATAAAACTAAATTTGATCAAGTTGGTTGATTTAAATGACAATTTATGAGAAATACAGGGGTAAAGAAAAATGTTGAATAAAAATATAAATATTCAATTAGCATATTCCAGGATGTGCAACCCTCTAGAGGACAAATAATCTGGTTTCTTCAACAAAAACAAAAGTTAAAGATCGGGGTAGGGAGATCTACAGAATAAGAGATTTTTAAAATACTAAAAAATTAAAACAGTATTTTTAGAGAAGATAACATGTTGTGGTTATCTTTTTAAAGCCCTTATCTTCTATAGATACATTTGAAATGCTAGAGGATAAAATGTAATGTTTCTGAATTTAAGATTTGCTTCATAACCATTCAATTATAGTGATATGGGATAGACAGAATAAGATTGTCCATGATTTGATATTGCTGAATCTCAGTGGCTGCAACTTGGGAGTTCATTATATTAAATTCATAACTCTTGTATATAAGTTTTAATTTCAAATTGTCCATAATAAAAGCATAAAAGTTTTTCAAATAAAAATATGATCAAACTAACAATAATGAACAATTCATCACCATCAAATTCACATTAAAGAGAATATTAAAAAAATGTTTTTAAAACAAAACGAAAATGATCCAGGGTAAAATACTAGGAAAAAAGTAAATAGTTTTCATAAGTTTAAATAATGACTATACAAAAATACTAAGAATATATAACAACCTAAAAAGAAATCAGCTAGGTTCAATATTAGAATATATATTTTAAGTTAGTTAATTTTTATATGAATAATATTATTGTTTAAGTCTTTAGCTATTAGAGCTTTATACATAAATATTGGTGTATGTAATAATTTTTTTTGTATGTAATAATTTGATGCCAGAGAATTTCTTTAAACAAGACTGGAAAAATAAAAATTTTTGAAACTACAGTTCTTTACTTAGTAGTTTATAATATTTTCTCTACTTTTGACTAAATTTAAAATTTTCTATAATAAAAAGTGAAAAACTACAGAACAATAATGGCATGCATATAAGTATATATTTCAACAATAAAAAGTTGTTTTAAAGTGGAAAACTTTTAATTACCGTATTAAAAGTTATACACCTACATATAAATTGCATATAAGGCATGTTAGGAGGTACTAGTGTTATAACCTTTCTGCATTTTCAGGAAGAGGATAAAAGTAACAATTATTATTGGATGTTAATAGGTCAAGGAAATATGTTATAATCTCTAGGACATCCACTAAAATAGTAAAAAAGGGTATTGCGTCTAAGCTAATAGAAGAAAATATACTTTACAAAAAATAGGCCAGTCTGACCAGGTGGTGGCACAGTGGATAGAGTGTCGGACTGGGACGCAGAGGACCCAGGTTCGAGACCCTGAGGAAACCAGCTTGAGCGCAGGCTCATCTGGTTTGAGCACAGCTCACCAGCTTGAGGCCAAAGTCACTGGCTTGAGCAAGGGGTCACTTGGTCTGCTGAAGGCCCACGGTCAAGGCATATATGAGAAAGCAATCAATGAACAACTAAGGTGTCGCAACGAAGAATTGATGCTTCTCATCTCTCTCCCTTCCTGTCTGTCTCTATATGTCCCTCTCTCTGTCTCTGTCACACACACACACACAAAAAAAAAATAGGCCAAAAGGGAAGAAAGAAGAGGGAAAAATATAAAAGAAATTAAATAAATAAAAAACAAATATTAAAACAGTACGGGGATTGGCAAACTATAGCACCATCAGCCAAGACACAGCAATGAGAAAAATAAATGTACTATGCAAACACTAACCAAAAGCAAACTGGTGACATTATAAGAACAAAAATGTAGACTTCCAGGCAAAAAACACTGCAACAGATATAAAAGAAAACTACATAATGATAAAAATCCCAGTTCACCAGAAAGTGTAATAGTTTTAAATTTACATCTACCTGCTAACATGACCTCACATATACAGGATGGGGCAAAAGTAGGTTTACTGTTGTGAGTATACAAAACAGTTTACTTTTGTATTTTTATTACTGTATTATAATCCAAAAACTGTAAACCTACTTTTGCCCAACCCTGTATGAAACAAAAACTGATAAGACGTGAATAGACAAAAATCAATCAAAATGAGAGATTTTAAACAAAACTTTCTTATGAACTGATAAAATAAGCAGAATAAACAGAAAAAATACCAGTGAGGATATACTAGTAATGAACAACAAAATTCACAAACTTACCATAATAAGTATATATACCCTATATCCAACAAATGCAAAATATAATTTATAAGGTACATGCAGATATTTAACAAAATTGACTCTATCTTAGTCCGTAAACCACGTGTCAACAAACTTCAAGATACTAAAATCACACTGATTATGTTCTCCAACCACAATGCAATTATTTTATTAACTGATTATTTTGAAGAGAGAAACATTGATCTGCTACCCCACTCATCTTTCCATTCATTAGTTGATTCCTGTATGTGCCCTGACCAAGGGATCCAACTGCAAAACCCCAGGGCAGCAGGAAGATGTTACATTCAACTGAGCCACCCAGCCAGAGCCAACCATATATTTCTAATAAGCTTGTAATGATTGGCAAAAGTATATCTTTAAAAATCAATATATATTTGGAAATTAAGAAATACACTTTTAAATTACCCAGGAGGCAAGGAAGAAAGTTCAATGAAATAAACTGTATTAAAACTCAATATAATAAAAGTTATATTTCTCAAAACTAGGGGATACAACAAAGCAGTTTTTAAGGGACATTTATAGACTTAAACATATTGTAAAAGGATGAAAAAGTATTAAGTTAAGCACCCAGCCCAAAACGTTAGAAAAAGAACCACACCCTGGCCAGTTGGCTCAGTGGTAGAGCATCAGCCCAGCATGTGGATATCCCTAGTTTGATTCCTGGTCAGGGCACACAGGAAAAGCAATCATCTGCTTCTCCACCCCTCCCCTTCTCTCTTTGTCTTCTTCTCCAATTAATGGCTCCATAGGTTTGAGTGCACTGGCCCCAGGCACTGAAGATGGCTCCCCAGAGCCTCTGCTTCAAGTGCTAAAAATAGCTCAGTTGCGAGCATGGCCCTAGATGGTCAGAGCATCGACTCCAGATGGGGATTGCAGGTAGATCCTGGTCAGGAAGCATGTGGAAGTCTGTCTCTCTGTCTCCCCTCCTTTTGCTTGAAAAATAAGATTAAAAATTTTAAAAAGAAATAAAAGAAAAAGAACAGCAGCCTGACCAGGTGGTGGCGCAGTGAATATAGAGTGTCGGACTAGGATGAAGAGGACCCAGGTTTGAAGCCCCAAGGTAGCCGGCTTGAGCATGAGCTCACCAGCTTGAGCGCTGGTTCGCTGGCATATGCATGGGTTCATAGACATGACCCCATGGTTGCTGGCTTGAGTCCAAAGGTTGCTGGCTTGAAGCCCAAGGTTGCTGGCTTAAGCAAGGGGTCACTCACTCTGCTGTAGCCCTCTACCCTCCCAGGTCAAGGCACACGAGAAAGCAATCAGCAAACAACTAAGGAGCTGCAATGAAGAATTGATGCTTCTCATCTCTCTCCCTTCCTGTCTGTCTGTCCCTATCTCCCCCTCTCTGTGTCTCTGTCACACACACATACAAAAAAAAGAAAAATAATAGCAAATTGAACACAAAGTCAAAGGAAATAAGAAATAAAAGGTAATGAAATAGCCTGACCAGGAGACGGTGCAGTAGATAGAGCGTCAAACTGGGATGCAGAGGACCCAGGTTCGAAATCCCAAGGTCCCTCGCTTTGGTTCTAGCACAGCTCACCAGCTTGGACCCCAGATCACTGGATTGAGAAAGGGGTCACTCGGTCTGCTGTAGCCTCTCCCCCTCACGTCAAGGCACATGTGAGAAGTCAGTCAATGAACAACTAAAGTGCTGCAATGAGGAACTGTGCTTCTGTTCTCAGTCCCTAGCTGTCCCTCTTTCTGTCTCTGTCACACACACACACAAAAGAAAAAAGTTAATTAAATAGAAAAACACAATAAAAAGAATCAACAAGTTCAAAAGTTAGTTGTTTATAAAAACTATTAAAATCAAGAAATGCTAAATGAGACTGATCATGAAAAAAAAGAAGGCACAAATAATCACCATCAGGAATGAAATATGGGTTATCAGTACAGATCATGCAGACATTTAAAAAGTTCATAAAAGGATATTAAAAATAACCTTTTGCCAATAAATTTGAAAATCTGGATGAAATGGAAAAATTTCTTAATAATGTACCTTATCAGAATTACAGAACTGGAATAGGTCCTATAACTATGTATTAAAGAAATTAAATATATAATTTAACACCTTTCTAAAATTCTAAACACAGTTGGCTTTACCAGCATACTTGAAACACATAAGAAACTATAGCCTTCCACAAATTTTTCCAGAAAATACAAAAATAAGGCATATTCCCCAACTCATTTTATAAAACCAACAAACCTTGATACCAAAACATAACAATGACATTCAGAAAAAGGAAATTTTCCAGCCAATCTCACTAAAAATATATACATACAAAAGTCCTAAATAAAACAGCAGCAAATCGATCAAATTATTAAAAGAATAACATATCTCCACCAAGTCAGTTTTATACCAGAAATGGAAAGGTAATTTAACACTCAAAGTTCAATGAAATTCAGATTAATAAGGGGTTAAAAAAGAGAGTAAAAACATATCATCTTAATAGATGCAGGAAAGGTATTGACCAAATTCAGAATCGATACATGATTTAAGAAGAAAATGAAACCTGGCCAGTTGGCTCAGTGGTAGAGCATCGGCCTGGCTTCAATTCCCAGTCACGGCACACAGCAAAAGCAACCATCTGCTTGCTTCTTCAACTCCCTTCTCTCTCTCTCTCTCTCTCTCTCTTTCTCTTTTTCTCTCTCTCTCCCTCCTGCAGCCAGGGCTCAAATCGTTCAAGCAAAGTTGGCCCTGGGTGCTGAGGATGGTTCCATGGCTTCGCCTCAGGCACTAAAATGGCTGGGTTGAAAAGCAACAACCCCAGGTGGGCAGAGCATCATCTTAGCAGGGTGCTGGCCAGGTGGATCCTGGTCAGGGAGTATGCGGGCATCTGTCTCCTTGCCTCCCCACCTCAAGAAAGAAAAAAAAGGAGAGAGAGAGAGAGAGAGAGAGAGAGAGAGAGAGAGAAAAGGACAAAACAAAGGGAGAATGGGAGGGGAAGGGAGGGGAGTGAGGAAAAGTGGGAAAGGGGAGGGGAAGGGAGGGGAGGGAAAAACAAAATCCTTACCAAAGATAGTATGAAAAAAGGAATGCCATAATCTTATATAAATAGTAGGAAAAAATATAATAAATATATCAAATTAAGGAGTGAAATGTGAGACTGGGAACAAGACAAGAATGCCTGCTATCACCATTTCTATTAGTATTGCACTAAAGACATTAGCTAATACAGTAATTCAGAAAAAAGAAATAAAGAATGGAAAGGAAGAGGTTGAACTGTCATTTGCTCAACACGATTGTATACATACAAAATCCAAAAGAATACAAATTATCAAAGCAATCAATAATTGTTAGGTTACAGAACATAAAACCCAATATACTTTAAAATCAAGTAAATTATATAAGACTTGACTTGGTGTGGTGAACACACAATGCAACATACAGATGATGTACTATAGAACTGTACACCTGAAACCTGTATAATTTTATAAACCAGTATCACCTGAGTAAATTCAATAAAAAATTTTAAGTAAAAAAATAAAGAATTCCTTCCATTTATTTTTTTAAAGGAGGGGACTCAGAAAAATAGGGAAGAGATAAACAAGTAACTTCATGAAAGAGAAAATACAAATGGCCAGTAAATATATGAAAAGATGCTCAGCCTTGCCACTCATAGGGAACTATACATTAATAACACAATAGATATTACTACTTATCAGAATGACTCAAATTTAAAGACTGCCAATCTCAAGTGTTGAAGACACGGAACATCTGAAACTCTGAAACAAGGCTGCTGGTAGTATAAACTGGTTCAGTCACCTTGGAAAATTTTTTGGCTTTATCAACTCGAGTTGAGCATACACATACTCTATGACCTGGCAATTCTACTCCAGGGTACATACCTAATATAAATATAAATGTGTATATGTGCACGAAGGCACATGTACAAGAATATTCAAAGCAGTATTACCTGCAATAGCAAAAAAAACTAGAAACAACACAAATGTCTGTAAAGAGTAGTAAATAAATTTTTATTTATTTATATAATTTAATATTAAATAGTACAAATTATACTAAACTCAATGCAAATAAATCTCACAAACAGTGTTGAGTAACAGGACTCAGACAAAATATACTTATATTATGATTAATTGATATACTTAATACAAAGTTCCAAAATAGGTACAACTTTCTTTGACAAATGGCAAAAAAGAATGCATTATTAACACATACAACACGAATCAATCTCAAAATAATTATACTGAGTGAAAGTACCAGACAACAAAAAACATCTGCATGATTCAAGCTACATTGAAAATGCAAACTAACCCGAGTATCTGAAGCATTATGTGTGGTTTAAAAGAAAAAGGAAACAAGTGGTTGTTTAATGATGATGGGAAAGGATAGGAGGGAGGGATTACAAAGATGATGATGAATATGTTCACTGTCTTGAGTATGGTGGTCTCATGTACATGTCAAAATGTATCAAATTATATACTTTAAATACAGTATATTGTATGCCAATTATACCTCAGCAAAGCCATTGAAAGGAAGAAAGGAGGAAAGAGTAAAGGAGGAAGAAGAAAGTCTGAATGACTGATTTAGGAAATTATTCAACCTTTTTGGGTCCCCATTTGCTTATCTGTAAAATGGGACTTAGGATTTTCATAGTTAGGTGAGATAATAATGAAAAATCCTTAGTGCTTAGTATATGTTTTTGTGTTTATCTTTTCTTCATTTCTTCAACAGGTATGAGTATCTAGTTGTGTCAGGGGCTGGGGCAACAAAAAACATTGTATTGTTTCCCTTACAAGGGAACATAAAAATAACAAAAATGAATAATTATAAAACTTTATAAATACTAAAAAGAGCCATATGATGTTGAAAGAGATTATAATAAGTATTTTTGACTTAGGCAAAGACATTAAGAAAAGCATTCCTGGAAAAGTGACCATGTTGCTGAGCTTTAAAGGATAAATGAAAACCGGAATAAGCATGTACAAAACCTAAACTAGAAGAAGCCTATCAATAGTATGGTCAATGTCTCTGGAGAGGAAATAATAAAGAGTGGTGTTACCTAACGTTTGAAATGTAGTTTGAGGTCAGACTATGCATGCCTACCTTAAGAGCAATGGGAAGCCTTTAAAATGGTTTTAAAAGAAGTAACACACTGATCTTTAGTTTTAAAAAAGCACTCCAATTACAGTGCAGAAAATAAAATGTAGGAGAACAAGAATGAATGTGCATAGATCAGTTAGGAACTATCACTGTAGTTCAGGCAATAGTAATAAATCGCCTTAGGATAATATCTTGGATTAGGATAGTGATGTTCAAGATTCATGCTATCAAAAATCCTTTACTGGACTTCTAGTCAAGATGACAACCTAGATAAATCCAGTACAAGAACTCACCTTCTCCCACAAGCACATCAAAATTACAACGAAACTATAGAACAACCATCATTCACAACCAACTGAAATCTAGCTGAATAGAAGTCCTACAACTAGGGAATTAAAGTCAGAGAGACTGGTAGAAGAGGCAGAGACGTGGAATGGCCTGGTCCCACAGCCATGTGGGGATTGGGAGGAATATCTATCTCAGATGCAGAGGTTCCCTCTGAGAAGCAAGGGGCCCCAGCCCCACACCAGGCCTCCCAGCCCAGGGTTCCAGTGACAGGAGAAGTCCCCATAACTTCTGGCTGTAAAAACCAGCAGAGACTGAGGCTGAGGGAAATGGAGATACAGGAGTATCAGGCAATTCCTCTTGAAGGGCCAACACACTGCATTACTTGACTCACTTCCTCTGAGATCCAGCACTGGGGCAGCAATTCGAAAAGCACCAGAGACAAATGAGGAGGAATTGATTGTCTGGCATCAAGACAAGAAATGGGAGGGAGCTTTCTCCCAGACAGAAGTGCTTGCAGAGGCCATTGTTCCTTTGATGATACCCTGCCCCAAAAAAGCCAGCAGGCAGATGTCATATCTGAGATTTCATCAAGGTTGGTTCACACTGTTTGCCCCATCCTGGTGATTCCCTGAGACACTGACCCCATCCAACTTTCAGGTGTACCTAAGCTGTCTGCAGTAGATTTTTCATACGAGCGGCCTGTCTTGGCTCATGCTTCAGATTTTCCAAAGATCCATTAAATAAGCAGCATCTGGCCTTGGTGTGCCCCATACTCCTCCACAAGTGGCCGCAGGCCCAGCACGAGCAGCAGCCAGCCTTGGTGCACAGCTTGGCCTAACAGGAGCACCTCCAAGCCCAGCAAAACTAGCAGCTACCTGCAGATTGCTTTCTGTCATGCCAGGTGGCCCCAGGCAGAGCACAGGCAGTGGCTGACCTTGGCCTGAACCTCCCAGCGGCCTCAGAGTCAGCACACCGGATAGCTTAAGACCATGTCCAAGCATCACCACCCACACACCTCTACACTTAAGGGGCCAGCTCAGCAGGAACCAGAGTCCCCACTCAAGTCCTGCTCTGTGAGGTGGGTTTCTACACAGCTGATCCTCCATGGTGGTCAGTGGTTGGTGGTTGCAGCCAGTCCTTGCAGCTGACTGGCCTAGAGATAAACTTCTCCCATTGACGGGCCAATAGCAATAAAGACTTAACTATAACAGAAGGGTGTACACAGCACACACAAGGGCACACCTAGAGTGTACAGTTTCAGTAAATGGGGAAGTTGTGACACTGGACTATACAGACCATCTACTACATGAGGCCATCCTATCAAGCCTAGGAGACATAACACTCTACCTAATACATAGAAACAAACACAAGGAGTCTGTCAAAATGAGGAGATAAAGAAACATGCCTCAGGCCATGGCCGTTTGGCTCAGTAGTAGAGCGTCTGCCCAGCATCAGTAAATCCTGGGTTCAATTTCTGGTCAGGGCACACAGGAGAAGGAACCATTCTGCTTCTCCACACTTCCCCCCCTTCTCCCACTGTCTCTTTCTCTCTCTCCTCCTCCCACAGCCATGGCCTAAATGATTCAAGTAAAGTTAGCCCCAGGCACTGAGAATGGCGTTCACCTCAGGTGCTAAAATAGCTCGACTGCTGAGCAACAGAGCACTGGCCCCAGATGGGCAGAGCGTCACCCCATAGGATGGATCCCGGTTGGGGCACATGCAAGAGTCTGTCTCTCTGCCTCCCCACCTCTTACTTAAAAAAAAAGAAAAGAAACCTAGCCCAAATCAAAAAACAGAACAAAACTTCAAGAAATAAACTAAACAAAATGGAGACAAGCAATCTACTAGATGCAGAGTTCAAAACATTGGTTATGCCTGACCAGGCAGTGGCGCAGTGGATGGAGCGTCGGACTAGGATGCGGAGCACCCAGGTTCGAGACCCCGAGGTCGCTGGCTTGAGCGCGGGCCCATCTGGCTTGAGCAAAAGCTTGCCAGCTTAGACCCGGGGTCGCTGGCCCGAGCAAGGGGTTGCTTGGTCTGCTGAGGGCCCACGGTCAGGGCGCATATGAGAAAGCAATCAATGAGCAACTAAGATGTCGCAACAAAAAACTGATGGTTGATGCTTCTCATCTCTCTCTGTTCCTGTCTGTCTGTCCCTGTCTATCCCTCTCTCTGACTCTCTCTCTCTGTCCCTGTAAAACAAAAAAACAAACAAAAAACAACACTGGTTATAAGGATCAATGAACTAAAGGAGAAAGTCAACAGCATAAGAAAGGACCAGTCAAAAATGCAAGATACACTAACTGAAATAAATAATAAATTACAGGGAATCAACAGTAGAGTAGATGAAGCTGAGATACAAATCAGCTGTTTGGAATAAAAGGAAGCAAAAAACACCCAATCAGAACAGCAAAATGAAAGAAGAATCCAAAATAATGAGGATAGTGTAAGGAGCAAGTGTAGCAACATTCATATCATGTGGGTGCCAAAAGGAGGAGAGAGAGCAAGACATTGAAAACCTATTGGAAAAACTGACAGAAAACTTCCCTAACCTGGTGAAGGAAATAGAAATATGAATCCAGGAATCACAGAGAGTCCCAAACAAGATGAACCTAGAGGCCCACACCAAGATATATCATAATTAAAATGCAAAAGGTTAAAGACAAAAGGAGAATTTCAAATGCAGAAAGAGAAAAAAAACAGTTTCCTACAAAAGAGCTCCCATAAGACTGGCAGCTGATTTATCAACAGAAACTGCAGTCCAGAAGAGAATGGCAGAAAACATTCACTGTTGAAAAGCAGGGACCTACAACCAAGATTACTCTACTCAGAAAAATAATCATATAGAATCAAACAACATATAAAGAGCTTCCTACACTAAAAAAAGCTTAAAAAGTTCATCCCTACCAAACCAGTATTATATGAAATAAAAGGTCATCTTCAAGAAGCAGCAGCATCGGCCCTGGCCAGTTGGCTCAGTGGTAGAGCATCAGCCCAGCATGTGGAAGACTCAGATTTGATCCCCAGCCAGGGCACACAGGAGAAGCAGCCATCTGCTTCTCCACCCTTTCACCTCTCCTTTTCTTTCTATCTCTCTCTTCCCCTCCCGCAGCCAAGGCTCCACTGAAGCAAAGTTGGTCCATGCGCTGAGGATGGCTCAATGGCCTCCACCTCAGGCACTAGAATGGCTCCGATCACAACGGAACTACGCCACAGATGGGCAGAACATTGCCCCCTGGTGGGCATGCCGGGTAGATCCCAGTCAGGCACATGCGAGAGTCTGTCACTTCTCACTTCAGAGAAATACAAAAAAAAAGCATCAGCATCAGAAGAAAAATGATAAAAAATATGAATTAAATGGCAATAAATACATATCTATCTACTGAGTCTAAAGAAACAAAACACAAATAAGCAGAACAGAAGCAGACTCACAGAGAACATTTTGACAGTTGCCAAATAAAAGGGAGGTTGGGGGGATAGCTGGTTACAAAGTAGTCTTTGGGACGTAAAGCACAGCATATGGGATATAGTAAATAATATTCTAATAACTATGAATGGTATCAGATGGGTGTGAGATTTATCAGGATTATCACTTAGTGAATTATGTAATGTCTAATTGCTGCAGTATACACCTGAAACTAATATGATAATATATGTCAACTGTAATGGAAAAATAAAGTGATTTAAAAAAGAAATATTTACTGAGGGCCTACTAAAGGGGGCAAACACTCTCCCAAGTACAGAAAATAAAGTAATAAGCAAAAACGACACACACAAAAAAATCCCTGCTCTTATGAGGTTTATATTCTAAGATAAACAAGTAAAATATCAGTCATAACAGACGGTTTAAGTTTAATGAAAGTAAATCAGGGAAGAGGGGTGAGAGTAGGAGTTATCTCACTGCTCACAGAGTCAAAAAGAGGTTGGATTCTAGGCAAAGAAGAGATGGCCTGGGAGGCCTGGACTTCTTATAGTAACTGATATAAACTGATATGGCTAATAGGCATAATGACAACTGCCTTGATGGTCTCAAGATAGTTAGCAATAGTACTGATGCAAGTGTTGGGGAAGGCAGGCAGGCCAGAGATGCAGAGTTCTGGGGCCTCTCTTTTACACCTGCCAATGATAACATAGAAGACAAGAGAGGAACAGCTTTATCCATAATACTTAGAGCTTTTGGACTCCCTCTTAACTCCAGTAGAAGTGGAAGCCATAAGAGGATCAGTGTTACATGAAAAGTTTGTTCTCCAATTTCTACCAGTCAGTTAATTCTATGAATCTAGAAGTTGTATCTTTACTACTATATTTCTAGAATTCAGACAAGTACCTGGCACACAGCAGACAGTGGACATATATTGTTGAAAGAATAAATTAATGAAATATTATATCTAAAGGCAAAATATCTCTATACAGTGTGCCCGTAAAGTCATGGTGCACTTTTGTCCTGTGACTGGTCAAAGTGCACCATGACTTTACGGACACACTGTATTATCAAGGTAAAGATTTTAAATGTGTTCATATAAAAATTACCAACTGAAGCCCTGGTCGGTTGGCTCAGTGGTAGAGCATTGGCCCAGCATGTGGAAGTCCTGGGTTCAATTCCCAGTCAGGGCACACAGGAGAAGTGCCCATCTGCTTCTCTACCCTTCCCCCTCTCCTTTCTCTCTCTTCCCCTCCCACAGCCAAGGCTCCATTGAAACAAAGTCAACCTGGGTGCTGAGGATGACTCGCTGGCCTCTGCCTCAGGCGCTAGAATGGCTCTGGTTGCAACGGAGCAATGCCCCTGATGGGCAGAGCATCGCCCCCTAGTGGGCATGCCGGGTGGATCCCTGTCAGACACATGCGGGAGTCTGTCTCTCTGCCTCCCCTCTTCTCAATTCAGAAAAATACAAATAATAATAATAATAAAAAAAAAATTACCAACTGAGGCCAGCCACAAAACAGCTTTAATCAAATTGAATTATAATGATTTTTAAGTTTCTAAATTTAACTATTATAGTCTTAAAAACAATCACATTTTGTAAATTTGCATAATTTAAAAATACATTCTGACGAATTTTTTAAACAAAAGTTATAGTAAATTTCATAATTAAACTACAAGTTCAAAAAATTAAGTCTTTTCAAGTTGTTTTAGTGAATTTTGTTTACTGACATGTTTATTTAAAGAACCAGTAATATGAACACCATAGCACTATTTCAAAAGGAGAAATGCAACCCCATGTTTATGGCAGCGTTGTTCAAAATAGCAAAGATCTGGAAACAGCCCAAGTGTCCGTCAGTGGACGAGTGGATTACAAAGCTTTGGTACATATATACTATGAAATACTACTCAGCCATAAGAAATGATGACATTGGATTATTTACAACAACATGGATAGACCTTGACAACATTATACTGAGTGAAATAAGTAAATCAGAAAAAACTAAGAACTATATGATTTCATACATAGGTGTGACATAAAAATTGAGACTTAGAGATATGGACAAGAGTGTGGTGGTTGGGGGGGTAGGGGCACAAGGGAAAAAAAAAGAACCAGTAATATTTTATCCTTCAAAGTTCCTTAAGTTTTCTGTTGTATCACTAGGTTAACACATTCAATGAAAAATGTGTAGATAATACTTTCAAGCAGTGGTATGTAGATCACAAATAACCACTACCATATATGTGTGTGTGTGTGTGTGTGTGTGTGTATAACTATAGTATACTTTTAACACCTGTACTTGATTGCAACCAAAATTTTCTCAATTACTTATATTCTAAAGTTTAACTTGTAATGAATTGTTAAATGACATTTTAAAAATACATACCTTTCTCTTACAAAATCTGCTAATTCTTTTGTCGATATCTGTCCATGTTTCATATTATGGTAAAGGACATCAAATCCACTATTCTTTTCCCCCTACAATTTAAAAAGATTCTTAATTTAATAAACAAAAAAAAGAGAGAGGGAGATCAAATGACTTAAGAATAACACTACATTAACTAACATGCAATTCTGATGTCCAAGTGAGCTGTCTTTCCTAAATCTAACCACTGTTGTTCATTGTAAGATTTTAAACTGTATCAAAGGAATACTGTAAAGTTTCATAAAGTTTGATTTATTATGTAGTGTACAAGCACATACATATGCATACTCTACTGTCACTCATAAGGGAATATTAACCTAAGTCTAAAATTTTAAGGAATAATATACAGCACAATTTAGAAAAGATAAACATGGATCTTTTAAATATACTATCAGATATCAATTCAATTCCCAGAACATGCATTAAGGATTCCAGATTATTTAACTCAGCGATTTTCAACTGGTATGCCACAAGAATTTTTAAAACATGCAGTGCCTGACTATTTAGTCAGGGGCGCTGACCTCTTTTCCCTTAGATTGCAAATAAAAAATGACAGCGGCCAACACAAGAATTGCCATTTGGTGTGAATGAATCAAAATTATACCTATTTTTTGGTCAGATCAGCATAAAATATCTTTTCGATGCGCTGCCAAAATTTGGTAATTAGGATCCAAAATCACTGATTTAACTGATAATTCTGTGCTTTAAAATGATTAAATCTTGACTTCTGAGTCAAGACAGCATATTACTAATCATATAAGCATTGAATATCAGAAGATACTTTATCATTCATTGCTAATATAAGTCTTTCAGTAAACTTAAGCAATTGGAGAAGTGAGAAAGTATTTAAAATTTTAACAAAAGAGCAGTAACAGTCTACTGGCTAGTCCTCAACTAATAAAAAATTACCAACATCAGGCCACTACAAAATCCTACAAAACCTTTCCTGTTACTTAATCCAATAAATGCTAAATTAACTAGTCATAGCAAAGAAAATATTAGAAATATCAATGTTATAGTTGAAAGAAAAGACAATTGATAAACCAAGCTCAACAATTCTCTTCATAGTTAGCAGTTTTATTTTTCTTCAGTGAAAATAAAATAATGAAAAACTGAATATACTTACTGGAAATAAAAAACAATACTGTAAACAGTGTTATGCAATCTGAAACCTAATTTTTCCAAAGTTTGCTGAAAACAGGAAACATAGGAACTTCCAGTTATGTTGAAATAATCCCTAACAAACTTTTCAGCCAATATACCAAAAATTAGTTTGCCATACATACAACAAAGTGTCATATTCATAAGGAGATAATATAAATAATATATTTAGCATTTTGAACATACATTTCCATTTTTCAGGAAGAATTTAACATAAAATTACCATCTCTTAGACTAAATATACTACCATCTCAAAAACAACCATTTGGCTTCTACAATATTTCATGTTTAAGATAAAGAAGATATTATCTAACTTTAGTTTTTACTTTACCTGGGTTTTTCATGCAAATTTATTCCAACCAAACTAAGAACATTTTTTGAGATAACCATTATCATGAGTCTACAGAAGGCAAAATTAACATCATGCAGATTATTAAATAAAATTAATGACAAATAATGACAGTCTTGAAACCTGTGAGGCTTTCATTCCATTCCTCAAATATATATGGAAACTACAAATGATTAGATGATCCACCAATTCCCATTATATGAACTCTGAAAAAAAACCTGAAATCTAAAATCTTTTTTTTTTTACAGGAACAGAGAGAGGGATAGACAGGAACAGACAGACAGGAACGGAGAGAGGTGAGAAGCATCAATCATTAGTTTTTTGTTGCCGTTGCGACACCATAGTTGTTCATTGATTGCTTTCTCACATATGCCTTGACCGCGGGCCTTCAGCAGACCAAGCCACCCCTTGCTGGAGCCAGCGGCCTTGGGTCCAAGCTGACGAGCTTTTTTGCTCAGGCCAGATGGGCCCACGCTCAAGCGGGCGAGCTCGGGGTCTCAAACCTGTGTCTTCCGCATTCCAGTCCAACGCTGTATCCACTGCGCCACCGCCTGGTCAGGCTGAAATCTAAAATCTTAAAATCCAAAGTCTAAGCTCTCATGCCCCAAAGTTCTCACCTGACACATGCCTAATAGTTCTCATTTGTGCATAATTCTAACAAGTCCAGGTTACCTCGGTTCCCAATATGTATTATGCATATTTAAAGGGAAACTGAAAAAGAGCTGGGAGTGAAGGGCTATTCAAACCAGCACAAAGACCTTTAGAAGAAATAATATTTACCAGGCTTACAAGGAAAAGAACAAAAAAAAATTTTTTTAAAGAAACAGGAACATGGAGACCATCTTGTAAGTGGGGCAACAAGGTCCTGAGAATTCTGTATCACTAAGGTGACCAATAGTCCTCCTCTAGGGAGGACAGTTCTTCTTTTATAAGTTCTGTCCTCCCTCGAAAAGTGTACTCCTACATGTCCTCCTTTTTGATATTGGAAAACTAATCTGTAAATGTCCATATTTGATTGATGCAGAGTCAATCCATTGCGTGTGATGTGAGGTATTTGTATTTGACATGACATTCAGCAAGGATCAGTACAGTGCAGCGAGACGCGATTATGAAACACATGCGCTCCACATGGAAGACCTTGAGAGAACGCGCAAAATACCGAGCGCACAAATGGTTTTGTGTACTTCTTACTGAAACACAACAGGGCACATACGACTTTGTAGACTCATGATTATTTCTTTCTCAGTGAATATTCAATCAAAGATAGGTAAGCACAATTAATGTTTTATTAATTCATTACCTATTTAATAATTTCCAAATACATAATTTTATTTACAAGTATTTTCCTGAAATTCGAGTTTTAAAGTGGAAATCGAACCTCAAACCATATCTATTAATAACACATTTTGATTAAATAGTTACATAAAACAGACATTTTTTAATTAGAAAATTATAAATACACCCAAATATCACTCCAAATTAGTGGTTTTGTTTGATACTTAGTTTTACTGAGTACTTTTTTCTTACAATTATTATTAAAAATTAATAGGCATGTAAGCATAATTACAATATAAAAAATTATTTTATTATGCATTTATCATATTGTAGTGCATTATTGTTGCAATGAATAAAATGTTTCTTTTATTTACAATATTGTTTTCTTCAATTTATTTTTGTCCTTTTCATTGTAAAAAAATTGTGGTCACTTTACTGTTACAGTACTTCAAACATTAAGCAGTCAAGGAAAGGTTAAATTATACTCAGAGATCTTGGTTCTTATTAAGAAGTCTTAGCAACCCGGAATGCTGAGGACCCAGGTTCAAAACCCCAAGCTCACACAGGCTTGAGGACGGGCTCATCTGACTTAAACATAGGCCGACCAGCTTGACAGCAGGATTACTGGCTTGAGTGTGGGCTCATAAACATGACCCCATAGTTGCTGGCTTGAACCCTAAAGTCACTCACTGGCTTAAAGCCCAAGGTTGCTGGCTTGAGAAAGAGGTGACAGGTTTGGCTGGAGCCCCACCCCCACCCACCAGTCAAGGCACATATGAGAACCAATCAGTGAACCACTAACGTGCTGCAACTATGAGTTGATGTTTCTCATCTCTCTCTTGTCCTGTCTCTCTTAAAAATAAAAAAATAAAAAATTTCAAAGTCAAGGTTTCTAACAAAGAACCCAGGTTTTACTGTCACCTTACCAAAAATTTACTTATAGCCTTGATGACAGCATGTTCAATATACACATATTTCATATATATGTGGAAAAAAATACAGAAGACAAGAGCACTGTAGCTCAGGTTTAAACCTATTTGGTTTCAGCGTCTTCACTTGCACAAAATATTGGAAATTCCAGAAAAATAGGAAAGAGAAACCATTCTTGAAACTGACAATCATAACTCATAATAATTCTGCCACCATCTGAGATTACCCAGTATATTTTTAACTATAAGTTCTCCCATGCATGCTCTATACTTTTACAGTAGCACCTAACATTTTTAGTAGATGGTTCTAATACAAAGAAAGTAAAATAACAAGAAATATTTCTCAATTGCATATTCATTTTATCATGTTAGACTTTGAAATGGATATGTTCCTATTATCTTCAACACAAAACATTTTAACATATTTATTTATTTATTTTTGGTGACAGAGACAGAGAGAGGGACAGATAGGAACAAACAGACAGGAAGGGAGAGAGATGAGAAGCATCAATTCTTTGTTGCAGCACCTTAATTGTTCATTGATTGCTTTCCTATATGTGCCTTGATGGGGGGAGGGGCTACAGATAACCAAGTGACCCTTGCTCAAGCCAGCAACCTTGGGCTCAAGCTGGTGAGCCTTGCTCAACCCAGATGAACCAGTGCTCAAGCTGGAGACTTTGGGGATTTGAACCTGGAACCTCCGCGTCCCAGTCCAACGTTCCATCCACTGCACCACTGTCCGGTCAGGCAACATATTTATTGACTCAAGCGTGCAGAAGTTGCTTTTTCTTGGCTAACTAAAAATACAGTAATGTACAAATAACATGACAACAGACCTTTATTATCAACTAGAATCATGACTAAAGATATCTTCTGGTCTTCAATATTTTACTAAAACTGTAAATATTCATGCCTTCTGATTCAGAAATTCCACTCTTAGAACTCTATCACAAAAAAACACACATACAAAAAACTGTGGAAGAATATTCACTGCAGTGCTATTCATAATAGTAAAAATTCAGAAACAATTCAAAAACATCCACTAGCACTACTGGTTAAATAAATAATATATCCTACAATGTTTTTTAAAAGACAATGGCAAGAAAAAATATTGCAGATTTTAAGTATTAATTTTAAAAATCTGCCCAGCTATACTGTTAGTGGAAAGAAAGCAAGATATAATTATTAATAATAGCCAAAAATAACCGAATGTTGAGAACATAAATGTTCATCACCTGGCAAATAAACAAAATGAGGTGTTTGTTATCCATAAAATGCAATATAATTCAGCAATAAAAAGGAACAAACATTGACAGATACTATTTTATGAACCGTATGAACAATTTTACTAAGTGAAAGCGGCCAGACATAAGAGACCACATATTGCATGATTATATTAAATGTCTAGAAAAGTGAAATCTACAGAGAAAAAGAGTGTATCAGTGGCTGCCTAGAACTGAGGGTGGAAAAAAGCAGTCACTGTATAAGAACATGAGGCATATAATTTTTGGAAGAATGAAAAACTTCTAAAACTGCTTTATGGTGATGGTCGCACCACTCCATAAAGTTACTGAAAACCAGTAAGTTGTACACTTAAAAATGGGTACATTTATGATAGATAAAAATATGCTTCATCAAGAAATAAGAAAAAAAAAAAGAAAGAGAAGTTAGGAGAACCCCTTTTTCTCTTAGAGAGTAGTTCTGCTTGGTTTTGTCTTAACAAATTGATTCTTGCTACCTCAATTTCTGGAGTTTGGTATCTTCCGAATAAGAGCAATATGTTTTAAAATTTTTATTTTGAAATAATTGTAGGTTTATAGGGAATTGCTGAAAAAATGTACAAGGAGGTTCCATACATAAGCAAGGTATTTTTTACTTGAATGATCAAATCTTATTTACTTAGATTAGTCCTCCTTAACAGCTGGATGCGGTTGCTATTTATGTTCAATGGTAACAGATGACTGCAGAATTCATATTGGCCCATTCTTCTATGGAAGCCTAACATTGACTTTCTCTTTAGGTAAAAAAAAATAAATTGAATTAAATTAAAAAGGAAGGTGCAAAACAGTATACCTAGCAGGATTTTGTTTTCACTGAAAAAGAAAATGTTACATATTTAAGTAAGGTCACCAAGTCACTGAAAATGTTCAAATGTTTTTCTAGCCTAATATAATCTACAAATAAGACATCCTTGAAATTTCAAATTAAAAAGTTTAAATAAATCACCAAACCTATTTTCAAAATCTAAATATTACAGGAGAGGCAATGAGACCTAGATTCTTGCCTCCTTGAGAGAAAGAATTCAATCAGGACACAAAATGCAATAAGTAAAGGAAGAAGTTAATTGGCCATGAAGGACAAAAGTTAGAAAGGGAACCTTGGAGCCAGATTTAGGGGGTTAGCCCAGGACCAGGATGAGCTGCCAGGGCCCACTGCTCCCCTGGTTGCAGTTCTCGGGGGACCCTTACAGTTTAGGAAAGAGCGACAAGGAATATACTCCTGGGGGGGGGGGGGGGAGAGGAGGAGGGGAAGAGAAAAGTGCAGGAGTGCTCCTAGAAGAGAGTGAGTGTTAGGACTTCTGTCTTGAAAGATTTTAAGGGTGGGGATTTTAGGGGCAGTCCCAGGAGAGGATCCAAAAGAATATTCGTAACCTTTCCAGGTGTGTTCTTTCAGGGTCCTGTTCTGTACTGATTGATCCGGCATCCAGAGGTCATAAGTCCTGAGGTCAGCCTTGGCTCTTTGTCTGGTTTTGCTGCTTTTCTGGACCTAGAGGTGAAATACAACTGGAGCCTAAATGTTATTTCTAGAGCTTAATGCAGCATTCTCTGGTGTTCTTGTTTGTTCTTTCTCTAAAGGGGCCTGAAATCACATGACTATTGATATGCCAAGGGAGGAAAGGTCAAGAGAAAATCCAAATTCCATGACCAGCAATATGAAATCAAGGGGTCTAAACTGCATGATCGCCTGACCAGGCAGTGGCACAGTGAATAGAGCGTCGGACTGGGAAGCGGAGGACCCAGGTTCGAGACCCCAAGGTCGCCAGCTTGAGCGCAAGGCTCACCAGCTTGAGCCTAAGGTCTCTGGCTTGAGTAAGGGATTACTCAGTCTGCTGTAGCCCTCTGTCAAGGCACATATGAGAAAGCAATCAATGAACAACTAAAGTGCCACAACGAAAAACTGATGACTGATGCTTCTCATCTCTTTCTGTTCCTGTCTGTCTGTCCCTATCTGTCCCTTTCTCTGACTCTCTCTTTGTCCCTGTAAAAAAATAAATAAACTGCATGATCAGCTAAGGGAAGAAAAGTCATGGAGGGGGGGGGGGGGTCCTTGTTTTCCCAGTTTTGCCCACTGCTAGGTACCTGCGGCTTTTTCCCCAAGTGACTTTCCGTACCTGGCCTACAGTCCTTGCTCTGTTCATGTCTATCTGCCTATCACACAAAGTCATTTTTTTCTGGTTGATTTCATAACTTTAAACTTAAAATTGTTTTAAAAGATTATAAAATACAACCTCACATATTTCTACTTGAAAAAATGCATATCTCTATTTTAAAAGCTATGAAATTCCTATTTTAAGTAAAATGGAATTTACATAACTAGGTTTTAAGAACCACAAAAAGTAACAGTAGAAAAAGACAAAGTTGGCTGTGGGGCAAGCTGTGTTAGGCTTACTTGCCAGGTTACCAGCTGGAAGCACTTCCCCTGATTGGTGCGTGGACGCAAAGCAGCACCACGTGTGTATGGCCTATATAACGTTATGCGTGCTTGCACTGAAGTGAGACAAGGGATTGCAGATGGTGGGTTGCCTGCCTGCCACTGAGAGGGGCATTTTGCTGTTTGTTTGCCTGAGAGGCGGTTTCCCCTGCTTGTGTGCTTGTCCACTGTTGTGAGACTTTATTAAATGGAATGGCCCATTCCTTTCCGGCTCCGCAGTTTTCCTGCCCAAATCCAATGTGAACCTGCCTGGCCTCAGCCACCGGCATTACATCTGGCGTAGTAGGCAGGGTTCGGAGCAGATGGGTATAGAGCCACCAACACCCTTGAGGGGTGGGGTAAAGGATTGGTCATTGTTATGGCTCCCCATGGCTGTCCTTTTGGGGACCATAGGATGGTGGTTTCTTACAGACCTAAGCGAGAAAACCTAGAGCTTTGTGCAAGAGGTGGTCCAAGGTCAAGAGCTCTAGGGTGAGTTGCAGACCCAGCGGCAACAACGGCTTGAACTAGAGAAAGCGCTGGAGAAGGAGGCTGAATGGGTTAGTGAGATGCAGTATTCACTCTCCAAGGCAAACTGCAGCAGGGCAACAACTGGCAGCAGCAGTTGTTGGAGGAACAACTGCAGGTTCAGCTTCAGGCCTAGAACCGGCAGCCACAGGAGCCAAAGATGGAGCTGTGCCAGTAGAATGTCTCTGATTCAGCAGGAGTAGGTGTTTCCATCTCCTCTTCTGAGGATGAGGAGTCTCGTGCTGAAGCTACCATCTGCACACTCAGAGCTTGGCCAGTGGGCGTTCAGAAGTTAAAAACCCAGCAGCAAAGAGTACCTACTGAGTCCCTGGCAGGCTTGCTGTGATTGTGGGATATAGGGGTGGATGGCATCATACTCTCTGGAGCAGAGGTGGAGAGGCTGGCTGGCCACTGTTGCCACACACTCCTCCTTGGGTCAGCGCCTTCAGGGTGGCCTGGACGGAAGAGATTGTGTAGGGGGGAGGCCTGAAGTCCTATGTGAACCTTGTTGCCTATAATGGACCTTTACCTTGGTGACTTGCACTGACAGCTGAGCTATCGCGGACCAACTCTTGGACTGCAACCAGAGGTGGGCACCACTCCCTTGATATATGGACATGCCATCTTTGGAGAGTATGAGAGACCCTGATGGGCAGGGCAGCTCCGGTGGACACCCTCCTGCACCGGGAAGCTGCTCTCACCCAGTTGCTGAGATGCACCAAAGATGTTTTTGGTTTCAAGAGACATGGCCCTGAACTATACAGGCCCCCCACCTAAGATGGGTGGTCTTGTTGGCACCGTGGGGTGGGGAGTTGGAGGTGGGCTTCCAGTTAAATCCCTGGGCAGAGTGCTCAGGGAGACATTGTGAAGGGCAACTTCGTAATTGCTATTTTTCGGAATGTATGTAGTGTACCTATTGTGAGGCGAGCAACCCTAAAGGGGTGGAATGTGGGGCTGCTGTGTTAGGCTTGCTCATGGGGTTACCAGCTGCAAGCACTTTGCCTGATTGGTGCATGTGTCCATAGCAGCACCATGTGTGCATATCCTATATAAGGCTATGAGTGACGCCTGACCAGGCAGTGGCGCAGTGGATAGGGCATCGGACTGGGATGCAGAAGACCCAGGTTCAAGACCCCAAGTTCGCCAGCTTGAGTGCGGGCCTATCTGGCTTGAGCAAAAGCTCGCCAGCTTGGACCCAAGGTCGCTGGCTCCAGCAGGGGGTTGCTCGGTCTGCTGAAGGCCTGCGGTCAAGACACATGTGAGAAAGCAATCAATGAACAACTACAGTGTCTCAATGGCAACAAAAAACTAATGATTGATGCTTCTCACCTCTCTCTGTTCCTGTCTGTCTGTCCCTATATATCCCTCTCTCTGACTCTCTCTCTGTCCCTGAGAAAATAAAATAAAATAAAACAATAATAAGGCTATGAGTGCTTGCGCTCAAGAGAGATAGGGGATTGCAGATGTGCAGATTTCCTGCCCACCACTGTGAGGGGCCATTTTGCTGTTTGTTTACCTGAGAGGTGGTTTCCCCTGGCTGTGTGCTTGTTCACCATGTAAGGCTTTATTAAACGAAATGCCAAACCCTTTCTGACTTTTCAGCTTTTCTACCTTCTGCCCTAATCTAATGTGAACCTGCCTGGCCTTGGCCACTGGCAATACATTGGCCCTGACCACTTGGCTCAGTGGTAGAGCACTGGCCCAGCATTTGGATGTCCCAAGTTCAATTTCCAGTCAGGGCACACAGGAGAAGCGACCACCTGCTTCTCCACCCCTCCCCCATTCCTCTCTATCTCTCTCTTCCCCTCCCACAGCCATGAGTCAGTTGGAGCAAGTTGGCCCCAGGCACTGAGGATGGCTCCATGGCCTCACCTCAGGTACTAAAGTAGCTCGGTTGCCAAGCAACAGCTCCAGATGGACAGGATATTGCCCCATATGAGTCTTGCCAGGTGGATACTGATCAGGGCACATGTGGGACTCTTCCTCCCCACTTCTCACTTAAAAAAGATAAAGAAAAGGGAAAAAAAAGAAAATCATAAAGTTATAAACCTCACAAATTTTAATCGTTTGAAACTTCTCCTTCAAATAAACTTTTAAAATGAGAGGAGGAGATGCAGAGACAGACTCCCGCATGTGCCCTGACAAGGATCCACCCAGCAAGCCCACTAAGGTAGTGATGCTCTGCCCATCTGGGGCACTGCTCCACTGCAACCGGGGCCATTATTTTAGAGCCTGAGGTGAGACCATGGAGCCACCCGTAGCGCCTGGAGCCAACTTGCTCGAGCAAATCAAGCCATGGCTGCAGGAGGAGAAGAGGGAGAGAGAGAAAAAAAGAGAGAAAGAAAAGAGTGAGCAGTGGAGAAGCAGATGGTCACCTCCCCTGTGTGCCCTGACCGGGAATCAAACTCAGGACATCTACATGCCAGGCCCGCTCTCTGCCACTGAGCCAACTGGCCAGGGCCTCAAATAAACTTTTAAGGGCAACAGTAAATTAAACACTTCAATTTTGACGAGTCCAAGAGCTAAATAAATAGGCATAAGATATCAAGTATAATTGTATGAATTAAAAAGTTGATTCTACCTGCTTTCCTTTTCAATTAAAAAAATATTTTTGGCCTGACCTGTGGTGGCGCAGTGGATAAAGCGTCGACCTGGGAACACTGAGGTCGCCAGTTCAAAACCCTGCACTGGTTCGGTCAAGGCCCATATGGGAGTTGATGCCTCCAGCTCCTCCCCCCTTTCTCTCTTTCTCTCTCTCTCACTCTGTGTCTCCTCTCTAAAATGAATAAATAAAAATAAAATAAAAATAAAATAAAATATATATTTTTTTTTTGGTGGGGGAAGAGAAAGGTCAGGAGCTGCTGTCATGTGAACAATAACATGCCTAACTTTCCTCTGAATTCCAGACCACTGCAAAAATAATTAAGTAAATATCACTTACTACCTCTCTGCATTCTCTTTTTACTTCATCTCTTATTAACATTTTATTAGATCACCTTAAACAAGCCACTACAAAGTATAACATTAATATATGTCTGATGTAGTTTCACTTTGTTTGCCTTCTCTGAAAAACACAATAAAACATTTTTTTTCTTTTTATTGATTTTTAGAGAGAGAGGAAATTAGAGAGAAACAGCGATTTGTTGTTCCACTTATAGTTATGAAACCTTGACACTGACCAACTAAGCTACCTGGCCAGGGGTCATTTAACTAATTCTGAAGACACTTTTTTTCCTTTGAAGAATGCTCTCTGCAGTGAAGAATCTTCTAGACACTTTTGATGGGAATTCAGCAAATATGAAATTACAGGTCTCCATTTTTGCCCTGAAAACTGCTAGGAAAAATGGATAAAATACATGCAAGTGGTTTTTCACACATGATCACTAAAACTATTCTGCAGAACTATTGATAAGACATTGCTAAAGCATAAAAACAGTGATTAAAATATTTAGAATGACCACTGCTCGGCAGTCAAAATTATTCAGTGTAGGTACAACAGTCACTCAAACACATTTGTTGGTTGACTGAGGGAAATAATATCACATTAAAAATATTTTTTTTCGGCCTGACCTGTGGTGGCGCAGTGGATAAAGCGTCGACCTGGGAACACTGAGGTCGCCAGTTCAAATCCCTGCACTGGTCTGGTCAAGGCACATATGGGAGTTGATGCTTCCAGCTCCTCCCCCCTTTCTCTCTTTCTCTCTCTCTCTCTCACTCTGTGTCTCCACTCTAAAATGAATAAAATAAAATAAAATAAATTTAAAAATATTTTTTTTCTCACCCGTCTGAAATACTTTTTTTCTCACCCGTCTGATGCTAACTACTCCCTAATCTTTTTCATTGTAACTCACCTCTTCCCAGACAGTTAAATGATTAAGTCCATTTAAACAGATATTACATTATGGATTCAACAAGAATAGTTAATGCAAACAGTTGAGATAATCTTTTTCATTTTTTATCTTTTAAAGTTTCTGTAAAAACCTGTAAATGAATATAATTTTCATTACTTTGAAATTGAGTAATAAAAGTTAATTTCAGTTTTCTTAAAAATCAAAGTATGCTAACAAAGACACAAAAGACTATCTCTTAAACTGGCATCTTGTATACATTAATACTTAAATCTCTAGCCCTCATAATTCATAAATGGAAAAAACAAAATTAAAAGTAACCTAGATGTCCAAAGGGGAGGAGGTTAAAAAAATTATAGCCTCTCTATTCTATGGAAACCTATGCAGTCACTGAAAATATTTTCAAGAATAGTTAATCACATAAGAAAAATGCTTAATGATAATATTATTTGAAAATTGTAAGATACAAAACTATATAGTAGAACCCATTCTAAACATTATATTTCTAAGGATCTTAAAGGATAGAGAAAAAGCTGTATGTAATTTTTACTTTCTTCTGTGTTTCACCTATTATACCACAGTTTATAGTTACAATTAAAAGGGAAAACCACCCTCTCTGGCTGTTGTTTCACAAAAAATACTTGTTAGTTTTAAGACACCAGCACTACCAATTTGCTTTACTTATTTAACCTTCCTATCTTTTCCCTAACGTAAAACAAAGATGATTGTCAGTATCTTCCACAATTGTTATTCTTTCAGTTTCATCAAGGAACTTGTATGTGCCTGATGGAAGTATGTTCCCTCATCTTCATCACAGAGTTCATTAATCATTTCTCAATTTATTCCTCTCTAACTCTGGTCATTCAACAACATTTTCTAGCATCTTCATTAACTATACATCTCAGTTGCTGTTAATACTATTTTTGTTTCTCCCCACATCTAATCAATTTATACTAAACTCTGTGGACCCAATTGTTATTAAAATTCTTCTAACCGGCTCTGGCCAGTTGGCTCAGTGGATAGAGCATCAGTCCAGCGTGCAGACATCCTAGGTTCAATTCCCGGAGAGGGCACAAATGAGAAATGACCTGTTTCTCCTCCCCCCTCACAGCCACTGGTTCAAATGTTGCCCTGGATTGACTGGTTCGAGTGTTGGCCCTTGGCAGTGAGGACAGATCAGTTCATTTGAGCACTGGCCCCAGTCAGGGTTGCCAGATGGATCCCGGTCCGGGCGCATGCCGAAGTCTGTCTCTCTATCTCCCCTCCCCTCACTTAAAATTCCTCTACCTCTAATACTCTCTAATTTTTCCACATTAGGTAAATTGAAAGCCAAGCTCCTATATGGGTTTCTTGGGATTAATTGTTCTAGCATTATGATATCAGGGTGGATAATCTCAAAAGATACCCCATGACTCAAAAAAACTACTTCCAAAGGACTATGCTAGCCAAATATACAGGATGATATAAAGCAGACCTGTTCTCCCATGCCTTTGCCTAAATAATTTAAGTAGTTCTGAAAGGATTAGAGAGCATTCAGGATTTACTGTGTAGGACTAGAAAAGTACCCAGACAGCAAATTTTTATCCTTCCCATATCAATTTTCTAAAATCCTTCCCCTGAACCAAATTTATGCAGACTAAATCACTATCCATTTCTCATTTTTAAACTCCTCCTAGATTAAGGCAAAAATACAAAACAACCATCCCTCCACCCGATCCTCCTCAAAAAATCCAAAGGTCTCACAATAAAATTTAGTGCCATCTAAAATACTATAATTTTATTATGTCTACCTGTCAAGTCTACCTCAACCGAGTTAGATAAATCTGTAGTTTACATTTTCATAGTCTGCTGTATTTGAAAAACAATTAGGACATGGCTAACTAGCTAAGAGTTATCCAATAATAAGTTTTAATTTAGTGGATGTTATTTGCTTGTATACACAGGTTATTTCTGGAAAGTACATAAGAAATTGGTAACACTGCCTTTGGGAATTCTTGATGGCTGGAGAAAAGAGAGAAGATTTTATACTGTATTTATTCCCTATTGTACCTTTTGAACACTGTACCATGTAAATTTCACAAATGTGTTCATGTATACGTATATATAAATATAGATACACATATACTTTTTAAATTTTACCATGTGAGCTGATGAGATCATATCCTAAGCAGGTACCCCAAACTACAATATTTGGAAATTTCAAGTAATAGAAAGTCTATAATATTCTGGTTTCTATGGTCACCTCCACTAATTTTCTAAACATATATACTTTTAAATTATCATATGGATAAATAACCCAAAAAAATGTATTGTATGTGTGTGTATGTGGTTATTATTCTAAGATATTAAATTTAGATTAATCAAGTAAAAATGTAACGCTTTACATTCCAATGTCCCATTAATAGCAATTCCAGTTTTTTAAAAAACATTTTAATCCTTCCAGTTTAGATCAAATTTTGGCTATATAACCAAGTGCTTCAATTTTATTTAAAACTTAAGTATGGCCTGGCCTGTAGTGGCACAGTGGATAAAGCATTGACCTAGAATGGTGAGGTCACTGGTTTGAAACCTTGGGTTTGCCAGGTCAAGGTATATACGACAGGCAATCAATGAACAACTAAAGTGAAACAACTATGAGTTGATACATCTCACTCCCCCCCACACTACCCCGTAAAAATCAATAAATATAATCTTTTCTAAAAATTAAAATAATAAATAAATAAAACTTAAGTATGACAATACCAGTGAAATCAACAATGCTATTGGTTAATCAGTAAAAGAAATAAGGAAAAGTAATAAGGAAAAACTACAGGATAAAAATACCTAAGATAATTGTGGCTCATTCTTGATGTCTAATTGGAGATAATCTTTGGAAAAAGTTACCTAATTAAAAATGTCAGTTTATCACAATGTGACATATGCTAAAGAATACTTGGTGTGTTTCAGAAAATGCTTCATAACTTACACAGATTAGGTTTACCATGTAAAATGGGATTTATAAGGTATTTAATCAAGTATTTTGTGCTTATTTTTCCCCTTCAAAAATTATCACCTATGAAATCCAGCCCTCAAAAAATTTTAACTCCTGAATTTAATAATCTGGACTTATACAAAAACATAAAGCCATTTTAATAAATATAGTACAACCAACGCTGACATACAGAATCTCAAAAGTATTATAAACTAGTATTTGGCCTGACCAGGCGGTGGCGCAGTGGATAGAGCATCGAACTGGAATGCAGAAGACCCAGGTTTGAGACCCCGAGGTCGCCAGCTTGAGTGCGGGCCCATCTGGCTTGAGCAAAAGCTCACCAGCTTGGACCCAAGGTCACTGGCTCTAGCAAGGCGTGGCTCAGTCTGCTGAAGGCCCGCAGTCAAGGCACATGTGAAAAATCAATCAATGAACAACTAAGGTGTTGCAACGGCAACGAAAAACTAATGATTGATGCTTCTCATCTCTCTCCGTTCCTGTCTGTCTGTTCCTATCTATCCCTCTCTCTGACTCATTCTCTGTCCCTGTAAAAAAAAAAAATTAAATATAAACTAGTATTTGATTTTTGGAGAATGAAGCAGCATACAGAGATACTTCCTTACTATAATAATTATTTATACCTTTTTAAAGTCATATAATCTTCTGGTTGGCTAATAGTTGTTTATATATATTAAAGGCAATGGTGTATTACCCGGTATTAAGGTTTTTGTTGTTCAATTTTAATATAAAAGCATTTTCAGCTTATCAATGGCATTATACTTTGTGGCAGAAACTGACTTATCAGCAACAAAACACCTGTTGTTTAGGAAGTTTAAATACATTTTTCTCTTCAAAGTATAGTATTTGTAACATAACATGCTATAATTAAATATAGCTAAAAAAAACTGTAATTTAAAGAAAAAGGAAGGATGTGCTGCTTTCAAAAGAGCTTGAAGAAAGCTTGAATAATTCAAACTTTCCTCTAGAAAAATGCCACAACAAAAGGTTTGTCTTTTTACATGTAGGGAAAAAAACAATTGACAGGTTATTTGGTTACAAACCTAAAATTTTAAAGGTTCCTATTATCTCACTCTGATAAGTTTTGTTTTGACACTGCCACTTTATTTTTTAACTCTTTGATGAATTCCCATTATTCTTTTTTTATGTTCATTTTAATGATTTTAGAGAGAGAGGGAGGGGGGAAATAGGGGGGAGAGAGAGACAGAGACAGAGACAGGAACATCGATCTGTTCCTGTATATGCCCTGATCAGTCCCACTTTAAACACTCGAGGAGAAAAGTGAAATTGTTAAGTTCTTTATATTAAGAAATTATTTTATAAATAATCTTAAAATATGTAAATTTTAAGTTGTTTTAAACAAACAACTGTCAAATTCTCAGAAGTTACTTAATTCTTAGACTTTCCTAATTCATTTAACCCCCCTTCGCAACTTTTAAGCTCCAATTTAGAGTTTCAGCCCCAATTCCAGTCTTGGAAGTAAAATAAAACAGCCTATTTTAACTATTTGTACTCAACAGTTAAGTGAATGCAAAGACTAAAGCAAAAATCAGAGCTGGGATTCAGAGTACATTTCAGATGGTCAATTATATTCCTCTTTTAAGAGGGACAAAATAGGGAGTATACACCAAACTTGTACAAAAATGTTTATAGAAGCATTACTCATAATAGACAAAGACATCAAACAAGGCTATGTTCAAAGCTCAGTCAACAGAAAACAAAAGATAACTTTAAAATCTTAATATACAATTTGGAATTAAGTTAAACTTCCAAAACACATTTATGCATCAAAAATATGCAAAACATTATAAGAATGTCATTTTTAAAGGATTCTTTTAAAAGTTTTATAAACTGCCATTGTAAAACCTAAAGCCTGAAATTGATATGATAAACAAAAATTCATATGGAAATGCAAGGGACCCAAAACAGCCAACATAATCCTGAAAAAAGAACAACAAATTTGAAGAACATACCCCTAATTCTAAACTTACTACAAAGATACAGTAAGCAAAACAATTTGGTACTAGCATAAAGATAGATAATGTAATACAACTAAAGATCCTGCAATAGCCGAACCAGGCGGTGGCACAGTAGACAGAGTGTTGGACCTGGATGCAGAGGACCCAGGTCTGAAACCCTGAGGTCGCCAGCTTGAGTACAGAGTCACCAGCTTGAGCATGAGATCATACACATGACCCCATGGTCGCTGGCTTGAGCCCAAAGGTCACTGGCTTGAGTAAGGGGTCACTCACTCTGCTGGAGCTCCCCACCCCCGATCAAGGCACATATGAGAAAGCAATAAATGAACAGCTAAGGAGCCACAACAAAGAAATGCTTCTCATCTCTCTCCATTCCTGGCTGTCTGTCCCTATGTCTCTCTTTCTCTGCCTCTCTGTCACACACACACACACACACACACACACACACACACACATCCTAAAACAAACCCATACATCTATGACCAACTGATTTCAATAAAAATATTCAATGAAGAAAGAAGAGGCTTCCCAACAAAAACTGGTGAGACAACTAAATGTTCACACGCTTAAGAATAAAACTGTACCTCTTCCTGGCACCATACACAAAAATTAACTTCAAATGGATCATAGCCTAGGTGTAAGAGCTAAAGCTATAAAATCCACAGAAGAAAATAATAGGAGTGAATCTTTGTGACCTCCGTTGGGGGGCATTTGAGATCTTGCTCCTCAGCATATGTTGTCAGTTTGCCTGAAATAAACCTTTTTTTTTTTTTTTAAGAGACAGAGAAGGACAGATAGGAACAGATAGACGAGAAGGGAGAGAGATGAGAAGCATCAATTCTTCGTTGCGGCACCTTAGTTGCTCACTGATTGCTTTATCATATGTGCCTTGATGTGAGCCTTGCTCAAACCAGATGAGCCCACGCTCAAGCTGGCAACCTCGGGGTTTCAAACCTGGGTCCTCCACATCCCAGTCCGATGCTCTATCAACTGCACCACCGCCTGGTCAGGCTGAAATAAACTCTCATATATATCCCCCTCCCACCCAGATTTGTGACCCTGGTCTAGAAAAAACTTCTTAGATAAACAAAAGTGTAAGTATTAACAGAAAAATTAGATAAACTGAACTTCAACAAGGCATCATCAAAATTTAAAATGTCTGTGCTTCGCCTGACCAGGTGGTGGCACAGTGGATAGAGCCTCAGACTGGGATGCAGAAGACCCAGGTTCGAGAACCCAAGGTCGCCAGCTTGAGCGCAGGCCCATCTGGCTTGAGCAAAAGCTCGCCAGCTTGGACCCAAGGTCGCTGGTTCCAGCAAGGGGTGGCTCGGTCTGCTGAAGGCCCGCGGTCAAGGCACGTGTGAAAAGGCAATCAATGAACAACTAAGCTTTTGCAACGGCAATGAACAACTACGCTTTTGCAACGGCAATGAAAAACTAAGGATTGATACTTCTCATCTCTCTCCATTCCTGTCTGTTTATCCCTATCTATCCCTCTCTCTGACTCTCTCTCTGTCCCTGTAAAAAAAAAAAAAAAAAAAAAAGTTTGTGCTTCAAATTACAGCATAAGAAAAATAAAAAAGACAACCCACAGAATGGGAGAAAATATTTACAAAGTCTGATAAGAGACATGTACCCAGAATATTAAAAAAACTCACAAAGCAATAATAAAAAGATAAATCAATCTAAAAATAGGCAATGAATCTAAACATTTTGCCAAAGAAAATACAGAAGTGGGCAATAAGCACATGAAAAGATGTTCAACATCAGCTACCAGACAAATGCAAATCAAAACCACCTACTATAACAAAAAGGACAAATAACAAGTGTTGTCCAGCATGTGGGAAAATTGGAGACCTCAGACATTGATAGCAGAATTACCAAATGGTGCTGCCACTCTAGAAAATTTTGATGGTTCCTTGAAACGTTAAACAGAATTACCATATGAGCCAGCAGTGCCATTCCCAAAAGAAATGAAGACATATGTATACACAAAACCTTGTACAAAAATATTCATGGCCCTGGTGGGCTGGCTCAGTGGTAGAGCATCTGCTGGGCATGTGAATGTCCAGGGTTCAATTCCAGGTCAGGGCACACAGGAGAAGCACCCATCTGCTTCTCCACCCTTCCCCCTCTCACTTCTCTCTCTCTTTTTTTTTCCCTCCTGCAGCCATCACTTGACTGGAGTGGGTTGGTCCCCAGCGCTGAGGATGGCTCCATGGCCTCCACCTCAGGTGCTAAGAGGAGCTCTGTTACTGAGCAACAGAGCAACCTCCAGATGGGCAGAGGATCGCCCCCTAGTGGGCTTGACAAGTGGATCCCAGTCCAGGGCTTGCAGGAGTCTGTTTCTCTGCCTCCCCTCCTCTCACTGAATAAAAAAATATTTATATATTCATAGCAGCATTGCTCATAATAGACTAAAAGTGGAGACAACTAAATATGTCTGTCACTGGTGATAAATAAATAATATTCATTCTCCACACACAATGGAATACTTAGCCATAAAATGGAATTAAGTACTGACCATGCATGTTCCATCATTGATGAACCTTGAAAACATGCTAAGTGAAAGAAACCAGTCACAAAGGACCAAATATATGATCCTATTTAATATGTTCAGAATAGACAAATCTACAGAGGCTGAAATCCATAGATTAGGTGCCTTGGACTGAGGTAGAAGGGAAATGAGAAGTGACTGCTAATGGATACAGGGGTTCTTTCAGAGGTGACAAAACTGTTCTAAAATTGATTGTGATGATGTCTGCACAACTCTATGAATGTACAAAAGAAATCCTTAAATTGTACACTTACAAATAGGTGTACTGTATGCTGCGTGAACTGTATACCTCAATGAAGCTGGCTAAAAAAAAAAACTAATGTCTAGTATTTTTGTTGCTTGTGGAAAACAAGGAACATACAAAACAAATAACTATGAACTGATTTGGTTACTAAGCAAGTTCATGCCTGAGACACTCAGAAGTAAGAATTTAAGGCATAACCCTCATTCACTGGAAGGTTACTCTTTCAAGTGTTTCTAAATCTTAAAATGGATTTGTAGTACTTGCAACTGTCAGGGCATAAAACGAGATTCACCCAATATACCTGAGTAAACATGTTATTCTCCTGTGCACGGCTGAACTGTACTTCCCATGACAACAAACAATAACTGCAGCAAAACACTCCACAGGGCGGCTAAGAGTCATTCCCCAAGAAGAATCTAATGCTAATACTGAGTTAAGAGCAGGGGTGTGGAAAGAATGAGGAAGGGGAAACAGCACGGGGACAGGGGAAGTCTCGGCGCATTTAAGCCCCAGGAATCCAGTTACATTAAATCCAACTTTTACACGCTTTGTGAACAGGCCCAGAGGCAAAGTCCTGGGCACAGACCAACGAGCCAAACTGCGAAGGCGAGAGGAAGTGCTGATCCCGCCCCAGCCCGCACGGGATTGCTTGTGGAAACGGCAGGGAGCCTGCAGTGCGGGAAGGGGGCGAGCCCCTGCGCCCGACTGGGGCCCGCGCTCTCCCGCAGCAAGGGGTGACCGCGCCGCGGGCCCGTCGAGTGAGTCCGAGCCGCGCAGCGCGCCCGGCGCCCCGAGCCTCCAGCGGGGCCGGTCGCGTCTCCCGCCCCATCCGGCGCTTTGTCCCAGCGCGGGCGGGGGGCGGCTCCTCGGTGTCCCCGCCGGGGACTGAGGGGCTGCGCTGACAGCTCCCGGCCGCCGCGAGGGCTGCGAGCCTGCGAGTCGAGGTAGCCGCCGACCTGTCGCCCGCCGGGATATAGCCAGGCGGGACCCAGCAGGCGGCGGTCCGAGGACGCTCGCCCTGCCCATGGAGCCGCCGCCGCCGCCACGGCCCAAAGCGCACATACAGGCCGACGACAAGCGCAAAAAGCCTTAGACTTCACGACCAATACAATTTCCAACATCTTTCTCTTACCCAAAAATTGTCGACGAAATGCGCCATGACCATCGTGCCGCCGCCGCGCCGGGTTATGCGTCCGCGCCCGCCCGCCGCTGTGTAAACACCGGCCCGGCCCCCACGGCGCCCCCGCCCTTCACCGCCACCGCCTTCTTCTAGAGACCGGCCCGCACCCTCTAGGGCGCATGCGCCACCTAGCGGCTGGCGCCGCGGGGCGAACACTTGGACAACGCCGCCTGGTGCACGCATGCGCCCCGGGTCCCATTCCCGGTTTTAGTCTCCTTCCTCTCTCCCTATCGCGGGCGGGGCTTGGTTGAGTATTCTCTTGAGAGTGGCGGAGAACCGGGCCCATAAGGAGTCACCCGGGAGACTGTCCGCACCGTTTGCGGTGCGATGGGTACTGGCCCAGGGAGTGAGCTAAGAGAGGAGCCGGCCAGTGGAGCCGGTAGCCTGGTTGCCTGCTCGTGACTGCCCTCCTCACGAGACTCCCCTCCCCCTACTCACCCACCCCCGCCTTGGAGGATCCACATGGATCCCAAGTCTGGGCAAGCTGGGATGGGGGAAACTTGGCCTCTAGCCACCTGGAAGAGACTCTCAGAAACCTTTGGTCAACAGGGTGCCTTTCGTTGACAGGGCGCTAAGAACCAAAACAAAACCTTCCCGAAGCCGGAAAAGGAGGAAACGCCCAGTGTCGCCAGAGTGCCACTGGAGCTGCGCGAGACTCAGGCACCAAGAGCCTGACCTCTATCTAGCACAGCCGAGCAAACCAGCCAGGATGGCCGACAGCAGGAACAGGACCCGAAGCGAACGACTTACCCTGACCTAGTCAGTTTTTGTTGTTGTTTTGTTAAGTCTCTTAAGGACTTAAAGACAAATAAGACCGTGGCTCTTTAGCAATTTGTACCTTTTGGGAAAAGAAACAAGTTTGAACAAGCTTCAGCATAACAGCAAAACTAAATCCCCTTCCCACTCCTTGCTTTGCAAAGGTTAAGAAAAATCAGCCGTTGTAGAGAGGTCTCAAGTTCACTGTCACCAGGTCTGCAGCTCTTGAAGCCAAGCCCCACAGAAAGATTTAGTGTAGCTTTAACTGTACAAACACATCACACCTCCTCAGATCTTGTGATATCAAATATATTAAACACAACTGTTTCTTCATTGGAATTTTTTTTTTATTCTCAGAAGTAAAAACCACATGGTGCCTTTCACGTGGATGAAATTATAAAGTGTTGAATTGGGAACAATTGGATAATGGTATTGTTATATATTTTTATTAATATCTTGTAGAAATATATAGGCTATAGTTATAAGACTTCTAGAACTTGTTATTCATTGAGTGTGGAGGGATGAATAGGAGTACAGATGAAACGAGACTGACCATGTGTTGTCGATTGTGGGAGCCAAGTAATGAAAATTTGGTGGTTCATTATACTATTTTCTTTTTCTATATGTTTACTATTTCCTTCCTTTAGAAAGTCTTCATAACATTGTCATTGACACCTAGTTTTTGGTAAAGCCACATTTAGAAACATGCTACAATTCTCTAAGCCATTAGTCTAGCACTATCATCCATGTTACTGAAGAAATTTAGAAAAAATACAGCCATCTAGATAGATATCCATGCAAATGAGATTGGCATTAAATTCCCGGTATCACTAAGCAGTCAGTAATGCTCTTAGAGGTGAGCAGGATATTCCCCTGTCCTGGACCCCATGCTTTCAAGGACCTTACATTTCACAAACACATATTAATTTATTTTAAAAATACATGCATGCCTCTGCCACTCCTGATTTAATGTTGAACACTGGCTACAACCATTCACCCTTTCCCATGACCAACATTATTTGGCCCCAGGGAAAAACTTCATCTCTTGCCTTGTGTCTTCAAAACTTAATGGACTCCAAATGCAGTGAAAATTTGTGGGTGGTGTAGCTGCCCATTTAAGAGATAAACTGCTACGGAGTTCAGGCAGAATTTCAGTAGCAGGAATGCATAGGTTAAAAAAAAATAAAAGGACAACTAGTTAACTTGTGGAATCCTTCCTCTCAGCTTGAGTGCAATAGATTCTCACCTAGAAAAGTATTGTTTTGCATAACAAAATGGTGTCAAGCACAAGTTTTCCATCTGTTAGTGTTCCTATGTGTGCTTCCAACACTAACAATTTACCATGGTACATATTCAAACAGTGGCACATAGTATGCTGGCCTCCATTTGTACTCTTACCTTTGATCCCATAAATGTTATAGACAGGCCTGTCAGGAAGATAAAGATCCTGTATGTTTTGGTTATTTACAAGGTTTATTAAGGCCAAAACACCATATGCTATAATTGTCTGGTATTGAAATTGCAGGACTTTACAGTAAATAATGATTAAGGTTACTAAATTTCAGACAGGATAGTGTAGTAGAAGAAGAATGTGGGTGGTATCAGCCACCTTCTGTCCTCTTAAGTGAGATTTCCAGAAATGCACACATACTCTGGCAGAGCATAGATAAAGTCCTGAGTGCGCAGCTCACTCATATGCATTTCAGTATTTGTGCCACACACACATACCCTTGCTTATTCAAACAGATTCTGAAATTATTAAAAACTGACATAGATAGCATCAGTGTTCCACTTACTGCATATAATACCTGGCACTTAATAGTCACTCAGTAAATGTTCAGTGAAAGAATGAACGATTGAGCCTATTATAGAAATGTCCAGGTGTGTGAGACTTTGGATGTGCAATAAATCCATTCTTCTTTTACTCAGACTCTTAATTGGTGCTAGATCTCAGAACCTATAAAATATGTCATTATGGCCATGGCCGGTGGCAAAGTGGATAAGAGTCATCCGGGGGTTGCTGGCTTGGATCTCAGGGATGTCAACTCAATCCTGGAGGTGCCAGCAGGATCCTGATGTAAGTGGTTTCAGCCCCTGTCAGGGCTCCACCCAAGGATGCCAGCTTAATCTTGAGGGCACCAGCTTGACCCCCAAGGTTGCAAGTTCCAGCACATATGAGAAGCAATCAATGGCACAACTAAGTGGAACAATGAGTTGATGCTTCTCTCCCCTCTCTTCCTCCCATCCTTCCTCCCTTCCTCACCTCCCTCCTTCTCTCTTTCTATTTCTCTCTCCCCCTTCCTCAAAAAAAAGAAGTCATTATTTAAGTTCTACTTGATTCAATTTTATTGCATTACTTTAAATATTTTCAAAAGATTTCTTCTAGGCTTAAGTATACTTCATAATGGATAAGTTATCTTTTGTAATAAAAATTAAATTAAATTAATATTCAAGATTGGCTCTTGTAGATCTTCTATTGGGAGGAATCCCTAAACAATTTAGCCTTCAAATTTTGGATGCCTCCACCATCAGACTCATCTTCCTCTTAGGATCTCTCCCTAATAATACCTGCCATCAACATGCTGGCTTCCAGAGGATGCTATTGGTCCCTATTAAACTATGGTCCAAGTATGCATGTTATAGCCCAAAGCATACTTGTACTGCTCAGACGTAACTTGATAAGTGGTAGCAAATAAGAGAGAAGAAATTAACACTAATTAACCTAAATCTAAATTCTCTAGTTTACAAAACATGTCTTGTCTCCAAAATTTGAGGGCAAGGCACCCGGAGAATTTACCCTTTTCATTCCTTAGTTTGATCTCCATTTCCAATCCTGGGTTTAGAGCTCATAGCACATTAACGAACATTTAATTACAAAAGTCATTTTCTCTCTACTTCATTTAAAACTAGTCCTATTCCAGAAGAGTCAGCAATAAACTAAAACTGCCTGACCAGGCGGTGGCGCAGTGGATAGAGCGTTGGACTGGGATGCGGAAGACCCAGGTTCGAGACCCCGAGGTCGCCAGCTTAAGCGCGGGCCCACCTGGCTTGAGCAAAGAGCTCGCCAGCTTGGACCCAAGGTCACTGGCTCCAGCAAGGGTTGCTCGGTCTGCTGAAGGCCCGCGGTCAAGGCACATGTGAGAAAGCAATCAATGAACAACTAAGATGTCGCAACGAAAAACTGATGATTGATGCTTCTCATCTCTCTCTGTTCCTGTCTGTCTGTCCCTATCTATCCCTCTCTTTGACTCTCTCACTGTCCCTTAAAAAAAAATAAAAGTAAACTAAAACTTATTTTCCCATGTAAACTTATTTTCCCATGTATTTTCAATATAATTTTGCAGATGTACTTCTGCTTGTTTCCAAGATGAGCATGGCAGAGGAGAAGCTCTTATAAATCTCTTCTCTTCCCTCCTAATTTCTTCAAGGGGAAGCATCCTCTGTCAGATGCAGTAGTCCTTCTCTGTACTTATCAAGCACTTGACAATAACAGCAGCAAAAGAGCTAAGCTCCATTGAAAGACAGAAGAGAAACAGGCAGATCCCTAAAATCTGGTGTTCTCTTATTTTCCCCTATTCAGTAGCAGCATATAGAAAGCAAAAGCTTTATGTAAAATAAAAAGAACAACAAAAGTTTAGCAGATGGTATCCAGGCAGGTAAGGAGATAGGAACAAATTAATCAAACTGCAGAATGGAGCTAAAATACCACACACTTTTTTCATTCAGAATAGCTTACTAGGCACACCTTTTTTCTCTCCTGAGAGCACCTGGGATTGACTGTGTGTTCCCTGATGTGGCATCGTTTCTTCCTCCAGAATATGATGTACTTTACCAGGGACTCTCTTGCCTTTCTTCCTGTCTGTGGAAGAAGCACAAAAGCACCAACAAACGTTCAGGGGTTTACACTGCTAGTGACAACAGGGAACCCAACAGGGGTTTCAAAAATAAGAAGACAAATTGCTAAATTACAGAAAGTCTTAAAGGTGATGAAATGCAAAAACATACAAAAATACAAAATGGAATACTATGTGGCCATAAAAAATGAGGAAATCTTACCTTTTGCAACAGCATAGATGGGTCTGGAGATCATTATGCTAAGTGAAATAAGCCAGTCATATAAAGACAAGTACCATATGATTTCACTCGTGTGAAATCTAATGAACAGAATGAACTAATAAGCAAAATAGAAACAGACTCATAGAGAGCATACTGACAGCTGTTGGGGGTATGGGGATTGTTGGGTAAGGGAGATGAAGAGATAGAATAAAAAGGACAAAAAAAGAAGATGGGTCTCAGGTACGCGTACAGAAGTGTGGTGATTGTGGGGGAGTGGGGTTGGCGAGGTGGAAGAGAGGATGGGGGATAGATGGTCATGGACAAAGACTTGACTTGAGGAGGTGAACACACACACTACAGTGTACAAAGATGTGTTATAGAATTGAGCACCTGAAACTTGTATAATTATGTTAAACAGTGTCATCTCAATAAAATTCCATTTAAAAATAATAAAAATAGCCTGACCAGGCGGTGGCGCAGTGGATAGAGCGTCGGACTGGGATGCGGAGGACCCAGGTTTGATACCCCGAGGTTGCCAGCTTGAGCGCGGACCCATCTGGCTTGAGCAAAAGCTCACCAGCTTGGACCCAAGATCGCTGGCTCCAGCAAGGGGTGGCTTGGTCTGCTGAAGGCCCGCGGTCAAGGCACGCATGAGAAAGCAATCAATGAACTAAGGGGTGGCAACGAAAAACTAATGATTGATGCTTCTCATCTCTTTCCATTCCTGTCTGTCTGTTCCTATCTATTCTTCTCTCTGACTCTCTCTGTCCCTGTAAATAAATAAATAAAAAAAATAAAAATAAATAAAATTGTGAATTTACAATGCTAAAAAATACAAAAATGTTTGCCATTACTATTAAGTGGAAAGGCAGAAGATGACATGGAAGATACATTAAAATTATATATATGTAAAAATATGCATGTTAATAGAGAAAAATTAAATAAACAGAAAACTATATGTGCTAGGGTGGTAAGATTATGACAATTAAACATTTTAAATTTATTTTAATGTAATAACATAGTAATATTTAAAGTGCAATCACTGTTCTTTGTTTCTGTTTAAATATAAATGTAACTAAGGCAATTCTTCCTTAAGATTTTCATTAACTCCTGATTAGGTGGTGGTGCAGTTGATAGAGCGTCGGACTGGGATGCAGAGGACCCAGGTTTGAAACCTTGAGGTCACTGGCTTCAGCGCGGGCTCATTTGGTTTGAGCACAGCTCACCAGCTTGAGCGTGCGGTGGCTGGCTTAAGCATGGGATCATAGACATGACCATGTGGCCCCTGGCTTGAAGCCCAAGGTCATTGGCTTAAGCAAGGAGTCACTCAGTCTGCTGGAGTCCCCAGTCAAGGCACATATGAGTAAGCAATCAATGAACAGCTACAAATTAATGCTTCTCGTCTCTCTCTCTCTCTCTCTCTCTCTCTATCTCTGTCACAAAAAAAAAAAAAAATTATTAACTACTCTATCTCCTCTTTTTCATTTATTCAGGCAACAGGCAATATTTGAGGCCTTAATAGAATAAAAAGACTGTCTCTGCTGTTAAGAAATTAAAAATCTAACATAGACCCGCCTGACCTGTGGTGGCGCAGTGGATAAAGCGTCGACATGGGAACACTGAGGTCGCCAGTTCAAAACCCTGCACTGGTCTGGTCAAGGCACATATGGGAGTTGATGCTTCTAGCTCCTCCCCCTTTCTCTCTTTCTCTCTCACTCTGTGTTTCCTCTCTAAAATGAATAAATAAAAAAAGAATTTAAAAAAAAAAAAAAGAGAAAAAAAAATCTAACATAGACCCATAGTGAAGAAGACAATAGAGATGATAATAACAAAATAATGTGCCTGCAAGAATACTGGCATATATAGTTAGTGACCAATACACATTTATTAAATGAAAAAGTGAATTAATCACTGTTTGGTTTGAAGACTAACCTCAAAGAAACTCAATTTGTGTTCTTTCTTTTTTCTTTTCTCTTTCTTTTTTGTGTGACAAAGACAGAGACAGAGAGAGGGACAGACAGACAGGAAGGAAGATGAGAAGCATCAATTCTTCATTGCGGCTCCTTAGTTGATCATTAATTGCTCTCTCATATGTGCCTTGACCGGGGAGCTCCAGCAGAGCAAATAACCCATTGCTCAAGCCAGTGACCTTGGGCTCAAGCCAGTAACCTTGAGCTTCAAGCCAGCGACCTTGAGCTTCAAACCAGTGACCATGAGGTCATGTCTATGATCCCACACTCAAGCCAGCAACTCCTTGCTCAAGCTAGTGACCTTGGGGTTTTGAACCTGTGTCCTCTGTGTCTCAATCTGACACTATCCACAGTGCCACCACCTGTTCAGGCTCTTGTTTTCTTTTTTTTTATTTTACCAGGAAATTACCCTGGATTCACTGGGAGTTTCCTCCATTAGTTCAGTGATTTGGAAGTCCTTGAGGTGTAGTGAAGTCCAGAGCACTTTCTAAAACTTGGTGCTTCTGGGACCAGCTAACTTCCTAGGGTAATAATTTAATTGGGGGGAAAATAACTATACTTGAATGCATAATTTCAGTTCTGCATGGTAAAAGCACCTTTTATATATTATCTCACTTAATCCTCATAACAGTGCTATGAGGTTACTACTATCATTATCCCAATTTTTACAGATGAGAAAATATGTTCCAGGAGGTTAAATAAATTGCCAAGTTCATTCACATAACTAGTAATTGGTAAACTATTGTTAACTTGTGGTAAACATTAACAGTGTAAAACACCTGTTTACAAAGACACAAAGGAAATGTTACAAAGGAAGGTAAATGAGACGTCAGCAAGAGAACAAGTGTAAAAGTTAGACTCATCCACCCAGAGGTCATATATATATATATATATATATATATATATATATATATATATATATATATATATATATATATACACACACACACACACACACACACACACACACACACACACACACACTGTGTCCGTAAAGTCATGGTGCACTTTTGACCGTGTGACAGGTCAAAAGTGCACCATGACTTTACGGACACACTGCATTTATTTATTTTCTTTCATTCATGGTCTGGTGTTCATCAGTTGCCACATTCCTTCCATAAAGAAGTCCCTTCCTTAATTATTATCTCTTTAAGCCAAGTGCTATAAATGGATATGAATGCTAATTAATAAGGATCCCATAAAGATTTCAAGAAAGTTTATTTCTGTTACTGTTTTATAAAATCTTTTCTCTCCTTGCTATCAGTTCTGAAACATACTAGAAATATAATTGTCCAAAAACTCAAGTTCTAATCAAAATCTAAGTCTGTCCCACCCTAAACAGGACATCTGGTCATTGTCTTAAAAACCAGTCCCTTTTAACAGGCAGAAGGAAACAGACAATCAAATCAGCCTGTACACATGACTGTAATGTTCTCTATTAAAATTCTTAAGAAAGACCACTAAATCTTGATGAACTATTTTCTAGGAGTCAACTGGATTGGGCCAAACTGGTCAGGTTCAAAGGTAAAAAATAAAATATCTTTTCTAGTTTACAACTCCACCGTATGACATCTGTCTTGATATACCTTTTAAAAGTAATGTTTCAAGAACAAACTGTCACCAGTTAGCTATGTTTTTCATTTAGGTCCAAAATAGTGTATGTTATTTTTTTCTTCTCACTTTCCTCATTCCCTTACTCAAAGCAGTCTTCAAATATATCTCCCCCAAATGTTGCCAAACCATTACTTTCCACATAATCTCACTTATAGTTCTTTTTTCCTCCATATTCACTGATACGTCCTTTAGGTTAAGTCTGTATCTTGTCATAAAAAGCTATAGACTGTTCTTAGTAGCATCTTGTTTTTCTTTTCTTTTCTTTTTTTTTTTTTTTTTTGCAGCTGTATGTGTTTGTATTAATGGTTGAGCTGGAATTGATACTTTTTTTTTTACACTTGAAAACACATCATCTCCTACCTATTTTTCACTTTATCTCTGAGCTTCCATGTTAGAAACAAAGTATATACGTATAGATATCTACAGATACATCTCCCTTTCACTCATTCAACAATTGTGTGTTGTATATTGTGTGCCGACACTGTTTTAGTTGTATGATATAGAACAATAAAGAAAACAAGTAAGTATTGCCCTCAGAAATCTCACAGGAATAATAGGCAAAAATAAAACACTGTAAAGTAAGTAAGTAGATATATAGTATAATGTCTGATATTTGTCATTAGATATATAGTATAGTAGGAAATACTATATAAAAAATCAAGGCAAGGACAGTATAATATTGTATTTAAAAATAGCAGGTGACAAATTATATAGAATATGACTCTGGTATTAAACTGCCTGCATTTTCCCTGACCAGGCAGTGGCACAGTGGATAAAGCATTGGACTAGGATGCAGAGGACCCAGGGTCGAAAACCCGAGGTCGCCAGCTTGAGCGTGGGCTCATCTGGTTTGAGCAAGGCTAACCAGCTGGAGCCCAAGGTCATTGGTATGAGCAAGAGGTCACTCTGTCTGCTGTAGCCCCCTGGCCAAGGCACATAAGAGAAATCAATCAATGAACAACTAAGGTGCCACAACAAAGAATTGATGCATCTCATCTTTCTCTCTTCCTGTCTGTCTATCCCTATCTGTCCCTATCTCTATCTCTCTCTGTCTCTGTCACAAAACAAAACAAACAAAAAAGCTGCCTGCATTTTAATCCTGGCTTTGATACTTATGAGCTCTGTGATGTTAGGGAATTTAGTTAATGACTTGTCTGACTCAATTTTTATATCTGGGCCCTGGCTGGTGGCTCAATGGATAGAGAGTCGGTCTGGCATACAGACGTCCCAGTTTTGATTCCTAGTCAAGGTACACAGGAGAAGCAACCATCTGCTTCTTTCCCCTTCTCTCTCCCCTTCTTTCCCACTCTCCCTCCCCCAGCCAGTGGCTTGAGTGGTTTGAGCATGGCCCTGGGAGCTGGGGATAGCTCTATTGGAGAGCATCAGCCTCAGGTGCTGAGAATAGCTCAGTACTCAAGCATTAGCCCCAGATGGAGTTGCCAGGTGGATCCTAGTCAGGTTGTATGCAAGAGACTGCTTCACTGTCTCCCCTCGTCTCACCTAAAATAAAAAAAGATTGTACATCTATAAAGTGGTGATAATAATAGCACCTACTCAAAGGGTTGTTGTAAGGGTTAACTGATTTAAAATAAGGAAAGCACTTAGAATAGTGCTTAGAATATAGTAAATTCAATAAGTGTAAGCTATTAATGTTATTAAGAGGAACAGGGAGTGATGGGTGGGTGAGGAGCTACTGTACAGAGAATGTTCAAAGAAGGCCTATCCGAAGAGGTAAATGAAGAGAAGAAGAAAATCATGTGATGTCTGGAGGAAGAACTACCAGGTAGCAATGAAGTTGGCATAGCAGTAGAACAAATGAGTAAGAGTTTTAAGAATTAAGGTAGAAGCCAGGGGCCAGATCAGCCACTGCCTTATAAGCCATAGAAAAACTTCAGGTGTTACCTGACTAGGTGGTGGCGCAGTGGATAGAGTGTCGGACTGGGATGCAGAACAACCCAGGTTCGAGACCCGAGGTCACCAGCTTGAGCGCGGGGGGTCCATCTGGCTTGAGCAAAAGCTCGCCAGCTTGGACCCAGGGTCACTGGCCCCAGCAAGGGGTTGCTCGATCTGCTGAAGGCCCGCGGTCAAGGCACATGTGAGAAAGCAATCAATGAACAACTAAGGTGTCGCAATGGCAGTGAAAGACTGATGATTGATGCTTCTCATCTCTCTCTGTTTCTGTCTGTTTGTCCCTATCTACCCCTCTCTCTCTGTTCCTATAAAAATAAATAAAAAAATAAATATAGAAAAACTTCATCAGGTCTTGCTCTAAGAGTGTAAGGGGCCCTTCAGAGGGCTCCCACAGAGGAGCCCTAATATTTAAAAGGACTGTTCTAGCTTCTATGTGGAAAATAAATTACAGAGAAGCAAGGGAAGCAAGGTAACTGGTTGTTAAACATTTACAAGCACACTACTGCATAGTATTTAAAACATGTTAATAAGTAGAAAAAAGCAGATCCAAGATGGCTGCAGAGTAGGTAGAAGCTATACACCTATTCCCAGCGCCAAACTGGATTTACAGCTAAATTATAGAGCAATCAATCTGAAGGACAGCTGAACAAAAGTATTACATCCAAAGATTTGTAGCAGAAGCTATACAGAAACTGGTAATAAAGGCAAAGACACAGAGAAGTCTGGTCCCTACACCCAGGAGCAAGAGCAGTGGCTGAGAAACCTTGGGAATATTTTGGCTGCAAAAGTCCCTGAGGAGTGTGGGGTCTTAACTCCAGAATGGGATCCCCAGACCAGAGAACCAGGGCAGGGAAGAGGAACCTGCAGAGCACCTGTCAGTGAAAATCAGCAGGGACTTTGTCTGCTAGAAAGAAGAGGGAGTCTGCTAGAATCCAGCTGCTATCCTAAAAGACCAATGCACAGGAGCTTGTTCTTGGACACTCATACAGGGCGCTGGTAGGGGAAAGGCACCTCAGTGCATATGGAACCCATAAAAAGAAGATCTGGATGGCATCACTCCAGAGAGAGATCTGGAAGGTTGGTTACTATGGTCTTGGTATTGAGTCATCATCCCACATTGCCCTCAGGTGCCATCTCCCAGGGTCAGGGACTTACTTCTATTCTTATATCACCAGCTGGGGGAGTGTACTAACCCGGTCCCCCAAATACTGGTGACACCATCCTGTCAAGCTCAAGTAAGTCTGGCAGAACGGACTATTGGCTGCACCCAACAGGGACCTGTGTAGCACTCTTTTACTGGAGAAACTGTAGGCAAACACTCGGACAGACATGTACTGTGTGGCTTTGGAGTGGGGGCCAATATTTCCCCCTTCCCATGGGTTCGGCAGCTGTCACTCCCAATAGAAGACTCCCTTGTCAGTGTCTCTGGTGGCATGGCTGCGACGCTTGGGAGGGGATGTAGCTTGCTCCCCTCCTACAAGCCGGCACCACACCCAGTGGAGGGCTGCCTTGATCTGTTTTCCCAAGTCCTGTTAGCCCTGTCCTGCAGAGTTCAGTTCTTTAGGGGAAGGGAAACCAACTCAGAGCTGGGACCTTCCGTGTGACTCTCTCTGAGCCTTTTATCAGGATCTATAACTGGTGTGGCTGTGGAGCTGGGGGGGGGGAGGTATGCAGCTTGTTCCTTTCCCATAATCCAGCACCACCCCCGAAGGAAGATTGCCTTGATCTGTTATTCTAAGTCTCACTGGTCCTGTCCTGCTGGGCTCAGTTCCATGAGGTGACTCCACTTAGAGCTGTGACATTTGAGTGTGTCTCCATCAGAGGCTCCAGTCCGGAGCTCAAGCAGGCATAGCTCAATTCCTCCCATTGCCCATTGGTGCCATCCCCAACAGAAGGCTTTCTTGATCTCTTTGCCCATGTCCCAGTGGCTCTGCCCAGCTGAGCTTGCTTCTGCTGTGGGGACAGCTGAATGTATCTAATCTGAGCCTGTGGTACACTCCTCTTGGGGGAGCTAGAGTTGGAGACTCTACCAGAGATTGAGTGGTATGGCTCTGGAGTAGGGGCCACATTCTCCTTATTGAGTGCCTGATCATCCTGCCCCCAAGCGGTGGATCCACTAGCCCCACATCCCTAACCCAGTTGCCCCATCCTACAGAGCTTGAGCCATGTGGAAGGGTTAGTGAGAAGTGGCCAGCTTGGGTTCACTATACAGTTTTTCTTCATGAGACACTGGAGGAAGTCCAGGTAATCTCAAAAAGAAGCAGAGTAACTGACAGGTGGATGCCAATTTCAGGGAGCCATGGACTTTTATTGATCTGCCCCCAGCTATGAGTTCTAGGAAGCTGATCTTGTTATAAATACTGGCCTTTACCACACAAACCCAGGCCCTATAGATATAGCCACAAACAGTGAATAGCATGGTAACTCCAGATGGGTAGCCTAAGGCCAGTTATACACAGTATCTGACATTAGCCTGCAAAGGAGCCACAACCAAGGGGATGCAGAACCAACACAACTAGTGGTGAGCTTCAAACCACACCAGAACTTAAACCAACTAGCCACGCAAATGGCATAACCAAAGGGGCTTCTAGCAGCACCAGGAACAACTCTGCCTTGGGGGGAAGCCCCTGAATAGTGACTTATACATGGTGAACAAGGTCTATTCTTATAGTCAGCCAGCCTGAGGGTTAGCCTATCCACGAATGGGTAGGCTACCATTCAAGACCACTCAAGAATCAACTACAACAGGAGAGGGCACATCACCCACGCAAGAAACATTTCTGGAGCATCTAATGTCAGAAAGACATTATAACAAGCTTGAGAATCACAGCAGAGATATCTTATACACAGAGACAAACACAAAAAGGCAGACAAAATATACACCCCAAGGGAGACAAAGAAATACACCCCAAGTGAAAGAAAAAGAGAAATCCCCAGGAAAATAATGAAATTAAATAGAAACAACCAAGAAACCAGATGCAGAGTTTAAAACAATGATTATAAGGATGCTCAAGGATCATAGGGTAAGAATGAATGCTCTCAGTGAGAATTTGAACAAAGAGGTAGTAAGTATTAAAAAGGATGCAGAAACCATAAAAAAGAACCAGACAGAAATGAAAAATATGGCCCTGGTCAATGGTTCAGTGGATAGAGCATCAGCCCGATATATGGACGTCCCAGTTTCCATCCCTGGTCAGGGCAAACAGGAGAAGCAATCATCTGCTTCTCTTCCCCTTCACTCCCCTTTCCTCTCCCATAGCCAGTGTTTTGATTGGTTGAAGCATGGCCCTAGGAGCTGAGGATAGATCAGTTGGTCAGTGTCATCATTAGGCACTAAAAATAGCTTGGTGCTCAAGCATCGGCTATAGATGGGATTGCTGGGTAGATCCCAGCAGAAGTCAGTCTCTCTATCCCTTTCCTCTCTTTTTTTGTAATGTTTTATTTATTTATTTGTTTGTTTATTTATTTATTTATTTACAGGGACAGAGAGAGAGTCAGAGAGAGGGATAGATAGGAACAGACAGACAGGAACAGAGAGAAATGAGAAGCATCAATCATCAGCTTTTTGTTGCCATTGCAACACCATAGTTGTTCATTGATTGCTTTCCCACACGTGCCTTGACTGCGGGCCTTCAGCAGACCGAGCCACCACTTGTTGGAGCCAGCAACCTTGGGTCCAAGCTGGTGAGCTTTTGCTCAAGCCAGATGGGCACACACTCAAGCTGGCGAGCTTGGGGTCTTGAACCTGGGTCTTCCACATCCCAGTCTGACGCTGTATCCACTGCGCCACCGCCTGGTCAGGCTCCTTTCCTCTCTCTGAAAAAAATAATAAAAAGAGCCTGCCCTATGGTGGCGCAGTGGATAAAATGTCAACCTTGAACACTGAGGTTGCTGGTTTAAAATTCTGGGCTTGCCTGGTCAAGGCACATATGAGATTTGATGCTTCCTGCTCTTCCCCCTTCTCTCTCTCTCTCTCTCTCTCCCTCCCTTCTCTAAAATGAGTAAATAAAATAAAATAAATGAAGAATATAGTATCTGAAATTAAGAATACACTAGAAGTAATCAGCAGCAGGTCAGATAAAGAAGAGGATCAAATCAGTGATTTAGAGGACAAAAATAACAGTAAGCACTCAAGCAGAACAAAAAAAAAGATAATTTTTTAAAATGAGGAAAGTCTAAGGAACTTCTGGGACAACATCAAGCATAATAACATTTGCATCATAGGGATACCAGAAGGAGAGAAGAGTAAAAAAGGGATCAAGAACTGGTTTGGCCCTGGCTGGTCAGCTCAGTGGTAGAGCATCAGCTCAGCTTGTAGATGTCCCAGGTTTGATTCCCAGTCAAGGCACACAGGAGAAGCAACCATCTGTTTCTCAACTCCTCCCCGTCCCCTTCTTTTTGTCGCTCACTTTCCCTCCCACAGCCATGGCTTAATTGGTTTGAGCAAAGTTGGCCCTGTGCATTTAGAATGACTCCATGGCCTCTCCTCAGGTGCTACAATAGCTGGTTATGAGCATGGCCTCAGAAGGACAGAGCATCAGCCCAAGAAAGGGGTTGCCAGGTAGATCCTGGTCAGAGCGCATGTGAGAGTCTGTCTCTCTGCCTCCCCACCTCTCATTTAATTAAAAAAAAAAAAGGAACCTGATAAAAGAAATAATATCTGAAAAATTCTCTAACCTGCTGAAGGAAAAGGTCACACAAGTTCAGAGAATTCACAGAGTTCTAAACAAGATAAACCCATAGAGGCCCACACCAAGACACATCATAATTAAATTGGCAAAGTTTAAACATTTTTTAAATTTATTTATTGGTTTTTAGAGAAAGAGAAAAAAAGAGAGAGAAAGTGTGTGTGTGTGTGTGTTTGAGAGAGAGAAACATTGATTTGTTGTTCTACTCATTCATGCCATCATTGGTTGATTCTTGTATATGCCCTGACCAGAGATAAAACCCACAACCTCAGCATGTCTAGACAATGCTCTAACCAACTGAGCTATCTGGCCAGGACCAAGTTAAAAACAGAGAGAATCTTAAAAGCAGCAAGAGAGAGATAGTTATCTACAAGGGAGCTCCCATAAAGCTATCAGCTCATTTCTCAACAGAGATACTTCAGGCCAGAAAAAATTGGCATAAAATATTTAAAGTGATGAAAAGCAAGAACCTACAACCAAGATTACTCTACCCAGCTAGCTATCATTCAGTACTAAAGGAAAACTAAAGAGTTCCTCAGACCAAAAGAAATAAGAAGTTAAGGAAGTTCATCACCACCAAACGAATATTATAAGAAATATTAAAAGACCTGCTTTAAGAAGAAAGGAAAAAAAGAAATGGAAAGAGAAATATAGGTATAAAAAATACAATGGTGGCCCTGGCCAGTTGGCTCAGTGGTAAAGCATTGGGTTCGATTCCCAGCCAGGGCACACAGGAGAAGTGCCCATCTGCTTCTCCACTCTTCCCCCTCTCCTTTCTCTCTATCTCTCTCTTCCCCTTCAGCAGTCAAGGCTCCATTGGAGCAAAGTTGGCCCGGGCGCTGAGGATGGCTCCAGCTGCAACAGAGCAATGCCCCAGATAGGCAGAGCATTGCCCCTAGCAGGCTTGCCAGGTGGATCCTGGTTGGGCACATGTGGGAGTCTGTCTCTCTGGTTCCCTGCTTCTCACTTCAGAAAAATACAAAAAAAGAAAAAAAAAAGAATACAATGGCAATAAATAACTTTAAATGTAAACAGATTAAATGCTCTGATCAAAAGACATAAGGTGGGTAAATAGATAAGAAAATATGATTTAGCCCTGGCCAGATAGCTCAGGGGATTAGAGTGTTGTCCTAATACTCCAAGGTTGAGGGTTCAATCCTCAGTCAGAATCAATCAATGAATGCATAGGTGGGTGAAACAACAAATCAGTGTTTCTTTCTCTGTCCTTTCCTTTCTCTAAAATCAATAAATAAACTCATTAAAAATTTTTTAAAGAATAAAGCTCAGACCTGTATATATGCTGTTTTCAAGAGATCAACTTCAGAGCAAAAGATGCACACAGGTTGAAAGTGAAAAGGTGGGAAAAAATATTTCATGTGAATGAAAATGAAAATGAAGTTGGGGTAGGAATACTAATAGCTTACAAAATAGACTTCAAACAAAGTGTAGCAAGAGACAAAGACAGACACTATGTGATGATAAAGGAAGCAATCCAGCAAGAAGATATAATCCATATAAACATTTATGCACCCAATATAGGAGCACCTAAATACATAAAGCAAATCCTGATGGACATAAAGGGAGAGATCAACAGTAATACAGTCACAGTAAGGGGTTTTAACATCCCACTGACATTAATGATTAGATACTCTAGATAGAAAATCAACAAGGACACAGTAGTTATAAATGACACACTAGATCGAATGGATTTAATTGATATCTTCAGAGCATTTCACCCCAAAGTAGCAAAATATGAGTTCTTTTCAAGTACACATGGAACATTTTCTAGGACCAACCATATGTTAGAACATAAAATGAGTCTCAATAAATTTAAGAACATTAAGAAAATAGATACATGTGAAAAAATTGAAAGTAGACCACCAACTTACACTGCATACAAAAATAAACTAAAAAAAAAAAAACAAACTCAAAATGGATAAAAGAATTAAGTATAAGTCACAAAACCACCCCAGAAGAAAACAGACAGTAAAATCGCAGGCATCTCTCATAGCAATTTTGCTGATATATCTCTTCGAGCAAGGGACACAAAGAAAAAATAAACAAATGGTGGGTACTATAACAAACTAAAAACCTTTTGCACAGAAAAACAAACCATCAACAAAATGAAAGGCAACCACTGCATGGGACAACATATTTGTCAATGATATCTCTGATAAAGGGTAATTTTCAAAATATTTAAAAAACTTATACAACTCAACACGAAGGAGACAAACAACCCAATTAAAAAATGGGAAAAAGATCTAAATAGACACTTTTCCAAATCGATCATTCAGATAGCCAATAGACATGAAATATTCTCAACGTCACTAATCATCAGAGAGATGCAAATTAAAACCACAATGAGATAACACCTAATGCCTGTCAGAATGGCTATCACCAATAAATCAACAAACAACAAGTGCTGGCGAGGATGTGGAGAAAAGGGAACCCTCCTGCACTGTTGGTGGGAACGCAGATTGGTGCAGCCTCTGTGGAAAGCAGTATGGAGTTTACTCAAAAAATTAAAACTGGAACTACCTTTTGACTCAGTGATTCAACTTCTGGGAGTATATCCAAAGAAACACGAAGTACTAATTTGAAAGAATATATGCACTCCTATATTTAGTGCAGCGTTATTTACAACAGCCAAGATGTGGAAACAGCCCAAGTTCTTGTTAGTGGATAAAAAAGCTGTGGTGCATTTATGCAATGGAATACTACTTGCCCATAAAAAAAAATAAAAAGAAAAACTTATCTTTTGCGACAGTATGGATGAACCTGGAGATTATTATGCTGAGTGAAATAAACCAGACCGAGAAAGCAAATACCAAATGATTTCACTTGTATCTGGAAGCTTATCAATAAAATAATTTAATAAACAAAATAGAAACAGAAACATAAGTACATAGAACAGATTGACAACTGTCAGAGGGGAGCAGGGTTGGGGGGTTGGATGAATAAAACTCAAGGGATTGAGAAAAAAAGAAAAAAGAAAAAATACATATATGACGCATAGACATGAACAACAATCTGATGATAGCCAGAAGAAAAGGGGGGGCAGGAAGGTGGAAGAGAAAAAGGGGGGGATAAATGGGGATAGAAAGAGACTTGACTTTGGGTAGTGAGCACACAAAGTAGCATGCAGATGATATTTTATTGAGCTGTACACTTGAAATCTGTATGGTTTTTATTAACCAATGTCATTCCAATAAATTCAATAAAAATAAGCAAGGTGTGCGACAGAATGTATGGTATATTTCATTTGCATAAAAAACTATTTATGTGTCTGCATAATTTCATGTGCATAAAAAACATATGTATACACAAAAAATGTACATATATACAGAAGCATTTTATACATATATACCATATAGGTATATTACATGTTTATTTTCTTTTTTTTTTTTTTTTTTTTTTTTTTTTATTTATTTATTTATTTATTTTTTTTATATATATATTTTATTATTATTAATTCTAATGGGGTGACATCAATAAATCAGGGTACATATGTACAATGAAAACATCTCCAGGTTATCTTATCATTCAATTGTGTTGCATACCCATCACCAAAAGTCAAATTGTCCTCTGTCACCTTCAATCTGGTTTTCCCTGCATCCCTCCCCTCCTCCCTATCCCATTCTTCCCTCCCTCCCCCCATCCCATAACCACCACTCTCTTGTCCATGTCTCATACCCTCACTTTCATGTCCCACCTATGTATGTAATCGTGCTGTTCTCAGTTTTTCTTTTTTTCTGATTTACTTATTTCACTCCGTATAATGTTATCAAGGTACATCCATTTTGTTATAAATGATCCGATGTCATCGTTTCTTATGGCTGAGTAGTATTCCATAGTATATATGTACCATAGCTTTTTTTTTTTTTTTTTTTTTTTTTTTTAATTTTAATATATATTTTATTATTATTAATTCTAATAAGGTGACACCAATAAATCAGGGTACATATGTACAATGAAAACATCTCCAGGTTATCTTATTCAATTGTGTTGCATACCCATCACCAAAAGTCAAATTGTCCTCTGTCACCTTCAATCTGGTTTTCTCTGTGTCCCTCCCCTCCTCCCTATCCCACTTTTCCCTCCCTCCCCCCATCCCATAACCAACACTCTCTTGTCCATGTCTCATACCCTCACTTTCATGTCCCACCTATGTATGTAATCGTGCTGTTCTCAGTTTTTCTTTTTTTCTGATTTACTTATTTCACTCCGTATAATGTTATCAAGGTACATCCATTTTGTTATAAATGATCCAATGTCATCGTTTCTTATGGCTGAGTAGTATTCCATAGTATATATGTACCATAGCTTTTTAATCCACTCGTCTTCTGACGGACACTTGGGCTGTTTCCAAATCTTCGCTATTGTGAACAATGCTGCCACGAACATGGGGGCGCATTTCTTCTTTTCGAACAGTGCTATGGTGTTCTTAGGGTATATTCCTAAAAGTGGGATAGCTGGGTCAAAAGGCAGTTCAATTTTTAATTTTCTGAGGAATCTCCAAACTGTTTTCCACAGTGGCTGCACCAGTCTGCATTCCCACCAGCAGTGCAGAAGGGTTCCCTTTTCTCCACATCCTCGCCAGCACTTATTCTGTGTTGTTTTGCTGATAAGTGCCATTCTGACTGGTGTGAGGTGATATCTCATTGTGGTTTTAATTTGCATTTCTCTAATGATTAGTGATGTTGAGCATTTTTTCATATGCCTATTGGCCATCTGTATGTCCTCTTTGGAGAAATTTCTATTCATTTCTTTTGCCCATTTTTTGATTGGGTTGTTTGTCTTCCTGGTGTTGCGTTTTATAAGTTCTTTATAAATTTTAGTTATTAACCCCTTATCAGATGTGCTATCGAATATGTTCTCCCATTGTGTGGTTTGTCTTTTTATTCTGTTCCTATTGTCTTTAGCTGTGCAAAAACTTTTTAGTTTGATATAGTCCCATTTGTTTATCTTGCCTTTTATTTCAGTTGCCCATGAAGATAAATCGGCAAATATACCGCTGCTACAGATGTCGGAGAGCTTGCTGCCTATGTTTTCTTCTAAGATGCTTATGGTTTCACGGCTTACATTTAAGTCTTTTATCCATTTTGAGTTTGTTTTTGTGAATGGTGTAAGTTGATGGTCTAGTTTCATTTTTTTGCAGGTAGATGTCCAATTTTCCCAGCACCATTTGTTAAAGAGGCTGTGTTTACTCCATTGTATGTTCTTTCCTCCTTTGTCAAATATCAGTTGTCCATAAAGCTGTGGGTTTATTTCTGGGTTCTCTGTTCTGTTCCATTGATCTATGTGCCTGTTCTTATGCCAGTACCAGACTGTCTTGAGTATAATGGCCTTATAGTAAACCTTGATATCAGGAAGCGTGATACCTCCTGCTTTATTTTTTCTTTTTAAGATTGCTGAGGCTATTCGTGTTCTTTTTTGGTTCCATATAAATTTTTGGAATATGTGTTCTATATCTTTGAAGTATGTCATTGGTATTTTAATTGGTATTGCATTGAATTTATAAATTGCTTTAGGTAATATAGACATTTTAATGATGTTTATTCTTCCTAGCCATGAGCACGGTATATGCTTCCACTTGTTTGTATCTTCCTTGATTTCTTTTATCAATGTTCTATAATTTTCCGAGTACAAGTCCTTAACCTCCTTGGTTAAATTTACTCCTAGGTATTTTATTTTTTTGGCTGCAATAGTGAAGGGGATTGTTTCCTTAATTTCTTTTGCTGATATTTCATTGTTGGTGTATAGAAATGCCTCTGATTTCTGAGTATTAATTTTATATCCTGCCACCTTGCTGAAATCATTTATAAGGTCCAGTAGTCTTTTGACTGAGACTTTAGGGTTTTCAATATACAATATCATATCATCTGCAAATAATGACAGTTTTACTTCTTCTTTTCCAATTTGTATGCCTTTTATTTCTTCTTCTTGTCTGATTGCTATAGCTAGGACTTCCAGAACTATGTTGAATAAGAGTGGTGAAAGTGGGCAACCCTGCCTGGTTCCTGATCTTAAGGGGATTGCTTTTAATCTTTGTCCATTTAGTATGATGTTTGCTGTCGGTTTATCGTAGATGGCCTTTATCATGTTAAGGAATGATCCCTGTATTCCCACTTTACTGAGAGTTTTGAGCATGAATGGGTGCTGGATTTTATCAAATGCCTTTTCTGCATCTATTGAAATTATCATGTGATTTTTGTCCTTCCTTTTGTTTATATGGTGAATCACATTGATTGATTTGCGAATATTGAACCAGCCTTGCCTCTCCAGAATAAATCCCACTTGATCGTGGTGTATGATTTTTTTCATATATTGCTGGATCCGGTTGGCTAATATTTTGTTGAGAATTTTAGCGTCTAAATTCATCAGGGATATAGGCCTATAATTTTCTTTCTTTGTGTTGTCTTTGCCCGGTTTTGGGATCAGAATTATGCTCGCCTCATAAAAGGAGTTTGGAATTCTTCCTTCCTCTTGAATTTTTTGAAATAGCTTGAGGAGAATAGGAATTAGTTCTTCTTTAAATTTTTGATAGAATTCACTTGTGAAGCCATCAGGCCCAGGACTTTTCTTTTTTGGGAGTTTTTTGATAACTGTTTCGATCTCATTTGTTGTAATTGGTCTGTTTAGGTGCTCTGATTCTTCCAGATTGATTTTTGGAAGGTTATATGATTCAAGAAATTTGTCCATTTCACCAAGATTGTCTAATTTTTTGGCATATAGTTCTTCATAGTATTTTCTTACAATGCTTTGTATTTCTGTTGTGTCAGTTGTTATTTCTCCACTGTCCTTTCTAATTTTATTTATTTGAGTCCTCTCTCTTTTTTTCTTGGTGAGTCTAGTTAAAGGTTCATCAATCTTGTTTACCTTTTCAAAGAACCAGCTTCTTGTTTCATTGATCCTCTGTATTGTTTCCTTAGCCTCTATGTCATTTATTTCTGCTCTGACCTTTATTATTTCCTTCCTTCTACTTGTCTTGGGTTTTATTTGTTGTTGTTTTTCTAGTTCTTTTAGATGCAGGGTTAGGTTGCTTATTTGAGCTTTTTCTAGCTTCTTATGATATGCCTGTAGTGCAATAAACTTCCCTCTCAGAACTGCTTTTGCTGTGTCCCATAAATTTTGAGTTGATGTATGCTCATTATCATTTGTTTCTAGAAACTTTTTTATCTCTTCTTTGATCTCATTGTTAATCCATTCATTATTTAATAACATGCTATTTAGTTTCCAAGTGTTTGAGTATTTTTCAGTTTTTCTTTTGTGGTTAATTTCTAGTTTCATGGCATTGTGATCAGAGAAAATGCTTGATATGATTTCAATCTTCTTAAATTTATTGAGACCATTTTTGTGTCCTAACATGTGGTCTATCCTAGAAAACGTACCATGAGCGCTTGAGAAGAATGTATATTCTACTGCTTTAGGGTGAAAAGTTCTGAAGATATCTATTAAATCAAGTTGATCTAGTGTATCCTTTAAGTCTGCTGTGTCTTTATTAATTTTCTTTCTTGAGGATCTATCCAGTGTTGTTAGAGGGGTATTGAAATCCCCTACTATGATAGTATTGCTGTTAATCTCGCCCTTTATATCCATCAAAGTTTGCTTTATGTATGTCGGGGCTCCTATATTTGGTGCATAGATATTTACAATATTTATATCTTCCTGTTGAATTGTTCCCTTTATCATTATGTAGTGTCCTCCTTTATCTCTTACTACAGCCTTTGTTTTAAAGTCCATTTTGTCTGATATAAGTATTGCTACCCCTGCTTTTTTTTCATTTCCATTTGCATGAAATATTTTTTTCCATCCTTTTACCTTCAGTCTATGAGCATCTTTTGTTTTAAGGTGTGTCTCTTGTAGACAGCATATGTATGGGTCCTGTTTCTTTATCCATGCAGCTACCCTATGTCTTTTGATTGGATCATTTAATCCATTTACATTTAAGGTTATTATTGATATGTAGTTGTTTATTGCCATTTTATTCTTTAAAGCTGTATTCTTCTTTTGCTCTATTCATTCCTCCCTTTAAACTGTTCACAAGAGGCCCCTTAGTATCTCTTGCAGAATTGGTTTGGTTTTTATGAATTCCTTGAGGCTTTCTTTTTCTGGGAAGCTCTTTATTTCTCCTTCAATTTTAAACGTTAGCCTTTCTGGATAAAGTAGTCTTGGTTGTACGTTCTTGTTCTGCATTACTTTGATTATTTCTTGCCATTCCCTTCTGGCCTCAAGTGTTTCTGTTGAGAAGTCTGATGTCATCCTTATGGGGGCTCCTTTGTAGGTGATAGCCTTTTTTTCTCTAGCAGCTTTTAAAATTTTTTCTTTATCCATTAGCTTTGGTATTTTAACTATGATGTGTCTTGGTGTAGATCTTTTTGGGTTTCTCTTTAATGGAGTTCTGTGTGCTTCTTGAATGTGTGGAGTGTTTCCCAGCCTTAATTTAGGAAAGTTTTCTGCTATGATTTGATTGAACAAAGTTTCCATTTCCTGTCCTCTCTCCTCTTCTTCAGGCACCCCTATGATGCGAATGTTGTTTCTCTTCATGTTGTCACAAAGCTCCCTTAGAGTTTCCTCACATTTTTTAAGTCTCTTTTCCTTTTTCTTCTCTGCTTCTGTGCCTTTGTTTATTGTGTCCTCTAACTCGCTTATTCGATCCTCAGCGTCATTCATCCTGCTTTTAATTCCTTCCATTGTGGTCTTCAGTTCTGATACTGTATTTGTCATTTCTGTCTGATTCTTTTTTATTATTTCAATTTCATTTTTTATACTTGTTATCTCTTTATTTAGGTGTTCATAATGACTATCCATTGTTGCTCTAATTTCTTTGAACATCCTAACTATCATTATTCTAAATTCTGCTTCCGGTAATTTGGTTATATCTGGTTCATTCAGGTCCTTCTCTGGGGATTTCTCTTGATTCATTTGGTTTGCATTCCTCTGCCTGCCCATTTTTTCTGTGTATAAGCAAGTTGTGGCCACTGGAGTCCAGTAGGTGTTGCCTTTGTGTTCTCTAGGTGTGGTCTATCTGCAGGCCCCCCACCCCCTCTGCCGGTGCCTAGGGTGGTTGGGTATGAGCGTTGCCAGCGCGGGCCCACTGTGGCTTTTGCTGTGATTTCTGCCTCTCCTCCGTGGGAGGGGCTGTCACTGAAGCCACAAGATCAGCACCAAGGGTAGAGGTGAGCACCTTTCCTCAGCTGCGGACCCAGCCTATTTCCGGACTTCCGCCCAGAACCAGCAGTCGGAGCCGACTCGCTACAGTTCCGCGGGTTAGGCGGGGCTTTTGACGTGCTCTCAGCTGTAAGCCTTTGCCCGTCCGGAGCTTTAGCCCCGCCCTCGAGGCCAGGGCCCTTTGCGCAGGGTCGGAAACCAAGGTTTATTGGGGCGGGCGTGTTTGCTGGCTTCCGCCGAGCTGCGTACTTCCGCTCGTCCCGGACTCTACCCCGCCCCCGCGTTCGGAGCCCGCTCGTGCACGTATGAATGCTATTCGCGTTTTCTCCGGCCGGATGGGGATAATAGCGTGGGCTCAGCTGCGAGCCTCCACCCGTCTCGGGGTCCACCCCGTTCTCGTGCTCGGAGCCCGCTCGCGCACGTATACTGGCCAACCGCGGTTTCTCCGGCCGGGGGCGAGGGGACTGGTAGTGTCAGCTCAGCCGCGAGCCCCTGCCCGTTCCTGGTCCTAGCCCGGTCCCCACGGTCAGGGTCGGCTTGCGCAGGGCCTGCCTGTTCCTGGCCTCCCGCTTTGTCCCCGTAAGTGGGATTAAAGGCGGGCCCGCAGCTTCCGGACCGCTCTCGCGCTTCCCCTCCTACCCTCTGGGCTAGACCGATCTCCCACCGGCTTGGCCTCGGCCCACGCCGACAGAACCGCGTTTCAGCGTCCTGCCGCCCCAAAACCTTAAGCAGCCCTCATCAGAGTAGGAAGGGACCCAATACTCCACACTGTAGGCCTGGGAGCTCCCTCACTTGTTTCACAGCTCAATACTGTCCAAACGCCTCTTCTAGGCTCTGGGACTGCAGGCTGGGGCTTGGTTCCTGGGACCCAGGTCCCTCCCTCTCTGCCAAACTTTCCTCCCGCCACACGGGTCTCTCCGGGCTGCCGTTTGCTCCGGGGAGCTGGGCAGCCCTTTTCGCGTTTTCGCTATTCCTACCAGTCTCAATGTGGCTTCTTCTGTGTTCCTTGGTTGAAGAGTCCACTTAGTTTTGTTCAAAGTTGGTTTATCCAGGTGATGGTTCTTAAAATTGCGTTGTAATCCACTTTGGTTCTGGGAGTTGGAAGTTGGTACGTCCGCCTACTCCGTCTCCATCTTGCTCCCCCACATGTTTATTTTCTTATGTGTGCATATGCTATCTTGGGAAAGATATGTAAGAAACTAGTAAGTATGATGGCCTTTACACTTACTTGATCTTAGTCAGAAGGTTGAGAAGCTAGTGCAGGGGTCGGGAACCTATGGCTTGCTAGTCAGATGTGGCTTTTTTGAGGGCTGTATCTGCTCGCAGACAAATCTTTAATAAAAGAAATAATAACGTTAAAAATATAAAACATTCTCATGTATTACAATCCATTCGTTTCCTACCGCTCATGTTCATGGCTGTGGATGGCTGGAGCCAATCACAGCTGTCCTCTGGGACAACACCAAATTTTTATTGGATAATGCATAAGATACACGGGTTGTTGTATGGCTCTCACGGAATTACATTTTGAAATACAGTGTGTCCATAAAGTCATGGTGCACTTTTGTCCTGTGACGGGTCAAAAGTGCACCATGACTTTACAGACACACTGTATGTGGCATTCATGGCTCTCTCAGCCAAAGTTTCCCGACCCCTGAGCTAGTGTGATTGCCTTTGAAGAGGAGAACTAGGTAACAGGAATAAAAAGGAGACTAGCTTTACCATCTTTTGAATTTTGTTCCCTGTGAATTTACTGCCTATTTAAAATGGGATAAATAAACTTAAACTTTTTTTTTTGACAGAGACAGAGAAAGAATTAGAGAGAGAAACAGATAGGGACAGACAGTAAGGGAAAGAGAGATGAGAAGCATCAATTCTTCGTTGCAGCATCTTAGTTGCTCGTTGATTGCTTGTTCATTGATTGTTTTCTCATATGTGCCTTGACAGGGTGGGGTGGGGGTGGAGGGGTTACAGCAGACTGAGTGACCCCTTGCTGAAGCCAGTGACCCTGTGCTCAAGCCAGAGAACCTGGGTCCTCTGCATCCCAGTCTGATGCTCTATCCACTACGCCACCGCCTGGTCAGGCAATAAACTTAAACATTAAAAGGAAAAAAACAAATCAGAATTTTACGCAGACATTACAAAATGGTGGGGGAACTGGGGTTGGGAGATAGGACAGTAACCAAACATACTAAAGTGAATTGGAAACTTGGTAGGGAAAAACACAAGTGTGGCCTGACCTCTGGTGGCACAATGTATGAAGAGTCAACATGGAACGCTGAGGTCACTGGTTTGAAACCCTGGGCTTGCTAGGTAAAGGCACATATGGGAGTGGATGCTTTCCGGCTCCACCCTGCTTCTCTCTCTCTCTCTCTCTCTCTCTCTCTCTCCTCTCTAAAACAAATAAATAATGTGTTAGAAAAAAAGAAGTAAAACCACAGGTGTTACCACTAAAGATGCTAGAGTATGTGTATACTCAAAACAAAACAAAATAATTTTTTTTCTGTTGCCTTTTTTACTTCAATGACTGTTTGTTTTATTCATTTTAGAGAGGAGACACAGAGTGAGAGAGAGAGAGAGAGAAAGAGAGAAAGGGGGGAGGAGCTGGAAGCATCAACTCCCATATGTGCCTTGACCAGACCAGTGCAGGGTTTTGAACTGGCGACCTCAGTGTTCCCAGGTCGACGCTTTATCCACTGCGCCACCACAGGTCAGGCTTCAATGACTGTTTGACTAGTATGAATTGTACATAATTATTGTCATACTTTAGTTCTTTGATTTTATAGGACTGTTCTACTGCTGCCTAGCAGTAAATAGCTTAAGACTTCTTCACTGTTTTTGCTTTTTTATTTTATTTTTTTAAATTTATTTATTTATTCATTTTAGAGAGGAGACACAGAGTGAGAGAGAGAGAGATAGAGAAAGAGAGAAAGGGGGGAGGAGCTGGAAGCATCAACTCCTATATGTGCCTTGACCAGACCAGTGCAGGGTTTTGAACTGGCGACCTCAGTATTCCCAGGTCGATGCTTTATCCACTGCGCCACCACAGGTCAGGCTGTTTTTGCTTTTTTACATAATTTTTTCAACCTGCCTGTTCAAAAAGTTATTTATTTTTTTTTTGAAGTCAAATATATTTATGACAATATATTTTGTTATAGATGTTTCACATTGTGGGGAAAATGGCTATGTTAGGCTTCCTCATAGGTTTACTGGCTGCAAGCCCTCTGTGCAAATAGTGCAGGAGCACGTGACCGCACTATTGTGAGGATGTAAATACTTCCCCTTAGAGTGTATAAGGGAGATTCCTGCCCGCTGAGAGGACCACTTAGAGGTGCTGTTGGGTTTCTTTTTACCCTCCTTGATCCTTTTCCCTCCCTTGCAAAAAGCAGGTTTCTGCTTTATCCTTGGTTTTCTTTTGGCTTGCCTGTCTTGTGATCCTTCAATAAATTGGAATGGCCCACCATCCCCTGACTCTGCTGTTTCTTTATCATCTTCCCAAATCCAATGAGAACCTGCATGACCACGATGGTGCTGGCCACTGGCCATACAACTGGCACAGCTGGCAGGATTCAGATCAGATTGGTATGGAGCTGACACCAACCTTGAAGAGTGGGGTAGAGGACTGGTCTTTGCTCCCCAGTGTATGATTCCACACGACACTCCTCTTAGGGACCAAGGACTGGATGTTTTTTACTATTCTGCAAGAGGAAACCAGGAGTTCTGTGTGAGATGCCACCCGGTGTTGAAAGCTCCAGGATGAGTTGCAAACCAAGCGGCAATAACAGCTTGAACTGGAGCAAGTGCTGTAGAAGGGAGCCTGACCAACTCTGAGAACTGCAGCATGAGAGGCAAGCTGAGCACCAACAGTGCCTGGAACTGGAGCAAGCTCTGGAGAAGGAGGCTGACAGGGTTTGAGCGCTGCAATGTGATATGCAGGCTGAGCACCAACTGTGACTGGAACTGGATTAAGCTCTGGGGAAGGAATTATGGGTTTGTGAGTTGCAGTTTGCCCTGGAAGCTGAACGCTGGCACCAGCAGTTGTTGGAGAAACAACTGCAGGTCTGAGAGCTCGAGTTTCAGCTTCTAGGCCAAAAGCCAACATCCACAGGAGCCTAAACGGTCACCAAAGGAGCAGCAGCATCCATGCTGGTGGAGTGGCTTTGAGTTGGGGGAGCAGGTGTTTCCAACTCCTCTTCTGAGGATGAGGAGGCTCAGGCTGAAGCTGCCATATGAACACTCAGAGCCCCACCATTGGTCTCCAAGAAGGTAAAAATCCAACAGTGAAGAGTCTCTCAGGAACAGCCACAGGCTCTGCCCAGGTAATGGAACACTCTGTGGTCTGGCCCTATACCCGGGCAGAGCTGATGGAGTTGGGGGCACAATTTAGGCAGAAACCTACTGAATCCCTGGTAGCCTGGTTACTACGATTATGGGACATAGGGGTGGACGGCATCATGCTCTCCGGAACAGAGATGGAGAAACTGGCCGCCATTACCACACACTTCTTGAGGCAGCATTTTCAGAACTGCCATGACAACCCAGGAAACCATAACCTATTAGAATAGGTGATAGTTGCCATTCATACGGTCTGGCAGAATGCTGGGGACTTGCAGGAGCAGTGAGTTGGTGGCAGTGCTACAGGGAGTTAGTAAAGGTCCTGCAGAAACTAGGTATGAAGAATGTTCCTTTCTACCTGGGATCACGTGGACCAGACGAGGAAGTATTTATGGCAAAAATGAGGGACTTTATCCTTGGTAGTGCCCCATTAGCCCTTTTTGGGTCACTAGTGGCTATTTTTGTGGGCAGCCCATCAATGCAGTTATACAGATGGTAGCAGATTTGGGAGGCCTGGAGGACACTCAGGATCATAAGGCAGTGAGGGCTGCTGCCTACGTTGCCCACCGACCACCCCACCCCTCTGACTAACAGAAGAAATGGACCTGTAAAGGTTACTCTAACACAGATGTGGGTAGATTTTATTGCGGCTGGAGCAGATAGGGAGAAATTAGATGGCCAGTCTAATAAAGTTCTTTTGGAGATTTGGTGGCAGCTTAAACCAGAAAAGAGATTCCAGACACTGAGACGAAAGACCCTAGCAGCTACCAATAAAACATTTGGTACATGGGCAGCTCGGTTACAAGATTATAATGGAGACAGCTGAGGGAGAGGAGGACACCCAAGACCTATTATATCAGTTTGAATAGGAAAAATGTCAAGGGACCCATATGACAAGGATGGGCAGGGACCAAAGGCCACAAGTGCAACTGGCTATCCACTGGTTCCCTTCCAATGTACAACGGGTGTTGGCCTTGGTGGATACAGGTGCAGAATGTTCCCTCCTCTATCAGAACCCAGAGTGGTTTGCTGAGACCCCAGTGGCCATTGATGGCTATGGGGGCCAAACTGCTCCAGTGAAGCCAGTAATTATTCCATTGGGGATAGGAAGACTGCCTCCTAAGGTGTATGTGTCTTCTATTCCTGAATATATTTTGGGGGTAGGTGTCTTATAAGGACTGTGGTTGGAAACTACAGCCGGGGAGTTCTGCCAGCAAGTCCAGGTCGTGAGGGCAGTATTGTGGAGACATGCTTCACATTCCGCTTTGCACTTGCCTGTTCCTTGGTGTGTTACTAACACAAAGCAGTCCCACCTGCCAGGTAGTTATGAAGAAATCACAGGGACAATCCTTGAACTAGAAGAGGTGGGGATCATCCGGCCAGTGTGACCTGTGCACAAACCAGACGGAACCTGGAGAATGACAGTAGATTACAGAGAAGTTAACAAAGTTGTTCTTCCTTTGCACGCTGCTGTTCCCTTGATAGCTAACATGATGGATCAATGAAGCCATGAGTTGAGAATATACCACTTTGTGGCAGATTTGGGCAATGCCTTTCTCTCTATTAATATAGCTGCTGAGAGTCAAGACCAGTTTGCCTTCAGTTGGGAAGGGAGACAATGGACCTTTACAGTATTACCCCAGGGCTATTTGCATAGCCCCACCTTGTGCCATGGGCTGGTGGCTGCTGACCTGGCTAAATGGAAACAGTCAGAGGCAGGTTGTATGTACCACTATATTTATAATATTATGCTAACTAGTGATTCTTTTCCAGAATTGGAGCAAACAGTCCCTACCTGCTATCCCATTCGAAAGCATGTGACTGGGCTGTCTGTGAGGGCAAATTAAAAGGACCTGGAATATCTGTTAAGTTCTTAGAAGTTGTCTGGTCGGGTAAGAAATAAGTTATCCCTGACGCAGTTATACATAAGATCCAAGCATACCCCGTACCCACTACTGTAAAACAGTTTCAAGGAATTTTTAGGTCTGTTGGGGAATTGGTGAGCATTTATGCTCCATTTGATTACTGCCCCTTATATCACCTTATTCGGAAGGGGGTTCACTGGGATAGGACTGGTCAGGCTCAAGGTTCATTTGCAGCAGCTAAGAGAGCTGTCAAGGTGGCACAGGCCTTGAATGTGTTTGATGCTGCCAGGCCCTGTGAGCTAGATGTTCATGTAACCTCGGAGGAGTTTGGATGGGGCTTGTGACAACAGACAGAGAGCCTACAGCATCCTATTGGGTTTTGGTCCTAATTGTGGAAAGGCGCTGAAGTCCATTACTCATTAGTAGAGAAGCAGCAGGCAGCTGTGTATGCTGCCCCCCTGGCCACTGAAAGTATTACAACCACAACTCCAGTTACAGTCAAGACAACATACCCTATTGCAGGATGGTTGAGAGATTGGGCAACTAAACCTTGTAGTGGTACATCCCAAACATCCACCCTGGCCAAGTGGGGTGCCCACCAGCAATAATGCTGAGCTCTTAGCACCAGTCTGTTTAGGGCAGAACTGCAGGAAGTCTTGGGTCTAGTCACTTATGTGACCTTAAGAGTCACTTGTAGCTGGGGCTCAGGAGGCAGAATCTGAAGTCAGTCCTTACCAGGAGGGGCAGACACCCATCTCCGAGGAAGCCTGGTATACTGATGGCTCCAGCAGGAGCCAACATGCCAAAATATGGCATAGTCTTCCATCCGGCCACTGAGATTATTTGGGTGAACACAGGTACAGGCCAGAGCAGCCAATGGGCAGAATTAAGAGCTGTTTGGCTAGTTGCCCATATTGAACCTTCACCGCTGGTGATCTGTACTGACAGCTGGGCTGTCTATTGTGGACCGACCCTTTGGATTGCTACCCGGCACATTAACCAATAGATGATAATGTACCATCCACTATGTGGTCAGGCCATGTGTCAGGACATATGGGAAATTGGACACCAGAAGCAGGTGATAGTATACCATGTCATGGGGCATGCCCCTCTAACCCATCCTGGGAATGATGAGGCAGACACTTTGGTGAGGGTGCTAAGGTTGGAGATTGTGCCTGCCGGTGACGTGGCACAGTAGCTCCACCGGCGCCTGCTCCATGCAGGACAGAAAACTATGTGGGCTACAGTAAAGGCAAGGAACTTGCCTGTGCCCTATGCAGAGGTACTTGCAGCCTGTGAGCAATGTTCAGTATGTTCCAAAGAGCACCCTTGAAGACAACTGGTGTCACCTGAACAGATACAGAGAGGTCGTGTTCCACTGACACAATGGCAGATAGACATCAATAGACCCTTATCAAAATCAGACAGGTACCAGTATGCAGTCACCTGTGCAGATACTGCCACCAGTCTGCTGGCTGCTTACCCTGCCCGTAACCCTGACCAGAGGGCAGTCATACAGGCTCTGGACCACCTGAGTGCTGTGTATGGGCAGCCACTGGGCCTTGAAAGTGACAATGGTACCCATTTCATGGGTTCTATTGTGAGGCAATGGGCTCAAGAGCTGGGGGTGGACTGGAAATACCTTGTTCCCTACCACACCCAGGCTGTTGGTACCATTGAACAATATAATGGACTCTTAAAGCAGGGATTGTGAAAAGGAAGGACAAAAATCACACGATAATTTCAATAGATGCAGAAAAGGCATTTGATAAAATCCAGCACCCATTCATGCTCAAAACTCTCAGTAAAGTGGGAATACAGAGAACATTCCTTAACATGATAAAGGCCATCTACGACAAACCCACAGCAAACATCATACTAAATGGACAAAAATTAAAAGCAATCCCCTTAAAATCAGGAACCAGGCAGGGGTGCCCCCTTTCACCACTCTTATTCAACATAGTTCTGGAAGTCCTAGCTACAGCAATCAGACAAGGAGAAGAAATAAAAGGCATCCAAATTGGAAAAAAAGAAGTAAAACTGTCACTATTTGCAGATGATATGATATTGTATATTGAAAACATAGGCAGCAAGCTCTCCGACATCTGTAGCAGCAATATATTTGCCGATTTATCTCCACCGGCAAATGAAATAAAAGGCAAGATAAACAAATGGGACTATATCAAACTAAAAAGTTTTTGCACAGCTAAAGACAATAAGAACAAAATAAAAAGACAAACTACACAATGGGAGAACATATTCGACAGCACATCTGATAAGGGGTTAATAACTAAAATTTTTAAAGAACTTATAAAATTCAACAACAGGAAGACAAACAATCCAATCAAAAAGTGGGCAAAAGAAATGAATAGAAATTTCTCCAAAGAGGACATACAGATGGCCAATAGGCATATGAAAAAATGCTCAACATCACTAATCATTAGAGAAATGCAAATTAAAACCACAATGAGATATCACCTCACACCAGTCAGAATGGCACTCATCAGCAAAACAACACAGAATAAGTGCTGGCGAGGATGTGGAGAAAAGGGAACCCTTTTGCACTGCTGGTGGGGATGCAGACTGGTGCAGCCACTGTGGAAAACAGTTTGGAGATTCCTCAGAAAATTAAAAATCTGAGGAACTGCCTTTTGACCCAGCTATCCCACTTATAGGAATATACCCTAAGAACACCATAGCACTGTTCGAAAAGAAGAAATGCACCCCCATGTTTGTGGCAGCATTGTTCACAATAGCGAAGATCTGGAAACAGCCCAAGTGTCCGTCAGAAGACGAGTGGATTTAAAAGCTATGGTACATATATACTATGGATTACTACTCAGCCATAAGAAATGATGACATCGGATCATTTATAACAAAATGGATGGTCCTGGATAACATTATACGGAGTGAAATAAGTAAATCAGAAAAAAAGAAAAACTGAGAACAGCATGATTTCATACATAGGTGGGACATAAAAGTGAGACTATGAGACATGAACAAGAGAGTGGTGGTTACGGGGTGGGGGGAGGGAGGAAAGGTTGGGATAGGGAGGAGGGGAGGGGCACAGGGAAAACCAGATAGAAGGTGACAGAGGACAATTTGACTTTTGGTGACGGGTATGCAACACAATTGAATGATAAGATAACCTGGAGATGTTTTCATTGTACATATGTACCCTGATTTATTGGTGTCACCCCATTAAAATCAGTAATAATAAAATTAAAAAAAGCAGGGATTGTGACAGGAGGGGGGCTGTTGGTCAAATATGTTTGTAAATATCATATATATGTTTACTCACTTATAGTTTGCATTGGGTGTGTGGGACAGGCTGTAAGCAGGTAGGGTCGTTATAGCCTAAGGCTTAGTTTTAAGACTAAGTTTTTCCCCACACCCTTGACTGTTGCGTGATGTGGGGTGGTGCACTCTTGTGAGGAATCCCATTTTGCCTCGGATAAGTGACTTTGTATCAGAGACTTTCTTGTTTGTATATTGGATTAAAGGTTTTGATTTCTACACTATAGAATGGGGTAGACAAACCCATGCTGCAGGAGAGCGGAGAAAGGCCACATGGAGGAAAGGAGAAGCAGCCAAGATGGCAGAGTGCTGAAGGAGAACCAGTTTGTGCAGAGAAAAGGAGATGGGGAACAAAGGTGAATAAGGCGGGTGAGCTAGGAACCTTTGATTCTAGGAAACTCGGGTAAGTCAGTGGCTTTGGGAGCCTTGAATGGAAAGGGAAGTGTTTACCCACTGTGTGTATTTCTTGCCCACTGGGTGCAAGCTAGGATTAAAGCTAATGGCCCACCAGTTCTTGGCTTCGTTGTTTCATTACCATCTGTTCGAATCAAACCTGAACTTGTACGGGCCAGGCGGCTGTGTTGGTGGCCGTGGCTACTGGCTTTACAGGGGCACTGGCTCCCTTACTGGATGGGCACATTGCTTGTGGACAGTACTCCAGATTTTGAATGAGAGACCTTGATGTGGGGGCCCAGCTCCAGTGGAAGACCTCCTGCATTGGGCAACTGTCCCCATTCAGTTTCAAATATGCACCAATTACATTTTACTCAAGCCAGGTTTTGGACAGCAGGGCAACGTGCTTTTTGCCTGCCCCAACAGCCCTCTTTAAAGGCAGACGACTTCAGTAAACACGACTCTGGACTGTATAGGCCCCCCTACCTATGATGGATGGCCTTGTTGGCACCATGGGGAAAGGAGCTAGAATTGGACCTCCAGTTAATTCCCTGGGTAACCAGCACCTGGCCACCTAAGGTAGAAGTGGTGTATTATTCCTTGAGTGCTCAGGGGGACAGCATGATGAAGGGCACCTTTGTAATTTCTTTATGGCCAATAATGACTTCTCCCATTTTACTACACATAGAACCAGCAGATGCTGGTGTATTGGCAAATAAGGTTTGATATGTCTGCCCAGGGCAGCCTCTGGTACTTGCTATTATGCTGTCTGCAGACAAAACTCTGGTCTGTATTCTGCCAGACAGGAAAGATTTGCCTCTCTTGGTACCACTGACAACTCTCTTATTTCTCCCATAGCTTATGATTTGGTGATTCTGCTGTTGTAGTTTGTAGTTTCTGTTTATCCAATGTACGTCACTCTTTGCACAAGGACCGTCATGGAAGATACCCGTCATGTAGATTGTGATGCGAACAACCCTACAGGGTAGAATGTGGGGAAATGGCTATATTAGGCTTCCTCATAGGTTTACTGGCTGCAAGCCCTCTTGCAAATAGTGCAGGAGCATGTGACCGCACTATTGTAAGGATGTAAATACTTCCCCTCATGGGGGATAAGGGAGATCCTGCCCCACCACTGAGAGGTGTGGTTGGGTTTCTTTTTTCTTTCCCTGATTCCTTACCCTCTGCTGCTAAAAGCAGGTTTCTCTTTTATCCTTGGTTTTCTTTTGGCTTGCATGTCTTGGTGAGCCTCCGATAAACAGGAATGGCCCATCATTCTTAGGCTTTTCTATTTTTTTACTATCTGCCCAAATCCAATGAGAACCTGCATGACCATGACAGTGTTGGCCACTGGCCAAACATATATCCATTTTTTTTCTGGGACCCTGTTTGGATAGTCTAACCTATTATGATAGATCCCAAATGAAATGGTCCTATGTTGGTCAAATAAGTTTGTAAATATGATATATATGTTTGCTCACTTATAGTCTGCATAAGGGTGTGGGAGACAGGCTGTAAGCAGGCAAGGTCGTCATAGCCTTGACTGTTACATGATGTGGGGGGTGCACTCTCATGAGGAATCCCATTATGCCTCAGATAAAAAAAGCTGCCCACGTGCAAGTTTTAAGAGTAAGCTTTTCCCCACACCCTTGACTGATTGGATGGTGTAGGGTGCTGCACTCTCATGAGGAATCCTCCCAGTATGTTTCAGATAAGTGACTTTGTATCAGAGACTTCCTTGTTTGTAGATTGGATTAAAGGTTTGGATTTCTACACTATAAAGTGGGGCAGACCGGGAGCTTGCTCTCTATCAGTTCCTGAGATTAATATTAGAGAGGAGAGCAGATTAAGGCCACGTGGAGGAGAGGAGAAGCAGCCAAGATGGCAGAATGCTGAGGAAGAAGCCAGTTTGTGCAGTTTGTGTAGAGAGAAGGAAATGGGAAACAGAGGTGAACAAGTCTAGTGAGATAGAAACCTTTTGATTTTAGGAAACTCGGATAAGTCAGTAGCTTTGTGAACACTGAATGAGTGGGTTTTGGAGCCCAGTGTGTGTTTTTGCTTGCCCGCCGGGTGCAAGCTAGAATTAAAGCTGATGGCTCATCAGTTTTGGGCTCCGTTGTTTCATTACTGTCTGTTCGAATCGAATGCAAACCTGCACTGGCCAGGCAGCTCTGATAGTGGCCTTGGCCACTGGCTTTACACCAATGATATGTTGTCTTTCTTCGATCAGTTGTTATAAGTCATTTATATCTAGAATATTATAATTACATCTTAAATATTTTTATATGTTAACTTAAATAGCTATATCTTATTTTAGTGTTTAGAATGAAAGATACCAATCTGTAAGGCCAGGAGCCGCCATCGTGGCCATTCACATGCAGGTTCCCATTGGATTCGGGCTGACGGTGAAGAAATGGCAGAGTCAGAGGATGGTAGGCCATTCTGTTTATTGGTGTCTCACCAATACAGGCAAGCCACAAGAGAAGACAAGGGAGAAGCAGAAAACCAGCTTTTCCCATGGAGGTCAAGGGATCAGGGAGGCCCCTGCAATGGCAATAGCAGGAACCGAGAGAGCTCAAGCTACTGGTCTCTCCCATTTTATAGCATAGATAATCCAAACCTTTAATCCAATTATACAAACAAGGAAATCTCTGTATAATGGGATTCTTCAGGAGAGTGCACCACCCTACATTAACCAATCAGTCAAGGGTGTGGGGAAAAGCTTACTCTTAAAGCCAAGCCTTAGGTCATAACAACCTGGCCTGCTTACATTACAGCCTTTCCCCCACACCCATCCCAAGCACAAGGGCAAATAATATCACCTGGGTGACGGGCTTCCATGTGGGCAGCGCCATCTTTAACAAAGTGAGCATATTATATTTTATCTGCCCAACACAATCATAAATAGTTTTAATTTTTTGTCTTCCAAAATCATAATTTTCTCTCTGATTCTCTTTAGCTTTAAAAATATTTTGTTTTATTATGTTGTATCCTTTCAATCACCTACCTTGTGTGTACCTACCTCACTGTTTTCAGCAATACCTATTTTCTTTGCGCTGCTTGCAATATCATGTTTACATCTGTAATTTTTATTGTCTTTTTACTTCTCCCTGGGCCTTACTGTCTCAAGTTTTATTAGCATGAAGAAAAACATTCCTTCATATTTTTATCTTATTGTTTGTAAAGCCAGTAGCCACAGCCGCCTGGCCCATGCAGGTTCGCATTTGATTTGGACAGATGGTAATGAAACAACGGAGGCAAGAACTGGTGGCCATTAGCTTTAATCTTAGCTTGCATCCAGTGGGCAAGAAATACACACAGTGGGAAAACACTTCCCTTTCCATTCAGGGCTCCCAAAACCATTGACTTATTTGAGTTTCCTAGAATCAAAGTTTTCTAGCTCACCAGCCTTATTCACCTCTGTTGAGCAGATAAAATATATTATGCTCACTTTGTTAAAGATGGCGCTGCCCACGTGCAAGTTTTAAGAGTAAGCTTTTCCCCACAGCCTTGACTGATTGGATGATGTGGGGTGGTGCACTCTCATGAGGAATCCTCCCATTATGCCTCAGATAAGTGACTTTGTATCAGAGACTTTCCTGTTTGTATAATTGGATTAAAGGTTTTGATTCTACACTGTAAAGTGAGGCAGACTGGGAGCTTGCTCTCTCAGTTCCTGAGGTTTGTATTAGAGAGGAGAGCAGATTAAGGCCACATGGAGGAAAGGAGAAGCATCCAAGATGGCGAAGTGCTGAGGAAGAAGCCAGTTTGTGCAGTTTGTGCTGGAGAAGGAGATGGGGAACAGAGTTGAGTAAGTCTGGTGAGCTAGAAACCTTTGATTCTAGGAAACTCGGATAAGTCAGTAGCTTTGTGAGCACTGAATGTATGGGTTTTGGAGCCCAGTGTGTGTTTTTGCTTGCCCGCCGGGTGCAAGCTAGAATTAAAGCTGATGGCTCACCAGTTCTTGGCTTCGTTGTTTCATTACTGACTGTCCAAATCTAATGCGAATCTGCATGGGCCAGGCGGCTGTGATGGTGGCCGCAACTACTGGCTTTACAACCTCTCTTCCCCATGTCCTTCTCTCTGCACAAACTGGCTTCTCTTTCAGCACTCCACCGTCTTGGCTGCTTCTCCTCTCCTTTACATGGCCTTTCTCTGCTCTCCTGCAGCATGGGTTCCTCTGCCCCATTCTATAGTGTAGAAATCAAAACCATTAATCCAATATACAAACAAGGAAATCTCTGATACAAAGTCACCTATCTGAGGCATAATGGGATTCCTCAGGAGAGTGCACCACCCCACATCATGCAACAGTCAAGGGTGTGGGGAAAAGCTTAGTCTTAAAACTAAGCCTTAGGCTATAACAATCCTGTCTGCTTACAGCCTGTCTCCCACACCCAATGCAAACTATAAGCAAGCTAATATATACAGTGTGTCCGTAAAGTCATGGTGCACTTTTGACTTTTGACAGGTCATATTTACAAATTTATTTGATCAACACTGTCCCAGAACCCTTATATTTCTGCTTTGTGCTCTTGTTTAAACTGATGAATTTTAAAGAGATAAATCTATAACACTTAATTAATGGCAATTGGCTTGTTCTCAATTTTGTCTGCTCCATGGTGAGAATTTATATCCCTCATATGCTCTTTGTTCTGCCTGTTTTATCCCCCTCTCATTGTTTCTTGTCTCTTTTTTATTTTTTTCGGTTCTTATGTTAGCTCTTTTAAGTTTACTTATTCAACTTTAAATAAGGTGCATTCCCCCAGACTAGTTATTTACTGAAGTTTGTATGAGAGAGGTCAGGACTGCAATCGTGGTCAGCAGAAACTGTCCTAATACTGGCTTATGTGTGTGCGTCAGTTCCTTTACGTTTTGCTTTTCTGCAGCCTGCCTGAGGACAGCACCAAAGGGATGTCACAATGCAGTCTCTCTCCCTCTCCTTCCTCCCTCAACAACAAACTGCTTCCTGAAAAATATGATTAGTCTATGATATTTCTTGCTAAAATCTACTTCCTCATTTTTTTCTCAGTTTCAGGCTAGGTTCAGAAAAGTTCCACCACCAGAACCTCATTTCATTGTTGCAAAGGAGAGATTATTGATTTCTGTCTTTTTTTTTTTTCAGGGACAGAGAGAGAGTCAGAGAGAGGGATAGATAGGGACAGACAGACAGGAATAGAGAGAGGTGAGAAGCATCAATCATTAGTTTTTCATTGCCGTTTTGACACCTTAGTTGTTCATTGATGGCTTTCTCACATGTGCCCTGACCACGGGCCTTCAGCAGACCGAGCCACCCCTTGCTGGAGCCAGCGACCTTGGGTCCAAGCTGGCGAGCCTTCGCTCAAGCCAGAAGGGCCGCCCCGCGCTCAAGCTGGTGACCTCGGGTCTCAAACCTGGGTCCTCCGCATCCCAGTCCAACGCTCTATCCACTGCGCCACCGCCTGGTCAGGCTGATTTCTGTCTTAAACTCCACAAACGTTTGTTTGGATGTTTTAAACTCCACAAATGCCAGGGGTTTGACTGGCTTTTCTTCAGATCTACAGCCCTGGGCTCCATGCTTGTCTGCATCTCTGACATTGTTGGTCTTTCTTTCTATTTTAGCTTCAGATGCCTTCTACATTGTGTCCGCAATGTTATGGTGCACATTTGACCAGTCAAAAGTGCACCATGACTTTGTGGACACACTGTAGTTCATCAGATATAAAGCTGGCACTGCTGTTTCCCAGTCTTAATTTTTATGGGTGGTTTCAAAAAGAAGAAGCAGTGTAAAGCCAGTAGCTATGGCTAACATCATAGCCGCCTGGCCCATGCAGGTTCGCATTAGATTCGGACAGTCGGTAATGAAACAACGGAGCCAAGAACTGATGGGCCATCATCATCTTTAATTCTAGCTTGCACCCGGTGGGCAAGTAAAACACACACTGGGCTCCAAAACCCACTCATTCAGTGCTCACAAAGCTACTGACTTATGCGAGTTTCCTAGCATCAAAGGTTTCTAGCTCACCAGACTATTCACCTCTGTTCCCTATCTCCTTCTCCTGCACAAACTGGCATCTCCCTCAGCACTCCACCATCTTGGCTGCTTCTTCTCTCCTCACATGGCCTTACTCTCTGCTCTCCTACAGCATGGGCTCCTCCTAGAACATAATCCTTCTTCTCCGGAACAATGTGATCTCTCTTCCTTTTAAAACCTTTTGGCATGAAAGCCCTCCCCCAACACATATTAACATAATCACGCCCATCCCAAGCAATCACCTGGGCAAGGGGCTTCCACGTGGTCAGTGCCATCTTTAACAAAGTGAGCATAATATATTTTATCTGCCCAACTGGCAGGAAAGACCTAACTTTTCTTTGTCATGTTAATACCTATATATCTTCATAATATAATTTTGCACTAATTTTGCCTGGCATTTAATATGTCCTGTCAGTCCACATTTCTCTTCAGTTCTGAGAAATGTTTATTTTTTTATTTCTTTAATAATTTTCTCCCTTTTATACTCACAGTTCTATACTTAAAATTTTAGTTATATATATCCTCCAGGTCTCTTAAAATTACTTTCCCTTTTTCTCTCTCCCTTTCTTTTTTTCCTTCTTTTTTGAAAAACCATTTGATAGGTAAAATGGGTACTCAGCCACCATCTTTCTTTCTTTCTTTTTTTTTTTTTTTTACAGGGACAGAGAGAGAGTCAGAGAGAGGGATAGACAGACAGAAACAGAGAGAGGTGAGAAGCATCAATCATTAGTTTTTCGTTGCTGTGGCAACACCTTAGTTGTTCATTGATTGCTTTCTCACATGTGCCTTGACCGCGGGCCTTCAGCAGACCAAGCACCCCCTTGCTGGAGCCAGCGACCTTGGGTCCAAGCTGGTGAGCTTTTTGCTCAAGCCAGATGGGCACACGCTCAAGCTGGTGAGCTTGGGGTCTCGAACCTTGGTCTTCCGCATCCCAGTCCAACACTCTATCCACTGCGCCACCGCCTGGTCAGGCAGCCACCATCTTTCTTAAGAACAATGCAGGCTTGAAGGAGGAAGAAGGATTTGCCTACTCTGTAACCTGGCTCAGACCTCCCTTGTAGCTGGATGCTGATAAGGGACAACTGGAATAGGGTGCAGACAATTATGGGGAACTCCGGTACCACTCCCAACCACAAACAGAAGAAGCTATCTTGCAGCTGCCTTTGCCCAAGGCCCTTTGATGAAACCATATAAACCCTGCCCCATACCACCCTGGGGACTGACACCTTTTGCTGGTCCCAGCCCGCCTGCACCCAGGCATTTTTAAAATAAATTTTTCTTTTGGAAGACAGTAGCTTCATGTTTTTGGTTTGGCCAGTGGTTTCTGCCTTTCACCATTTGGAAGACTCTCTCAAGTCAGTTTTGCAACTCAATAATTACATATTCAGCCTGACCAGGCAGTGGCGCAGTGGATAGAGCGTCGGACTGTGATGTGGAAGACCCAGGTTTGAGTCCCCGAGCTCGCCAGCTTGAGCGCAAGCCCATCTGGCTTGAGCAAAAGCTCACCAGCTTGGACCCACGGTCGCTGGCTCCAGCAAGGGGTGGCTCGGTCTGCTGAAGGCCCACGGTCAAGGCACATATGAGAAAGCAATCAATGAACAACTAAGGTTTTGCGACGGCAACGAAAAACTAATAATTGATGCTTCTCACCTCTCTCCGTTCCTGTCTGTCTGTCCCTATCTATCCCTCTCTCTGACTCTCTCTCTGTTCCTGTAAAAATAATAATTGCATATTCAGCCCAACTGTTCAGTTTAACAATCACATTTTAAAATTTTCATCAATTCTGGTTGTTTTATAGTAGCTGTCTCTCTCTCTCTTTTGGATGCAATATGCTTTTAAGTAACTCTGTAATATATTAAGTAATATAAAGATATTAGCTATGTTAAATCAATTTCTATAATTCTATATATTTTTTTAGTGTGAGCTAGTTCTGTTTATTGAATTTGGTGCTTCCTTTTATGCTCTTGGCTTCCCCAATATGTTTGTTGATTCTTAATTTTCTCTTCCTATTTGTAGGTACATGTCGGACTGAACTTTATTTGTATGCATTTCCTCACTTCAAATAAGAAGTCCTGTTGACCTGGCAGTGAATGCATGTTTTGATTACAGGATTCTGCCTCATGGGATTGGGGAGGAATAGGCAGACTAGGTAGGTAACTTCTCTTCTTAAATTTTCTTGACCCTCTGGGCATTGTCCTTTTTTCTAATCTTAGCTAATGCCAGAGCAGTGATATGCTGGTAAGTATTTAACAACCAGCTCTGATATGGAGGAAGGAAGCCTTAATTTGCAGCATGTTGTTTCCATAGGGTAAAGTTTCCTACCTTAACCAATTTCAGGCTAGCAATATAACATCACTGAATGGGAGTTGAGAGTTGTACACATTGATTCCCAAAAGCATGGCTTTAGCATATTGCTGCTCTGAATCTGCTATGATAACTACTTTCTTTTTCTTTTCTTTTCTTTTCTTTTTTTTTAGGTGAGGGTAGGGGAGATAAAGAGGCAATCTTCCACATGCACGCCAACTGGGATCCACCCGGCAATGCCATCTGGGGCCAATGCTCAGTACCAAGCTATTTTTAGCACCTGAGGATGTCACACACTCCTTTGGAGCTATCCTCAGTGCTCAGGCACTCAAACCAATTGAGCCACTGGCTGTGAGAGGGAAAGAGAAAGAGAAGGGGGAGAGGGAGGAAAGAAGCAGATGGTTGCTTCTCCTTTGTGCCTTGACTGGGAATCAACCTGGAACATCCATATGCCAGGTTGACTCTCTATTCACTGAGCCACCAGACAGGGTGATAACTACTTCAAAAATTATACCAGTGGTTCTCATCTGAGCCCATATTATGGAACCAGCTATTTCAGGAGCAGCTACAAAAGTTGGTAAGTTGGTAAGGTTTAAGGGTATGGCTCAATTATTTCTCCCTTTCATTACCTACTCAAGTACCCTGTTCCCTATAAGGTTTTGGGTTCTGCTTTGTTAGATTTTTCTGTCAGTTGTGTCCTATTTATTCTACCCTTTTGAAAATTTCTTACTGTATTGGCCTGCTGGAAACATCCTTTCTGGTTTTCCTCTCTTACTTTGAATTTATTTTTCTATTTCTTTCCCATATTCATGGGGTTTGGAGGAGAGGCAAAGCAGAAATCCTTCTCCTGTTTCATGCTTTGTTTTCATGAGAAGTCACTTCCTCTTTTATCTCTGAGGTTGAAACTCCTCCTCTGGCCAGTGGTTTTCCTGTATGCTCATTGCCCTGAATGATGGTTTGATTAATCAGGGTCACTGGCTACTGAGAGGTTTCTGGGGATAACTAAGGTGACCAATCGTCATCCCTTATGGAGGACAGTTCTTTTGTAAGTTCCATCTTCCCTCAAAAAGTGTCCTCCTACATGTCCTCCTTATGATATTGGAAGACTAATCTGTAAATGTACGTATTTGATCGATGCAGAGTTGATCCATTGCATGTGATGTTACATATTTGTATCTAAATGAATACTTCTTTCATATAATTATTATTAAAAATTAATAGGCATGTAAGCATAATTACAATATAAAATATTAAAAATGTTTTTATTATGCATTTATCATATTATAGTGTATTATTGTTGCAATGAATAAAATGTTTCCTTTATTTACGATATTGTTTTCTTCAATTTATTTTTGTCTTCCTTTTCATTGTAAAAAAGTTGGTCACCTTATTAATAAAAAAATTTTAACTGAAATATTCAATGTTAAATGCAAAGAATTTAAGTGTCAACCAGAAAAGATATAAGATAGAACTTCTTGTAGGAAGTTTGTTTAAGTCATAATAAATGAACTTTATTAACCCAACTCACCCCACCACTATTTAAATTCTGAGTGACTCTGGTAGACAGAAAACTTTCACAGATTCATCTCCTTTTTAGCAGACTTGCAAATGAGTTCAAATGGTAGCTCTAGAAGATTGAGGGTGGGGGAGGAACAATGTAAAGTAAAACTTTCTTCTGATGATATGATGATAGAAATAGCAACTCCCCATAGAAAGCCAGAGATTGCCAGTGCGGAACCCTGGCTCAGCGAAAGACCAGCAAGATAAGAGATGTTCAATAATTCCACTTAGCTATATGACAAGGGGGTAGTCAAGCAGCTCCTGTCTTTATTGATCATCTATAAATTGGGATCATGACAATTAATTCCTTTGGTTGATAAAAGTATAGGACTTAACTATCTTAGATAATGGGGTAAAGACTTGTGACCCCTTGTTCCTTCATGAACTCTGAGTAGGTCATAGCTAAATGTCTCTCATTTCTTTCCCACCCCCAATCTGTAAGCCAACTCAAAAAGTGGAGAAATGCTCCACACACTGGTCATATGTAGTCTTGACTCCCATCAATGGGACTTTTTGTGGTAGCACAGAATATCCCACAATCTGTCAGGACCAAGCGACGATAAACAACCACAGTAAAACAGACCTTTAGAAAATAAGTGTCTGTATCAGTCTGGGATTTTATTACATTGTTGGTGACAGATTACCTAACAATGAGTGGTGGTGTAGTTATTTTGGTTAAAAGCATCAGCTCTGGAGGCTTCTGGTCAAGATGGCAGTATAGGTAAGGGCATACTCACATCCTCGCACAACCACATCAAAATTACAACTATAGAACAACCATCATCTGGAACCACTTGAAATCTAGTTGAATGGAAGTCCTACAACTAGGGAATTAAAGAAGTCACATCCAGACTGGTAGGAGGAGCGGAAAAACACTGGCTAGTTTCATACTCGTATGTGGCAAATAAAAATCAGGAGGGCTATCTCGCCTGTGGAGGGCCCCCTTGAGAAATGAGGGGTCCCAGCCCCACACCAGGCATCCCAGCTCAGGGTTCCAGAGCCAATAAAAAAGTCCTGGTAACTTCTGGCTGTGGAAACCAGCAGGGACTGTAGCTGGGTGAGACAGAGGCTTCTAGAGTCCCAGGCAGTTCCTCTTAAAGAGCCCATGCACAGACTTACTCAGACACACTCCCTCTGAGCTCCAGTACTGGGGTAGCAGCTTAAAAGGAACCAGGGACATAAGGGGGAGAAACTGAATTGTCTAACATCAAAACAACAGCTGGGATGACAGCACCAAAACGAAGTGCTGACAGAGATCATTGTTCTTTTTCCCAGACAGCTCCACCCTCACATATACATACACTGTCACGATATATGAATCTCCATCAACCTGGCCCACACTGTTCACCCCACCCTGGTGATTTACTGAGACCCTGCCCCACCCAACTTGCAGGCCCAACCTAGCTGTTCCCAGTGGCTTTTTCTTATGAATGACCTGTCTTCACTCATGTTTAAGACTTTTCTAAAATCTCTTGAATAAGCAATATCTGGCTTCTGCATACTCCGTACCTCTTGCTAAGTGGCCCCAGGCCTGGCACTAGTGGCAGCTGGCTTGGTTCACACTTTGGTTTCTCCTGGGCACCTTTAAGCCCAGCACAAGTATCAGCCATTTTCAGATTGCTCTGTAGCTTGTGATGGATGGATCCAGGCAGAGCACAGGTGGTGACTGACCTTGCACCTCCTGGGAGGTGACACACCATGCCATCTCCAAGAGTGACATACTCAAGGGGTGGACTCCATGAGCACCAAAGCAAGTTCTGTTCCATAGGGTTGGCTCCTGCATAGCAGCCCCTCCCAGTGAGACCAACAGCAACCGGAGCTCCAAAACAACAGGACAATGCACACAGACCACACAGGGGTACACCTGGAATGCCCAGCTCAGGTGACTAGGGAGGCTGTGCTACTGGGTCCCACAGGACACCTACTACACAAGGCCACTCTACCAAGTCTGGAAGATGTACCAGTTCTACCTAATACAAAGAAACAAACACAAGGGAACAGCCAAAATGCAGACACAAAGAAACAGGCTTCAGATGAAAAAACAGGAGAAATCTCCAAAAAAAGAACTAAATGAAATAAAGGCAAGCAAACTACCAGATACAAAGTTCAAAACAATGGTTATAAGAATGCTCAATAAACTTAGCAAGAACTTCAACAGCATAAAAAAGAACGACAGAAACCATGAAAAAGAACCAGTCAGAAATTAAGGATATACTAACAGAAATGAAGAATAATTTATAAGGAATCAATAAGAGTAGATGAGGCCAAGAATCAAATTAGTGATTTGGAATATAAGGAAGCAAAACACATGCAATCAGAACAGCAAAAAGAAAAAAAGAATCCAAAAAAAATGAAGATAGTGCAGGAAGCCTCTGGGACAACTTCAAGTGTTTCAGAATTTGCATCATGGGGCTGCAGGAAGCAGAGCAGAGAGAGCAAGAAATTGTAAATCTATTTGAAAAAATGACAGAAAACTTCCCTAACATGGTGAAGAAAATAGACATAAAAGTCCAGGAAGAGCAGAGAGTGCCAAACAAGATGAACCTAAAGAGATCCACACCAAGACACATTGTAATTGAACAAAAGTTTAAGGGGAAGAAGGGTAAAACGATATATAATGGACAGTGTTTTCCTTCGGATGCTAATTGACACACTAAAGAGAAAGTGTGTGAGTACAGGAAGAGCTGTTCTGGGCCGGATAGGCCAAGTGTGGTTGGTGTATATATAGTTTAAATGGAGGCATTTCTCACCTAACCTGTGGTGGCGCAGTGAATAAAGCGTCGACCTGGAACATTGAAGTCTCTGATTCAAAACCCAGGGCTTGCTGGTCAAGGCACGTATGGGAGTTAATGCTTCCTGCTCCTCTCCCTCTCCTTTTTCTCTATCTCTCCTCTCTCTAAAATGAATAAATAAAATCTATGTATATATAAAAAAAAGGGAGGCATTTCTCTACACCTTTGAGTAGAATCCTCCAGGTATCTGTATTTACAAAGTGTTATGAAATTTTAGGTCATTTGAAATCAATAGATTTGGGCTGGGTATTGGCATTCTCATAATGAGCAGTATCTTAAACCCTAATTGCTTGGAAACTAGAGCTAAAACAAAGGCTTAATGCAAACATTTTATTGAGGTGCATAATCCAGGAGGCAGGGAAGAAAAGAGGAAGGAGGAAAAGCAAAGATAGATGTATTTTCTATTTGGCCACAGCTATAGGCAACTGGTTTCTGCACTCTGTGAGGCCTCTTACAGAGGTATATGCAATCTGTCTCAAGACCATCGGTCTGGAGAGGAAACAGAAAAATAGTTACCCATTTTTTCTCTCAAACTTCTTTTTTCAAAAGATTTCTCCACTGGGTTAATTCCCCACACTTCTCAGTAGCACTCTAGAGCACTCAGTAGGTCACCATGACACTACTTTTCAATTGCAATGGAAAAGTCCAGAACAGTAGGTGACAGGCAAGTAGTATAAGATTTAGCAAAGGAGTTCATATGTCACATGTATAAATAACAACAAAGTGCTTAAACTGGTCTGATTTGTTTGACTCTTGGATTGAATCAAAACCTCACCCCATTGGGTCTAAACCCATAATTCTCTCTTGTTGGACCATGCTTGCTGTAATTGCCCTTTTACTGTTATCATTGAGAAAAGAAATCACGAGAGAGGACAACGTTATTTCTTTGGTTTCCACAGTGGTTATCACTGTCCCTCTCTGCATGTTAATCTGGATCAATTACTTACCTACTATAGCAACCCCTTTCTTTGCTTGTTGGCAAAGAAACACAAAGTAACCAGGTGGTAGTTCCAACTTCCAGTTACATGGAATCCTTTCTGCATCCCCTATGGAAGCATTTAAGTTTTAGGAGTCATTATCCCTAATCCAGAAGAGCCTGCTATTGTGGGAATAGGCAGCACAAAAGAGTCTCCAATGGTGAGAGGGGTCAACCCTACTTTAATTCTGTGGTTCTGGGACCTGTGTTTTCTAGATTTGAGTTTCAGCACCGTATTGGCAGTTGGTTCTGTACTAGTCTGAATTCTGGAGGAGCGAGCCTGAAATATACAGTGTATTGTTTTTTCTTTTTGTGACAGAGACAGAGTCAAAGAGAGGGACAGATAGTGCAGGCAGGAATGGAGAGAGATGAGAAAGATCAATTCTTCATTGTGACTCCTTTAGTTAGTTGTTCATTGATTGCTTTCTCATATGTGCCTTGAATGGGGTCTACAGCAGAGTGAGTGATTCCTTGCTCAAGCCAGTGACCTTGAGCTTCAAGCCAGAAACCTTTGGGCTCAAGCCAGAGACCAAGATGGGGCATGTCTATGATCTCAAGTTTAAGCCGGCAACCCCTCGCTCAAGCTGGTGAGCCTGTGCTTAAGCCAGTGACCTTGGGGTTTTGAACCTGGATTCTCCTTGTCCCAGTCCGACGCTCTATCCACTGTGCCACCACCTAGCCAGGTTACAGTGTGGTTTTTTAAAGTTTACCTTACCTGAGGTCTTTACAACTTTTCCACCTTCCTACTGGTGGCTTTTTAGCCCACTGCCCCTCATGGCTATGAACTCATTGTCATGCTTCCTTTACCCTAAAATGAATGTTTTTCTCTGAGTTAATGTGTATAAAACCATGATTTTTTTAAAAGCATAATATTTTTTGTTCTCCATTACTTGATCCTAGAGTACCTCTCCTGAAATCTTTTAAAGCTGAGGCATAGGGATTTGTGCTACGGAGGTACATGGAAAAGCACCAGCGCCACTCATACACATAATTTACTTATGTTTTCTGGCTCTTTACAGGCCCAGACCCAAATGATCTGTGGCAAGCAGACTCACAGCCCACTATGATACCCATCTCTTGGTGTTCATGCCTTGTATAATTTCCTCCCCTTGGTATCAGTGGGACCTGTCACTTTCTCCTAATAAAAGTATTTGGCAACATAATGGGATGCATGCTTAGGGCCCCAGCAGACTGACTGAATCAGAATCTGCATTTTAACAGTATTGTCGGGTGACATGTCCTACAACAGTGATGGACAATCTTTTGAGCTTGGTGTGTCAAAATTCGCCAAAAAATCAAGCATAACTCGGGTGGTGTGTTACTTTGAGAAAAACGGCCTAACCGGAAGTCCCAGAGCTCGATATTCTGTGCCAGAGTTCTGTTGTTTGGCCTACGGACCTCCCGCACAGAGTGTCTACACTTCAGCAAATGTTTTATCCTCGGCTACTATACCTGGCCATGCAGGAGCCGAGGATGAGACTTCCTTCTCAGCATGTGGCTCCATAATTGTCTGGTATGCGGCCGCGTGTCATCGAAAATGGCTACGCATGTCAGTGCTGACACGCGTGTCATAGGTTCACCATCACAGGCCTACAATATACTAATATTCCAGGATTAAGCTAGGTAAATGGCTCCATCTAGTGGAAATATTTTGATTTATACATTGTTGAGTACAGTTTAAGCTAAGAAATGTTTGTAAAACCCTATAGCATACATGGAAAAAAGACGTAGTAACCATCAATTTCTTTCATTTTACACGTAAAGAATGTGCTTTTGAACACAAGTTAAATGTTTTCTGAGAGAGAGAGGAAGGAAAAGAGTGAGAGGAAGTGAGAGGAAGTGAGAGAGAGTGAGAGAGAGGAACATCAATTTATTAGTTCACTTAGTTGTACCATTGATTGCTTCTCGTATGTGCCCTCAAAGGGGCTCCAACCGGCAACCTCCAGGCCAAGCCAGTGCCCTCGGGATCTAACCAAGGACTGTGGCACTCTGGGAGGACACTCTATCCATTGTGCTACCAGCCAGAGCTACACAAGTGAACTTTTCAACATCTCAGTTGTGATAAGAAAATAAGTGTTATGAAGACATCTTCAATATGATTTTGGGGAGAAATTGTGCCTTCAAAGTGAAAATGTAAAAATAAAGTACTTTGGGAAGTTTACTAGCAAAGATGCCAGGAAGGTGAATAAAGATGCCAGTGCTGGGACAGCAGCTTGAAAGGCACCAGAGAACATATGGGGAGGAATTGAACTGTCCGGTATCAGAGAGCTGGACGGCAGCTTTCTCCCAGACAGAAGTGCTGACAGGAGCCATTGTTCCTTTGATGAACTCTTCTCCCATAAAGCCGACAGAAGTGCCACATCTGAGTCTCCATCAACTTGGCTCACACTGTTTGACCAGCCGTGGTGATGCCCTGAAGGCTCACCCACCCAACTATTAATAAGGTGACCAATCGTCCTCCTTTAGGGAGGACAGGCCTTCTTTTGTAAGTTCTGTCCTCCCTCAAAAAGTGTCCTCCTACATGTCCTCCTTTTTGATATTTGAAGACTAATCTGTAAATATCTGTATTCAATCGATGCAGTCGATACATTGCATGTGATGTGAGGTATTTGTATTTGACATAAGGATTCATCAAGGATCAGTACAGTGCAGCGAGATGCGATTATGAAACGCATGCGTTCTTCATCGGAGACCTTGAGAGAGTGTGTGATATACCGAGAGTGCAAATGGCTTTGTGTACTTCTTACTGAAACATGGCATGGCACATACGACATTGTAGACTAGTGATTATTTCTCTCAGTGAATATTCAATCATAGACAGATAAGCACAATTCATGTTTTATTAATTATCTATTTAATAATTTCCAAATACATATAATTTTATTAACAAGTATTTTCCAGAAATATGAGTTTTAATGTGGAAATCTAACCTCAAACCATATCTATTAATAACACATTTTGATTAAATAGTTGCATAAAACATGTTTTTTAATTAGAAAATAATAAATACACCCGAATATCACTCCAAATTAGTGGTTTTGTTTGATATTTAGTTTTATTAATTTAGCTTCCGGAAAATTCGCCTATCATGATGTAACGTTTTTAGTTCCTAATGTGCTTGCATTGTTCGTGTAGCTTTATATTTTACTTTTAATTTTAAGTTTCATTTAAGGGATAAAAAAATTAAAAAGGAAAAAAAGCCATTTCAACGATAAATTGAAAAAGAAATTTCCATTCCTCATATCAAAGAAAGATCCCATTGTTTTCTGCAATATTTGCAGTGAAGACTTGTATTGCAGTTGGGGGCAGAGCAGCAGTAATGAAACACTTGACCACCAACAGACATAAGCAATCATTAGATGCATCAGCTTCCAGTTGTAAAGTAACAAGTTTTTTTAAAACTTCAAATTATTCTGAAGATGAAAAACAGTTGACTGTAATAGAGGGAACATTTGCATTTCACACCTGCATAATTCACAATCAAAGTTTTCGTAGTATGGATTCTACAACTAAATTATTGAAAAAGTTTCACAGTGCAAATTTTTCATGTGCCAGGACAAAATGCAAGGCTATTTTGAAATCAGTATTTTTAAAAATTACTGTGACAAAGACTTACAGAGGACTTGGAAACTGCAGCATTTGTAATGATTTTATCTGATGCATCAATCATAATGCAATTAAATTGTATCCAATAATAGTAAGATGTTTTAATGTTACCAAGGGTTTTCAAGTAAAAATTTTAAATTTAGAATCTACTAAGGGCGAAACTTCTGAAATTTTGTCAAACCATCTATCTGTAGAGAGTAATAAATGAAAACAATTTGAAATCCAAAGTTGTTGCACTAACGGCTGATAATACAAATACAAGTTTTGGTGGGCGAAGACTCAAAGGGGTGAATAACACTGGGGAACAATTTTTTTTCATTTTCTGTTGCATGAGGTTTTTTTTGTTTGTTTTTTATTTTAAAGGTCAGTTTTTTAAAAAAATTTCTTTTTATTTTACTCATTTTAGAGAGGAGACACAGAGAGAGAGAGTGAGAGTGAGAGAGAGAGAGAAAGGGGGAGGAGCTGGAAGCATCAACTCCCATATGTGCCTTGACCAGACCAGTACAGGGTTTTGAACTGGCGAGCTCAGTGTTCCTAGGTCGATGCTTTATCCACTGCGCCACCACAGGTCAGGCTGCATGAGGTTTTAGAACTTTTTCTATATGATTCTGCATTGCTGATTCAAAATATGAAATCCATTTTTTTGTGCATGCTCTAGTTTTCATGCAATTTCAATTTCTTTATGTTACAGTTAATGGCATGCATTGGTTTTTAAATTGGAGTTAAAGGGCAACGACTCTTGGATTGAACATAACCACAAGGCAAGTAATGTTTTACAAACATCGCTTTTACATAATTGAAGTTGTTTTTAAATGTAAAAAATTATTATCTGATAAAAACACCCTCTTATTTTGTTTTAAGATTGAATAATGGCTTCTTCGAGTAGGCATAAATGTAAGAATAGTCCTGACACCTTCTGTTATATATGTGGCTGTTACACACTTCAACGTCAAAGGCGCAATATTTCATCATTTGTGACACGTGCATATATTGCCTATTTTCAAGTTCCGCTTGGTAATCAAGACAAGAATTGGGCTCCTCATATTGTGTGTCATAATTGTGAGGAAATGCTTCGTGACTGGACAAAAGGAAAATGCAAAGGAATGCCTTTTGGTATTTATTCCCATGGTTTGGCATGAACCTACGGACCACAGCAGAGACTGTTATTTCTGTCTGATCCATACAAAGAGTATTGGCAAGAAAAAACAGCAGCCTGACCAGGCGGTGGCGCAGTGGATAGGGCGTTGGACTGGGATGTGGAAGACCCAGGTTCGAGACCCTGAGTTCGCCAGCTTGAGCGCGGGCCCATCTGGCTAGAGCAAAAGCTCGCCAGCTTGGACCCAAGGTCGCTGGCTTCAGCAAGGGGTTGCTCGGTCTGCTGAAGGCCTGCGGTCAAGACATATGTGAGAAAGCAATCAATGAACAACTAAGGTGTTGCGACGGCAACGAAAAACTAATGATTGATGCTTCTGACCTCTCTCCATTCCTGTCTGTCTGTCCCTATCTATCCCTCTCTCTGACTCTCTCTCTGTCCCTGTAAAAAGGTAAAAAAATAAAAAAATAAATGCTCTTTCAAAATTATATATATATAAAACGGCATATGATCGCATATCCTAATATTCCTTCAGCTATATGACCTATCCCGCACTCTGAGACACTCCCAGTTCCAGTTTCCAATGGTTTTATTTCTTCTAAGGACGAAGAAATTGAACATGGTGATCAAGTGTATTTTGATAAGATGCATGAGGAAATGGTTGTAGAATCTGAAGGGTCTTCTTCTGATGCCAAGCAGCCATTAACTCCTCAGCAGGTTAGCCAACCTGAATTGAATGACTTAGTAACAGATTTTGGCCCATCAAAGAAAGCAGCTGAGTTATTAGCTTCCGGGTTTCAAGAAAAGAATGGACTTCACCGGTCAGCTAAAGTATCTCATTTCAGGAGGTATGAACAAATTTTTGTGGACTTCTTTTCCAAAGACAAGCACTTTGTTTACTGTCATGATATCAATAGTTTTCTCAGCCAGTTAGGTGTTATCACTTACAGTCCAACAGAAGGGCGACTATTTCTTGACAGCTCTAAACCAAGTCTGAAATGTGTTCTCCTACACAATGGTAATGTTTATGCAGCGGTTCCAATTGGTTATTCAGCTCATCTATGAGGTTATAATGACATAAAAATTGTACTCGACTTTCTGAAGTATGAGGAGCATAACTGGATCATTTGTGTGAATCTTAAATGGTCAATTTCCTGCTAGGACAACAGAGAGGTTTCACGAAGTATCCTTGTTTTTGCGTTTGTGGGACAGCCGAGCTTGGGAGAAACACTGGACACAGAAGGAGTGGCGAAAACGTGAAGTTCTGGAAGTAGGGATGCAAAATATTGTGAATGTACCTGTAGTTAGTTAATTGAGACAGGATCATTTTCCCCCCACTTCACATCAAACTTGGCTTAATGAAGCAGTTTGTTCAGGCTTTGAATAGAGAAAGTGAATGCTTTCAACATATTATTTCTGCTTTTCCTGCCTTGTCTTTTGGTAAGATAAAAGCAGGTGTATTCGATGGACCTCAAATTCGAACCCTCATACGTGATGAATAATTTGCCAGGAAGATAAATAAGGAGGAGAAAGGAACATGGCAGTCTTTTGTGGCAGTTCCAAAGAACTTCCTTGGCAACAAAAAAGCAGAAAACTATGAACTTCTGGTTCAAAAGATGCTGTTGGCTTTCTGTGACATTGGATGTAACATGAGCATTAAGATTCTTTTCCTGAACAGTCACCTTGATAAGTTTCCTGAAAATCTTGGAGCAGTCAGTGATGAGCAGGGAGAATGCTTTCATCAAGATCTGAAGACAATGGAAGACCATTATCAGGGGCGATGGGACAGAAATATGATGGCAGACTACTGCTGGAGCATCAAACGAGATTGTCCTCAACAAGCACACAAACACAAGAGCTACAAATGCAAATTTTTGCCTGAATAGAATTTAAATAAGTTTTGCGCAAATTTTATGATTAAAATAAGTGTTTTAATATGTTCTATTTTGAAATTGTAGACAAATTCTGATGCAATCATATCTTTTCATGTATTAGTGTATTTACTGCATTAAATAAATTATTATATTTTCACAAAGATGATGCCCAAGAAGACATTCTACTTCATTATGTTAAACTAAACATTAAAAATTTTACAATAAGATGAAAACCTAAAATCTTGAATTGCAAAAAAATGTAGCTTACAGAGAAAAACTAATGTCAGATTTGAGATCAGCACACTCAAATGAAGTAAGAACAAGTGTTTTTGTGGATGCAACAAAAATTTTGTTCCCCAGTGTAATGTGCATGTAAAATTACAGGAGTTACTCCAAAAGAAAATACTAGGAATAGGTTGTAATGCACATATTTTGTCAAACACAATCAACACAGTGTCATGTGCTATGTCAATTGATGTAGAAGTAATAATAACTACAATTTATTTCCATTAGTCGTTTTACCATTCGCATTGCTACTTCAAAACAATTTTGTGAAGAAGCAAATGTTGAATGTAAAAACTTTTAAGATATTCTTAAGTTAGATGGCTTGTTCTAACACCTGCTATAGAGCATGTTCTACAATTATTTGAGCCTCTCCATTCATATTTTTAAAGTTTAGACAAATGTCCTAAAATCCTGGAATCATTTTTCAATAATAAAATATGAGATATTAATGTATTTTATACATAATCAAGCATCTATTTTTCACAAAACAATTCAAAAGTTTGAAGGTGAACACATTTCAGCTACAGAAGTTAGTCTTATTTTGAATGACTTTATCCTTCAATATAAATCTTGTTTTGAAGAAAAATTTCATCCTTTAATTATAAAAAGAAAATTGTCATACTTAGAGGAATCAAATCCGGGCATAACAGAAAAGTTTATCAAAGAAGTGCAGAATTTTTACCAGACATGTTTTCAATATATCGAAGAATGGTCTGAAACAAACATTACGGAAAATAACAGTTTTCAATGGTGCTTTTTGACTTCATTGCAAGTATATATTGGACAGATATTGAATTTTGCCTTGAGTTTTTATCTAAAAAAATGCAGACATAAAAATAGACAACAATTGTCTCTTTGAAAAAACTAGAAGACTGAATGTATATTTAAATTCTGAAAAATTTCAGTTTTTTAGCACTGTACAAAAAGGAGAAATGCGCCCCCATGTTTATGGCAGCATTGTTCACAATAGCAAAGATTGAGAAACAGCCCAAGTGTCTGTCCATCAGTGGAAGAGTGGATTAAAAAGCTTTGGTACATATATACTATGGGATACTACTCAGCCATAAGAAATGATGACATTGGATCAATTACAATAACATGGATGGATCTTGATAACATTATACTGAGTTAAATAAGTAAATCAGAAAAAACTAAGAACTATATGATTCCATACATAGATGGGACATAAAAATGAGACTCAGGGACAGGAGGGTGCTGGTTACCGGGGGCGGGGGGTAGGGGGGAGAGGGGAGAAGAGGGAGGTGGTAGGGGGAAGGGAGGGGCACAAAGAAAACCAGATAGAAGGTGACAGAAGACAATTTGACTTTGAGTGATGGGTATGCAACATAATCAATCAAATTTCAAAATAACCTGGAAATGTTTTCTCTGAACATCTGATTTATCAATGTCACCCCATTAAAATTAATAAAAACAATTCATATTAAAAAAAAATTCTGAAAAATACAATGGGAAAACGAACACATCAAAACTGGTAAAAGATGAGGAAAATATTCAGCCATTTCAAAATAAATATATTTCATGTGAAAATTTATTTATTCCTGTTCAATTTACATTATGCTGCCCTGGAAGTAATGCAGCAGTTGAAAGAGTTTTTTCAATTGCTAATGATTTTGGGACAAGTGAGAAATTGAGATTGAATGTTGATACTCTAGCTGCAGCACTTGAGACAAAATTCAATATGAAGGATATTTCTTGTTCAGATATTTGCAATATATTGTTACAAGATGATAGATTGACAAAAAATATTCATTCAATGGAAAAGTACTCATTTAGATAATATTATCTAAATGAGTACTTTTTCTTACAATTATTAAAAATTAATAGGCATGTAAGCATGATTATGATATAAAATATTACAAATGTTTTATTATGTATTTATCATATTATAGTGTATTATGAATAAAATGTTTCTTTTATTTACGATATTATTTTCTTCAATTTATTTATTTATTTATTTTTACAGGGACAGAGAGAGTCAGAGAGAGGGATAGGTAGGGACAGACAGACAGGAACAGAGAGAAATGAGAAGCATCATTAGTTTTTCGTTGTCATTGCGACACCATAGTTGTTCATTGATTGCTTTCTCACATGTGCCTTGACCGCGGGCCTTCAGCAGACCGAGCCACCCCTTGCTGGAGCCAGCGACCTTGTGTCCAAGCTGGCGAGCTTTTGCTCAAGCCAGATGGGCCCGCGCTCAAGCTGGCGACCTTGGGGTCTCGAACCTGGGTCTTCCGCATCCCAGTCCAATGCTCTATCCACTGTGCCACCGCCTGGTCAGGCTCTTCAATTTATTTTTGTCCTCCTTTTCATTGTAAAAATGTTGGTCACCTTACTATTAAATCTAACCAAGCTGTCTCCAGTGGTTTTTCCATATGAATGGCCTGTCTTAGCTCATGCTTCATATTTTCCAAAAATCTCTCAGAGAAGCAGCATCTGATCTCAGAGTGCCCCGTACTCCTCCATAAGTGGTCCCAAGCCCAGCAGCAGCAGCAGCAGTCTTAGTTTGCAGCTTGGCCTTGCCTGGGCACCTGCAAGCCCAGCACAAGTACCAGATCACTTTGTAGCTCATGACAGGTTACCCTGGATAGAACACAGGTGGTGGCTGACCTTAAGCTGTACCTTCTGGGAGACCCTAGAGTCAGCACATCCAGTAGACAGCTTCAGACCACGCTCAACCATCACCATTCAAACACCTCCACAAGAAACATACTCAAGGGGCGGACTCAGGAAGAACTAGGCCCCACTATAATAAGTCCTGCTCTGTGGGGTGGTCCCTGCACAGATTATCTTCAACAGTGGTCAGTGGTTGGTGGTCACAGCCAGTCCTTGAAGCTGATTGGCCTGAGGGTAAATCTTTCCCATTGAGCACCAACAGCAATCAAGGTTCAAATAAAGAAGAGTGTGTACACAGCCCGCATAAGGGCACATCTGGAGCTCCCAGTTTCGGTGAATGCGGGGCCTGTGCCACTGGACTCAACAAAACACTTGTTACATTAGGCTACTCTACCAAAACTGGAAAATGTAGCAGTTCTACCTAGTACATAGAACAAACATAGGGAGGCTGTCAAACTGAGGAGATATAAAAACATGTCTTAAATGAAAGTACTGAGTAAAACTCCATAAAAAAATCGACAAAATGGAAACAAGCAATCTACTACATGCAGAGTTCAAAACATTGGTTATAAGAATGCTCAGTGACCTTAATGAGAACCTCAACAACAAAGAAAAAGAACCAGTCAGAAATGAAGAATACACTAACTGAAATGAAGAATAATTTACAGGGACTCAACAGCTAAGTAGATGGAGTTGAGAATCAAATAGGCAATTTGGAAAATAAGGGAGCAAAAACACCCAATCAGAACAGCAATATGAAAAGTGAATCCAAACAAATGAGGAAAGTGTAAGGAGTCTCTGGGACAACTTCAGACTTACCAACATTCATATCATGGATAACAGAGTGAGCAAGAAATTGAAAACCTATTGGAAAAACTGACAAAAAAGTTCCCTAAACTTGTGAAGGAAATAGACATACAAGTCCAGGAATCACAGAAAGTTCCAAACAAGATGAATCCCAAGAAGCCCACACTAAGACGTATCATAATTAAAATACAAAAGGTTAAAGACAAATAAAATAAATTTAATTCATTTATTGATTTCAGCCTTGCAAGCTGCTGTCCAGCACTGGAGCTTTATTCACCTTTCTGGCATCTTTCCTGGTAATATATTTATTGATTTCAGGGAGGGAGGTAGAAGGGAGGTTGAGAGAGAGAGAGAGAGAGAGAGAGAGAGAGAGAGAGAGAGAGAGAAATATATAGAGAGAGGGACAATGAGCCACTCCTGCACATGTTCTGATTGGAGATCAAACTGGCAACCTCCACACTCCAGGATGACACTCCAACCAACTGAGCTGCCCAGCCAGGGCAAGACAAAGAAAATCTTAAAAGCAGCAAGAGAAAAGCAGTTCCCTACAAGAAAGCTCCATTAGATTGTCAGCTGATTTCTCAACAGAAACTTTGCAGTCCAGAGGGAGAGGAAGAAATATTCAAAGTGATGAAAAGCAAGGGCCTACAACCAAGATTACTTTACCCAGAAAAGCTATCGTTTAGAACTAAAGGATAAACAACTTCCCATACAAGAAAAGCTAAAGGAGTTCATCACCACCAAACCAGTATTACACATGAGATGTTAAAGGGTATTCTTTAAGAAAAAATAAAAGATAAAAAATATGATCAATAAAATGGCAATAAATACATATCCATCAAAAATTGAATAAAACAAACAAAAAAAGATCAAACAGAATAGAAACAAACTCATAATATAGAGACCATCTTAATAGTTGCCAGATAGGAGAGGGATTGGAGGGATGGGTGAAAAAAGTGAAGGATTAAGAAATACAAATTGGGTGTTACAGAATAGTCATGGGGACATCAAGGACAGCATAGGGAATATAGTCAATAATATTCTAATAAATATATATGTTGTCAGATAGGTGCTAGATTTATTTGGATGATCACTTAGTAAGTTATGTAATGTCAAATCACTGGGGTGTACACCTGAAACTAATAATGTATGTCAACTGTAACTGAAAATTGAAAATGGGGGGTGGTGGAGTGATATAAAGAGGGACAAATATAAGGTGATGGAGGATGACTTGACTTTGGGTGATTGGTATATAGCATAATCGACTATGCAGATGGTGTGGAGATGTTTGTCCAAAATCTATGTACTCTAATCGACCAATGTCACCCTGTTAAATTTAACCGTCAAAATAAAAATAAAAATAAACTTAAACATGATTTTAACATGGGGGAGGGCAAGTAGGTTTACAATTGTGAATACACAAAAGTTTATTCTTATATTACTAATTTGCATTACAACTGTAAACCTACTTTTGCCCACCCCTCTATTCTTTTGAATTAGTGATTTTGGGTTTCTTTGGATAAATTCCCAGAAGTGGGATCTCTGGGTAATAAGGCAGTTAGTTTCATTTTTTAACTTTTTGAGGTAACACCATCCTGCTTTCCACAGTGGCTGCACCAGTCTGCATTCCCACCAACAGTGAATGGGGGGGGGGTTCCCTTTTTCTCCACACCCTCGCAAACACTTGATTTATTGTTGAAAGCCATTCTGACAGGTATGAGGTGATAAATCATTGTGGTTTTAATGTGCATTTCTCTTGATTAGCGGCATTGAGCATCTTTTTATATTCCTATCATCCATTTTTAAGTACCTGTTTGGAGAAGTGTCTATTCAAGTCCTTTACCCATTTCTTTTTTTGAATTGTATACTTTGATTTTATTGTGTTTACATAGATTCAAGTGTCCCACTAAATACATCCCCCCAACTTTGCCCATTTTTTAATTGAAAAATTTTTTATAAACTTTTTATAAATTTTGGATATTAACCCTTTATCAGATGTTTCACTAGTATGTTCTGGAGAAATAACTTCTCAATGTCCAACAATAGTAAGATGGTTGTGTAAATTGTTCATAGAATATGATGTAGCTACCATGTCAATGTGTATTTATTAACAAATTTAGATACAAAGAAAAATTCACTAAAAATAGGTCTTTTGCATTAAATTGTTTAATGAAGTTCATCAAAAAGCAGTATAAGCTTGAAAAGGAATATTTTAAGATTTCAATTGTCAGAATAAGAGTGTGCTATTATATGTGTATAAATTTCATTCATGACTGGCACAAACATCGAAATGTTCTTGATATAACAATATTTACCGTATCACTTTTGCCAACGATTTAGAAATCGTATTTAGTTTGTAAATTTTAATTTGTGTTGCATTCAACACTGGTGATCTATGTGGATGTTTCAGGGGATTCTTGTACATCAAGTCAGTACAAGGCTTGATGTAAAACAGCTTTCAGCAGTTTCTATGTCCAACTGTAGAGTAACAAGAAAGTCCAAAATCACAACTTTGTAGTTCAACTAGTGCTACTTTTCCAAACATTCCTAAAGAATCACATGTAATGTTAACTAGTGAAGGCAAATTGATTACTCATTACAAGTTAAAAATGCCTGTCCTGTTTAGCTGTTCGTTAGAGCACTGTCCTGAAACAAGGTTGTGGGTTTGATCCCGTCAGGGCACATAAGGAAATGACCAATGAGTACACAACTAAGTGAAATAACAAATAAATGCTTTCCCCTGCCCCCTCCTCTCTCCCTGAAATCAATAAAAACTAAAAGCTAGAAATAAAAAAATAAAAATGCCTGCCAGTTCAAAAACAGGTGTAAGAACATCTTAAAGTTTGTACTTGGGTTCAACTAAAACACTAAAGACTTACAAAAGATTTTTAGCTTCAGCCTAATTTAAGATTATAGCAGCAAACCAAAATCTTGAATATTAGGCTGGTTTTGATTATATTCCCCTACAACCTAAGTCCTAAATTCTGGAACCTTAAACTCTTTCTTGAAGATATGTTTTAGAACATAATTTCCAAATTTCAGTTCTTCCCCTCTTCAACAGTTGAGCTATCTCAAATATTTTCATGTGCAGGCAACTAAGAGAACTGCCCTCCCATCTCACTTATCATTTCCCTTAAAATTTTTCCTGGGCTAAACTGACCTAATCTCAGATCCTTCCCTTGTTGGAAAATGTAAATATCAAAAAACCAACTACTTCACAGTTATTCATACATCTCCTTTGAAATGTATTAAACACTTAATTTTAATTAGTAACATGCAACTATAATAATGGTTTAGTCTGAAGAGGAAACTTTTATAAATATTAATTTCCAAAATTACAAGTCTTAGTTTTTGAAGGATAAACAAACCTTACCAGGACACACCCACACATTCGCGCACTTTACCCTTCCAATGCTTTATTCACTTCACTTTTAAATTCATTTTGCACAGCACTTCCCCGCCTCCCCCCACCAAAAGTTGACCCTAGAATCAACTGTTCAAACTTATACCGATAGAAGTTAAAATGTGGGGAAAACAGTTAACTACACCACACAGATAAGAAAATACTCAATTCAAAAAATTAGAGTGCACTAATATGTAAACCAAGACAAAAGAACCTCAAACACCCCAAACAACAAAACACAAGACCTATCTGAATCCAAAATGGGGGGAGAGAAAGCTCATTTCCTTCATTAAAAATCAGAGTGAAACATCTATAGTTAAACAACTTTATTAACATAGTCAAGCAGTGATTAACATTCACATCTATTATGTCACATCATACAAATGTAAATACAAAATTACTACAGTACAATATATATTCTCTGCATGATCCAAAATATTTGGTGGCCCCAAAAAACTCTCTTTAAAATTCAGCAGCTTATCAAAAATTAAAACCGTATTCTATTTAAAATGAAGATCTGTTAGCACAGAGTTAGACTTCAAGAAATATCAATTTAGTACAGTTTGAGAAGTTGCAGGAGGATATGTTTGAAGGACACATTCTAACATAGTGTGGCAGATACAGGATACATCAGACTTAAAGCTTTTAAGCATAACTCATACAACCTAAGTTGTCAGCAGAAAGATCCAGTTATTTATAACTAAAGCTAAAACTACTAAATTATTGCACCCAATGTTAACATATTGTGTAAAACTGTTTTTATAATATGAAGTCATTAACCATATTTAAATATCTCTTCTAACAGATAATCTATTAAGTAAAATTATATAGTATTGTCTAATTATTACCTCCATAAAAAATTATCCAATCTTAATTTGGTTATATACCCAGAGGAAAGCAGTAATGAAGTATTATGGTGAGAGTACAGCTGAACCCCTGGAGGCTGGTCATAGGAGGGGACCAACACTGCCTTGTAGGCTAACCATGTTATAGTAGGTTTTTAGGAAGATAATCAGACTTGCAAAATAGCTAATTCTGCATAATACCAAGCCATAGTATAAGGGGATTCTATGACAAATAAACAGAGATTCTAAAAAAAGGAGAAACAGTTATTTTTCTAATTAGTAATATAATGCTTGGCAAATTCATTTGGTTTTAAAATGTACAAGAGGTGGAAAAATTCATTTAACTTTCCTCAAAATCATGCATACATTAAAAAAACTCACAATACATTCTGGGATACAAATCACAATCAACAGTTGCTATAATTTAAATGAATACCTTAAAATTGTATGGATAATAATTAGGCATAAAGATAAAGAACTTTCTATAATACCAACGGAGGAAAATCTACATAAGACTGAAAAAATTAGTCACAAGTCACCTGGAGAGTGTACAAGTGAATTCAACATCTTCATAAAATTAAGAGGCTTTAGAAATATCTCCGTATTTAATACAGTATTAAAAGTACTAGGTAGGTATACAATGCTCTTGCACGGCATTACTACTAGATAATATTGTCACATAGTTCTTTATTGATCTGACTTTTCATCCTGATTATCCCAAGCTTTTAACAGTCTGAAGAAGTTTTCTTAAAGACTTCAATGCTTACACCTCAATAACAGTACTAGTAGCAACAGTTAGTATCCCCCCCTGTATTATTTGCGAAAATAATTCAAGAAGCCAAGTTGTATTTTAAGGTACTACTAAAGGAAGGATTTAAAATGCAGTTATTCATGATACACTCTTCTCTTAGGAAGAATGCTTTTGCACCGTTAATACATTCAATATGAATAATTATATGAAGCAAAACAAAACAAAAAACCCACTTTTTTTTCTTTATAGGAAAGTTGTTCAGTTAAATTTAAGACTAAAAGGTTTAAGACAGTTAAATTCTGATATTTCAGTTATGCAGGGCAATTTAATACAGGACAGAAAAATTTCCGCTTTCATAGTTTGAGCATTTGAAGAAAAGGATAACCAAATTAAACTTTCAAGGTAAACCTACATGCAAAAGGCTTGCCAGGAGGGACTTACATAACCACCCTAGTCTGCTAGAATAAGGACTGGAAGGAAAATCAGACTAAATTAAAAGATTCTTCATGAAGTACACTAAAAAACAAAGAATGTAAGTATGATGACCCTTTATAAGCAGTCACCAAAGCAAAAAGGATACAAGAGTATTCACCTGAGATAATACTTGTATCTGAATGTTTTATAACTGAGTAGACAAAGCATCTCAATAGAGAAAAATCAGTTGAAATTATTTTAAAATATACATCTGATACTATTTTACAATATATGCAATTTAAGCAATTCAGATCAATGAAAAAGTATTAACAAAAAATCACAGTGTTTATCAATGTTAATTACAAAATCTATGCTACTCCTTTTTGAAGATGTAATGGCTTGGTTAAGTGTTTTAAAAGCTATTCTTCTGAAGTCTACCTTGTGTCACAAAATCAAGTAGCAACATGTAAAGCATCAGAACTGGCTCTTAAAGATTATTTACATGTTGACTATTTGGGAAATAATCAACCAAAAAATATACAAAAGTGATTTTTTACATAGTATGAAGTTATTAAAGAGATTAGACAATATAAAAAGCAAAATTCTTTCCTCAATAAATGAGTATCTGTGGCACTAAGTTTACTTGCTAATTGACTAAAAATGGAACTGCCAAACATGCATTTAAATTATATTAAATACACTTTCTGTTTCCAACTTAGGTTGATCAGCAGCTTTTGTTCTGTTAGAATCCTTCAAAGACAGAAAGAAGCTCGAACAGGAAAAAGAAGGCATATATAAAACAGTAAACACTGACCTCCTGAGGTTCCTACAACATAAAAATATTCAAGTAGAAAATCTACATCACTTAGCAGCGGCTATTTCTGTAGTTAAGCACACTAACAGCACTTTAGTGTGTAAGGAGCAGATGAAGGAAGCCGTGCTTTAAGCATGCCAAGTGGCAGAAACACTGGAATGTAACAAAGACAAAACTCACAATTTCATAGACATTCAGTCAACATTCAAAACTATTAAGACTACACCACAAGAAGTTGCATATATATATATATATCTATATATATATATCCCATGATGTATTAACTTTTATCAGAATAAATGCTAAATCAGAGCTTACCTCAAAAGATAACTTAAATGGCTTCTGCAAATTCCTATACTATACTAAGTATCTGAAATATAAATTAGAATAAAATACCTTAAGAGAGGGAGGGGGAATACAAAGTAGCCCAACCCAATCTCAGGTCGCCAGTCATATTTACTTAAATTTTACTTTCAATTTTTAAATTAAACTTCCTTTTAATTTAAAAACTGGTTAAGTGACTACCAATGAGCATATTCTTATGTGACCTATCTGCCTAATTGAAAACCAATTTTTAATCAAACAGGTGACAATATTGCTGAGTCAATACGGAATAACAGGGTGATAAATCTTTTTGAAGGTTTTTGTTTGTTTTAAAGTGTTTAAAGAATTTTGCCATTCTTTCAATTAAAAATATTTACTACTTATCCTAGAATATTAAAATATCTCCCATATTAAATTATGAAAAGTATTTATAAACTACAGAATATCAGTAGAATTTAAGGATAAAGTAGTTACCCTAATTGGGTTTTAAAGACTGACTAGGAAGCAAATTTTGAGCTTCCAGTGAAGCAATGGAACTACAAAAAGTAAAATGCTACATACCCTCTGGATCCAACTTACAATTTTCAAACTACTAGATAAGAAAATATCACTTAATTTCAGGCTCTACAGACTGAAATTTGCAAAGCCGAAGTACAGGAAAGGTGAAAGAACATGTTAAAAAAAATACACACACACACACACAACAAAAACTTTTCTGCATGCTACCATGCATTTGAAAATTTTTAAAATGGTATTTATAAATTCACACACACACACACAGTTCAAACTTCAGTGCAATGGCTGTATCATTCAACACCTTTAGAAGAACAGAACCATGCAAAGAGGAGCAACTGCTTATAAAAATGGTTATTCAGTATTTATTCCACAATGCAAAGGTGACAAACTAAAATATAAAAAGGTTGTTATGGCTTAACATTTTTGTTGCAGATTAAATATGCAGCATTGAAAAATGGAAAGGTGTGGCTTCATCTCTGACCAGCAGAGTTAAAAAGAAAAATCTCTCCATTTTCCTTCATCATCATGGGATACACTGTTCAGGCAATCCAAATTAATAAAGACTTGCACTTTCATATGGAGACAAGATCAAGTGTACCAGTTAGGATTTCACATTCACAGTATATAAGAAAATACACATGGAAGGAAAAGTAAAGGGTTAACTGAACAAGGATTTATTCACAGGAATACATGTAAGTAGAGAAAAATAACAGAAAAGCTAAACAAATGAAATGAAGAGGATCCAAATCAACTTTCACTCTGTAGCTTCTTACTTGCACCGTGTGCATATATATCTAGGGCACAGAGGGCCACCAACATGCGCCAATACAGTGTAGGAACCCTGCATTACATCCATTAACTTAAACATAACTTTAAGATCATGCTTTGAACAACAACAAAAAAAGCTTAGAAGGCAATATGTTGAGTGGGAATAAACATTGAAATATAGCAATCATTTCTTCAACTTCTACAATTGTCTTTATGTGCCAACTAACATTTATGCAGCCTCTTACAGATCGTTTTTACCATGTAATTTAAATTTTAGAAGTTTTGATAAAATCACTAGTAGTATATAACCATGCAGAAAGCACATCACACTGACAGCACAGAGGCAAAGATTTTGCACAGGTATATCAGCTTTCCACATTGTGCAGGTTACACACAATACAATATCAATCTTATTCCTAACAGATCCTAAAAAGATATCTCAAGGCCTAGCTGTAAACTACAGTACTTTATATATCTATATTCTTAACAAAAATAAAATCCACAAATCTTAAAAAGGAATTTTAAATGCAGGGCTATATGGAATTGGTAAACTGCAACACAAACTGGCGCAACAGAGGTAAATGAATACCAACCTCACTCTACGTGATGCAAGCATGCTACTTACTTTCCCACTAATGTACTTTCAATCACTATGAGCCAGAATGCATGCCTGAATCTTAAACTGCACTTTAAAAATAACGTCTTGGCCTAGAACTTAAATCTAATGAAGTACAACCATCAAATGATATCTACTACATTAATGTTTTAATGCAAAATCAAGAGTTCAATCTTTGATATGTCCAATCCCACTTATTCCTCCCTCCCTGCCCAGCCCACAAAGGTAAAAGGAGTGACTCATTTGGCATTTCACAGGGTGCTTCATTGTTCAAATTAATTATTTTATTTCCAACTTTTTTTGGGTACCTTAAATTGTAACTTCCAAGAACCTGCTTCCACTATGGGTTGGCAAGCTGACTTTAATTCTATTAGCTTCATTTGTGTAGTTCTTTATCAGCATGCAAAAAAAAGGCCCCATCATGTGGGAATATTTATAAAAACTTTTAAATTAAAAAAAAAAAAGCTTCTTTACTGTTTGTAACCCCCATTCTTAGGTTTCCTTTATTGTGCGCTATATAAATTTTTTTCTTATCCCTATGCATCGTTTATATGGTTCTTGTTTTGGTATAATTCCCCATAATATTCCAGAATGCACTGCTTTGTGAGTAGACTGAACTGATGCTTTTTGCCTCTTCACATCCACTGTGGAGTTGTGACTGCAGACATATTTCCACCCACAAAGGCTCCAGATGTTAAAACGTTTCCCAACAGCGACTTAATACAGTGACGGCAACACTTCCCTCCCGCCCCTCCCAGTAGGGTTGGGATTGTACTGTATTCCCTACTGGTTTACCCTTCCCCCCTGTAAAGGGTAACATTTTCCCTGGGTGCAGAGGCTCCCTCATTGTCTCCAAGACTGAAGGACCTGTAAGAAAAGAAAATAATTTTATACTTTAACAACTGTTTCTCAAGCCAGTGGACCACAAGATTAATCAGTAATGATGCTACCTCTACCTAAAGAAAATGACAAATTAGACAAATTGCCTAAGACCATGATAGTCAATGATAACCATGTTGGCTCCTGTCACCTCCATCAGACACAAAAAGTGACACCAAGCTGGGGACATGCAGAGAGAGGTGTGTAACACTTTTTAAAAAGTGTTTATTTATTGATTTTAGAGAGAGGGAATGGTGGAAAGAGGAGAAAGAGAGAGAGGAACTTTGATTTGTTCCTGTAAGTGCCCTAAATGGGGATTGAATTGGCAACGTCTGCGCTTCCAGTCAATGCTCTAACCAACTGAACTATCTGGCCTGGGCAGAGGTGAATAGCACTTTATATACATGAAATGCGTCTTGGAGAATGCTAGCAGTCTAATTCTTTACCTGCTTTTGCATAATGGGCTACATTCAGAACCGTTTATTTTTTACGTAATAAGTTGACTTAATTCCTTCAAAATTAAGCAGCACTTTCTTCAGGACACTTTCCTTAGTGAAAATTACAACTCATCTTTTTTGCCAATATTCCCAATATAAAGCAAAAAAATACCTAATCCATTAAAAAAAATTGAATCAAACAGCATTACTTATTTTTGGCTGGTGTTTTAGGAGATATTAAAGGTGCTCACTACATTCAACAAATATTAAAAAGTAAATTTAATACCTGACTTCTTGATGTTCCTAATTAATAATCTTCTGACCCTATTTTATTTTTTAAGAAGTATTTATTTATGGATTTTTAGAAAGGAAATGGGACAGGGAGAGGGGGAAGATAAGAGAGAAGAGAGGAAGAGAGAGAAAGAGAGAGAGAAACACTGATTTATTGTTTGACTTATTTATGCATTCATTTTTTTTTTACAGAGTCAGAAAGAGGGACAACTAGGGACAGACAGGGAGAGAGATGAGAAGCACCAATTCCTTGTTGTAGCACCTTAGTTGTTCTTTGCTTTCTCATATGTGCCTTGACTGAGAGGGCTACAGCAGAACGAGTGATCCCTTGCTCAATCAGCGACCATGGGTCATGTCTATAACCCCACGCTCAAGCCATTGACCCCGCTCATGCTCAAGCTGGTGAGCTCAGGGTTTCAAACCTGGGGCCTCTGCATGCCAGTCCGATACTCTATCCACTGTGCCTGGTCAGGCTCATTGGTTGATTTTTGTATGTGCCCTGACCAGAGATCAAACCCGCAACTCTGGTGTACCCAACCAGGGCCTGGACCCTATTTTACACGGTCATTTCCTATACTCTCAGGACTCTTCATTTTCCTGATGACTTTTTTAGTGGTAGCAATTTGAATGATAAAAAGGACATCAAGAAAGAAGGGAAATTGTAACTAGTATCTGACCATGGAACTTGAACAAAACCCTACTAATCACTTATGCTAAATTTTGGACATTTATGAAGGTTTGTGTGAATTCAGAGGGCAATTAATTAGCCCATCTGTGCAGAAACAAGTAACCTCTTTTTTCCACCTTTATAAAAAAAGAATATAAAAAAGGCAGGAAAAGATACTGATCCACTTTCATCTCTAATTTAGAAAAAAAAATTACTACATACCTTGTCTTAGAACATGGCCACCAGTTAATCCACAATTGATGATATGACAGAGCCCACAGAAGGTAATATATCTGAAAGTGCTTAAGACTTAGCTCACAGTTGAATCTTTTGGTCCTTGATGCTAAAAGTCATTCTTATTACATTCTCGCGATTCAACATAAATGAATCAAGTATTTTTCCAAAATGCTTAGGCCATAAAACAGCTATTAGGACTCAGGACTACAGTGGGACAATACACATAAAGGGCTCTGAGACATTCCAGAGGCTCAAGTCTATTTCTACTGTCTTCTAGGTTAATTAGATAATTTGAATGTTGAAATCTTCGCAGGTTTAAAATCTAGCTCAAGAGTAAATGATCAAGCAAGCTAACAAAACTCTGACATAAAAAGTATTTGCTATACAATTGCTAGACACACACTGAATACATTCTCAGGCCCTCTAATAAAATATGTTAGCTTATGTCTGAAACCTAATATAACCCCTGGTTCACTGTACTGGTCATGTTTCTAACATTTATTGAACCAACTAAGTGTGTTAGGCAATACACCCACTTTTGCCATCACATGTAATACAGCATTTAATCCTCAAAAGAACTCAATAAAGGAACTGAAGCTAAGAAACCAGAATTATTAGTTCGACTTAACAAGTACAGAATATCTCAAGGAATAAGAGTCCAAGTGGCCTTACCCCTCTACTACCCCAAATCAAAACAAGCTTCCACCTCCCATCTTAAAACACAGTGCTGGGTCCATGGTAGGTGCCCAATTAAAATGTATGTTGAAGCCTGACCAGGCAGTGGCACAGTGGATAGAGCGTTGGCCTGAGACACAGAGGACTCAGGTTCAAAACCACACGGTTGCCAACTTGAGCATGGGCTCACCAGCTTGAGCACGGGGTTGCTGACTTGAGTGTGGGATCATAGACATAAGCCCATGGTTCCTGGCTTAAGCTTGAGCCCAAAGATTGCTGTCTTGAGCAAGGAGTCACTGGCTTGGATGGAACCACCTAGTCAATGCACATATGAGAAAACAATCAATGAACAACTAAGGTGCCACAACAAAGAATTGATGGTTCTCATCTCTCCCTTCCTGTCCGTCTGTCCTTATCTGTCCCCCTCAATGTATCTCTCTCTCTCGCAAAAAAAAAAAAAAAAGAAAAAAATATTGAAGACTGAATACTAAATAAATATTCTTAGCTATTGAGCCCAACCCCAAATCCACTTCCTTCTACTTGGGCTTTCCCTATAGCTCAGTCTATAGAAAGTCTTTATATCAAAGACTATAAACTCATCCTCTAAAACTAAACCATTTCTACTCTGGTGCTCTTATAGGGCAAAAAAGGAATGGTTGAAGCAATGTTAAGTAATCTAATTAGTATAACAGCTGGGATTTCTTTCTATCTAGGATTCAAAGTGGAAACCATGCATTTTATGTTGCTTGATGGTTCTCTGTAAAATTCTACTTAAGTTAAAATTTAACGTCTAACATAACATGAGATTGTTTTATTCAACCTCTGTAGAAAACAAATAGCTCTAGTCGATTTAGTAGTTTTAGATTGCAATCCTAGATTTCTTCATCCTGAAAAATTCCAAACTTCTTACAACTTACCCCTAATTATGGGACTGCAGCTTAAGTGTATGAGGTTAAACACCATAAAAAGCTGCAAGACGCTCTTTTAAGGGAGGCGGAAACTGGTCAGAGAAACGCCTCCAATTTTCGTCTCCAACTTGATTTTTAAATCCATGAAGGATCTGCAAAGAGTAAAAAGACCATCAGGTTACCAATAACAAAGATAAACACTTAGATCTGCATAGCTTCAGAAATCAAACACTATTGATTCTTTTATTCTAAAACTTTATCCATTTTAAAGTAGTAATTCTCAAACTTTGTTGGATTCTACACCATTCCATGTCTTGTCTAAATGTACCTCACTGTATTCCTTAACTTTGTTCTGAGAAGGTTAGAATTCAGCAAGTATCCTAGTAACAGATGAATGCAGAGCAAACTGATATAATACTTATGGAAAGCCAACAAAAAAAAAGTATAAAATTCATCCAAGAGATAAAATTTCTATGCCATACTCTTTTTTTCAAGTTGGAAATATACAAAACTTTGGGTTCCTGGCTGTGACTCCAGTTCACTAATTTGTTATTAGGTAATTTAATTGTATAACAACATTTTACTTATTTTGTTACGGCTAGAGTTAATCAAAAGAAGGGCACTACTAAAACAAAGAACTATATAGGTTTAATCCCTGAGGAAGTCACTTACTTTGCTCAGTAATTCACATTACATTCTAAATCTCAGTCAGCCATCTCTGAAAATACATGCTAATTTGCATAAGTGAGATGGGACAACAGCGTCAGTAATACTGCTTGAGAAAACATTTTCAAAGTTTATGCGCTTTTGATTGCAGAGTCACTGCTGTATCTCTTTTTAAAATAATTATTAATTTTAATGGGGTGACACCAATAAATCAGGGTACATATGTTCAAAGAAAACATCTCCAGGTTATCTTATCATTCAATTATGTTGCATACCCATCACCCAAAGTCAAATTGTCCTCTGTCACCTTCTATTTGGTTTTCCCTGTGCCCCTCCCCTCCCCCTCCCCCCACCCTGTAACCACCACACTCTTGTCCATGTCTCATAGTCTCACTTTTATGTCCCACCTATGTATGAAATCATGCTGTTCTCAGTTTTTTTCTGATTTACTTATTTCACTGCTGTATCTTAAGGAAAGATCAATCCACTTTTTTTTACTGATAACAAAGGTTATAGGTTATGTAGTCTAAACCAATATTGATTTGAAGAGTCTAGTTCCATATATTATTATTACTTCTAAGACTTTATTTATTGACTTTAGAGAAAGAGAGCAAGAAAGAGAGAAAGAGGGAGAAAGAGAGAGAGAGAGAGAGAGAGAGAGAGAGAAGTAGGAGGAGTGGGTATGTAAGGTGACCAGGCAGTCTCAGGGTTTCGAACTGGCGACCTCAGCATTCCAGGTCGACGCTTTATCCACTGCGCCACCACAGGTCAGGCCTCATGTGAAATATAAAAGTAATTTAAACTTTCCAATTAGGACTGTAACAGTCACAAGATGCGTATCATAAAACCTTTTTAGTTACCTTACAGAACATGTCTCTCAGATCATCTTTTGGGTTAATCCATGATGCAACAGCATCACAAAAAAATATAAAATCCTGTAATAAGCAAGAAATACATTTTAGATTGATACTATATTTGTCAAATACATAAAAAATGTGAAAACTTCATAGAATGTGAAGATAGAATGCTAGCTAAAAAAATTTTTTTAGAACATAAAAATAAGCGATTGCTTAATAGTTTATCTTTATTATTTCACTGTGAATGAACTTCTACTCATTCAGTGTATCTTAAGTTGATAGTGATTTTGTGACCATATACACTTGTTTTTTCAAATGTTAATTAAGAAAAAAAAAGTAACCAAAATCCCAGTGGGAAAATACACCTTTTAAACACGGTACACATCACATGATACTTATAAAACACATTTAAGGTGACAAAAAGTTCTTAAATATTGGAAAAAGAAAATGGAAACAATGCTAGAAGGTTATTTTGCAAATAAGGACATTCTCTAAAGATAGTACTGGCTCATTTTAACAGTAAGTTATTAACATTTTACAAATGTAAAATTAGTCAAAAGACTTTTTTTACAGTTGTGTAAGTTTTCAATGTGTATCACCTACATTAACCTGAATTTTTTAAGCTGGTAATGCATGTTTCTAAACCTGAATTAATCAACACAGTAATACAAGACAGAAAATATCAAAAGTCTCAATTTAAAAATGTTCAAAGTACCCATCTCTTGAAAGTGAAAGGTCATTTTCTTGAAAATTCTGCCTATACTTTTCCCCTTTACAATTTATCTGCTGAGGAACCTAGGGCCTTTAACTTCAAGTTCCACAGCTTGTATTGCTTGCATTTTGTTGATTTCATGTATGGTATCAACAAGTTTCTGTACTGTGTATCTTGAAACCTGGCAATTGGATCTAGAGAGTTGATCAGATTCATACTTGGTGCTATTGCCAAATAGTTTATAAAAAACGCTAAAACTGTCTAAATAAATAATATCTAAGATAGAAAACAAAATTAGAATAAGTATATCATAAACTCTCAAAATTAAAGGAGTTTTAATGGCTGATTCAGTATTCTATTTATTCACTACTGAGTTTATAAGTTTGATTCTACGTAACAGAAAGAGGATCCTACTGTTTGGTCCTTCCCTTAAGTGCAGGTATCCTCAAACTCAACACACTGATATTCAGGGATGGGAGACATATACAAAGGAGATAAATGAGGACTAAAAGTGAGTCAAAGAAGCTCTGGCTTAAATCAATACAAGAATGCCACTTTATTCTCCCAATCTGCTACTATTTATTTCATGACAAAAAGATTTAGGGAAATAAAAAACAGGCACTGTCATTTCAAGATATTAGAAAATATATAATTTGTTTTGGTATCTTTGAAAATATATGTAATATATGAAATGTTTTTTATAATAAAAGTATTAAAATATTCCCTTTAAAGTTTCATTATTCAGTACATTAAAAATTAAGAGCAAATTCTTGTGAACGTCTTACTTGGATTACGCCACTGGGATTCACACTAATCATGGTACAAATTCCACGAAATGCTGAATCCTTTTCCTCGTTGTCCCTTATGTTTCTCAGAGAGGTGCACCTATTAAATCACAGAACTGGGTTTAGCATTTAAATAAGAAGCAGGTTCAATTATAATACTAATGGACAGCATTTAATGGAATAAGTACCACAGAATAATGTTTATATTCAAAGAATTTTCATAAAGCTTAAGTTTCTCACACTTCCTGCATGTGGGCTCATCTTATCTCAAATAGTGAAAGCCCTGAAATTCACCTTTTCTTATTAATAGATTGCATCTATGAAATGGACAACTGATTTTTATTTCTCATTTAAACTACTAATGAGCTTGAGTCAAGAGTAAATTACAAATTTAAAAAACTGCATTATGACTTGTATTCCATTAAACACTACTAAAAATGACTTAAATTGAAAGATTATCAATTGAAAGAAGCAGAACATAGGAATATACTGCCACGATATAAACTATTATTTTAGAACTTATGGTGTAAGATGTTTAACTTTTACATTAACAAGCAAATAAGTTTTATACATAACAGATTTAAACATGTATTTCTTAATGCAATCCAAGTTTTCAAATTAATTCTAAAAAAGAAACAATGCAAAAACCTAAATTTATAGAATTTGCATGCATCTTTATTTTACTGGTGGATATTTAAATGCTTTTAATGTATACTCAAGCTTCTTAACACAGCAAGCATGTGACAATCTTATCCCATGCATTAATTAGTCGTTAGCCACAACATAAAATAAATATACATGACGATGCTATTGAAAACCTCACAAACCTGATAGGACAAGATTAGTCACATGGTTGGCAATGATTAAGGATTGTGATTTTTGTAACCAACTGAAAATATATCTAAAAGTGAGATAGAAAGAGTGAAGAAAAATGAATTAAAAAAAAAAGATTGAATAATACACACCAGGGTCTTATAAACTGCTGTAGCATGGGGGCCACCTCTTGAGGACAAACGTAACCAAGACGACCAATTGTTATTGCTAAGGTAACGCAATCACGGTTATACACCACCAAACGCCAACCAAGACATGAGCAAATGAGGGGGAAGGAGAAAAAATAAAGAAAAAACAACAAATAACTCAGAAACAGAAACCAACAGAATTTGTGTATGATAATAAACATAAGATTTCACCAGTGCTGTTTATTACCACCCCCTAAGGTAAGGGGCAGCAACATATATGGCATACTCTTGAAAAAGGAAAAACAAAAGGAATTAAAAAAACTTTAAAGATTGAGAGAACACCAAAAACCATGAATTGCTTTTCTTGCTCAATGAACTGTCATATATCATACTTTCCGTTAATAAAAAGATGAGTGCTTAAATAGATTTAGAAATTATTCAGTCAAAGCCAGTTGAAAATTTGAAATTTAATGATTCTGTTTTCCCAAGAAATATTAATAATGTGAATGATTATATTTCTTGAATTGTGTATTCAAACACACCTTTCAGTTAAAACTTCCTTGTCACTTCTGCACATCTTTTATAAGTGATTTCTAGTCTTTGTAAATTATCTAGGAATTTAATCGAAATTTTGGTGGAAGTTATTTTTGTTATCATTTCTAAAACAAACTAGTGGACCATTTGTTGCCTGTTATCAAAATCAGCTATTAAAATTTGATGTTATGGTACACACTGATTAGATTGAAAAATTGTTATACTATGTCAAATGTCATTCTGAAATCCCTCTCATAGTCATTAACAACTACTCAGGTAACAGTCCACTAATTTCATACCATATTTGACATAAGGAAAATTCAGCCCACTGTAATAACACGTGACATGTGGACCAAAGGAACAAATATTCTGTCTCTGCTAAGGAAGGCATAGCACAAAATAAACATTGTACCATACATGTTAATATTCTAAGTAAATGGGAATTAAACATACATTCACCATAAAATTTAGGACATCCTTAAATTTAAAAGGGCTAAAACAAGTGCAACTCAGAACTGCAGTCTGCAATTCAAAGATACATACATATATAATACATTTATACACAACAGGAAAAAAAATACAAACAGAAAACAAACCATGAAGTGCTTTAATGGTGTTCTCTCAAAAACTTACAGTTAACCTTTCATAAAAAAAGGGTGGGGGTAAAGAAAAATGTTTAAAGTTTACTTGAAGCAAACTACACAGATAATACTAAAATCCAGCAGATTCATATGAAGCAAGAGAAAGAAAACCTATGTTCAAAAGACACAAACTATGCAACATTCTCATTAAACAGGCAAGTATGAACAATCCAATGAAACATGCGATAAAGCAGATGATGGTCCACTGAAAAAGTTCAGTGTAGGATATACTAATTTTGAAAAATAAAAACTTCATACACTAAGGAATTGGCTTTACAAATTACTAAGATAATGGTAACTGAGTTGCCAGAATCAATAGACATTAGGCACTGAAAATGATTTTACTTAACAATTACCTTCCCCTTTTGGGTAAGGAATAAAGAAAACATTTTCTGCAGACACTTGTATTAAGAGTAATCCAGTGAGTGCCAAATATGGTTCATTATCACATCAATTCCATCCATTAGTTTGAAGGGTATTATCGAGCTACCCTTTATGTAGGAGAGAAGCATAATTGGAATAAAACTTATAGATAAAGCCAATTTGTTAAAGGAACTACAACAAATTCACCAGCTGATATCCCACAAGAAACTTTAATATACATTACATTCAACATTTATTAGCAGTTATGCATTCACATTTAAAAATAAATATAAAGTTTCTTTAGGTTCAACAGTAATTTTATAATGGAAAGTGTTCTAAATCTGAATGTCATGTATAGGTACTGCATTCTAAAGACATAAAAACCTGACAAAATCTCATAATTATCCTATGCACAGATTTTTATACTTTCCAGCAAGAAAATATAATTCACTTTATGATATAAACAGTACCCATACAGCCAAACATCCATGTAACTGTTTCATAATTAAAAGATTTCCTTCCATACCAATAAACATATCAATTTTAGTCACATTAGACTATAATAAACTTTCTATAATTAAACAAACATAAAATGCCCTTGAAAACCAATTTTCTTATTTAGAAAACCTTATTTTAATCTTTGTCCATTACTTTGGTAGGATTCTCACTGACTATGAATACATCACTGGAATTATCTTAGTGCATAAAAAAAGAGATGTGCCTGATTGAAAAAAATTTTTTCATACTTTATTGTTATTAGCAAAAATTGAAGAAAGTGGAAAGAAAGTGGAAATTACCCTAAAATGTGTTCTATAGTATGGAAGGTACTCTTTAATATAAACATGCTCTCTATAGATGCAAAAGAGAAACAAGCCTCCTGAATAAAAATGCCACAAGGTACTGCTTAAGTGCCCAATTTGAAAGAAAGTATACGATACAGAAAATACCTATGTATATGCACCACTGTAAACCAAGTAGCCACTATATTCTATATTACGATCTAACTTTGGACACATTTGTACAGATTAAAAAAAAGTCATTACTTCCCAGCTCCCAGTTACTCTCTGAATTAATGCAAAAGTAAAAATTCATAGTTTGTTAGTTATTTTAGCTGGGGTCCATTTTAGGAAGTATTAAAAAACTAGAATAAGAGAAAAGTGTTTTTTAAAAGTTTTTGAAAACTGGTTATGGAATGCAGCTAAAACAGCACATTTCATTATTGAGAATCCAAAATGGCTATTAATAATAAGCTGGGTTTCTAAAGCTAGCTTTGGTTTCTCTACACATCTTAGTTTAAAATTAAAAGGCAATTAATTTTCTCTTCACCAAAACAGTTCAGTCATATGGTACCTGTATTCTCTAACAACGTCTTTGGTGTGTTGGGTCTGTTAATGATTTCTACAAGCTGGTGCAACACCATAGGAATATAAGGCTGCATCTCTATACCTAGATCATCCCCGAAAGAGAAAAACAAAAAAAGTGTCAATGTTAAAGATATTAATTTTGTTCCCTTTAACTGTAACAAAAGCTATTTATAAATATAAAAACTCATTTAAAATTAAAACCAAAAAAGTCTATTACAAAAATATTAAGGCTTTCATCTAAAGATTTACTTTTAAAGAAGGAAAAAAAAATCTTACCCATTTGAATGGAGATTTCTCCAATTGCCCATGTGGCATTATTGCAGACGGAAATGAACTCTGGATTTAGGTTGGTTCCCAATATTGGCATGAAATCAGCTAGAAAAAAAAAGGTGTAAGGTTAAGGGCAAAAATGTAGCAAACTAACCCAAACTATTTTGTTATGCCAGAAAGAAATCAGGAGCCAACTTAAACTCCCAATGCCTTACAGGTAGGACAATTTGAGTGTCACCGAGTTCATATTAATATTCAAAAAACAAACAAACACAAACTAAACTCAGAAATATAATATAGATACCTGTGGAGGATGTTGGAAATCAATTCACTATTTGAAAATTGGTAAACAGAGAGAATCAAGCAATCATCCTGTTTCTCCTATATAATGTGTACCTCAGGAAAATAACTTAATATGAAAAATGTCTCTATATATGTATTCTCATTAAGTGAAGAATTTTTAGAATATAATTTTTAAAAACTCTTAATAGGTCCTGGCCAGTTGGCTCAGTGGTAGAGTGTTGGCCTAGTGTGTGGATGTCCCAAGTTCAATCCCCAGTCAGGGCACAGAGGAGAAGTAGCCATCTGCTTCTTCACTCTTCCTTTCCCTCAGCCATGGCTCAACTGGTTTGAGCACTGGCCCTGGGCACTGAGGATGGCTCCATGAGGCCTACAGTTGCTAAAAAATGGCGTGATACCTGGCCCCAGATGGGGTTGCTAGGTGAATGCCAGTCGGGATGCATGCAGGAGCTCTATCTCCCCATCTCTCACTTGGGAGGAGGGGACCTTAATAAATTAGTAGATCTAAAACCAGGGTTTCTCAATTTTAGCAACACTGATAATTTGGGCCACAACATCCTATTGTGTGTGTGGGCTGTTGCATGCATAGTAAAATGTTAAGTAACATCTTTTGCCTCCATGCACTAGATCAGTAACACACTCCCAGTGCTAAACAAAATGTCTCCAAAGATTGCCAAGTGTTCTGCGGGAGGGGCAGCACACAAAATTGCCCTGGTTGAGAATCAATAATCTAGAAAATAATCATGGTTAATTAACATAAAAAAGAGAAAACTAGACACTCTGTACCTCCTAGAGAAGAAACACATGATCTATCAAGTCTTACAAAGAAACAAAATCCTTCCATCCAAATTTGAACTTGTAAAAACCAAACTAGGTGGTAAATATCTGTAAGGACAAATTTTATATAAAACAAGAATTCATCATACTTTCATTTAGAGTAGCTTAGTTTGAACTGGATGATTTAATACATCATAATTAATGTTATCACCCAAAGTTCAGAAATGCAGTTATTCAAAAGTACAACTGGAAACTGGGTGAAGAAACTTCCAGTCTATAAAAAATAAATTCTGGGGATGTAATGTATGACATGATGACTATAGTTCACAATTGTGTATTGTATGTTAAACATTGTTAAGAGAGCAGACCTTACAAGTTTTTGTGTGTGTGTGTGGCAGAGACAGAGAGAGGGACAGACAGACAGAAAGGGAGAGAGATGAGAAACATCAATTCTTTATTGCGGTTCCTTAGTTGTCCATTGATTGATTTCTCATATGTGCCTTGACTGTGGAGCTACAGCAGATGGAGTGATCCCTTGCTCAAGCCAGCGACCTTGGGCTCAAGCTGGCGACCTCGGGGTCTCGAACCCGCGTCCTCTGCGTCCCAGTCTAATGCTCTATCCACTACGCCACTGCCTGGTCAGGCTTAAAAGTTCTTATCACAAGAAAAAACAATCTTTGTAACTATGTGAGGGGATAGATGTTAACTAAATTTGTTGTGGTAATTATTTCACAATATATACATAATTTGTACAGCATATCAAATCATTATGTTGTATACCATACACATATAGAATGTTGTATGTCAAATGAAAAACCTTTTAGGTCAATGTTTTATACCAAGATTTATTAAACCAGGTATTAACAACTATCATCAAAAATGATAGGATATAGAAATGAAGAAAAAAATAACCAAAATTCCATTTAGTCTGGGGGTGGGTGGGTTTGATAGCCATTCAAATTATATTGTTCAAGAAATCTCATTGTCTTCACAGAAGGCTAAGACAAATGATATGCTATTAAAGAAGAAACGAATCATGATTTATTTTTTTTTTAAAGTAAATTGTTTAAAAAGTGTCCTATAATTTCTGAAAAAGTATGCCGCTATATCATGAAAAAACCTAAGTATTATTTCTGGGTACCTCCACTAAAAAAGGCTATTCAAAAACGTAACCATGAACTAGCACGTAGTACACTAGGGCTTCAATGGCAGCCATGTCCTTTACTCTAAATTAATACTCTGCCAACTTTTCTCCAGTCATATGTGTGCCTAACAAGCTGCTGATGCAATGGTGAGCTCAAAGGAACAAAGAGCAAGTGTTTCCACCCTGCCTGTTTACCTTGGAGCAGCCCTAACCAGTCGAATGGACATTTATAAGTGCTAGGATTCCATTAAATTACGTTTTCAGAATAAAAAAACATAGCTGATGTTAAAAATCACAACACAGCACCAGAAAATATTCATACCTATACAAGGCTTAACATGCTGAAAGCAAGCTTTTGTCAGATCACCTAACAGGGCGAAGGAACTCTGTCGAACTTCTGGCATTTTATCCTACAGAAAACAAGAAGAAATTAACTCCCATGTTGACACAAAAAAAACAGGTTTCAATTCATTTCAATTTAACAAGTCTCACCTGCATGCATTGATACATTAGTGTTAGAATGTTACTTCGGGCTACTAGCTGTTCAATGTTGCCTCCGAGTCCTTCAGCCAGACCACTGAGTAAATCAAGAGCCACTATCATAAAATCTTTATCTGGAGCCTCATATTGATCTGGTTGAGCATTGTTCAACTGAAATTAGACAAAAGTTTTTGAAAACTTACTCTGAATCAATTATTGAAAAAGTTTGTACACATTATGCCTATCCTTAGGAAAATAATTATGATGTCAAAAAGGTAGAGATAAAAATTTTTTAAAAAATACCATGGCTTGTGCAAGAGTCTTCTGTACTAGGTTCACACAACGCTGGTACACAGGTTCACAGTACGGAAGGAAGCCAGACTGCAGGGCTGTGGCAACTGAAGATAGGCACTAGAAAGAAGAAAGTACATGTATACATTTCTGGGTGTAGCTAACATTATGATAAATGCTTGACATGTAGTAAGTAGCATCCTGGCTATTTCTGAGCTTGCTCTACTCGTCTATGGCAGCAAGCTTCCTTGCAAACCTTCCCTATGGATGCCACTCATTGCTATTAAGTTTGCCAGCTGGTCAGGATGGGAGGTTTCCTCAGGAAAAAATGTAAGCAAATTTCTATAATGAATGGCATCTTTCAAGAACTGATCAATTTTATGTACTTATTTTTCTCAAATATAAAAGATATATTTATTTATCCTCCCATCCTGGTCAATGATGTAGGTGGACTCTACTGAGCACATTCTGAGCCCCTGCCTGAATATATATCTATTTAGCCATAACTCTTTCTGTGTCGCTGGGCCCAGAATTAGCCATTGCTCTTGGTCACAGAGGCTTTTATGTCTCTGGCTAGGGACAATCCATGGCAGAAGTGGCAGCCCCTGAAATGATAGGGGAACAAGAATGACAATGATTGAACTGGCTCTACCAATATCAAATAATTGAGGTTTAAATTATGACATTTGGTGGTGTGTTCAGTTATTATATTTAAATACCATATAAAATTTCTTTATGGTTAAAAGGTATTTAGTACACACAGAATAAAATTTCAAAATAGACAGAAAGCGTATAAAGTGAAGTATCTCATTATTAACAATGCTACTTCACATATGTGAGTTGACCTAATAAAATTAAACTTGACTTTTGAACTACATGGGGTTTAGGGTGTCAACAGTCCAGCATAGTCAATTATCTGCATATAACTTTTGACTCCCCTCAAACTTAAGTTGTCCCTTGGTATCCTGCAGGGAAGTGGTTCCAGGACACCCCCTAGGACACCAAAATCTGGGGATGCTCAAGTTCCCTATATAAAATGGGATAGGTCATTGCCTCTACTCAGCCCTCCACATCCAGACTTCCAAACATGGATCAAAAACAGTACAGGCATTTATGGAAAAAAGTCTTATGTACAAGTGATTTGCTCAGTTCAAACCTGCATTACTCAAGGGTCAACTAGGTGCTACTTATGGTATAATTATACACCTGTATCAACAAAGTGACTAAATAGTAGATAGATGTATATGAGATGGAAAAAATCTCCATGATAACTTATTATCAATTGAGAGCAGGTAAAAAAACATATATAATCCTTTGTCTACTAAAAAAAAAAGGCCTAATACTTCCATTATGCTTTTTCTATTTAACAATATTTCTTAGCATAGATTAATTGTAATGGAAGTAACAAGAAATTACATATTTACTAAGCATTTTAATAGAAATGGTTCAGACTGTATTTTTTTTAATACTATTAGTTATTAACACATATACTTATTTAGATTTGAACATGTGCTCTGATACGAGAGATGAACTACATGTCACCAGTTAGCACACCTCAAGTAACGGGAAGAGATCTTTATCTTCGTCCTTTAACATGTTCCACTTCTGGATCAGCGGAGGCATCAGCATCTGAATATATTCCTGTTTACAATGATGAAAAACACATCAAGTCCCACTATCATAGGTAAACAAGTCCATTTTGAGTCTATGAAAATTAAAATCCATTTAGTAATTGTGTAAAATCATTAAATGTATTTTAAGACTTTTGCACATTTAAAATATTTATTATTTTTCCTCTTTTATTTATACAATTTTATTCTATTTTTAAGTCATCTTATAGCCTTTTTGAAACAAAATGTATACAAATATGTATATCATACATAAAAAGTACTTGATCACAATCAGGGAAGATTCATGGAAGTTTTATTCTCTAGTGACTGAATTGTTTTCTTCCTGGGGCCTGTGACATGTAACATGGCTCTAGTTGTACATTCTAATGATGGGTTTACCTTACAGAGGTATTTGTAGAAAAAGATTCATAATCGTTTAAGTGTTTTTATTTAAACTAAAGAATCCATAAAACAAGTAAATACCTGTAGTAACAAGGTAAACAGGGGACACTGATTCTAAAGGGTCTAAGACATTCAGAAAAACACCACCCAGACAAAACAAACCGACACACAAGAATGTTGCATCAAATTAAGAACTTATAAACACACACAGTTTAAGACTTTTCATATAGCAATCATAAGCAAAATGCTTTCTTCAGGAAATTCTGAACCACATTAAAATTCTAGTATTACAAATCCAGTCCCATCCTTTTCTATTCTGAACATTACTAGAGACAGTCTGGCTCCCCGCCATATTTCCTCTGTACCACATTTTAGCATTTTTAACCAATTACTCCAATTTCTAATTGTTTTATCCAGTGTATTCCCCATACCTGTAAGTTCTGTTGAGAAAACAAAGATGTCTAGATGAGGTACTCTAAAGCTACAATGTTTACAAAGTAGTAGATAACAAAAATACTTGAAATCAAGTAAAAGTTATAAAGACGTTAGAGTATAAAACCATCTCTTTTTCTTTTGTCACTCTATAAAGTGTTTTGCATTCATGTGAGATGCTGTAATTTCCACACATATTTATATCTTTTAAATACTATTTAAGAAGTTAATACACTTACTTCCCTTTTTAAGATCTACATTCTTAAAGTAGTAAACACTAAGTGTTCACATCTAAAACATTTTAATTTCCACATACATGTTAACCTATTGATTGTAACCATGCTACGTATTTTTTCATAATAGTTATTTAGACACTTACTGGTTTATTTAAATGATGTCCTACTGAATCTGCTAACGTTCCTATGGCATCATAAAGAATGAGCAAGTTCTTATGCTGGTATTTACTAAATGCGAAAACCAAGGTATCAAGTATATAAGCAAGATAAGGAACAAGTTCTGTACAAGCTTCTTCTTCTAGGGTAGCAAAGGCACTGTAATTAAAAAGAGAGAGAATATTAGTGCTGTTGAGAAGGAACAGTTATAATAAAGACAGAAAAGTCTATCGTTTAAAGAATTATCTATTTTGCTCAAGCCAGTGAACTTGGGGTTTCAAACCTGGGTGCTCAGTGTCCCAGGTTGACATTCTATCCACTACACCACCACCTGGTAAGGCTAGATGATTATTTTTATTGTTTTTTCCCCATTCCTTATCACCTCTTTCAAAAGTAAAATCTAAAATGAAAACTTGCTGGTTCTTATATTTATTTACTCAACAAATTTATCTGGTGTTCACTACATTAATAAAATTAGTTAAAACTTTTGAACTCTAATTGATACTTTACCCTTCAGATGCACATGAAGGGCCACAAAATGACATGTATACATATATTTAAGAACACAGGAGTATCACAACCAAACAAATATTTCACTTAGTGGATGGAAATAGGGTGATGTAGATCAAAAGACACAAATTTTAAGTTATAATAATTCCAAGGATCTAATAATGTACAACATAGTGACTATAAATAATATGCATTGTATACTTGAAAGTTGCTGAGACATCTTAAGCAATGTCACCATAAAAAAAGAGTTACCTATGTTAACTATATGAGATGATGCATGTGTTACCTTGATTTTGGTACTTGTCCTATAAGATATATGTGTATCAAATAATTTTGTACACTTTAAATATATGTAATATTTGTCAATTATTCCTATTAAGGTTAAAAATGGTTCTAAGTCATTACATTAGAGTGCAAAGTATACTTGTTATTATAAATTTGCTGTATGTATGGCTCATCTACACTGCTCACAAAAATTAGGGGACTAGGGAACGTGCCGTTACTCTAGTACTTTCAGCCTTCTGTATAGTGCATTTTTATCTCATTTGCATAATCAACTTTATTTGACTTGTCATTTGCTTTCCTGATGTTCCTGCTTAATAATATAATAAAAAAATCAAATGTTTTTTTTATCGCTTCATATTCATTTTGAAATATCCCCTAATTTTTGTGAGCAGTATATTAGAACTGTACAAGAAAGAAGAAAACTCCAGTGTCCATGTAATGACTTCAATTTAGATCTAAATTTGTTCTGTCTCTTTATTGCTAAACTTAAGGTTGGTATTATCTTCTGTTCTACTGAATCAGGAAGTCCCTAAAAATGATAGGCTTAAGCCATCTGCTAATGAAAGGCCTGTTAGTTAGCAGTGAACGTTATTTCCTTCGCCACACTTGCTATATAATTAGTGCTCCCTACTAGCCTGCAAGTTTCAACATGGCAGAAACTTACGCCCAGTATTTATTATAAGCCTAACAATCAGCAAAGAGCTAAAAAACAAGAGGGGGGGGGGAATAAATAAACTACAAGAAACCAAATATAATCTGAATCCTGCTCCCCACTTTAAATTCAGTGCATTCATCACCAATGCCCCCTTGAACAACTTTCTTTATTCTTATTAATAATATAAAACTCTTCCAGATATTTTTACCTCATATCTGGAAAAGTCCAACTCCACTTAAATTTACTTTCCTTTTGTTCCCCAAACTGGAGTATCTGTAGTAATAAAAGTGCTGGTCTTATAAAAACAGAATAGCCCAAACTTAACTAACTGAATAGCTACTTCAGAAGAAACACTAAGTGACAGATGACAGGTTGTTGTGGGCTTTCTGTGAAGCTATGGTCGCTGACCTGTAGACTAGCGTAAACCTGTTCTATCTGTGCTATTTATTGTTCAAGAGACCCTTGCCATCACCACTCCAGATGCCTGTAGGAATTAGGGTGAAAGATAATTCTACTGTTATAGCCACTGAGAAAAAATAAAGTTTAAGAATCAGCAAAGGCTGATGTCCAGTTGGTTACATCTAGATTTAGAAAATCGTAAGGTGAAAGCTACAGATAATAAAAACCCCATTAGTGGTTTAATTCCAACATTCCATCACAAGGATGAAAATTAATTTCTCATGAAATGCCCACTCCTTTCCCGCACAATGAATGTTTTATTATGAATCTGTCCCACCTGCAGGCAGCTTCTTGTACTCTCTTGTTGCTATCCAGGATACGCTTTAGCAATTCTGTCATTAATGGCTTCAGGTACGTGTCTGGGGGCTGGCTGACTACCCAGTGTGCATAGCGGCTCAGAGTCCAGCACGTTATGGAACGCACAAGAGCCTTTTTATCTGAGAGGCACTGAATAAGGTGAGGAATGAGCTCAGGCAAGTATGGAATCATGCCTTGCATGCAACCTAGGAAAAACAAAAACAAAAAAATCTTTCAAGAAGTGCTAACATATGGTTAAAACAAACCATTTCAGTTGGATATTAAACTGACACACGCACCCATAAAAAATATTTAGAGTATCTCCATTATAATATACTGTAATAATCTGTTCTAAAATTATTAAAAAACTGAAATGAAACCTAACTACTCCTAATCCCTAGCAGGGTTAGGAAAGTTCATTTTACTTCTGCTACACAAATAATGACTTTCAGAAATGCCTTTAAAATGCTTCAATTTCTTCTAGATCGATGTTTACAGTTAGGACAGAATAACAACCCTTTAATAAAGAGAAGGATGACATTCTTTTGATGTATCGTCACTTACATATGGAACAAAGTTATCTTTCTAGCAATGGGAATGTTTCTGACATCAGAGTTCTTGTCCTCTCACTCTGTTCCATTTATTGTAATAGAAGCAGTTGCAAAATATCTGGATGGGGTTAGAAGTAAGTCTATAGCTGTTTGGTTAATAATTGTTAACCGGTTCAAAGTAAACATTTATTCTGAGATTGTTTTTGGATTCAAATATCCTTTTTCAAGGTTCATTTGGACCATAGTTTTCTCTACCCCACATCAGCAACTCAAGAGCAGAGAATGTAAATACAAGAGTAAATAGTTTTTGCTTATAGAGTAACAATTGCTGCATTAGCATTAATCATTAACCCTTTGAGTAGTGAGGTTTTTTTCATGCATGCTGACCCCGGGGAGTTTTCTTTTCAAAAAATGAAATTAGTTCCAGTTACAGTTTTATTAATTGAACATCATGTTTGTTTGATAACCAATTTATGGAATTAAGAAGAATACACATCATTTGCTTTTTACTGTTGCCTTACACATTTTTAAAATAAAAATTTTTCTATGATTGTAGTCTGGATGGTATGATCAGGAGGCACAAGGACGTACATGCATGTTCATACTACTCAAAGGGTTAAGGGCTTTAGATTTCAAATGTGAGTTAGACTTACCTTCAGCAATTGCTCCTAAAACCAAGATGCCCGATTCTTTAACAACCCATTCATGATGAAAAAGTAATTCTTTCAAAAGGGGCAAAATATGTGGCAAAAGGTCATCACGATATACATTTGCAAGAACATCCAGGGCAGCAGCAGAACATTTCCCTATGGAAATATTTAATTTAAAATATATTACATTAACCTCTTTTATCTTTTTTTTAAATTTTTTTTTTTTTTTTACAGGGACAGAGAGAGTCAGAGAGAGGGACAGATAGGGACAGACAGACAGGAACAGAAAGAGAGATGAGAAGCATCATCAGTTTTTCGTTTTGACACCTTAGTTGTTTATTGATTGCTTTCTCATATGCGCCTTGACTGTGGGCCTTCAGCAGACTTAGCAACCCCTTGCTCAAGGCAGCGAACTTGGACTCAAGTTGGTGAGCTTTTGCTCAAACCAGATGAGCCTGCACTCAAGCTGGCAACCTTGGGGGTCTTGAACCTGGGTCCTCCGCATCCCAGTCCAACGCTCTATCTACTGTGCCACCGCCTGGTCAGGCGTAACCTCTTTTATCTTTTGGCTATATATGTAAAATGAGTATTTGTTGCATGCACACTTTATTCATACCTTTACAGAGTTTCAAAGAATTCAATTAAATAGGAGAGGCAGTCTGTCACATGAAAAAATTCTATTAAAAACTACTTTTTATGATCAAGAATTAGCAAACTAATAAGTTGGAACAAAAGTCAACAGTAAATGATGCATAAAATATGCAGGATAACATTCCTTAGAGACTAAAGAACTATTAAATATCAGACTATGTATCAGTTCAGATTTCATTTAACACAATTAATTTAGAGAATAAAAAAAATATATAATTAAGCATCCAAATATGAACTAGGCATAATAAGTAGCTAGCCACAAACTTCCAGACAGTAATAAAAACTGTTTAAAATAAAAAAACCCTCTTATATTGGGTAGAAGTACCAACTTATTCATCAATAAGGGTCTTAAGTTACACTGTATGGTAGAGAGTTACACAAATGAACATTATACTGCCAATGAAACAGAATGAAATTTATATGTACTAATATAGAATGAGTTACAATCTGATTTCACTTTTGTAAAGTCAGCCTCCTCTCCAAAAAAAGAAGACATATATGTGTACAGAAAAACTGAAAGGATATAAAGACAGTGAGATGTTGAAAGGAAATGTCCCCCATCCAAGGTACATTACTTTTCAAGAGTTATCTATGTTATGTTAATCCACATTGCCCTCGACCTGAAAGTATGGATACAGTGGGAGATAATTTGTGATGGTTTTGAGATCTGGGTTCCAATACTAGATGTGCCATTAGTACTAGCTGTATTGACCTTAGGCAAGTTTCTCTTTTTGCAGTTTCTTTTCCTACGTAAGGCTACTGGAAAGATTAAATGTGATATGCATGCAAAGTTCTTGGCCTAGTACTGGGCATGTTAGCAGGCTAAGTAATTGGTAGTTCTAAATGCCCAACAGAGGAATTAGCACTATTTAACCAAATGAATTATATAGTCCAGGCTGCTGATTCATGTCCTTAACCACTTCATAGTTACTAGAAATCCCAACACTAGAATAACAGCAGTGGCTCTCACCTGGGGGCAGTTTTGTTTTCCAGGGGACATTGTTGGTTATCACGATTTTATGTGTGTGTGGGTGCTGTTGGCATCTACTAGGTACAGAGGCTGTTTCACATACTATAATGCATAGGACAGCCTTCCACAACAAGAAGTCATGTAACCCAAATGTCATTAGTGCTGAGACTGAGCACTAATTAGTGCTCACCTGACCTAGAACACTAAAGAGCTTTAAAAAACAGTAACAAAGTAAGCAAAACAAAGGTGTCTAGGTTCCTCCCCAGAATTATTTAATTAGCGTGGCTCAACACATGATGTGGATTTCAGCTAAGGTTGAAAACTAATAGATTTAAAAAAATATTTTGTAAAGTTGAGTTTGACAAAGCAATTTCTACTATTTTAGAAAATCCATGGTATTAGCCAATTCTCACGCAAATTATCATGAAAAGTAAGTTTACGTAAGGAAAATAGAAAAAGCTTATGGTCAATGTTTCTATTTTCTAGTAACAAACAAAATAGCCTTTGGGGAAATGACAGTGTGAGATATATTTAAAGAATATAATAAGTAGTAAATATAAGAACAGTTCCAGCAGAAAAATGCAAACCAAAACTCTATCTACTTCATGTATCCTGAGATGGCTAAAACGAGAGATAACTGTTGGTAAGCAAGAAACTGCAATCTAAAGACATTGCCAGTGAGAAAGTAAGTGGTGGTGCCATTTTGGAAAACAGCCTGGTAGTTTCTCAAAAGCATAAACAGAGTTACTATATGACTCAGTAATTCCACTCCTGAGTATATATCTAAGAGCACTGAAAACATGTGTCTGCACATACACTTTATAGAAACATTCACTGCATCATTACTTATAATAGCCAAAAGAGGGAAACAATGAAACGTCAACAAAATGTCTATCAACTGATACATGAATAAGATGCAGAAAATACATACAATAAATTATTCTTCCACAGTAAAAAGAAATAAAAGTATTGATATAGGCTACAACATGGATGAATCTTGAAACAGGCTAAGTGAAAGGAAGCCAGTCACAACAGCCTCATACTGTATGATTTCATTTATAGGAAATGTCCAGAATAGGCAAATTCATACATATGGAATACAGACTGGTAGTTGCTTAGAGCAGGACTGGGAGAAAATGGAAATGGGTTTCTTTCCGGGGTGATAGAAACATTCCAAAATTTACTATGGTGATGGCTGTACAACTCTGAATATATTAAAAACCACTGAATTGTACCATTTAATGTGTGAATTATATGGTATGTAAATTATTTCTTAATAAAGTTGTTATCAAAGCAGGCAACTGTGCTTCTCCCACTCTGACTTACTCAGATTCCAGTCAGAAATTGTATCATCATCATCAATTTCATCGTCATCATCATCTTCCTCTTCAATGCCATCTTCATCATGCTGCTGAGCCACTGTTCTTGATCGATGAAAACGTGGCCTTATATCCTGTTCACTATCAGGAATCGTTTCATCCTCTTCAACATCACCCTGTTTTGTTTTTTTTTAAAAAGGGACAATTTTAGTGATATACAGTATAGTATAGGCTAACAATATAAATATGGAAAAGATCAGAATATCCAGACGGGGTCATGCATAGTATTTTGAAGTATACTTCTTCTTTGTGAAGGGAAGAGTAGACTATTATTACATAACACCTGTTAGGTATCAGGTACTTTCAACCACATTATATTACCCCCCTTCAGACTGGTATAACCTAGAGCAGTGGTTTTCAACTGCCAGTCGGTGGACCAGTGGCGGTCACCTAGAAGTTTCATGCTGGTCCACAAAAGAGTTAACCACCCTGATGTTGTAGGAAGGTTATAGATCCAATGATTATAGACTTTATATTTAAGGTATTTTAATGCTTCTATCTTTGAACTCTGTAGCCTATTATATATAACAGAAAGCCTATTACATAGGGTCTATTCTAAATAAATGTTCTAGTCATTGCATTCAAAGATTTACTACCGGTAAGTCAATAAAAACAATCTCCCCTATTCACCAGAAAAGTTTCCTTACCTTAAGTAGGATAATATCTATATCTGAGTACTTCATGCCATTCACTAAGACAGGAATCAACCTATAAAACAAATTCATGAAATAAAGATCTAAAGATCAATAAAATTATTAAGAAGCCTTAACAAACCTCTTATAGCAATAATATCAATAAAACAACCACCACTAATCTTGTCTTAGAGCACATTTTGTTACAAAATGGATTATTATTTTGTACTGCCTGCCCTTCTCAAACGATGAGTATTCCTAATATATACTGTAGTCCTTTTATAGTTCATGCACGGGATCCACTAGATAAGAATGTTAGTGAAGATTAAAAGCGCTTAGAAATAAATTTTTAAAATAAGCAATTTATTCCCTAAATACACCAACAAACATTCCTATTTTTTTAAAGACCAGTGTTCCTTGATACATTAACAAAAAAACCCACGAAAAGAAAACCAAATCCCTAAGTGTGCACCATTTAGAGCTTGGTTAAAGTAAAGGTAAAAAACAAACAAAACCCCCAGGTATAAAACACATACAGCGTATTTCCATTTCTATTAAAACAGTAAGATTTCCCAGGTAATTACTTGTAAACACAGACTAGGAAGGATATACGAGAAAGTAGTACCTTTGGAGAGGGGAGTAGGCGAAAAAGGGACAAAATTCATCTTTTACTTTATTTCCTAAATGGTGTAACACTGTTACAACAAGCCCACATTCAGTATTTGTATTCCATGTTTTTGTGTGCCTGTTGTATTTTATTTTACAGTAATACTGATTAAAAATATGTTAATGGAAGTACAAGCTGAGCTTCTAGAAGCATACTTGGATCAAGTGATGCCTGACATCATCAACCAGGAGGAGAGGGAGCCTAGCCAAGCAGCAGCTACTCAGGCTGCCAGAGAAGATCACGAAGGTGCTGAGGGTTCACTGACTACACCAACAGTGGGTTCGCAAACTCAAAATGCAGGAAATGAGAACAGAACACCTATGAAATGAAATAAAAAATGAATATTTTAAAATTTATGGGTTGAGTTTCTGAACTGATGTTGGGCAGTGCGATTGTCTTTGAGCTAATAACGCACAAATGAATCAAAGTTCAACTCTTTCCTGTTGTGCTGAACTATTTCTATTGAAACAAACTGATCTTCCCTCCCACTTAGTGCGACAGAGGAGGGATGTTTCCCACAAGTGTATGGTAAGTTTGAGAAGTATATTTCTGGAAACTTAAATGGATTATATTCTTACATAGTTGGGTACAAATATATCTATTTTCATTGTGGTAAGGGTTCTTCATTCTTTCCCAGGCAGTGTCCTTCCTTAAAATTTTTTCCATATTGTAAAATCAAAGATAAATCAATAGTGCCTGACCAGGCGGTAGCACAGCAGATAGAGCTCTTGGACTGGGAAGTGGAGGACTCAGGTTTAAACTCCGAGGTCATCAGCTTGAGCCCAAGGTTGCTGGGTTGAGCAGGGGGTCACTTGGCTTGCTGTAGCCCCCCCTCCCCTAGTCTAGGCACATATGAGAAAGCAATCAATGAACTACTAAGGTGCTACAACAAAGAATTGATGCTTCTCATTTCTCTCCCTGTCTATCTGTCCCTCTCTCTGTCTCTCTCTGTCACACACACACACACAAGATAAATCAACAGAATACAAACACATGCATTCTAATGCATATTACAAATCTGTATATACAGGGTGGGGAAAAAGTAGATTTAAAATTGTTCGTATGGAAAAAAATAATACAAAAATAAACTGTTTTACAATTGTAAACCTACTTTTGCCCCAACCTCTATAGAAAACACAGGCTCCATGAAGAAATGTGCATTGTTACTATGAAGTTAAATTTCGGCTTCTGGCTTACTTTAGTTTGAACATTCTAGTCTACCTTGATAGTCACAGATGTCATCTCTGCAACAGAAACAGAATGCTGGTGGCAAACTTTCTAGAATGAAAACACAAACAAACAAAAACCTCCACACCCACGTGCCTATTTAAAACCTTAACTAAATGTCTATAAAGTACCTCTGGTTCCTTCAAAGTCTGTGTTGTAAGGAGCAATGGAGATGATAATGACAACTACCAATTCTCTGTTATTTAGGTCAACACATCTGATTTAATGGCAGCTGAATTTTCAATTGGGAAAATTCATTTATAACTGTATTCCTTTTAATAAAAGAGTGTTTAAAATGTATATATAAAAAACAGTAAGCCAAAAGAAAACACAAAAAGGGAAAATTCTATGGACAAAGTTACTAGATAGCCTTTGATAAAAGTTAGAAAATTTTAATTTCTTAAATTGAGAACAATTTAATTTTCACGAAGAAAAAATAGTTCAATAAATCAGGATATCGTATCCAATCTAAAGTATTATGTAGTCACTAAAACAGAACCATGATGTCTGTACTCATGGATTTCCAGGTATATTGGAATATTTATGTTTAGCTTAAAAAAATATCAAAACACATAAGTAAAGGTCAAAACACTAACTTCTTTTTGCTATGGTAGTTTTAAGCTTTGATGATTTGTTTTCTCAGTGGTCCGTTACATACACTCAAAAGAGCCTACAGAGGATAAAAGGTATGAAAATATTTTGGAAGCATACATTTAACATGTTCACAGTCCTCTGCTTTCAAATTCTACCTTAATTGTTCTGGGTGGCTTGGATAAAGCAGGAGCAAGGAAACTCAAACTCATGAGTGCCAGCTGTGGGCTTAAAATAAACACCCTCCTTAGAACCTAGTGAGAAAAGTATTATGATCTCCCATATAACAGACTAGTAAACTAAGGCTCAGGGAGATCCCATTATTTCCATAAGCTCCTAAGTTTTAAGTAAAAATAGGAGAGTCAGAATTCAAAACCAGTTTGGTCTGACTGAAGATAATTTTCTTTCCCTATACCAGATGTAAGCAACTATCACTCTTTAATGTCTTCAGCCTTTGTTGAGGCCTTACTTCAAATAGTTGTGTATTTTAACATCAAATAAATAAATATATATGAAAACAATTTTGAGTGTAACTCTTATTACCAATGAGATAATGTTACAAGCCCTCATTAACTAAAAGAATACTAGTAAGAAAATATTATAAAAGCAGGATTTAAAATTTCCTGGATATGTGTAAAAATGTGGGCCATCCAAACTTTCATGTATGTTCATAGTCTAAGTCTAAAATAAAAAGATTAATAGTAGCTTAAGATGATGGAAAGTACAACATACCTTGATAAAATTTATAATGACACAGAACAGTATTTTGTAAGCTACAGGCATTTTTCAGAACTGGATTAATTTGGATCACCAACAGTTAAATCATTTATAATCAATTCAGAAAACTGGTGAAGAGATAGCAGATTGAAAATATTGAAGTTTACATAAAGTGCAGTAAAGAAGTGAAGACAATGTGTGTGAAGTTATACATAGATAAGAAGTAACTTAGTGCCATAACTCTGTAATGTGGTAAATAGACTCTGACTTACAAGCAGAGCCCAGTTAGTATGTGTGAGAAGTTATATAGATAAGAAGTGGCTTGGTGTTATTTACATTAACTTTATAAATTAATGAAAATAAGAATATCTTAAAAAGTGATTTAATGTAAACATTTCAGTAGAATGACATAGAGAGGATTCCCTGCGAGGAACTCCCAAAAAGGTGGTTTGAAGTGATAATCCTGTAAATTGACACCTGTTAGAAGGCGTTGGCCAGAAAAGGTACTAAAGCTGAGGGGCTCCCTTGCTGCAGTAGTTGCCCAGACTCCAACGTTGATGTGGACTGTCTCCATACCGCTCTGAGCTCTGACCAAAGCCAGCCTAGAGGAGCATGCCGACGGGGCCCCCTTAAGCTGTACCCAGGCACGCCAAAAGGATTTGTGAATAATAAACTGCCTGTGTGATTATTGCAACTAAAAAAAAAAAAAAAAAAAAAAAAAAAAAAAAAGAAGTGAAGACAATGAGCCCCATCTATTCTTTGAATCTTTTTAAGATGGAATAAACTGCAGCAAGTTAAACAGTCATAGAGAAAGAGGCAACAGAGAAGAAAGTTAAACAAGAGAATACATCTATCTGATGGAGTGAGGTACTGTAGGATAAGAAAAATAATTATGCTATGCAAGACCATAAATAGAAAGACTGGTTAAGAAGAGGACAATTCATACAAAAATTTATCTGTTAAGTTTGGGGCAAGATGAAGAGTCACCTCTGTTTTCTCAATAAAGCAGAAAGAAGTGCTCAAAATGAATGAAAAAAACTTCATAAGAGTGACAGGTTTGAAATAGCTACTCTGGTGAAAGGAAAGTAAAAGCTGATCTAGAATAAAAGTAATTGGCAGATAGTGGGCAGGGTCTGAAGACCATAGATTTCTAGAGCCATCAATCTTCCTGGCAGTGCCATTTTCTCCAACAGTATTTAACAAGAAGCAAAGACAGTTAAAATTAATCCAGAGCACGGGAAATTCGGTGTAGTTGCGATTTACGGTCAGTACAGCTAATTTGTAGATTGTGATGTTTGTGCCAAATAGAAGAATAAAGAGATATGCAGGAAAAAAGGGACTGATAAAATCAGGCAAGTAAAAAAAAAATGAGGCTGGAGCCTGATCTGTGGTGGCACAGTGGATAAGGCATCGACCTGGAATGCTGAGGTCGCCAATCCAAGACCCCTGGCTATCCCTGTCAAGGCACATGAGAAGCAACTGTGCCTTGATGCTTCCTGCTCCTCCCTCCCCACTGCCTTTCTCTCTCTCTCCACCATCTCTCTAAAACCAATAAATAAAATCTAAAAAATATAAAAAATGAGGCTGGAAAGTTAATATGGGAATTAACTTTGACCATATGAAATATGACATGTCCGATGAATCTAATCATGAAGGCAGTTCACTATTTTTTAACATATCTACCGTATTCCCCCATGTATAAGACGAATACTTTTCTGAAAAATTTGGGGTCTAAAAACTGGGTGTGTCTTATACAGTGGTTGTAGGTCTTTTTACTTGCATTTCCCACAGATGAGAAGTTGTATACATTTTATGATCAATAAAACTTGAGTTCAGTAACTTTATGTAATACATTTACCCCCAAATTTCGGGCCCCAAAATTAAGGTGCATTTTAGATGTGGAGAAGTACAGTAATTGTTAAGGATGCTGCTTCCTTAAGTCTCAGGTAGCAACTGAAAACAAAAAGAAAAATTTTAATGAAACATCACAGAAAAGCAGTGATGTTAATACCAACAATGAATGTTTAACTGAAATATGTGCTGAGCACTGAATTGTTTTTCATGGGTTAATCCACACAACAGCCCAAGGAGATATTAATATACAAGAACAAATTTGGGAAAAGTCAAAAAAGAAATGAAGACCTGTTTTACCAAATAACAAAATATATTACTAAATGTTCAATAATCAAGAGTATAGTACTGACCAGGCGGTGATGCAGTGGATAGAGAGTTGACCTGAGAAACTGAGGACCCAGGGTCAAAAACCCAAGGTTGTTGGCTTGTGCACCGCCTCACCAGCTTGAGCACCAAATTGGCTGGAGCTCCCCACCCTCTCATCAAGGCACGTATGAGAAAGCAACCAATGAACTAAAGTGCCATAATAAGTTGATGCCTTGTTTTTTTTTTTGTTTTGGTGACAGAGAGAGAGAGGGACAGACAGGCAGAAAGGGAGAGAGATGAGAAACATAGATTATTTGTTGCAGCTCCTTAGTCGTTCATTGATTGCTTTCTCATATGTGCCTTGCCGGGGGTGTGTGTTGGGGGCCTGCAGCAGAGTGAGTGACCCCTTCCTTGCTCAAGCCAGTGACCATGGAGTCATGTCTATGATCCCATGCTCAAGCCGGTGATCTCGGGGCTTCAAACCTGCGTCCTCTGCGCCCTAGTCTGACAATCCACTGTGCCACCGTCTGGTCAGGTTCAAGTCCATGCTTCTTATCTCTCCATTCCTGTCTGTCCCCCTCTCACTTAAAAAAAGAAAATAAAAAGTACAGCACTCGCTAAAAAGAATGGACTCAACTACTCCAAAAACATAAAAGAATTTTATGTCCTTCACCCCTTGTTAATGTTTTCTATGTTAGCTTATAGCAACATAAGCTACATCATTACATACACAATTCTGATTCCTAAGCAAACATTTTTTGCTCATGCTAAATAAGTCTGGTTAACAGAGGTAGGAGAAACATTCTTTTATCATGTTTTTTATCTCAGCATCAGACTGATGTTGGTATTCTCCCATCCTCATAATGCATTATTTCAACTAAAAATATGAGCAGTCATATAAATCAAACCCAGTTATGACTGGTTTGAATTGTTTAATATTTGAGGTATTGATTTTTTTAGCCTGCCACTACTGTTTGCTTTTAGAATGTTTAGATTTTATTAGTGTAACGACAGAGTAAGAGTGCCTAGTTATCATTGTGTATCATCAATTCTCCTAATGTTATTGAGCTTAAGTTTTCATTAATAGCTTTTCAGTTTTTATAAAAAATAGTTTTATATGATCCTATGTTAAGAAACAAGCATATGATAAAAATGGTATTATAAGTTAGGGAGAAAATGAAGAGTAATACACTATACATGAATTTTTCTAAATGAAAAAAATTCATTTAGCTCATGATGCTGTACTTGACTTCCAAACAAATTCCAGACAAGCTAGAATATAGGTGGAATTGCTGCTTTGCTGGTGGGAAAAGAATTCACTGGAAAAGAAAAAGAAGTTAACTGGCTATATGAAAACAAGAACATCCAAGTACTGTAAACATCTAAAAAAATGTGATTCCAATAACAGCACAACGTATTAAAAACAAGTGGTTTTGTTCTTTGCTCATCCAGGTGGCTAAGACTAGAGAACGTATAATTAATGGCTGGTAGTTGTGATAAAATGAAACACTGCTGGTGGGATGTACATCTGCGTAACTTCACTAAGAGAACAATTTGTAATACTTATGAAGAATCCTGAAATGCCCTTTGTCCTTGGTAAAAATCAGATTTAGGAATTTTACCTGAAAGAAACCACCACTTATGGACAAAAAAGATATTCCAGGATTATTTATTAAAAAGAAAAGAAAGGTCTAAACAAATTATTCAACAGAAGAGCAGTCTATCACATATACATGGGTTTGCACACTATGATAAAATAGTACTCAAAGTTTAAAGACTAATGACATGGAGGAAAGTTCACAACATTCAAATAACTGAAAAGAGCAAACCACAAAATAGCATAAACAGATTTTTAAGAACTAACTACTGCTAAATGCTGTGTTAAACTAATACAATGTTTTATGTTAATTATCTCAATAAAACAGAAAAATAAATTAAAAACCAAAAATATCAAACAGTATTCATTGTGTTAAAAATAGCCTAACAATAGCTTAACCAAAATTCCACAGCAGCACAAACTGAGGGAAATCATCTACTTTGGGAAAAAACCCACCAGAGTCTATGATCAAATTATAAAAATTATTTAAAACAAACAAAAAACACTGTGCTATCAATTATTCAAAATTAAGTATGATTTAGAATAAACCACACTCATGTAATTTAAAAAAACATAGTTGATTCTTGAAAAATGTTTACTTATACCAACAATAAAATTAAGGTTTGAATTCTTTAGAACTTAACTCTCCCATGATAGAAGAATATGACCTAAAAATATAAAATGAGAAAACACTATTAAATTAAGAACAAGGTAACATTCATAAGGAGCACTTACTTAGGAAGGTGCCTTACGAGTACATCTTTGCATATTGGTTGCTCAGCCAAAGTGAGCCAAAATTCACAGGCTTCTAAAGCCACATTTTCATCTTGATCTTGGGTCCTCTGTAGCATGTACTGTAAACAAAGAACACTTAATATTAATAAATTGAAATCATACAATTAAAATAAACCTCATCCCTTTTCAGCAATAGTCCTTTGCTATGGCCTTGCACTTTATACTGATTTTCAACCTAGGTATGATTAAAAAAAAAAAAAAGAATAGCTTTTAAATTAATTTTAAAATGCAGCCCAACTTAACTGCTGCTTTAGAATGCTGCCTGATGAAAAGTGTTCAATGTGTGCACTGTTTAGCTGTTTCTGCTTGGATACATTTTGTTTAATAAAACTAAGATTTTTAGAAAGGCGAACAGCAAAATGAAAAAAACTCCATTAAATCTTCCTTAAAAGGAATCATTTTTAATAACTACTCAAGCTGTCACCTGAAAGTATATACTTCTCATATTAAAGCCATATATAGACATACACATATATGTATGTATATACATATAAACAGAAATACAAATGTTATTTTTTTAATTTGAAAAGAAGTAGTGACATTTCTCAGTGCAACTGCAATTTCTAGTTTCTAACAAAATAGGTTTATCATGTCCTGTGAACATACCAAGCCCAAATCACTCTCACCTGGAGGAACTTCTGACCCCAAATCTATCCAAAGGCATACTGTCTAATCTTTACTCTTTAAAACCCCTTAAATCCAAAAACAAAATAAAGTCATGCATGATTTCCCAATATACCTGAAACTTGGAATTGGGGTTAAGTGATAAATTCTTCGTATGTATCCTGCCTGTCTGAAACATCTTACGTGGCAACATACGGCAAGACAACGGTAGGGCAGGCCAATCCCTGTTACATTCCGCACCATATCCTACTACAGCAATGAGTACTGCTGAAGAACTGTAGCATTATACACAGGGCTCCCCAGCTGTGACTGGCCACAGCAAATGATAAACTTTCTTAACTTTCTCATTGACTCCAAACTCTCCCGCTAAACTTTCAACCAACTCTACCTGATTATACTAAACAATTAGAATAGGCTGCTCAGAGAAACTGTCATTTATTTCCATATCTCGCTGCTGCATGTCCTTATCTCTACAATTACCTTTCCTAATATTTTAGAAGGCTGCACATCATTGGCGCCAGCCTTCTTTTAACAGGTCTTAGACCTTATCCTTTAAAAAGAGATTTTCCCCTCTCCATACCCTATGGGCTTCTGGAAGTGAAATGGAGGAACTACACTGCTCACAAAAATTAGGGGGATATTCCAAAATAAATATGAAGCGATAAAATATCCCCTAATATTTGTGAGCCGTGTAGATACACACTATTTAATCCACCTGCAAATAATTTTGTTCTAGTAATAATTACATCTTGCTATCATTTCGTTTTTTCCTTTAAACATGGCTGAACTGTTAACAATGTACTTACAATTTCCTAGTAAAATTATTTAAGTCACATTTTAAAATCTAAATAGTTTGTTTGAACTAACTATAATGGTTATGTATTTTCTTCTCAGAAATATCATTGGTAACATAAACCATAAGTTGATCAGTTTTACCAGTAATGGGTAGAACTCTTAATGATACAAGAACATGCACTTAATCTACCAGTTTATTGATTATTTAGCCTAATCCATACCTAGCAAACACAAATAATCTAAATATTTCCCAGTTATTCTGGTTAAAAGCTACCTATTACTTTAAAATAAGTTTTCCTTTTTAAAATATCTTAATAAAAGCTATCAAAATAAAAGCAATCAGTCTTAAAACATCTTAAATCTCATGAAAAAAATCACTATAAAGATAACATCATTTAAGACAACCATATATTTTTAGTCCCTTCCCCCCAAATGTGTTAAATACTACACATTAGAAAACAGTAGTTTCACACTATACACTTTGTGACCAAGATTTTTCTTGAGGAAAAGACAACAAGAGAACCTTTAAATTGCCTGTGTTACCTCAACTATATTATGCATGTGAGGAAGCAGGCGATCCATTCGAACTTCCAGCAACATCACGAGTGCCCGGCACACATTTTTCCGTACCTCTGGTTCTTCATCCCCAGCCAATGCAAAGAGATTCTAAGCACACACAAAATTTTTTTCTAGTTAAGTATTCCAATATGTTACAAAGATTTATAAATAATAACCAGTAATCTGCAAGTTGGTAACATTTAAATAAGAACCAGCTGATTTTTTTCTTTTTAGTGAGAGAGACAGGGACAGACAAACAGGAAGAGAGAAATGAGAAGCATCAATTCTTTGTTACACCTTAGTTGTTCATTGATTGCTTTTTCATATGTGCTTTGACGGTGGTTGAGAGGGCCTTCCAGCTGAGCCAGTGATCCCTTGCTCAAAGGGATAACCCTGGCCTCAAGGCAGCGACCTCTGGGCTCAATCCAGTGTCCCTGTGCTCAAACAGCAACCTCCGGGTTTCAAACCTGGGTCCTCAGCATCCTAGGCCAACACTCTATCCACTGCGCCACCACCTGGTCAGGTAAGACCTTGCTCTGATTCTTAAGGTGGTAAGAGATGCAAGTTCTATTAAAAGCATAAATAATTGGGAAATTATATATCCTGAGTTTCTAAAAATTAACCCTAAACTGCATTATTGTTCACCAGGTCAACTACTGAAAAAATAGTAAAACCAGTCAATCTCATACTCTTCTTAACAAGTTTCTCTACAAGATTAAAAAAAAGAAGTCTGCTGACCAGGCGGTGGCGAAGTGGATAGAGTGTTGGACTGGGATACAGAAGACCCAGGTTTGAGACCCTGAGCTCACCAGCTTGAGCGCGGGCCCATCTGGCTTGAGGAAAAAGCTCACCAGCTTGGACCCAAGCTCGCTGGGCTCGGTCTGCGGTCGAGGCATGTGTGAGAAAGCAATCAATGAACAACTAAGGTGTCGCAATGGCAATGAAAAACTAATGATTGATGCTTCTCACCTCTCTCTGCTCCTGTCTGTCTGTCCTTATCTACCCCTCTCTGACTCTCTCTCTGTCCCTGTTAAAAAAAAAAGTCTGAATGAATAGACTATTTAGTTTAATCCTTACAGCTACAAGATGTTATTATTCAATTTTATAAACACATGGAAGTTTAGATGTTATGTAACTTTCTAGCCAGTGGGAGATCTGAATTTGGTCTTCATGAAATCACGAATTAAGTCCACACTCATTATATTATACTAACAAGCTCCCACTAGAAGAACAAGTTGTCTCTTGTAGAAATTGCAAGTAGAACATGAGAAGAAAATAACAATAAACTTTCCCCATTTCACTCCTGAGATTCTATACACTTTATGTAGAAGTGCACACATTCATTAAAAGCAGTAAAAAGATCATTGAAAAAATAAAATCCAGTGAGTCCTATTGTCTTTCCCAAGATCACAAAAACATCTCCCAATAGATGAACCTGAAATCTTATTACAAGAGAGGGTGAGACAATGGAAAAGTTGAAATAGCAAATGTGACAATATGTGAAGTACTGTTTCTATCATTTTAAAAATTTTGATTTCCTCAAGTCTCTGATGTTTTCAAAACTCTGTAGTTCTGTTTTTAATCAGATATAGTTTACAAGGTCAGAGAAAAATATTGTTTATCCAACAGGTGCTGCTTTATATGAGATATACATCCTTCAATAAATTTGATGTTGTCTTAAATCAATACCCAGCTTTGTCAAGGTAGGTTATAGACATATGTCAGTAACCAATATACTTCTGATTAATAATGTTAAATTTCACAGACATGATAGCAGCCCCTGATAAAAACAGACAACTGAAGAAAATAATCCACCACTTAGCAAATACTGTAGTTACTGAGGGCCTACTACTCTGTGTCAGGTGCCTCCTCTAAAGGTTTACTGCTCTTGTAGGATGGAAAACTGGTTGACTCTTATATGAGAATCAGGTAGCAGAGAAATGTCAATATGGTACATAACACTAATGGAAAATATTTTAAAATAGTGGGAAATGTTCTTGCTCCACTTGTGGAATATGGTCATATGATATTTTTATTTTTTGAGAGAATTTAATTTCTTTAATCTAATTTTTATTTCTGTACAAGATGCTAGCTAGTATGCCACGTTCATAACTTTCTTAAGCTGTTGAACACTAAGAGAAAATACTATTATAATCACAATGTCTAAATATAATAATAGCAGTAGCTAACATATGCTTATTCTGTACAGGCACTGTTTCAATTTATTTACAGCAAATGTACAATGATCCATTTTACAGATGATGAAATAGAAAACATCAATTCATTAAGGTGCCAAAGTTAAGAGATTCTACGCTGTAGAGATGGGTGGAACATGAACCCAGTCTTGCTCCATCCAGGTCTCTAATATTATCCACTACCCTCTAGTATCAAACTATACTGAAAATACCTTGTGGTATAAAATTTATTTACATATCTCTGTACCAAACATGGTGCCTGACTCATAGTAGGTACACAGTAAAAGAGAAAAAAAAGCTCTGGCCAGCTGACTCAGTGGTAGAGTATCAGCCTGCTGTGTGGATGTCCATCTAGGGTTCAATTCCCGGTCAGGGCACACAGAAGCAACCGTCTGCTTCCCCACTCCTCCCCCTTTCCCATGGCTCGATTGGTTAGAGCACACTAGCCCAGGGCACTGAGGATGGCTCCATGGAGCCTCTGCCTCAGGTGCTAAAAATAGCTCAATTGCGAGCATGGCCCCAGATGGGCAGAGCATTGGCCCCAGATGAGGGTTACTGGATGGATTCTGGTCAGGGTGCATGTGGGAGTCTGTCTCTCTATTGCCCCTCCTCTCACTTGGCAAAGAAGGAAAAATATCCCCCCGCCTCTTATAATTTTCTTATAGAATATGCCCTCTGAAGGCTCTTTTAAAAGAACAGCTGAGCCTGACCTGTGGTGGTGCAGTGGATAAAGCGTTGACCTGGGAACACTGAGGTCACCAGTTCAAAACCCTGCACTGGTCTGGTCAAGGCACATATGGGAGTTGATGCTTCCAGCTCCTCCCCCCTTTCTCTCTCTCTCTCTCTCTCTCTCTCTCTCTCTCTCTCTCTCACTCTGTGTCTCCTCTCTAAAATGAATAAAATAAAATAAAAATAAATTAAAAAAGAACAGCTGAATAGAAATAGAATTAAGTAGTCAAGGTACTTTATCTTTTCACAATTACTGTTATCAAGTAGAGGAAGTTCTGAAAAGGAATTCTACTGCCTAGGGTTCACAACCAGAAGATTAAGTTCTTTCTTGTCTTTCTGCTTTTATTAAAAGGTTAAAAGTATCTTTAGAAATGCTTAAGATTTAAGAGTCAGTTTTCTCCCGACACCTCTAATTTTATAAACGGAAACCAATAAAAACCTGAAGTACAGAAGGTCCTTGAGGAACATCATTTCATTACAACATTGGTGAGATGTGGTAGGAATCTGACTCTTGTTTCAATCAATTAGTTTATGGTGAAACTGGTTTCATTATACTTATTTCCCTTTAAGTCACAAAACATCTTGATAAATGTAAAGGCTTGTACCTTGTGCCTTCAGATTCTTTGTTAAGTTTATCCAACCTCACCAATATTCCAAATTACCTGAAAGATTTAATTTCCATATGCACTTGGAACCATATACCAAAGAAATTTTTATACTGAAGATATTAAACACACCATAATCAATGTTTATATAATACACGGAGAAAAATCAATATCAGAAAATTTTTCTAGTTACGAAACTACATGCAATGAAGATTGGCTAACTTTCTCTAAAACAAAGAGAGAGGGGATAAATCTTACCTCAATAAAAGAGTCAATGTGCAACATCAGAGCTTGAGTCCTACTGATGATAAACTGATTGACACATGCAACAGCATGAGATCTAGAAACAAAATTTAAAATTTAACATAAGCTTATCCTGTTTTTTCTATTCATAGAACTAAACCATTCCTCTGTACAATTATTATGGTATATACAGTCACATACACACCCCCTAAAAAGAATGAATCAAATTTCTATATGCATTAACACAGAAAGAATATGATTAATATATTAAGTGAAAAATGCAGGCTGCAGAGCATTACTGCTTCTATAAAAAAACGTGTCTGGAAGGATGTGTACATTTTTAATAGTGGATACCTCTGAAGAAAGGGAGGTTGAATGAGGAATTATGGGAATTTGTTTACCTATAGACTTAAGGAGCATACATTCTTTTTGAAACTAAAAACGGAATCGTCTATAGTCTATGTGTTGGGATGCACATAATTCAATTACACAGTAATTGTTAATGGCTCTACCTAAAATCATTCTTAGTTCACAGATAATGGTCACGGCTGGATTTGGTCCCATCGGTCAGTATGCTGAGTAGTGGCCTAGACATTATAATGTGGCTACTCCCTACCCCTTAACTGCATTCCCTACTATGTTACAATATTTTTTTCTTTTGTCACTCTAAAAGGCTTGTTCCTAACTCCAGGGCCTTTGCACTGTCTGTTCCCTCATCTTCACTTTGACCTTACAAAGACTTACTTTGTTCAGGGTTTGCACAAATGTAACCTGTATAGAAAACCTCTATACAAAATACTTCTGAATCACTAAGACCTTATTCTCATTTTCCATAGTATTTACCATGAAATTTTATTGCTTAACAATTAGTATCTGTCCTGTGTGCCCTCTCTAATAACCCAACAGAAAAAAAAGACAAGAGAGTCACCACATATAGCCAACAAACATATGATGAGATGTTCAACGTGATCAGGGACAGAAGTAAACCATCAAGACCAAAATGAAATATCATATTTATTTGATTGGCAAAAATGAGAATGTGTGACAATACTAAAAGCTGAATATGTATACCCAGGAAATCCTTTTCTTCGTTAAGGATCAGAGTGCAACTGATCCATCATTTTGTAAAACAGTTTGGTGTTATTTCTTTGAATTATTCATTGACAAGACTGTGTCACAAAAATTCCTTTCCCTGATCTTATGTCTTCCTAAGAGAAACTCTTACAAAGAGACAAGCATATAAATGTTTTCGGCAGCACTACCCACAATAACCTGGAAGCCACTGAAGGCCATGGTGGGGGAAAATGATACATCAATAATGTACTTTTCATGCAAAAAGAATAATATATAATAGTCAAAACAAATGACTTATAGTAACACAATATGGATGAATCTTAGCAACATAAAATTAAATTTAAGAAGTCAAAGATTAAATTCAGTATACTTTTTATATTAAAAACAAAGATCAATATGATTATATTTTTTAAAATTCCAAGAGGATAAAGATGAGATTAGATTTCAGTCTTTGCTTTTATTATGGGTGTTGGATTTGAGTGATTATTGAAAAATAACTAGTAAACAACTAAAAACTAAACAGAAATGGGAAATGAGAATGTATAAGAAACACAGCCCAATTTGAGTATCTTAGTAATCATTAAAAAAATAAATTAAATGGCTGTGATTTTTAAATTGGTTAGTCAGGCGATGGATAAAACCGTTATTGCCTGACCAGGAGGTGGCACTGTGGATCAGCCTGGAATGCAGAGGACCCAGGTTCAAAACCCCGAGGTAGCTGGCTTAAGTGTGAGATCATAAACATGACCGCATGGTCACTGGCTAGCTGTAGCCCCCCTTCCCACCCCCCCCACCCCCCGTCAAGGCACATATGGGAAAGCAATAAGGGAACAACTAGAAACAGCAACGAAGAACTGATGCTTCTCATCTTTCTCGCTTCCTGTCTGTCTGTCCCTATCTGTCCCTCTCTGTCTCGTTTCTCTTGCTAAAACAAAAAAACCCCTATTTGTCTGCCTCATTCTACATTCTCAAAGTTCTAACAGTTACTGTGAGAGGAAAAACACTCATCGTAAACACCAGTTAAACTGTATTAATAAGGTGTTAAATGCTTACATAGAATAAAATTACATAAAGATGGGAAGATATGTTTACTGCATAGCTAAAATATGTAACAGATATATTTACCCAAGTATACATTAAAATAAACTAAAAGTAAGTATGTACAACAGAATTTCAAATGAATGGTAATCAACATTCACTGAATGGAAACATTTCTGCATTACTGAACTCTACCTAGTTAAGTTTTAAAAACATGTATTAAAATCACAAAAGAAATGTTTATATCCAATGATAGTGTACCAATTACCAATAATATGTTTTCAGGCCCTTTTCTTTTAATTGCTGCAAATTGGTCACAAAAAAGTAAATTTCTTAGAAGTCTGCAAATGACCCCACTTTCTTTCACATCTTAGCTGTAATGTTAAAGGGGAAGACTGCCTAGGGAACATGAGCCCCTCCACCTAGTTTACCTTTACCAGGAACGGAAAAATTTTACTTTCAAAATGTTTATCTGACCACAAGTAAGCATCTAGTAAGTTTCCACTGTGAGTTTATCACTGGATTAGGTACCACTTAGGAGGAAAAGTAAAATTAAATCAAGGTAAAAGAGTATGAAATAGTGAATTTAAGCAAGAAAAAGACTCCCAATTTACCCTCTGGAATATAGCTTGAAATTTAGGGCACCTGAACTAACAGAGATTATATACTAATGCTCATTCCATTGGATATCTCTGAAGTCTCTAAGAACTACATAATAATTTCTACTTTACATAGTAATATATTTGATTATTCTATATAAAAGTATGAAGTACCAACAAATGTAAAAAAACAAGAATCAAATGACTGTTCCATAGAAACAAAAAGCTAAATTCAAGTTAGAAAAAAAATATGTAACTGGAGAAAGAACTTTTGGTGAAGTTAAGAGTCTTACACACTTCAACAATGTGATAAAGGCATCATAATAACTACAGCATGCCAGAACCACGGATGATAACAAAACTAATCAAAGGTTAATTTAATATTTTAAATATAATGATATTTCAAAAACTATATGCTAGGCAGTGTTCAAGGAACAAGAGAGATAGAGGAAAAGAACAAAACAGACCAGGTTACCTTCAGGATCAGCCAACCCGGTCTACTATATGGTTTCAGAGTACACTCAAAAGTCCTTCCATCTTCAGGATTAAAATGTTTCTTTTAAGTAAATGTAATCCCCTTAAACTAAATTACTTAATAATTTAGATACAATACTGGAAGAACTTTTATTACACAGCTACAAATGAAGGTACTTGTATTTGTCAAGATTCATAAATTAAAAACAAAAAACAAAAACCCAAACACAGAGTTTTAAGCCTTTTAGGAAGGACTTTAAAAGCATGACTGTTAACCATTACAAATGCAATTTTACATGTAGAAGGTAAAATAAATTTCAATTATCAAAATTCACCTTTTGGCATATGTAACATATTTTGCTAGTTACAAAAATATTAGGTAATACAAAAACAAGAAATTGGTCAGGCTCATAACAGAGTTTATAAATTAACTTAATATTGGCTATATAGATACCTTATTTTTGGACTACTGTGCTTGAAGAACTGTAAAAATTTTGGAATCATGATGTTGAGAGGCCGATCTAAAACATCGCTATCTAAAATCTCAGCAGAATCTTCACATATCTTCTGTAGGGCACCAAATGCTCCCTGTAAAGACATTAAAATTACTAGAATTAATTAAAAATAAATCCACTTTTAAAAGCAAATTGAGGAATACTAATTTGTAAGAATGTTTTCAGCACACAAAAAATTTGTAAATTTAATATAATTATACCATTGAGTTATCTAAAACCTCAGTTTAAAGAGAATAATATGTTTTTTATCTTAGCATTAAATACCTTAGAACGAGAAGGTATTTTGGTTGGCAGAGACTGTAATATATAATTAAAAACCTAACTTCTAAAATATTCTTGCCAATTTTAGGTCAACATTAATTTTTCCCTTTTAAATAGTATCAGTTTGTAAAACTATCTATATTTATATATAAATGTATTTAACCACTATACTATCTCTTCCTTTTTAAAGGACAAAAAGAGGTCCTCAGTATCTTTAAAAAATTATTTATATGTAAATTATTCATGGGGAAATGGTGACAAAAATCTGTCAGGCAGGCAATTCAAACTGGCAACTATTTCTTTGTAGCCATTTTTACACCAAATTGGCTAACTTTGAACTCTTCTATACTATGTAACCATATTATCAGTTAGCTCAGCCACTTACATACCTTACTTCTTTTAAAGTATGCAGCACTTTGAAATCTATTCTCTATAGTAAATTTACAAATATGGTCTTTTTAAAGTATAACTAATATAGTAGCTCCTCTACAATTTCATAACTACTGCATTTTAAATTTTATTATTGGAAAGTGCTTAAAATTTATATCTCCTTTTATGTTATTACCATTATAAGAAAGCATTACCAATTTTTTTTTTTTTTTTTAGTGAGAGGAGGGGAAGCTGAGGCAGAGACAGACTCCCGCATGCACTCCAACCAGGATCCACCTGGCAAGCTCACTAGGGGGTGATGCTCTGCCCATCTGGGGCCCTTGCTCTGTTGCAACCAGAGCTATTTTTTAGTGTGTGAGGCAGAGGCCATGGAGCAATCTTCAGTGCCAAGGGCCAACTCGCTCTAATTGAGCTATGGCGGTAGGACAGGAGGAAGAGAGAGAAAGAGAGAAACAAGAGGGGAAGCAGTGGAGTAGCAGATGGGTGCTTCTTCTATGAGCCCTGATGGGAAATTGAACCCAGGACATCCACACGCCGGGCCAATGCTCCACCACTGAGCCAACTGGCCAGGGCCAGCACTACCTAAATTTAATATATACTGTTACCCAATGGCTTAATATTATCTAAATATTTTTTAGTTTTTATGTAATTGAATCAGGGTATTTCTAAGGCATTATTGGAAAATTTATATATAAGAATGCAGGTTGTTTTCCCCCGTAGAATCTTTTCCACAGATTCCTCTGCAAACTGTCCTAACCTCCACTTCCCCAAGTCATATCTGGCAACAAATTGCCATGTCAAAAGACCACCTGGTTTCTTTCGTGTAACTGCCCTGCTACAAGCTTGGCTCTTTTTTAATTTTGAATGCTTATTTTATTTATTTATTTTTAAAGGGACAGAGAGAGAATCAGAGAGAGGGATAGATAAGGACAGACAGACAGGAACGAAGAGAGGTGAGAAGCATCAATCATTAGTTTTTCGTTGTAACACCTTAGTTGTTCATCGATTGCTTTCTCACATGTGCCTTGACCGCGGGCCTTCAGCAGACCGAGCAACCCCTTGCTGGAGCCAGCGACCTTGGGTCCAAGCTGGCGAGCTTTTGCTCAAGTCAGATGGGCCTGCGCTCAAGCTGGCGAGCTCGAGGTCTCAAACCTGGGTCTTCTGCATCCAGTTCAACACTATATCCACTGCGCCACTGCCTTATATAAAACACCTAAAATAGTTTCTATGTATTTAAAAGAGAGTTCTACCCAACCTGGAAGCCCAGATAATGAGATTCTTAAAGAACCTGTTAACAGTGAGAAATTGTTGAAGAAATCCAGAGTCCCTCACCTCCCCAAATGGAAAGACTGCTATTGATTTGATCAGTGGAAAACTATCAGATATTACAATTAATGTATGACTAAACTAGACCAGACATGTCATATAATAAGAGGCACAAAAACAATTTATGGAAGCTGAAAAATACTTATGGTCTGGGAATTTGGTCAATTTTAAGTCTATCTTCAATAAATAGCACACCAACTGTTTAAGACTGACAATAGGCTTTCTGTTTATTACATATATACACACACCAAAGAAAAGTTTTCAAATACATTTGTAGAAGATATTTTCTTGTAGAAAATATAGTAAAGAGGTTTTAAAACTTAAATCTTAGAAAACAGTAAGACAAATGATCAATAATGTAAAACAAAAAGGTAACTTAAAGCTTTAAATTTTTTCCTCTGAATATTTTTCAAAGCTTATATGGCAATAAAAATAATGTAACAGAACAAATATTTTTACCTCACAAGTGTTGTAATCTTCAGAATCCAATAAACTACAGAGTTTTGGTAAGAGGTCAGGCCAATTCTGCAATTCTCCCTTGGAGGCTATGGTTGTAATCAAAATACCTTGAAAGAAAGCACACATCTTTAGAAAATCTGACTGAATTAAGTTAGATATTGCTATGTGAACAACATGCGCAACACCAGCCTAAGACTTCCAAATCACCTAATTACAACATTCATCAAGGACCCCCAAATATCACCATAGCACATCAGTGGAAAACCATAGCATATTTTTTTTATTTTCCCATTGATTTAAGAGAGGGAAAGAGAGGAAGGAAGAGAGAGAGAGAGAATCATTAACTCGCCATTCTACTTCATCAATCCATTGAATTGTGCACTCATTCCTTGCTTCTTGCATGTGCCCTGACGGGGATTGAACTTATGACCTCAGCGTGGGGCCTCTAAACTTGTTTAACACTTGACCTTCCTTTTTATTTCTAAATTAATAAAGAACATTTCCCCCCATTGATTTGAGAGAGGAGAGGGGAAGGGAGGGAAGGGAAGAGAGAGGCATTAACTCATTATTCTGCTTAGTTGTTCCATCTACTTGTGCACTTACTGATTGCTTCTTGTACATGCCCTGACTGGGGATTGAACCTGTGACCTGGATGCCCTGGGAGGACACTTTATCCACTGAGCAACCCGGCCATGGCCCATCTTTATTTTTAACAAGCATCTTTACAGATGCCTACCGCTTGCTCTTTTCCAATAGTTCCATTAATTAAAATCACTCCAATTTTATAGAAATTACATACAAAAGAGTAGAAAGAAAATATACGACAGTGTTAATATCATTCATACTGGGGGATGATTATGAGCCTGTTAGGTTCAAATAAAAATACATCAAGAAGCTAACAACAGATCCCTGACTTAACCTAGGATGAGAGCCATGAAAGGATCTATGTACATATGGAGAATGATCCTACATGCTCACTTTTGACTGCAACAATCCCTCTACTGTGGCCATGTTCCTACAAAGTTTCCCACTTACTGGATCAAGGATGAATCACTGGCAAGGTGATCTTGGAGACTGATTGGCACATGCTGATTGATTATGCCACTGACTGGATGGATAGATTATTTCAACTGTGTATGCAGTTTAGTTGTGATAGTTGCACAAATATGTAACAAAGTTTTGTGTTAATACAAATGCAGCAATAACACAAAAATTTTATGTTAATATTTTTCTCTGCCTTAGTAAACAGTAACATAAAGCAATATAATTGGCAATTATAGATCCTTTAGAATATAAACTGATAGACAAATTATATCTACTCTAAGTTATAATGTTTCAAAGTACTAATCTGTAAAAAGAAAAAAGGTGCTTAGTTATTTTGAGAATTCAGTGAGATATGCACACAAAATGCTTGGCATATAGTAAATACCTAATGATTATTACTAAACAGCAAATTCCACAGTGTGTACAAATTCTCTTTGATTTTTTCAGTTAGTCCTGAGAAGGTTGTTCCCAATGGTAAAGAGCTAAAAAATGCAGAATAAAGTTGTGTTAGCCAGTATTTACAACTTGCTGAAAAAAAATTAAATTACATGGTAAGGGCTAATTTAAGAATAGCCTTTTTTAAAATTTCACTCTTACAATGAGACAGATTTCTAGTAAGATTAAAAAAGCAACAAGACTAAAAGATCTGTCCTTCTAGCCAGTTATTCTTTCCGAAAGTTAAAATATTAAAGAACTGAAAGAGAACACGCTGGATCTGCCTTAAGAAAACCAAGCAATAATGAAAACTAAAAATAACCCTAGTACTAACAGACCACTGACATACGTTATTTCTGCTAGGAGAGCATTAAAGAATGTTGACAAATTCCAATTTATCTGGCTCCATATAATCACATCCACTCCTGAAAAGTCTTCTAATGCCTTATATACTCTAGTTGCAAAAAAGTGAAAAATTATTATTTCCTGTGTACAAAATGATAGGAGTGAAAACTGGTGTGTTTGGCAATACCTATTACAATTTTAAGTGTTTAAACAACACACTTTGACCCAGGAATGCCAGTTCTTTGACTTAATTCTTTAGAAAATTTCCCACAAGTGTATAAACACACATAAAAGGATGTTCACTGAAATAATTACAAACCAACTATATAGTCTTTATAACAGGAGAAACAATTTTACATTCGTTTAGTAAGTTATCACAGTCATTGAAATGTGATTCTATCTTGGCAAGATTTCCCTGTTAATAATTAAAACATTTAAAAAAGACCATCATAAATTTACCATTCTTTATACCAGTGTCCAGAGTTGGTAGAGAATCAGGAGGGTACGTGACTATCAATCAGAATAATTTAGGTAGCCCCTTTTCTCAAATTACAAAGTCCTCTACCCATCCCACTTAAAATCAGTATTAATAATGGCAGTGTTTGATACATCACAGAGCCTCTGTTTTTTAAAAGATGTACACACCATGAAACAAAATCTACAAAAAGATTTTTCAATAAAAATGATTGACTCTTTTTGAAGATTAACTGACACACTTATAGCCAATCTGCCAGATTAATGAACATTTTCCAGATCCTTATAAAATTGGGCTCCTTAAGCCCCAGGGCATACGGAACTATTGCCCATTAGTAGACTTCTCTAGTGTACACTGATCCATTTCTGCTTCCGCTGGGTGATATGTGTGCTTACCAACAGTTAGATGTGCTTACTTTCAAACCTATTTATACTAGTTATTGTAATGAAGCATTAAAAAATTATTATTCATTTCAGAGAGGGGAGGGAGAGAGGAGAAAAAGAAAGAGGGGGGAGGGAGGAGGGAGACAAGCAGAAAGCGTCAACTCCCATATGTGACTTAAACAGGCAAGCTCAGGGTTTTGGATCAGCAACCTCAGTGTTCCAGGCTGATGCTTTATCCACTGCGCCACCACAGGTCAGGCATTTTAATGTCACCATTCTTCTTTATTATTATTTCTATAGATTTTTAAAAATTTATTCATTCTAGCCTGACCAGGTGGTGGCGCAGTGGATAGAGCGCTGGACTGGGATGCAGAAGACCCAGGTTCGAGACCCTGAGCTTGCCAGCTTGAGTGCGGGCCCATCTGGCTTGAGCAAAAGCTCGTCAGCTTGGACCCAAGGTTGCTGGCTCCAGCAAGGGGTTGCTCCGTCTGCTGAAGGCCCGCGGTCAAGGCACATGTGAGAAAGCAATCAATGAACAACTATGGTGTCGCAAGGGCAACCAGAAGCTAATGATTGATGCTTCTCACCTTTCTTCGTTCCTGTCTGTCCCTGTCTATCCCTCTCTCTGACTCTCTCTCTGTCCTTGGGGAAAAAAAAAATTATTCATTTCCGATGGGGGTAGAGGCAGGAGGGGAGTGAGAGAGAGAGAGAGAGAGAGCGAGAGAGAGACGAGCAGGAAACATCAACTCCCTTATGTGCCTAGACCAGGCAAGCCCAGGGTTTAGAACCATCGACCTCAGCGTTCCAGGTCAATGCTTTACCCACTGCGCCACCACAGGTCAGGCTAGCATTTTAACTCAGTATTACATAAGATGATAAAGTCATTCTTTCATTGAAAACAAGCTGAACACTCTGAAGGCTCAAAAATTGCTGTATAGTAGTAGTAAGTCCTCACTTCATGTCATTGATAGGTTCTGTGACTTCAAGCAAAATGATGTAACAAAACCAATTTTACCATAGGCTAATTCTATAAACAAGAGTTAAGAGTCCTATGTCATCTCATCAATGTTATAACAAAACAACAATGAACAAAATGACATTATTGAGGACCTGCTATAATTAGATGTAGACAAGTCAAAAGTTACAAACAATATAAATAGTAAAAATCCTAAGGTCCTGTACTTTGGTTGTTTTACTAAGTTTTTCTTTTCATGTAAAAAGAAGTGAAACTGAAAATTATATACCTCATTACCACAGGAAGACAGATAATAAGGAACTCAAAAAAAAGTAGTGGTCTTAAATTATCACTTATTAGTGTCCCATTTTAACCAACTTTAAACTACTATCAGGAACTCTTGTCTCACTGAATAAAAGAGCTGTTATTGTAATCGTAAACATTCTATCAAAAGCATTTAAGACTGGCAATAAAAAGTTTTTCCCATCATAATTCAGCTTGAAATGGATGACAAAAATTGCTATAAAAATCACCTGTCATATCAAAAAAAACAACAGTTACAAAAAAGGATAAGCAAAATTTTAACAATATAACTTACCTACAGTGGCTCTAATCAGAGGAGAGGCATCACCAATATTGTTTAAACATTCGCTTTTAATAAAGTCTGTTACACCATTTGGGAAGTTCTGAAAATGTGCTTTCACATTATTCTTCAAAATGAGACCACTCAATGATCTTGTGGGTTCATCTGAAGTAAAATAACAATAGTAGTGAGTTTCAAAATAGTTTTCATTTAAAAAAATATCAATAGTAATGGGTGGAGGGAGGGAGGGGAGGGTGGGATAGGGAGGAGGGGAGGGACACAGGGAAAACCAGATTGAAGGTGACAGAGGACAATTTGACTTTTGGTGATGGGTATGCAACACAATTGAATGATAAGATAACCTGGAGATGTTTTCATTGTACATATGTACCCTGATTTATTGGTGTCACCCCATTAGAATTAGTAATAATAAAATATATATATATATAAAATATGAATAGTAACTTTAAAAATACTTATATTCAAAAGTTGATTGTAACATTCCAGTAATTTTACTATAACTAAGGGAAAAAATATCATAAATGATTTCAAAAGATTAGCTCTATGATTTATAGTTCAGGGTTTCTAAACCTTGGCACTCTAGACATTTTGGGACAGATAAATCTTTGTTGGGGTTGCTGTAGTAAGCACTGTAAGATGGTTAGTATCACTGGCCATAGATACCAGTTTCATCTCTCCAAGTTCTGACAACCAAAACTGTTTCCAGATAATATCGAATTCTAGGGGGAAGGGGTAAGGGAGAGGGAGAAATAGCAATGGGTTGAGAACCACTGATTTAGCTGACAAGTTAATTTAGTTTATATATGGCCACTGAACTCAAGCTTTATTGAAACCTGAATAAACATCAAATTACAGATCTGAAAGTATTAGTCACTAAAAATATCCCATTAAAAAATTAAGTGGACAAAGAAATATGGGATCACCTTCACATACAAATAACTGCCGTTCATTTATACCATGTTTTTCACTTGCCTCTGAGCTAAAAAAAAAAAAAAAGAGGGTAAAACAAGTTTAAAATTTCCTGAAGTATATTAAAAATAGAATTTACTTTTAAAAAATGTAATTCAAAGATGGCGTTAACAAATTTTCAAGAAGCAATTTAATGTATGTAGAATTTAACTGGTGCATTACCAACTGGCATCACCACCAACAATATTAGCAATAGTTAACATCTTCTGAACTTTTATCAGGCAGTAAACACTACTGAGTGCTTTCCAAGTATAGAAGTTTGCATTTAACCCTCACAAGCTCAAGAGACAGAAATTATTCCCACTGCATAAATGAAGAAACGGAGATCTTTCTCAGAGTCCCACAAGGCTACTAAGTGAGAAAGGCAACAAACATATCAACCTCAGGAGTTTGGCTCCAGAGCTCACACTTGATGCACTGGTCTAGTTTCACCCTCCTCAAAGGGCTAGAAGACACGAAGAACTGGTGTGTTGAACAGAACATGCTATTACATCACTACTATTTCACAAGTTTTATTAAAAAATAAAATACCTGAGTTTGTTCTAATTAGTAGTATGCTCCTAAAGTCATACTAGCACTGAAATCTTCAAGGGTAAGACACAAAGGGCCAAAAAGACAGCAAAGGTTCTCTCTACACATAAATCCCATTTAGGCCATCACAGCATACAGCCAAAGAGGTTTTATATCACCATTTAAAAACTTCTTTCCAGTTTTAATCACAACCTATTCCCATGAGTAGATTAAACTGAAACATAAACACTTCTAACTTCTCTTCAAAGTTTAAAATTGCCATAAAATAGCCAGATACTTAACTTCCTCAGCAAAAATTTTGTCTTAAGTTAGCCAATTAATTCAGTCATGTAATTTTATTTTAAATGCCATGTGTATTTGTTTACAATAAATACACTATACACCATATTGTTTTTACAATCAAGATTACAAGATGAGGTTTCATTAAATAACAATACAAAGTAAAATAATTTAAAATAAAAAATATTTTAATTAAAACCCTCTGTGCAAACTCCATTTAACACAGCCACCAACTAACCTTTTCTTTTTTAAAAAATTAAGACTTTACTTCACTGGGCCTCAATCTGCTCATCTGGTAAGTGAGAGAATTAGATAAACTCATTTCTGAGGTCTCCTCCAGATTTAAAATTTTACTCCATAAGTCAGTGTAAACAAATACAAATAAGGAATGCTGAAAAAGATTCCTTAATAAGCATTTTCATTTCATGAAGTTATACTTATGTTTCTTCTCTTATCTGGATGGTCACAACTTTCTAATAGAAAACTAGATATAAGAAATTTGACCCTAATAAGTAAGCAAACACAAGAAGAAATATCAAGTATTATACAAATACAAAGCTCCTGCTCCTACTATGTCCTTTGAGAACTGGTGACTAATGAGTAGTAGAATACATTTCAGTTTGTGTCAGGAAAACCTGAATAAAATCCTTTCCAACTATTTTGTGGTTTTGTAACTAGATAATAGGTCATGATAGGTCTTTTTGCTATCTGAATAACTGTGTCTACTTTTTTCAAATATTGCTAATGTACCTTTACATCCCAAGGAAGATTATAACATATAAACCATCTTAATATTTAGAATTTAGGATGAGGGCATGACAGAATAGCTTGATGATGTAAGCTTAAAATTTCAACTAAATTAATAACAGTTTAGAAAAATTAATTTATTAAATAACTACTGTAGTAGGTAGGGAAAATAAACTTTCCATAGTAAACAATGCATCATAAAAGTACCCTTATCAAACTAAGAACATTAATTGCTCAAATTAAAGATATGCTGATAGAATTCCTAGTTTCTTAAAACCTAAAATTTAGAAAGTTTTAGTTTCTATTACACCCCTCAATTATAAATTAAAAGCCCTATAATTGACTAGAGAATTATTTGAAAATAAGTCAAAACAAGTCACTCTGTGTATGGATTATCAAAATCTGAATACAATATTAGTGAGATTTTACTACAAATTAAGGCCATTCACCAACTAGGGCTTGGAGCTCAAACCTTACAGATGGTCTGCTAGTCTAACACAAGCATTTTATAGCTGATAAAAGAGAGGTGAAACGAGTGTCAGAGTCTGAGACTTACTTTCTAACTCCAAGTGCAATGTTTTTACTAACCGCACTATGGCTTGTGAAACACTAATCACTGACTAGGATGTTATAGTACTTTCATTTACAGGCCAGTCAATTGCTCAATAAATATCTGAGTGCCTCTTTGTCTGACAATGTTCCAAGAAGGGAATACTCAAAACTCAAAGAACTCTATGAATACTCTCACTACAATGTAAGCTCCATGAGGGCAGATATTCTTATTTTGTTCACTTCTCTTGCCCCTGTGCCTATAATCTGACAAGGAAGTGTATTAGAATTAGAAAGAAGCCAAATGACTGTCATTTAAAAATCATACAAGTTTTCAGGCTTTAAATTGTCAAAGCACATAATTTAAATTTAAAACTTGTAGAAGAACAGTTAAAGTGAATAGTCATAAGAAGAAAGAATCATTTAATTAAGAAATCAACAATTAATATCTCCTGGTGATGGGATTATAAGTGATTTTCAGTTTTGATTATATGAACTTTCTCAATTGTCTACGAACAGAACTTCAGTCAATTAGCAAATCCTGCATTCAATTTATGTATTGAAAGGAATAAATCTTTGACATTCTTGTACAAAGATTGAAGCAAAACCCCAAAGTAGACTTTGCAATACTCTTTTCATTTGCAAAGAATAAGGGAATTTGCTATAAAAACACTCAATTAACAACTGCATGCTTAATAGTAAGCATCTAAATGCTTAGAGTGGTAGTAACTCAAGTCTCTCTGCCCCTTCTACACCTGTAAAGTAAAATAAGTGGTTACTACAAAATAAAGTCCTCTGTAATGAATAATCCCAGTATATTTTAATAGACCTTAAAGACACATTTAGTGTTATTAACACAGACCCTGCTTACCTTCAGATTTTAATTTTGTCAGAACAAAAATCAGGTAGTTGTTAAAATCTGGATATTGATTGAGTTGTTCCAGTTTCTAGAACAAACAGTTGTTAAGGAAATGTCTCAGTGTAATCTAAGGGAAAAAATTAAGCATTTTTAATGTAAAACCAAGCATTCTTTTTTGTAGTACCTTACATTTTTTTTTGTCAAGTTATTTTATTAAAATCATCAATATGCTATTCCAAGAACACACCAGTGGTTGCGTTAAACCTCTTAGGTACTTTTTGGTTGAAATAGTACACTTAATATTTTATATCAATTACACTCAATACAACATAAGCCAAGTTCCAACTTCAGCATTCTCAAAATAACAAAAATATTTTTCAACAACAGTTGTTCTTTGAAATGAGCTTTAAAAACCCTAACTAGAAGTAGATTTTTACCTTAAAACTGCTTTTATTACTCATTTGTTCTTTAGGGTTCAAACATTAAGATAAAATGTCATTTATGCACAAGTCTACATATACAACTTTATTACATAAAATAAAGTCGGTATTATGAAATTACTACACTGCAAATAGTTTTACAATTCTTTACCACCCCCAAGATCTAGCATTTCTAGTGACACGAATCTGCAGGTATTTATTCCACTGGCAGGCAGCAGTGACATAATACTGATTTACCTTTCTTCACACTTCTTAACCTTCAGTATGCTTTTTAATAACATCCCTAGTTGTGTTTTAATAGACAAATATTCAAATGTTTTTACTCAATGAACCTAACTTTAAAAAAACTTAAATCCGTGACACAAAGTCAAGGTAATCTGAATTTTCTATTTATTACATATTAGAATACTCTCAATATCCAGTGGTCAGAATGTAAATTAATGAGCAAAATCACTATCTAGAAAATTTCCAAGCCAAGAAAAACCCAGGGATTTTTTTTAGTGAATGGCCAAGACCAACAGCATGCTGATAGGCTAATAAATTTTTCATAAATATCTCCTGAAAAGGTTTACATTCTTACAACTGGTGCTATCTATCCATACTATTATTATACAGTAATGACTTTTCAAAATGTGCTTAAGCCTATACAAAAACACTAACTAGTACATTCTTTCCTAAAGAGACACAAAAGAACAAGGTCATCATTAGGTACTTTGAAAATATAAAGTAGCGTGGATTTAAAAAACCAATCGCCTCTATATACTGAAATTTAACTTGTTCCTTGTAGAGGGCATGCAATGCTCCAGAAACATAGAATAAACTTTAAATTCGATTGTCAGTACAAGCACAGTACCAGGTATATACCTAAGGTACTTAATAAAAATGAACTAAAACAAGAAATTATGATATTCAGCACTGTTATCAGAAATTCCACTGTGATTTTGGGCTTGGCTAACTTAGAAAATAATTGTCACACAATCCGTTCAATTCATTAAATATTAACTTCTATCATTTCCAAACCTATAAAAACACAAATTAAGAGTGAGCGATAAAAAAAATAAAAATAAAAAAAAAGAGTGAGCGATAAGATAATAGGATTTAGGATATAAGCCCCAATCTACCCTAAAACTACTATTCTTTTGTTGGTATTAACAGTATTCGAACGACCTGATTTAATAAAAGAATTCAAGCAGACCTCTATTTTCAAAAGAGCAGCATATTGACGAAGATTAGCTAAATACTTACTCATCTACTATAATTTAAAGTTACAGCAATGTACTTCTTCCAAACTTACCAGTCCTTTCTTTTCATGTAATTGTGTGTACATACATATATATGACTTCACTTTTATAGTGTTTTAAATTTAAATAAGCCCAAACTACACTGAGAGCTTACTCACCAAATTCCATATTAATTTTGCTGCTTATTAACCATAAAAATCGAGAGCCCTTTTCTGCAAAAATAGCAGACTTACTTTTTTTTTGAGAATTAACTTGTTTGGTCTTAAAATAACAGGGGTAAAACGGTTACTTATGATCAGGTGAGTGAATGTTTCCTTTATATTGGCTCCAAATAAGAATTCTCCCGTTGTCCACAGGTTAGGGCACTATAGAAAGCACAATTAACAGACTTTGCCTCTCTTAACCTTTGTCTCTAAAACTGCAGCAATAGGACCGCTACACCAGCAAAACTCCGTAAAAACGTGGATAATTGAACAGACAGCCTTGAGGCAACGATTTAAAAAGACAATTTCTTTGGGAGCCAAGGGGCCTGCAACAGGTGTTAGCAAGAACAGCCCAAGGGTAGGTCTGAACCCCCCCCCGCCCCCCCGCCCCAGGTCTCCAACCCGTTTTGGGTAAGGACCTGGAAGTAACCCCAGGCCCAACCCCGCCACAGTTCAAATTCCGCCGTTCACACAGCGCTCTCCACCTGGCCTATCATCCCGCAGGCCCCACCGCACCCAGCGCTTTGTGTGGGCCGAGGCACCAGGGTAAGCACCGCAAACGGGCCATCCCTCCCGCGCCACTCCTCACCCACTCGGCAGGTCAGCAGTGGGCGGGCAGAAACGTGGCGGTCCACCCCGCGCACATGTCGCGACAGCGGGCGGCGGCGCGGAAACATGACTTGCACGGGGCGCAAGCCGGCGGCCGCGGCGGCGCTCGAGACCCGAGCACAAGGGCCGCGTGCGCGAGGCTCGGCAGGAGAAGCGGCGGTGGCGGACGGGCCTCTACCCGCAGGCGGACGGAGGGCGGAGGGATCCCAAGAGTGGGGGAGGGGAGGGGCAGCAGGAGCCACCCCGCCGCCGGGAGCGGGCCTGCGCTGGGCGACGACGGCGAGGCCTCGGAAAGGATACTTGTTGCACGGTTCTCTGGATGGTGGTGTCTGGAGACTGGGATTCCTTCAGCAGCTGCAGGATTTGCTGAAGCCCTTGCTCGTCAGGTTTCCACTCATACTCCATTTTGGTTTGCTGCAAATAAAGCCAGACACAGGAAGAGACGGAGCAAATGTTACTCCCCATGCACAGGCCCGAGGGCTTCCCGCGCCGAGCAACCCCTTCCTCCCCGTCCGCACGACCCCTGCGCTCCCTAGACACCTCGGAACCTGTCTGGGCGCCCCGAAGGAATTCTCGGACCGCGAAACCCGGGGGAACTGATCCTGGTGGGTCGGCCGCCAATATCTGCTGCTCTTGCCGCCGCGGCCGCCGAGCGCAAGGAGCCGACCAGACTGAGTCACCGCGAATTTGCAATCTGGCCCCTAGATCCGCTCACGGGAGCCCCCTGGGTCCTAATGCCACGCAGTTTCTTCCAACCCAATCCAACTCAATTTCTGTCCAGATTATTACTAATTCAAGGGCTAATTAAAAGTCAAATAGTTATCAAAAACCCCGAAAACACCTGAAGAGATCTAATTAAGTTAACATGGTAAAACAGGATTGAAATAGGAAAACAAAAAACGCCTGCCTATATGTTGAAAAATGAAGGATGGTTGAAATAGGGGAAAAAGTGGATAATTCTCCTGTCAGCAACAATACTTAATGAGAAGAAATAAAAATTTTTACATTTCAATTTGATATTAAATATTAAATACTAATACTTAGTCTAAAATATTTAAAATGCATTGCAATCACAACCCACAGTTTGACAGACACTGAGTTCCGCCTTTACATTTGCAGAACTTGATTTTAAAAATTCTTTCCTAAACTTCAACTTTTGAACCCTTATCAAGTGAAATAAATGCCATCTTAAATAACCTCTTTTTACAACTAAGGGTTTTGGGCTGAAGGTAAAACAAGAAAAATACTGAAATTTACAATTGATAGTGTTAATTTTATTGAAGTATTTTCATATACATTTTTTTAATTTGATTCTCTTTCGATCCTGAAGAGGTATTATTTGCCCCATGTAGCAGCTATGGGACAAAATGATCTGAGCAAATTACCATAATTAGTAAAAATTAGGAGAACATACTTAAGCTACTAAAAGTTGCATCCGCTATCAAATAAAACTATTATTTCAATGACAGGTTCATTAAAATCTAAAGGCTTAAACAATAACAAAACTTAAGTATAAAGCATAAATTATATGTGAAACACAAACTGAGTCTTCTGAAGGAGAAGATTTTTCATATGGCCTTACTACTATATACCTGATGGTTTGACAGTTTAAATTAGTCCCTTCCTAGTACCAGTACTTTCCTCTTAGGGGTTAAAAAATTTTCCAGACCTTACTGCACCTCTCATTAGCATTATTTTTCTATTCTTTTAACCTTTTCTTCTCTCCTACTTCACCCTTATTTTCTACCAAATATCCCATAATCCAACTTTGCTCACCACCTTTTACAGACTTCGTAAATGACCCAACCCCAAAATACTCATTTAAAACAAACTAAACCAAATAAAAAACCCAAAAAACAATAATCTGGACATAACATCTATGAATAATAGTCTAGTGTTTTTATTACAATCTTCATTTTGTGTTTATATGTACATTATATTTTATAATAATGTGTTTGTCCTGTTTCTTGCCCAAATTTATATATTAAATATTTAAAGTATTTTAAAAAACAATAGTATTCCATTGTATTGCTGTGCCATAATTTTAATAAACTTTTAATTGGCATACATAAGCATAGAACTAGTTATGGATTTTCATAAAGTAAACATACCTGTGTAACCAATGCCCACATCAAGATATAGATGATTACCATTATCAAGGTTTCTCTTTTACCCATATTGTTATCAGCCCACCCAAAGTAATCTCTGTAATTTCTATCATCATAGAGCTCTCCCCTTTCCTCTTTTCTTTACTTCAGAAACTTTTAAAATCCTTTCATACCTTTCTCTATTTTCAAACATACACGTAGTTGCAGTTTCTTTCTATTTTTTTATTAAATTTTTTTTTAATTTTTATTTTTATTTTATTCATTTTAGAGAGGAGACACAGAGTGCGCGCGCGCGCGCGCGCGCGCGCGAGAGAGAGAGAGAGAGAGAGAGAGAGAAAGAGAGAGAGAGAGAGAGAGAGAGAGAGAGAGAGAAAGAGAGAAAGGGGGGAGGAGCTGGAAGCATCAACTTCCATATGTGCCTTGACCAGACCAGTGCAGGGTTTTGAACTGGCGACCTCAGTGTTCCCAGGTCGATGCTTTATCCACTGCGCCACCACAGGTCAGGCTGCAGTTTCTTTAATGATCATACTATATCCTACACTATTAACTATATTTTTTAACACATAAATAATACTGCAAGGCCATCATTCGAAGCCAATGCATACAGATGTAACTCACATTTTAGTAGATCTCATTGCTCTTTAGAATTGATAGAACATAATTTGTTCAACCATTTCATGATTGGCTTCCAGGTAGCATCTACATTTCTGCCATGATGGATAATACAGCAAAAAGCATTTTAGTACTAATGTCCCTACACAGTGGTGGCAAACTGATGGGATTAATAGGCCAAAAGTATGTGTACTCAAAAATTTCAAACAGTTATTACCAGATTACTTTCCAAAAACAGTTAATGCAATTCACACTCACTAATAGAATAAATGTTTCCCATATCTCCATCAGCACATTCTTTTGTGAATCTAATGGGTGAAAATTTAATTTCTCCCTATACTGGGATGGTGGTGGTGGGAAACCTAAAAGTCTGAGCCTCAGTTATGAGTTGGAGCTGCTTACATGTACACTATGCCTGTGGAAGTGACATTTAGATAGTTTATGTAACCCTTTAGTTTCCCTTTTGAACAAGAAACTGAAGCCAGGGGTCAATACTAGCCAAGTCCAAAAGGTATCTTTACCACATCCATCCGAAGGATGACTGCCTCATAATATTTCACCATATTTCCTTCTTTATCCCTGCACTCAAATAAATAGAATTCTTTTCATTTAAGAACATTTAACTCGATCAGACTATGATGGTGGGATAGAGAGAACTGAGATAAATCATTTCCTCACCTTACTCAAATTATTTGGAACAAAATGTTTTCAAGAATATTTCATTGGCAATGCCTTTTTTTTTTTCTGAGAGACAGGCAGGAAGGGATAGAGATGAGAAGCATCAACTCCTAGTTGAATCACATTAGTTGTTTGTTGGTTGCTTCTCATTCATCCCTTGATTAGGGGGCTCCAGTCAAGCCTGCAACCTTGGACTCAAGCGAGTGACCACAGGTTCATGGCTATAATCCTAAACTCAAACTGGTGAGCCTGCACTCAAACCAGTGGCCTTGGGGTTTCGAATCTGGATCTTTAGTGTCCCAGGTTGACAATCTATCCTCTGTGCCACCTTTGGTCAGGTTGATTGGTAATGTCTTGAGATGCGATCTCAGGCCACTCTGTACTTCTACACCACATTTTTTTATTGTGCTAAAATATACTTAATTATAAAATTTGGCATTTGAACTATTTGTAAAGTTCAGTGGCATTAAGTACATTTTCATTGTAGTGCAACCATCATCACCTCTATCTCTTGAACTTACCACATTCTAATAACCTTTAAAATTAGTAAGAATCTTATCTTAGAGCCAGAGAGATCATAGGGTTATTTAGATAATGTTTAAAGTACCTCAAGTTAACCAAGCACACCAGAATTATGAGGCAAAAATAAATTAAATAGCAAAGTATATCTATATTAATTAAGTAGAATGTCAAGATAAATATTGGATTTTAAAATAATTCTTTTTCCATGTTGAAGACAGAGCTAAATGTTTCGACAAATGGGGGTGTTGTACTTCAAAATTTTCTCTTTTAGAATACGTACTTAAGTCATGCTGATTGGTTCATAACATTCAATGGTGACTACCCTCACATCCCCCAAAAAGGTATTTCAATAAGCCAAGACAATTATTTGAACTATCTAGGTAGACGATAGCACCAGAATAAAAAGTATCCTGTAAGAGGTAAATTACTGTAAGATATAATTTTGGGCCCTCAGAAGACTAAAACTTAAGAGTCCCAAACTATTAAGCATTTAAATTTGTATTAAAAAGCTGAAGTACCTAGAGGCAAGAATGATGCCAGACTGGTTGATAAAAGTAAAAATATCTAGTTTCCTCCCTGCTGAAGGGAATGTAAACTATAGCTTAAAAAAGCAGGCAGGCCTGATTAGGCAGTGGCACAGTGGATAGAGTGTTGGACTGGGACACAGAGGAGCCAGGTTCAAGACCCCGAGGTCACCAGCTTGAGCGTGGGATCATGGACATGACCCCATGGTCGCTGGCTTGAGCCCAAAGGTTGCTAGCTTGAAGGCAAAGGTTGCTGGGTTGAGCAAGAGGTCATTTGCTCTGCTGTAGTCCCATGTGCCCCCTACCCCCTGTCAAGGCACATATGAGAAAGCAATCAATGAACAACTAAGAAGATGCAATGAAGAATTGATGCTTCTCATCTCTCTCTTTTCCTGCCTGTCTGTCCCTATCTGTTCCTCTCTCTGTCTCTCTACCTGTCACACACACACACACACACACACACACACACACACACACACACACATACACACACACACACACACGGCAGGCAGGAGGTCTGAACTCAACCCACCTAAGTTTAAGTCCCAATTCTTCCAACTTAGAAATGGTGAAAATGAAAACAGTTCATCTCCCTGAGCCTCAGTTCCCCAACTGTAAAATGAGAATATACCAACTCTGTAATAGGATTATAGGTACCTGCTTGGCATACAGTATGATTTGAAATACTATACAGTAGTTTTCTTACATCCATAGTTTTGACTGCCTGCAAAATAAAATCTAAATTCTATTCATGGAATAGGGTGCACCACCTCCAGGGTCAGTTTTAATTTCTTACCACTCAACCTCCAACTTTATGCTCAAGCAGCAATACCAATTGCACCTTTTATACCTATGAGCATTTGAATAGCAATTGCTGTTCTGTAATGCCCTCTTTAAATTTGACCATTAGGCAAACTCCTTACTCTTCAGTTATGCTCATCTATTCAATTTCCACCTACTTATTATGGGTCTTCCTTGGCACTATGCAATATTTATACTGGATACTCTTTCTCTTCTGTGACATTATTCCAGGACCTCCCCACAGGACTAGAATGTTTTAATCATTACAGATCTACAGTTTATAGCTTAGGCCATCTTAGAAACTGTCATACTGTATTATAATTATTTCCAGGTCTGTTTTAGCAATAGATCATGTATGTGTTCCTCGAAAGCAGGGACAATGCCCTTTTGCCTTCTTTGCCTAGCAGTCTGACTCAAAAAGTTGTTGAATAAATACTATTGTTGCTGCAATGAATTCAACTGAGTAAATATTAAGTTGAGCAACTACTATGTCCTCAGTGAGCACTGAAGATTCAAAGGTCTATAAAATTTCATCCTTGCCTTCACTATGTTATCATTTAGCAAGAGAGACAGATGTGCTGTCCATGAAAGAAGTATGTGAATGAAGTGCAACAGAAAGAGAGAGGAAAGCAAATATATTCTGCCAGGAAAGAGAGAAGTGCTTTTCCCCCATCTGGTTCATAGCCTTTCTCTTTTTTCTTTTCTTTCTAATTTCAATTAAATTCAAACAAATTTTTACCGAGAAGTCAGATGTTTTTACCTGTATAGTGAATCATTATGAATGTGATAAATGTTGCCATTAGTGATCTGATTTCCTATAATGGTGAAAAACTCTTGGTAGATTCTAAACAAAACAAAGTATAATCTCCCTTCGATTTAACAGTAGTTTTGTTCCTGGAAAACTCAACATTTAATTAAAAATCCTAAAAAAATTCCATGTGCATATGTAAAATTGTGTTAGACTCTAGGTTCTGACTATAGCTGAAAACAGGTTTAATTTAATTTTATTTTTTTACCCATGTGACCATCTAGTGGAGTATTCAAGTCATGCAGTACTTAAGACAATTCTTTTTTTTTGTGTGTGTGTGACAGAGGCAGCGACAGAGAGGAACAGACAGGGACAGACAGGAAGGAGAGAGATGAGAAGCATCAATTCCTTGTTGCAGCGCCTTAGTTGTTTATTGATTGCTTTCTCATATGTGCTTGGACAGGGGTTGGGTTTTTTTTTTACAGCAGACAGAGTGACCCATTGCTCAAGCCAACAACCTTGGGCTCAAGTTGGCCACCTCAGGGTTTTGAACCTGGGTCCTCTGCATCCCAGTCCAACGCTCTATCCACTGCGCCACCACCTGGTCAGGCAAGACAATTTTTAATGATGGACATCTAGCACCCTTCAGCCCAACACCCTAAATGACAGTAGCACCTCCCAGTTAGTAGTACACCATCCAGAGAGGAACACTGCCTCAGTGCAGGAGGACTATCATAGGAATAGCATAAGAGGCTATGGGAACATTAACCCAGTTAGGTCAGGAAGGGAGTTCCTTGAGAAAGTGATTTTTTTTACCTGGGATCTAAAAGGAATTACCAAAAACTGAAAGTGAGAGGAAGGTAGGGGTCAGGAAGGGCTTATAGGCCATGTTAGGAGGTTTGGACTTTATCCTAAGGCTAAGAGAAAGATTGTGAAATGGGTTGTAAACTGATAAAATATATGATCAAATAAAAATAAATAATTATTCCTTCTAGGAAATAGATATGGGGAAAAAGAGGTTCATCTATTTCTGTTCAATATGTTAATTTTCACAAGCATAATATTTTTATAATAAAAATTATTTTAAACAAACCCATCAGCTGTATGTAAGAAATCACTGGAGGGGCAGTAAGTCCTGTCTAATATGCATTTAAAATGTAGTTTTAGTTTGTTAGGGGAAAGTCTGTCATGTTTCATAGCCAAAATATAACCAAAAATTTTGATATATACACTTGATCTTAGTCAAAAGGCCGAGAAGCAATTAAAATTTTGATATTTAAATATTAGGGACTTAAACATATCTATTATTTTGAAATTAATAGTGATAGCTAATATTTTGAGTACCAGACAGTGTCCTAAGTACTTATATATGTTAAGTAATTTATTCCTCAGAATTAAATGATATATTAACACTAACTACATTTTACAGATAAGTAAATTGAGGCAGTGAAGTTATTTGCTTGGCATTACACAAGTAGTGACAGACCCATGATTCAAAAACCCAATTAATCTAGCTCCAGAGTCAAGTCTCGAAGCTCCTAATATACTGCCTTTCAAATTCTGTAAAATGGGAAACTAATCATAAAAAAAACAATTTGTATACTAAAGAAATAACATGTATTTGACACCTTTATAGTGAGGTAAAAGAAAAAAGTAAAAATCATATTTCACTGTTGTAAAATTAAAAACAGTATGTATATAATGTGAAAATCTAATATGAGATATTTCAAGAGCACTGAGTATATGTGTTCAAACATCCTAAATGTTGTGAAGATCTTTAAAACACCCTTTTGTTGTAAAAAGGGGAAAGTAGTCTTATTTGACAAGCAGACATATCAAATACAGCTTAATTTGCTGAATCATTTGCTGACTATGAATCAGATCTTCCAACATAAATGTCTCATATGATGTCTTTTTTTTTCTTTACAAAAAAGATGCTATAATAAACAAGGATGAAAAAAATCAGATATCCAAAGGCCTGAAAAGTGCATGGTATATTTTTTAAGTAATTTAGTAAAAATTTTATGAAAAATTTAACTAAAATTCAGAAATGAAAGAAAAAAAGGAAAAATCTAAAGGAAGCTAGTTACTTTTAAAATGTGGGGTGTTTTAATGTCAAAAATAAAAATGTCAATAGACTTGTTAAATTATAGCTATCAGTGAAAACATAAAGTCCTTTAAGAGATTCTATAATCATAGCTAAAAGATCAAAAAGAAAAACGAAAAGAGCAAAACCAACTGTTGAGCCCAAGCTACTTGAGAAAATGAGCTTTATCAGATTAAAGGGCAGGGACCACAATATGCAGACCCTCTAATGTTATATGATGCTAAGCACAAAGAAGTTTTAAAAATCATCCTTAACTGATTTATTGGGGTGAACGATCTAGTTTACTACTAGCAAGAATTATGATAAGAGGTAAAAATTATAATCCTCTAGCATTACAATTTATCTTCATCTAAGAGCTGAGAAATTAACAGAAAAAATGCAACATAGGTGCTAAGGAGAATTTAAATAAATGTATTTTTAGAGTGCTCTTTCAGAAAGACCTCTGAAAATCTTTAGACATGTGACTAAAACAAACTTTAAAAAAGAGTCTAATATCAAAGTCAGCAGGTGATAACAAGAAAAACTTAATTTCAAAAGTCAACCGAATCTACAACCAAGTACTTCCTAAACATTTCAGCTCATTTAATATTCACAACAGCACTATGAGGTAGATATTAACTCTATTTTATATTAACTGAAATTCAGAGAGTTGAAGTAGCTTGCCTAGCCAGTATGTGGCAGATTGGGCATTCAAAATCAAATCTGTGTGATTCCAAAGTCTGGATTGTGCCTAGTAATAACAGCAACCCTGCTATAATTTATGAAGTGTTTCTATATGTGTTATTATTCTAAGTGCTTTAAATATACAGTCTCATTTAATTCCATGAGTAGGGACTATTATCTCCATTTTACAGAAACAGGATCAGAAAAAGTTAAGTAATGTGTCCAGAGTCACAGACATAGTAATGGACAAAGGCAGGACTCAAGCTGTGATGTACCTCACTCCAGATGCACCCATGCTGCCATTATTCTCATTCTGCTATCTCCATTAACATGTGACTAACCCTTAACAGAACTCTCCCGCAGACTTCTTTGGTATACTTTACTTTTCCTATCTATTTCATGCATCACCAAGAATTCAACAGCTCTCTTGATTACTGTCTGTTTCTTCAGTTCAGGTGTGAAAACTGTACTTTGCATTTCAGAGTTTAAGATTTTCATTTTTAACTAAAGTATAAGACTGATAGGAATAACACTTCCCAAATATATAACTTTTGATCACATCATTTTCATCATCAAAACACCAATTCTCTACAAAAGATTTAACTATCAGAATTTATCTCACTTTCCATGTATGTCAAGCTACTTAAACCACTGGCTCTCAACCCTGGCTGCACATTATACTCACTGGAGGAAAAAATGATGCCTATGCACTATGGCTCCACTGATTCACTATAAGGCTAGGGCCTAGGAACCTGGGCATGGGCAGCTTTAAACAACTCCCAGACAGTTCTACTATAAAACCAGTTGAGAATTATTATATTAACTTAAACAATCTGATCCTGGACATTTTCACTAGTTTCTTACTCTAAAGAACAGCACTGTCTTAGCTGCACTAGAAATGAGAGAAAATAGGAGAAAGAGGAATACAATGCAGACTGTACTGACTAATAAGAAAATAGCATTGATCATTACAAAAATGTCTTTGATAAAAACCAAAACATTAGAACATACTGTTAAAATCACATCATAATTTGTGTTACCTTGGTATGTCCTACATGTTTTAGAAGCTAGTAAGTGCAATGTTCATTTACTTTATAATTTACAGAGTCTGGGAAAGGAGTTTCATTTGTTATCAGTGATGGAAACTTGGGAAAAAGTAAAAATATGGGGGAACAAACATAAGTTGTTATATAAATTAAATATATTAAGTAAATTATAAGTAAAATTTACTAGACAATTATGGTTCTTGATTGGCCAAATATGATTTAAATTCACATATTAACTTATGTTGCAAATGATAATTACTGGTATATCTTTCTTCAAATGGTAATATTAAGTCATTAATAAAACTGGGAGTAAACCCTTTTAAATAAGCCCACAAATTAAAATACAAGTATACAAAATATGTAAATTAGGCCCCTGATTCTTTTGGCATTGTAGATTCATTAATTAGCCTTACTAAGGATCTTCCCACTGGCAGAATCAATTGACTATTGTTGAATATGTCAACTTTATTCCAGCAGTTTTCATTTCAGTGATATTGATTTAAGAAAAAAAAAAGTGCTTTTAATAGCCTTCTTCAGTATTATAACATGACTGTAAATTCTGTTTCAGAATGTTGACTGAGCCCTGGTGGTTGGCTCAGTGGATAGAGCATTGGCCCAGTGTACAGACGTCCCAGGTTTGATCACTGGTCAGGGCACACATGAGAAGCAATCATCTGCTTTTCCTCCTCTCCCTCTTCCCCTTCTCTCTCTTTCCTTTTCATAGCCAGTGGCTCGAGTGGTTCAAGTGTTGGCCTCAGGCACTGAGTATATAGCTCAGTTGGTCTGAGCATCAGCCTAGGGTGCTGAGGGTAACTTGATTGATTTGAACATTGGCCCCAGATAGGGGTTGCCAGATGGATCCTGGTTGGGTGCATGCTGGAGTCTGTTTCACTATTTCCCCTCCTCTCACTTAAAAAAAAATGTTGACTGATCATTGCCAAGTGGTTTCTGGTAAATAGTGTTTAATAAACTTCAAAGTACTTTCTTATTTTGTCTCATTTAATATTCAAAACCACATTGTGAGTTGAGGAAATAGTTTCAGTAATGTTAACTTGCTAAAAGTCACTTGGCTAGTAAATTTTAAGAGTTAGGTTAGATGGCTGAAAACTTTCCAAACTTGAGAAGAGATATGAACATCCAGATTCATGAGGCCCCAAGGATCCCAAACATTTAAAACCCTATAAAGGCTAAACTAAGACATTATAATTAAGTTGTCAAAAATCAAACACAAAGAGAATTTTGAAATCAGCAAGAGAAAAGCAACTCATCACATACAAGAGGCCCCCCATTATAAGACTATGAGCAGATTTTTCAATAGAAACTTTGTAGGTCAGGAGAGATTGGAATGATATGTTCAAAATATTGAAAGAAAAAACCTGTTAATCAAGAATATTATACCCAGCAAAGTTATATTCTGATATAAAGGAGAGACATTTTTGAACAAACAAAAGGTGAGTAATTTCATTACCACTTAACCTACCTTACAAGAAATGATGAGAGCATTCTTCAAGCTGATAGAAAAGAATGCTAATTAATATCATAAAACATGTAAATATTTAAAGCTCACTGGTGATGGTAAATACATAGCAAACAGATACTCTAATATTGTAATGATGATATGTAATTCACTTACAACTCTAATTTGTTTTTATTTTTAAAGTAAATTACTTATTTATTATTTTTAAAGTAAATTTTTTATTTATTTATTTTTTATTTTTAAAGTAAATTTTAAATTTTATTTATTGATTGATTTTAGAGGAGATGAAGGGAGAGGGGAGAGGAAGGAAGAGAGAGAGGAAGAGCGAGAAAGACAAAGATAGAGAAACACTGATTTGTTGTTCAAATTACATATTTGTACATTCATTGGTTGACTCTTGTATGTGCCCTGACCAGGGATTGGACCTGCAACCTTGGCATATCAGCATGATACTCTAACCAACTGAGCTACACTGCCAGGGCCACATTTCTAGTTTAAAAGTTAAAAAACAAATGTACTAAAAATAATTATAGCTGCAATACGTTGTTATTGGGTAAACAATAAAAAAGATGTAAATTGTAACATCAACTCCCTAAAATGAGATGGTGGGAGAAGTATAAAGTTTCTGTATATTACTGAAGTCCTTATCAAGCTTAAAACAGGATGTTATAAATATATTTTATGTAAGCATCAGGGTAACCACAAAGGAGAAATCTGCAGTAAATACACAAAATATTATGATAAAAGAGTCAGAGCACACCACCACAAAAACCATCAATTCACAAAGAAAGACAGCAAGATGGGAAGAAAGGAACAAAGGATCTATAAAACAGGAAACAATTACGAAAATGACAATAGTAAGTACCTACCTATCAGTAATTATTTTTTGTTTTATTTTTTAATTGGATTTACTTGGGTGATATTGGTTAATAAAATTACATAGGTTTCAGGTATTCTATAATATATCATCTGTATATTGCATTGTGTATTCACCACCCCAAGTCTCCTTCCATCACCATTTATCATTGCTTTACCATCTTCTACCTTTCCCAGCCCCTTTCACTATTGTAATCACCATACTGTTGTCTGAGTTTTTCTTTGCTTAATCCCTTTTAATAATTATTTTAAAAGTAAATGGATTAAATTCTCCAACCAAAGATAATGCCAGAGTAAATAAAATAAAATCCAGTGATATGCTGTAGGCAAGAGACTCACTTCAGCTTTAAAGATATACGAAGACATGGATAAAGATATTTCAAGCAAACATTAACCAAGAGAAAGTGGGGGTAGCTATACTTACACCAGACAAAGTAGATTTTAAACTAAAAATGGTCTTAAGAGACAAAAGATCTATTTTATCATGATAAAGGAGTCAACCTATTAAAAAGATATAATTGTAAATATTTATGCACCCAACACTAGAGCAACTAAATACTTAAAGCAAATATTAACAGAACTAAAAAGAGAAATAAACAGCAAAACAGTAAAAGTTTGGGACTTCAATACCCCATTTTCAACAACAGAGAGATTATCCAGGCAGAGAAGCAATAAGCAAATAGACTTGGACAACACTATAGAGCAAATGGATCTAACATATGCAGCACATTCCAGCCAGGCAACAGTAGAATACATATTCATCTCAAGTGCACATAGAACATTTTCTAGGGTGGATCATGTTAGGCAACAAAATAAGTCTGAACAAATTCAAGATAGAAATTATATTGAGTATCTTTCTGATCAAAATGGTATGACACTAGAAATCATAATAGAAAAAGAGCTAGAAAAATAGATAGAAATTAACAACACAATCCTTAACAACCAATGGGACAAAGAGGAAGCCAAAGGAGAAATATAAAAATATCTTGAGACAAATGAAAATGAAGGCCTGACCTGTGGTGGCACAGTGGATAAAGCACTGACCTGGAATGCTGAGGTTGCTGGTTTGAAACCCTGGGCTTGCTTGGTCAAGGCGCATATGGGAGTTGATGCTTTCTGCCCTTTACCCTTTCTCCCTTTCTCCCCCCCCCAAAAAAAAATGAATAAATAAAATCTTAAAAGAAAAAAAGTTCTATAAAATAAAAAGAAAATGTAAACAATATACCAACACTATGGAATACAGCAAAAGCACTTCTAAGATGAAAGTTTATATCTATAAGCACAGATGTCAAAAGAAAGATATTGAATAAACAACGTAAGTTTACACCTCAGGAATTAGAAAAAAGAAGAACTAAATTCAAGGTTAGAAAAACAATATAATAAAGATCAGAGCAGAAATAAATGAAATAGAGAATTAAAAAAAAATAAGAAAGCCTGACCAGGTGGTGGCACAGTGGATAGGGTGTTGGACTGGGACGCAGAAGACCCAGGTTCGAGACCCTGAGGTTGCCAGCTTGAGTGCAGGCTCATCTGGTTCGAGCAAGGCTCACCAGCTTGAGCCCAAGGTCGCTGGATGGAGCAAGGAGTCACTCAGTCTGCTGTAGCCCTCCAGTCAAAGCACATATGAGAAAACAATCAATGAACAAAACTAAGGTGCCGCAATGAAGAATTAATGCTTCTCATCTTTCTCCCTTCCTGTCTGTCTGTACCTCTGTCTGACTCTGTCACAAAAAAGAATAAATATTTACAAATAAGAAAGATCAACAAGACTAGCAGTTGCTTCCATGAAAAGATAAATAAACCAAGGAAAAAGAGATAGGACCCAAATCAAATTATAAATGAAAGGGAGACATAACTGATAACACAGAAATACAAAAGTTTATAAGAGACTATTATAAGCAATCATACACCAACAAACTGGACAACCTATAAGAAATGGTTAAGTTCCTAGAAACATACAACCAACCAAAACTGAATCATAAAGAAACAGAAAATCTGCAGAGACTAATAATGAGTAAGGAGATTGAATCAGATTGTATCCCAACAAAGAAAAGTTCAGGACTATAGAGCAAATTCTACCAAAAATATAATGAAGAATTAACATCAATTCTTTTCAAACTTTTACAGAAAATTGAAGAGGAGGGAACACTTCCAAATTCGTTTACGAGGCCAGCATTTCCTTGATAGCAAAGCCAGAAAAGGACACTAGAAGAAAGCCAGACAGCTAACCTTGCTACAGATGCAAAAATTCTCAACAAATTTCTAGAAAATCAAATTTAACAGCACATTATAAAAATCATATACCATGATCAAGTAGGATTAATCTCTGGGATGCAAAAATGATTTAATATATATGAATTAATCAATGTAATATCACATTCATAGAATGAAAAATACAAATTATATGGCTATCTCTACAGATGCAGAAAAAGCATTTGACAAAACTCAATATCCATTCATGATAAAACCTCTGAAGAAACTGGTATAGAAGGAGCACACCTCAACACAATAAAGACCATATATGACAAACCCACAGGTAGCATCATACTCAATGGTGAAAGGTTGAAACCTTCTCTTTTTTCCTCTAAGATCAGGAAGATAAGAGTGCCCATTCTCACCACTCTTATTCAAGTGCTGGAACTCCTAACCAAAGCAATACAGAGAAAGAGAGAGAGAGAGAGAGAAAAGGCATCCAACCCCAAAATAAATAAGTCAAATTTTCTCTATTTGCTGATGACATTATCTCATACATAGAAAATCATAAAGACTCTTTCAAAACACTAATAAATGAATTCAGTAAAGTTGCAGGATACAAATATATAAAGAATACTCAGGGATATATCTAACCATGGAGGTGAAAAATTTGTACACTAAAAACTGTTAAGACATTGATGAAAAGAATTTAAAAAATACACAAACAAATAGATATTCCATGGATTGGAAGAATTAATATTATTAAAATTTCCTTATTACCCAAGCGATCCAGTGATAATGCAATCTCTATCAAAATTCCAATGGCATTTTTTACAGAAACTCACATGGAATCACAAAAGACCCTGAATAGCCAAAGCAATACTGAGAAATAAGAACAAAGGCAGAGGCATCACACTTCCTGATTTCAAACTACACTACAAAGCTATAGCAATAAAAACAGTATGTTACTGGCTTGGAAAAAAGACACATAGCCTGACGACCTTTGGTGGAACAGTGGATCAAGTATCAACCCAGAATGCTAAGGTTGCTGATTCGGAACCCAACGCACATAAGGGAAGCAACTCTGAGTTAATGCTTCCCACTCCACACCCCTGCCATTCTCTTTCTTCTCTCTCTAAAATCAATAAATAAAATATTTAAAACAAATAAAAGAAAAACGAACACATAGACAATAGAACAGAATTGAGAACTAAGAAATAAACCCATGCATATAGTCAACTAATATTTTACAAAGGAGCCAAGAATACTCAATGGGAAAAAGATAGTCTCTTCAATAAATGGTGTTGGGAAAATAGATATTCATATACAAAAGAATAAAACTGAACCCCTATCTTACACTACTCAAAAATGAAGTCAAAATGATTCCAGACCTGAATGTAAGATCTGAAGCCAAAAAAATTCCTAGAAGAAAACATAGGGAAAAAGTTCCTTGACATTGGTTTTGGCAATGACTTCACAAATATGACACCCAAAACACAAGCAATAAATGCAAAAATAAACAAGTGGGACTATATCAAACTAAAAAGCTTCCGCACAGCCAAGGAAACAAAATGAAAAGGCAACCAATAAAATGAGAGAAAATTTTGCAAACCACTGAGAAGGCTTTAATATCCAAATATTTAAAGAATTTATACAACTCACTAGCAAAATAAATAAATAAATAATCTGATTAAAAATAAGCAAAAGACTGGAATAGATACTTTTCCAAAGAAGATATTCCAATAGCCAACAGGTACGTGAGAAGGTGCTCAACATCACTAATCATCAAGGAAATGCAAATCAAAACCACAATGAAATAGCACATCAGACTTGTTAGAATGGCTATTATAAAAAAGATCAGAGGTAACAAATTCTGGCAAGGATGTTGAGTAAAGGGGATCCTGTGCAATGCTGATGGAAATATAAATTGGTGTAGCCACTATGAAAACCAGAATGGAGTTTCCTTAAAAAATTAAAATAGAACTATTACATGATCCAGCAATTCCACTTCTGGGTATATATTGTAAGGAAATAAAATCACAATGTTGAAGAGATGCGCTCTCATGTTCATTACAGCATGGAAACAATGCACATGTCCACTGACAAATAAGTGGATAAAGAAAATATGGTATATACATATACATACAAAGTGTAATATTATTTGGCCATAAAAAAAAGGAAATCCTGCCCTTTGTGACAATATGGCTGAATCTTGAGGCCTTATGCTAAGTGAAATAAGTCAGAGAAATACAAATACTATATGATCTCACTTATATGAGGAACAAAAAAAGAAAAAGAGAATAAAGGAAAAAAAACCCACCCCAAACTCACAGAAACAGAGAGCAGATTGGTGTTGGCCAGGGGCAGGGGAGAAAAGGTGAAGAAGGTAGTCAAAGGGTACAAACTGCCAGTTATAAAATGAGTGAATTTTAGGGATGTAACTAATGTACAGCATGTGACTACAGTTACTGATAATATATTCTACATTTGAAAGTTGCTTAGAGAGCAACTTATAGGCTTTTTAGAGTCAGAGAGACACACAGAGAGAGACAGGAAGGGAGAGAGATGAGAAGCTCATGGTTGTGGCACTTCAGTTGTTCATTGATTGCTTTCTCATACGTGCCTTGACTGGGGGCTCCAGCTGAGCCTTGCTCAAGCCAGCCACCTTGGGCTCAAGCCAGCGACCCCGGGGGTCATGTCTATGATTCCATACTCAAGCCGATGACCCCATGCTCAAGCTGGTGAGCTCATGCTCAAGCCAGATGTGCCCGTGTTCAAGCCAGTGACCTCTGGGTTTCAAACCTGGGTCATCCGTGTCCCAGGAGGATACTCTATCCACTGTGCCACCACTGTGGATAGATAGGGTCAGACACTAAGAGAGCAACTTAAAAGTTCCCACACACCCATTTTTTTAAAAATCGTACCTTTGTAAAGTGATGTATTTGTTCACTAACCTGTGTGGTAATCAATTCATGATACAGATATATCAAGTTTTTATGTTGTACATCTTAAACTTATACATGTCAACTACATCTCAAAGGTGAAAAAACATTTCAAAAATAAAGTTTTACTATTAATTCTCACCCTCAACCAACCTCCACAATAAAAATAGTTGAGGTGCTTGAGTTGCAATGAATGTCTTCCTATTCCTGGTCCAATGTTTCTTCTACTTCAAACTGCTTCTTTAATCACAGATCGATTAAAAGTAGCTTGTCTTAAACTAACATTGCTCTACACTGTTTTATTATTTACTTGACAATTTATGTGTGGACATACATGTAAGATGGAGACAAATCTTTATGTTATCTAGCAAGATTATGATAGTTCTTGGTTAAATACCAGTATAGAATGATTAAAAATATATCAGCACTAGGCAAGCTACAGATTATCAGTGGCCCTTAGTACATTTAGGGAGCTGGTAAAAATGGCTATGATGCAACTAGCCAAATATTTTACTGTGTACCACATCTGAAATTACAAAGTCAATAAAAGGTATAATTCAATATTTTAAAGTCTACATTTTTATACAGTGAGACATCTGTAAAGTTTACAGGGGGTTAAACTGATAATTTTTTTTGAAATATTAGATGACACATGGGAACAGCATTACAGATCATTTTGGTAACAAGTATATTGTTTCATTGCAGTTAGACTGCTCCTAAAGTTCTGTTTTGTTTTTGTTTGTTTGTTGTTGTTTTTTTTACAGAGACAGAGAGTCAGAGAGAGGGATAGATAGGGACAGACAGATAGGAACGGAGAGAGATGAAAAGCATCAATCATCGGTTTTTCGTTGCGACACCTTAGTTGTTCATTGATTGCTTTCTCATATGTGCCTTGACTGAGGGCCTTCAGCAGACTGAGTAACCCCTTGCTTAAACCAGCGACCTTGGGTCCAAGCTGACGAGCTTTTGCTCAAGCCAGATGGGCCCATGCTCAAGCTAATGACCTCGGGGTCTCGAACCTGGGTTCTTCTGCATCCCAGTCCACGCTCTATCCACTGTGCCACCACCTGTTTAGGCCTAAAGTTCTTAAGTGCAAAGTTCCTCGGAATTTCTAATTCATGTCCTAAACTATCCTTGATTGTTCAAGTGTAATGTATTGATTCAATATTTCATATTTTAAAATGTAAAAAGACGAGAAACATAGTACTATATTCAATGACATAGACTGAACTGGAAAAAGAGAGCAGTTTAGATGGTCAAGTAGAAGGAGATAAGTAATGGTAAGTGAAGTAGGCTAGTCATCACTAGCTTTTATCTAATCTTTCCTTTGTGCACTGAAATCTCACACATTATGGGCACATATTTAGATTTCACTTGTAGGAAAACAAGCAGAAAAAACTTTTTTAGATCCTGAGCTGAATAGTGATCTATACTGTTTATTACTTGTAAGCAGGAAGCTACAGTAAAGGAAGCATGGGTTCCAATGTTAGAAATAATGGGTTCTGCTCTGGCCGGTTAGCTCAGCAGTAGAGCATGGTCCCAGCGTGTGGAAGTCCCAGGTTTGATTCCCAGCTAGGGCACACAGGAGAAGCACCCACCTGCTTCTCTACCCTTCCCCCTCTCCTTTTTTTCTTATGTCTCTCCCTCCTGCAGCCAAGTCTCCATTGGAGCAAAGTTGGCCTGGGCAGTGAAGGTGGCTCCGTGGCCTCTGCCTCAGGCGCTAGAATGGCTCCAGTTGCAGCAGAGCAACGCCCCAGATGGGCAGAGCACTGCCCCCTGGTGGACATGCTGGGTGAATCCCAGTCTGGCGCATGCGGGAGTCTGTCTGCCCCTCCCCCTCCCCCACTTCTCACTTTGGAAAAAATACACAAAAAAGAAATTATGGGTTCAAATTCCAGTTCTCTTATTTTTTAGGAAAGTGGCTTAACATTCTGTGCCACAGGTTAGTCATCTGTGAAATGGGGTTGATTGAAAGATTAAATCAGAACATAAAGTACTGCAATAGTAGGTGCTTAATGTTTATTCCCTTCACACTTCACTTCCTGCCACTGAAATTACCATTAAAGTCCGATTTACTGACAGCAGTCTGTACCATTAGACAGGGTTAAGATGAAGTATAAATTACTTTTTGTATGATTAGAGAATATGCAACAAAATGGGCTGTTTGATCTGTCATTAAAATGAGGTTATATTCTAAAGGAATAAAACAATCAAAAGAGAGATATTGGAGGAATAATAGTGACAAAGAAAAGAATCAGAAATCAAGTGGTAAATAATAAATCAGAGCCTGGCCTGTGGTAGCGCAGTGGATAAAGCGTCGACCTGGGAACACTGAGGTCGCCAGTTCAAAACCCTGCACTGGTCTGGTCAAGGCACATATGGGAGTTGATGCTTCCAGCTCCTCCCCCCTTTCTCTCTCTCTCTCACTCTGTGTCTCCTCTCTAAAATGAATAAAATTAAATTAAAAAAAAGAAAAGAAAAAGAATGTTATCTAAAAATAAATAAATAAATAAATAAATCAGATACGTATGTAACAATCTGTAAAAATTTTATAAGTGGGAAAACTAAGTAGTTGATTGAGGGTAGTCCTCCTATTGTGCAAAAGGATAGGAAAAAAATACCACAAACTAAAATCTATATACAAGTATTGATCGACTGACGACCTATGCAACTTATGACCGTTCGACTTTACGACTACAATAGCTAGCCATGACTGCTCCGCATCTGGAGCAGTTTTTGTATGCACCTGTATTTTGTAATTTTGTATATTCTGCAAATATTAAACCAGTTGTACTGGTAATGCAGTGCTTTACTTAAACCTGATGAATGTAAAAATAAGAAACAAAATGGTGCAGAGATGATACAAAAGGCATAAAATGAACAAAGAAAATTATGATATATAACAATGAAAGACAATTATGATAAAATATGACTTAAAGATTTTTATAACATCATTTCACAGTACTGTACATATAGCCTACTCAACTTACGACCAAATCATGTTACGACTGGTCTGTTGGGACCAATCGTGGTCGTAAGTTGAGCACTAGCTGTAGTCTACAAATGAAGAAAAGAAGCAGGAAATGTTCTTTGATAGATGGCACTATACAACTAATAGTTTAGTACAAAAACAAAAACAGCATGTATTCTGTGAGTGTTCAAGCCTGTTTTTCTATTACTATCATAAAGAAACAAAGACAACCAAAATCAAGACATAAAAAAATTAATGGAAATCTAAAATGAAATGTGAGATGGTAAAGAAATCTGAGATTATACTAGAAATGAAGGATAACATTAATCTACTATACACACTAAGAGTGTTTAGTTTATCATAAAATACCCTTAAAACTGTATCCTGGGTTAAAAAAACTTATTGTTCTATTATAAATAGAGATACTGAGTTATCAGCTAATTGAATATCATGTCCCTATCACCATCTACCCCCTCATCCCATAAAATTGGAATTTGTCAACTTTAATTGTAATAAAACAAAATAGCAATCATACCATCTCATCCTTGAAATGAAAACAGAATTAGACAACATAAATCCAATCCTCTTATTTAAAATAAATATAGAAATCAAGACCTAGAAATCAACATTACAAGTTAATTAAGGGTATGAATTTGATTATATTTTTAAAAATGGAACATCTAGTTCCATATGATGAGGTTCTTCTATGCCCCCCCCAGCCACTTTTTTTTTTTTTTGCACTAATTTTCTGACAGGTATCTAGCAGTAAACCCAAAGGCCTTTTCTAAAGAAAACTGGGTAGCCTACTGCCCGTGTCTAAGTGATGGGTCTAAAGGCAAGGATGATGCTTCATGATCACATTTCCTAATCACAATTGATTAAACCAGAATTGGGCACCTGACCTTCCATATGATGAATCCTAGCACAAAAAAGATTAGCTAAATCAACTGGATTTCCTTTCTGGGAAATGTAAACAGGATGTACTAAGATCATTTACCATTTACCAGTCCTTAAAGCACAGGCTAAAAGTTCACGATGTGGTAGGCAGGTGGCCATCATTAGATTCCATATGCAAGACAAAAGTCTAATGGGGCAGAAGTTATAAGCAAACAGAGAGGAGAATGCATCAGCACCGAGAAAAGCAAGGAAGCTCTGAGAAAGATTACATGTTCCACCAGAATAAGAGAAACTGGTCCCAGGTGCTGCCTTGCTATTCCCACAAATGACTTAAAATAAACCTCCCTCTTTTTCTTAAGGGAATCTGAATGAGTTGTTCTTCCTTGGAACAAAAAAGCTAAATTTGAATAGAAATATTAAATAATTATTTAAATATATAACCCTGTGATTATATATACTATAACAAACTATTCCTGAAATATGTTTGCTTTAAGTGAAAGGAACTGCACTTTTAGGGACTTTTCTAGGAACTGTGGGGCTGGAAAAACGAAAGCTGATTACTATCATGGAAATCAATTTCCTTATATTGAACATCAGAGTTAAGTTTGAGAAATGACATAGAACTCTCTGAGAGATATTGAGTATAATGAATATACCTAGATGGGTGGAGAATAGACTGAGTAGGAAGAATAGAGAAAACCAAAAATAAAGTCAGCTGCCAGGTCAGGCGTGCAACTTCTTGACAGATGACAGAATTCCTTACTTATCTACTTCTACTGCTCCTCCCCCTTCCCATTTCCAACTTATACTATTTTGGTTCTGAGCATTGGTAATCATTGCCCCTGCTGCCATCAAGGGAAAAAATACCACACAATATTCATTTTACTAACACTTTATACCAGTGGGAGATGTAAGAGCAGTGGCTACTTATCCTCACTGCGGTGCCAGCTTTCAGGTAATACTTGTTTCCCAAGACTCAAGACAGTCCACATCTCAAAGAACCTACAGCATCTCTTATCATGCATTTCAAGGAAGCACTACTATTTACATATCTGGTGAACAAAACATTGTTTTTTTCTTGGTACTTTTCTGAAGTGAGATGCAGGGAGGCAGAGAAACTCCTGCATGTGTCCGACTGGGATCCACCCAGCATGCCCACTAGGGGGCGTTGCTCTGCTGCAATTGGAGCCATTCTAATGCCTGAGGTGGAGACCATGGAGCCATCCTCAGCGCCCAGGCCAGCTTTCCTCCAATGGAGCCTTGGCTGCTGGAGGGGAAGAGAGAGCTAGAGGGAAAGGAGAAAAGAAAGGGTGGGAAAGCAGATGGGTGTTTCTCCTGTGTTCCCTGGTCGGGAATCGAACCCAGGACTTCCACACGCCAGGCTGAGGCTCTACCGCTGAGCCAACCAGCCAGGGTTCAAAACATTTTCTTTAATTTAACAAATACAAAAGGGAGTTACTAGTATATTAGACAATACAACAATATAGGATACATTAATAACTTACCAGGAAAACTAATTTAAAACCAATAGATAACTCATGAAAAATAAATTCACAAGAGAAAATACAACAGTAAACAAACATGAAAAAAAATGCTGAACCCTACTAGTAAATGTAATAATGAAGTAATGTTTTCAAAATAATTGGCAAAGATAATTTTATAATAATATACTACACTGCTAAAGATATGATGAATCAACTTTAATAAATTACTGATAGTATGAACCAATACAACTAACTAAAATCAACTTAGCAATTTATATTGACAACCATATGCATTTCTATATTCTTTGTCCTTATTATTATACTTCTGAGATTGTATCCTAAGAATACTAAATACAGGGAAAAAAGCATTATCTCAAAGATTTTATCTCAGGATTATATCTAATATAACAACAAACATGGGTAAATAACACAACATTCAAATGCTGGGTCATTTAAAAAGATGGTTAGTTTTTGTAATGACATAAAAATGTTTGATTAGAAAGTGAAAATAATTAAAAATGTTGTATATAGAGAACTACAAAAAAGTAAAAAATATGGGTATAATAAAGACAGAATTATTAAGAGAAAAAGACTGGGAGGAAATAATGAAAAGCTAACAGTGCGTTAGTGTATAAGAATTATGGGTCCTTTTTTCTTTTCTCCTTAAAAAATTTTCAATATTGTAGACCCATTACCTTTGTAAGAAAAATAAATAATGAACATTTCCAACAGTATAATTGTTAAAGTCATAAATCAGCAGAGCAAAATACCCCAAAGAATTTACTATAGTACGGTACAGTGCTTGCTACTCATGATGACAGAATTATCAAAAAGCTTAAATTATACCTTTTTATTTTACTTTTTAAGACAGTAAGAAGGTGTGAAATACAGTTGTTTTTTTTAAATGCTTACAGGTTATGGTACTTAAAGGGTTACATTTTAGTTATAGAAAATTGATGTACTTATAGCAACTTTTGCCCAGATTATATTATTAAAATGAGTAAACACAATGATATAAAGATAATTTTGAAAACAAAGAAAAACTCTTTACAGTTATGCAAAAAAACTAATTCAAAACAGGAGATTTATACCAAAAAAGTTATTTTATAACACCTGAGACCTATTTATAATCTCAGAGAAAGGCTGTCCTGAAAATTAGATAATGGGAATTATTAGAGACTACTTGATTTAGTTTTATCATGATTTTAATACCCTGTAAGTATGGAAATAATATATATTTTCAAATACAATCAAAAGTTTATTTAGAAAGTCACCGCGGGTCTGACCAGGAGGTGGCGCAATGGATGGAATGTTGGACTGGGACACAGAGGACCCAGGTTCAAAACCCCAAGGTCGCTGGCTTGAGCACGGGGTCACTGGCTTGAGCGTGGGATCATAGACATGACCCCATGGTTGCTAGCTTGAGCCCAAGGTCACTGGCTTGAGCAAGGGGTCACTCACTCTGCTGTAGCTCCCCCCGCCCTCAAGGCACATATGTGAAGGCAATCAATGAATAACTAAGGAGCTGCAACAAAGAATTGATGCCTCCCATCTCCTTCCCTTCCTGTCTGTCTGTCTCTCTTTCTGTCTGTCAAATAAATAAATAAATAAAGTCAGTCACAGAGGTAGAAGAGGTGAGCTGTAGAAGAAATGGGCTCAGGAAACAAGTTACAGAGGCAAAACAAGGGCCCTTATTGTTTAGGAGAAAGAAGCAAGGAAAGGCACACACATGCTTGACATAGGGGGTCACTGGAAATAGTTTTAATAATGTTATAACAATAAATTAATGTTAAGACATTCAAATGTTTAAACAATACTAAGGAAAAATATACAGACACAGTAGGAGTACTAAAAAATTTAAAACAAAAATACTACAATTTTCTTTAATATAATACATTTTTAAATTAGTACAGTTTAGTACAACTGTTTTGAAAAATTGTTTGGCAATATCTATTATATAACTAAACATATAACCTTAAATTATTTTTCAAGCATCTCTCATCAATATGATAATTTTTCAAAACATTGATGCATAATTCCAGAAATAACATTTAAGAAAAAAATCATTCAATAGCTCAGTTAAATCATGTTGAAGTAGGAAAAAAAATCCCACAAAAACGTAAAAGCCAAAAGCAAATTAAAATGAATTTTAGCTTAGAAAAAAGGGTCTATAATTCTTGAGACTCCTACATTTCTTGAGACTCTTGTAGTAAGGAGTTCTATAGATTCAATAATCAGCTATAAATATTTTAAGCAAAATTACTAATGTATAAGAAAATTGTACCATATCAACACAATAAACTTACAATTTTTTTAAAAGTTAAAAAGAAAATTCTGACTGACAAAATAAATGAGCATACCACAAATAGTTTAAATTAGTCATTTATTGAACTGAAAAGGTTAGAGTTCTAGTACTTTTCATTTTGTTAATCAAACATTTGTATCATATACTATTTTACTTTTTATTTTATGAAAATAATTCCTAAAGCATTTAAGCAATTTAAAATTAATAACTTTTTAAAATAGTAAATAAAAACTGTGCAAGATAAAATAATTATGTTAGAGTTATCACTGAATTCTTCTAAATATATTTTTTCTGACTAAGGAAGCTAATAAAATAACTAAGAAGAAAATATACACTTACAAATTGTCTTAACTTGAAACAAATAGCAAAGTTTGTGTGTCTATTTAGTTTACGAAATAGATACCACCTATGATTGCACACCTTTAATAGGCAGACTTAAGAGTCTAATGAACTGCCTCAAAAGCACACACTATTTTCACTACATTGAACTAATTCTTAGAAAGAAAAATAAATTTATTATAAAATATATATTTTTCTAATCATTTTCCTGGAATACGGTTGGAGACATAGAAAGTAAATCCTTGTCTAAAGTCACATGAAATGATATTTCAAGTAAAAAAAACGTCACACAGTAATTAATCCATATTATAAATAGTTAATAATATAGTTTAGTCAATTTGTCATTATACATTCTTACAGGAGTAGTAACACACTCTAGAAGGAAGGAACTACAGAAATTAAATCAATAAGCAAACATTTCATTAGGCACTTGTGTATGCAAAATTTTATATCTGAAAAAACTACAAATACAATAAAAGTCTGGAATGAGAGGGATGAACTAGGAAATTCCTAAGATGTCTTTAGGTTATGAAATTCAATAATTAAATATGTGGCTAGGTCTTTGATAAACTTGACTCAAGAACATTTGAGATATACAGGAGCTCATAATTCCCAGGACCAGAAAATGATCATTTTACCTGAAATCACAATTTTGTCATGGCTGCTGAACAATTTTTAAGCTCTACTAGAATCTTATTGGAGTGTGACTGTGTAGATTCTGTTTTTATAAAGAAAAATTGCCTGCTGTGCACCTGATCAGCAAGTACAGTACCAACATCAAAACAAAAGCCTTTACCTAATAAGATGTAAGGTTAGAATAAAGCTAGAGTTTTATTAGACTGGAGCCTCTTCTTTTTATGCCTCAAATGTTCATTTAAGTTTCCCCATAAAATTCCTACATTAAATCTTAAACCATACCGCTCTCTTGACTCTGAGCTGACTAGGCTCCAGAAAATCCTCCTACCTGTACAGTTGCTCCACAGTTTCATTCTTGACTAATTGGGCAGGAAAGCTGTACCATCATGGGAAGGATGCTATTCGAGTAGGCACTGCAGATGCTTGAAGTCAGGGCCACAGTCTTTCTGGAGCTAAAAAGTGCAGTATAACTTCATAGGGCTTTAGGACAAAATGCCTCTACCCACAGGTCTTTTAAGTCTTCTGTGCCATGAACAGAGCCAAAATAACATCAGTAAAAAAGGAGTGTCAGGGGTCTGGGGTTCTTGTCTCACTTCTTTGCATGAAGAATAGCTAGCTGGGCAATGCTGTACATATCACTTAGACTCATTTGGTTAATTTCCTCATCTTTAAAGCAACTAAGACCACGGTCCTTTCAGCTTCTAGAAGTAAAACATTTAGTTGACCATAAGTAATGATACCTGGTCACATTCTACAATATAAACACCAGCCTTACTTGTTTCCCTTACACTTGCTACTAAAATTCTCAAAGCCTTCAGGGAAACCTGTATTCAATTCCATTGTTCAAGTGTAGTTCTGGGACTACTAAATTACCCAAGTAAAAGCTACATGTCACTTGATTCTTTTGGCAAATACCTGAGCTTCTGTTAAAGGGCACAGTACTGTCCTAGGCTTAGGTCATTTCTTATAGACGTCACATTCAGTATTAAGGACAATCTTTAACTGAAAATGTTAGAAAAATTTTCATCATAACCTGGGTTGCTATCTAACAGATGTCTTTACCCATTGTCCCCTTAAAACTGTACTTAACAGAAAACTTTGTAAAACATTATTGAACTAAAAATCCTAATTCTTGCTCTGGAGGATTTGTGGTTTCAATGATTCACTGTTTAATGCCCTTTTCCTAAATTAAGTTTATTTCTAATATTTTCTAATAAAGGTTTGACAAACAGCATTTTATGAAACAAACTCTTTTTGAAACAGATCAGGACTCTTTAGACTATGCCCATATACTGTCAACTGAATTCTACCACAAAATAATAAATCCAAGTATTTTATTTTACCTTTCTAACAATCAACACCAATAATACTAAAAACATGATTTATGCCGTAGGCTAGTAAAATTTACATCTAGTTTACATACCTTCACATTTTTTACTCTTTATTCTTCTGTCCTAATGCTTACTAGATGACATATTAAACCCTGATCTATCATTACAGTTATAATCCAGATCCAGACATTAAAAACTGTCTATTTTATATATAAGTATCATTGCCTCTGATCTATATTTGACTTCTTTGTCCTCTTCAAACAAGAAATTTCAGATATTTTCATGCACTATGTGGGTGGCACTGCAATATAGAACTTAGGAGAGTAAACCCTGGAGTTCCTCTGCTTGACTTTGAGTTCTTGTTCTGCTACTTATTAGTCATAAAAAGGATTATTAACCTATGATCTATAATATGAGATAATAGTTCCTCTATCTCATAGGATTGTTATGAGGATAAAAATGGCAAAGATTCCATTAGTAAAAAATTACTTTCTCTGTCAAAAAAGACAACTAGATGCAATAGAAAACCCTGAACTGGATCTTGCACTGGAGGAAAAAATGTTACCAAGGATGTAACTGAGACAAGTGACAAAACTGTAATACAGACTTTGAAAAATTGTATTTCCTAAATTTGATAACTACATGTGATTTCAGAAAAGAATATTCTGGCTGTTAAGATACGTACCTCTGGAAGTATTAAGGGGTAAAGAGGCAAGATATATACAACCCACTATCAAATAATAAAAATAAAATTGTGTGTGTTGAAAATTGGTGAACCCATGTAAACTATAAATGGGGGTTTTCTGACTTACTCTCACAGCTATTCTCTAAATTTTCTTTCTTTTTTTTTTTTGAGTCAGGGAGAGACAAGAACGTCAAACTGCTCCTGTATGTGCCCTGACCAGGGAAATGAACCCAGAAACCTCTGTGCTCTGGACAACCCAGCTATCCGGCCAGGGTGCAACTATTCTGTAAAATTAAAATTATTCAAAATATCTTAAAAAAACAGCTTTGACTCCATTCATCCTTCACTACTACTTAATTTCTCCAGTTAATTCCATTCACAGAAACATCTTGAAAGTTGTGTACATTCAACATCTCCCCTTCTTTACCCCAGTCGACTTGAGATTTCCTTATTCACAAACCCAATGATTTCTTCTTGGTCTCATCTTAATTTCTCCACAGGGCTGAACACAGGCAACTACTTTTCTACCTCTGCCTGTGGCATCATCTCCCTGGTTTTCCTTTTATTTCACTGGCTGCTCTTTGTTACTCTCCATTCCTGGCTCCACCACCTCTAAATATCCTACTCCCCTTTCTTTTCTGTATCTACCTAAACTCATCCAGCCTCTGGGATTAAATAGCACTCTGAATGCCAGACTCAGGTATCCAATGTCTTTTAAGACATCCACTTGTTAAATGGGCATCTCAATCTTTGCTGACTGAAACAGAACTCTTGATTTTCTTCCCCATCCCATTCAAATCTGTTCTTCCTTTAGTTGCCTAATAAATATCACTAAATGCTTCTAATGTTCATCTAGTTCAGTGGTTCTTAACCTTTTTTGAGGTACCGAACCCACCAGTTTCATATGCACATTTACCGAACCCTTCTTTAGTGATAAATAAAATATGATTTTTTTTTCCCAAATTCAAGACATAGGTATATGTTTTTTTACTGGTGCACAAAATGAGCCGTGCATGAACATCACCTTGCTCAAAGAACAAAAACAACAAAATGCATGAACTCACAACAAATTACGGTATTACTTTATTCTGGCCTCCGCGGCAGAGGCTTCTCCAAACCCCTGAGAACGACTCATCGAACCACTAGGGTTCGATAGAACCCAGGTTAAGAACCACTGATCTAGTTGTTCCAGTCAAAATACCAAGGGGTCATCATTGATTTTCCTCGTATTCTACATCAAAACCATCAGTTAGTATTGTCAAAATATACCCTCTGACCAATTCACTCCCCCTCTACTGCCTTCCCTAGTGCAGATACCATGTTCTACAAGAGTATGGTCAACTACAAGAGGTTTCCCTGCCTTCTCTTTTGATCCCTTTCAGCCCAATTTCTGAGATAAAGTAGGAAAAATGATCGTGTTAAAGCTTCAATTAAATCATGTCTTCTATCGACAACTTCCAATGATTTCTCATCACACTTAAAATATAACCTCACATCCTTACCACAGCCTACAAAATTGCACTTAATCTGGGCTTCTGCCTATCTTTCTGAACTAATCTTCTAGCAATCTCTTCCCCTTTTTGCTCTATATTCCACTCACTGTTTTTTTGGCTTGTTGAGTTGTCTGAAAATAATATGCTTGTTCCCACCTAAGAGTCTTCTTTTACTTTTGTATATTCTTCAATTATTCATACTGTGCACTCCTTCTCCTCACTCACATTGCTGGCCAAATATGATATTTAAGAAAGGCAGTGTTCTTTTCCCTCTTTCTCTAACCCATTATTTTTTTATTTCCTCTCATTGCTTTAGTTAGAACCTTTTTCTTTTTTCACCTTTCTCTTCATAAAAAAATCTTTAAAGGAAAAACTTATGTGATTGTTTCTCATTGTATATTAAAAAAAACAAGCAACACAAATGAAAATCAAGCTCCCTTCAAGTATCTCTCCTAATCCTAGTCTCATCCCTGAAAGTATTCAAATATCCATTTGACACATAACCATATAGAGCTATTTTTTGTGTATGTGTGCATTTATTTATTTATTATTATTCTTATTTAGGTGAGAGGAGGGGAGAAAGTGAGACAGACTCGCACATGCACCCCGACCAGGATCCACCTGGCAACCCCCATCTGGGGCCCGTGCTCCAGTACTGAGCTAATTTTAGCATCTGAGGTTGGCTCTCTAGGACCAACCAAGCTATCCTCAGCGCCCCTGCCTATGCTTCTGAACCAACAGAGCTGGCTGTGGGAGGGAAAGAGGGAGAGAAAGGGGAGAAGGAGGGAGAGAGAAGCAGACAGTCACTTCTCCTGCATACCCTGACCAGGAATTGAACCCAGGGCATCCATATGCTGGCTGGTATGCTTTATCCACTGTGCCACCAGCCATGGCATGTGAGTGTGCATTTAAATATGTTTCTGTAGAAATATAAAGTTTTATTCCTGTTCTATAAAAACTCATTCAAAATTTGTCTTAGCTTTCCTACTGATTATACAGTCAGTGCTCACAAAAATTAGGGGATATATCAAAATGAAAATGAAGCAATGAAATATCCCCTAATTTTTGTGAGCAGTATATATAACTATTTCAACACTAACTGCAGTACAGTTTACTGAACACTTAACCTCTGTAATTTTGCACCATTATAAGCAATTCATTCATTTAACAAATATTTACCAAGTGCCTACTACTATAGTCTAGGCACTGTTCTAGTTGCTGCAGATACAGCAATAAATAAAACAAAGATCTTTGCCATCTTGGGAGCTTACATTGTTGCAGAAGAAAGACAATAAACAGAATATATAGTGCAAATCTTTTCTTCAAAGTACCAGACAGTAAATATTCTAGGCTTTGCACATGTGGCATGTTTCTTTTCTTTGTTTCATAACCCTTTAAAAATGTAAAAATCATTCTTAGCTCAAAGGAAGCCACAGGGCAATACAGCTCTATATGGATGACCCATAATATAAGTGTGTTAGAAGGCAGTATGTGCTATGCAGTACATAAAGCATCCAGGATAAGGAGGATGGAGGAGGGCAGGATGTAGTATTAAACAGGGTTTTTAGAGAGATGAAATCTGAGCAAAGACCTGGAGGTAAGGCCAGTGAGGCAAGTAGATATTTGGGCGAACTAGCTAAAGCAAAGGCCCTAAAGTAGGGACATCACAGATATGTTTATGATTTAACAAGGAGACCAGTGAGCAAGGAGAAAAAAGTGGTAGTGGGAAATGAGGTCAGGGAGGTAAGGTGAAAGGAGTTGTTGGCCCGATTATAGACAGTGTGTAGGCCAATGTAAGAACTAGATTTTCTCTGAGTGAAAGGGGGAGTCATTGCAGGGCTTAGATAGAGAAGAGACAGGGATTGTCTTAATTTGTAAAAGGCTTGCTCAGACTACTATCTTGAGAAAAGACTGTTGATAGGGGCTAGGGTAGAATGGGGAGACCAAGCAGTAATCTATTTAAGTAATCTAAGAGAGTAGTGGTTTGAACCAGGTTGGAGAGAGTGGAGAGGGCGAGAATAGTAACATTCTGGGTATATTATGCTGATATAACACACACACACACACACACACACACACACACACACACACACACACACACACACACATAGGTTGTCCTGAAAGAATGGATTTAAAGAATCAAAGAAAAAGCAAAATCAAGAAAAACTCTAAAACTTTAGTCTTAGCTACTGGGAGAATGGAGTAGCCACTGACATACAGAAATGGGGAAATCTATGGGAAGTTTAGGAGTTTAGTTTTGGACCTTATGAGTTTGATGTCTATTATTAGACAGGTAGAGATGTTGAATAGGCAGTTGAACATAGACTGAAGTTAAGGAGAGAGGCTACAGATCTAAATTTGGGCATTGCTGGCATTTAAATGTTATTTAAAGCCCTAAGGCTGAATGAGATTACCAGTGAAGTGAGTATAGATTAGGAAAATAAAAAACAAATAAACAAAAATAAGGACTAACCCTGGGGCTCTCTCCCGTTAAGAGGTCTATGAGAAGAGAAAGGCAAAGTAAAATTACAAGAAGCCAGCACTGAAGAAGTAGACAGACAGGGGTATGTGTCAAACTGAAAAGCAAAGAAAGTGTTTCAAAGAAAAGGGAAAAGTAGTGTGTCAAATGTTGTGGGTGGGTCAAGTAAAATAAGTATGGTATTTGTCAACATGGAAGTTATTGGAGAACCTCAGGAGCTATTTCAGTGGGAATGGTGCAGAAGTGGGCTTAATAGAGCATGGAAAGAGAAAACTTGGCAATAGAAAGTATAGATGCCTGGCCCGTAGTGGTGCAGTGGATTAAGGGTCAATGTAGAATGCTGAGGTTGCTGGTTCAATCCCAGGCTTGCCCAGTAAAGGCACATACGAGAAGGAACTATGAGTTGATGCTTCCTCTTCCTCCCCATCCCCTTCTCTCTCTCTCACTCTCCTCTCTCTAAAAATCAATAAATAAAATCGTTAAAGAAAATATAGACAACTCTTTTGAGAAATGCTGCAAAAGGAAACAAACAAAAATATATGGGGAAACAAGTGGTAAAGAATAAATCAAGTTTTTTGTTTTTGTTTTAAGATGGGAGAAAAATAGCAGGCCTGTTGCTGATAGAAATCCAATTAAAAAATTGATGTGGGAGAAGAGAAGCTGAAGGAATATCCTTGAGCAGATAAAAATAAGATAGGATCTAGTAAAAAAGTAGATGTAGGGACACAAACAGTTAATCTAAGATAACAAGCAGGAAGATAGCATGCATTGACCAGATGCTGGTAGGTACACAGGGTGGTAAGAGTCTGGAAATTTTCTGATTGCTTCTGTTTTCTTAGCAAAGTAGGAACCAACATCATGAGCTGAAAGTGAGGATGGGAAAAGAGATACTAGATATCTGAAGAAAAGAAGATATGAAGTAGTCATTTAGGAGAGTGAACAGACTAGAAAAATAAAGTACAACCAACAGCAGCCTTAACAATCCACTTGAGGTATGTGGTCATGGGTGGTTGTGTGCTTGCTTCCAGCCACATTAAATTACATAGGGGCAGGTTCAAAGAAAGCAGAATTGGTTTAACGAGAGCTGTGGATCTTACCACAGAAGCAAAGACCATGGGAGTTGATGAAAGGAAGAAATTAAAAATGATTAACCATGGAATTTAAGCAAAGTAAGAATGGGAGTGAAAACATTAAAAGACGAGTGGCAGGAAAACCATATCGGATGAATGATTGTAGATTTCGTTAAGGTCAAAAGATGAATTGGGGCTGAGATACTAACTAGCAGTGGTGAACCACAAAAAAATAGGAAGTAGTGTGACACAGTAGAATCCATGAAATGGTAACCATGGAGGGACTGCAGTAATTGACAATGCAAGAGGGTGTTACTATGGGGGTAATGGGAAAAGATAGGGCAGATGGAAAGAGCCCCAAAGGAAGGTCTAAGAAATGAGAGGCCATGGTACTGAAAAGATCAGATATGTATAATCTTTTCAATCTCAATGTAAAGATTGAAGTGATAATGGAGAGAGGGGCAATGAGCGTGGCACTAAAAAATAAAACACCCCAAAATTGAGAAACGAGGTTAATAGGTGATAGCAATCATGAAGGGTAGTGGATTACATAATCTGCAGACATAACCCCAAACTGAGGAGTTTCAGGGAGAATTTTTTTTTTTTAAGATAGAAAGGAGGGAGAATAGTCTGAAAGCAGCAGAGTTGCATGGCATACCTTTCCACTGGTAAGAACAGTGATAAGGAGCGCTATGGAAGAATAAAAGTCAAATTGCAGTGCAAAACGTCAGGTTTCTGTAAGAGCAAGAAGGTGAAGGGAGTGTTTAAGCATAGGCTGAAACTGGATTTTGCAGACAATGGATTGTAAATTCCAGCAGGCACCGTAAAAGAATATAAAGAATTGGGATGGGGTTAAAAGAAAAAAAGCAGGCAAATATAGACCCTTCTGTGAAAGGGAGTGCAGGTTATGAAAGGTGACCTGGAAGTCTGGAGGCTCTATTACTACTGACAAAGATATATTAATACAACTGTCTCCTGATATAGCTATATACTTCTCTAAGAGATGGAAACTGCTGGTCAAAATATTTTTACTTTAAAATTTAAATTGCTGTATGAATTTCCCTACAACTTTGTATTTCCCTATTAATGGGGTAAGACAATACTTTATGTTTATTGGCTGTATTTCCTCTTCTGTGAATTTGCTCTTTTAAGAAACAGAGTTGTCTTTTCTTATTGATTTAGAGTGGTTAAAAAGACCTATTTTATATTTTTATTCTGCTCCTAATGATTCCCACAAATCAATGTTATAAATTCCTTTCAAATCTTTCAATGGCTCGTGCTAGGGCAACACAGGTTCAGTTGGTAAATTCTTCCTCAAATCCTTGTATTATATACAAGAGATTGACTAATTAAGGCCCACCAGTCAAATCTGGTCATTCTATTAGTTTCAATAAGGTCTGACTGCTTTTGCACTAATCTGGCTGAGCTGGTAGGGCCCACAAAGCAGAAAATAGTTATTGTTTGATCCTTTATAGAAAAAGTTTGTGGACTCCTCTATGCCTTTTAGGGTCTCTGAACTGCTTAGAGTTTCAAGAACACAGTAGGTCCTTACCTTTCCTGATATACTCTGAAGTGCTGCACCCACCAAATACCTGTGCCATTATTCCCACTTTGCATGAAATCTATCACTAGTCCTCCTGGGAGCCTCCACAGATTTTTATCATTAAAGCTGTAACTATACTTTTTTTGTTTACATTTCTCTCTCTCTACTAGTATTTAAATTTCTTGAGGACAATGGACAATCTCAGCAATAATAAATGTTTAGTGAATGAATAAATGGCACACAAAACTCCTTCATAATTTGCCATCTTTCTCATTATTTTCCTATTATCCAAAATAAACTATATTTTTATTTCATTAAGTATTTTTCAAAACTATTATTACTATCAGAAGCATAATGATCAATGTTTTATATTCTTTTCTTTATATTTTTGGTGGATACTACCTATTCCTAATAATTTATATGTATCAATTTAGTATAGTTAGGATTTACTGAAATATTTTTCCTAATTCCTTTTTTAGTAAAGACAACAACAATGGAATCTTGGCCCTTCTCAGATAGACCTTTTTATCTACTGCAGTAACTTCTATACCTGAGAATTAAAGGGCTCAATTGGTAATTATTTACTAATGGTTTCGGAGTACTTCAAAGTCAATTATAAAAATGCAATTCAAATGTATTTTTGCTTTAGTTTTTCTTTTGAAGATTTTTTTAAATTGATTTTTTAGAGAGGAGAGAGTGAGAGAAGGCAGAGAGGAGCGGGAAGCATCAACTCATAGTTGCTTCTTGTATATGCCTTGACCAGGCAAGCCCAGGGATTTGAACAGGTGACCTAAGCATTCCAGGTTGGTGCTTTATCCACTGTGTCACCACAGGTCAGGCTGCTTTAGTTTTAAGTATAAAATTAATCTCCCACATCTTATGGATAGTCTCATTCTCTTTATCTGGAACATCTCTATTATTTTTTAATTTATATACCTATTATTAAAACTACCTTTTCAGGGGTCTTACTGAGTGTATTTTGCAGCTTAGTTATTTAATGGATCTTTGTTATTTCTCATAACCCCCAAATTTGATGGATTTTTTCTCCCCTATCTGTGTTGAGGTCATTACCAAGACTGTTTCACTTACAAATGCTTGCTACATGCATTTTAGGAACCAGCTTTATATATGTTACCAATTACATCTCATCCAGGTAAGGATTTCATTTTTCTTTTTCTAAAATGTATATGGCTAGTTAAGCCTTGTCTAGTTTAACTAATTTACCCATTCATTACTTCCAGCTCAGTCTCACTATTTTAATAATGTGGTCTATGATCTACAGTTAGATTCACTGTTATAAGATTCTGTATTCATTCAATGTATATGCATTCATCATTATATCTGAATCTGTACATTACACAAAATTTTATAAATAAAAGAGCATGAGCTTTGCAATCAGGCAGATGTAGATTCAGATCCAGCCTTGAATACTTTGAGACCTTGGGCAAAGTAGTTACCTATCTACGCTTCAGTTCTCCCATTATCAATAAATGGAAATAACTCCCATACTGTAACACAGGGCTATGATAATGAGCATAATATATGTAAAGATGCTAAATGCCTATAAATAATGTCCAGTATATTACACAGAAAAAATGTTAATTCACTCTCTGTTCCCTCCCATCTCAAGCATTAAGAACAACAAATGCTGTGCTCAATTTATTTTAAGCCCATTATTAAATTCTCTTAAGAAATTTGACAATATGGACCATGAGCTTTGGATGTTCATATACTCTGATCCAGTATTTTCACTTTGGGTAACCTATCTTTTTATTTTTTTAAGTTTTTCCATTGATCTAAGAGAAAGAGGGGAAAAGAGAGAGATAGGGGAAAGGGAAGGGAAAAGAAAGAGGGGGAGAGAAGGAGAGAGAGAGAAGCATCAACCCATTGTTTCACTTAGTTGTTCCAGCTAGTTGTATACTCACTGATCAGTGCCCTGACCAGGGGTCGAACCCACTATCTCTGGTGCACTAGGTTGACACTTTATCCACTGAACCAACCAACGAGGGTGGGGAACGTATCTTAATGAAAAAATCCAAACAGAAATTGTTTTATTTACAAGGGTGTTCAATGAAGTGTTTCTTATAACTGCAAAAAATTTAGAAACTTGCTAACTGTCCAACAAAAAAATGTTTAATTATTAGAAACCAACACAAACATTAAGTGGTTATTTTAAAAGATGCTGACAGCCTGACTTGTGGTGGCGCAGTGGATAAGGCGTCAACCTGGGAACACTGAGGTCGCCAGTTCAAAACCCTGCACTGGTCTGGTCAAGGCACATAAGGGAGTTGATGCTTCCAGTTCCTCCCCCCTTTCTCTCTTTCTCTCTCTCTCTCTCTCACTCTGTGTCTCCTCTCTAAAATGAATAAATAAATAAATAAAGATCTGACAAAATAATAGTAGGAGAAAATGCTTATGGAGCTAGGTGAAAAAAACCAAATGCAAAATTATTCATATAGTAATGTCTCAACTTTGTAAAGATAAAATACTAAGAATAAATATTGAAATGCACCCAAAGGTTCATATATAGCTCTTAGTTACCTCATAGTCCTGATATTAGTGATTATTATTTTCTGGTTGTTATGTAAAATACCAATGATTATGACAATGATGATAATAATTACAATTATTATTTATAGTGTTTACTACATGCCAGGCCCAATTCTAAGATCTTACTGTATTAACTTATTTAATCCTTGTAACATTATAAAATGAGGAAATTGAGGCACAGTGAGATTAAGTAACTCGCCCATGGTCACACAGATAATGAATTATGGAAGGTGCCAAGATATGAATCTAAGAAGTCTGGTTCTAGAGCTCCTGTTCCTAACTGCTATACTTCACTGAAAAGATTTGCTTTGTTTTTAAACTTTAACCATTAAAAAGGTGTATGTCAATTCAAATCTTGTGGGGGTTTTTTTTTCTTTCAGTTATTGGCTTTCAACTTTCTTTCAGTTCTGATGCAAATACCTGCTCTGCTTTTGGGTGCCATTCTGATATAAGATGCCACCATTTCTCTATGGGTTCTATCAACTCCAGAAAATTCTAAGAGAAATCTGCACCCCTATTTCCTGTCCCAGTACCTCACTTAACCATTGCGATTTTGGAACTCTAAAATTCTTATTTATTACACCTACTGACAGTACTTCAAATAATTTTTGTAAGGAGGTCTTGGAGCAACCAAACCGGCGTATAGAAACTCTCCTGACACTTACACCCACCATTCATGTAATTCATATAACTACAAATCTAAAGTTACCACCCTTGCAAATATCTGCTATTGTAAAGTTTGCTTCTCTGCAACGCAAGAGACCACTCTCACCTGCCAACACTCACCAGATATCTACCACTGCATTGGCTGAATGGGAACAACAGAATTTTTCTGTTTCTGATCCTTCCTTTTTGAAGGTGGCATTATTCTCAATTGTTTTTGAAAATGTTATCAGTTAATCACTCTGATTCTCTTAGCTTTCTTATCCTTTTGCTGGTAAACCAAGTTTTGGGGAAAGGGAACAAGATCTTTTTGGCAAATATATATCTTCAAATATCGATCCCAGGAAGAAATATTCCTAATGTATGACCTGGGCAATAAAAATAACTCCACTTACTGATGTGCTCCTGTGCAGTTTACATTTGATAAATTTTTTTATTACATACGTTACTTGGTTCAGCTTCCTTTATAACCAAGTTGCTTTTCTTAAAAACAATATTTGCAGAATCCAACATAGTTGAACACAAGCAATTCTTCTAAATATAGTACATTTATTTACATTTCAATGCTAATCATTTACAGTACTTAGAAAAATTAAGTTCATGTGATGGCTTTAACATTATATAAAGAAAAATAGTCATAAAAACAATGGATACAATAACGAGCATTAACAATGGAAAGAAATTATTTACAACCAGAATGTTAATATATTTTTACCAAAATTTTATTCTGCTCACAATTTATAATGTTATTAAGCTTTATTACATTACAAGATTTTTATATATTGAAATATCAGTGGGCAGAATTTAATAATTACCTGAATATCATATCTAGGACAAAGATGTAACCCCATTATGACTGATCTGGGTGGGGGGCCCTTTTTAGGAAAAGGAAAACAGAGCACTAATAGTTCATTAGGGTCACATTAAATTAGATGAAGTAAAAACTATACTGCCAAACTGTTATGCATTTATGCATTACATATGGCAGGGAGTTAAAAACGAAATCTGCACCTTCAAACTAATGTTTACCTTTTGCAGTTTCAAGTTTTTAACTCGGTGGAGCCATTCTCTAAGAAGAATGGGATTCAGGGAAGGGTAAAAGTGGAAAATAGAATTGTTTCCCCCCCAAAAGAATCTTCACCTGCTTCACTAAGGGTAACTTAATTACCATTCTAATATGAAAGCTTTCATATACAGGGGTGGGCAAAAGTTGGTTTACATTTGTATACAAATAAATATAATAATAAATAATACAAGAATAAACTGTTTCGTGTACTCACAACTGTAAACCTACTTTGCCCACCCCTGTAACAGGGAAATTTAAAGTCCAAAAGGAAGTTATCCTAAAAATGAGTACATTGGACCAGCCATTTTATAATCTTACATTTCAGAATACCTATTTCACGATACAACTTGTATCTTAAGAACATCTTTTCTTTACGGTAAAAAAAAAAAAATTCCATTTATGTATTCGTCATCGAAGTCATCACTGCTTCAAAGCAGGATTGGTCTTAAGCTTCTTAATACAACTGTCAAAATCAATTTGTGCATAACCTTCAACTTTAAATTTCTACATATATTTTTGCTGATGGACCTAAATGATTAGTGATTAAGATAACGAACAAACTGTAGACAATCCTTCCAATATTCAGTTGATATTTAAAATCTGTAAACAAATAACAGTCGATCATTTTTAAAGGAAGAAAGCCATTCCCCAAAGTAGATTGTGGCAGGCGGTCTGCTTCTCAGCCTCTGTCCCCTGTTGCGTGTTCGCGTGGGAGAAGTACAAAAGGGTAAAAGGGCAAAAAACAAATCCACGCAAAATCCATACAGTTATAAACATTAAAAATTACGTAAACATGTTGTGAAGCCGTGAAGCCAGGAAGCCCCAAGGGGAATGACCCACCCGGAGGAAGAGATCAGCTAGCTGAGTGTGGAAGCGATGGTGTGTGCGGGACCGGTACTTCCGGGCAGAAGGGGCCAGGAGGGGACAAAGACCGGCCAGGGGAGCAGCGCCAGACAGTGCCCAGAACCCACGGGAAGTTGCCGCCGTGATCCTCAAACGCCACCGTTAAATTGGCAAAAGCAAAAACTCCCCAGAGCAGACCCTTTGCTTCCCTCCGTGACCTTAGACACCTGAGGGGCCGCTGCCCACCCCCTGGCCGGGTCCCGCAGGACGCCCGGAGCGGCAGCTGTTGGGCTTCGAACCGCGCATCCACCGCCGCCGGGCTCCAAACGGCCGGGCGGGGACCGGGAGGGCGGCGAGTCCGCACCTCTCCCCGCGGCCTGTCAGCCAGCTTCTGAACAGCTAGCCTCCGCTCCCGCCCTTCAGTCTGGGCCGCGCACCCTCACGTCACCTACCTGGTCCCACACCATCCCAGAGGCCTCCGGCGCTCGGGCCCTCTGCCGAAGCGACGCTGCCTCTTGCCCGGGGCGTGAAATGGCTGCGGAACAAAGAGAATCTGGGCTCCAGCGAGCGCAGGTCCGATTGGCCGGGGGGCGGAGCCCGTCGAGGAAACGTTCGGCGACGGTCGCCTTGGCAACGGCTGCGGACTGGGGAAAGCTGAGGCCCAGGCCTGACAGGCCTGCGGACTGGCACCCGGCGGTGTGCGGCAGCGGTTTCTAGACCGCTCTGTAGCCTCTGGCCTCCAGCCTCGGGTCTCGGCCCGCGTGGAGCTCACAAGCTCGCGCCCCCTGCGGCCGGCTCGCTGGCCCGAGCGTCTTGCTCGCAGGAGGAGCCGCCGCAGACGCTGCTGTGCACCGTGAGGCCTCGAGCAAAACGGCACGCCCTGTAAGTGTGGTTGATGAGGGGCTGTGCAGCACTCTTCTAGCGTGGTGACCCTAGCCCTTTCTAACTTCTGTACCCCGGGATGACCTCCAAGTGACAGCCATGCCCTGGGAGCCTATTTCACAGCGAACATGGCGCGCATCCCGCGCTGATACAGTTCCAACGTCGCTAGTAAAAGCAGAAATGGCTTCAGCAGAGACCGGCAGAAGGCTGCCTGCTAATATTGCAGGATAGGCTTTGGAAGTATAGTGTAGCTAGCATACCCGCTGCCACGTACGTGACAGTACATGGTTTATACAATTAGGTTTTACATCTACAGGTGTGTAGTAATATAAAACTAGTTTCTTGCTCTTCTCCACTGCAACCTTCATGAGAAATTAAAATATCTTTTATTTTCCAAACACAAAATAATTCAAAAAGGGAGAGGTAGACTTTTTATACTCAATCATATTAATGGGAATGAATAGATAAATATCAGTTGCCTTCCCCACATTACTCATAGGTAAGTTTACTATATATGAATTTTTAAAAAAATTTTATTCATTTTAGAGAGGAGACACAGAGTGTGTGTGAGAGAGAGAGAGAGAGAGAGAGAGAGAGAAAGGGGGGAGGAGCTGGAAGCATCAACTCCCATATGTGCCTTGACCAGACCAGTGCAGGATTTCGAACTGGCGACCTCAATGTTCCCAGGTCTATGCTTTATCCACTGCGCCACCACAGGTCAGGCTATATGAATATTTTAAATTTTCATAGATAATCATTGTTTCCTAAGTTGATGATACCTGTGATAATATTCTTCCTCACATAAACAATGTGTGCGAAAATGTCAGCAGTTTTGACTACTTGCACATGCTGTGTATATTATGTTATAAAAATAGGTAGTGGTTGTTGCCTTCCAGTCATAGTCTATATAAAATTATAGTACCAATAATAAAAAGTATTTTTTACTTTATGCTGAGATAGATTATTTCCTAATAAAGATGTTAATAATTTTTATTTGCAAGAGCAGTTATTTTTAAATACAACTAATTAATTTAATGTAAATTTTGACCATAAACTGATCATTTTATCATTAGGAAATTGAACATAGCAAGAAAAAAAATTCAAATAACTAAAATTCTTATGATTAAAACATTTTATAATGTTAATTTGATAATGAGTTGATACAGTAGTGTATGGCAAAAAAAGAGTCCCCCCCTTACCAATTAGGAACAGATTACTAAGAAAAATAAACTTAATGTAAACCATACTAAACTATAGGTTAGTATAGCTGCAGGAAATTTACATCTATCCAGGTAACAAACTGGACTTATTGCTGCATTTGAAAAGTTCCATCTTGGAATAGATGGCCTTGATCTATATAAATCGGGATGTGTAGTATCTGCATTCTACTTCACTAAAGAAATATAATAGGAATACTTTCCAAATGTAAAGGATTAGCAAATAATGAACTACTGACTAAACAAATTAATAAGGAGCTCACCTGATTAATAGTTTGGAAATAATTGAAGTGAAAATGAGTGAAGTACTATTAGTGTATGTAAGAGGATTTACTGGCCAAAAATTTTTGAAAGAAAAAAATATTATCAGATGTTGTGAAACTGAGATTGCTCAAATCAAATACCAGTCTTTTATAAAACTTAAATGAAAGTGAATTGAAATGTTAGTATAAAATAGTTCTACATTAAATAAAGAGATGCTTAGATATGTAGCCTTTTAGTTTCCATCTTCTCATATTAAAAATTCTTATTTTAAACAGTAAATCTTCTTACCATTAACAAGGATTTATTAACACAGCATCTTGTTTTTTAAAATTTTCCTGTTATTTGTTTTCTCTTTGCACAGTTTGCACATAGAATAGCAGCCACCCAGGAATGTTTTCGCTTTATACTCAAATACAATACAGCAATGCTCATATGGCGAAACATTGAAGATTTGCTGTTATTTTAAAATTACATATACTGATATTAAAAATAGTAAATAAATTTTTACTTTAACCTCAAAACCTATTACAGATATCTTATATTTTGAATTTCTACATTAAAACTTTTTTTCCTAGGTGAAAAAATTGACCAAGATACAAATTAAAGAATGGTGGAAATTAAGAAATAACATTTAGGGAGAAAACATACCTATAAGTTTTGACCTTGGAAGGAAAAGATGCTTACTCTGTCAGATGTAGCTTTGTCAAAACAAGCATGGAGTTAGGAGGCAGAAGACCTATATGCAGATGATAGCTTTACCACTTAATAATGCTTCTAGTTCAGTCTTACGGAGCTTTATTTTCCTTGTCTTAAACAGGATTAAATAAGATAAAGTATATTAAAATCTCATTAGCAGAGTGCCTGGCAAAGAGAGGGCCATAAAAATATTATTAGATATTAATACATATAAAAGAACAGATGTTTGAGGAGGGATAGTTATTGAAAAAATAATAGGCCTGGAAATCTAAAAATTGTTCAATAAATATCTTTAATAGGCCATTATTGATAAGTTTATCGAAACTCAGAGAAGTGAAATAATCTATTAGGTACAGACAAACTTCTAAAATAGAATACTTCTAATAAGTGTTGTTTCCTTCTTATACTTCTGGAAAGATGTGGGAATTCTCATTATATTCTTCTACATTAGACAGTTTAAGAAATTGCCTCCATCAAAACATCTTCAGATTGGCACTAATAAAAAATATTTAATAAAGTAATTATTTAGAAGAATTTAATTCAAATTTTTAAAGAGGACAGTTGTCAATATTCAGAAGTGGGTAAATAATCTATAAGCATTTTTAATAAACCCAATATACAGTTTTAAAGTACAAAAAAAGATATATTAAGGACTTATTAACTGGGAAAGGATTAACTTCAGAGTTCCTTCAACTATTAATACCTCCTAGCGATTAAAATATGATTCTATTTATAAAAGGGTCTTCTTAGACTTTTACTTCCTGGAAGATGGAATAGATCTACTTCTTCCTATTCCTTGTACCAAGTACAACCAAAAGCCCTGAACATTGCATAAAACACAAAAATATAAGGAGACTCTGAAAGGTGAAGAGAAGACAGACCAGCTAGGGCCTTTGAGAACCAAGGAACAGTATGATAGTTCCCTGGGTTTTCATTTTGCCTCATATATCCCAGACTTGAAACTGAAGAAGCTGGCAACCTGAAAATGCCATTGGTGCAGAAAAAACAACAACAAACCCCAAAATACTGATCTTTCTAATTGATGGGACATAAAAGGGGCAGTATAGCAGACAGAAAACATCTAGAGAATAACTGTTCTACGCCAGCCAGAAACTATGGAAAGAAATTATGATGTCCATACAGACTGGGAGAAAATATTTGCAAATCACATATCTGATAGAGATCTAAGAATTATCTGACAGATTTTAAAGCAGACGTAAAAATGCTTCAGTGCACAATTACAAAAACACTTGGAACATAAGAAAGAAAACACAAAAGTCTTAGCAACGAAATAGAAGATATAAAAACCAAATACAAATTTTAGAGCTAAAAAGTACAATACTCAAAATTAAAAACTCAGGCCTGACCAGGCGTTGGCTCAATGGATAGAGCATCAGACTGGGACATGGAACACCCAGGCCCAAACCCCAAGGTTGCTGGCTAGAGTGCAGGTTTACTGGCTTGAGTGTGGGTTCACCTGCTTGAGTGTGGGATTTCTGGCTTGAGCGTGGAATCATAGACATGACTCCAAGGTCACTGGCTTGAGCAAGGGGTCACTCGCTCTGCTGTAGCCGCCCCCCCCCCATCAAGGCACATATGAGAAAGCAGTCAATGAACAACTAAGGTACTGCAACAAAGAATTGATGCTCTTCATCTCTCTCCCTTCCTGTCTGTTCATATCTGACCTTCTCTCTGTCTCTGTCACAAGAAAAAACAAAACAAAACAAAAATATAAAACTCAATGGATAGGTTCAACAATATCATAGAGAAAGAATCAGTAAACTTGTAAATAGAATAGAAATTACCCAATCTAACAATAGAGAGAAAATACATTGGAAAGCAGAGTCTTATGGAGTTGAGTGACAAAAGTTCTAACATTATTGTCAATAGAATCCTGGAAAGAGAAAGAAAGAGGGAGGGGCCAAAAAAGAAATAATGCAGAAAACTTTTGAAATCTGACAAAAGATGTAAACCTATGGATTTAAGAAGTTGAATGGATTTTCAACAAAAGTACCAAAACAATTAAATGGGGTAAAGAGTTTTCAGCATATAGTACTAGGACAATCAATTATCTACAGGCAAAAGAATTAAGTTGAACCCCTACGTCACAGGATATGTAAAAACCAAAAAAATATCATAGAGCTAAATGTAAGATCTAAAGCTATACAATTCTTAGAAGAAAATGTAAAAATAAATCTTTGTGACCTTGAGTTAGGAAAAAACTTCTTAGAAGTAACACCAAAACAACAAGCAGCAAAAGAAAAAAGTAGATAGGTTGGATTTCATCAAAATGTAAAATGTTTGTGCTTTAAAGAAACCATCAAGAAAGAAACTGAAAAGACTACCCATAGAGTGGGAAAAGATATTTGCAAATCACATATCTGGTAAGGACTTGATTCTAGAATAAAGAACTCTTACATCTCAATAATAAAAAGACAAATAACCTAATTAAGAATGGGTAAAGGATTTGTATAGACATTTCTTGAAAGAAGATGTATAAATGGCCAATAAGCATATGAAAAAATATTCAACAGCATTACCTATTGAGGAAATGCAAATCAAAACAGTAAGATACTACTTCATACCTACTAAGATATCTATAATAAGAAGGATAGATAATAACAAGTATTGGCAAAGATGTGGAGAAATTTGGAACTCCCATACATTGCTTGTGGGCATGTAAAATTCCACAGCTGCTTGGAAAACTGTTTTGCATCTCTTCAAACAGTGAAACATAAGGTTACTATACCATCCAGTAATTCTACTTCTAATGGAAATGAAAACATATATCTACATAAAACTTGTGCACACATGTTCATAGCAGCATTATTTGTAATAGAAAAAAAGTGGAAACAACTCAAATGTCAATCAATTGATGAATGAATAAACAAAATAGAGTATATTTATCAAATGGAATATTAATTGCTACTAAAATAGGAATAAAGTAGATACACATGCTCCAATATGAATCTTGAAAACATTAAGCCAAGTAAAAGAAGCCAGTTACAAAAAATCACATATTGTATAATTATATTTATATAAAATATCCAGAACAAACATATCCACACAAAGTAGATTAGTGGTTTTCAAGGATTGGAGGAGAAGAAATAGAAAGTGACTACCAATAAGTATAAGGTTTCTTTTTGGGATGATGAAAGCAGTCTAAAATTAGATAGTGGAGGTTGCAAAACCTTGTGAATACTGGGTGGGGCAAAAGTGGTTTACAGTTGTGAGTACATGAAACAGAGTTGATAAAGCTATTGTAATAATCATTACCTGCATGTCTTTTTCCATACAAACAACTGTAAACCTACTTTTGCCCCACCCTGTAAACTAAAAACCACCTTATAGTAAACTCTAAAAGGGTGAATTTTATGGTATATAAATTATATCTCAATAAAGCTGTTATTTTTTAAAAACCAACAATAACAAAAAACAAGGCAAATGAAACCAAAATAGGATTAACCCAAAGGAATCCATGCCAAGACATAGGTCAACTTCTGAAAACTAAAAACAAAGAAAAATACCCCAAAACAAGAGAGCAAGAACTGATACCTTATCCATAAAGAAAAACAACTTGAATGGCATATTTCACATCAGAAATGATGGAGACTAAAAAGAAATAACACTATGTTTTTCAAGTGTTGAAAATAAAGAACTATCAACCTCAAATCCTATATCTAGGAAAAATATTCTTGAGGAATGAAGGGGCAATTGACATTCTCACATGAAAGAAAAGTAAGGGATTTTGTCACTAGCAAACTTTTCCTAAAAGAATGGCTAAAGGGAGTTCACTAAACAGAAAGGAAATTAGAAAAGAAAATTAGGAACATTGGGAGGGAAGAACAGGAAGCAAAAATATGGGTAAATATTATAGGTTTCCCTTCTCATCCTGAGTCTTCAAATTACATTTGATGGTTGGTTGAAGCAAAAATGATAACATTGTCTGATGTGATTCTAAATATTGGTATTTATGTTTCATCACTTCACTTCAACTGGTAAAATACACCAGTATAATGGGATAAGTTATTCACATAAAACATATGTTATATACATATTATATATGTAACATATAACACATATATTATAAACATATATAACTATATGTATATATAAAATATAATACCAATACCTAGAACAACCAGCAAAAAGCTATATAAAGAGACACACTCAAAAACACTATTGACAAATCAATGTGGAATCCAAAAACTGTACAAGTAACTCACAAGAAGTTAGAAAAAATAAAAATAAAAACCAAACCAAAACCAAAAATGAAATGACAGACTTAAGACTAACATATCAATAGTTACATTAAACTAAAATGATCTGAAAATATTGTATTTTGATTGGCAGAGTAAATAAAAAAACATGACCTCAGTATATGCTGATTACAAGAAACTTACTTCAAATATAATGATATACGCAGGTTGAAAGTAAAAAGAAAATACAAGCAGGAATCACTGCAAGTGAAAATAGAAAAACAATAGAGAAAACCAGTGAGACAAAATACTTCTTAGAAAAAAATCATAATGAACCTTTAGCAAGATTGAAAAAAGAGAGAACACAAATGGAACTCAGGAATGAAATGGGCTATCACTACAGCCCCTTCAAACATTAAAAGGATGATAAGAAAATATTATAAATAACTCTGAATGCATAAATTTGACAAATTAGGTGAAATATATTAATTCCTCAGAGGTACAAATCCCCATACTTACACAACATGAAACAGATTGTTTGACTAGTCCTGTAACTATTAAGGGAATTGAATCCATAATTTAAAAACTTCCCCCAAATAAATCTACAGGCCCAGATAGTTTCACTGGAGAATTTTACCAAACTTTTAAAGAGTTAATACCAATTATACACAACCTCTTCCAGAAAAATAGAAAAGGTGGGAACACTTCCCAATTCATTTTATGCAGTTAGTCTTACCATGATACAAAAAACAGACAAAGATAGTATAAAAATGTAAACTGCAAATCAATCTTTCATAGACTCAAACAAAGATTTAGCATAGACTCAAAACTTCCTGACAAAATATTAGCAAACAAAATAGCACTGTATAAAAAGAATTACATACCATAATCAAATGGGATTTATTCCAGGGATATATAGCTGATTCAATATTCAAAAACCAGTCAACATCATTAGCCATCAGAGAAATGCAAATTCAACCATAAAAGATATTACTACGCACCTGTCTGAATGGCTGAAATTAAAAATAAGTGGCTGCACCAAAATCTGGTGAGGATTCAAAGAAATAGAATCACTCATGCATTGCTGATGGGAATATAAAATGGCTCAGTCATTCTGGAAAACAGTTTGTCACTTTCTTAAAAAGCTAAACATGCAACTACCATATGACCTAGCAATTACATTCTTGAACATTTACCCCAGAGAAATGAAAACTTATATTCACACAAAACCTGTATGTGAATGTTTATAGCAGTTTTATTTTGTAATAGCCCCAAATTGGAAACAACCCAGATGCTCTTCAGTGGATGAATGGTTAAAGAAACTGTAATATATCCATACCATAATATATGCCTCAGCAATAAGAAATAAACTGTTAATATACACAACAACCTGCTTGAGTCGCCAAAGAATGATGAGTGAAAAAAACCAATCCATGATTTCTCCTAGCAAAAGCCATTTCCTCTGCTTGATCTTCCTCTAGCCCTTTCTCTCCTTTATCTTCAACCTCTTTCTCTCCATTGGATCTAAAATTTTTCCAGAATTAAACTGGATATGATTTAAATATTTGTAAGAGTTCTGGGGTCCTATGTTAAGCAGGAATGCAAGAGTTCATCAAATTCAAGTTTTTTTAGGGTTTTGGGAAGAAGAATGCATGTGAACGTCTTAAGAGCCAAAGAAACACAACATTGGATCAAATGATCCACCAGAATGAAAGATACAGACTTCAGTGAATAGACCAGGGCTCCTTACCAAGTGGAGTTTAGGTCCACATAAGAAATTTGTCATGTACGCCTGACCAGGCGGTGGCGCAGTGGATAGAGCATTGGACTGGGATGCAGACGACCCAGGTTCAAGACCCTGAGCTCGCCAGCTTGAGTGTGGGCCCATCTGGCATGAGCAAAAGCTTGCCAGCTTGGACCCAAGGTCGCTGGCTCCAGCAAGGGGTCACTCGGTCTGCTGAAGGCCCACGGTCAAAGAACATATGGGAGAGCAATCAATGAGCAACTAAGGTGTCGCAACGGAAAACTGATGATTGATGCTTCTCATCTCTCTCCATTCCTGTCTGTTTATCCCTCTCTCTGACTCTCTCTCTGTGCCTGCAAAAAAAAAAAAAAAAAAAAAAAAAGGTAAAAAGAAAAGAAATTTGCCATGTTATGAAGTTCCTATGATGAAGAATGGATAGGATCCAGTATGTTCCATCATTGTTGCTGGGAAGACTCCAGTCAATGTCCTGGCCCAAAGTTTCCAGTCATTATGCAATCTCAAGCAAGCTACAAATGAAGAAGTGTGTTAGGATTAAATTCAGGGGCAATTGACGGAAAACTCATAACAAGATCGTAGTTTATCCCTTATGTAAACATAGGCAGTTCACAGATGGACTGGAAGATTCATAATTACTAGGGATGTAGGCTCTTCAAACCTTAATATGAAGCTCTTTTTCTCATGGTGCAACAAGAATTCCAAGGTTTCTGCTTAGTCATTTACACTCAAATCCTAGCCATTAGGAAGGAGAAAAGATAAAGAGAGGTATATGTCCTTCCCTTTAAGAAGAGTGCACACACCACTTTTATTTATCATTAGCTAGAACTTTGTCACTTGTCACATGTCATATACCTTGCTTAGCTTCCGGGCCTAACTCTACTCCCAATGAAAAGTACTACAAGTTTTCCTCTCACTCAAGTCCAAGGCCTGTCTTACAGAAATTGAATTGTCATTCTTCTCAAAACCTCCCCACTGGCTTGCAATAACACATAGAACAAAAGCTATATCATAGCTTTGAAACCCTACATGATCTGGCCCTTGCCTACTTTCTAACATCATCTCCTACCTGTTCAACCCTTGCTGATTGGGCTCCAGCCATACTGTTCCTCAAACATACTGAGCTCATTTTCACCTAGGCCCGTGATGGCGAACCTATGACACGCATGTCAGCACTGACACGCGTAGCCATTTCCGATGACACGCAGCCGCATACCAGAGGAGTATGGGGCCGCATGCCAAGAAGGACGTTTCATCCTCGGCTCCTGCACGGCCAGGTGCAGTAGCCGAGGATAAAACATTTGCTATAGTGTAGACACCCTGTGCCGGAGGTCTGTAGGCCAAAACAACAGAACTCCGGCACAGAGAGTCTAGTTCTGGGACTTCCCGTTAGGCCATTTTTTCTTGAAGTGACACACCACCCAAGTTATGGTCTGTTTTTTGGCGAATTTTGACACACCAAGCTCAAAAGATTGCCCATCACTGACCTAGGCTCTCTAGAGTTGCTGTTTTCTCTGCTGGATTGCTGTATACCACTGCCTCCCATCCCAGAAATAAGACGATTATATCTCTCACCTTTTCAGACCTCAAATATTTGCTTATCCTACCTTTTCAGATCGCAAATAGCCTGCTAGATAATCCTTGACCACCCTATTAAACTTCCATCTTCTTACCATGCTCATTTTTATTCATTGCATGTATTAATATCTAAAATCATATTATCTGAAATTGTCTATCTCTTTCACTAAAATGTGGACTCCATTAGAGTAGAAACTTTGTCTCTCTTACTAATAATTATATCTTTAGCATTAAGAACAATACCAGGCATTAAGTATGTACTTAATAAATAGTTACTGAGCAGATGAGTGAATGAATGCATGAATGGATGACTAGTTTGGTGAAACTAGCCATTAAGAAAATCTAACTACCTGGCTTTGTTTCCATGTTCACTAAATAATTTCTGATTATAATTTCACTTCCCATGTAAATTTGATTACTAGAGAATAAAAAACCCTTCTAGTCACATTTTGACATTGATTGACATTCTGATTCTTATATGCATATGTCTCCCCATGTTTGATTAAAGAGAGTTTGCTCTGGAGAGGCACATCTACCTTTGGGTTTAGAGTCTTGCCAGGTGACCCCTGATCTTGCAGGGCACCTTTTCTTGGAGCAGCAGTAAGGATTCCTAGCCTTGGACCAGGGTAACCCTATCAAAATCCTGTCAAGGTGAAGGCCTTGTGTGAGGCTCTGTCTAGAACAGGTCTGCTCCGGGTGTAACATTTCTAGTTTTATTTTTATCTTCGATTTTGAAAACTTTTGAGGAACACATCTTTCAAGTAACACATATTACCAGTTTACCATGTAATACCCCTCCTTCTGAACCCTCACAACTTTGATTTCCTTTCTTTTTTTAAAAAAATTGTGAACAGGAAGATTAAATAAAAACTTTAGTATTAGGCATATCTAGATTCAAATTCTGAAGATGCCATCTTGGGGATTTCAATGGACCTTTTCCTTGGTTTTCTCATTTATATGATGAAAATAATAGTATCCAACTACTAGGGTTGTTGAGAGGATTAAAAGAGACTATGCTTGTAAAGTGTTCATTATAGTGCCTAGCATGAAGTAAATACCCAATAAATACCAGCTACTACTACTACTACTACTACTATTATTATTATTGATTGGAATGAGTAAGAATTTTTGGTAGGTGAATTGGAAATAATGCTAATTCTACTAACATTGTTAACAATGTAATAGAGAAATGCAAACTTCTTTTTTCTTTAGAAATGTTTCTGTTTTGATAAATGTTTGAGTGTTTATGTTATATTCTAATGAAGATAAAGGTAGATTGGGCAGATTGTCTAACTCTTACAAGACAGACAGAAATAGTGGCAAAACATAGTGAGAATAGTACATAAAGGGATCTCAAATCCAGCTCTTTTATGGGAGGAGAAAACTGGGTTAGTCTTTGCTTATCTTTTAGAGGATATTAATCAGATTAAAAAACAAAGTAAGTTTTTATTGACTGCCTGTAACCTCTCCCCTCCATTGTCCCCTCTGCCCCAAGTTGTTTATTTTTGTCTTTCATTTTGGATTTTTCCTAAAATTTCTGGTGATGCTTGATTCTCCATTCAGACATATTGAAGAGTAAGGAACTGAACAGCAGATTAGAAGCTCTGCTGCGATGGAGGAATTTGGGTACAGGTGGGAATCTCTGTAATGTCATGGGGCACTTAGACAACTTTTGTGTTGATGACTTTTCTGATGTCTTGATTGGGAGGAATAAGCATGGTTCCTGGTGTACTGGGACCTGGAAAGGGTTATAGGGATGGAGATGGGATGTCTCATCATTCATTATGCCTAATTCTGAATAGTTCTTTATTTTCAATTTGGTGCTTCATTCCTACTGTCTGCTGTGCTTGGAATTCTCAAGTCTGGGGCTTCTCTGGTTCAATTACTATAGGGAATAAATTTCTCATTTTCTTAAGGTGAGAAAAGAGTAGTCATCTGGCTTTATAGGGCAGGTTTCCAGTGTTCTTTTCAACTATATAGTTCTCCTGTTGTCATTCCCACTCTGCATCTCTGCCTTTTTCAGTACCTTCAATTCCTAAGCCCTTCCTGGGCTCTATGGAGAGAATAACTTTATTTCAATTTGGTATTAAGCACTTCAATTTCAGGTTTTTCTGCTCTTCTAAGCCAGTTTTTGCCTCTTCATCTGCTTTCTATCTTCACAAAATTTTTAACATTTCTTGTCTATCTGCTATAGTGTCTTTCCAGCTTTCCTTGTACTTGTCAATTTATACCTTTTAGAAAGTTTCTTTTTTAAACTGTCATTTTCAGGAGATTTCAAAAAAGAGAAGAGAAAATTATATGTCTAACAGGTTATACTGGATTTTTTAATCCTATGTATAAAAAGTAGCTGTTGGATGATATACTAGAAATGGTTTCATCTTTAATTTTGAATAAGAAGGAATTTCAATCTATGTAATTTTGAATCAGTGGGTTAGCAACTGGGAATTAAATACTTTAAATTTAGTAAGAATCCAAGATGGCAGCAAAATTGATAGAAGCTATCCTCACCTCCTTCCAGGACAAAACTGGAATTACAACTAAATTATAGAATACTCATCCTGAATAACCAACTGAAAACTAGCTGAAGAGAAGTCTTATAACCAAGGATTTACAGAAGAAGGCACATAGGAAGTGTGGAGATGCAGAAAGGGCTGGATCTGCTTCTACTGGTGGTGGCTGAGGTTCTGCAGAAATATCTCAGCTTCTGGCCATTCCCCCTGAGAAGTATAAGGTCTTGACCTCATGCAGGGCTCTCCATCCCAGAGCACCAGATCTGGAAGAAGGTATCCATATAACATCTGGCTGTGAAAGTAGTGGGGTTTCTGTCTGTCAGGGAGAGATGGGAATCTGCTAAAGATATAGGCACCCTCTTAAAGGGTCATGCACAAAATTTTGTTTGCAGATACTCACCCTGGGATCTAGTGGAGGGAGAAAAGATCAGACTAGAGTGCATGAGGAGAGTCTGGGGTTTGTGGTTATGGGGAGAGAGCTGAAGGGACAACTGCCAGGATCCCTGTTGTAACTCTCCTCTACTGAATATGACATCTCTCCTGGGTGGAACACTTCCCTCCATTTGACATCAACCTGGGGGAAAAGCAATAGCCCCACCCTTTGGACTCCCTTTTATCCCACCTTGTATAATTTATACCCTACTAAATAGTCAGATGCCTTGGTCAGGGTGTAGAAGTCTGGGCAGACTTGGGGATGTCAGTGACTGAGTTGTGTGGCCCCACCCATCCTCTCCTAGTGGCTCCACCTTGCCAAGTTTGGGCAAAATTTGGGCCAGACTGAGTTGTGTGGCTCTGGGATAGGGGCTACACTCCATCTTTCCAAAGATGTGACTGGGACCTCCCCCTCATGGAAAGTCCACTCACTTCATCCTCCAGACTTCTAGAAACCCCACCCTGTGGGGATTGGGATTCTGGTAAAATTGGGAGAGGCTAAGTTGTGTGACAAGGGACATTTTCCCTTGCATGCCCAACCAGAGCAGAGCTCTTTTTTTATACAGCCAGAGATATTAGTGTGTTTGGACCTGATAAACTCTTCTGGTCTCACCGTGAATCACTGAGATCCTGCCCCAACACAAAGGTGTGCAAATGTACAGTGGGTGGCAGCTTGACTTGATATACCTGGGGACATTTGCTGAGTGGCCTCAGATCCAGCACTGGCACTGAGTTTGAACCTGTATCAATCTGGTAAACACCATTTGCTCCTACCTTGTGACTCACTGAGAACTTTCCTTGTGAAACTCAAATACCACCAGAAGCTCTTTTAGTGACTTAGTCTAACAGGCAACCAGCAGGCAGAGGTGTTTCTTAGGACTTTTGATAACCTTCCTCTGAGCCTGGTGGTGGCAAAAGTCAGCCTTGGTGCACAGCTTGGTTCTTCCTGTGTGCATCAAGGTCCAACAGAGGCAGCCATAAGCTGTGAGTTACCTGTTAATCCCAACAGGTTGCCCAGTGCCAGTCATAGGCAGCATCTGACACTAGCCAGCACCAGAGTTCCTCCAAAGAGGCCCATAACAAACACTACAACTGGACAGTTTCAGACAACATCAGAGCAGGATCTAATAAGTTTAAAAAACTTCAGAGGTGAACACTGCAGAAAAAGAGCTACATAAAATGAGGTCAAACAATTTATCAGATATTAGGGTAAAAGCAGTGGTTATAAAAATGCTCAACAGTATAAAAAAGGACATAGAAACAACAAAAAAGGACCACTCAGAAATGGAACACTACAATATCTGAAATGAAGAATACAGTGGAAAGAGTAAATAGTAGGTTGGATGAAGCAGAAGACTGAATCAGTGATATGGAAGACAAGGTAAATAAAACTATCAGAGCAGCAAAAAAAAAAAAAAAAAAAAAAAGAATTTAAAAAATGAGTATAGTTTAAGGGACCTTTAGGACAACATGAAATATAATAACATCCATATCATAGGGGTATCAGAAAGAGAAGAAAGAGCAAGGGATTGAGAACCTACTTGGAGAAATAATGACAGAAAACTTTCCTAATCTGGTGAAGGAAAAAGACACACAAGTCTGGGAAGTACAGAGAGTCCAAAACAAGGTGAATCTAAAGAAACCCACATCAAGACACATCATAATTAAAATGGCAAAGGGTAAAGACAAAGAAAGAATCTTAAAAGTAGTGAGAGAAAAACAGTCAGTTATCTACAAGGGAGCATGAAATATTAAAAGTGATAAGAAACAAGGACCTACAACCAAGACTAATTTACACAATAAGGCTATCATTTAAAATTGAAGGAGAAATAAAGAGCTTTACAGACAAAAAAAAGGTAAAGGAGTTAGAATATAAGAAACGTAAAAGAGCCTTTTTGAAAAAGAAAAAGGAGAAAGTGAAAAAGAAGAAAAAAAAGTAGAGGAACATAGTTAAAAGAACAAAGTGGTAATAAATATGTACCTATTAATGATCACTTAATATGTAAATGCTGCAATCAAAAGACTGGGTTAATTGAATGGATAGGAAAATCTTTATATATGCTGTCTATAAGAGACCCACCTCAGAACAAAAGATACACACAGACTAACAATAAAAAGATGAGAAAAGCCATTTCATGCATGTGGAAATAGAAATAAAAAGCTGAGTCAGCAATACTTATATCTGACCAAACAGATTTTAAAACAAAGGCTATATATAGTAAGAGACAAAGAAGGACACTAACTATAGAGGAAGTCATCCAATGAGAGGATATAATCCTTGTAAAAATTTAAGCACCCATTTTGAATTAATTTTAGTACAGGGGACAGTACATGTGGTTTTTCAGTTTTCTCAGCACCATTTGTTGAAGAGGCTTTCTTTTCTCCATTGTGTGTTGTTCGCCCCTTTATCAAAAATTATTTGACCATATACATGTGGTTTTATTTCTGGGCTTTCTATTCTGTTCCATTGGTCTGAGTGCCTATTTTTCTGCCAATACCATGCTGTTTTGATTATCATGGCTCTATAATATAATTTGAAGTCAGGTATTGTAGTGCCCCCAGCTTCATTCTTTTTCCTTAGGATTGCTCTGGCTATTTAGGATTTTTTATAGTTTCATATAAACCTGATGATATTTTGTTCCATTTTTTAAAAAAATGACATTGGAATTTTGATGGGAATTGCATTAAATTTGTATATCACTTTGGGTAACATAGTCATTTAGACTATATTTATTCTTCCTATCCAAGAACGAGGAATATTTTTCCATTTTGCTATATCTTTTTTGATTTCCCTTAACAATGCTTTGTAGTTTCCATTATATAGGTCCTTTACATTCTTTGTTATGTTTATTCCTAGGTATTTTGTTGTTGTTGCAACCATGAAGGGGATTGTTCTTTTGAGCTTGTTTTTTGATGTTTCATTGTTGGCATATAGGAAGGCAATAGACTTTTGTATATTAATTTTGTATCCTGCGACCTTACTGTATTGGTTTATTGTTTCTAGTTGTCTTTTTGTGGAGTCTTTGGGGTTTTCAATGTACAGGATTATATCATCTGCAAAATGTGAAACCTTTACTTCTTCTTTCCCAATATGAATGCCTTTTATTTCTTTCTCTTGTCTGATTGCTCTGGCTAGAACTTCCAGCACTACATTGAATAAGAATGGAGAGAGTGGACAACCTTGTTTTATTCCTGATTTTAGGGGAAAAGTGGAGGTCGGCAGGGGAAGGGAGAGGGTTAGGGGAGAGGAAGGACACAAAGAAAACCAGATAGAAAGTGATGGAAGACTATATGACTTTGGGTGATGGGCATGCAACATAATCAAATGTCAAAATAACCTGGAGATGTTTTCTCTGAACCTATGTACCCCGATTGATTAATGCCACCCCATTAAAATATTTTTTAAAAATTTAAGCACCCAACATAGGAGTACCTAAATATGTAAAGCCAATCTTGATAAACATTAAAGGATATATCTACAGTAATACAGCCATAGTAGGGGATTTTAACACCCCACTGACACTAATGGATAGATCTTCTAGACAGAAAATCAACAAGGAAGTGGAAACCTTAAGCGGCACACTACATCAGATGGATTTAATTGATATCTTCAGAGCATTTCACCCCAAAGCAGTAGAATATACATTCTTTTCAAGTGCACATGGAATATTTTCTAGGTTAGACCATGTCTTAGAACACAAAACAAGTTTCAATAAATTTAAGAAGACTGAAATTATATCAAGTATCTGATCATAATGATATGAAACTGGAAATCAATCATAAGAAAAAAACCTGAAAAACACACATAGACATGGAGACTAAATAACATATTAGTAAACAATGATTTATCAAAGAAGAAATCAAAAGATACCTTGAAAACAAATAAAAATGAGAACACAACAATCTTTGGGACACAGAAAAAACAGTCCTAAGAGGGAAATTTGTAGCATTTCAGGCCTATCTAAAAAAAGAAGAAAAATCTGAAATAAACAGTCTAAGTTTACACTTAAAGGGATTTAAAAAAATAACAACAAAGCCCAAAGTGAACAGAAGAAAGCAAGTAATAAAGATTAGAGCAGAAATAAACAAAATAGAATCTAAAAAACAAAGCAAAAGAGCAATGAGACAGAGTGCTAGTTCTTTGAAAAGACAAACAAAATTGACAAACTTTTAATCAGACTCCCTAATAAAAAAAGAGAGGACACCCCAAAATAAAATTAGAACTGAAAGAGAAATAACAACTGACAGCACAGAAATCCAAAGGATTTTAAGAAGATATTATGAACAACTATATGCCATCAAATAGAACAATCTGGATGAAATAGATAAATTTCCTAGAAATAAAAATCTTCCCAAACCAAATCAGAAAGAATTAAAAAATCTGGACAGTCAGATTAAACTAGTGAAATTGAAGCAGTAGTAAAAAAAACTTTCAACAAACAGAAATCTTGGGTTTCATGGCCTTACTAGTGAATTTTACTAAACATTCAAAGAAGAATTAACACTTATCCTTCTCAAACTATTCCAAAAAATTCATGAAGAGGAAAGACTCTGAAGTGCACTTTATGAGACCAACATTATCCTAATTCCAAAACCAGATGATGACACTACAAAGAAAAATAAATTATAGGCTAATGTATCTGATGATCATAGATGCTGAACTCCTCAACAAAATATTAACAAACTGGATCCAGCAATACAGTGAAAAGATTATATACACCATGATCAAGTGAGATTTATTTCGGGGATGCAAAGTTGGTACAATATCTACGAATCAATAAATGTGATACATTGCATAAACAAAGTGAAGGGTAAAAACCACGTGATCGTATCAATAGATATAGAAAAGGCATCTTATAAAATCCAGCACCTATTTATTATAAAAACTCTCAGCAAAATGGGAATAAAGGGAACATCTCAACATAATAAAGGCTATATATGACAAACCTGCATCCAACATTATACTCAATGGGCAAAATCTACAAGGATTTCCCTTAAGAGCAGGAACAAGAAAAGGATGTCTGCTTCCATCATTCTTTTTCAACATAGTACTGGAAATCCTAGCCACAGCATCTAGACAAGAAGAAAAAATTAAAGGCATTCATCTTGAAAAGGAAGAAGTAAAGCTTTCATTATTTACAGGTGACATGATACTGCACATAGAGACCCCTAAAGACTCCACAGAAAAAGCTACTAGAACTTGATATATAAATTCAGCAAAGTAGCATGAAACATTTTTATACAGCAATAATGAACTATTAGAAAGAGAAAATAAGAAAAACAATCCCATATACAATTACAGCAAAAATAAATACATAAATAAAATAAGGTTCCTAGAAATAAATTTAACCAAGGATGCAAAAGACCTGTACTCAGAAAATTAAAAAACATTGAAGGAAGATGTTAAAGAAAATGCAAATAAGTGAAAGTACATACCGTGTTCATGGATAAAAGAAAGTAATGTCATTGAAATGTTTATACTATCCAAAGCAATCTATAGATTCAATGCAATTCCAACAAGATACAAATGGCATATTTTACAGAACTAAGACAAATATTCCAAAAATTTATATAGGACCACAAAAGACCCTGAATAGCAACAACAATCTTTAGAAAGAAGAATAAAGTTGGAGGAATCAAGCTATCTGATATCGAAGTATACTACAAGGCCATTGTAATCAATACAACATGGAACTGGCATAAAAACAGACATATATGTAGATCAATCGAACAGAATAAAGAGCTCAGAAATAAGCTCATGGCTTTATAGTCAATTAATATTTGACAAAGGAGGCAAAACATACAATGTGGTAAAGATAGTCTATATTCAATGATTGGTGTTTGGAGGATTGGACAGATATATGCAAAAAATGAAACTAGATAACCCCCCGAAGGAGGAGGCCTTTTGAGTTGGTGAGCACAGACATGGAGGTGTGCAGATAGTGGCGCTGTGAGCACGAGGCCGCCCGTGCCCTCCACGTCTCCTTCGCCTGGCTGTTCCTGAGTTACATCTTTTATAACACACCCATAAGTTAGAAATATTTTGCTGCTTAGTTACAGAATATTTTTAGGGTGTATTCTTGTCTACTAGTATAAAATATAATATTTAAAAGCTGCATGCAAAAATCACTGTCAAGAGGAAGCAAGATGGCGACGAAGGAGGCGGACGTACCAACTTCCAACTCCCAGAACCAAAGTGGATTATAACTCAATTTTAAGAACCATCATCTGGATAAACCAACTTTGAACTAAACTAAGTGGACTCTTCAACCAAGGAACACAGAAGAAGCCACATTGAGACTGGTAGGAATAGCGAAAATGCGAAGAGGGCTGCCCAGCTCCCTGGAGCAAATGGCAGCTCGGAGAGACCCGCATGGTGAGAGGAAAGTTTGGCGGAGAGGGAGGGACCTGGGTCCCAGGAACCAGGCCCCAGCCTGCAGTCCCAGAGCATAGAAGAGGCATTTGGACAGTTTTGAGCTGTAAAATAAGTGAGAGAGCTCCCAGGCCTACAGTGTGGAGTATTAGGTCCCTTCCTACTCTGCTGAGAGTTGCTGAAGGGTTTGGGGTGGCAGGACACTGAAACGCGGTTCTGTCGGCGTGGACAGAGGCCAAGCCGGTGTGAGCTTGGTCTAGCCCAGCAGGGTTGGAGGGGACACGCGAAAGCGCTCCAGAAGCTGCGGGCCCGCCTGTAATGCCACCGAGGGGACAAAGCTGGAGGCCAGGAACGAGCAGAAATCTGCTCTGCGACCCAGCGCAAGCCGGCCCTGACCACGGGGACTGGGCTACGACCAGGGACGGGCGGGGGGGTCACAGCTGAGCTCACGCTACCAGCCGCCCCCGGCCGGAGAAACCGCGGTTTGCCATTATACGTGCGCGAGTGGGCTCCGAGCACGGGAACGGGGTAGACCCCTAGACAAGTGGAAGCTCGCAGTTGAGCCCACGCTACTATCCCCACCCGGCCGGAAAAACTGCGGATTGCATTCCTATGTGCATGAGCGGGCTCCGAACGCAGGGGCGGGATAAGTCCGGGACGAGCGGAAGTCTGCAGCTGAGCGGAAGCCAGCAAACACGCCGGGCCCAATAAACCTGGGTTTGCGACCCTGCGAAAAAGGTCCCTGGCCTCGAGGGCGGGGCTAAATCTCCAGATAGGCAAATGCTCACAGCTGAGAGCACGTCAAAAGCCCCGCCCAACCCGCGAAACTGTGGGCAGCAGGCTCTGACTGAGGGTTCTGGGCGGAAGTCCGGAAATAGGCTGGGTCCACAGCTGAGCAAAGGTGCTCACCTCTACCCTTTGTCCTGAGGCTTGTGGCTTGAGTGACAGCCCCTCCCACGAAGGAGAGGCAGAAATCACAGCAAAAGCCACAGTGTGCCGGCGCTGGCAACGCACATACCCAACCACCCTAGGCACCGGCAGAGGGGGTGGGGGGCCTGCAGACAGACCACACCTAGAGAACACAAAGGCAACACCTACTGGACTCCAGTGGCCACAACATGCTTATTCACAGAAAAAATGGGCAGGCAGAGGAATGCAAACCAAATGAATCAAGAGAAATCCCCAGAGAAGGACCTGAATGAACCAGATATAACCAAATTACCAGAAGCAGAATTTAGAATAATGATAGTTAGGATGCTCAAAGAAATTAGAGCAACAATGGATAGTCATTATGAACATCTAAATAAAGAGATAACAAGTATAAAAAATGAAATTGAAATAATAAAAAAGAATCAGACAGAAATGACAAATACAGTATCAGAACTGAAGACCACAATGGAAGGAATTAAAAGCAGGATGAATCACGCTGAAGATTGTATAAGCGAGTTAGAGGATACAATAAACAAAGGCACAGAAGCAGAGAAGAAAAAGGAAAAGAGACTCAAAAAAAGTGAGGAAACTCTAAGGGAGCTTAGTGACAACATGAAGAGAAACAACATTCGCATCATAGGGGTGCCTGAAGAAGAGGAGAGAGGACAGGAAATGGAAACTTTGTTCAATCAAATCATAGCAAAAAACGTTCCTAAATTAAGGCTGGGAAACACTCCACACATTCAAGAAGCACACAGAACTCCATTAAAGAGAAACTCAAAAAGATCTACACCAAGACACATCATAGTTAAAATACCAAAGCTAATGGATAAAGAAAAAAATTTAAAAGTGCTAGGGAAAAAAAGGCTATCACCTACAAAGGAGCCCCCATAAGGATGACATCGGACTTCTCAACAGAAACACTTGAGGTCAGAAGGGAATGGCAAGATATATTCAAAGTAATGCAGAACAAGAACCTACAACCAAGACTACTTCATCCAGCAAGGCTAACGTTTAAAATTGAAGGAGGAATAAAGAGCTTCCCAGAAAAAGAAAGCCTCAAGGAATTCATAAAAACCAAGCCAATTCTGCAAGAGATACTAAGGGGCCTCTTGTGAACAGTTTAAAGGGAGGAATGAATAGAGCAAAAGAAGAATACAGCTTTAAAGAATAAAATGGCAATAAACAACTACATATCAATAATAACCTTAAATGTAAATGGATTAAATGATCCAATCAAAAGACATAGGGTAGCTGCATGGATAAAGAAACAGGACCCATACATATGCTGTCTACAAGAGACACACCTTAAAACAAAAGATGCTCATAGACTGAAGGTGGAGGGATGGAAAAAAATATTTCATGCAAATAGAAATGAAAGAAAAGCAGGGGTAGCAGTACTTATATCTGACAAAATGGACCTTAAAACAAAGGCTGTAGTAAGAGATAAAGAAGGACACTACATAATGATAAAGGGAACAATTCAACAGGAAGATATAACTATTGTAAATATCTATGCACCAAATATAGGAGCCCCGACATACATAAAGCAGACTTTGATGGATATAAAGGGCGAGATTAACAGCAATACTATCATAGTAGGGGATTTCAATACCCCTCTAACAACACTGCATAGATCCTCAAGAAAGAAAATTAATAAAGAAACAGCAGACTTAAAGGAGACACTAGATCAACTTGATTTAATAGATATCTTCAGAACTTTTCACCCTAAAGCAGTAGAATATACATTCTTCTCAAGCGCTCATGGTACGTTTTCTAGGATAGACCACATGTTAGGACACAAAAATGGTCTCAATAAATTTAAGAAGATTTAAATCATATCAAGCATTTTCTCTGATCACAATGCCATGAAACTAGAAATTAACCACAAAAGAAAAACTGAAAAATACTCAAACACTTGGAAACTAAATAGCATGTTATTAAACAACAAATGGATTAACAATGAGATCAAAGAAGAAATAAAAAGGTTTCTAGAAACAAATGATAATGAGCATACATCAACTCAAAATTTATGGGACACAGCAAAAGCAGTTCTGAGAGGGAAGTTTATTGCACTACAGGCATATCATAAGAAGCTAGAAAAAGCTCAAATAAGCAACCTGATCCTGCATCTTAAATTTCTTTTTATTTATTTATTTTAGAGAAGAGACAGACAGAGAGAGAGAAAGGGGGGAGGAGATAGAAGCATCAACTCCCATATGTGCCTTGACCAGACCAGTGCAGGGTTTTGAACTGGCGACCTCAGTGTTTCTAGGTCGACGCTTTATCCACTGCGCCACCACAGGTCAGGTCCTAACCCTGCATCTTAAAGAACTAGAAAAACAGCAACAAATAAAACCCAAGACAAGTAGAAGGAAGGAAATAATAAAGATCAGAGCAGAAATAAATGACATAGAGGCTAAGGAAACAATACGGAGGATCAACAAAACCAGAAGTTGGTTCTTTGAAAAGGTAAGCAAGATTGACGAACCTTTAACTAGACTCACCAAGAAAAAAAGAGAGAGGACTCAAATAAATAAAATTAAAAAGGACAGTGGAGAAATAAAAACTGACACAACAGAAATACAAAGCATTGTAAGAAAATACTATGAAGAACTATATGCCAAAAAATTAGACAATCTTGGTGAAATGGACAAATTTCTTGAATCATATAACCTTCCAAAAATCAATCTGGAAGAATCAGAACACCTAAAGAGACCAATTACAACAAATGAGATCGAAACAGTTATCAAAAAACTCCCAAAAAAGAAAAGTCCTGGGCCTGATGGTTTCACAAGTGAATTCTATCAAAAATTCAAAGAAGAACTAACTCCTATCCTTCTCAAGCTCTTTCAAAAAATTCAAGAGGAAGGAAGACTTCCAACCTCCTTTTATGAGGCGAGCATAATTCTGATCCCAAAACCGGGCAAAGACAACACAAAGAAAGAAAATTATAGGCCTATATCCCTGATGAATTTAGACGCTAAAATTCTCAACAAAATATTAGCTAACCGGATCCAGCAATATATGAAAAATATCATACACCACGATCAAGTGGGATTTATTCTGGAGAGGCAAGGCTGGTTCAATATTCGCAAATCAATCAATGTGATTCATCACATAAACAAAAGAAAGGACAAAAATCACATGATAATTTCAATGGATGCAGAAAAGGCATTTGATAAAATCCAGCACCCATTCATGCTCAAAACTCTCAGTAAAGTGGGAATACAGGGATCATTCCTTAACATGATAAAGGCCATCTACAATAAACCGACAGCAAACATCATACTAAATGGACAAAGGTTAAAAGCAATCCCCTTAAGATCAGGAACCAGGCAGGGGTGCCCCCTTTCACCACTCTTATTCAACATAGTTCTGGAAGTGCTAGCTACAGCAATCAGACAAGAAGAAGAAATAAAAGGCATCCAAATTGGAAAAGAAGAAGTAAAACTGTCACTATTTGCAGATGATATGATATTGTATATTGAAAACCCTAAAGTCTCAGTCAAAAAACTACTGGACCTGATAAATGAATTCAGCAAGGTGGCAGGATATAAAATTAATACTCAGAAATCAGAGGCATTTCTATATACCAACAATGAACTGTCAGCAAAAGAAATTAAGGAAACAATCCCCTTCACTATTGCAGCCAAAAAAATAAAGTACCTAGGAGTAAATTTAACCAAGTATGTTAAGGACTTGTACTCGGAAAATTATAGAACATTGTTAAAAGAAATCAAGGAAGATACAAACAAGTGGAAGCGTATATCGTGCTCATGGCTAGGAAGAATAAACATCATTAAAATGTCTATATTACCCAAAGCAATTTATAAATTCAATGCAATACCAATTAAAATACCAATGACATACTTCAAAGATATAGAACACATATTCCAAAAATTTATATGGAACCAAAAAAGAACACGAATAGCCTCAGCAATCTTAAAAGGAAAAAATAAAGCAGGAGGTATCACTCTTCCAGATATCAAGGTTTACTATAAGGCCATTATACTCAAGACAGCCTGGTACTGGCATAAGAACAGCACATAGATCAATGAAACAGAACAGAGGACCCAGAAATAAACCCACACCTTTAGTGACAACTGATATTTGACAAAGGAGGAAAGAACATACAATGGAGTAAACACAGCCTCTTTAACAAATGGTGTTGGGAAAATTGGACATCTACCTGCAAAAAAATGAAACTAGATCATCAACTTACACCATTCACAAAAACAAACTCAAAATGGATAAAAGACTTAAATGTAAGCCGTGAAACCATAAGCATCTTAGAAGAAAACATAGGCAGCAAGCTCTCCGACATCTGTAGCAGCAGTATATTTGCCGATTTATCTCAACGGGCAAATGAAATAAAAGGCAAGATAAACAAATGGGACTATATCAAACTAAAAAGTTTTTGCACAGCTAAAGACAATAGGAACAGAATAAAAAGACAAACCACACAATGGGAGAACATATTCGACAGCACATCTGATAAGGGGTTAATAACTAAAATTTATATAGAACTTATAAAACTCAACACCAGGAAGACAAACAACCCAATCAAAAAATGGGCAAAAGAAATGAATAGAAATTTCTCCAAAGAGGACATACAGATGGCCAATAGGCATATGAAAAAATGCTCAACATCACTAATCATTAGAGAAATGCAAATTAAAACCACAATGAGATATCACCTCACACCAGTCAGAATGGCACTTATCAGCAAAACAACACAGAATAAGTGCTGGCGAGGATGTGGAGAAAAGGGAACCCTTCTGCACTGCTGGTGGGAATGCAGACTGGTGCAGCCACTGTGGAAAACAGTTTGGAGATTCCTCAGAAAATTAAAAATCGAACTGCCTTTTGACCCAGCTATCCCACTTATAGGAATATACCCTAAGAACACCATAGCACTGTTCGAAAAGAAGAAATGCGCCCCCATGTTCGTGGCAGCATTGTTCACAATAGCGAAGATCTGGAAACAGCCCAAGTGTCCGTCAGAAGACGAGTGGATTAAAAAGCTATGGTACATATATACTATGGAATACTACTCAGCCATAAGAAATGATGACATCGGATCATTTATAACAAAATGGATGTACCTTGATAACATTATACGGAGTGAAATAAGTAAATCAGAAAAAAAGAAAAACTGAGAACAGCATGATTACATACATAGTTGGGACATAAAAGTGAGAATATGAGACATGGACAAGAGAGTGGTGGTTATGGGGTGGGGGGAGGGAGGGAAGAGTGGGATAGGGAGGAGGGGAGGGACACAGGGAAAACCAGATTGAAGGTGACAGAGGACAATTTGACTTTTGGTGATGGGTATGCAACACAATTGAATGATAAGATAACCTGGAGATGTTTTCATTGTACATATGTACCCTGATTTATTGGTGTCATCCCATTAGAATTAATAAAAAAAATAATAATAATAAAAAAGAAATGGGCAAAGGATCTGAATAGACACTTCTCTAAAGAGGATATTCGGTTTGCTTATAAACACCTGTATGTTCAATGTCACTAATTGTCAAAGAAATGCAAATTAAAACCACAATGAGATGTCACCTCACACCTGTCAGAATGGGTATCATCAATAAATCAACAAAGAACAAGTGTTGGTGAAGGGATGTAGAGAAGGGAACCCTTGTGCACTGTTGGTGGGAATGCAGACTGGTACAGCCACTGTGGAAAGCAGTGTGGAGTTACCTAAAGAAATTAAAAATAGAACTGCCTTATGACCCACCATTTTCATTTCTGGGACTATATCTGAAAAAACCTAAAACACTAATTAAAAAAAATGTGCACCCCTATGTTCACTACATTATTTAAAATAGGCAAGATTTGGAAGCAGCCCAAGTATCCATCAGTACATGAGTGCATAAAAAAGTGGTGGTACATTTATACAATGGAATACTAGACTGTAAAAAAGAAGGAAATCTTATCCTTTGTTACAGCATGGATGGACCTAGAGAGCATAATGCTATGTGAGATAAGCCAGTTAGAGAAACACATATACTGTGTGATTTCATTCATATGTGGAATCTAATGGACAAAATAAACTAATGAGTAAAAGACAGACTCAGATAGAGAACAGACTTACAACTCTCAGAGGGGAGCGGTGTTGCAAGGGTGGGTAAAAAATGTGAAGGAATTATGCAATAAATAAATAAAATAACTCATAGACACAGACAATAGTATAGTGATTACTGGAAGGAAAGGGGTTTGGGGGGAAGTAGAATAGGGCATAGGAGGAATAAATAGAGATAGAAAGAGATTTGACTTGGAGTGGTGAATACATCAATATAAAATACAATATACAGATGATGTATTATAGAATTGTACATCTGATACCTATATAATTTTATTAACCAATGTCACCCCATTAAATTCAATATAAAAAAAGAAAAATTAAATGGTTTAATTCCACTGATGTATTAGGAGTCAGTGTTCTGATTTTATTCTAATCCACAGGGAATTACATGAAATTGATTTAAGTAAACTGTCATATAATTTTTCATGTTTTGTATGTCATGCAAATCCTTCACAAAATTAATTTACAAATGAATTAGCAGCTTTCATAGAACAAAGACATTGTGTCCAGAAAGATTTATATTTGTAAATATAGTATGTAATAGCAAAACTGACAGATTAAATATATATGCATATCTTTTAAAATAAATCACCCTTAGAGACAGAAAGTAGGAAAGTTTCTTTATAACTTTTAATTTCTGTACTATAAATTCTTGGGCTATAATATTCAAGCATCCAAAGGATTTTACCAAATCAACAGGGCTTTCTGTTATAAAAATACTTATTCATAACTTTTAAAGCAATAGAATATTTCCTTATAGAGTTTTTACGTGGTACTCTGAAGTTACATGTATGCTGGACTGGTTATTTTTTGTTTTCTTTCTTCCTCTGCATTTTTAGTTCAATTTTCAACTGCATTTTTCAGCTATTACTTTATCTTGTCCTTAGTGTTCATTATTGTTCTCCTTTTAAGAGCCACTTAGTTGGCAGTTTGTCAAAAGACCAATTTATGATTCTGTATGTTGTACTTTTCCTAGCACTCCTGTCAGAGAAGATTTAAAAAATTCTAAAATGAAGGCTATCTCTTCTCTAGTTGGCCTGAAGTGGGAATGGTAATTTTGATTTGATTTGCCTATACTGGTAATGACTGCATAGTCAGAGGAATGAATTTTAAGTCATGAAAGCTCTAGTTCCGTTTCATAGGACTGGTGTTCCTGTGGGGGAAAACATCTCATGGTCCCTACGGACTAAACAGAAGGAAAACTTTCTAATCTTGGAATCAGATTTTTCTGAGGGGCTGCATAGTCACATAAAATAGAAAAAAAACCATTAGGGAATTTTATTATGAAGAACATATAAGTTGCATTAAAATTAAACAAAGAAAAATTTCAGTAATAGTTGTTAATTAATTTATATGAACACCTTTACTATTTTCTCATTAATCCTTATTTTCTATGCTGGTTAGTAATATTTTTTGCTCAAATAATTTGTGTTTCTTCCTCAGAAGTATGTTCCAGTGTATAATTACATTGTTACAAATGGATATAATACCGGAATTTGGATTGCTGAGGAGGCATGATGCCATCATATTACTATATTGATGATTTACCATGATTCTAGTATATCTGAAGTTGTTTTGGTTCAAAATATTATTTCTTATTAAGTATCACATTTTTTTCTCTCACTTCAAGGTCTGAGTAGATGCAATTAAGGCTCATATTACAGGTACAACAGAAATATATATAGATATAGATGTATAGTGTACTGATCTGTATCTATATAATTTCCTTTTACAAGAATAAGAAAACTATAATACTTTGTGCAACAGAACCTAAAATAGAAGGGCTCAGGGATGAAAGAAACAAGGCAAAATGATCTCTAGGTCATACAGGTCAATTTTAGCTGAAGAAAGTACATCTTTTACTAGTTAAGGTAATGGAAAAATTTCAATTTAAAAGAAAGGAGTAATGTGAGCAGATAACTCAAGGAAGTATTATAGAAATCCTAAAGGTGAACAGGCTAAAGAGAAGTGATCATCCTGGCAGGGAGATTATCTGGAGATGAAATATTTTATTTGGATTAAAGTTGTGTTACTTTAAATGTGGCAGTGATGGTGGAGTGGCGGAGTAAAAGGCAATAAAACCCAGATCCTGACCAGCTAAGGTGAAAAGAAGAACTTATTGAAAGTAGACTGACTGGTGTATTTATCAAAGAATAGTTGGACAGACTACTCTAGGAATAAGGATACAACTCATCTATGGACCAGCAATGCCAGATTCTCTGCTTGCCTCTTGTAGCTATAGACCATCTTTCCCACAGACAACACAGCTGCCTGGTATACCCAAGGTTTACATTTTGTAGCCTCAAGCATTAGGGACCAACTATCAATCTTTTGCCCTATCTATGACCCAAATTCCTGGGAATGGAACTTGCCCTGACTGAGTGAGGTGCCCAACTTGTAACACAGGTGACTAACTGTGGTGGGAAGGAAGGGTCGCATTGAGAGAGGACTGCCCTGTTATGGCTGCATTGTACTGGGATGGGGAAAGAGAGAGGGAAGAACAATATCTAGAATAAGCAGAAGGCTAGAGAGACTACCTCAGAGTTCCCCACTGCAGAAGTACATTGTTAAATCATTTGATTCATGTGATTTAACTGGAAGAGATGATTTGATGTTTGGGTGCCAAATCCCACTGAGCTGACCTGATATTCTGGCATAATAGCTATAATTGAAGATTTACCAAGGTTTATTTTAACTACTTAGACATAAATTGAGTCATTCACTAGTATAAATTTTATAACTTTTTCTAGTAAATTATTCACATTGAGTTCCATTTAGATTGAAGGCACTGATAAATCTAATGCAGTTTTGGGAAAATTACCAGAGTTGACCTTTTTAATTACACAAATATAGAGCAAGTATTTATGCTTACTTGTTGCTTTTAGAGGAAGTTGAAATCCTCACTAAGTTGACAAGTTTGATTTAGAAGTAAAATTGGGTTATTGTCTGGTGTTTGTCTTTTTGTAATTAAAGGGGGGAAATATACCTTTTGTCTTAGTCTGTTCAGGCTGCTATAAAAACACTAGACTACATAGCTTATAAAAAATGCAAATTTATTTCTCACAGTTCTGGAAGCTGGAAGTTCAAAATCAGGGTGCCAACATGATCCACTGAATGCTTTCTTCTGGGTAGCAGACTTCACATTGTATCTTCACATAATGGAGGGGGCTAGGGATATCTTTGGAGTGTCTTTTATAAGGTATTAGTCCCATTCATGAGGGCTCCACCTTCATAATTTAAGTACCTTTTCAAAGGCCCCACCTTCTCATGCCATCACATTGGGCATTAGAATTTCAACATAGGAATTTCAGGGGGATGCTGGAATATGGATTTGGCTGAACTGTCCTTTCAAAGTACTGTTTATTTATCTTGGAGGAGAGAGAGAAAAAGTGTTTTATTTAACTAATTGCTTGTGGGATATTGTCACACTGAATCATGTTAAGAGGGTTGTATATGCCTAATCTCTCCATGCTGGAGATAAAAAGTATAAAAGGGAATCAGTTAAGACTGGACTTGGAATAGTAATACCTGGATTGAACCATTGTTGCCTTTTACATAGTGTGATTTAACGGAGAATAACTCAGACTTGGAAAATGTAGTTTTATCATTGACTTGATTGAGTTTTGGGAGCCAATTACACACTACTTGGGTAGGTATTCCACTTGTCAGTAGTTTAACTTGTTTATCTCCATCTTCACAACAGCTATATGAGGCAGGGCATGGATTTGGAGAGGAAAGATCTCTCTCTGAATGTCTCTGTCTCTCTACATCTCTCTTTCCCCTATGTGTGTATCTACACACACACACACACACACACACACGAGCATATACACATTTTCACTCCCACTCTTACCATAGGGGTTTGTAGGGCCAATATTCCAGAGTGTGGAGATGCCTAGAGATTTTGCTGTTGATGGGAGTGAGCTGGTCACTGCCACATTGGGTGTTATAAAAGTAACTCTAGCGGTAGTTGTAACCTACACTGTATTGTTATTTTGTCCCCAAAACTGCAGTACATTTTTGTTAACTCTTTTATTCTTGTCTTCTCCCTGCCTTGGAGAATTAAGGGAGAAATCATTGTCTATGTTGGGAGAAAAAACTGATTAGGCAGAGTGGTATTCTGAAGAAGTTGTTCATCAGATAGTTAGTGGGAGTGACCAGCTGTATTCCAACAGTGGTGGTATACAATCATCGGGAATGATTTGGGAGAATGTGTAAGAGGTCTGTGGGAGGGAAATCCCAAAAAGGAATGGGTTTCTTATAGGCTTTGGAATGCAGATTCATGATTTTCTTAATTTGGTATTAAAGGAAATAGGACCTTATATAATTTCAGGTTTGTGAGGTCTGTGGACTACTGAGGCCAATTCAATTATTTCTTCACTTATTCATCTGTTCCACAACTATATTGGTTGCCTATTTCATGCTGGGACTGGGCTAGGCATGTAGATACAATGGTGACTAACAGAGTCTTTGCCTTTTAGAAGAAAACTTCCAGAAATTAAATATTAGTAAATCATATTGTAAGAATATAGGAAAAATAGGAGAGGAAACACAGAAATGAAAAAAATAGATAAGTATGTATTATTATATAAAATTTTAGATATCTATAAAATGAAAATCAATAAAGTAAGCTAAAAAGACAGACTGAGGGAATTTTCTATACTAAACATGACAGAGGAGCTAATGAAATAATAAAATGTGAGTCTTTAGTAAAAGCTACAGCCAACACCAAACTCCTAAAGAACAAAAGGACATGAAAAGAAATTAAGTAAGAGGAAATTGAAATATATACTTTCAATAGCAAATAAATTTGCATTAAAAATAACAAGTAGGTAAGTATTTTGCACTTAATAAATTTAAAAGCCTAAGAAAAATTATGAAGCTATGAACAACGCTTGCAAAAATAAGCATCCAGGCATTATTCTTGTTCGTATAAGTTGTTGGGATAGAATAGGTTCTTTTAAAAAGTGACAGCATTAAATATGGAGAACATAAAAATATAAATGCCTTTTACAATTGAATATTTATCCTAAGACAAGATTTCACTATTAATAGTAATTACCACATAGAATGCATACTTCATGCCAGGAACTTTTCTAAAATGCATTAACTCATTTAATCTTCATAGAAGCCATATGAAGTAGGTACTTATATTATCCCCATTTTACAGATGAGGAAACTGAGGACAAGGTTAAATAAATTGCTTAAGATCAATAGTGGGCCAATGCCAAAACTGAGATTTGAAGCTCTTGGATCTGCATTCATAATTACTGCATCATGCTGCTTCATTGAAAAATAAAAGTTCTTATACAAAAATGCTTGTAGTAGCATCATTTATAAAATAAAAAATGGGGGTGTGTGTGACTACATGTTCTACAATAGAAATGGTTAAATATAATATATTCATTCAATAAATATTCAACCAGAGTTGTTCAGAATTTTTGTTTTCCCAGGTGCAATGTTACAGGCCACTAACTTTACAAAAGTATTACTTGTCCTTTTGCAAACCTTCTCTATGTCTCCATATCTTTGAACCATTCATAAAGATCAGGATACCCTGTCCTGATTTGGCATGCCATTATTTTCTGCTGGAGCTGCCTGTGGATCCATATCATTAAGTGGGCTGAGTATAGCTAAAGTTCTTTAGGACTATAAAATTACCACCTTCCCTGGATACTTTAGCCACATCTAATGAAATTACATTTCTTTGACCTCATATTCTCACTCTTGTTACCTTACCCAAGTAAAGCTGTTTCTTACTATAGTTATCAACATATTTCTTACCTGAAATAGTTGTGAAGATCTAAGTAAGCTTTTGTGTTGTAAATGTCAGGAAAAGAATTTTAAAATATTAAAAGTAATATTTATTTATGCTTAAACAAATTGGAAGGAGAAAAACTAATTATGTACTTTAGCATGTTTCTTTATATTTTCTTTTATTAATTACAAAAGTAATGTATACCAATTTATTAGATGTCTTCTATGTGCCAGGAACTATGCTAAGCTCTCTACATAATTTATGGCTTTTAATCTTCTCAATAGCCATGTAAAGTAGATATTATTTATTTTCACCATTTCACAGATGAGAATATAGAAGCTTGAAGAAGTTGAGTAAATTGCCTCTGGTCACACAGTTCATAAATGGAGGAGTCAGGACTTAAACCCAGATCTGTTGGAATTCAGAGATCAAGCTACAAGTATATTGATACTACCTTTTTGTAAGCATTAAAATTATTTATTTATTAATTAATTTTTAAAGCAATAGAGTAAGGAGAGGGAGAGAGAGACATTGATTTGTTATTCCACTTATTTATACATTCACTGATTGGTTCTTGTATGTGTCCTCACTAGGGATTGAACCCACAATCTTGGCAGGTCAGGACAAAGCTCTAACCCAGTGTTTGTCAACCACCCATCTGAATGGAGAGTAACCCACTGCAGAGTAACCCAGCCAGGGCCTGCTGATACTATCTTTTCCTAAAATAAATTTAGAGTAAAGTTCTCTAATGTTTAGTTTCATGATGAAGTTCTAACTCAGTGGTTACAAATAACATTATAATCATTTACCTTGAAAATCTTAAACCTAGAAGGGGCTTACAATATTGGGTATGAAAAAAGGTAAGTTATGAAGTTCTTTGAAGAAAATCTTGTTATACTAATAAAATAAGGAAGAAAAAACAAGTAAGGAAATATAAAAGTGGAATATGGAAAACCCTCTCAACAAATTTACATATATGTTTTATAAGTATATTTCCTAAAAAGGAATGTTGTATACAATAAGTATAAATGCCAAAAAGGAATGAAATTTTGAAATGATCTAAATATGTACTGATTTCAACTGCAATTCTTCTTCCAGGAGCATCTCTTTTTCCTTCTTCTATTGCTCAACATATATCAAGTACAACCATACACACAGAAATCTCACTTATATCAAAGACTTTGCCATCTAACTCACAGGCTGGCACCTGGTCCAGAATGGCAAATTTTAACATTTTTTGATACCATGGGTAACTTCCAATATTTCTCTTACTTTTTTGTCCTTCCTTATTTTTGAACTTGAGAATAAAATAAAGTTTTTAGAAATGTAGGCAAAGACTGATTGCTCTAAAGCGATATAACAAGTAGCCTTCAAAACTGGTTTTAAACCTGTCAAACAGTAACTTGCTTTGCTAAACATTTTACAAACCAACCACTCTTTTCATCTCTTACTTCTGAAAGTCAGACAATAGCATGCTTCTTCTGAGTGGTACCCAACCAGCAATAGTCTCACCTGAGTAACTATGCTTCCATACATGATGTCAACCCATTTATGACTCTGAGACTCCACCAGTCCCTGAACTTTATGCTTCTTTAAAATTTTATATAAGATCAGCTATTTGTTTGGCTTGAAAAGATTGTGTCTGACCAGTATCTTTTACTATAACAGTCAATGTTAGCTTTGTCTTTTTATTTCAGGTGTTGAGTGATGGTCTTGAACAATTTTGGAAGTTCCACCAACATTGTTTTAAAGACCCTCATTTAGCAGCATTCCAGGGGATCCTCAGGCCAACAGGTACATTGACTGGGCACCTTGTGCCAAAATTCTGTTTACTTTTTAGATATGTCATCAAATGAGTTGATTGCAACAATAATCTGATCTCTGACTAGTTTCATTGAGTTCATTTTACTCAATTTATTTTGTTATTCTAGCATTTGTAAAGTATAAGACTTTGTTTAGGCCCAGATCTTTGTATAGAGCAATCATTTTCTTTTGGTTTAGAGGTGCATATTTGGTAAATAATTAAACTTAAGTATTTGTATAAGATTATTAGATCTTTTGGTTTGGAAGTATGCCATTTAGAAATGTTTTTTTGCCACTAACCTGTTTATTCTCCTGCTGTTTGCTTTGCCTTTGCTGCTGTTTGTATATATGGTGAAAGTCTGTTTCATGAGTTTTTGTTTTGTCCTGGCTTGTTTTGTTTCTTTTGAAAGTATAGGGGAGTGTTTCATAGGGAGGAAATAAGCCTGATAAGTTCCCAGTTCAGTGCAAGCCAGCCTTGAGGATTAATGGTTGGAGATATGTTAGACCAGCAATCAATTTACAAAAAACGGGTTTGTCAAAATTTATTTTTTTAGGTTCTCCTATAAAACCTTTATGAAGGTACCCTCTTTCTTTTTAATTTGTGAAAGAATCTCACTTTGTTTTTTGTCCATTCTCAAGCATCAAGGACTGTCAGGTTGTTGATTATATTGCCCCTTCCTACTCTCTGCTTGGTTAGGGAATGCAGATACCCTTCAAAAGCCCATGTATAGACTGACTGTAGTGCCCTTTTATTCTTTTGTGTTATGGGTTTAGCTATACCAAAGTGTCCTCCTCCTTTAAGAAACATTGTAATTCTAACTTTTGTAACTTTCTTGGTAAATATATATAATTTAAAATAATAGTATCATGTTTGACATGTCAAAATCATTAAATTAATACTATCATTAGAGGAACTCTAAAAATACTAGGATAAAATAAAAATACCAAATAATGAATAGTCAGCTTCTTTAATTAATATGCCATCTATTAATCAGCTAATGTAATTGATATACTAAGTCTTCAAAAAAAATCTAACTCGACAGAGAAGGGAGCAAGATGGCGACGGAGTAGGCGGACGTACCAACTTCCAACTCCCAGAACCAAAGTGGATTACAACTCAATTTTAAGAACCATCACCTGGATAAACCAACTTTGAACAAAACTAAGTGGACTCTTCAACCAAGGAACACAGAAGAAGCCACATTGAGACTGGTAGGAATAGCGAAAATGCGAAGAGGGCTGCCCAGCTCCCTGGAGCAAATGGCAGCTCGGAGAGACCCGCATGGTGAGAGGAAAGTTTGGCGGAGAGGGAGGGACCTGGGTCCCAGGAACCAAGCCCCAGCCTGCAGTCCCAGAGCCTAGAAGAGGCGTTTGGACAGTATTGAGCTGTGAAACAAGTGAGGGAGCTCCCAGGCCTACAGTATGGAGTATTAGGTCCCTTCCTACTCTGCTGAGGGCTGCTTAAGGTTTTGGGGCGGCAGGACGCTGAAAGGCGGTTCTGTCGGCGTGGGCAGAGGCCAAGCTGGTGGGAGATCGGTCTAGCCCAGAGGGTCAGAGGGGACCGCGAAAGCAGTCCGGAAGCTGCGGCCCGCCTTTGGCCCCACTTACGGGGACAAAGCAGGAGGCCAGGAATGGGCAGGCCCTGCGCAAGCCGGCCCTGACCGCGGGGACCAGGCTAGGACCAGGGACGGGCAGGGGCTGTGGCTGAGCTGACGCTACCAGTCCCCCCCCCCCCACCCCGGCCAGAGAAACCGCGGTTGGCCAGTATACGTGCGTGAGCAGACTCCGAGCGCGGGAACAGGGTGGACCCCGAGACAGGCAGAGGCTCACAGCTGAGCCCACGCTGCTATCCCCATCCGGCCGGAGAAACCCCGGATAGCGTTCATACGTGCACGAGCGGGCTCCGAACACGGGGGGGGGGCGGGGTAGAGTCTGGGACGAGCAGAAGTACGCAGCTCGGGGGAAGCCAGCAAACACGCCCGCCCCAATAAACCTTGGTTTCCGACCCTGCGCAAAGGGCCCTGGCCTCGAGGGCGGGGCTAAAGCTCCTGACGGGCAAAAGCTTACAGCTGAGAGCACGTCAAAAGCCCCGCCTAACCCACGGAACTGTAGCGAGCAAGCTCCGACTGCTGGTTCTGGGCGGAAGTCCGGAAATAGGCTGGGTCCGCAGCTGAGGAAAGGTGCTCGCCTCTACCCTTGGTGCTAATCTTGTGGCTTCAGTCACAGCCCCTCCCGCGGAGGAGAGGCAGAAATCACAGCAAAAGCCACAGTGGGCCGGCGCTGGCAACGCTCATACCCAACCACCCTAGGCACCGGCAAAGGGGGTGGGGGGCCTGCAGATAGACCACACCTAGAGAACACAAAGGCAACACCTACTGGACTCCAGTGGTCACAACTTGCTTATACACAGAAAAAATGGGCAGGCAGAGGAATGCAACCCAAATGAATCAAGAGAAATCCCCAGAGAAGGACCTGAATGAACCAGATATAACCAAATTACCAGAAGCAGAATTTAGAATAATGATAGTTAGGATGCTCAAAGAAATTAGAGCAACAATGGATAGTCATTATGAACACCTAAATAAAGAGATAACAAGTATAAAAAATGAAATTGAAATAATAAAAAAGAATCAGACAGAAATGACAAATACAGTATCAGAACTGAAGACCACAATGGAAGGAATTAAAAGCAGGATGGATGACGCTGAGGATCGAATAAGCGAGTTAGAGGACACAATAAACAAAGGCACAGAAGCAGAGAAGAAAAAGGAAAAGAGACTTAAAAAATGTGAGGAAACTCTAAGGGAGCTTAGTGACAACATGAAGAGAAACAACATTCGCATCATAGGGGTGCCTGAAGAAGAGGAGAGAGGACAGGAAATGGAAACTTTGTTCAATCAAATTATAGCAGAAAACTTTCCTAAATTAAGGCTGGGAAACACTCCACACATTCAAGAAGCACACAGAACTCCATTAAGGAGAAACCCAAAAAAATCTACACCAAGACACATCATAGTTAAAATACCAAAGCTAATGGATAAAGAAAAAAGTTTAAAAGCTGCTAGAGAAAAAAAGACTATCACCTACAAAGGAGCCCCCATAAGGATGACATTGGACTTCTCAACAGAAACACTTGAGGCCAGAAGGGAATGGCAAGAAATAATCAAAGTAATGCAGAACAAGAACCTACAACCAAGACTACTTTATCCAGCAAGGCTAACGTTTAAAATTGAAGGAGAAATAAAGAGCTTCCCAGAAAAAGAAAGCCTGAAGGAATTCATAAAAACCAAACCAATTCTGCAAGAGATACTAAGGGGCCTCTTGTGAACAGTTTAAAGGGAGGAATGAATAGAGCAAAAGAAGAATACAGCTTTAAAGAATAAAATGGCAATAAACAACTACATATCAATAATAACCTTAAATGTAAATGGATTAAATGATCCAATCAAAAGACATAGGGTAGCTGCATGGATAAAGAAACAGGACCCATTCATATGCTGTCTACAAGAGACACACCTTAAAACAAAAGATGCTCATAGACTGAAGGCAAAAGGATGGAAAAAAATATTTCATGCAAATGGAAGTGAAAAAAAAGCAGGGGTAGCAATACTTATATCAGACAAAATGGACTTTAAAACAAAGGCTGTAGTAAGAGATAAAAGAGGACACTACATAATGATAAAGGGAACAATTCAACAGGAAGATATAACTATTGTAAATATCTATGCACCAAATATAGGAGCCCCGACATACATAAAGCAGACTTTGATGGATATAAAGGGCAAGATTAACAGCAATACTATCATAGTAGGGGATTTCAATACCCCTCTAACAACACTGCATAGATCCTCAAGAAAGAAAATTAATAAAGAAACAGCAGACTTAAAGGATACACTAGATCAACTTGATTTAATAGATATCTTCAGAACTTTTCACCCTAAAACAGTAGAATATACATTCTTCTCAAGCGCTCATGGTACGTTTTCTAGGATAGACCACATGTTAGGACACAAAAATGGTCTCAATAAATTTAAGAAGATTGAAATCATATCAAGCATTTTCTCTGATCACAATGCCATGAAACTAGAAATTAACCACAAAAGAAAAACTGAAAAATACTCAAACACTTGGAAACTAAATAGCTTGTTATTAAATAATGAATGGATTAACAATGAGATCAAAGAAGAAATAAAAAAGTTTCTAGAAACAAATGATAATGAGCATACATCAACTCAAAATTTATGGGACACAGCAAAAGCAGTTCTGAGAGGGAAGTTTATTGCACTACAGGCATATCATAAGAAGCTAGAAAAAGCTCAAATAAGCAACCTGACCCTGCATCTAAAAGAACTAGAAAAACAACAACAAATAAAACCCAAGACAAGTAGAAGAAAGGAAATAATAAAGGTCAGAGCAGAAATAAATGACATAGAGGCTAAGGAAACAATACAGAGGATCAATGAAACAAGAAGCTGGTTCTTTGAAAAGGTAAACAAGATTGATGAACCTTTAACTAGACTCACCAAGAAAAAAAGAGAGAGGACTCAAATAAATAAAATTAGAAAGGACAGTGGAGAAATAACAACTGACACAACAGAAATACAAAGCATTGTAAGAAAATACTATGAAGAACTATATGCCAAAAAATTAGACAATCTTGGTGAAATGGACAAATTTCTTGAATCATATAACCTTCCAAAAATCAATCTGGAAGAATCAGAACACCTAAATAGACCGATTACAGCAAATGAGATCGAAACAGTTATCAAAAAACTCCCCAAAAAGAAAAGTCCTGGGCCTGATGGCTTCACAAGTGAATTCTATCAAAAATTCAAAGAAGAACTAACTCCTATTCTCCTCAAGCTATTTCAAAAAATTCAAGAGGAAGGAAGACTTCCAAACTCCTTTTATGAGGCGAGCATAATTCTGATCCCAAAACCGGGCAAAGACAACACAAAGAAAGAAAATTATAGGCCTATATCCCTGATGAATTTAGACGCTAAAATTCTCAACAAAATATTAGCCAACCGGATCCAGCAATATATGAAAAAAATCATACACCACGATCAAGTGGGATTTATTCTGGAGAGGCAAGGCTGGTTCAATATTCGCAAATCAATCAATGTGATTCACCACATAAACAAAAGGAAGGACAAAAATCACATGATAATTTCAATAGATGCAGAAAAGGCATTTGATAAAATCCAGCACCCATTCATGCTCAAAACTCTCAGTAAAGTGGGAATACAGGGATCATTCCTTAACATGATAAAGGCCATCTATGATAAACCGACAGCAAACATCATACTAAATGGACAAAGATTAAAAGCAATCCCCTTAAGATCAGGAACCAGGCAGGGTGGCCCACTTTCACCACTCTTATTCAACATAGTTCTGGAAGTGCTAGCTACAGCAATCAGACAAGAAGAAGAAATAAAAGGCATCCAAATTGGAAAAGAAGAAGTAAAACTGTCATTATTTGCAGATGATATGATATTGTATATTGAAAACCCTAAAGTCTCAGTCAAAAAACTACTGGACCTTATAAATGAATTCAGCAAGGTGGCAGGATATAAAATTAATACTCAGAAATCAGAGGCATTTCTATACACCAACAATGAAATATCAGCAAAAGAAATTAAGGAAACAATCCCCTTCACTATTGCAGCCAAAAAAATAAAGTACCTAGGAGTAAATTTAACCAAGGAGGTTAAGGACTTGTACTCAGAAAATTATAGAACATTGATAAAAGAAATCAAGGAAGATACAAACAAGTGGAAGCACATACCGTGCTCATGGCTAGGAAGAATAAACATCATTAAAATGTCTATATTACCCAAAGCAATTTATAAATTCAATGCAATACCAATTAAAATACCAATGACATACTTCAAAGATATAGAACACATATTCCAAAAATTTATATGGAACCAAAAAAGAACACGAATAGCCTCAGCAATCTTAAAAAGAAAAAATAATGCAGGAGGTATCACTCTTCCTGATATCAAGGTTTACTACAAGGCCATTATACTCAAGATGCCTGGTACTGGCATAAGAACAGGCACATAGATCAATGGAACAGAACAGAGAACCCAGAAATAAACCCACAGCTTTATGGACAACTGATATTTGACAAAGGAGGAAAGAACATACAATGGAGTAAACACAGCCTCTTTAACAAATGGTGTTGGGAAAATTGGACATCTACCTGCAAAAAAATGAAACTAGACCATCAACTTACACCATTCACAAAAACAAACTCAAAATGGATAAAAGACTTAAATGTAAGCCGTGAAACCATAAACATCTTAGAAGAAAACATAGGCAGCAAGCTCTCCGACATCTGTAGCAGCGGTATATTTGCCGATTTATCTTCATGGGCAACTGAAATAAAAGGCAAGATAAACAAATGGGACTATATCAAACTAAAAAGTTTTTGCACAGCTAAAGACAATAGGAACAGAATAAAAAGACAAACCACACAATGGGAGAACATATTCGACAGCACATCTGATAAGGGGTTAATAACTAAAATTTATAAAGAACTTATAAAAAGCAACACCAGGAAGACAAACAACCCAATCAAAAAATGGGCAAAAGAAATGAATAGAAATTTCTCCAAAGAGGACATACAGATGGCCAATAGGCATATGAAAAAATGCTCAACATCACTAATCATTAGAGAAATGCAAATTAAAACCACAATGAGATATCACCTCACACCAGTCAGAATGGCACTTACCAGCAAAACAACACAGAATAAGTGCTGGCGAGGATGTGGAGAAAAGGGAACCCTTCTGCACTGCTGGTGGGAATGCAGACTGGTGCAGCCACTGTGGAAAACAGTTTGGAGATTCCTCAGAAAATTAAAAATCGAACTGCCTTTTGACCCAGCTATCCCACTTTTAGGAATATACCCTAAGAACACCATAGCACTGTTCGAAAAGAAGAAATGCGCCCCCATGTTCGTGGCAGCATTGTTCACAATAGCGAAGATCTGGAACCAGCCCAAGTGTCCGTCAGAAGACGAGTGGATTAAAAAGCTATGGTACATATATACTATGGAATACTACTCAGCCATAAGAAACGATGACATCGGATCCTTTATAACAAAATGGATGTACCTTGATAACATTATACGGAGTGAAATAAGTAAATCAGAAAAAAAGAAAAACTGAGAACAGCACGATTACATACATAGGTGGGACATGAAAGTGAGGGTATGAGACATGGACAAGAGAGTGGTGGTTATGGGATGGGGGGAGGGAGGGAAGAATGGTATAGGGAGGAGGGGAGGGACGCAGGGAAAACCAGATTGAAGGTGACAGAGGACAATTTGACTTTTGGTGATGGGTATGCAACACAATTGAGTGATAAGATAACCTGGAGATGTTTTCATTGTACATATGTATCCTGATTTATTGATGTCACCCCATTAGAATTAATAATAATAAAATATATATTAAAAAAAAAATCTAACTCAAGACATTCTCTCTCAAAGACTTTGTAACCTTTTGAAAACTATTTAGCCCTGGCCAGTTGGCTCAGTGGCAGAGCTTTGGCCTGGCATGTGGATGTCCCATGTTCAATTTCCAGTACGAGCACACAGGAGAAGTGACCATCTGCTTCTCCACCCCTCCCCCTCTCCTTACTCTCTGGTTTTTCTCTCTTCTCCTCCCGCATCCATGGCTCCGTTAGAGCGAGTTGGCTCTGGGCACTGAGGATGGCTCCATGGCCTTGCTATAGGCACTAAAATATCTCGGTTGCTGAGCAACAGAGCAACTGCATCTGATGGGCAGAACATCCCCTGCTAAGGGCTTCCCAGGTGGATCATGGTCAGGGCACATGTGAGACTCTGTCTGCCTCCCTGCCTCTTACTTAAGAAAAATTAAAAACAAAAACAAAAACAAAATATTCAGTTTGCATTTCTCTCTTGTTTTCTACTCAGCTTTACCTGACCTTAAATATGAGCTATTCTTTTTTTTTTCTGGGGTTTTGCAGAGAAAGAACAATAATATTATAAAATTTCTAGACCAGAAGATTTGAATTCTGTCTAGAGCCAAGTTAAGGGACACAATTAATCTTTAGAATATAAGCAAAAGCTTTTTCCAGAATTTAATATTTTGTTTCCTCAACTACAGATCTATACCAATAGTTCAGCTAATCTTTAGCATCTTAGATAGGAAAAATGCTTAATAAGCAGGAAGATAGAAAAGAAAAGACTTAAATCACCCAGTTATATAAACTTTAAAAACATTATCTTAAGAGAGCAATACAAATAAAAATGGATTATAATATGTCAATTTAAGAAGCAGTTATTTTAAGGGAAAATTGTAAAAAGATTTAAATTGTAAACAAAATAAAGATGAAAAATAGACTCCAGGAAATATTCTAGAAGCTGGAGAAAACCCATAACTAAGTTGGAGAGATGTGTCTTCTCCTGTAAAGGGGATTAAATCGGAAATAGAGAATTTAATAATTAAAAAGGAATTGAAATGTAAAATTTCCAATTTAGAAAATATTCAATATTTGTCTAAGTAGGTACTTTCAGAACCTTAGGAAGTAAAGAAACTGAAACTCAATAGAGTATTTGGTTAACTAGTTAAAAATAACCTAAAAAGTTTTTGTTATTTAAAAATTGGGAACCTATGAATAAGGATAACTATAGATATTGCAGATGCATTGGTATGAAAAGAATCAATGTTCCATGCTGGATAATAAACAGAAGGACAATTATCCAAAACATATCTATTGGTGCTGTTCCAAAGGTGACTAATACAGCTTTCTTGTTGCTATGGTAGCCACTGTATCTCCCATGAATCTCTTACTGTAGAATGTCGGATCTCTCAGAGTAAAATTTTAAAATTGTTTGAAAATCAAGAAAGACTTTCAGTAAGAAAAAAGAGAACAAAAATTTATCTTAAAGTAAAAAAAAAAATGATTGTGCCAGATGGTGAATGAAGACAGATTTGAGGGTACACAAAATTGTGGAAGGCATGAGGAAAAACAAGCTTTATTTGCCTTGGTTTTCTGGAAGCACTAAAATAATGAAAATTTCTAAAAATCCTATGTCCATTACCAAGTCCCAACTTATAATTGATACTTTGGGATCATTATCTGAAGGACATTCCTGCTCTGTGACACAGATCCTGCAAATTTAATAGGTAGGGTTTACTTGGCAAGTGGAATTGCCAGATAGAGTGTACTGAGAAAAGGTTAAAGTCCCAGCAATTTTCTTGCATACAATAAAATTATATCTGATATGACTAATAATATACCTACACTATGTATGATTCAAGGTATCATTAAAAAAATAACAATGGTCCCAAAATGCGAATAGACAAAAGATTCCATGGATGCAGGCAGATTAATCAGAACAGAGCTCTTAAAAGTCTTTCTGAATTATATAAACTTTTCCCTTTTTGTGCAAACATGAGAAAATTAGACCATGCTATAAAGGCCTTCATTCACCAACATGGCACACACTTAAGATCTATTGCCTATTAAAGCCGATCCGTTTATTAAGTAGCCAAAGCTTAGCTTAGTTGCCTCAGAACAATGATGTCTTCAACTAAATAAGTTAAAACATCTTCAGATCTTGTACTGTAATCACCTTTAAATCAGATCTTATCATGGATAGTAACTCCTTATTGTTAATGAAAAATACTCAACACTTTTATGTTAATTATAAAGTACTGATACTTTCTGCTTATATAATCATCAACTGGTAAAAACACTTATTCTAGCAACTCTATTAACCTTACCCAATAGAGGAGAATGTCCTCATAGTGCTTCTGTAATCTATGGCCAAAGCACAATTTTTGGACACTACAGTACCAACTTTTGACTTAATATTCTTTGTTGCTCCAGTACTAAATGCTGACGATATTGTTTGATGAAGGGTCTTAAAGCTAAGAAAGAAGACTAGCAAACAGAACAATAGGCTAGAAGAGAGATCCTAGAAATAAACCCTCAAATATATAGTCAAAAGAGCTTCAGACAAGGGTGCCTAGACAACTCAATGGGGAAATAACAGTCCCTTTAACAAATGGTGTTAGAAAAACTGGATATCTTCATGCAGAGGAATAAAGTTGGACCCTAACCTTACACCATATGCAAAATTATCACAAAATGGGTTAATGACTTTAATGTAAAACCTAAAATTATAAAATTCCTAGAAGAAAACAGAGAAAAGCTTCATGACGTTGGACTTGGCAATGTTTTCTTAGGTACAATCCCAGAAAAAGCACAGGCAGTGAAAGAAAAAATAGACAAACAGGCATACATCAAACTTAAAAACTTTTGTGCACCAAAGAACACATCAGTGGAGTGAAAAGGGAGAAAATACTTGCAAATCATATATCTGATAAGTTAATATCTAGACCATATGAAGAATTCCTTTAACTCAACAACAAAAATCAAATAACCAGTTTAAAAATGGGCAAAGGACTTGGATAGATATTTCTCCAAAGATGATATACAAATGGCCAAACACCTATGAAAAGATGTTCAATATTATTATGATCATCACAGAGAAATGCAAATCAAAACCATAGTGATCTTTCACCTCACATCCATTATGTTGCCCAATAAAAAGAAGAAATTAAGTGTTGACAATGTGGAGAAATTGAAACCCTTGTGCATTGTTGGTGGGAACGTAAAATGGTACAACTGCTATGGTAAAAAAGTATGGAGATTCCTCAAAAAATTAAAAATTGAGCTATCATATGATCCAACAATTCCACTTCTATATATCCAAAAGAATTGCAAGCAGGATCTCAAAGGGATGTTTGCACACCCATTTCATAGCAGCATTATTCACAATAGCAAAAAAGTAAAAGTAAGTCAGGTGTCCCTTGGTGGATGAATGAATAAACAAAATGTAGTGTTTACATCAATGAAATATTATTCAGCCTTAAAAAGGAAAGAAATCTTACCATATGCTACAACACTGATGAACCTTGAAGACATTTTGCCAAATGAAATAAGCAGTAACAAAATTACTATATTCGACTTATGAGATCTAAAGTAGTCAAATTCATAGAAACAGAAGTAGAATGGTGGTTACCGGGGGTGAGATGAGAGGAAAAAGGGGAATTATTGTTAAATGGGTATAGAGTTTAAGATTTGAAAGATGAAAAGTTCTGGAGATCTGTTTTCCAACAATATGAATATATTTAACACTACTGAACTGTATACTTAAAAATAGTTAAGATGGTAAATTACACTTAAAAATAGTTAAGATAATAAATGATGTTATGTTTTAATTTTTTTTTTTTTTTACCATAAAAGAGTAGGGTTGTTTTATAATAAGTAAACCATTTCTCTTATAAAATCTGATACTTCACCAAATTGTTCAAAAGATTGAACTGTGGTCTTCTCTAGGGCACTTCAAATTACTAAATAAAATAATAAATATATAAATTAATAGTTGGTATTCTGTTAAAATAATTCACTTTTAAAAAAGGCTAGAGAAAAAATAATTTAAAAATGTTATTCAGTGCTCTTTAAAACATAAACAAAATAATATGTTCATTACATATCTAAAATTAATTTCATAATAAAAGGAGATTCTCAGTAAAAGGTATCATAGGAGCTAGTATCTACTAGCAGCTACTATAGAGATACTTTAGAAATACTGTTGAAATATTTGAACAGAATAGCACACTAAATAGATTGACTAAAGCTCTTATACCAGGACCTCATATAAAAACAACAATAAAATAATAATAAATCCATGGGGAAGTTCAAGAATTCCATAACAGATGCACAAAATCTGGACCTCTCCCCCAGTATTCTTTTTTTTAATGATTTTATTTATTGATTTTAGAGAGGGGGGTCTGCGGGAGTAGCAGGAAGAATCAACTCATAGTAGTTGCTTCTTGTATGTGCTTTGACTAGGCAAGCCCGGTATTTCAAAACTGCGACTTCAGCTTCCAGATATAATCTTTATCCACTGTGCCACCATAGGTTAGGCTGGACCCTTTCCCCCTCCATGATTCTTCAAAAAATACACTAGGTATAATGCGTTATGAGATCCATGAGGATAAGTTCTAGCAAAAACAGATCTTATAACACTAGAGGCAATCTCAAATTGACATTTGCCAAAATTCTTTATGAAACTGTCTGTCATGTTAGAAACAAATTTGCCATATTATAAGACTTTTTTCCTTTACTGGTTTAAGGTTTCCCACTTCTGACTTAGCATATCTTATTTCCCTTACTAGTAATAATGACTCACCTAAGTCTAGACCAGGGTTGGTAAAGTATGGCTTACACACCAAATATGTTCTGCTATCTATTTTTGTAAATAAAGTATTATTGAAAAACAGCTATGCATGTTTTTAAATGTATCATATATGGCTGCCTCTGTGCTATAAAAGCAAATTAGTTGTGACAAAAATGTATGGCTCACAAAGCCAAAAGTATTTAACATCTATATTTTTACAGAGAAAATTTGCTGACCTTTGGTCTGGGCAATTATCATTATAACTAAAATTTAGCTCTTCCAAGGTAATTTTAGCTCAGTCATTTTAATAAATGATGTAAGGGTATGTTGCTCTAACTTTACCAGTAATGGTACTCTTTACATACAATACATAAATGAAGGAAAATGCCTTCATACCAGGGAAATTGTAAAATGTAAGCAATAATTGTCACAAAATTCTCAGAGACAGCATATTTGCAGCTCTACCAAAGTTGAATTGTGTACAGCTTTTTTTCCTATAAAGAAATCACTTTTCAGTGCCCATCCATGACAAAGGATTAATTATTCTGTTGTTAGTTAGACCATTCCAAGAATATGATTCCTGTGACAACCAGTCTCCAAGGTGGTCCCTAATGATTCTTACTTCTTGATATTCATGCGCTTGAACATTATACCACTCCCTATTGTATCAGGGTTGGTCTGTGTGACCAATAGGATATGTCAATAATAAGGGTATATCACTTCTAATGTTAGGTAACAAAAGACATTGTTAGGTAACAAAAGACATTGTGATTTCTGCCATGCTCTTTCTCATATTATTCATTCTATGGGAAATTAGCTACCATGTTGTGAGCAATCCTACTGAGAGATCCATGAGGCAAGGAGTTGAGACATTCTGCCAATAGCCAGTGAGAAACTGAGACCTCCACTCGACAGCCACTTGAGCGAGACTTCTTGGAAGCAGATCCTATGCACTCATTTAAGCCTTCAGAGAACTGCAGCCTTGTCTGACATCTAGACTGCAACCTGCAACCTGCAACCTTAGGAGAAATACTGAGCCAGAATGACCTAAATAAGCTGTTTCTAGACTCCTGACCCCAGGGAAAAAAATATGAGATATGAAATATTTTTGTTTTCAAGCTGCCAAGTTTCAGATAATTAGTTGTGGAATAATAGGTAACTAATACAATTCCCCAACATCCTAAATGGATTAAATCTCCTTTCAAGAGCACAAAAGTATAAAACCTCTTATGGGGTGAGAATCCTAGAATAATGATCCTATCTGTGGGAGTTAAACTGCTAGAGGCATTCATCAAAAATGTGTTCTATTACTTTGCCTGGGATAGTAAATAATACAGCCCAAATGATGGACACAACAAATTTCTTAAACTAAATAGTTATAGATAATATGTAGAATGGCCTTGGATTTTCTTTTGGTACACAAGGGAAGATTCTGAAACATTACTAACTCTATATTTTATTTCTAAACTCTGCAAGTGAATTGGAATCATCTCTAAGCTAAAAGAATTGGAATAATCTATATATAAGCTAAAAGAAAAAGCAACATAGCTTTCTATAATAGACTAGTGAAAAAATAAATGAAATAAAATAGGTTCGGAGACTCTTTAAGACTTGTTTTCATGATCAGGTCTGGGACATTTTGGGCTTTGCTTCTCAAATGTCTTTCAGTCCCTTCCAGTTCTACTTACTGTCTCAATGTTGTTAAGTGTGTATTTTCCAGAATCTTAAATGTTTTTGTGCAGCCACTGACACATGATTCAACAAAAGATTCAAAGATAAACAAACAAACAAGCAACAGAATAAGATCAAGCTGATAGACATGTAAACTGAATATCTAATCTCCATCATTGAAACTTCACCTTCAAGGAAAATCAACCACAGTGCTAAAGATCTGCACAATCCTGAAGCTCTCTCTCACAACTTTGGTTGACTAGGGACCAAAAGGAAAGACTGAAAATGAAGAAGTTTCCATAAACTTAGAAAAGACTGATTTCTGCTGTAGCAAAGTTAACAAGGAGCCACAAGAACCAGTTGTAAACCCGTTCAAGCGATAAAGGATAACTTGCCTCAATAAGTCCCTTATGAAAGTCAGTCAGCTGGGGCAGATGCACTCCAGTTTACGCACCTCTGAGACCAGCTCATCAACAACAGTTTCACTTCAATAACCATGGACTACAGATGATGTCAACCTACTCACACCCCTGAAAATTTGTCAACTCCTTGCATGCCATGCATCCCCCAAACAAAGATTCTAATTAGGTCAACAGTTTGCTCTGTTGGGACTAGCCCCCTCCCCAACACACACACACCTCCACCATATTAAGCAATAAATTCAGCTATGTCTTTTTACTGCACAGATTGAGTGGTGGTCTCATCATCCTTTGGCAGACTCTCCTGATTCTTTTATTTTTCTTCTTCCCGTTTAATAGTGCTAATAGTGATAGTAATTATGATAATGATAATTTTAATTTTTACTTACTATACCATACTCTGTGCTAAATGCTTTTAATGCATTATCTCAATAATTAAGGACTGCCAAGAATATCTGGATACCAGGACTTTTTAGATTTTCAGATAGCATTCGGCTTATTAGCCCTGGCTAACTCAGTGTGCCAGTAGTTGCTTGTTTGTTTTCAAATTCACTTGTCACCCTTTTTCTGCTCTCTACTCAGTATCACAGGTGGCTCACTCCTACAGGCTGAGGTTTCTAGGCTCTTCTGTCAGCTGGCTTCCAACTCAGCTCTGCTAATGGGAATCTGTAGTGAAAGATGAAAGACAAGAAAGGAGGGAGAAGGCAGTGTATCTTTTCCCTTTCTGCTTCTAGGAATGGCTTTGGTAACAGTTAGCTTTCCTTCATTTACTCCCGCCCCTTTTGACCACGTCTTCCTTCTTAGAGGTCATCACTCATATTATTCTGTCTGACATACCTAGAGCACTATCAGCTTTCTTGGACCCTTACTGATACAATCATAAAGAATCGGTGGTAGAAATTGTACCAGGTAGACTCGAGAGACTTGAGGTTTAGTACCAAGCCTGCCTCTAAATCACTTATGAACTACAAACAATCACATTTTGGTGCCTCAGTTTTACTATGTAGTGAAATTGTTGATCTTTAAGATTTCCTCCCTACCTCCAACTAGTACCTTCTGTAATACTGGGCTTGTAAGAATTGGTTGAACATTTATGAGAGGTGCCGTATTTTTAGCTCCATAAGACGCACCTGACCTTAAGATGCACCTAAGGTTTTAAGGATGAAAATAAGAAAAAAATATTCTGAACCAAATGGTGTGTTAAAATATTTAATAAAATATTCCACAATAATATTTCAACAATGTAAACTCAACAGCATTATTAACAACCATTAGCACTTTTATTGACAAATAAGAAGAGACTTTAATTTTCAAATACTCTTCTAGTTGTCCAAGAACCTGCAGCAGCTAAAAAAAAGTGAACATTTGCTCCATAAGATGCACGGGCATTTTCCCCTCCACATCTGTGAAAAAAAAGTGTTTCTTTTTTTTTTTGAGGGCCATCCCACAATCTTTATTCTCAACAAATTTCCTTACAGAATAAAATTACCACTCTTAAGCAGAAGAATTAAGTTGTTTTCAAAGCTAAAAAAAGTGTGTCTTATAGAGTGAAAAATATGGTATAACTTTTCTCTACTATGTCACAGTGCTTAGAAATTGCTTTAAAGGGCTTGATTTTATTACATAAAGACTGATGTTCTCCTAACCAGACAAAACATGAAAACACCCATTTCTATGAACAGCGCAAATTATATAATTGAGGAGCCCAATGCAAATTAAAAATGCAGGGTTCTTGTTGGAAACACAGAAAAAAAATGTCATTAAAAATAATACAAATAAAGCTTTTCCTTTAAAAATATTTTGTTACTTATGAAATACAACAGAGGTAATAGTGATGTGTGTAACAATACAACTTACAAAGTGCAAAAAATATTTTGGTGTCATAATTTCATATAGTACAATACTTATTAATGTGATATCTTGATTAATCATAATTTTGTGGATTGCCTTTCTAAAATGTATTTTATTTAATAGGTCATTAAAATAAATATATACTTTTAGCAATTTTATTTTCAGTTGATACAACTGAAAGAGACGTTAGCTGTTCTTGGGAAATGAAAGATTTCACATAATTTTTTATATGATTTTAATTTGTGTTTACATAGATTCAAGTGTCCCACTGAATATATCTCCCCCACCCACTTATTTCCCTTGCCCCCCCATGCTTATTCCCCCCAATGCCTTCCCTCATTCCCCCCAGGATTTGCTGTCCTGTTCTCTATAACACTGTATTATGTATATATAATTTCATTAATCTCTTTCCCTTCTCTGATCCCATCTTCTCTTCTACTTTCCCTCTGGTCCCTTTGATCCTGCCTCTGCCTCTTTTCCATTGCTCAGTTCACATTGTTCATTGGATTCCTTAAATGAGTGAGGTCATATGATATTTTTCTTTCTCTGCCTGGCTTATTTCACTTAGCGTGATAGTTTCCAGGTCCATCCATGTTGTCACGAAAGGTAAGATATCCTTCCTCACGGCCACGTAGAATTCCATTGTGTATATGTACCACCGCTTTTTAATCTACTCATCCACTGATGGACACTTGGGCTCTTTCTAGATCTTGGCTATTGTAAACAATGCTGCAATAAACATGGGGGTGCATTTCTTCTTTGCAATCAGTGATGTGCTATTCATAGGATATATTCCTAAAAGTGAGATAGCTGGGTCAAAGGGCAGTTCCATTATTAATTTTTTTGAGGAATCTCCATACTGTTCTACACAGTGGCTGCACCAGTTTGCATTCCCACCAGCAGTGCAGGAGGGTTCCCTTTTCTCCACATCCTCAACAGCACTTGTTATGTGTTGTTTTGTTAATGAGCGCCATTCTGACAGGTGTGAGGTGATATCTCATGTGGTTTTAATTTACATTTTTCTAATGATTAGTGATGTTGAACATTTTTTCATATGTTTATTGGCCATTTATATATCCTCTTTGGAGAAGTGTCTATTCATTTCTTTTGGCCATTTTTTGATTGGATTGTTTACTTTCCTGGTGTTGAGTTTTACAAGTTCTTTATAAAATCCAGCACCCATTTATGATCAAAACTCTCAGCAAAGTGGGGATACAGGGATCCATTTATGATCAAAACTCTCAGCAAAATGGGGATACAAGGATTATACCTCAACATGATAAAGGACATCTATGACAAACACAAAATCAACATCATAATCAATGGGCAAAAGTTAAAAGCAATCCCCTTAAGATCAGGAACAAGGCAGGGGTGCCCCCGTCCCCCATTCTTATTCAACATAGTTCTGGAAGTCCTAGCTACAGCAATCAGAAAAGAAGAAAAAATAAAAGGCATCCAAATTGGAAAAGAAGAAGTAAAACTGTCATTATTTGCTGATGATATGATACTGTACATAGAAAACCCTAAAGTCTCAGTCAAAAAACTACTGGACTGATAAATGAATTCAACAAAGTGGCAGGATATAAAATCAATATTCAGAAATCAGTGGCATTTTTATACACCAACAATGAACTGTCTGAAAGAGAAATTAAGAAAACAATCCCCTTCACTATTGCAACAAATAAAATAAAGTACCTAGTAGTAAATTTAACCATAGAGGTTAAAAACTTGTACTTGGGAAATCATAAAACACTGATACAGGAAATCAAGAAAGTTACAAACAAGTGGAAGCATATACCGTGTTCATGGATAGAAAGAATAAACATCATTAAAATGTCTATATTACCCAAAGCAATATATAAATTCAATGCAGTTTCTATTAAAATACCAATGACATACTTCAAATATATAGAACAAAAATATTCTAAAAATTTATATGGAACCAAAAATGAACATAAATAGCCTCAGCAATCCTGAAAAAGAAGAATAAAATGGGGGGTATCACACTTCCTGATATCAAGTTATACTACAAAATCATCGTACTCAAAACAGTGTGGTACTGGCATAAGAACAAGCATACAGATCAATGGAACAGAACAGAGAACCCAGAAATAAAGCCATACCTATATGGCCAATTGATATTCGACAAAGGAAGTAAGAATATACAATGGAGTAAAGACAGTCTCTTTAACAAATGGTGTTGGGAAAATTGGACAAATACTTGCAAAAAAATGAAACTGGATCACCAACTTACACCATTCACAAAAATAAACTCAAAATGGATAAAAGACTTAAATGTAAGTTGTGAAACCATAAACATCTGGGAAGAAAACATAGGCAGTAAACTCTCTGATATCTCTCGTAGCAATATTTTTGCTGATTTATCTCTACGGGCAAATGAAATAAAGGACAGGATGAACAAATGGGATTATATGAATCTAAAAAGCTTTTGCACAGCAAATGACACCATTAACAAAATAAAAAGACAACCCACACAATGGGAGACTATATTAGGCAAAATGTTTGATAAGTGGTTAATAACCAAAGTTTATAATTTTTATAATTTTAAATTTTGTTTAGACTCTTTCTGCTGATGAAGTTGTTATTGAAACAGGGGTATTTTATAGGTTATGACAATATTTGGTATAAATTTCTGATAAATTATTCTGAAATAAAAACTTTAGTGCATGTAGAGCTGATTATTCTCATGAAATAATTTTTCTAAAAATATTTTATTCTTCATACAAGTCAGTTTTGAGTAAGTCAAAATTTAATTTTAAATTTAAATTTATACAATAGCATTTTAATGTTTTCTCTGACATTTCCTATAACTTATGGAGGTTGTACAAGAAACCAAATGTGGCTTCATGATTTGTGTAGAATTTAAAATGCTAGTTTATGCATTCTATCAATGCATTTTCAACAAGAAAAAATAATAATTTAAAATTTATCTCCCTCATTAATAATTGGTTCATCTGAAGCTTCATACGAAAATAGTGTCATTTTCTGTCAGATGCCACAATCTTTACATTTATTTTTTATTTCTATGTCTGTGGCCATGTGCTTTACAACCTTGAAGCAGTTTTCAAAACCCGAGATTCTAAACTCTTTAAGAGATTATGATGACTCCCTGACATGCTTTTGCACAGTGTCCAGTGTCCACTTTTATTCTGAAATAATTTACTGACAATGTTTATGCCCTGTGTTCTGGCAGTTTCTGTGCTGGCCTGGCCAGAGTTAATATTTGTGCTGATGCCACAGTCAGGCTCCAGGGACTTATGGGTAAGCTAGCCTCCCACTATGGTCCCAGTGGTGCCTGCCCATAGAGCCCCCACTTTCTGCCCTGGCTGTGGCCACTGCTGCAGTAGCTGCTGCTTTTGCACTGCTGTTGCCATTGCTACTGCGAATGTGGGCCTACGTTCCTGTCCAGGAGCCTTGGTCAGGTAAATTTAAGACTTTTGTATGACTAAGGCCTTGAAAAAATGAGGAGCTGGGGATGTTTATTTTTCTTATAAAATTATGTAAGAAATGTTCCAGTTTCAAATTTGAGGGACCTTGGCAGTTGATACTTGTTTATACCAGTAAGTCTAAAATCAAAGTGCCCAAACACAGGGTTACAGATGAGAAAACTAGCAGAGTCAGGGGACCCATGGGCATAAGCACAGTTGTTTTCCAAGATGTTCCAATGATGTAATTAATATTATAGCTGACTGAGAATCTTCCAGAAGTGATGATACACGAAGATTGGTATGTTTGGAGCCAAAGCTATCCAAAGGTGGGTTTTTGGATAAAAAATAGAGATGAATGAGTTTGTGTTGACCTAAATGTGTACTTCCTTCAGGCTATGATGACTTTTATCTGGAAATATCTGATCACCTTGAAGAAATGGTAGTTGCCTTTTATGCATGCATGCCATCTCTGGTATTTCTTGAAGACTCTCCTTAGGTATGAAATATTTTGTAGTACTTTTTTCAATGGTATGTTTAAAAAACATTTTGTTATGGAAAATTTCAAACTTATACAAAAGCAGTGAGAATAGTGTAATGAACCTCTTCTTTTGTACCTATTACCCACCTTTATTAATTTCATGATGGAGTTTTATCACCTCTATCCACTTTCCTTAATGCTAGATTATTGCAACAGATCCCAGACATCATATTTTATCTGTAACTATTTCAATATGTACCTTTAAAAGATTAGGTACATAAAATTTAATAATAATTCTTTTTAAAATTAATTTTAATGGGGTTACATTGATAAATCAGGGCACTTATGTTAAGAGAAAATATTTCCAGGTTATTTTGTCATTTGATTATATTGCGTACCCATCACCCAAAGTCAAATTGTCCTCCATCACCTTCTATCTGGTTTTATTTGTGCCCCTCCCCGCTCCCTACCCCCTCCCTTCCCTCCCCCTACCCCTGGGTAGCCAGTATACTCTTGTCCATGTCTCTGAGTCTCATTTTTATGTCCCATCTATGTATGAACTCATATAGTCCTTAGTTTTTTCTGATTTACTTACTTCACTCAAACAATGTTATCAAGGTCCATCCATGTTGTTACAAATGATCTGATGTCATCATTTCTTATGGCTGAGTAGTATTCCATAGTATATATGTACCAAAGCTTTTTAATCCACTCGTACTCTGACAGACACTTGGGCTGTTTCCAGATCTTCGCTATTGTGAACAATGCTGCCACGAACATGGGGGCGCATTTCTTCTTTTCGAACAGTGCTATGGTGTTCTTGGAGTATATTCCTAAAAGTGGAATAGCTGGGTCAAAAGGCAGTCGATTTTTAATTTTTTGAGGAATCTCCAAAATGTTTTCCACAGTGGCTGCACCAGTCCGCATTCCCACCAGCAATGCAGGAGGGTTCCCTTTTCTCCACATCCTCATCAGCACTTATTCTGTGTTGTTTTGCTTATGAACGCCATTCTGACAGGTGTGAGGTGATATCTCATTGTGGTTTTTATCTGCATTTCTCTAATGATTAGTGATGTTGAGCATTTTTTCATATGCCTATTGGCCATCTGTATGTCCTCTTTGGAGAAATTTCTATTCATTTCTTTTGCCCATTTTTTGATTGGATTGTATGTCTTCCTGGTGTTGACTTTTATAAGTTCTATATAAATTTTGGTTATTAACCCCTTATCAGACGTGTTGTTGAATATGTTCTCCCATTGTGTGGTTTGTCTTTTTATTCTGTTCTTATTGTCTTTAGCTGTGCTAAAACTTTTTAGTTTGATATAGTCCCATTTGTTTATCCTGCCTTTTATTTCATTTGCCCGTGGAGATAAATCGGCAAATATATTGCTGTGACAGATGTCGAAGAGCTTACTGCCTATGTTTTCTTCTAAGATGCTTATGGTTTCACGGCTTACATTTAAGTCTTTTATCCATTTTGAGTTTGTTTTATGAATGGTGTAGTTTATGGTCTAGTTTCATTTTATTGCAGGTAGATGTCCAATTTTCCCAACACCATTTGTTAAAGAGGCTGTCTTTACTCCATTGTATGTTTTTTTTCTCCTTTGTCAAATATCAGTTGTCCATAAATGTGTGGGTTTATTTCTGGGTTCTCTGTTCTGTTCCACTGATCTATGTGCCTGTTCTTATGCCAGTACCAGGCTGTCTTGAGTACAATGGCCTTGTAGTATACCTTGATATCCGGAAGAGTGATACCTCCTGCTTTATATTTTCTTTTTAAGATTGCTGAGGCTATTTGTGTTCTTTTTTGGTTTCATATAAATTTTTGGAATATGTGTTCTATATATTTGAAGTATGTCATTGGTATTTTAATTGGTATTGCATTGAATTTATATATTGCTTTGGGTAATATAGACATTTTAATGATGTTTATTTTTCCTAACCATGAGCATGGTATATGCTTCCACTTGTTTGTATCTTCCTTGATTTCTTTTATCAATGTTTTATAATTTTCCGAGTGCAAGTCCTTAACCTCCTTGGTTAAATTTACTCCTAGGTACTTTATTTGTTTGGTTGCAATAGTGAAGGGGATTGTTTCCTTAATTCTTTTGCTGACAGTTCATTATTGGAATATAAAAATGCCTCTGATTTCTGAGTATTAATTTATATCCTGCCACCTTGCTGAATTTATTTATCAGGTCCAGTAGTTTTTTGACTGAGACTTTAGGGTTTTCTATATACAATATCATATCATCTGCAAATAATGATAGTTTTACTTCTTTTTCAATTTGGATGCCATTTATTTCTTCTTCTTGTCTGATTGCTGTGACTAAGATATCCAGAACTATGTTGAATAAGAGTGGTGAAAGGGGGCATCCCTGCCTGGTTCCTGAACTTAAGGGGATTGCTTTTAAATTTTGCCCATTTAGTATGATGGCTTTTATCATGTTAAGGAATTTTTCCTGAATTCCCACTTTACTGAGAGTTTTGAGCATGAATGGGTGCTGGATTTTATCAAATGCCTTTTCTGCATCTATTGAAATTATCATGTGATTTTTGTCCTTCCTTTTGTTTATGTGATGAATCACATTGATTGATTTGCAAATATTGAACCAGCCTTGCCTCTCCAGAATAAATCCCACTTGATCATGGTGTATGATTTTTTTCATATATTGCTGGATCCGGTTGGCTAATATTTTGTTGAGAATTTTATCGTCTAAATTCATCAGGGATATTGGCCTATAATTTTCTTTCTTTGTGTTGTCTTTGCCCGGTTTTGGGATCAGAATTATGCTCGCCTCATAAAAGGAGTTTGGAATTCTTTGTTCCTCTTGAATATTTTGAAATAGCTTGAGAAGGATAGGAGTTAGTTCTTCTTTGAATTTTTGGTAGAATTCACTTATGAAGCCATCAGGCCCAGGACTTTTCTTTGTTGGGAGTTTTTTTTTTCTTTCCAGGGACAGAGACAGAGTCAGAGAGAGGGATAGATAGCGACTGATAGACAGGAATGAAGAGAGGTGAGAAGCATCAATCATTAGTATTTCATTGCCGCTGAGACACCATAGTTGTTCATTGATTGCTTTCTCACATGTGCCTTGACCGTGGACCTTCAGCCGACCGAGCAACCCCTGCTGGAGCCAGCGACCTTGGGTCCAAGCTGATGAGCTTTTGCTCAAGCCAGTTGGACCCACGCTCAAGCTGGCGATCTCGGGGTCTCAACCTGGGTCTTCCGCATCCCAGTCCAATGCTCTATCCACTGCGCCACCATCTGGTCAGGCTATTGGGAGGTTTTTGATAACTGTTTCGATCTCATTTGTTGTAATTGTTCTGTCTTGGTGTTCTGATTCTTCCAGATTGATTTTTGGAAGATTATATGATTCAAGAAATTTGTCCATTTCACCTAAGTTGTTTATTATTTTGGCATAGACTTCATAGTATTTTCTTACAATACTTTGTATTTCTGTTGTGTCGGTTGTTATTTCTCCACTCTCATTTCTAATTTTATTTATTTGAGTCCTCTCTCTTTTTTTCTTAGTGAGTCTAGTTAAAGGTTCATCAATCTTATTTACCTTTTCAAAGAACCAGCTCCTGGTTTCATTGATTCTCTGTATTGTTTCCTTAGCCTCTATGTCATTTATTTCTGCTCTGATCTTTATTATTTCTTTCCTTCTACTAGCCCTGGGCTTTATTTGCTGTTGTTTTTCTAGTTCTTTTAGATGCAGGGTCAAGTTGCTTATTTGAGCTTTTTCTAGCTTCTTCTGGTATACCTGTAGTGCTATGAACTTCCCTTTCAGTACTGCTTTTGCTGTGTCCCATAAATTTTGAGTTGGTGTATTCTCATTATCATTGGTTTCTACAAATTCTTTTATTTCTTCTTTGGTCTCATTGTTAATCCATTCATTATTTAATAACATGCTATTTAGTTTCCAAGTGTTTGAGTATTTTTCAGTTTTTCTTTTGTGGTTAATTTCTAGTTTCATGGCATTGTGATCAGAGAAAATGCTTAATATGATTTTAGTCTTCTTAAATTTGTTGAGACCACTTTTGTGTCCTAACATGTGGTCTATCCTAGAGATAGTACCATGAGCGCTTGAAAAGAATGTACATTCTACTGCTTTAGGGTGAAAAGTTCTGTACATATCTATTAAATTGATTTGATCTAGTGTATCCTTTAAGTCTGCTGTTTCTTTGTTAATTTTCTTTCTTGAGGATCTATCTAGTGATGTTAGTGGGGTATTGAAATCCCCTACTATTATAGTATTGCTGTTAATCTCTTCCTTTTTATCCATCAAAGTCGGCTTTATGTATGTTGGGGCTTCTATGTTTGGTGCGTAGATATTTATAATGGTTATATCTTCCTGTTGAATTGTTCCCTTTATCATTATGTAGTGTCCTTCTTTATCTCTTACTACAGTCTTTGTTTTAAAGTCCATCTTATCAGATATAAGTATTGCTACCCTGGTTTTTTTTTTCATTTCCATTTGCATGAAATATTTTTTTTCCATCCTTTTACCTTCAGTCTATGTGCATCTTTTGTTTTAAGGTGTGTCTCTTGTAGACAGCATATGTATGGGTCCTGTTTCTTTATCCACGCTGCTACCCTATGTCTTTTGATTGGATTATTTAATCCATTTACATTTAAGGTTATTATTGATATGTAGTTGTTTATTGCCATTTTAATGTTTAAAACTATATTCTTCTTTTGCTATATTCTTTTCTCCCTTTGAACTGTTCACAACAGGCCCCTTAGCATCTCTTGCAGAATAGGTTTGGTTTTAATGAATTCCTTGAGGCTTTTTTTGTCTGGGAAGCTCTTTATTTCTCCTTCAATTTTAAACGTTAACCTTGCTGGATAGAGTAGTCTTGGTTGTAGGTTCTTGTTCTGCATTACTTTGAATATATCTTGCCATTCCCTTCTGGCCTCAAGTGTTACTGTTGAGAAGTCGGATGTCATCCTTATGGGGGCTCCTTTGTAGGTGATAGCCTTTTTTTCTCTAGCAGCCTTTAAAAATTTTTTCTCTTTATCACTTTGGCATTTTAACTATGATGTGTCTTGGTGTAGATTTCTTTAGGTTTCTCTTTAATGGAGTTCTCTGTGCTTCTTGAATGTTTGAAACATTTTCCAGTCTTAATTTAGGGAAGTTTTCAGCTATGATTTGATTGAACAAAGTTTCTATCCCTTGTTCTTTTTCTTCCTCTTCAGGAACTCCTACGATGTGGATTTTATTTCTCTTCATGTTGTTGCAGAGCTCACTTAGAGTTTCCTCAGATTTTTTGAGTATCTTTTTTTTTTTTTGCTCTGCTTATGTGCCTTTGTTTATTTTGTCATCTAACTCTCTGATTCGATCCTCAGTTTCATCCATCCTGCTTTTAATTCCTTCCATTGTGGTATTCAGTTCTGATACTGTATTTGTTATTTCTGTCTAATTCTTTTTTATTATTTCAATGTCCTTTATTATACTTGTTATTTCTTTATTTAGGTGTTCGTTGTGACTATCCATTTTTGCTCTAAGCCAGGGGTGCCCACACCACACTTTTTCAGCTTGCGAGCTAGTTATAAGATGACCAAGTCAGAATGATCTAACTACAATAAAAATGCAAAACATAACTTTATTTCTTCTATATTATCATTATTTAAGTTACTATTATTACTATTTAATATTGTGTATTTTTCTTTCACCTTTCTCTTTCTCAGCTCTCTTTTCAGAGGAAAGATAATGTCATAGTTTTTATGAACAGTCCGAAAAAGCCACTCCACATTTCCCTTCTTTGGAATAGCTATGGCACACAGACAGATGAGGCAAACGCACTTAGAATATGACTTGGTGAAAAAAATCCCCTCCCATTCTGTATGAAAGTGGTAGGTTTTAGGCTTCTTACTCAGACCAGCTACGGCACTCATTTTTATACCCTTTGTTGAATTTAGTTGAAATAAATTGAAGGCTAACTATGCAGCAATGTAACTGAACAAGTTAGTGTGGTTTAACGCTCATGTGTAGGGTGTCAAAAGTTCAGACATCTGATTGGCTACCCTGTATGCCAATCAAAAGACAAATGTCTTTTTAATGTCATGCTATTTATCCACACTTCCTTCACGATTGACCAGTAGATCGCGATAGACGTATTGAGCACCCCTGCTTAAGCTTTTTGAACATCCTAACTATCATTATTTTAAACTCTGCATCAGGTAGTTTGGCTATATCTGACTCATTCAGGTCCTTCTTTGGGGATTTCTCTTGATTCATTTGGGTTGCATTTCTCTGCTTACCCATTTTGTCTGTGTATAAGAAGGGTTAGGCTACTGGAGTACAATGAGTGTTGCCTCTGTTTTCCCTAGGTATGGTCTGTCTGCAGGCACTCCAGCCCCTCTGCCGCTGCCTAGGGAGGCTGGGTGTGGGTGTTGCTGGCACCAGCAGCTGTGGCTGTTGCTGCAGTTTCTGCCTCGCCTCTGTGGGATGGGCTGTGTTCTCATGTCAGGCTCTATAAGCCTCAGCCAATCTCAGCCTTTGCCCCTCTCTCACGGGTGAGATTGCGCACCATACTCAGGCCACAGGCCTGGGCACCAAGGGTAAGGGTGAGCACTTTTGCTCAGCTGCAAGCCACTGTCAGCCGGTTCCTCTGGCCAGGCTGGGCTGCTGGTGTGTGCTCAGCCACGAGCTGGGCTTCTGTTCCGCCTCTGCCAACCTCAGCTCCTCAGCTGGGCTGCTGGTGCATGCTCAACTGCAAGCCCGGTCTTCTGCCCCACTTCCGCGGGCAAAGCTGGATCGTGTAGAGCTTTAAGCCTCAGAGGCCGGGTGAGGCTGCACGCCCGCTCGCCCCTGCCCAGCGGCGGATCTGTGCCCATTCTGGGCTCCCACTTGTCCCCCACAGATGTGGTCACAGGTGGGCCCGCAGCCACCAGACCACTTTCACACGTCCCCTACGCCCCCGCTGGGCTAGACCGAGCTCACGCCAGCTGTCTCGCCCTCTGTCCCTGCTGACTGAACCACACTTCTGTGTCCTGCTGCTGCCCGCCCTACTGCAAGCCCTCAGCAGTGTGGGTGGGGGCGCTTCAGCTCAGACCCTAACACTCCATACTGTAGTCCTGAAAGCTCCTTCCTTTTAAGCGACTGTGCTCTAATTGCCGCAGGAGAGCCTGTTTGGCTGGTGTCCTGCTTCCCCTTGCTGGTTCCAGGGGAAATATTGTTTTAGATTTGTGGAGTGACTCAGCCCAGGGTTTAGGGTGGCTGTCCCTCAAAGCTTTTCTCCCTGTGCCTTCCAGACCGCACTCTCTTCCTGCTGCTCGGTCCCCTCCTCTCTCCCTGTCTCCCGTAGTCCTGGGTGAGTGGTTGTGAGAGAGGTTTTCTGCACGGTCCCTTTAGGAAGAATCCTGGGTCTGAGACAACTGTCTCTTTCTCACAAATAGTATCCTAACCTGTTTCCCAGCTAAATACTGTCCATATGCCTCTTCTAGGCTCTGGGACTGCAGGCTGGAGCTTTGTTCCTGGGACCCAGGTCCCTACCCTTCCACTAGCCTCTCTTCCAGCCACACGAGTCTCTCCGGGCTGCCTTTTGCTCCGGGGAGCTGGGCAGCCCTTTCCGCGTTTTCGCTTTTCTTACCAGTCTCAATGTTACTTCTTCAGTGTTCCCTGGTTGAAGAGTCCTCTCAGTCCAGTTCAGCGTTGGTTTATCCAGATGATGGTTCCTAAAATCAAGTTATAATCCACTTTTGTTCTGGGAGTTGGAAGTTGGTACGTCCGCCTACTCCATCGCCATCTTGCCCCCCCTTAATAATAATTCTTAAGATTATAAATAGTTATTTAAAATTTTCTATCTCAAGTATTTTAAGTTTGTTTGAATAACTATCCAAACAAGGTTCATACACTACTATTAGTCAGTATGACTCTGAAGTCTCTTTGAATATATAATAGCCGCACCTCCCCTTTTTTCTTTGCAATTTATTTGTTGAAGAAACTGGGTCTTTATGCCTTGTAGAATTACCCATGATCTGAAATTTGCTTCTTGCCATCCCTAAGGTATTATTTAACATGTTCTGTTCTTCCTTATATTTTTGTAACCTGGTATTTAAATATAGAGGCTTGAGAAATTTGTTTATTTGGCATGTGGCTACTTCATAGGTGGTCTTGGGTACTTTCTCTAGTACCCAAGTTCCTAAGTACCAAGGAACAAAATAAGTTCCTTTTTTTTGTAATGTTAGCAGGTATCAATTTTTTCTCAGATCTATTATTTTATGAGGGTTTACAAAATGGTGATATTTATATTGTATCATTCTTATTAGCTGGACTATTTCTTTTCTTTTTTTCTTTTTTTTTTTTTTTTTACAGGGACAGGGAGAAAGTCAGAGACAGGGACAGACAGCACCTTAGTTGTTCATTGACTGCTTTTTCACATGTGTCTTGACCGTGGACCTTCAGCAGACTGAGTAATCCCTTGCTCGAGCCAGTGACCTGGGGTCCAAGCTGGCGAGCTTTAGCTCAAGCCAGATGAGCCCGCGCTCAAGCTGGTGACCTTGGGGTTTGAACCTGGGTCCTCCACATCCCAGTCCGACTCTCCATCCACTGTGCCACCACCTGGTCAGGCTGGACTATTTCTATAAAGAAAAACTTCTCTGTATAAAGATGATCATTGTAGTCTGAGGTAGAAAATTATATATAAAACAAATAAAAATTATGATTGATTCTTTTCCTGTATTTACCAGTTTTCAAAGTAATGAACTGTTTCTCTAGTATCTTCCAAATTTGACCAATGAGTTTTTTTTCAAAAGTATCATTATGAATTTAAATGTAGTCAATGTGTTTCCATCTTAGTAATGCTCAAACTTTTCCATCTTTGGCTGGTGGAAGCATTTTCAAGTGTGCTCCTGAGTTCTTTTGACAGGACCCCAGTACTGTTTTATAGATTCCTTGCTTGTGGTATTATATGGTATTAAAGTTTCCTCTGGTACATTTTCTGTCCCAGACCTGGAATCAGCTGTCTCTGCAAGGAGCCCTGTGTGTCTTAGTAAAAACGGTATTTTAAAACTACATGTAGGTTTCTAGTCTTTTTCAGTGGATAGAGCATTATGTCTCAAAAAACAATATGCATATGTTAATTAAAAATACTTTGTTACTAAAAAATGCTAACCATCACCTGAGCTTTCAAGAATTTACAATATTTTTGCTGGTGGAGTGTCTTGCCTCAGCATAGATAGCTGCTGACTGATCAGTGGGTGGTTGCTGAGGTTGAGGGGTCTGAGGCAATTTTCTTTCCTTTTTACTTTGTATTGAATTATTGAGGTGACACTGGTTAACAAAATTATATAGGTTTCAGGTGCACAATTCCATAACACATCATCTGTATACTTTACTGTATGTTTATCACCCCAAGTCTAGTCTTCTTCTATCACCATTTGTCCCCACTATACGCTCTTTTACTCCTCCACCCAGCTGCAATCACCACACTGTTGTTTGTATCCATAAGGGCAATTTCTTAAAATAAGACAATGGAGTTTGCCACATGGATTGACTCTTCCTTTCATGGGTCACCAACTTCATGGACGATTTCTCTGTAGCATGTGATGCTCTTCATTAGCATTTTACCCACAATACAACTTTCAAAATTGGAGTCAATCCTCTCAAACCCTGACACTGTTCTATCAACTAAATTTACGTAATATTATAAATCCTTTGTTATCATTTCAAGAAACTTTGTAACATCTTCACCAGGAGTAAATTACATCTCAAGAAACCACTTTCTTTGCTCATTCATAGAAGAAACTCATCTGTTAAAGTTTTATCATGAGATTATAGTAATTTAGTCACATCTTCAGGCTCCACTTCTAATTCTACTTCTTTTGCTATTTCCATCACATCTTTAGTTACTTCCTGCACTGAAGTCTTGAACCCCTCAAAGTCACCCATGTGGTTTGCAAATGACTTCTTTTTAAGTTCCTGTTAATGTTGATATTTTGACCTTTTCCCATGAGTCTCTAATGTTCTTAATGACTTCTAGAATGGTGAATTCTTTCCAGAAGAATTTCAATTTACTTTGCCCAGCTTCAATAGAGGAATCAGTATCTATGGCAAGTGTAGCTTTAATGAAATGTATTTCTTAAGTAATAAGACTTCAAAGTCAAAATAAAATAACTCCTTGATCCATGGGCTGCAGGATGGATGTTGTGTTAACAGTCATGATAACAATATTAATCTTATTGTACATCTCCATCAGCACTCTTGGCTGACCAGGTGCATTGTCAATGAACAGTAATATTTTGAAAGGAACCTTTTTTCCTGAGCAGTAGGTCTCCACAGTGGGGCTTAAAATATTTAGTAAACAATGTTATCAACATATGTGCTGTCATCCAGGTTTTGTTGTTTCATTTATAGAGCATAAGCAGAGTAGATTAAATATAAATCTTAAGGACCTTGGGATTTTTATAATGTAAATGAGTGTTGGCTTTAACTTAAAGTGACCAACTTCATTGGACCCTCACAAGAGAATCTGCCTATCCTTTGAAGCTTTGAAGCCAGGCATTGACTTCTCTTTAGCTATAAATTCCTTGATGGCATCTTCTTTTAATATTAGGTTCCTTTTTCTACATTGAAAAATCTTCTGTTTTGTGTAGCCACCTTCATGATTTATCTTAGCTAGATCTTCAGGCTAACCTAATGCAGCTTCCACATCAGCACTTGCAGCTTTACCTTGCATTTCTGTGTTAGGAAAACAGCTTCTTTCCTTCAACTTCATGAACCAATTTCTGCTCACTTCAGACTTTTCCTCTAACCCTTCCTCACCTCTCTCAGCCTTCACAGAATTGAAGAGAATTAGGGCTTTACTCTGGATTCGCCTTGTGCTTAAGGGAATGTTGTGGCTGGTTTGATTGTTTTCTATCCTGATCACTAACACTTTCTCCATATTAGCAATAATCCCCTTATCATTTGTGTGTTCACTGGAGTAACATTTTTAATTTCCGCCAAGAACTTCCCTTTGTATTCACAACTTGGCTATCTGGCACAAGATGCCTAGATTCCCACCTGTCTTGGATTTTGTTATGCCTTCCTCCCTAAGCATAATCATTTCTAGCTTTTGATTTAAAGTGAGAGATGTGCCTGACCAGGCGGTGGCGCAGTGGATAGAGCGTCGGACTGGGATGCGGAAGACCCAGGTTCGAGACTCCGAGCTCACCAGCTTGAGTGCGGGCCCATCTGGCTTGAGCAAAAGCTCACCAGCTTGGACCCAAGGTTGCTGGCTCCAGCAAGGGGTTGCTCGGTCTGCTGAAGGCCCGCGGTCAAGGCACATATGAGAAAGCAATCAATGAACAACTAAGGTGTTGTGACGGCAATGAAAAACTAATGATTGATGCTTCTCACCTCTCTCTGTTCCTGTGTGTCTGTCCCTATCTATCCCTCTCTCTGTCCCTGTTAAAAAACAAATGTTAAAGTGAGAGATGTATGCACCCTGGCTAGGTAGCTCTATTAGTTAGAACATTGTCCCGATATGCCAATGTTGTGGGTCCCATCCCTACTCAGGACACAGATAAGAAACACCCAATAATTGCATAAATATGTGGAACAACAAATTTTGCTCTCTCTTCCTTATCTCTGATTCTAAAAATGATCAATAGATAAAGGGAGAGATGTGTGACTCTTTCCTTCACTTGGAAGACTTAGAAGCCATTTGTAGGGTTATTAATTGGCCTATGTCAATACTGTTGCATTTCAAGGAACAGGGAAGCCTAAAGAGAGGGAGAGAGACAGGGTAGATGGCTAGTCGGTGGAGTCAGAACACGCATAACATTTATTAACTTCATCATCTTATATGGCTGTGGTTTGTGGCATTCTAAAATAATTATAATAGTAACATCAAAGATCACACTGATCACAGGTCACCATAACAAATATAATACTAATGAAAAAGTTTGAAATATTTTGAGAATTACCAAAATGTGACATAGAAATACAAAGTTGACAAATGCTTGAAAAATGACACCAATAGACTTGCTTGAGACAGGGTTGCCACAAACCTTCAATTTGTGAAAAATGCAACATTGTGAAGCTCAATAAAGTGAAGCACAATAACATGAGGTATGGCTGCACTGTATAAGGTGCTATAGCAGTATAGATGTGCAAAAGTTGTTGTCTTCCTCTTAGGACTTTTAAAATCAATGAGGTGAACCAGTCAGAGAAAGACAAATAGCATATGATTTCATTTATATGTAGAATTTAATGAACAAAATAAACAACAACAAAAAAAATAGAAACAGACTCCTAGATACAGAGAACAGGCTGACAGCTCTCAGAGGGAAGGGGGATGGGCGGGTAGGTGGAAAAGGTGAAGGGATAAGCAGACAACAACAACTCATAGACACAGATAACAGTATGGTGATTACCAAAGGAAAGAGGTTTGGAGGGAGGTACAAGAAGGTAAGGGGGAAATAACTGGTGATGGAAAAAGACCTGACTTTGGGTAGTGAATACACAATACAATATACAGATGATATAATTGTACTCCTGAAACCTATATAATTTTATTAACCAATATCACCACAATAAATTTAATTTAAAAAATGAGGATGAGTGAAAAGAGACAGACAGGTATTCTAAGAAATATAATTGTGGCAAATAAGTACTAGAATGCAAATAAAGCCAAAGGGTCATGGAAACCGAGTAGAGGAAAACTTGGTTTTGAGTTATAATATCAAGGAATGTTTCAGTCCAGCTCTAAAGTTCTATGGTTTCTTGTTTAATTAGATAGCTTTTGGGTAAAAATTCAATCGATGGAGAGGCAAGGAGCAAGGGCATCCCAGAAAGAAAGGGACAGGTAACCAGTGCGAGTAGGTAAGCTTGTGGGACTCATTTGCTCATGGTTTTTCTCACAAGAATCAGTTTTAAAACCTGGACTTGGACTAAAAGAATGTGAGATGTTTAGAAATGCATGATGGTTTGGCAAAACCAACCAGTGTGATCTAAGTAGAACATTTTTAAAGATGGAGAAGATATTTTGTCTTGTAGAGTTGCATTATCTAGAATTGACAATTATTATTATTATTGAAAAACAGGTCTTGTCTGCAAAAAAGAAAAAAAAGAGCCCACTTTTAAAATTCTGGTATTTCACAAAAATCTCAGTTGTTCTTTTCACAGCCCTAAAATGCGAATTGTTAGGTTAAATGAGGGAAAATTGTTCTTAATTGTTCTAAATGATTATAAAGCACCATCCATTATAATGCTGCTTTTACTTTTGCTGTGTGACTTGTCAGGCTTCGGAAGGAATGAAATACGTTTTTGAACACTATGGTAAGAATATTACTGCATTTCATTGAACTTAGGATGCCATTGACTGTAAGATGTACCATTATTTTATGTCTGATTAAGAAAGGAAGAACAAACCCTGTTGATTAAACTGTGACATAATAAAAAAATTAATTATAATTTCAGCAATGCTAAAAGTGAAAATGAATGTGCATTTTAGAATTGATTATATATGGCATGAGTTGAGTGTCTACTATATATCAGGTTCTCTTTCTGATTTGACAAACATTATCTCAAATTAATTCTTATAAAAACCTAGGAGCATTGGTATTCCTGCTCCCATAAGGAAAGTGAGGCACAGTAAAGCTAAAGACATTGCCTAAAAAGATCAAAGAGCTAGTAAGGGAAACAAAGTCTTCATACCTTCCTTTTCTCAAACTTCTGATCTTAGTCTGTGACTCTCCAGCCAAACTATGTTTTGACAAATTGTGACATTTTAGGGTATTTGCATAAGGTGGCCTATTTTCAGGTTGGGCAGTTTTCATTTATGGGAAACGCTTATAGGACTTTCACCATGAGGTAAACCCTTATCCTGCCCTAAATCAGATAGGCATGGCCATGAAGCACATTGAGACTTCAGAGCCTGGGGAGGGGGTAAATGAAGGGCATGGTTGCCCTGGAGCCATGCATCATCCAAAGACTGAAGCAATTCACACCTTGCATAGTCAGGGATCCTGCTTGAGTGGTCTCAGTGACTGAGACAGACCAGGAGAGCTGGGGAAAGAAGGCCCTCACATTCTTCATGTGAAACTGGGAAAATAGAAACAGCATGGGAAAGCTGGTTAGGTGTGAGTAGATACGCTGTGCCTCAAGTAAAGCCGTAATCTAGCAAGAGCATCTGGCTGGAAGAGCTTGAGGATCTGTGGAACATGTCATCATTCCTGAAGAGTTTACTGCTGTCTTAGAGGGGTAACCCAATGAAAGACAAGACTTTCTGCTTTTATGGGATTTAGGTGAGGGTTATTTGAACGTAAAAGAGAAAGCTGGAGAATGTAGAATATCTGAGTTTTAGAGCCTTTCACACTCAACTCAGGTGTCTTCTTAAAGCACTCTAGTCTAGTGCCTGGGTCCAGGGTCTGTCTTCATGTTCTTTTAGCACCCTGAACGCTAGCCTTATATACAAAAACAGTAAGATTTATTGAGTGCTTATATTACATGGCGAGAAACTGAGTTAGGTGCTTTACATGGCTTTTCTCATTCAGTACTGTAGTGTCCCTATTTTTCAGATGAGAAAACTGACACTTGGAAAAGTTACATGATTCACCTCAAGTCCTACAGCTAGGCATTTGTGAAGTCAAGATTTGAACTCCCATGGTCTCTCTCAGTACCCATGCACATAGGAATTACAATGTACTCATTTTATTTCTCCATTTGTCCACTTTAAAAAACAACTGAGTTTCTTTAAAATAATATCTTCTATTTTTTTAAGTCTCTGTATCCTTAGTTTTTAGCATAGTTCTGGGTACATAATCAATATCTGGAAAATGCTTATAGAAAGGATGAATGAATGGCAGAGCTTAAGGAGCAAAAATTTAAGTAAGCGTACTGAAGCTCTTATAGTTTATGAATGAATAAAATAATGTGCTCAGTTCTGCTCTTGGCACATAATAATCACTCACTAAATGTTAGTTATTATTATCATTATTGGAAATAAAAATACATTAAAAGAACAATTGTTTTTTAATAGAAATGCATCAGATACTTGAATTTTTAAAATAAATTCCTTTAATTGCATATTTCTATACAACTTTAGAGAGAGGTGAGCATTTAGTTTCTATGCAGTATTTTGAATATGTAGGTGTTAGATAACATTTTTGATAGCTTTCCCTTGAAATGTGAGAGATGTTAGATTGAAAAATGAATATAGTTAAGTAGAGGGTTGCTTGCTGCAAGTTTAATTTAAGCAGCCTGCAGAGTAACAATGTGAGAATACAGATGAGATTTAATGTAGAAGAGTTTCTTATCATATGCTTCCAGCCACCACAGCCTGAGGACAAAAGTCAACTGCCAGATTAGAGGAATACTGTGATTTCAGTGTACTAACACAAAACTCAATTTTCTCATTTTTGGCTTGATAGCCAACCTATTCTTATTATTCTTTCTGAAAAAAGTATATAAGTTGATTTCACTTGAAAAATTTGTAAATAGAATATTGTACTAGGGTGCCAATTTACTTATGGCATTGCAATATCTGAATGTCTATGTCTTTGTGGAGTTAGGTAGATTGAATGAATTTTTATTATTATTGTGTATCCTTTAACCATTTTTGGTAGAACCTACTGGTTGCATGCCCCATTTTTTCTCCTCCTTAGTAATATAACTCTGAATTTATATTGGGAACAATATACTCAGCTAAAGATCTTAGTTTCCTTTAAACTAGTTGTGAATGTGGTTATGTGATGAAATTCTGCTCAATGACATGTAAGTATAAGTGTTGTGAGTTATTTCTAAAAAATCTCATTAAAAGAGAGTGAATAGATTCTTTTCCTTTCTTCTTTCCATTACCTGAAATGTGAATACAATGGTGGGCAAAAGTAGGTTGACAAGTTGGCTCATATGGAAAAAGACATGAAAGTTATGATTATTATAATACTTATTACAATTAGCAGCTAACTTGGGCTAATGATGACAAAGGAAAGGGATGGGAGGAAAACTGTGCACCCTGAACTCCAGCATCCTGTGTCTGTGGTGTCATCAAAGGCCGGGGACTGAATGCATTTTCTTTTCTTTTTTTTTTAAATTTAAATTTTTTAAAATTTCTTTTTATTTATTTATTTTAGAGAGGAGACACAGAGTGAGAGAGAGAGAGAGAGAGAGAGAGAGAGAGAGAGAGAGAGAGAAAGGGGGGAGGAGTTAGAAGCACCAACTCCCATATGTGCCTTGACCTGACCAGTGCAGGGTTTTGAACTGGCGACCTCAGTATTCCCAGGTCGACGCTTTATCCATTGCACCACCACAGGTCAGGCATGAATGCATTTTCTTAAATGAAACAAATGGTGCTATAAATGGTAGTATAAACAATCTGTTTTCACTTTATGATATGGCTCTGATGAGCTCCTGTTGAAAATGGAAACCATGAATGGCAAAGTAACAGCAAAGATCCTGATTCTCTAACACTGTGGAGACTCCATATTATCAATAGACTAATTTCTGGCCATTATATGAAAGAGATAAAAACTTTCATCTTATTTTCACTGATGTCTTGGATCTTTCTGTTACGTGCAGCCAAATCCAATCCTAATAAATATTCTAAGGAAGTAACATAAAGTTTTCAAGAAAATTTTCTCTATATATTATATCAGCATGTTAAGGTACTTTCATTGTGTGGTGTTTTGTTTCTGTTCGGCTCTAGTTTCCTAATGCTGTCTTTTCTCCTTAATAATTTTCAGTCTTCCTATAATAAGATGTTGGCTGTTTTGAGGACCTTAATTGCTATACTACCATTTTCATTATCTCTGTAAGGGTCTTATAATTCCTTCGGTTCTCATTTTTCTTTTCTCTGAAATTCTCATGAGGCTCCAGCATAAAATTACAGTTACATCAATGAATACAGAAGTGTTTCATTAATTCAGAGGGTAGGACCTTGTAGAAATAATTGTTCTAAGTGACTTTTTATTCAAGGGGATTTGTGGAAACTAATTTTCATGAAGATGGTAGATTAGCAAACAATGAGTTGAACACAGGAAATCTTGCTTTCAACCAAGCATTTGATAGTTTCCAGTGACAAACAGTGAGTAGAAAGAACTCCAAACAAGCATTGACTCCCAGCTCTGACATTTACTAGATATAAGAACTTGGAAAAGTTTTTACCTGAACTCCTAGGGCCTCAATTTTCTTATCTATAAAGTAAATTGTGATAAAGATTAAAAAAGGTAATGCACATGTAAAAGTAAACATGTTTTTGTTAACTATAATGTATTTTGGAAAAAATTTGGCTCCAGAATTAAGTATACACTTTAGCTGTGTAATTTTGATCAAATTAGTTAATATCTCTAAGCCTCAGTTTTCTTATCAATAAATCAGAAAAATAATAGCATTGCCTTATAGGGCTGTTGTGAGAATTAAATAAAATATTGTATGGGAAGACTTTAAAATGGTACTTGGTGCTCCCCTTCAAAAGATAAATATTACTATTCATGTGGTTGTTGCTTTCTTGGGGATAAATGGTGAACTATGACTTGTTGACACTTAAAGTACCTAAATAAAGAGGTGATTGATCATACTATAAAACAAATATCCATTAATAGCTTTATGTCAGTCTAAAAGAACATGGTAGGTAGAATATAATAGGCTCAACCAATATTTTATTGATGTCATGCATGAAGGTAAAGTTTGCTTATTATATTTGATGATAACACAAAGTTGAGAAGGATGGAAACATGAATATGATATAATGGAAAAGACAAGACATTAATGACTGAAGACTTGGCTTTGAGTCCCAAAATTCAATCAAGTGGTGACTCAGTTTCCTCATCTGCAAAATGATCATAACACTAGCAAGAATACCAGAGAAATGCATTTTATGAGTATATGTTCTTAAAGATATTATATAATTCATGACTCATTCTGAAAAATGATATTGTTTCCCACCTAAAGTAGTCCCAGTAAATGAAAATAATATAAGCATAATTCACCAGCCTCAAAATTATATAATTATTGATCATTTCAAATAGTGAATTTAAACTATTTCAAATCCATGTACTTACATTTCAAATTCATGTACTTAAAATATGCAACACAGTGTAAACAAATGAATCATCCTGGCCTGCTACCCAGGAGAGGGCTGCATTTTGGGAACTGTGAGGTGAGGCTGAATCATTGGGAAGACTTGAGAGGAGCAATTTGACCAAAACCTGATGATTGTTCCTTAAAAGATCAGTCTCAAGAAGGCATTGATAATAAAAACCCTCCATCATCTTAGCTTTGTATCTGAGACAGTGATGCTTTGCTTGTGTTGGGGAAAAGGCTGGAGCTGACTACATAAGCTAGATTTACGTATAAAGTTGGATAAAACTGACTTTGTAGCTATGCTGGATATCTGTTATTCTTCTGTTTGTCCTTCAGACTATAAGAAGGTCCTATCCTTAAAGCCTTAGATATTTATTTATGGCTTTGCCATAGCTGCTGTGGTGAGGAACTCTGTACATGTCCATGCATTTCTGCTTCCTGGAATTAATGCCTAGAATCTCTGTCCCCTCCTGTCATGCTCAGATTTTTATAAAGTTCAATGCCACAGGGCATAGAATGTAGTTTCATGAGTGGTTTCTGAAGGGGCAACAGCCTTGCTATTTAGGGGAATAAACTTACAGAACAAACTTTGGTCAGGGGGAAGTGATAGCCACGATGGAGCTAGTAGATAAATTTTTCCCTATAGGAGACTGTTTTGAGTCACAGTTTTTCCATATAACCTGTCCAGACATGTCCTGCATGGCCAAGTAGAAACACTAGTTAAGCAATTGCTTGTTATAGAATAGTAGTAGCCAGTGTGGTCAGTGCATTACCTTACATTTTCTTCCCATCTTTCTCTGCCTTAGCTATCTTTTTCTTTACCCTTGTTGCCCTGGGATTGTACCTGCCAATGAAGTCTTGTTTCCAATTCATTTTTTTTCCCTCTTAGGGAACTCAGACTAACTCACTAATGGCAGTGAATTTGAGGTAGGTACTGGGTCCCCACCTTCTAGAAGCTTACAATTTAGATCAAGAGACAAATTCATAAAACATAAACCACTTTACAAAGTCATGCATAATGACAACTTACAATAGTATCTTTAGGGTCCTCCAAAACTTGGGTAGTTATCTCTAGTACTGATTATTATTTTTTGTGTGTTAATTGAAACATCTTGATTTGCTTCTAGCATTACAGTTGGTTCTCTGAGATTTATTCAAGCTTCTTATTTTATGTGGAGGGCAACATTTTCCTTGGGCTTTCAATAAGATATTTGAATGTGTTCATGTTGCTTTAGGCATTTTGCTTTGGAAAATACACCATTGAGTTTTTCTTTGATAATAGCATTTTATCACAGTCTCTTTTCATAACATTAAATTAGTTACATTTTTTTGCTTTCTTTCTCCAGTCAGAAAATTGAATGTAATGATGTTGTTTATCTACAGATACTGTGTAGACTTTTTGCTTTTTGAAATTATTTCAACAGACTTTTTGTGGCCTAGCTAGCTACCTCTATAGTACTATAATGGGTGCCTTAGACTTAGACTTTAATATTTCTGAACATCTTTGTCTCTAAGTGGGAACAAAATAGTGACAATTTGAAAAATGTCAGAAATTTGCTTTAGTTGACCAAAGGTAGAAGATAAAACCTGTTGTGGATAAAACTCTTTGTTTTGGAAGGATAACTTTGGTAAATTTTCTTGTTCATGTGGTTATATATTAAGCATATGAGTTACATATTGCTTCTTAACAAATATCCCCAAACTTACAACAATAATATTAATTTATGACATTTTTGAGGGTCAGGAATTCAAGTACAGCTGAGGTGGGTGGTTCTTGCTTGGAGTCTGGTGAGTCTGCAGTTAAGATGTTGCTGAGTTGCCACCTTCAGAAGACCTGACTAGGACTGGAAGATCCACTTCCGCCATGGCTCACCCATATGGCTGGCAAGTTAACGTTGGCTGTTGGCAGAAGATCTGAGTTACTTACCACTTGAATCTTTGAGCTCCTTCCATGTCCTGTGTCAGGGCAGCTGATTTTCCCAGAGTGAGTAATCTAAGAGAAAATGAGGAAGTGGCAGTGTTGGGCAAACAAGTGTGTTAGCCTTACTCGCTTGTACTCTGCCTGACTGGTGCATGAGCACAGGGCAGCACCACGTGTGTACAGTCTATGTAAGGCGGCAGGTGCTTGCCCTCACTCTCAGAGTGGCAGAATGTAGATTGCAGATTGCCTGCTGCGATTGGGAGGGGCCATTTTTGCTATTGTTTGCCTGAAAAGCCTCCCCCCACCCCCCCACCCCCACACCGCCACCGCCTGTTTGCTCTTCTGCCCTGAGAGAGGGAGAAGCAGTTTCCCCTGCTTGCTTGCTTGTGCGCTGTTGGGAGACTCATAAATGGAATGGCCCATCGTTTTCCAGCTCCACAATTCCTTTACCATCTGCCTGAATCTAAGGGGGAACCTGCATGGCCACGGCCACCAGCCTTACAGGTAGTGTCTTTTGCCACATAGCCTTATAAGTTACACACTTTCACTTCCACTGTATTCTGTTGGTCACACAGACCATCCCTGATATATTCTGGGAAGTGACTACACAAAGACATGAATACCAGAAGAGAATCATTAGGGAGCGATCTTAGAGACTGACTGCCACATTAATAGTGCTATTTTTTTGTTGTTGTTGAAAGCCTTTTCACTATGAAGTAACTCAAACCATAAATATATCTGACTGGGATAAGGGATATTTTTATAATAATAATTTGAAAGACTGACTTGTTTGGGGATAGTGTGCAACTCTGCAGAGATTAATTTGATATCAAGTGATTTTTCTGCTTCCTCTGCTTGAAGAACCCACAAGAAGAAGTGAGTACCAAAAAACTGAGATGCCCATTGGAGGGACTTATGAAGGTAGGGTAAAACCTTAAGTCCTTTTCAGTTAAAACCTAACTCAAATTTTCTATAACTCACTTTTCTGGAAAAGTTCCCACAGAAATTTTTATGATTCTCTCAAGGGATCTGGCTTCACATGTGCTCATGAACCAGCTTATTGGGCAAGTCATCACAGGACACTGCTCTGTTTCTTCTCTTCCCCACCAGCTTTGTAGGGTCCCCATCTTTAGCCTCCACTTTGGGATTCCAGTGGGGAGACCAGCCTTTTCTCCAACTCTTATTGTCAGGGCCCTGAGCTGCATAGCCTGTGCTCAGATTACTGCCAAATCTTTCATGAAAAAACTTTTTTTGTTGTTTATTTATTTTTGCCTCTGAGCGACTTTCCATGAAGAATATATACAGAGAACCAGCAGTTTTGTTTTTCAGGACTCTCTTCAATTTGAATATAACTGACTAACCTTCCATCATTTTTTTTTCATTTTAGAGAGAAGAGAGAGAGACCAGAGGGAGGAAGAGCAGGAAGTATCGACTCCCACATGTGCCTCAACCAGGCAAGCCCAGGGTTTCAAACCGGCGACCTCAGTGTTCCAGGTCAATGCTTTATCCACTGCGCCACCACAGGGCAGGCCCTAACCTTCCATCTTGCCTTATAATATTTATAGGCTGCTACTTTCTCCTCATATATATTTACCTAGACTGTTGGTTTCTCCCCACACTGCCAAATGTCTTCCAAAACAAGCCGCTGTCAGAGCTAAGGAAATTGGTCAACACATGATCTAGGTAAGCTTTAAGTAAGGCTAATCATATGCCCTCAGGTAGTATGACTTTTGCCCGACCCTCTGCACCTTGAGCACTCTTGTGCACTTTCGTACCCACTTATGGTACCATTTCCAATAGTCTGTTGCATACTGTCTAGATATTTGATAAATAAACTGAGCCTCATGTCTTGACTTTTATCTATTAAGCCTCCTGGGCCAGAGCTGGGAATTTCTAGTTGGCTGTTTCTTCGGTACTATACACATTGCACATTTCTCCTGCTGATCCTACCTCCTAAGTATCTTCGACATTTATCTCTTCCTCCTCCTTTCCACTTTCAGTTTCATATTGTCTTTCTTGGATCACTCCAATAATATATAAACTGGTATCTCCCTGTTTTAATTCATCCTCCTCATTTTACTGCAGGAATAATAGTCCTAAATACAAATGAAATCATGTATTTTCTTCTACTTAAAGTCCTTCTATGGGTCTTCCCATAGGTACTGGATCAAATTCAAGTTATAAGTTGTCCCATATATTTTTACCTACCTCTCTGAACTTATTTCCACCATCCTGCTTTCTGTGCTTGTTGGCAGCCATTCAACGTGGAATGATCTTTAATGTATACTCTTTAATGTCCTATGATTTTGCAAATATTATTTCTTCTACCCAATGTGCATTTTCTTTAAGACATAGATCTAGTGTCATCTCCTATAAGAAGCCTTTCCCTTCTGGGTTAGATGCCCCTTCCACGTGTCATGGCATCTTCTACACTTCTCTCTCCATATGAGATGCTGCATGCATCAAACTTTAAACAGTTATGGGCTCTGGAGCCAGAGTATGTAATTTAGTCACATTTCTTTTATTATAAGCTTTGTGACCTCTAGCAAGTTTCTTAGCCTTTCTCCCCAACTGTAAAATTATAATAGTGCTTCCCTCCTGTGTTTGTCTTGGGCTTTATATTGAGTTGACATATATGAATTACTTAGAATAATGCCTACCCCAGAGTCTAGACTCAGTGTATGTTAGCTATTCCCAACAACTTATTTTATTTTTACTTTTTGTTCCATAAGATTCTAAACTTTTATTTATTTATTCAAAAGAATTAAATTGAATTTATTGGGGTGACACTGATATAATTATACAGGTTTGAGATTCTAAGCTTTTAAAGGGATGGACATTGTCTTTGTTTTCTTAGTATCTATTGCAAAGAAGGCATTTCTGTGATGCATAAATAAACTGTTAAGTACCATATGTCAGGTATTATACTTAGTGGTACTTTCCTACTTCCCCGTACTTGCTGGCATATTTAGTTCATATCAAAACAAGTTAGCAGTGCACAGAGCAAGTCTTTAAAAACTTAAAGAAAGTGACAGCATATATTTTTGTGAGATTACATTATACACTTCCAAAACAAGGCTTCTAAACTCAGAGAATAGTCTCAATTTTGCTAGAATTTTATTGTTTTGGTGATTTGTATTTCAAAATCAACACTATTCCTTCTTGTTGATATAAGACATCTTTTATGATACTATATACCTCTCGCTTTAAATTACCACAGAATCCACATGCTGGTCATGTTGTTGGCTTATTTGGATTTTTTTTCTATCTTCTTTAAATCTCACATATTTTTGTATTTTAAGTTATGTTTTAAAATTTTGTCAAGACTAATAACAGGCAAGCTTGCACCATCTGTATTAAACAGCTCTGAGAAAGGGTGGCTAAATGGTATGAGATTTCATTTTATAGCAATATCTGGTATATACACAAGACATTCATCATCCTCCATTTCTACATTAATATGTTTTTATTTAATAAGTATATAATCATTTCAGACTAACTGCATTTTTAGTAGACAATAATCTTTTGGATGTCTGTATTAGAATTAGATTTGACTATGAATGATAGAAACCCAAATGACAATAACTGGCTTAAACAAGTTAGAAACTTATTTCTCTCATGAGAACATAGGTAGCCCTGGGCCAAATGGCAGTTCAGTCATCAGAAACCAAAGCTCTAACATCCTTCATATCAGGTTTCAACTCCGAGCTTAAGATGGTTGCTTTAGCTCCAGTCTTGACATCCTCGTTCCAGCCAGCAGAACACAGGAAAAGGGAAAAGAGCGCACTGTTGATATTTCAGGGCACTTCCTGGAAGTTGCATATACATGAACTTGGTGACATGGACACACTTATCAAAGGAGGATTGGAAATGTAACCTTTGACCTAGGTGGCTATTAGCTCAGCTGAAAATTGGGGGTCCTATTTCAGAGAAGAAATGGTAACATGTAGGAGAGGACCACTACCCGTGTGTGCTTCTTTTAGTCTTACAGTCATTTAACTGTCACAGTTTACTAGGGTCCAACACTGAAAAAATAGTTGGTAAAATGACCCTATTGATGTCAAATTGAAATAATTTTGGCCTTTTCTTAATGTTTCAACTAGTGAGAGACTATTTTTAAAATTTTAGAAGCTATGTTGACTTTATTTATTGACTAAAATAAAAAAAAATGTTATTAGCATTATTTCAAATAACTTTTTGTAAAGAAACAATAAAAATATAAAGTAACATATGATACCAAAGGCACAGACAACAGAAGAAAAAATAGACAAATTGGACTTTATTAAAATTAATAACTTTTGTGTATCAAAAGACAGCATCAACAGAGTGAAAAGTCATCTCATAGAAGGAGAGAAAAATATTTACAAATCATATATATGAGAATGGATTAATACTCTGAATATATAAAAAACTCAAAACAAACAAAAAAAGTAAAACAAACCCATTTAAAAATGGCAAAAGATGGACTTGAGTAGATACTTCTCTTAAGAAAATATATAAGCCTTGGCTGGGTGGCTCAGTTAGTTATGGTGTTGTCCTAGTATGCCAAGGTTGAGGGTTCTATCCTTGGTCAGGGGACATATATGAAGCAACCACTGAATGCATAAACAAATAGAACAACAAATCATTTCTCTCTTTCCCCTTCCCTCTCTTTCTAAAAATCAGTCTAATATATATATATATATATATATATATATATATATATATATATATATATATATATATATATATATTAATGGCCACTAAACAAATGGAGAGGTGCTCAACATCACTAATCATTAAGAAAATGAAATTTAAAACCATTTTACATCCATTAAGATGTGTGTGTGTGTATATCTATATATATATTTATATCTATATCTATATCTATCTATCTATCATCTATCTATCTATCTATCTATCTATCTATCTATCTATCTATCTATCTATCTATCTATCTTCATGTTATGTATATCCAGAAAATAACAAGGGTGGGGGCAGGGAGAAATTGAAACATTTGTGTATTGCTGGTGGGAATGTAAACTGAAACAGCCACAGTGGAAAACAGTAAGGTACTTCCCCCAAAATTAAAAATGGAATTACCATATGATCTATAAATTCCACTTCTGGGTATACATAAAAGAATTGAAAGCAGGGACTGGAAGAAGTTTTTGTATACCCATATTCATGATGGCATTATTTTCAATAGCCAAAAGATGGAAGTAACCCAAGTGACTGAAGTTTATCCATTCAGCAAGAAGTGAATGTATAAACAAAATGTGATATACACATACAGTGAAATATTTTACAGAAAGAAATTCTGATTTATGCTACAACTTGGATAAATCTTGAAGACAATATGCTAAGTGAAACAAGCCAGTCATAAAAGGATAAATACAGTTGAATTCAACTTATAGAAAGTGACTAGAGTAGCTAAATTCATGGAGACAGAAAGCAAAATGGTGGTTGCCAGGAGTTGCAGAGAGGGGCTAAATGTCTAGTTATCGTTTACAGAGTTTTAGTTTGGGAAAATGAAAAAGTTCTAGAGATGGGTGGTGGTAATGATTGCATAAGAATATGAATACAAATGTATTTAATGTGACTAAACTGTATACTTAAAATGGTTAAAATGGTAAGTTTTTCCTTATATAAAAATGGCCTTGGCCAATTGGCTTGGTGGTAGAGCATTGGCCCGGCATGTGGGTGTCCCGGGTTTGGTTCCCTGTCAGGGCTCACAGGACGAATGCACATTGTCTTCTCAACTTCTCCCTTTCTCGCTTTTCTGTCTCTCTTTTTTCTCCTCCCCTCCTGCAGCTATGGCTCGATTAGAGAGAGTTGGCCCCAGGCATTGAGGATGGCTCAATGGCCTCTGCCTCAGATGCTAAAAAATGGGTCCAGTTGCAATGAAGCAAGGGCCCTGGATGAGCAGAACATCGCCCCCTAGTGGGCTTGCTGGGTGGATTCCTGTCAGGGTGCATGTGGGAGTCTATCTCTGCCTTCCCTCCTCTCACTAAATAAAAAAAGGAAATAAAAAAGAAAATAAAAATGGCTAAAATGTTTTAAATGTGGGTAAATAGACAAATGCATTTATATATAATCAGACTTGAAACCAATTTTTTCCCCAAGAATCTTTTTCTTTTTTTGTATTTTTCTGAAGTGAGAAGCAGGGAGGCAGAGAGACAGACTCCTGCATGTGACCGACCAGGATCCACCAGGCATGCCCACTAGGGGGTGATGCTCTGCCCATCTGGGCCATTGCTCCATTGCAACTGGAGCCATTCTAGCACCTGAGGTGGAGACCATGAAGCCATCCTCAGTGCCCTGGCCAACTTGCTCCAATAGAACCTTGGCTGCAGGAGGGGAAGAGAGATAGAAAGTAGAGGGGAAGGGGTGGAGAAGCAGATGATCACTTCTCCTGTGTGTCCTGGCTGGGAATCAAACCCGGGACTTCCACACACCAGGCCAATGCTCTACTGCTGAGCCAACTGGCCAGGGCCTCCAAGAATCTTGATCTTATTTTGAAATTCTGTTAAAATATTTCAAAACATACATAAAAGTAGAGAGGACAACATATAAAGAACCCTCTAGAGTTCCCTTCACCCAACTTTAATACCTCAATTTATAATAAAACATTTTTGAGAATGGTTAATCCATGACCCCCATTGTTGAATACTATATGTATATGGTACTCAAATCCCTACTCCAATGATTTGAAAAGCCAACTTAAACTTTTTGTATTTATGAACTTTTTATCCAGATATGGGTGTCTCAAGCAAAGCTTTAGAAAACCTGCTATATCACAGATTCTAAAACTATATAGACCAGAGTGTGGAAACTTTTCTATAAAGACCCAGATAGTAAGCATTTTAGGCTTTGTGAGCCACATTAGGTTTGATGAGTATTTTGTGTTTTTATGTTTTCTTTTAAAATATCCCTATACAATTGTAAAAACAAACAAACAAAACTTCTTAGCTTATGGTGCTATGTAAAAAAGGGCTGCTTCCAGAGTTGGGCAAGGGCTATAATTTGTTGATTGCTGGTAGAACTTTGAGGTCCTTCTGATGCCAACCCATAGCATAATGGCAAATTATCTAATCATAATCAGTCAATCTTTAGGATGGCCAGTAGCATCTGTCAGGGCCTAACTCACATAGAATAGTTTTAAGTCTGATTATACAAATGTGTTTATACAAAAATACTCACTAAAAACTTTTCTGACCATGTTTTATTGTGGTAAAATTTTATTGTGGAGCTTCATGTAAGTGGAATCCAATAGGTCTATCTGTTGGGTCCATTTCCTGGAACTCTGAGAAGGAAGGATTTAGAAGTGAGCATCCCACAGAAAAATAGAGAGTAGGTCTTAAGTGGGAGACCCCTAGAATAGTCTCAGATCCAATCTCAGTACATGCATACAAAAACCCCCCTTTTTTGAGGAATCTCAAGTGATGTGTTCCTTGTAAACAGAAGAGTCTGAATTACTCATCTACAACACATGTAAATTGGTACAAACACTTTGGAAGGCAGTCTGGTAATTTCTAGTAAAATTGAATGTGAGCACATCGAGGATCCAGTAATCCTACCATTAGCTATTTTATCTAGAGAAATTCTTGTCCATTTGTACCAGAAGATATACGTGTAAGAATGTTCACAGCACATAGCATGTATCCACAGTGAACTGTGTTAATTTGCTCAAATCTCAACTCTGCTACTTACACAGGTGTGTGACCTCAAACTATTTCTCTGGGCCCCATTTTCCCCATCTGTAGGAGAAGATAATTATGTAATCCTTATAAGGTTGTTATAGGGGTTAAATAAATTTATGTAAAATGCTAGGCACATGGCAAATGCTAGATAAGTCTTAGCTCTTGTTGCAACTCATTATTATAGCAACATTGTTCATTATAGCAAAAATATTGAAAACAACCTAAACCTCCATCAACAGAGGATGGATAAGTAAACTGTGATATATTTATACTATAAAATGCTACATAGCATAGGAGTGAAAAGAATGAACTAGAGCGATATCTATCTATCTATCTATCTATCTATCTATCTATCTATCTATCTATCATCTATCATCTATCTATCTATCATCTATCATCTATTTATCCATCCATCCATCCATTCATCCAACTAGTATAAATCTTAGAAACAATGTTGACTGAAAGGCAGGCACAGAACAACATGTAGTATGGCTTCAATGTTACATAATTAAACATTATGATTCAATGTCACCCCAGTAAATTCAATTAAAAACCCTATTATGTAGAGACATATACATAGGTAGCAAAAGTACAAAGAAAAGCAAAGGAATAAGAAAGAGAACTCAGGTTAGTGAACAGGGAGATGGAATTGGAAAACATCTCCAGTTGCATTTGTAAAGTTATTAAAGTTTAGAAATTGAGTGGTAGGTTCCTGGGTGTTCTTAAGCTGTAAATGTAGGACAGTCAATCCTAGTGAACCACTGGGGTGAATCTAAATGTAACAGTAAAGGTAAATGGAAGATAACATTTACATGGATGTAAACTGAGGTTGTTGAAGTTTGAAAAATGAGAAAACAAAAAAGAAATAGTTAACATGCTCTATAGAGATTTCATTAAGGAACTAAATTGATTGTAGTGTTCTAGAAAATACTTTTTTGATGAAAATTTATCAATGCTGTTATACTTCTAGTTAAAACATTTATCTTTATAAATTCAAAGTCAGTGTAACTTGGGGGTCTAAATAGCTAGATTAAATCATCCTGTATATAGTCAACAATATACCAAGCATTGAATTTCTATAACAAGATCTACACATTCATAGGAAAGACAAGAGTTCTGGGTGGAGTGCCTATATCAGGAAAACCTAAATAGCCAAGTTGGTAAAAGGTAAAATAGCAAGAGAGTAATTCTTCTCTAGAGATAAGAGAAATACAAGGAACTACTGCTAAGTTACAAAAAAGAAGAGTGAATTCAATATTGAAGTGATCATTTGTGTAGTACCTTTCATTTACTTTCCCCAAGATTTAATTAATCAGGCACATAGTTTTTGGAGTAGGCATATCTTTGGACAGCTTCACTTCCAAAAGTCACTGCATGCCTCCCCAGTTTCCTAGGAAACAGCATATATACTGCCTTCTGTATATCTTCTGGGGTGAGTGTACAGCGATTTCTGAAACACATCAGATTGCTGGCTTGTGTAGAAATGCACTCAAAGATGCCGTTGATCATGGTGTTCATGGCGTCCAAGGTGTGAGACGATATGCTCTTCTGGGGAGCCACTTCCTTTAGGACCCTGTGAATGTAGAGTGAATAATTTCGGTTAAACTTGGTGGAGGAAGGTGATCTCTTTCTGGAGCTTGGTTTTTGATGTCTTCTGGAGCACTTATTCTTTTTGGTGGTGGGTCTGGCCATTGTAGATGTTGTTCTTAACAGTTATAAGAGGAGAAGGGTCTAGAGTGGGAGGTGCTCTTATATTTATACTGGCATGTCACAATCAGGCTTCTGGGTCTTTCTTTGATTGGAGGTCACTGTTTCTATGTCACAATTACCTAGCAATGGCACTGCTCTGTTGTTAAAGGCAAAATTGTACTTGGCCCACCTAAAGCTTGCCTTAAGAGATGAGTGTTGCAGAAGAATTGAGTTTGACTTCATGGTAGAAAATAGTACTGCTGTTTTCTACTTTATTTCTTAGCAATTTGCAGGCATAATATACAATATTTCCAGAATTTAACAAACCTCATTACACTAGGAGGTTGGTTGTAGAAAAGTAAAGGAAAAAGTGCCATACATCTGGGGGAATCTCTTTTTAAAAGTATTCATAAATTCATTTTATAAGCAAATATTAAATAAAGCCATTAAAAGTCTCAAAATAATTTTATAATAAAAAATAAATATGTATACCTAAACTGCTTTTAAAATTGTGGCTGTTATTTTAGAAATGAATTCAATTTTTTTCTCGATTCTAACTCCTTAGGAACAACTATATACAATTGCAGAATAAAACAAAATTCTCCTATTTTATTGTTTAAATTATAATACGTGGACTGTGTTCATTAACTTTTTATAATAATATTAATATCATTCATGACAAACATGCAAATTTTATTGCATGTTCTGGTTTTTACTTGATACTGTAGTTCTTCTGTCATGATTAATTAAAAGTGTGTATAGAGTCATACTTGCTTATGTGTCATGCTGATATTCATGCTTTAAAAAATCTCCATTTGCCTTCTTAATCAGTTTTATCTCTAGGTAAATAAAACAGAAGCAACTATAAAAATTACAATTCCCAAGAATTTCAATAATTCACAATTGCCACAGTTATTAATACTGCCATGAAAGGTGCTTCACAGATGAGGAGGACTGAGCTATGTGTAATTTCTTGAATCCCATATGTAGTTCCTCCCATTTATCTCCCACTCAAGAAAGTAAATCTGAAATAAGGTGGTAAAAATAAAGTTGTTACAGTGAAGACTTTGGACAATCTCTAATTTCTAAAGACAACAGGTAACATTTGTAAATGTCCACACTTCATTGCTAGTAACACACCTTACTCACACTGTGCTTCATCACACTGAGAGGGAGGCTACTGCCTTCATGAATGATTTGGAGTGGTGGGTCATTAATTACCTTTTGCTAATTTTGCTTCCAGATTTCTCTAGATATAATTACTTTGCTTAATAATATCATAGCTTTACTTACTACTGTTTAGAAGAGGCTATCAGCAGGAGAGCATTCGTCTCCTATTTCTCATGTATCCATGTTGAAGAGCTTTCACTAGTGTTAACACTCCTGGCCTCTTTCTTTCTCACTGTGCCTCCTGGGGACAGTCCTCCTGAGAATAGGTGAGGTGGGGAGATGACAGACATGGCTACCTATCTAAGCCCCTCTGGACCCATATTGGGATCTGACTGTGGGCAACTCTGCTCCTAGGGCTGGATCACTTTTGCTAGCTGGCAGTAAGTGAGTGGGTCATTCTGCTTAATAAGGAGTTGCTGCTTTAGGAAGCTTGTTGTTGCTTCCTAAAGAACACTGAGGAACTATTACCCAGTTTGAAGTAATAAAGCAGGCATTTTGATACTCATATTTCTAATCCCTGACCCTCAATTGGTTCTGTGCTTGGGTGGGGAAAAGTAAGGATGCCATATTTTGCAGTAGTTAAAAGAACAAGGCTTTAATGCCAAAGCAATACACTGTATGCTAAAATACTGACTGATCAGGAAGTTCAGAAAAAGAGAAGTACTGATTCTATAAAATTTCTGGCTACTTTAGGGTTAACATGAATTTCCTTTTAAAATCTAATAAGTCATTCTAAAATACGTATGAGTTTACCACTGATTGCTGGTTTTCTTTTCCTTCTCTCTTCCTCCTCCTTAAGACAGTCTGGAGCAAGGGACAGACACCTTTTTGCATAATGACTTTCAGGTTATACCTGGTATATTATCAATCTGGGCAATGCAGGAAATCTAATTATTTTGCATTTACCATACCCTGAAAATAGACACTGTGAAGTCCTCTATCCTCTCTCTCCTTTTCCTCTGCCCTACCCTCAAGGTCCTAACCTTAGAATGAAAGAATGAAGACTGGTGTCATTTAGCAGGAGACACAAGACAGTGAAAGGACTGATGATGAGTAGACCAGAAGTCTAGGGTCTCTACACTGCTCAAGTGTAGCAGGAGTCCAAAGTTAAGAACCATGCATCACTTCAGTCTTTTGTTTTGTGACTGATCACACTACACCTATTTGGGGCATGGGTTCTATGTCTTTTATAGTGGATGGAGTCTATATAGTATTGGGGTCACAACTGCTTATTCTTTCATTTATGATTGAGAGTCTTGTTATGACTCAAGGTCATTTTCAAGTCTCACACTGATTAATAACTGTAGCAGAGGTGACATTAACTCAAAGCTGAAAGAAATGTATTGACAGATATGAGTGTACTCTGGGAACATTTTCATAGCCATTGTATTAGTTTCCTATTCTTGCTGTAACAAATCATCACAAATTTAGTGGCTTAAAACAACACAAATTTCTTACAGTTCTCATGGTCTTTTAAGTCTGAATGGGTTTCACTGGGCTAAAATCAATGTGTCTCTTGGAGTCTTCTGGAGGCTCTAGGGGAGAATCTTGCCTTTCCCAGCTTCTAGGGACTGTCTGTATTCCATGGCTTTTTCTTCATCTTCAGTAATGGATGCTCAAGTCCTTCTCAGGCTGCTTCACTCTGAAACCAAGTCTCCTACCTAGCTCTTTCTCTTGTAAGGACCCCTGTGTTTACATTGGGTCCCCCTGGGTGATCCATGAAAATCTCCACACCTCAAATCCTTAACTAAATTACATCAGCTAATTTGATTTTGCCATGTAAGGTAACATATTTGTAGGTATGGGGTTTGGAATATGGACAACTTTGAGGGTCATTACTCTGCTCACCACAGCCACTGTGAAAAGAATGAGATTGTTAATGATGATCTGGGTCACCAATGATGTAGAAGTTGGAAATGAATAATCCTATCCTTAGTAGATGACCAGAAATATATTTAAATAAAACATACGGGCTAACTTTCTTATAATTTGCTTATTTTTTTCTGAAAATGGAGAGTTATCTTAGATTTTTATAGAGGAGTGGATGTTTTAGGTGAATCTTGATGGAAATAGAAGTTATTCAAGCAGGTAAGGGTGGTGGTGAGGGTAGAGGAGACATGGGTGTATCAATTGATTGTCTCTAGGGAAAGATATATATATATATTATACTTATGTTCCATGAGAGTGAAAGATCTATGGATCTATGGTCTGGACAAGCTTGAGCTTAATTGCCCTTTCTTCTTTGGTGGTATTTGGGTGTAGGTGATAATTATTTCCAGAAAGAGGCAAAGGAAGAGAGTTTACCAGGGGAGAATCCAGGTTTCAGTTAAGGTTGTGATTTTCAAGATGGGACCCACATTGAAGTCATCTAGGGAGATTAAAACAAACAAACCAACATTCAAGGGCTAGACTCTAGAATAATTGAATAAGGTTCAATTATTAGTAGGGGCCAGGCTAAGGCATTTTTTTTCTTTTAAATTCTTTTCATTTGCAGCCAGGGTTGAGAGTCACTGGGTAAGCTAAGAGAGAGAAAATATTGTGGAGGTTTTCATACACTCCCTGGAAAATGCACACACACTGGAATGGAAGTTGTAAGGGAAGGAGTTAAGAGGGGAGAAGGAAGAAGGGAAGTTAGAGGAGGAGGAGGAGGAGAAGGGTAGAATGATAAGAGCTGAGTAGATGAGAAGATGGATTATGGGAATAGTGGCTTCTGAGGGTGACCCATGTTCTCTGGTCACAGGACTCCAGATACAGAGACAAAAAGAGATGCAAAGTTTGATACAAACTCATTTCTGTGCATTGAAATTGAGACTAACCTTGCCTAAAAGTTCTTGCAGTGCTTAGCAGGGAACAGAGCTGGGAGAACTGAGGAGGGACAGTGAAGGAGGGTGGAGCAGGCTAGGACCCACTTTACTGTGGGTCCTACCCAGAGGTGGATTTAACGGTGGGCACAAGGGGTGCGTGCCCTGGGCCCTGACTTCTGAAGGGCCCCACAAAAGCCCAACTTTACACTTTTTTCTAATGACACCAAGTTTAGTTTCATATGTGCAATTTTAACATTAATAGTACATAATATTTTTTATTTATTTAACAATATGGTTAACATGTATTTTTATTTTCCATCTCTCTCTTTTTTCTAAGGGCCCCAATATTTTCTTCTGTGCCTGTGGCCTTAAACCGACCTTAATCTGCCTCTGGTCCTACCTGTCTTATATTTTCACATTTGAGGGGCAGTAAAAACAAGCAATTAGTTTTCCCTTTTCCCCTTTCCTGATTTGTTGACAATTCTCTGGCCTAAGCCATTTCTCTTTGATATTGTTCTACTTTATCTTGCTGGATTCCCATGGCTGACAGTCCAACCTCACCTCTGTAGAGGCTTCCCTTTCACAGCGTCACCTGTGTTTTGCTTTGGTTAATCTGAAAGCTGGGTTATTGTCCTCAGGTGACCCACTTGAGTAATTAGATTGGCATTGTGCAAAATAAGAACATAATAAAGGATTAGCCTTGAAAGAAAGAAGGTTGTCAGTTCCTGATGAAATTTCTGATGAGTCTGGTATTCTTCAGCAGAAAACAGAAAAATTTATTGATTGAGATGAGAGAGAGAGAGAGAAAGAGAGAGAGAGGAACATTTAAAATTTTGTTTTGAGTTCTGGTTTACATATTGTAGTAAAACATCAGTTAACTACAAATTATCATCCTTCCAAGAATTATTATTATAAAATAAATTTTTGTCTAACTATATAGTAAGAGTGCTTTTACTAAGCATGTAGAATAGAAGTTGCCCAGAGTCACCTGATTGGGAGGTTGTGGAGCTAGGAGATAAATAGAGGCCTGTTAGTCATTTAAGCTCTAGATCTTAACCACTAGGCACGTTGCCTCTCATTAGTTGTCCAAGAAGGGAGGATGATCCAAACAAGGGGAAAAGAATGAATAACCACACGGAGGCAAGAAATCATGAGCTGTATCCAGAAGGAGCGAAAACTGTTTTGCTAGAATAGAGGGCTTACGTCTAAGAGACAGAAAGGTATGGTGGGTTTAGTTTATAAAATGCCTTAAGTTGTAGCCTAAGACAGAGATTTTCAACCAGTTTGCCCCTAGAACTTTTATTTTTTTATTTTTGTTACAGAGACAGAGAGACAGAGAGAGGGAAAGACAGGGACAAACAGGAAGGGAGAGAGATGAGAAACATCCATTCTTCCTTGTGGAGACTTAGTTGTTCATTGATTGCTTTCTCATGTGTGCCTTAACCAGGGGCTACAGCAGAGCGAGTGACCTCCTGCTCAAGCCGGTGACCTTGGGCTCCAGCTGGTGAACCTTGCTCAAACCAGATGAGCCTGCACTCAAGCCGGCAACCTCAGGGTTTTGAACCTGGGACTTCTGTGTCCCATTCTGATGCTCCATTCAGAGCGCCACCACCTGGTCAGGCTAGAACTTTTAAAACATGCAATACCTGACTATGTAGTCAGGGGCACTGACCTCTTTTCCCTTAGCTTGTAAATAAAAAAATGACAACAGCCAACACAACAATAGCCATCTAGTGTGAATGAATCAAACTTATACCTTTTTTATTTTTGTCAGATTGGCAAAAAATATATTTTTGGTATGCCACAGAATTTTAGTAATTTATGTGTTTATGAGATGAAAAAGGTTGAAAATCACTAGTCTAAAGTGTTAAAATTATTCTGTAAGTATTTGAGTCACTGAGAATTTGAAACATATGATTGGCTCAAAGTGATGTTTTTAGAGAACTGATTTGGTGCCGGTTGCCAAATCTGGAGGGATTAGAAGAAGTAACAAGATCAGAGTCCAGCATTGTCATTGCTCAGTGGTCCAAGATAGGGCGATAGAGGTCTGAACTGGGGGTAGTGGGACAGGGAAGGAGGAATCATCTTTGAGAAAATGGTTAGGGTGGTGATTGATTTACTGCTCAGGCCAAAGGAGAAGGCAGACTCTACTACAATGCTACCTTCACTGAGCTCTAACTATGTGTCTAGGCACTGTGGACGCATTGACTCAGTTCCCATAGCAACCTTATAATGTAGGCACTATCATTAACAAAATATTCTTTGCATAGGTGAGGAAACTAAGACAGAGCAGTTACATAATTTGCCTCAAATCACCTGGTTGATTAGTTAGCAGAGCTAGGATTCAAACACAAGCATCTGGCTGTGGGCTCCATGCCCCTTATTCTCAGACATCCTGATTCTTTTGTGACCCCTTATCTGTATGGCATTCTCCATGCTGTATGTGTTTGACCATTGCATCTTGTTTCATCTTCACAGGAGTCCAGGGAAGTAAATAAGACCAGTAGTACTTCCTGCCTCACAGCTATAAATTTGGCTGTTGCCAGCAAGTGAGTAGAAGAAACAAGACTTGAACCCAAAGCTTCTAACTCCATCTCCAGTGCTCTGGCCAAATATTCATGCTCTAAATTACCAAGGAATAAAACATACACAAAAAAGCCCTGGAAACTTCATTAACCAAAATAGTACAGTTGGAGTAATGGAGAAGATGTGATTTTAGAATTTAGGATGAAAAACTGATTTTAAGCACCCTCAGGAAGTTACTCTTTTCACCTTATGTTCAGCAGGATCTCTCAGGCTGTGGTATGTATAAAGAAGGAATCATTCTTTTCCTCAATAAGGAGGAAGATTCTGATAATTATCCTATAGCTTTATGTACTAGACAGATCAGAGAGAAAAAAACATACCTTTTCCTAAAGGCAAAGGATGACTGAAACTCAACTGGAAAAAAGGGACTTGAGGAAGGGAGTTTATATTCAGAAAATCCTAATAAGGTTTTAAAACCACATCTCTTCTTTAGCTGTTCTGTTATAACCCTTTAAACTGTTTTATACATAAAGGAACCAGAAAAACATTTATCTTAAAAATCACAAAATTCCGAGGCTGATAAGCAGAATAAAAAATATATGTTCATTGCAAAGCAACTGAACTAGAAACCGAGAGCTTTCAGTACATAAAATAGTTCCCATTCTAAGTGATATAATAAAGTCTCACCTTGGGTACACTCAAAGAAAAAAAATACCCAGTGTTTTTGAATTTAATAAAATCCAGATACCTAAATCCAATGTCTCTTCAGGGCCCAATAAAAGAATAAAAGTCTTTCAGCAGCTTAGACTGAAGATATTTATACTAAGGCCAGTTTCCAATGTTTCTGAGTTTTATTTTAGGACCAACCTCTGATATATTACAGTCTCTCTCTAATCTGTTGAGGTTAGCATGTGTCACTACAGATCTCTTAGAGGAATGATGGAATTAGTGAAGCTAGCTTGCTCTGCAATTTCCTGGAAGTTGCCATCTGAGGATGTGATCTCTACATTCTATTATGTTATAAAAATCATAATGATAAATGTCCGCAGAGTACTTCCTACTCTTGAAAGTATCAAGAGTTTGTGAATTAAAAGAATATTTCACCCTGTAGTAGGCCAATTTTCCTGATGAGGTCCAATTATCTCTCACTCATATAAGAATGAGTTGTTTTTCCAGAAGGGGAATTTAGAGGACATATATTTGGACGGGTCTGTCTAGGTTCCACTATTACACTGGGGAACAATTCTTTTTCATTTTCTGTTGCATGAGGTTTTAGAACTTTCTCTATATATTTCTGCATCAATGATTCCAAATATAAAATCCGATTTTTGGTGCATGCTCTAGTTTTTATGCAATTTTAATTTCTTTTTGTTACAGTTAATGGCATGCATTGGTTTTTAAATTGGAGTTAAAGGGCAATGACTCTTGGGTTGAACATAACTACAAGGTAATTAATGTTTTACAAACATCACTTTGACATAAATGTATTGTTTTAAAAATTATTATCTGATTAAAACACTCTCTCATTTTGTTTTAAGATTGAATCATGGCTTCTTCGAGTAGGCAGGCATAAATGTAAGAATAGTCCTGACACCTTCTGTTATATATGTGACTATTACACACTTCAATGTCAAAGGTGTGATATTTCATTATTTGTGACATGTACATATATTGCCTATTTTCAAGTTCCCCTTCACTATGAAGACAAGAATTGGGCTCCTCATATTGTGTGTCATAATTGTGAGGAAATGTTTCATGACTGGACAAAAGGAAAATACAAAGGAATGCCTTTTGGTATTCCCATGGTTTGGCATGAACCTAAAGACCATAGCAGTGACTGTTATTTCTGTCTGATCCATACAAAGGGCATCAGTAAGAAAAAACAGCATTTGATCGCATATCCTAATATTCCTTCAGCAATACGACCTATCCCACACTATGAGACACTCCCGGTTCCAGTTTTCAATGGTTTTATTTCTTCTAAGGGCGAAGAAAGTGAACATGGTGATCAAGTATATTTTGATAAGATGCATGAGGAAATGGTTATAGAATCTGAAGGGTCTTCTTCTGATGCCAAACAGTCATTAACCCCTCAGCAGTTTAGCCAACCCAAATTGAATGACTTAGTAAGAGATTTGGGCCTATCAAATAAAGCAGCTGAGTTATTAGCCTCCAGGCTTCAAGAAAAGAATGTACTTCACCGGTCAGCTAAAGTATCCCATTTTAGGAAGCGTGAACAAACTTTTGTGGACTTTTTTTCCAAACACAAACAATTTGTTTACTGTCATGATATCAGTAGTCTTCTCAGCCAGCTAGGTGCTAACACTTATAGTCCAAAAGAATGGCGGATATTCCTTGACAGCTCTAAAAGGAGTTTGAAATATGTTCTCCTACACAACGGTAATGCTTATGCAGTGGTTCCAATTGGTTATTCAACTCATCTGCAAGAAGATTATAATGACATAAAAATTGTCCTCAACTTTCTGAAGTATGAGGAACATAATCAGATTATTTGTGTGGATCTTAAAATGGTCAATTTCCTGCTAGGACAACAGAGAGGTTTCACAAAGTATCCTTGCTTTCTGTGTTTGTGGGACAGCCGAGCTCAGGAGAAACACTGGACACAGAAGGAGTGGCTGAAACATGAAGCTCTGGAAGTAGGGATGCAAAATATTGTGAATGAACCAATAGTTAATCGAGACAGGATGATTTTCCCCCCACTTTACATCAAACTTGGCTTAATGAAGAAGTTTGTTCAGGCTTTGAATAGAGAAAGTGAATACTTTTAACATATTATTTCTGCTATTCCTGCCTTCTCTTTCAAGAAGATAAAAGGTGTATTCGATGGACTTCAAATTCAAACCCTCATATGTGATGAAGAATTTGCCAGGAAGATGAATAAGGAGGAGAAAGCAGCATGGCAGTCTTTTGTGGCAGTTCCAAAGAAATTCCTTGGCAACAATAAAGCAGAAAACTATGAACTTCTGGTTCAAAGGATGCTATTGGCTTTCCGCAACATTGGATGTAACAATCACCTTGATAAGTTTCCCAAAAATCTTGGAGCTATTAGTGATGAGCAGTCTACTGCTGGAGCATCAAACGAGATTGTCCTCAACAAGTACACAAATGCAAGAGCTACAAACACAAATTTTTTCCTGAATAGGATTTAAATAAGTTTTGTGCAAATTTTATGATTAAAATAAGTGTTTTAATATGTTCTATTTTGAAATTGTAGACAAATTCTGATATAATCATATCTTTTAGTGTATTAGTATATTTACTGCATTATATAAATTATTATATTTTCACAAAGATGCCCAAGAAGACATTCTACTTCATTATGTTAAACTAAATGTGAAAAATTTTACAATAAGATGAAAACATAAAATCTTTAATTGCAAAACAACTGTAGCTTACAGAGAAAATCTAATGTCAGATTTGAGATAAGCACACTCGAATTAGGTAAGTACAAGTGTTTTTGTGGATGCAACAAAAATTTTTTTCCCCAATGTTATTGTTACCAAGTATCTCTGGCCAGTGGAACACTGTAGCAGCACTTACTGCTTCCCAACTGCTCAGATGAGGTAAATTGTGATATAACTGAGGACTCTGAAATAATACTATTGTTCTCTGAATGGTGCTTCCAACATAACTGGATCAGGAAATGTCTTGCCTTAGAAGCATTTTTTCTTCACTGTTGAGAATCTAATTACTTTGAGGAAAGAAGTTTTAAACACTATCTCCTTCCATTTTAACAACACTTTTTTTGATATAAGCAGGGTAACCCACCTGCTTTACAGATTAAATTTAACTCAGAGAAATTATGCCCATTGCTTCAAAGGTGCATATTCAATGGTATGGTAAATTGGAGTCCAGAAGTAGGTTTCTTCCCATTGATTCTAGACTAGAATCAAGCATGTTCCCATCTCTGTAACCTTAGTGGACTTGCTGGTGTTTGTTAAAGAGTCTCATTCTGGAATTCTTCAGGCCCTTGATCCTTATAAGAATCTGTGGTGTGCACCCCAGTATAGACTGTTTTGTGGAAGTTGCTTAGTTATTGTTTTTGTCTTACATTTTTTCTAGTTACCATGAATCTAACAATAAGACTCAAAGAGACTTGGACAGTGAGAGATCAGTGTGGGCTGCGCCATAACACACATTTCTAGTTGCTGGTGGGGCTTGGGTCAAGAGAAACGTTGAGTACTCTTCCCTCCTTTTCTAAACAAACCCCACTTCCTATTATGGACTATTCCAACTCAAGAATTTTAAGTATAGATAAGCAGGATTTAAAAATTCAGCTGCTTTAGTACAAGTAAAAGAATATATTTTAGGAACTTGAGATTAGGGATAGGGTTGCATTCAAGATGAAAAAGCACTAATCATATGGGTATAGTATGACATTTTTGCCTATGTTAGACTTAAGACAACTATGTGAAAAAAGACACCATAAACAAAATTAAATGATGAGCCACAGATTAGGAGAAGATATTTTTTAAGTATGTACCCAATCTAGAATAAGTGTTCAGACTATCTCAAGAATTATTGTAAATCGAGTTTTTAAATGACAACCTGCTGAAAAATAATGGGCAAATTATGTGAATAGGCAATTCACAGAAGAAACTCCCAACAGTTACTAAAAATATAAAAAGGATGCTCTCAACCTTAGCAATAATCAGGGATATGCAAATTAAAACCACAGAAATAGCTGTGATCTGTGGTGGCCCAGTGGATAAGATATGGACCTGGAATGCTGAGGTCATTGGTTCAAAACCCTGGGCTTGCCTGGTCAAGGCACATATAAGAAGCAACTACTACAAGTTGATGCTTCTCACTCCTTCTATCTCTCTCTTTCCTTCTCTCTTCTTTCTAAAATCAATAAATAAAATCTTTTAAAAAATTCACATAATTTATTTTATACCAACCAGAATCAGAAAATTAATTACCATGATAACACTAAATGTTGGAAGTGTATAAGAAAATAGTTATTATTATTAATTATTTTTAAAATTATGAGTGGGAGTATAAATTATAAGATCACCTTGGACAGCAACTTTGGCAATACTTGATAAATTTCAAGGTGTGTTTCTCTTACAATACAGAATCTACATTTTGTATCTACTCTAGAGAAATTCATGCACAGATAGTAAGGACACAAGTGCATGGTAGTTCAGTGGAGCAAGGTTTGTATAGAAAAAGAATGGAACTGATCTGTCCCTCAGTAGGAGAATGGTTGAATAAAATATGGATTTGTAAAAGTTTGTCATGTGTATTTTATTTATTTATATTTTAAATATTTTTTATTCTTTAATTATTATGGTTTTTGTTTTATTTTTTGCCTTTTTACCATTTTTTTTATCATTTTATTTTTCAATTACAGTTTACATAAAATATTGTATTAGTTTTAGGTGTACACCCTGGTGACTATACACCATACAACTCTCCAAGTGATCATCCCAATAAACCCCACACCCATCTGATACCACACATAGCTACCAGAACATCACTGATGATATACCTATGCTGTATTTTACATTCCTTTGACTATTCTGTAACAACAAATCCCTTCATCTTTTCCACCCATCCTCCTGATCCTTCTCCCATCTGGCAACCATCAAAATGTTCTTTTCACGAGTCTGTTCCTGTTCTCCTTGTTTGTTTATTTTGTTTTTTTAGAGTTAATTGTTGATATATATGTATTTATTGCCATTTTGTTGTTCATATTTTTTATCTTTTTTTTTTCTCCTTAAAGAGGACCTTTTGATATTTCATGTGATACTGATTTGGTGATGATGAACTCCTTTAGCTTTTTAATGTCTGAAATGCTCTTTATCTGTCTTTTAATTCTAAATGATAGCTTTGCTGGGTGGAGTAATCTTAGTCGAAGGTCTTTTCTCTTCATCACTTTGAATATTTCTTGCCAGTCTCTTCTGGCCAGCAAACTTTCTATTGACAAATCAGCTGATAGTCTTGTGGGGGCTCCCTTGTAGGTAATTGACAGCTTTTCTCTTGATGCTTTTATGATTATCTCTTTTTCTTTAACATCTTACATTTTAATTATGATGGGTCTTGGTGTGGGTTTCTTTGGGTTCATCTTGTTTGGAACTCTCTGTGCTTCCTGGACTTGTATGACTATTTTCTTCACCAATTTAGAGAAATTTTCTGTCATTTTTCTGGCACACCCATGATGTGAATTTGGGAAATGGTTAAAATAGTCCCAGAGGCTTCCTACAGTAGTTTTATTTTTTTTGGATTCCTTTTTCCTTTTACTGTTCTGGGTTTTTTTTTCCTTCCTTATATTCCAAATCACTGATTTGATTCTTGGTTTTTCTACTCTGCTGTTGCTTCCTGTAAATCATTCTTTATTTTAGTTAGTGTATCCTTAATTTCTGACTGGTTCTTTCTTATGGTTTTTATATCCTTTTTTCATGCTGTTGAAGTACTCACAAAGTTCCTTGAAGTTCTCAGTAAGTTCCTCAAGCATCCTAATAACCATTGTTTTGAACACTCTATCTGGTAACTTGCCTCCATTTCATTTAGTTCATTTTCTGGAGATGTTTCCTGTTCTTTTATTGAAGTCCTGTTTCTTTGTCTCTGCATTTTGGCTGCTTCCCTGTGTTTGTTTGTATGTATTAGGTAGAGCTGCTATGTCTCCCAGACTTGGTAGAGTGGCCTCAGGTAGTATGTGTCCTGTAGGACCCAGTGGTAGAACCTCCTAGTCAACCAGGCTGGGCACTCCAGGTACACCCCTGTGTGGACTGTGTGCATTGTCCTGTTGTAGTTGAGCTTTTATTGCTATTGATGTCACTAGGAGGGCACGACAGAAGAGCTGCTGTCAGAGCCAATCCTATGGAGCAATACTTGCCTCTGTGGGGTTTTGGTGCTCACTGAGTCCACCCCTTGAGTGTATCACTCATGGAAATGGTAGGGTTGTAATCTGGTGTGGTCTGAAGCTGTCCACTGGGTGCACTGGCTCTGGGGCCTCTCCAGAAGGGCAAGGTCAGCCACCACTTGTGCCCTGACTGGGGCCATGTGGCATGAGCTTCAGAGTGATCTGCAGATAGCTGCTACTTGGATTTGGTGGTACCCAGGAGAGGCCAAGCTGTGAACCAAGCTGGCTGCCACTACTGCCAGACCTTGGACCACTTCACAAGAAGTATGGGGTATGCAGAGGCCAGATGCTGCATGTTTGGAAGATTTTAGGAAAGTCAGAAGCATGAGGCAAGAGGGATCATTTATATGTGAAAGCCACTGGAAACAGCCTGGGTGAGCCCAAAAGTTGGGTGAGACAGGGTTTCAGGTAATCACCAGGGTGGGATAAACAGTTTGAGCCAGGTTGATGGAGATTCAGTTATGGTGCCTGCCAGCTGGCTCTGTGGGGGCAATGGGGTCTCAGAAAGGGAACAGTGGCCTCTGCTAGCACTTTTGTCTTATAGAAAGCTGCCACTCACACTCTTGCCTTGATACCAGACAATTCAGTTTCTCTCCTTATGTTCCTAGTTCCTTTCAAGCTGCTGCCCCGGTGCTGGAGCTCAGAGGGAGTGAGTCCCAGTAAGTCCATGCATGGACTCTTTAAGAGGAGCTGCTGGGGAATCCCACAGCTATAATCCCTGCTGATTTTTACGGCCAGAAACTATGGGGACTTCTTCCAGCACTGGAACCCTGGTCTGGGAGGTCTAGTGGGGGTAAAATACTCCTCCTGAATTTTATCCACCACATGTGAGTGTGGAACCAGCCCATTATGCATTTCTGCTCTGCCTATCAGTCTTGATATGGCTTCTTATTTAAATTCCTAGTTACAGTATATACTTCCATTCAGCTAGATTTCAGGTGGTTCTGTATGATGATTGTTCTGTTAGTTTAGTTATAATTTTGATGTCTACTGTGGTTTTCTTACATGGTAGAATAATCTGAACCAATTGTAACAAATGAGTATATAAAGTTTACATATTGTTGAGAAAAAAAGCAAGCTGCAATATATGCATAGTATGATATCACTTATGCAAAAATGAAGGCATAGAACAATAGCATATATTATTTATAGACTTAGATGTATGTAGTACAAATATGAAAGAAAAACACATGGGAATAATTCTAACTATCTAGAAGTAGTTTCTACTGGGGAAGGAGGGGTTGGATTGGAGTAGGGCTTTAGCTGCATCTAACGTTTTATTTAATTATTTTAAAAAGAGGAATCTAATGCAAATATGGTAAAATGTAATGAGTTTTTCTATATTATTTTCTTTTTACTTAAAATACTTAATATTAAAGAACTTATCTACTATAAAAACAAACGTGAACAGTGCCATCCATTGTATAGTAATAAATTATACTTGTAAAAAAAAGGACACAAGGCTTTGCCAGGGAATTAAAAGACTGAAGTAATACCTCCTGGTTACAGAGGGTGCTACAGAGACAGGACAGGTATTCACTAACAGAAACTGGTAAGAGGTTCATTGTAGAGCTTGAACCATAAGGGTTCCAGGTTGATGGAAATATCCACTGGTAAATTTTGAAGGAATCTGAAAGATCATTCAGTTCAGTGTTTCCCAGGTATGCCTGATGATAACACTTATCTGGGAAACTTGTGTGAAATACAGATTCTTAGGTTTCTTTCTTGGAGTTTGGATTCAATGAATTTCTGGGAAAGCCAGTGTTCTGAAGAATACACCTATAGAAATGCTGGCTTATATGCCTCACTGTTGTTGGAGACATTCATTAATTCCTTACCCAAATGCTCTTATTCTCCCACAAGTCAGCTCATTATTTGTACTACTATCTTGCCATGTAAATTGATTGCACTTTAAACAAAAGGGAAAAATCTAGAAAAGATGATGAAAGTAATCAAAATGACCTACTTTCTGGATGGGTCGTCCCATGCCTTTCTGTCCTCAATACAGATACCACCTCTAATAACACTGATCTCGCACCCAACCCTGGACTTTCTCTATTTTTTTCTCTCCTCACCTAAAATAATGTCTCAGTGAACTTCAGTGTGAAAACAGAGTATGGAAACTGAACTCAAATTCTAGATCTGCTACTAATGTTTAATTTCTTTTTATTTTATTCATTTTAGAGAGGAGACACAGAGTGAGAGAGAGAAGGAGAGAGAGAGAGAAAGGGGGGAGGAGCTGGAAGCATCAACTCCCATATGTGCCTTGACCGAACCAGTGCAGGGTTTTGAACTGGCGCCCTCAGTGTTCCCAGGTCGACTCTTTATCCACTGCGCTACCACAGGTCAGGCTGCTACTAATGTTTAACCTGCACACCCTTGTACAAACACATCCTCGTATCAGTCCAAGTTGCTTTCTGCAGTTTTAGGAGATTCCCTAAGGGAAGGCAAAGTCTAAACTTCTGAGGGTCTTAGTCATCATTATATTCCTAATGCTAGCACATACTGAATGCCTGTTTGTGTTTTCTTTTTAAAGGATTTTTACTTTTTATTTTAATTTTAATTTTTTACAGGGACAGAGAGAGAGTCAGAGAGAGGGAGAGATAGGGACAGACAGACAGGAATAGAGAGAGATGAGAAGCATCAGTCATCAGTTTTTCATTGTGACACCTTAGTTGTTCATTGATTGCTTTCTCATATGTGCCTTGACCACGGGTCGCAGACCGAGTAACCCCTTGCTCGAGCCAGTGACCTTGGGCTCAAGCTGGTGAGCTTTGCTCAAGCCAGATGAGCCCGCGCTCTAGGTGGCAACCTCGGGGTCTCGAACCTGGGTCCTCCGCATCCCAGTCCAACGCTCTATCCACTGCGCCACTACCTGGTCAGGCTGCCTGTTTGTGTCTAAAGAAGACTTCTGAATGAATGTATAGGGCCTTCCCAGAGCAGATGGTAAGTCCATATCTCAATTTTTCACAGTGAAGGAACTGAAGGGAACAAATATACTACTCACAAAAAGTAGGGGATATTTCAAAATGAACATGAAGTGATAAAATATTTTCTAATTTTTGTTAGCAATATATTTTTGACTGCCTGCTGTACAAGGTGTTTTATATGTGTAATATCATTTAATCCTCTGAATATCTCTATCAAATAGATTTTATGAACCATATGCTCAAATGGGGAAACTGAGGATAATAGAGGTGAATTAATTTGCTCCAGATCATATGGTTAGTAGTGATAGGACTGGACTTTGCACTTAGTTCTATCCAACTTCAGACTCATGTTCTCTGTTACACTGAGCTACCTCTGAAGGACATAGTTATTGTCTCTAGAAGTCATCTGATTTTATTCCATTCTCTCCTAACCACTCAGAAGGAGCAGTGGTTGTTACAACTATATTCAAATATTTAAATGTTTTCTCTAGGGCTCAGTTCAAACTTTTTTTTTTTCCCTTGGCTGTTTGACTATCTACTTACCATGATACAAGTATTTCATGAACCACTTCTTTAAATTAAAACCCAATATAATAATATCAGGGGTAAATCTGGAGGAAAAATATCATATATAGTCCTGGATGGTTGGCTCAGCAGTAGAGCATTGGCCTGGCATGTAGAAGTCCTGGGTTTATCCAGATGATGGTTCTTAAAATTGAGTTATAATCCACTTTTGTTCTGGGAGTTGGAAGTTGGTACGTCCGCCTACTCCGTCGCCATCTTGCTCCTCCCCAGAAGTCCTGGGTTTAATTCCTGGTCAGGGCACACAGGAGGAGTGACCATCTGCTTCTCTACCCCTCCCATTCTCCTTCTCTTTCTCCCTTTCTCTTTCTCTACCTCTCCCACTTGCTTGAATAGTTTGAGCAAGTTGGCCCTGAGTTTGGGGGATGGCTCCATGGCCTTGCCTCAGGCACTAAAATAGCTTGGTTGGCCAAGCAATGAAGCAGTGGCCTCAGATGGGCACAGCATCACCCTGTAGGGGGCTTGCTGGGTAGATACCAGTCAAGGTGTATGTGGGAGTCTGTTAGTCTGCCTCTAACTTAATAAAAAAAAATATCATAGGTAACTTAAGAGAGTTCTGTTTAGTGATGTTTATAACCCTATAAACATATTTTTGTGGAATAGCTCTCAATGTGGAGGTTTTTGAATTGCATAGTGACAAACTAAGGTTGTTACTGACTTTCTAGCATGTGAATACCTTGTGCCTTCTGTAACCATTGGTCCCTCCACGGTCTAGAGATTCCATCACCAAGCTGGGTCCACTGTGCATCCCTCTTCCATCAGCCACAGTCCAAGGGAAGAGATGAGATGTGCTGTCTTCATGTCTGAAGATGTCTTGTGAGGGGACAATTTTAATTGGCCCACTAATACTTAACTATGGGTACTTTAGAGAAGTCAATAAAGATTACAAAGAAGTACACAAAACCCAGGAATGGGGTTGGGGGGAGCAACCCAAAGCTCTGAGGTATGATAAAATGTTAGAACCTAAAAGTTAAGACATTTATCTCATTTTGCTTCATATTGCACATGTATTATCTTCTCTGCTGAACTGTAAATGGCTTGATAAAATGGATGTTTCTGCTGGTTTGATTTCCGGCCAGAGCACACAGGAGAGGCACCCATCTGTTTCTCCACTTTTCTCCCTCTCCTTCCTCTCTATCTCTCTCTTCCCCTCCTGCAGCCAAGGCTCCATTGGAGCAAAGTTGGCCCAGGCACTGAGGATGGCTCCATGGCCTCCCCCTCAGGTGCTAGAATGGCTCCAATTGCAGCAGAGCAATGCTCCAGATGGGCCAAGCATTGCCCCCTGGTGGGCAAGTCAAGTGGATCCCAGTTGGGCACATGCGAGAGTCTGTCTGTCTGCCTTCCCTCACTTCTCACTTCGGAACCACCTCCCCCCACAAAAGGATGTTTTTGTATTTCGCTAGTGCTCTTATTATAGTGCCTTTTAGAGAATATTAATTTGATAAATATGTATTGAATAAATGAATGAAAGAAAGTAGAGTTGAATATTCTTCTGGAATACAGTGACTATTTTAGCTGTGGTCAGTGTTTGCTTATGTCCCATAGTGGCTTCACTTACAATAAAAATTTTGGGGTTTTTCTTTTCTTATTTTTTTATTTTACAGAGGTATTAATAGCAAATGAGATAACTATTTTATTCCTTGTAAATCTCCAATGTAAACTTATATTTTTGTTAATGAAATGATTGTTGATTTCTTTAGAAACCATTAGCATGTCAGAGTTAAAATTATTCTACATGTAGAAATAAGATAAAAATTTTAGAAGGAAGATTTATAAAGATCTCAATTTTCTCGGCAAATAGAAAATAAATATGTACTCAAAGTACCCATGAATTAATATAAAAATACTTTCCTGGGGATCAGAAGAAAGTGCTCTTTGAGGGGAGCTGACTACCATTTTTCTGGAGCAGCTCCTGTTGGTGGCCAGGGTCTTCAGATGCAATAACCGTCAGTAATGAGGTTGTGCCCATGTTTTTAATTGAAGAAAAAATTACTAAAGTTGTTGAGTAAATTAATTCATGTAAACAAAATTGCAGCATGGTATTGAGTACCCACTGTTTGCTAAATACCATACTAAATGCTATATTGTTTCATTTGAGCCTGGCAATGTGAAAAAGGTATAATTATCATTAAAGTAGTGATTTCATGGTTATCCTTAAAATTACATTCACTCATTTGCATTCTAATACACTTCCTCTGATGAGAAAAAATGAAGTGGTGCTCCAGATATCACATCACCATATATATGTCGGCTGTGTGAAAATGGCTAAGGTATGTCTTGAAATTTTAAAATTATTTTTAAAATTATGTGTTTAAGGTACATTTGAAAGAAAATGATCATATAAAGCTATACTTTCTTAGATGTTATTACTTAGGAGAACTGTAAGCAAGAAAACCAGGGTGATTTATTTAAAGATAAAGCAAAGGCCAACATTAAGTAATAAATATGAACAAGTAATGTGAGGATATGAAAAAAATCTTGAAGATAATCTGTGAGCTACTGGTGTTTAGGAAACCGAGTGCCTACCTGGTCTGAGGTCTGGAGCTCAAGCCAAAGGTGAATGCAGGTCTGTGTCAATTTTTGTTGGATCAGCACTCATTCACTGTCTAGCACCCTGGGAATTGTCCTGTGACTTTAGTCACTCCAGACTGGAGTGTTCATGAATGGAATGAAGTTGAACCTGAGCCAGACAACTAGGACGCCGATATGTCAGTTCTCCCCCTTATATGTTTACAGTCATAAATACTCAGGCAGAATTAGTGGGCTTTCTGCCTTGTGGTCTTTTTCTGGGTAAACATCAAGGGCTCTTATCAGCCAACTTTCTGTGGAAGAAGCAGAAAACAATTTATTTTTCTTTGATGTTGCTAAGGTTTCCATGACCCTTATTTTACTTTTCTTTTACTTCTCAAATTTGGAAGTTGTTTGGGGGCTGTTTATCAAGTACTCTCTGTGTGCCGGGCACAGGACTGACGAGGGATACAGAGAGAAATGACAAGCTCTTACCCTTGAAGATCTATAAAAAACATTTTTAAGGAGAACTCAAGATGCTGGTTAGAAAGATTGACTAGATTTAAGAAATTGATTCAGGACAGGTGAACTCAGAAAATATCAGAGATCTCTAAGAAATCTTCATATATGGTACAATAATAAAGAAGGAATTGGACTGGAGAAAATTTAACACAGAATCATAGTTGTATATGGATGGATATATCCTTGAAAGCTCAGGTATCCAGGTTTGCCCTTTAGCCACTAATAAAAGACAGTGGCTACCCTAGTTATTTCTTGATATCTTCAGAGTCAGGGTTTTCAAATTTTTCTCACAATACTCATACCCAAGATATTTTCTAATGTCTATCCTAAATCCCTCCGATTGAAAGTTAAGCCCATCCTCTTTTGGAGAACAGCTGTTTGCACTTACTTCCAATATCATGAATGATTGGAAAGAACTTCTGAGTTGGTCCTCCCCATCCTCAAATCTGTGTTCCGTTTCAAATTCTGCTATTTTCAGCACCTCTGGTCATGAATTCTATCATCCTCTTTTTTTCTTCTAGTATTGTTTTACCCACACCCTCAATAGCTTCAGTGTTTCCTGTATAAGTATAAATTTCTTTCAGTCTATTGTCCCTCTCTTGAATTTCAAATATCATTTTAAAATGTTTTTATTAATTTTAATTTATTGTGTTTACATGGATTCAAGTGTCCCACCAAATATAATTCCCTCACCCCTACCCCGTATACCCCCTTATGTCCCCCCTCTCCTCAACACCCTCCCTTCCCTCTAGGATTTGCTGTCCTGCTATCTATATCTCTGTGTTATGTATATATAGTTTTCTGAATCTCTTTACCTTCTCTGATCCCATCCCCTCAACCTCTTCCCTCTGAATGCTGTTCCTCTGGTCCCTGTAACCCCACCTCTGCCTCTATTCTGTTCTTCAGTTCATTTTGTTCATTAGATTCCACATATAATTAAGATATCCACATACATGATATTTGTCTTTCACTACCTGACTTATTTCACTTAGTATAATAGTCTCCAGGTCCATTCATGCTGTTGCAAAAGGTAAGATTTCATTCTTTTTCACAGCCGCCTAGTATTCCATTGTGTATATGTACCACTGCTTTTTTTTTTTTTTTTTTTTTTAACCACTGCTTTTTAATCCACTCATCCACTGACAGACACTTGGGTTGTTTCTAGATCTTGGCTATTGTAAACAATGCTGAAATAAACATGGGGGTGTATTTCTTCTTTTGAATCAGTGATTTGATATTCTTAGGATATATTCCTAAAAGTGGGATAGCTGGGTCAAAAGGTAGTTCCAGTCTTAATTTTTTGAGGAAACCCCATATGCTTCTTCACATTGGTTGCCCAAGTCTGCATTCCCACCAGCAGTGCAGGAGGGTCACCTTTTCTCCACACCCTCACCAGCATTTATTGTATGTTGTTTTGTTAATGAGCTCTATTCTGACAGATGTGAGATGGTATCTCATTGTGGTTTTAATTTGCATTTCTCTAATGATTAGTGATATTGAACATTTCTCATATGCCTATTGGCCATCTATATGTCCTCTTTGGAGAAGTGTCTGTTTAGTTCCTTTTCTCATTTTGTAATTGGATTGTTTACCTTCCTGGTGATGAGGTTTAGAAGTTCTTTCTAAATTTTGGTTATTAACCCCTTATTAGACATATTGGCGAATATGTTCTCTCATTGTGTGGGTTGTCTTTTTATTATTTTAATATTGTCTTTTGCTGTGCAAAAGCTTTTTAGCTTGATATAGCCCCATTTATTCATCCTGTCCTTTATTTCACTTGCCCGTGGACATAAAGCAGCAAAGATATTGCTCCGAGAGATATCGGAGAGTTTACTTCCTATGTTTTCTTCCAAGATGTTTATGGTTTCACGACTTACATTTAAGTATTTTATCCATTTGAGTTTATTTTTGTATATGTTGTAAGTTGGTGATCCAGTTTCATATTTTGCATGTACCTGTCCAATTTTCCCAACACCATTTGTTAAAGAGACTGTCTTTATTGTATGTTCTTACCTTCTTTGTCAAATATCAATTGGCCATAAAGGTGTGGGTTTATTTCTGGGTTCTCTGTTCTTATCTATTGATCTCTATGACTGTTCTTATGCCAGTACCAAGCTGCTTTGAGTACAATGGCCTTGTAATATAACTTGATATCAGGTAGTGTGATACCTCCCACTTTATTCTTCTTTTTCAAGATTGCTGAGGTTATTTGTGTTCTTTTTTGGTTCCATATGAATTTTTGGAATATTTGTTCTGTACTTTGAAGTATACTATTGGTATTTTAATAGGAATTGCATTGAATTTATAGATTGCTTTGGGTAATATAGACATTTTAATGATGTTTATTCTTTCTATCCACATATGTTTTCACTTGTTTGTATCCTACTTGATTTCTTTTATCAATATTTTGTAATTCTCCAAGTACAAGTCTTTTAACTCCTTGGTTAAATTTACTCCTAGGTACCTTATTATTTTTTGTTGCTATTTTGAAGGGGATTGTTTCCTTAATTTCTTTTTCAGACAGTTTATTGTCAGTGTATAAAAATGCCACTGATTTCTGAATATCCTGCCACCTTGCTGAATTCATTTATTGGGTCTAGTAGTTTTTTGACTGAGACTTTAGGGTTTTCTATGTACAGTATCATGTAATTCACAAATAATGATAGTTTTACTTCTTCTTTTCCAATTTGGATGCCTTTTATTTCTCCTTCTTCTCTGATTGCTGTAGCTAGGACTTCCAGTACTATGTTGAATAAGAGTGGTGAAAGGGGGCACCCCTGCCTTATTCCTGATATTAAGGGGATAGCTTTTGATTTCTGTCTATTGAGTATGATGTTTGCTATGGGTTGGTCATAGATGGCCTTTATCATGTTGAGGTATGTTCCCTGTGTTCCCACTTTGCTAAGAGTTTTGATGATAAATGGGTGCTGAATTTTATCAAATGCTTTATCTGCGTCTATTGATATTGTCATGTGATTTTTATCCTTCTTTTTGTTTATGTGACAAATCACATTGGTTGATTTGTGAATATTGTACCAACCTTGCCTCCCCAGAGTAAAACCCACTTGATCATGATGTATAATTTTTTTCATGTATTGCTGAATTCAGTTTGCTAATATTTTGTTGAGAATTTTAGCATCTTGGTTCATCAAGGATATTGGCTTATAGTTTTCTTTTTTTGTCATGTCTTTACGTGGTTTTGGAATGAGGATTATGCTTGCCTCATAAAAGGAATTTGGAAGTCTTCCCTCCTCTTGAATTTTTTGAAATAGATTGAGAAGAATAGGTATTAGTTCTTCTTTGAATATTTAGTAAAATTCACCTGTGAAAACATCTGGTTCAGGACTTTTGTTTGTTGGGAGTTTTTTGATAACTGTTTCAATTTCTTTTTTTGTTATTGGCCTGTTTGGTCTTCTGATTCTTCCTGATGGAGTTTTGGAAGATTATATGTTTAACGGAATTTATCTATTTCACCTCGATTGTCCAGTATTTTGCATACAGATCTTCATAGCATTTTTTTTTTTACAATCCTTTGTATTCCTGTGGTGTCAGTAGTTACTTCTCCACTTTCATTTTTAATTTTATTTATTTGAGTCCTCTTTTTTTTTTTTTTTTTGGTGAGTCTGGGTAAAGGTTCATCAATCTTGTTTACTTTTCAAAGAACCAGTTCTTGGTTTCATTGATCTTCTGTATTGTTTTTTTTAGCCTCTATGTCATTTATTTTTGCTCTGATCCTCATTATTTCCTTCCTTTTACTTTCTCTGGGTTTTATTTGTTGTTCTTTTTCTAATTCTTTTAAATGCAGGGTTAAGTTGTTTATTTGAGCTTTTTCTTGCTTCTTAAGGTATGCCTAGAGTGCTATGAACTTCCCTCTCAGGACTGCTTTTGCTGTGTTCCATAAATTTTGAGTTGTTGTATGTTCATTTTCATTTGTCTCAAGGAAATTTTTGATTTCTTCCTTGATCTCGTTGTTAAGCCATCCATTATTTAATAACATGCTATTTAGCCTCCAAGTGTTTGCATGTTTTTCAGTTTTTCTATGGTAGTTGATTTCTAGTTTCTTACCAATTTGATTAGAGAAGATGCTTGATATGATTTCAATCTTCTTAAATTTATTGAGACTCATTTTGTGCCCCAACATGTCATCTATTCTAGAGAATGTACCAGGAGCACTTGAAAAGAATGTATATTCTTTTGCTTTGGGATGAAAGGTTTTGAAGATATCTATTAAATCCAGTTGATCTAGTGTGTCATTTAAGGCCACTGTTTCTTTGTAAATTTTCCATCTGGAGGATCTATCCCTTGATATTAGTGGAGTATTAAACTCCTCTACTATATATTGCTGTTGATCTCGCCCTTTATGTCCATCAAAATCTTCTTTATATATTTAGGTGCTCCTATATTAGGCACATATTTACAGTGTCTATATTTTTCTGTTGGATTGCTTCCTTTACCATTATGTAATGACTTTCTTTATCCCTTAATATATAGCCTTTGTTTTAAAGTCTATTTTGTCAGATATAAGTATTGCTACCCCAGCTTTTTTAAAATTTCCATTTGCATGAAATATTTTTTTTCCATTCCTTCACTTTCAGTCTATGTGTATCTTTTTTTCTGAGGTGGGTCTCTTGTAGACAGCATATGTATGGGTCCTGTTTTCTTATCCATGTTGGTACCCTATGTCTTTTGATTGGAACATTTAATCCATTTACATTTAAGGTTATTATTGATATCTAGTTGTTTATTGCCATTTTATTCTTTAAATCTACATTCCTGTTTTTCTACATTTTTCCCCCCTTTGCTTTATTTACAAAAGGTCCCTTAACATTTCTTGCAGTATTGGTTTGGTTGTAATGAATTCCTTGAATTTTTTTTTCCTAGGGAGCTTTTTATTTCTCCTTCAATTTTAAACAATAGCCTTGCTGGATAAGGAAGTCTTGGTTGTAGGTCTTGCTTTGCATCACTTTGAATATTTCTTGCCAATCCCTTCTGGCCTCAAGTGTTTCTGTTTAGAAGTCAGATGTCATTCTTATGGGGCTCCTCTATAGGTAATTAACTGCTTTTCTCTTGCAGCTTTTAGTATTCTTTCTTTGTCTCTTACCTTTGGCATTTTAATTATGATGTGTCTTGGTGTAGGCCTCCTTGGGTTTCTTTTTAATGGTACTCTTTGTGCTTCCTGAACTTGTGTGACTTTTTCCTTTATCAATTTAAAAAAGTTTTCAGCTATGATTTCTTCAAACAGATTCTCTGTCCCTTGTCTTATTCTTCTCTTTCAGGAACCCTTATGATGCAGATGTTGTTTCTCTTCATGTTGTCACAGAACTCTTAGAGTTTCCTCTGACTTTTTGATCCTCTTTCCTTTTTGCTGCTCTGCTGCTGTGCTTTTGTTTATCTTGTCCTCTAAGTTGCTGATTTGGTCCTTTGCTTCATCCAGCCTGCTGTTAATTTCTTCTAGTGCAGTCTTCGTTTCTGATATTATATTTGTCATTTTTGACTGGTACTTTTTAATGACCTCAATGTCCTTTTTGATGCTTGATCTCTTTTTATTTAGTTGCTCATTATGTCTATCCATTGTTGCTCTAAGATCCTTGAGCATCCTGAAAATCATTGTTTTAAACTCTGCATCTGGTAGTTTGGTTAGTTCCATTTCTTTCAGTTCTTTTTCTGGGGATTTCTCTTGTTAATTCATCTGATTGCATTTCTCTGTCTTCCCATTTTGTCTGTGGATTGAGTCCTTCTTTGGGTGCACTGTTTGTGTAGCTAGCTGAGTCTAGAGTTGGTGTTGTCTGCCTCCAGCTTCCAGTTGTGTTGTTTCTAGATCTTCTTGGGTTGACATCAGCTGTTCTTTGTAATCTGCTGTGGGCTACTTGTCTGCAGTTATTGTTCTTTTTGCTGTTTGTGTCAGCATTTTCTGTGCCTTAGCTGGGTCAGGTGCAAGTAGCTCTTCCTTAAGATACCACTCTAACAAGGGTTTTTAGGTCCTGAACTGATGCTCTCCACATCTGGCTGCTGGATGTGCCAGCCCTAGACCTCCCTGCAGGATCCTGGTGCAGACCAGTGGGGGTCACTGCCTATGACTGGCCCTTAGCAACCTTCTTGGAGCTACAGGTCATCCAGAGTTTTGGCTGCCTCTGTTGGGCCCAGGTGCTATTGCTGCACTCCTAGTCTGGCTTTTATCTATTCTTGGCCTAAGGAAAGTCCACTTAATATTTCAAGTTCCCTTGAGTCTTGCTTTCTGCCTCCTCTTACTGCTTGTTGCTTGTTGGGCTCAGCACAGTAATTCAAGGTTCAGAAAAGGTATTGGATATGGCTTGCCACTTGGCCTCCAGTGTCATTCTATCAAGATTTTTCTGTTTTTTCTAACCCTCAGTAGGGTGTGGCCACAGGAGTCCAATGGTATGGCGTCTGAGATACTGAGGTGTGGTCTGCTTGCTGGCCCACTGCCAGCCTGCCGCAGGCCAGCTGCTGCTGGCTCCAGTGAGTACTCAGGAGTGTGGGGGGCAGTTTAGCTCAGGCCTCAACACCCAAAACCTGCGTTCCTGACGCACCCCCTGCTTCTGAGCTATCCTCCGCCTGACTGGAGCAGGAGAGACTCCAGTGGGCAGGGTAATTGCTTCCTTTTGCTGGTGCCACAGAAAGTTGTTTCTTCTTTCAGAAAAAATGGCCACTCAAGCCCTGGGGAATGACTCAGCACAGGGGTTAGGAGCCATTCCCCATAGTTTCTCTCTGTGCCTCCAAGTTTATACTCTTCTCTTGTAACTCCAGTCCTCTCAGATCTCCCTGCTGCCATTGTAGCCCTGGGTAAGTGGCTGTGAATGAGGTTTTCTGTGCGGACCCTTTAAGACAGTGCCTGGGTCTGAGAATTTTGTCTCTTTCTCCCCAACAGTAACCCGGCTCTTTTCACAGCTAAATCCTGTTCAGTCATCTCTTCTAGGCTTTGTGGCTCTAGACTGGGGTTCCAGGCCCAGGGCTGAGGACTCACACCTCTCAGGGCAACTCACCTGGTGTGAGAGTTCCTCTAGGCTGCCGCTCACCCCTGGGAGTGGGGCAGCCCTTTCTGTGTCTCTGTCCTTCCTACCAGTCTCAGTGTGGCTTCTTCAGTGATTCTTGGTTATATAGTCCTCTTAGTTTAGTCCAAAGTTGGTTTTTCAAGATGGTTGTTCTTAAATTAAGTTGTAATCCAATTTGGTTCTGAGAGGTGGCAGTTGGAGTGTCCACCTATTCTGTCGCCATTTTCCTGTCTCTTTTTCACATTTCTAAAGTCTTATATTCTCCCTTATTGTGTTCTTCCTCAAATATTTCTTCTTCTACAAATTCTAAATTTTAATTTTATTTAAAGTTCAAGTGATTTTACCTTTTAGTTGGATTTAATTTCCTTCTCAGAAAATTAATATTGTCTGTTTTGCACATATGCACCTGGACAAAGTAAGGGAGTTTATTGATTTAAATTAGGCTTTGCTGGTTCCTGAGGGCTGGCATCACAGCATCTGTGTTTGAGGGTCCAAGGGAGAAAATGATCCCTTTACTGCTTTGAGTGTTTTTCTAGGCTGTAATGTCCAGGACCTATATCTTTAGGGGTGCATTAATGCTATTGCTAGCAGGGAAGGAGCAGATGGAAAATAAATATTCTCAAGGGCTCAGAGGATATTACTGATGCTGGAGGCAGGTAGTCAGGCAACAGGAAGTAAATATAGCAAAACAGAAGACAAAAGATATTTATCATTGGTCCCTTGAGCAACATGAATCAGGAGACAGGGAAAGATTGTCCGAGGGGTTTGAATGGGGTACCCTTAACAGGTGTTTTGTAGAATCTTCTAGCCATATAGCAATTAACTCTGAGCAGCTGCATCTTATAAACCTGAAAATGAGTTTTCTCAGTCCCCAGAGCTGCCTGAAGCAGAGCTGGTGAGAGAGATGACAGCTGGACATCACTTACATTTGAATAGTTCTTTATGAAGTGCTTTTTATGCCCATTGTTGGAAGGGAATCTTGTAACAACCCCATGGCAGCCCAAGGGCAATTACCACTAATACTCTGTTGCACAAATAAACTGAGGTTCAAGGAGCTTAAATAAACTGGCCAAAGCAATGTACATACTTAGCTTTAGTGTTATCCCATGTTTCCCAAAGCACAAGAAATTGAGTTTGTAATTGGATTTTAAAAATTATTCCTCTATTGCTCTTTTTTTAAATTTAGTTTTTACAGAGACAGAGAGAAGGACAGATAAGGATAGACAGGAATGAAGAGAGATGAGAAGCATCAATTTTTCCTTGCATTTCCTTAGTTATTCGTTGATTGCTTTTTCATATGTGCCTTGACCAGGGGTTGGGGGGCTACACAGAGCATGTGGCCCTTTGCTCAAGCCAGCAACCTTGGGCTTCAAACCAGCGACCTTTGGGCTCAAGCCAGTGACCATGGGGTCATATCTATGACCCCACACTCAAGCTGGTGAGCCCATGCTCAAGCTGAATGAGCCTGCACTCAAGCCAGTGACCTTGGGATTTTGAACATGGGTCTTCTGCATTGCAGTCTGATGCTCTATCCATTGCACCACTGCCCGGTCAGGCTAAAAATTATTTCTAAGCATTACTCATTTAATCTTTTTTTTAAAAAAGATTTTCTTTATTGATTTTACAGGAAGAGAGGAGTGGAGGGGAAGCAAGAAGTACCAACTCATAGTTGCTTCACTTTAGTTGTTCATTGGTTGCATGTCATACGTGCCTTGATTGTGCAAGCCTAGGGTTTTGAACCAGTGACCTCAGCATTCCAGGTTGATGCTTTAACCACTGTGCTACCATAGGTCAGGCTTATTTAATCTTTACTCACCAGCTTTTGAGAATTTCAGGTCTCCTAAAATTCAGTAATAATGATAATAATAATAGTAATTATAAAAATAAGCTACCATTGTTTACCACTCATCACATGCCATTTTAAACCTTGAAGTAATCCTAACATCTAACAATGATATGATCTCTATTTAATTGATGAAGAAAATCACGTCTGAAGAGGTGATTTTAGTAATTTGCCCAAGATAATATTGCTAGTTAAGTAGCTGATGTAAGATGATAACCAAAGTATATATAATTCTAAAGTTATATATTTGTATCAAGAAAAATTCAGGGACTAATTGAAGGAGTCCTCAGATTTCTTCCTTCATGTGCAACAAACATAGCCCTACTGGATACTATATAGCATTTCCTCCTCTCCCAGGAAGTGGCCTTATGAGGCTGCTCTGATTCTTGTCCTTAGCTGGTGTGGCTCTCTGTCCATGGTGACTGTCTGCTTCATCCCTGTCCCAATTTCCGTTCCTTTTTACAATGTACTCCAACAGTCAGTGAAGTAGGGCCCAGTGTGCTGGACTGTTCCCCAAGTAGCATAGTCTGGGCTCCAGTTTCTTACAGCAATTTCAGCAATAAGCTCTTTATCTCCCTTCTAAAGAACTTGGGCATGAACCCAGAGAAGCAGAGCCAAAGGCCTCTGACAAGCATGCCTTTTGCTCTGCTCAAAATTGTCCTTCTCTTTGAATAACTACTCTCATTTTTATAAACCATATTGTCCCTCAAATTCCCCATCACTTAGCACATTCCTTTGCCTTTCAGCAAATAAGGGTCCAGGGGGTGTCACACAGAGCCAAGTAGGTTGGAACTTTTAGCATTAATACACCCTTTAGACCCTTAAACTTGAAGCTCTACTACCCCATTATTATGACCATTGCTTGTTATTTGTGTATCTGACCCTCTGCCATTAAATTGTACTTGTGAACTTTTAGCAACTCATCTTTGTAGTCACACATACAGCAGAGTTTTTGATATGTGGTTTATTATATGAATGAACAAATGAATGAAGGTAAAGAAAACTAAATGGTTTCTAGTTATTGCTGATTTAGGATGACATTCCTACTAAATCTTTAAATCAGCCCACCTCTTTGTGCCTGGGGGTAGTTGTACTTGTTCCCTCTCCAAAACATTATTCTTTAGAGTTTGTATGGCTTCCTCTTTCACTTCACTCAAATCCAGTGTAATCTCAGAGAGGGCTTCCCCAAAACTCTGTCTAAAATATCACCCCTTGAAGTTCTGTAACTCACTTTACTCTGACTCAATTTTTCTAAATGAAACTATTTTATATTGGTCTGTTGTTTTACTCACTAAGTTTCAAAAAGGTCAAGACCTTTTTTGTTCCTTGCTATCTCTCCATAGCCTTGAATAGTAATTGGCAGATAGTAGGAACTCAGTAAATAATTGAAAAATGGGTAAATTAAACTGAGAAAGGCTCCCCCCAAAGACTGCATGTTCACAGGAGGAGGCTTCCTTAGTCTTTGTTAGGCACTACTCTAATAAAGACAAAGTTCCACCATCTGGTAACATCTAAAATGTTGACTCCTCAAGTAAGTTAATTGTTTATTGATCTCTTCTTGTTGCTTCTTGAAAATGAGCATCTCAATCTATACTGCTCACAAAAATTAGGGGATATTTCATCACTAAATATGAAGTGATAAAACATCCTCTACTTTTTGTGAGCAGTATATAAAAGTCTTAGTTCAGAGTTCATTATTTCTTGGTGATTACAGCTGGACAGTTTCATGATAAATGACAACACATTAAAACCTTGTTTAGCTGCCATTACTGAGGAAAAAGTTGACTTTCATGTAAGGTAATTTATTTTTAAAAAGTCTAACCTGTGGACAAAGTGTTTACCTGGAATGCTGAGGAGTCACTGGTTTGAAACCCCAGTCTTGCCAGGTCAAGACACATATGAGAAGCAACTGCTACGAGTTGATGCTTCTTTGTCTTCTCCTTGCCTTTTTTTCTCTCTCTCTCCCCTCTATAAAATTAATAAATAAAATAAAACCTTGAAAAAAAATTCTTATACTAAAAGAACCAAAACAAAAAAAAATAACTGTTTTGATATTACTAAAATGTTTAACAATTTTGGGGTTTGGTTCTGGCCATGATTGAATACTAATGATTAGATTTCTTGTCTGAAGTAAGTAAAAAAAAAAAAAGGACAAAATATGTGAAACAATAGTTCTCAAGAAATTGAACATCAGATAATGAAATACAGTGATTTCTAAAAGATGATTAATAAACAACATGAGTGCTGCAGTGCCCCAACTTCTTGTTTTGAGACAGTTTCTAGGCCATAGTGTAGGAAGGGGGACCCAGGATCAGCAGTTTTCTTGAGTTTTGGGGTCTGAAGCTGAAAGTCCAGGTAGGCCAAATGGTCAAGAGTTCGTACAACAGAGTATCAGAGATGAGAAAGATGCACACAGAGAGAATTTCAGAGACCTGCACAGGGTCCCCTCAATATTCAGCTGAGTGTACTGATCATCAGCTTATGCATATGGAAAGAAACAATGGGATGAATGGAAGAACCACTCAAACTAACCAGAGGGCACAATCTCTCTGGCTCACACAGCACAGAAACTGGTGCCTGTTCCCATGGGCAGAAGTGGAAATTGCCATAATCCATGAGCCATCAGGTGAAGTACTAAAAAGCATTTTCTTTCAGTAGCAGAAGGATATTACTTTAAATGCTTTTCTGGTCCTGTCTAACAAAGCTTAAAAGTAAGACTTGAAGTTTACAAGTAACTTGATTTGACATCTCAGAAGAAAAGCCAACAGTGTAAATATCTGGCATCTGGCAAAAAGTTCTAAGGAAAGAAACAAGGAAATAATACCCATAATAAGGTTAAAAAAACCCACAAATGATAAAATTCATAGACAAGGTCATTAAAACACCAATAACTATATGCTATATAGTCAAGAAGCTAAAGGAAAGATTGAACATTTTATATAAAGGCATGAAAGATAAAGAACCAAATTGAAATTCTAGAGATGAAAACAACAGAATAAAAAACACACTAGATTATATTAAAGGCAGATTAGATATTAAACAAGAAAAGTTTAATGGCGTGGGGGCAGAGAGATGCAGGCGGGAGACATTCCAAAGAAGTATGAGTTATCTTTCAAAGGTAATGAATATATTCATTGTCTTAATTGTGGTGATGTTTTCACAAATGTATATGTATACCAGAACTCCTTAAAGTGTACACTTGTATGTAAATTATACCTCAATAAAGTTGTTAAAAATATGTAACAATTTTTTTTCATGAGAATTTTTCTTAAAGAATTTCTTTTGCCTTGCATTTCTTAAAAAGTTAAATGAACACCACTAATACCTTCTGACTCTTGGGTCATCATTATGGATATCAGTTTTTATAAGACAGCCTCAAAAATGAACTTAGGCAAATATAAGTGATTGAGCCTATACCTGGGTTTTGATCTGCTCTTTAAGTTCTTTTGAGTCCTCTCTCTGCTGTCAGCTTTCATGACCTTTCATTGACAACAACACATCCTTCTCTACAGGTATTGATCGACTTACGACCTATGCAACTTACGACCATTCTACTCTATGACCACAATCGCTAGGCACGACTGCTCTGCGTCTGGAGCAGTTTTTGTATGCACCTGTATTTTGTATGTTTTGCAAATATTAAACCAGTTGTACTGGTAATGCAGTGTTTTACTTAAACCTGACGAATGTAAAAATAAGAAACAAAATGGTGTAGAGATGATACAAATGGCATAAAATGAACAAAGAAAATTATGATATATAACAATGAAAGAAAATTATAATAAAATATGACTTAAAGATTTTTATAACATCATTTTACAGTACTGTTCATATAGCCTACTCAATTTATGACCAAATCATGTTACGACCGGTCTATCGGAACCAATCGTGGTCGTAAGTCGAGCACTAGCTGTAATTTGAAACTTTATTTAATGTACCATTGGCCTCAAGTGTGTTGCCAAATTCTTCCTCTACAGGACAGAGCTCATAGGCCGTTTCAGCAGATGCTCTTACTCTTTATTTCCCAGTTCTAGGAAGCTCTCCCTCACTCTATATTTTGGGCTACATCCATCCCTCTTTCTTCTTCATTTTCAAGATCAATACCAGCTGGTGGGACATCTGTTGGCTTTCAAAGGCTTGGCCAGTAAGCATTCTCTGTTTAATAAATGAATGAATGAAAAAAATGTTTCAATAATTCTATAACCTGAAATATGTTTTCTTCTTTTTAGTCCCTTTGTTTAAGTTGCTGATCTTTCAATGCTTTTTTTTTTAAGAGTGATCCCAAGAGAGCAAGATGGCGATGGAGTAGGCGGATGTAGCAACTTCCAACTCCCAGAATCAAAGTGGATTATAACTCAATTTTAAGAACCATCATCTGGATAAACCAGCTTTGAACTAAACTAAGTGGACTATTCAACCAAGGAACACAGAAGAAGCCACATTGAGATTGGTAGGAATAGTGAAAACGCGAAGAGGGCTGCCCAGCTCCCCGGAGCGAACGGCAAGGCGGGAGGAGAGTTTGGCGGAGAGGGAGGGACCTGGGTCCCAGGAACAAAGCCTCAGCCTGTAGTCACAGAGCCTAGAAGAGGCGTTTGGACAGCATTGAGCTGTGAAACAAGTGAGGATACTGTTTGAGAGAAAGAGACAGTTTTCTCAGACCCAAGATTCTTTTTAAAAGGACAGCACAAAAAACCTCTCTCACAACCACACACCCGGGGTTCCAGGGAACGGGGACAGAGGAGAGGACCAGACCAGCGGGAAGAGAGTGTGGACTGAAGGCACGGGGACAAACACTCTGAGGGTCAGCCACCCTAACCCCTGGGCTAAGTCACTTCCCTAATCAAAAACGAATATTTCCCCTGGAAATAGCAATACCAGCAAGGGAGACAGGACACCAGCCAAACAAGCTCTCCAGTGGCACTTAAGAGTAGAGCTGCTTAGAGGGAGGGAGCTCCCAAATCTACAGTATGGAGTGTTAGGGCACTTCCTACTCTGCTGAGGGTTGCTGGAGGGATGGTGGTGGCAGGATGCTGAAATGTGGTTCTGTCGGCAGGGGCGGAGGCCCAGCCGGTGTGAGATTGGTCTAGCCCAGCAGGGGAGGAGGGGACGTGCGAAAGCGGTCCAGCAGCTGCAGGCCCGCCTGTAACCCAACCTGCGGGGGAAAAGCGGGAGGCCAGGAATGGGCAGAGATCTGCTCTGCGACCCTGCTCAAGCTGGCTCTAACCGCGGGGACAGGGCTAGGACCAGGGATGGGCGGGGACTCGCGGCTGAGCTCACGCCAGCAGTCCCGCACGGCCGGAGAAACTGCGGTTTGCCATCCTGCCTGCGAGTTGGCTCTGAATGCGGGGGCGGGGTAGAGCCCTGGACAAGTGGAAGTTTGCAGCTGAGCGCACGCCAGCAGCCACGCCCTGCCCAATAAACCTTGGTTTGCAACCCTGTGCAGGAGGGCCCTGGCCTCGAAGGTGGGGCTAAAGCTCTGAAAAGGCAAAAGCTCACAGCTGAGAGCATGTCAGAAACCCTGTCCAACCTGTGAAACTGGCGAGCAGGCTCGAACCGCTGGTGCTGGGTGGAAGCCGAGAAACAGGCTGGGTCTGCAGCTGAGCAAAGGTGCTCACCTCTATCCTTGGTCCTGAGGCTTGTGGCTTGAGTGACAGACCCTCCCATGGAGTAGAGGACGAAATCACAGCAACAGCCGCAGAGGGCCAGAGCTGGCAACGCCCATACCCAACCACCCTAGGCAGCGGCAGAGGGGGTGGAGGGCCTGCAGACAGACCACACCTAGAGAAAACATAGGCAACACCTACTGGACTCCAGTGGCCACAACTTGCTTATACACAGACAAAATGGACAGGCAGAGGAATGCAAAACAAATGAATCAAGAGAAATCCCCAGAGAAGGACCTGAATGAACCAGATATGACCAAATTACCAGAAGCAGAATTTAGAATAATGATAGTTAGGATGTACAAAGAAATTAGAGCAAAAATGGATAGTCACTACGAACACCTAAATAAAGAGATAACAAGTACAAAAAATAAAATTCAAATAATAAAAAAGAATCAGACAGAAATGACAAATACAGTATCAGAACTGAAGACCACAATGGAAGGAATTAAAAGCAGAATGAATGATGCTGAGGATCAAATTAGCGAGTTAGAGGACACAATAAACAAAGGCACAGAAGCAGAGAAGAAAAAGGAAAAGAAACTCAAAAAATGTGAGGAAACTCTAAGGGAGCTCTGTGACAACATGAAGAGAAACAACATTCGCATCAAGGGGTTCCCGAAGAAGAGGAGAGAGAACAGGAAATGGAAACTTTGTTCAATCAAATCATAGCAGAAAACTTTCCTAAATTAAGGCTGGGAAACATTCCACACATTCAAGAAGCACACAGAACTCCATTAAAGAGAAACCCAAAGAAATCTACACCAAGACAAATCATAGTTAAAATACCAAAGCTAAGGGATAAAGAGAAAATCTTAAAAGCTGCTAGAGAAAAAAAGGCTGTCACCTACAAAGGAGCCCCCATAAGGATGATATCTGAGTTCTCAATAGAAACATTTGAGGCCAGAAAGGAATGGCAAGATATATTCAGAGTAATGCAGAACAAGAACCTACAACCAAGACTACTCTATCCAGCAAGGCTAACGTTTAAAATTGAAGGAGAAATAAAGAGTTTCCCAGACAAAGAAAGCCTCAAGGAATTCATTAAAACCAAACCTATTCTGCAAGAGATACTAAGGGGCCTGTTGTGAACAGTTCAAAGGGAGGAAAGATATGGCAAAAGAATATAGCTTTAAAGAATAAAATGGCAATAAACAACTACATATCAATAATAACCTGAAATGTAAATGGATTAAATGATCCAATCAAAAGACATAGGGTAGCTGTGTGGATAAAGAAATAGGACCCATACATATGCTGTCTACAAGAGACACACCTTAAAACAAAAGATGCACATAGACTGAAGGTAAAAGAATGGAAAAAAATATTTCACACCTTAAAACAAAAGATGCACATAGACAGAAGGTAAAAGAATGGGAAAAAATGGAAATGAAAAAAAAAGCCAGGGAGCAGTACTTATATCTGACAAAAAGGACTTTAAAACAAAGGCTGTAGTAAGAGATAAAGATGGACACTACATAATGATAAAGGGAACAATTAAACAGGAAAATATAACTATTATAAATATCTATGCACCAAATATAGGAGCCCCAACATACATAAAGCAGACTTTGATGGATATAAAGGGTGAGATTAACAGCAATACTATAATAGTAGGGGATTTCAATACCCCACTAACAACACTGAATAGATACTCAAGAAAAAAAATAAAGAAACAGCGGACATAAAGGATACACTAGATCAACTTGATTTAATAGATATCTTCAGAACTTTTCATCCTAAAGCAGTAGAATATACATTGTTCTCAAGCGCTCATGGTACGTTTTCTAGGATAGACTACATGTTAGGACACAAAAATGTTCTCAATAAATTTAAGAAGATTGATATCATATCAAGCATTTTCTCTGATCACAATGCCATGAAACTAGAAATTAACCACAAAAGAAAAACTGAAAAATACTCAAACACTTATAAATAGCATGATATTAAATAATGAATGGATTAACAATGAGATCAAAGAAGAAATAAAAAAGTGTCTAGAAACGAATGATAATGAGCATACATCAACTCAAAATTTATGGGACACAGCAAAAGCAGTTCTGAGAAGGAAGTTCATTGCACTATAGGCATATCATAAGAAGCTAGAAAAAGCTCAAGTAAGTAACCTGACCCTGTATCTAAAAGAACTAGAAACACAACAGCAAATAAAACCCAGGACCAATAGAAGGAAGGAAATAATAAAGATCAAAGCAGAAATAAATGACATAGAGGCTAAGGAAACAATACAGAGGATCAATGAAACCAGAAGTTGGTTCTTTGAAAAGGTAAACAAGATTGATGAACCTTTAACTAGACTCACCAAGAAAAAAAGAGAGAGGACCAAAATAAATAAAATTAGAAATGACAGTGGAGAAATAACAACTGACACAACAGAAATACAAAGCATTGTAAGAAAATACTATGAAGAAATCTACGCCAAAAAATGGGACCACCTAGGTAAAATGGAAAAATTTCTTGAATCATATAATCTTCCAAAAATCAATCTGGAAGAATCGGAACACCTAAACAGACCAATTACAACAAATGAGATCAAAACAGTTATCAAAAAACTCTCAAAAAACAAAAGTCCTGGGCCTGATGGCTTCACAAGTGAAGTCTATCAAAAATTCAAAGAAGTACTAACTCCTATCCTCCTCAAGCTATTTCAAAAAATTCAAGAGGAAGGAAGACTTCCAAACTCCTTTTATGAGGCGAACATAATTCTTCCCCCAAAACTGGGCTAAGACAACACAAAGAAAGTAAATTATAAGCCTATATCCCTGATGAATTTAGACGATAAAATTCTCAACAAAATATTAGCCAACCGGATCCAGCAATATATGAAAAAAATCATAAACCATGATCAAGTGGGATTTATTCTAGAGAGGCAAGCCTGGTTCAATATTCGCAAATCAATCAATGTGATTCACCACATAAACAAAAGGAAGGACAATAATCACATGATAATTTCAATAGATGCAGAAAAGGCATTTGATAAAATCCAGCACCCATTCATGCTCAAAACTCTCAATAAAGTGGGAATACAGGGAACATTCCTTAACCTGGTAAAAGGTCATCTAAGAAAAACCCATAGCAAACATCATACTAAATGGACAAAAATTAAAAGCAATCCCCTTAAGATCAGGAACCAGGCAGGGGTGCCCCCTTTCACCACTTTTATTCAACATAGTTCTGGAAGTCCTAGCTACAGCAATCAGACAAGAAGAAGAAATAAAATGCATCCAAATTGGAAAAGAAGAAGTAAAACTGTCATTATTTGCAGATGATATGATATTATTTATAGAAAACCCTAAAGTCTCAGTCAAAAAACTACTGGACCTGATAAATGAATTCAGCAAGGTGGCAGGATACAAAATTAATACGCAGAAATCAGAGGCATTTCTATATACCAACAATGAACTGTCAGCAAAAGAAATTAAGGAAACAATCCCCTTCACTATTGCAGCCAAAAGAATAAAGTACCTAGGAGTAAATTTAACCAAGGAGGTTAAGGACTTGTACTCGGAAAATTATAAAACATTGATAAAAGAAATCAAGGAAGACACAAACAAGTGGAAGCATATACCGTTCTCATGGCTAGGAACAATAAACATCATTAAAATGTCTATATTACCCAAACCAATTTATAAATTCAATGCAATACCAATTAAAATACCAATGACATACTTCAAAGATATAGAACACATATTCCAAAAATTTATATGGAACCAAAAAAAAAACATGAATAGCCTCAGCAATCTTAATAAGAAAAAATAAAGCAGGAGGTATCACTCTTTCAGATATCAAGGTTTACTATATGGCCATTATACTCAAGACAGCCTGGTACTGGCATAAGAACAGGCACATAGATCAATGGAACAGAACAGAGAACCCAGAAATAAATCCACAGCTTTATGGACAACTGATATTTGAGAAAGGAGGAAAGAACATACAATGGAGTAAAGACAGCCTCTTTAACAAATGGTGTTGGGAAAATTGGACATCTACCTGCAAAAAAATGAAACTAGACCATCAACTTACATCATTCACAAAAACAAACTCAAAATGGATAAAAGACTTAAACGTAAGCCGTGAAACCATAAGCATCTTAGAAGAAAACATAGGCAGCAAGCTCTCTGACATCTGTAGCAGCAATGTATTTGCCGATTTATCTCAACGGGCAAATGAAATAAAAGGCAAGATAAACAAATGGGACTATATCAAACTAAAAAGTTTTTGCACAGCTAAAGACAATAGGAACAGAATAAAAAGACAAACCACACAATGGGAGAACATATTCGACAGCACGTCTGATAAGGGGTTAATAACCAATATTTATAAAGAACTTATAAAACTCAACACTAGGAAGATAAAGAATCCAATCAAAAAATGGGCAAAAGAAATGAATAGAAATTTCTCCAAAGAGGTCATACAGATGGCCAATAGGCATATGAAAAAATGCTCAACATCACTAATCATTAGAGAAATGCAAATTAAAACCACAATGAGATATCACCTCATACCAGTCAGAATGGCGCTCATCAGCAAAATAACACAGAATAAGTGCTGGTGAGGATGTTGAGAAAAGGAAACCCTCCTGCACTGCTGGTGGGAATGCAGACTGGTGCAGCCACTGTGGAAAACAGTATGGAGATTCCTCAAAAAATTAAAAATCGAACTGTCTTTTGACCCAGCTATCCCACTTATAGGAATATACCCTAAGAACACCATAGCACTGTTCGTAAAGAAGAAATGCGCCCCCATGTTTGTGGCAGCATTGTTCACAATAGCGAAGATCTGGAAACAGCCCAAGTGTTTGTCAGAGGACGAGTGGATTAAAAAGCTTTGGTACATATATACTATGGAATACTACTCAGCCATAAGAAATGATGACATCGGATCATTTACAACAAAATGGATGGACCTTGATAACATTATATGGAGTGAAATAAGTAAATCAGAAAAAAACTGAGAACAGCATGATTTCATACATAGGTGGGACATAAAAGTGAGAATATGAGACATGGACAAGAGAGTGGTGGTTATAGGGTGGGGGGAGGGAGGAGAAGGTTGGGTAGGGAGGAGGGGAGGGGCATAGGGAAAACCAGATGGAGGGTGACAGAGGACAATTTGACTTTGGGTGACCGTTATGCAACATAATTGAATGATAACATGACCTGGAGATGTTTTTGTTGTACATATGTACCCTGATTTATTGGTGTCACCCCATTAAAATTAATAAAAAAAAAGAGTGATCCCACTATTGCTCACAGTGATGAGGATATGAAAGACCAGCACTCTAAGGTGTGTTAGGTACATTACATTGTAAGCACCTAAGTCACAGAAATAAAAGGAAGAGCCTTGTGATTGCTGTGGAAAATGGCATGAACTTTGTTTTGTTGTCACTTCTAAGCATACGAAATTGGAATAATTTTTGTTTGCCAGAGAACTAGATGTTTTCAAATTACCCTTTCTTCTCCTTATCTTCCTAAAAGTTTTAGGTTATTTCTGGTGCTTCTTTTATCATTTATTTTGAATGCAGTAAGGCTTTCTCTTCAGGTTTGTTGACAGCTTCTCATTGAACTTTTCTGGGAACATGCATGTTAATGGCATATTTAATGTTGGTATGAGCCATTGCTTTGAGTTTGTGATATATGTTAGAACATTGTGTCCTGAATAAAATAAAAACACACTAAAATGTAACATCAGAAATGGAATACTTAAATTGTCATCAGTGAGAGAACATAATCTAATTATTTTTCCCCTGGAGTATACAGAATATAAAAATTTAAATCTATTGAATCAGTACTTGATTTAAAGAAGTGTTATACTTCAGGAAAATTCCTTTTAAGAACAAATAGGGCATATAAATAAAACATCTGAAAAAGTTTCTTGTTAAAAATAGCTATAAAAGGAGTGACTTATGTAATAGTAGAAGTCATTTATTGGCATTTATCATTGAAATATTGGTCTTTAGAAAGGAATTGCTTTAATATAGATGAATTTGTTATTGCTGCTGTTCTAATAAAAATACCCTGAAATAACCTCTCTGAAGTCGATGGCTTACTTAATTTTCTCTAGCATTGTTGAAAATTACTTTTCTGCTGTAGTATTTATTAATGTAACTTAAGAATCTGTGCACAGAAATTTTATCTTTGAGATAATAAAACAAGACTAAGTTTAGTTTTTATTTTTCAATTACAGTTTACATTCAACAGTATTCTATATTAGTTTCAGATGGTACAGCATAGTGGTTAGATGATCATGTACTTTACATAATGGCTCCTCCCAATATTTTAAGTACCCACCTAGTCCCTTACATAATTATTACAATATTATTGACTATATTCCCTATGCTGTAATTACAACTCTCTTTCTCAACTGTGGTATTGCAGCATAGCCCCTAATTCTTTAATTCCCCTGTGTTGATATTCTTTGTTATGTGTATTTGTAGTTCTCCTTGCCCTTATGGGTGGAGCATATTTTCTCTGCCCTGTGATATTGTGTTCAACTAAAGAGAAGCAAAGTGACAGTATGTATGTTCTGAGTCTAGGTCTTATGTCATTCTGCTTCTTCCCTTGTGCCTCTGCTATTGCCATGGGAAGACTATGCCTAGTCTTGTCTGCTGACAGGGGAAAAGGATGAGGGACAGATGGAGCAGAATCATTTAAGCTAAACCCAACATAGATCAGTTGATCCCTGGTCAACTCACAGATGTACACATTAAATAAAGGCCTATTGTTATATGCCACTGAGATTTTAGGGTTATTTGTTATATAATATTATTGAAGCAATATTTGACTAATATACCCACTGGTAAAGAAAAATTCAGTGTCAACACCAAAAATAGTTTTCCATAGTGATTTTTCTAAGCATTTGTAGGTAAATTACATATACTTAATGTTTTGCTTTTGTGTTCAGATCTTAGCTTAAGAATAAGCATGCCATCAATTCCTTGAAAATACAGAAGTTAATCAAAACACGCTAACATTAAATTAAGTCAGTAATACGGAAAGCTTAAAATTTGGGTTGTGACTATCTATGTTTTAACTATTCATATTTTATACAATGCTTATTATGTAGTAGTCATTAATAGGTTGAATGAATGAATGAAAGAATGAGGAAGTAGAACTTTCTTTTTCCTCCCTTTCTTTATTTTTTCTCTGAATAGTTTTCTCCATTTAAAATAGTCTTCAAAAAACCAACCAACCAACCAGCAATTCAACAAATCATAACTCTAGGTCAATGGTTCACACTTGGATGTGATTTTGCTTCTTAGGGCACATTTGGCAATGTCTGGAGACATTTTTGATTGTCATAACAAGGGGTGGTATGATAATGACATCTGGTAGGTAGAGGCCAAGGGTACTTACTGCCAAACATTCTGCATTGCACAGAATAGATCCTCACATAAAGAATTAGCCAAAATGTTAGTACATCCCATTTAAAAAAATAATAATTTTAATTTATTGTATTAACATGGATTCAAATGTCCCACTGAATACAAACCCCTCTCCCCCTCCCCCATGTCCCTATCCATACCCTCTTTGCCCCACTCTCCCCAACTCCCACCCCCTTCCCTCTGGGACCTGCTGTCCTGCTATTTGTATCTCTGTATTATGTATATATAATTTCACCAATCCCTTCACCTTCTCTGATCCTATCCCTTCATCCCCCTTCCCTTTGACAGCTGTCCTTCTGGTCCCTGTGACCCCGCCTGTGCCTCTATTTCATTCCTCAGTTTGTTTTGTTCCTTAGATTCCACATATAAGTGAGATCATATGATATTTATCTTTCTCTGCCTGGCTTATTTCACTTAACACAATAGTCTCCAGGACCATCAATGCCATTGCAAAAGGAAAGATTTCCTTCTTTTTCACAACCGTGTAGTATTCCATTGTGTATATGTACCACTGCTTTTTAATCCACTTGTCCACTGATGAACACTTGGGCTGTTTCCAGATCTTGGCCACTGTAAAAAATGCTGCAATAAATATGGTGGTACTTATCTTTTTGAAGCAGTGATTTGGTGTTCTTAAGATATATTCCTAAAAGTGGGATAGCTTGGTCAAAAGTTAGTTCCATTTGTAATTTTTTGAGGAAACCTCATATGATTCTCCACAGTGGCTACACAAGTCTGCATTCCCACCAGCAGTGCAGGAGGATTCACTTTTCTCCACACCCTTGCCAGCATTTATTGTGTGTTTTGTTAACGAGAGCCATTCTGACAGGTGTGAGGTAGTATCTCATTGTGGTTTTAATTTGCATTTCTCTGATCATTGGTGATGTTGAACATTTATTCATATGCCTATTGGCCATCTCTGTCCTCTTTTGAGAAGTGTCTGTTCAGTTCTTTTTCCCATTTTTAATTGGATTGTTTACCTTCCTGGCATTGAGTTTTAGAAGTTCTTTATAAATTTTTGTTATTAATCCCTTATCAGACGTATTGGCAAATATATTATCCCATTGTGTGGGTTGTCTTTTTATTTTGTTCATGGTGTCTTTTGCAAAGCAAAAGCTTTTTAGTTTAATATAGTCCCATTTGTTCATCCTGTCCTTTATTTCACTTCCCATGAAGATAAATCAGTAAAAATATTGCTACAGATATCAGAGAGTTTACTGCCTATGTTTTTTTCCAAGATGTTTATGGTTTCATGACTTACATTTAAGTCTCTTGTCCATTTTGAGTTTATTTTTGTGTATGGTGTAAGTTGGTGGTCCAGTTTCATTTTTTTTGTATGTACTTGTCCAGTTTTCCAACATCATTTATTAAAGAGACTGTCTTTAGTCCACTGTATGCTCTTGCCTCCTTTGTCAAATATCAATTGACCATAAAGGTATGGGTTTATTTCTGGGTTCTCTGTTCTGTTTCATTGATCTGTATGCCTGTTCTTATGCCAGTACCACGCTGTTTTGAGTACAATGGCCTTGTATTATAACTTGATATCAGGAACTGTGATACCTCCCACTTTATTCTTCATTTTCAAGATTACTGAGGCTATTCGTGTTGTGTTTTGGTTCCATATAAATTTTTAGAACATTTGTTCTATGTCTTTGAAGTATACCATTGGTATTTTAATAGTAATTACATTGAATTTATAGATCGCTTTGGGTAATATAGACATTTTAATGATGTTTATTCTTCCTATTCTTGAACATGGTATATGTTTCCTTTTGTTTGTTTCTTCCTTGATTTCTTTTAGCAATGTTTTATAATTCTCTGAGTACAAGTGTTTTAGCTCCTTGGTTAAATTTACTCCTAGGTACCTTATTTATTGGTTGCAATAATGAAGGGGATTGTTTTCTTAATTTCTCTTTCAGACAGTTTATTGTTGGTGTATAACATTGCCACTGATTTCTGAATATTAATTTTATATTCTTCCACCTTGCCGAATTCATTTATCAGGTTTAGTAGTTTTTTGACTGCGACTTTAGGGTTTTCTATGTACCGTATCATGTCATCAGCAAATAATGATAGTTTTACTTCATCTTTTCCAATTTGGATGCCTTTTATTTTTTCTTCTTGTCTGTTTGCTGTGGCTAGGAGTTCCAGAACTATGTTAAATAAGAGTGGTGAAAGGGAGCACCCCTGTCTTGTTCTTGATATTAAGGGGATTTCTTTTGATTTTTGCCCATTGATTATATTGGCTGTGGGTTTGTCATAGATTGCCTTTATCATGTTGAGATATGTTCCTTGTATTCACACTTTGCTGAGAGTTTTGATCATAAATAGGTGATGGATTTTATCAAATGCTTTTTCTGCATCTATTGATATAATCATGTGATTTTTATCCTTTTTTTGTTTATGTGATAAATCACATTGATTGATTTGCAAATATTTTACCAGCCTTGCCTCTCCAGAATAAATCCCACTTTATCATGATGTATGATTTTTTTCATGTATTGCTGGATCCAGTTTGCTAATATTTTGTTGAGAATTTTAGCACCTGAGTTTATCAGGAATATTGACATATCGTTTTCTTTCTTTGTCATGTCTTTACCTGGTTTTGGAATGAGGATTATGCTTGCCTCATAAAAGGAGTTTGGAAGACTTCTCTCCTCTTGAATTTTTTGAAATAGCTTGAGAAGGATGGGTGTTAGTTAGGTCTTTATTGAATATTTGGAAAAATTCGCCTGTGAAGCCATCCGGTCTAGGACTTCTGTTTGCTGGTAGTTTTCTTGATAACTGTTTCAATTTCATTTGTTGTAACCAATCTGTTTAGGTTCTCTGATTCTTCCAGACTGAGTTTTGGAAGATTATATGTTTCTAGAAATTTATCCATTTAACCTAGGTTGTCCAATTTTTTTGGCATACAGATTTTCATAGTATATTCTTACAATCCTTTGTATTTCTGTGGTGTCAGTTTTTATTTCTCCACTTACATTTCTAATTTTATTTATTTGAGTCCTCTGTCTTTTTTTCTTGATGTGTCTGATTAGAGGTTCATCAATTTTGTTTACCTTTTCAAAGAACCAACTCTTCGTTTCATTGATATTCTGTATGGTTTTTTAGCTTTTATGTCATTTACTTCTGCTCTGATCTTTATTATTTCCTTCCTTCTACTTTCTCTGGGTTTTATTTGTTGTTTTTTTTTTCTAGTTCTTTAACATGCAAGGTTAAGTTGTTAATTTGAGCGATTTCTGGCTTTTTAAGGTATGCCTGTATTGCTATGAACTTCCCTCTCAGGACTGCTTTTGCTGTGTCCCATAAATTTTCAGTTGTTGTACGTTCATTTTCATTTGTTTCAAAAATTTTTAAAAATATTTTCCTTGATCTCATTGTTAACTTCTTTGTTATTTAACAAGATGCTATTTAGCTAGCCTCCAAGTGTTTGAATATTTTTCAGTTTTTCTATTGTAGTTGATTCCTAGTTTCATGCCATTGTGATCAGAGAAGATGCCTGATAACTTCAATGTTCCTAAATTTATTGAGACTTGTTTTGTGTCCTGACATGTGGTCTATCCTAGAGTATGTACCATGAGCACTTGAAAAGAATGTATATTCTGCTGCTTTGGAATGAAAGGTTTTGAAGATATCTATTATATTCAGTTGATCTAGTGTGTCATTTAAGGCCACTGTTTCTTTGTTAATTTTCTGTCTGAAGGATCTATCCATTGATGTTAGTGGGGTATTAAAATCCTCTTCCATTATAGTATTGCTGTTGATCTTGTCCTTTATGTCCATCAAAATCTGCTTTATATGTTTATGTGCTCTTATGTTGGGTACATAGATATTTGCAATGGTTATATTCTTCTGTTGGATTGCTTTCTTTATCATTATGTGGTGGCTTTTTTTTATCTCTTATTATAGCCTTTGTTTTAAAGTTTATGTTGTCAGATATAGGTATTGCTACCCCAGCTTTTTTTAAATTTCCATTAACGTGAAATACTTTTTTGCATCGCTTCAATTTCAGTCTATGTGTATCTTTTGTTCTGAGCTGGGTCTCTTGTAGACAGCATATGTATGGGTCCTATTTTCTAATCCACGTAGTTACCCTATGCCTTTTGATTGCAGCACTTAATCCATTTACATTTAAGATTATTATTGATATGTAGATGTTTATTGCCATTTTATTATTTAAATGTACAATCCTATTTTCTACTTTTTTTTCTTTGCTCTTTTATAAATTTATTTAATTAATTGTGTTTACATAGATTCTAGGGTAACCCCAACTGCATCCCACCTTCCCCATATTCCCCTCCACATCTCCCTTGCTCCCCTCTCTACAGCGCCCTCACCCCTTCCCTTCAGGTTTATCCCATCCTATCATCCCTTTTCCCTCTGTCCTCTTTTCCACTGATCCCTTTGATTCCTCCTCTGTCTCAATTCCTTTCCTCAGTTCTCAATGTTCCTTGGATTCCTCAAATGAGTGAGGTCATATAATATTTTTCTTTTTCTGCCTGGCTTATTTCACTCAACATAATAGTTTCCAGGTCCCTCCATATTGTTGCAAAAGGTAATATTTTCTTCTTTTTCATGGCCCCATAGTATTCCATTGTATATATGTACCACTGCTTTTTTTTTTTTTTTTTTTTTTTATATATTTTATTATTATTAATTCTAATGGGGTGACATCAATAAATCAGGGTACATATGTACAATGAAAACATCTCCAGGTTATCTTATCATTCAATTGTGTTGCATACCCATCACCAAAAGTCAAATTGTCCTCTGTCACCTTCAATCTGGTTTTCCCTGCGTCCCTCCCCTCCTCCCTATCCCATTCTTCCCTCCCTCCCCCCATCCCATAACCACCACTCTCTTGTCCATGTCTCATACCCTCACTTTCATGTCCCACCTATGTATGTAATCGTGCTGTTCTCAGTTTTTCTTTTTTTCTGATTTACTTATTTCACTCCGTATAATGTTATCAAGGTACATCCATTTTGTTATAAATGATCCGATGTCATCGTTTCTTATGGCTGAGTAGTATTCCATAGTATATATGTACCATAGCTTTTTAATCCACTCGTCAACTGACGGACACTTGGGCTGTTTCCAGATCTTCGCTATTGTGAACAATGCTGCCACGAACATGGGGGCGCATTTCTTCTTTTCGAACAGTGCTATGGTGTTCTTAGGGTATATTCCTAAAAGTGGGATAGCTGGGTCAAAAGGCAGTTCGATTTTTAATTTTCTGAGGAATCTCCAAACTGTTTTCCACAGTGGCTGCACCAGTCTGCATTCCCACCAGCAGTGCAGAAGGGTTCCCTTTTCTCCACATCCTCGCCAGCACTTATTCTGTGTTGTTTTGCTGATAAGTGCCATTCTGACTGGTGTGAGGTGATATCTCATTGTGGTTTTAATTTGCATTTCTCTAATGATTAGTGATGTTGAGCATTTTTTCATATGCCTATTGGCCCTCTGTATGTCCTCTTTGGAGAAATTTCTATTCATTTCTTTTGCCCATTTTTTGATTGGGTTGTTTGTCTTCCTGGTGTTGCTTTTTATAAGTTCTTTATAAATTTTAGTTATTAACCCCTTATCAGATGTGCTGTCAAATATGTTCTCCCATTGTGTGGTTTGTCTTTTTATTCTGTTCCTATTGTCTTTAGCTGTGCAAAAACTTTTTAGTTTGATATAGTCCCATTTGTTTATCTTGCCTTTTATTTCAGTTGCCCATGAAGATAAATCGGCAAATATACCGCTGCTACAGATGTCGGAGAGCTTGCTGCCTATGTTTTCTTCTAAGATGTTTATGGTTTCACGGCTTACATTTAGGTCTTTTATCCATTTTGAGTTTGTTTTTGTGAATGGTGTAAGTTGATGGTCTAGTTTCATTTTTTTGCAGGTAGATGTCCAGTTTTCCCAACACCATTTGTTAAAGAGGCTGTCTTTACTCCATTGTATGTTCTTTCCTCCTTTGTCAAATATCAGTTGTCCATAAAGCTGTGGGTTTATTTCTGGGTTCTCTGTTCTGTTCCATTGATCTATGTGCCTGTTCTTATGCCAGTACCAGGCTGTCTTGAGTATAATGGCCTTGTAGTAAACCTTGATATCAGGAAGAGTGATACCTCCTGCTTTATTTTTTCTTTTTAAGATTGCTGAGGCTATTCGTGTTCTTTTTTGGTTCCATATAAATTTTTGGAATATGTGTTCTATATCTTTGAAGTATGTCATTGGTATTTTAATTGGTATTGCATTGAATTTATAAATTGCTTTGGGTAATATAGACATTTTAATGATGTTTATTCTTCCTAGCCATGAGCACGGTATGTGCTTCCACTTGTTTGTATCTTCCTTGATTTCTTTTGTCAATGTTCTATAATTTTCTGAGTACAAGTCCTTAACCTCCTTGGTTAAATTTACTCCTAGGTACTTTATTTTTTTGGCTGCAATAGTGAAGGGGATTGTTTCCTTAATTTCTTTTGCTGATATTTCATTGTTGGTGTATAGAAATGCCTCTGATTTCTGAGTATTAATTTTATATCCTGCCACCTTGCTGAATTCATTTATCAGGTCCAGTAGTTTTTTGACTGAGACTTTAGGGTTTTCAATATACAATATCATATCATCTGCAAATAATGACAGTTTTACTTCTTCTTTTCCAATTTGTATGCCTTTTATTTCTTCTTCTTGTCTGATTGCTGTAGCTAGGACTTCCAGAACTATGTTGAATAAGAGTGGTGAAAGTGGGCAACCCTGCCTGGTTCCTGATCTTAAGGGGATTGCTTTTAATCTTTGTCCATTTAGTATGATGTTTGCTGTCGGTTTATCATAGATGGCCTTTATCATGTTAAGGAATGATCCCTGTATTCCCACTTTACTGAGAGTTTTGAGCATGAATGGGTGCTGGATTTTATCAAATGCCTTTTCTGCATCTATTGAAATTATCATGTGATTTTTGTCCTTCCTTTTGTTTATGTGGTGAATCACATTGATTGATTTGCGAATATTGAACCAGCCTTGCCTCTCCAGAATAAATCCCACATGATCGTGGTGTATGATTTTTTTCATATATTGCTGGATCCGGTTGGCTAATATTTTGTTGAGAATTTTAGCGTCTAAATTCATCAGGGATATAGGCCTATAATTTTCTTCCTTTGTGTTGTCTTTGCCCGGTTTTGGGATCAGAATTATGCTCGCCTCATAAAAGGAGTTTGGAATTCTTCCTTCCTCTTGAATTTTTTGAAATAGCTTCAGGAGAATAGGAGTTAGTTCTTCTTTGAATTTTTGATAGAATTCACTTGTGAAGCCATCAGGCCCAGGACTTTTCCTTTTTGGGAGTTTTTTGATAACTGTTTCAATCTCATTTGCTGTAATTGGTCTGTTTAGGTGATCTGATTCTTCCAGATTGATTTTTGGAAGGTTATATGATTCAAGAAAGTTGTCCATTTCACCAAGATTGTCTAATTTTTTGGCATATAGTTCTTCATAGTATTTTCTTACAATGCTTTGTATTTCTGTTGTGTCAGTTGTTATTTCTCCACTGTCCTTTCTAATTTTATTTATTTGAGTCCTCTCTCTTTTTTTCTTGGTGAGTCTAGTTAAAGGTTCATCAATCTTGTTTATCTTTTCAAAGAACCAGCTTGTTGTTTCATTGATCCTCTGTATTGTTTCCTTAGCCTCTATGTCATTTATTTCTGCTCTGACCTTTATTATTTCCTTTCTTCTACTTGTCTTGGGTTTTATTTGTTGTTGTTTTTCTAGTTCTTTTAGATGCAGGGTCAAGTTGCTTATTTGAGCTTTTTCTAGCTTCTTATGATATGCCTGTAGTGCAATAAACTTCCCTCTCAGAACTGCTTTTGCTGTGTCCCATAAATTTTGAGTTGATGTATGCTCATTATCATTTGTTTCTAGAAACTTTTTTATTTCTTCTTTGATCTCATTGTTAATCCATTCATTATTTAATAACAAGCTATTTAGTTTCCAAGTGTTTGAGTATTTTTCAGTTTTTCTTTTGTGGTTAATTTCTAGTTTCATGGCATTGTGATCAGAGAAAATGCTTGATATGATTTCAATCTTCTTAAATTTATTGAGACCATTTTTGTGACCTAACATGTGGTCTATCCTAGAAAACGTACCATGAGCGCTTGAGAAGAATGTATATTCTACTGCTTTAGGGTGAAAAGTTCTGAAGATATCTATTAAATCAAGTTGATCTAGTGTCTCCTTTAAGTCTGCTGTTTCTTTATTAATTTTCTTTCTTGAGGATCTATCCAGTGTTGTTAGAGGAGTATTGAAATCCCCTACTATGATAGTATTGCTGTTAATCTCACCCTTTATATCCATCAAAGTCTGCTTTATGTATGTCGGGGCTCCTATATTTGGTGCATATATATTTACAATAGTTATATCTTCCTGTTGAATTGTTCCCTTTATCATTATGTAGTGTCCTCTTTTATCTCTTACTACAGCCTTTGTTTTAAAGTCCATTTTGTCTGATATAAGTATTGCTACCCCTGCTTTTTTTTCATTTCCATTTGCATGAAATATTTTTTTCCATCCTTTTACCTTCAGTCTATGAACATCTTTTATTTTAAGGTGTGTCTCTTGTAGACAGCATATGTATGGGTCCTGTTTCTTTATCCATGCAGCTACCCTATGTCTTTTGATTGGATCATTTAATCCATTTACATTTAAGGTTATTATTGATATGTAGTTGTTTATTGCCATTTTATTCTTTAAAGCTGTATTCTTCTTTTGCTCTATTCTTTCCTCCCTTTAAACTGTTCACAAGAGGCCCCTTAGTATCTCTTGCAGAATTGGTTTGGTTTTTATGAATTCCTTGAGGCTTTCTTTTTCTGGGAAGCTCTTTATTTCTCCTTCAATTTTAAATGTTAGCCTTGCTGGATAAAGTAGTCTTGGTTGTAGGTTCTTGTTCTGCATTACTTTGATTATTTCTTGCCATTCCCTTCTGGCCTCAAGTGTTTCTGTTGAGAAGTCCGATGTCATCCTTATGGGGGCTCCTTTGTAGGTGATAGTCTTTTTTTCTCTAGCAGCTTTTAAAATTTTTTCTTTATCCATTAGCTTTGGTATTTTAACTATGATGTGTCTTGGTGTAGATTTTTTTGGGTTTCTCCTTAATGGAGTTCTGTGTGCTTCTTGAATGTGTGGAGTGTTTCCCAGCCTTAATTTAGGAAAGTTTTCTGCTATAATTTGATTGAACAAAGTTTCCATTTCCTGTCCTCTCTCCTCTTCTTCAGGTACCCCTATGATGCGAATGTTGTTTCTCTTCATGTTGTCACAAAGCTCCCTTAGAGTTTCCTCACATTTTTTAAGTCTCTTTTCCTTTTTCTTCTCTGCTTCTGTGCCTTTGTTTATTGTGTCCTCTAACTCGCTTATTCGATCCTCAGCGTCATCCATCCTGCTTTTAATTCCTTCCATTGTGGTCTTCAGTTCTGATACTGTATTTGTCATTTCTGTCTGATTCTTTTTTATTATTTCAATTTCATTTTTTATACTTGTTATCTCTTTATTTAGGTGTTCATAATGACTATCCATTGTTGCTCTAATTTCTTTGAACATCCTAACTATCATTATTCTAAATTCTGCTTCTGGTAATTTGGTTATATCTGGTTCATTCAGGTCCTTGTCTGGGGATTTCTCTTGATTCATTTGGTTTGCATTCCTCTGCCTGCCCATTTTTTCTGTGTATAAGCAAGTTGTGGCCACTGGAGTCCAGTAGGTGTTGCCTTTGTGTTCTCTAGGTGTGGTCTATCTGCAGGCCCCCCACCCCCTCTGCCGGCGCCTAGGGTGGTTGGGTATGAGCGTTGCCAGCGCCGGCCCACTGTGGCTTTTGCTGTGCTTTCTGCCTCTCCTCCGTGGGAGGGGCTGTCACTGAAGCCTCAAGATTAGCACCAAGGGTAGAGGCGAGCACCTTTCCTCAGCTGCGGACCCAACCTATTTCCGGACTTCCGCCCAGAACCAGCAGTCGGAGCCTGCTCGCTACAGTTCCGCGGGTTAGGCGGGGCTTTTGACGTGCTCTCAGCTGTAAGCTTTTGCCCGTCAGGAGCTTTAGCCCCGCCCTCGATGCCAGGGCCCTTTGCGCAGGGTCGGAAACCAAGATTTATTGGGGCGGGCGTGTTTGCTGGCTTCCGCCGAGCTGCGTACTTCCGCTCGTCCCGGACTCTACCCCGCCCCCGCGTTCGGAGCCCGCTCGTGCACGTATTAACGCTATCCGGGGTTTCTCCGGCCGGATGGGGATAGCAGCCGTGGGCTCAGCTGCGAGCCTCCGCCTGTCTCGGGGTCCACCCCGTTCCCGCGCTCGGAGCCCGCTCGCGCACGTATACTGGCCAACCGCGGTTTCTCCGGCGGGCGGCGGGGGGTGCGGACTGGTAGCGTCAGCTCAGCCACGAGCCCCTGCCCGTCCCTGGTCCTAGCCCGGTCCCCGCTGTCAGGGCCGGCTTGCGCAGGGCCTGCCTGTTCCTGGCCTCCCGCTTTGTCCCCGTAAGTGGGATTAAAGGCGGGCCCGCAGCTTCCGGACCGCTCTCGCGCTTACCCTCCGACCCTCTGGGCTAGACCGATCTCCCACCGGCTTGGCCTCTGCCCACGCCGACAGAACCGCCTTTCAGCGTCCTGCCGCCCCAAAACCTTAAGCAGCCCTCAGCAGAGTAGGAAGGGACCTAATACTGCACACTGTAGGCCTGGGAGCTCCCTCACTTGTTTCACAGCTCAAAACTGTCCAAACGCCTCTTCTAGGCTCTGGGACTGCAGGCTGGGGCTTGGTTCCTGGGACCCAGGTCCCTCCCTCTCCGACAAAATCTCCTCCCGCCACACGGGTCTCTCCGGGCTGCCGTTTGCTCCGGGGAGCTGGGCAGCCCTCTTCGCGTTTTCGCTATTCCTACCAGTCTCAATGTGGCTTCTTCTGTGTTCCTTGGTTGAAGAGTCCACTTAGTTTTGTTCAAAGTTGGTTTATCCAGGTGATGGTTCTTAAAATTGAGTTATAATCCACTTTGGTTCTGGGAGTTGGAAGTTGGTACGTCCGCCTACTCCGTCGCCATCTTGCTCCCCCCTGTACCACTGCTTTTTAATCCACTCGTCCACTGATGGACACTTGGGCTGTTTCTATCTCTTCGCTATTGTGAACAATGCTGCCATAAACATGGGGGTGCATTTCTTTTTTTCAGTCGATGATATGGTGTCCTTGGGATATATTTCTATAAGTGGGATAGCTGGGTCAAAGGGCAGTTCTATTTCTAATTTTCTGAGGAATCTACATACTGTTTTCCACAGTGGCTGCACCAGTCTGCATTCCCACCAGCAGTGCAGGGGGGTTGCCCTTTCTCCACATCCTCGCCAGCACCTATAATGTGTTGTTTTGTTAATGAGCGCCATTCTGACTGGTGTGAGGTGGTATCTCATTGTGGTTTTAATTTGCATTTCTCTAATGATTAGTGATGTTGAGCATTTTTTCATATGCCTGTTGGCCATCTGTATGTCCAGTTAGAGAAGTGTCTATTCATTTTTGTGCCCATTTTTTATTGGATTGTTTGTCTTCCTGGTGTTGACTTTTACAAGTTCTTTATAAATTTTGGTTATTAACCCTTTTACAGATGTGTTGTCGAATATGTTCTCCCATTGTGCGGTTTGTCTTTTTATTTTGTTCATATTGTCTTTAGCTGTGCAAAAGCTTTTTAGTTTGATATAGTCCCATTTGTTTATCCTGTCTTTTATTTCACTTGCCTGTGGAGATAAATCAGCAAATATATTGCTTCGATAGATGTCGAAGAGTTTACTGCCTATGTTTTTTTCTAGAATGCTTATGGTTTCATGGCTTACATTTAAGTCCTTTATCCATTTTGAGTTTATTTTTGTGCATGGTGTAAGTTGGTGGTCTAGTTTCATTTCTTTGTAGGTAGCTGTCCAGTTTTCCCAACACCATTTATTAAAGAGACTGTTTTTATTCCACTGTATGCTCTTACCTCCTTTGTCAAATATCCGTTGTCCATAAAGATGTGGGTTTATTTCTGGGTTCTCTGTTCTGTTCCATTGATCTATATGCCTGTTCTTATGCCAGTACCAACCTGTTTTGAGTACAATGGCCTTGTAGTTTAACTTGATATCAGGAAGTCTGATACCTCCCATTTTTTTATCTTCATTTTCAAGATTGCTGAGGCCATTCGTTTTCTTTTTTGGTTCCATATAAATTTTTTGGAATATTTTTTCTATATCTTTGAAGTATATCATTAGTATTTTTATTGGTATTGCATTAAATTTATAAATTGCTTTGGGTAATATAGACATTTTAATGATGTTTATTCTTCCTAGCCATGAGCACGGTATATGCTTCCACTTGTTTGTGTCTTCCTTGATTTCTTTTATCAATGTTTTATAATTTTCTGAGTACAAGTCTTTAACCTCCTTGGTTAAATTTACTCCTAGGTACTTTATTCTTTTTGTTGCAATAGTGAAGAGGATTGTTTTCTTAATTTTTCTTTCTGACATTTTATTGTTTGTATGTAGAAATGCCTCTGACTTCTGAATATTAATTTTATATCCTGCCACCTTGCTGAATTCGTTTATGAGGTCCAGTAGTTTTTTGACTGAGCCTTTAGGGTTTTCTATATACAGTATTATATCATCTGCAAATAATGATAGTTTTACTTCTTTTCCAATTTGGATGCATTTTAATTCTTCTTCTTGTCTGATTGCTGTAGCTAGGACTTCCAGTACTATGTTGAATAAGAGTGGTGAAAGGGGCCACCCCTGCCTTGTTCCTGATTTTAGGGGAATTGCTTTTAATTTTTTGTCCATTGATTATGAAGTTGGCTGTGGGTTTGTCATAAATGACCTTTATCATGTTGATGTATGCTCCCTGTATTCCCACTTTGCTAATAGTTTTGATCATAAATGGGTGCTGGATTTTATCAAATGCATTTTCTGCATCTATTGAAATTATCATGTGGTTTTTCTCTTTTCTTTTGTTTATGTGGTGAATTACATTAATTGATTTTCGAATGTTCTACCATCCTTGCCTCCCCAGAAGAAATCCCACTTGATCATGATGTATGATTTTTTTCATGTATTGCTGGATCCGGTTTGCTAATATTTTGTTGAGATTTTAGCATCTAAATTCATCAGGGATATAGGCCTATAATTTTCTTTCTTTGTGCTGTCTTTGCCTGGTTTTAGAATCAGAATTATGCTCGCCTCATAAAAGAAACTTGGTAGTGTTCCTTCCTGTTGAATTTTTTGAAATAACTTGAGAAGGATAGGGGTTAGTTCTTTTCTGAATATTTGGTAGAATTCATCAGTGAATCCATCAGGCCCAGGGGTTTTGTTTTTTGGGAGGTTTTTGAGAATTGTTTCAATTTCTTTTGTTGTAATCAGTCTGTTTAGGTTTTCTGATTCTTCCAGATTGATTTTTTGAAGATTATATATTTCAAGGAATTTGTCCATTTCACCTAGGTTGTTTAATTTTTTGGCATACAGTTCTTCATAGTATTTTCTTACAATGCTTTGTATTTCTGTTGTGTCGGTTGTTATTTTTCCACTCCCATTTCTAATTTTATTTATTTGAGTCCTCTCTCTTCTTTTCTTGGTGAGTCTTGTTAAAGGTTCATCGATCTTGTTTACCCTTTCAAAGAACCAGCTCTTGGTTTCATTGATCCTCTGTATTGTTTCTTTAGCCTCTATGTCATTTATTTCTGCTGTGATCTTTATTATTTCCTTCCTTCTACTACCTCTGGGCCTTACTTGCTGTTCTTTTTCAAGTTCTTTTGGATGAAGGGTTAGGCTGTTTATTTGAGCCTTTTCAAGCTTCTTAGGGAATGCCTGTAGTGCTATGGGGAATTTTTTTTTATTTCTTCTTTGATTTTATTGTTGATCTTTTTGTTATTTAATAACGTGCTATTTAGTTTCTATGTATTTGAGTATTTTTCAGTTTTTCTCTTGTGGCTGATTTCTAGTTTCATGCCATTGTGATCAGAGTAAATGCTTGATACGATATCAGTCTTCTTAAATTTGTTGTGGCTGCGTTTGTGTCCTAACATATGATCTATCCTAGAGAATCTACCATGAGCACTTGAAAAAAATGTATATTCTGCTGCTTTAGGGTGAAAAGTTCTGAAGATATCTATTAAATCCAGTTGATCTAGTGTGTCCTTTAAGTCTGCTGTTTCTTTGTTAATTTTCTTTCTTGAGGATCTATCTATCTAGTAGATCTTTCTTGAGGATCTACTATTATTGTATTGCTGTTGATCTTGCCCTTTATATCCATCAATGTCTGCTTTATATATTTAGGAGCTCCTACATTAGGTGCGTAGATATTTATGATGGTTATAGCTTCATGTTGCATTGCTTCCTTTATCATTATGTAGTGACCTGCTTTATTTCTTACGATAGCCTTGGTCTAAAGTCCATTTTGTCTGATATAAGTATTGCTACCCCAGCTTTTTTTTCATTTCCATTTGCATGAAATATTTTTTCCATCCTTTAACCTTCTGTCTATGTGCACCTTTTGTTTTAAGGTTTGTCTTTTGTAGTCAGCATATGTACGGGTTCTGTTTTTTATCCATGCAGCTACCTTATGTCTTTTGATTGGATCATTTAATCCATTTACATTTAAGGTTATTATTGATATGTAGTTGTTTATTTCCATTTTATATTTTAAAGGTATATTCCTCTTTAGCTATAATCTTTTCCCACTTTGATCTGTTTACAATAGGGCCCTTAACATTTCCTGCAGCATTGGATTCGTTGAAATGAATTCCTTGAGTTTTTTTTTTTGTCTGGGAAGCTTTTTATTTCTCCTTCAATTTTAAATGATAGGCTTGCTGAATAAAGTAGTCTAGGTTGTAGGCTCTTGTTCTGTATTACTTTGAATATTTTTTGCCATTCCCTTCTAGACTCAAGATGTTTCTGTTGAGAAGTCGGATGTCATCCTTATGGGTGCTCCTTTGTACGTGATAGCCTTTTTTTGTCTAGCAGCTTTTAATATTTTCTCTTTATCACTTAGTTTTGGTATTTTAATTATGATGTGTCTTGGTGTAGGTTTCTTTGAGTTTCTCCTTAATGGAGATCTCTGTGCTTCTTGAACTTGTGAGACCCTTCCTTGCATCAATTTAGGGAAGATTTCAGCTATGATTTTATTGAATAAAGTTTCTATTTCTTGTTCTTTCTCTTCTTCAGGAAACTCTATTATGCGGATGTTATTTCTCTTCATGTTGTCACAGAGCTCTCTTAGAGTTTCCTCAGACTTTTCTTTTTAATATATTTTCTTATTATTAATTCTAATGGGGTGACACCAATAAATCAGTGTACATATGTACAATGAAAACATATCCAGGTTATCTTATCATTCAATTGTGTTGCATACCCGTCACCAAAAGTCAAATAGTCCTCTGTCACCTTCTGTCTGGTTTTCCCTGTGTCCCTCCCCTCCTCCCTATCCCACTCTTCCCTCCCTCCCCCCATCCAGTAACCACCACTCTCTTGTCCATGTCTCATATTCTCACTTTTATGTCCCACCTATGTATAAAATCATGCTGTTCTCAGTTTTTCTTTTTTACTGATTTACTTATTTCACTCCGTATAATGTTATCAAGGTCCATCAATTTTGTTATAAATGATCCGATGTCATCATTTCTTATGGCTGAGTAGTATTCCATATTATATATGTACCATAGCTTTTTAATCCACTCGTCTTCTGATGGACACTTGGGCTGGTTCCAGATCTTCGCTATTGTGAACAATGCTGCCACGAACATGGGGCACATTTCTTCTTTTCGAACAGTACTATGGTGTTCTTAGGGTATATTCCTATAAGTGGGATAGCTGGGTCAAAAGGCAGTTCGATTTTTAATTTTCTGAGGAATCTCCATACTGTTTCCACAGTGGCTGCACCAGTCTGCATTCCCACCAGCAGGGCAGAAGGGTTCCCTTTTCTCCACATCCTCGCCAGCACTTATTCTGTGTTGTTTTGCTGATGAGTGCCATTCTGACTGGTGTGAGGTGATATCTCATTGTGGTTTTAATTTGCATTGCTCTAATGATTAGTGATGTTGAGCATTTTTTCATATGTCTATTGGCCATCTGTATGTCCTTTTTGGAGAAATTTCTATTCATTTCTTTGCCCAGTTTTTGATTGGGTTTTTTGTCTTCCAGGTGTTGAGTTTTATAATTTCTTTATAAATTTTAGTTATTAAACCCTTATCAGATGTGCTGTCGAATATGTTCTCCCATTGTGTGGTTTGTCTTTTTATTCTGTTCTTATTGTCTGTAGCTGTGCAAAAACTTTTTAGTTTGATATAGTCCCATTTGTTTATCTTGCCTTTTATTTCATTTGCCCGTGGAGAAAAATCGGCAAATATACTGCTGCTACGGACATCGGAGAGCTTGCTGTCTATGTTTTCTTCTAAGATGCTTATGGTTTCACGGCTTACAGTTAAGTCTTTTATCCATTTTGAGTTTGTTTTTGCGAATGGTGTAAGTTTATGGTCTAGTTTCATTTTTTTGCAGGTAGATGTCCAATTTTCCCAACACCATTTGTTAAAGAGGCTATCTTTACTCCATTGTATGTTCTTTCCTCCTTTGTCAAATATCAGTTGTTCATAAAGCTGTGGGTTTATTTCTGGGTTCTCTGTTCTGTTCCATTAATCTATGTGCCTGTTCTTATGCCAGTACCAGGTTGTCTTGAGTATAATGGCCTTATAGTAAACCTTGATATCTGGAAGAGTGATACCTCCTGCTTTATTTTTTCTTTTTAAGATTGCTGAGGCTATTCGTGTTCTTTTTTGGTTCCATATAAATTTTTGGAATATATGTTCTATATCTTTGAAGTGTGTCATTGGTATTTTAATTGGTATTGCATTGAATTTATAAATTGCTTTGAGTAATATAGACATATTAATGATATTTCTTCTTCCTAGCCATGAGCACAGTATATGCTTCCACTTATTTGTATCTTCCTTGATTTCTTTTGTCAATGTTTTATAATTTGCCGAGTACAAGTCCTTAACCTCCTTGGTTAAATTTACTCCTAGGTACTTTATTCTTTTGGCTGCAATAGTGAAGGGGATTGTTTCCTTAATTTCTTTTGCTGACAGTTCATTGTTGGTATATAAAAATGCCTCTGATTTATGAGTATTAATTTTATATCCTGCCACCTTGCTGAATTCATTTATAAGGTCCAGTAGTTTTTTGACTGAGACTTTAGGGTTTTCAACATACAATATCATATCATCTGCAAATAGTGACAGTTTTACTTCTTCTTTTCCAATTTGGATGCCTTTTATTTCTTCTTCTTTTCTGATTGCTGTAGCTAGGACTTCCAGAACTATGTTGAATAAGAGCGGTGAAAGGGGGCATCCCTGCCTGGTTCCTGATCTTAAGGGGATTGCTTTTAATTTTTGTCCATTTAGTATGATGTTTGCTGTGGGTTTATCGTAGATGGCCTTTATCATGTTAAGGAATGATCCCTGCATTCCCACTTTACTGAAAGTTTTGAGCATGAATGGGTGCTGGATTTTATCAAATGCCTTTTCTGCATCTATTGAAATTATCATGTGATTATTGTCCTTCCTTTTGTTTATGTGATGAATCACAGTGATTGATTTGCGAATATTGAACCAGTCTTGCCTCTCCGGAATAAATCCCACTTGATCATGGTGTATGATGTTTTTCATATATTGCTGGATCCGGTTGGCTAATATTTTGTTGAGAATTTTATCGTCTAAATTCATCAGGGATATAGGCCTATAATTTTCTTTCTTTTTGTTGTCTTTGCCTGGTTTTGGGATTAGAATTATGCTCGCCTCATAAAAGGAGTTTGGAAGTCTTCCTTCCTCTTGAATTTTTTGAAGTAGCTTGAGGAGGATAGAAGTTAGTTCTTCTTTGAATTTTGATAGAATTCACTTGTGAAGCCATCAGTCCAAGGACTTTTCTTTTTTGGGAGTTTTTTGATAACTGTTTCGATCTCATTTGTTGTAATTGGTCTGTTTAGGTGTTCTGATTCTTCCAGATTGATTTTTGGAAGGTTATATGATTCAAGAAATTTTTCCATTTCACCAAGATTGTCTAAATTTTTGGCTTAGATTTCTTCATAGTATTTTCTTACAATGCTTTGTAATTCTGTTGTGTTAATTGTTATTTCTCCACTGTCCTTTCTAATTTTATTTATTTGAGTCCTCTCTCTTTTTTTCTTGGTGAGTCTAGTTAAAGGTTCATCAATCTTGTTTACCTTTTCAAAGAACCAACTTCTGATTTCATTGATCCTCTGTATTGTTTTCTTAGCCTCTATGTCATTTATTTCTGCTTTGATCTTTATTATTTTCTTCCTTCTACTTGTCTTGGGTTTTATTTGTTGTTGTTTTTCTAGTTCTTTTAGATGCAGGGTCAGGTTGCTTATTTGAGCTTTTTCTAGCTTCTTATGATATGCCTGTAGTGCAATAAACTTCCCTCTCAGAACTGCTTTAGCTGTGTCCCATAAATTTTGAGTTGATGTATGCCCATTTTCATTTGTTTCTAGAAACTTTTTTTTAAATTTATTTATTTATTCATTTTAGAGAGGAGACACAGAGTGAGAGAGAGAGATAGAGAAAGAGAGAAAGAGGGGAGGAGCTGGAAGCATCAACTCCCATATGTTCCTTGACCAGACCAGTGCAGGGTTTTGAACTGGCGACCTCAGTGTTCCCAGGTCGACTCTTTATCCACTGCACCACCACAGGTCAGGCTCTAGAAACTTTTTTTATTTTTTCTTTGATCTCATTGTTAACCCATTCATTATTTAATAACATGTTATATAGATTCCAAGGGTTTGAGTATTTTTCAGTTTTTCTTTTGTGGTTAATTTCTAGTTTCATGGCATTGTGATCAGAGAAAATGCTTGATATGATTTCAATCTTCTTAAATTTATTGAGACCATGTTTGTGTCCTAACATGTGGTCTATCCTAGAAAACGTACCATGAGCGCTTGAGAAGAATGTATATTCTACAGCTTTAGGTTGAAAAGTTTTGAAGATATCTATTAAATCAAGTTGATCTAGTGTATCCTTTAAGTCTGCTGTTTCTTTATTAATTTTCTTTCTTGAGGATCTATCCAGTGTTGTTAGAGGGGTACTGAAATCCCCTACTATGATAGTATTGCTGTTAATCTCGCCCTTTATATCCATCAAAGTCTGCTTTATGTATGTCGGGGCTCCTATATTTGGTGCATAGATATTTATAACAGTTATATCTTCCTGTTGAATTGTTCCCTTTATCATTATATAGTGTCCTTCTTTATCTCTTACTACAGCCTTTGTTTTAAACTCCATTTTGTCAGATATAAGTATTGCTACCCCAGCTCTTTTTTCATTTCCATTTTCATGAAATATTTTTTTACATCCTTTTACCTTCAGTCTATGTGCATCTTTTGTTTTAAGGTGTGTCTCTTGTAGACAGCATATGTATGGGTCCTGTTTCTTTATCCATGCAGCTACCCTATGTCTTTTGATTGGATCATTTAATCCATTTACATTTAAGGTTATTATTGATATGTAGTTGTTTATTGCCATTTTATTCTTTAAAGCTGTATTCTTCGTTTGCTCTATTTTTTCCTCCCTTTAAACTGTTCACAAGAGGCCCCTGAGTATCTCTTGCAGAATTGGTTTGGTTTTTATGAATTCCTTCAGGCTTTCTTTTTCTGGGAAGCTCTTTATTTCTCCTTCAATTTTAAATGTTAGCCTTGCTGGATAGAGTAGTCTTGGTTGTAGGTTCTTGTTCTGCATTACTTTGATTATATCATGCCATTCTCTTCTGGCCTCAAGTGTTTTTGTTGAGAAGTCCAATGTCATCCTTATGGGGGCTCCTTTGTAGGTGATAGCCTTTTTTTCCCTAGCAGCTTTTAAAATTTTTTCTTTATCCATTAGCTTTAGTATTTTACCTATGATGTGTGTTGGTGTAGATCTTTTTGGGTTTCTCTTTAATGGAGTTCTGTGTGCTTCTTGAATGTGTGGAGTGTTTCCCAGCCTTAATTTAGGGAAGTTTTCTGCTATGATTTGATTGAACACAGTTTCCATTTCCTGTCCTCTCTCCTCTTCTTCAGGAACCCCTATGATGCGAATGTTGTTTCTCTTCATGTTGTCACAGAGCTCCCTTAGAGTTTCCTCACATTTTTTGAGTCTCTTTTCCATTTTCTTCTCTGCTTCTGTGCCTTTGTTTATTGTGTCCTCTAACTTGCTGATTCGATCCTCAGCGTTATTCATCCTGCTTTTAATTTCTTTCTTTTTGGTCTTCAGTTCTGATACTGTATTTGTCATTTCTTTCTGATTCTTTTTTATTATTTGAATTTCGTTTTTTATACTTGTTATCTCTTTATTTAGGTGTTCATAATGACTATCCATTGTTGCTCTAATTTCTTTGAACATCCTAACTATCATTATTCTAAATTCTGCTTCTGGTAATTTGGTTATATCTGGTTCATTCAGGTCCTTCTCTGGGGATTTCTCTTGATTCATTTGGTTTGCATTCCTCTGCCTGTCCATTTTGTCTGTGTATAAGCAAATTGTGGCCACTGGAGTCCACTAGGTGTTGCCTTTGTGTTCTCTAGGTGTGGTCTGTCTGTAGGCCCCCCACCCCCTGTGCCGTTGCCTAGGGTGGTTGGGTATGGGCGTTGCCAGCGCCGGCCCACTGTGGCTTTTGCTGTGATTTCTGCCTCTCCTCTGTGGGAGGGGCTGTCTCTCAAGCCAAAAGCCTTAGGATCAAGGGTAGAGGTGAGCACCTTTGCTCTGCTGTGGACCCAGCCTGTTTCCGGACTTCTGCCCAGAACCCGCAGTCAGAGCCTGCTCGCCACAGTTCGGTGGGGTGGGCGAGGCTTTTGACGTGCTCTCAGCTGTGAGCCTTTGCCCGTCCGGAGCTTTAGCTCCGCCCTCGAGGCCATGGCCCTTCTGCGCAGTGTCGCAAACCCAGGTTTATTGGGCCGGGCATGTTTGCTGGCTTCTGCTCAGCTGCGTACTTCCGCTTGTCATGGACTCTACCCCGCCCTCTCGTTCGGAGCCCGCTCGTGCACATAGGATGGCAATCTGCGGTTTCTCTGGCCAGGCTGGGATAGTAGCGTGGGCTCAGCTGCGAGCTTCCACTTGTCTCGGGGTCTACCTCGTTTCCCTGCTCGAACCTGCTTGCGCATGTATAATGGCAAACCGCAGTTTCTCCGGCTGGGCGGGGCTGGTAGTGTGAGCTCAGCTGCGAGCCCCCGCCCGTTTCTGGTCCTAGCCCAGTCCCCGCAGTCAGGGCAGGCTTGCGCAGGGTCGCAGAGCAGATTTCTGCCCATTCCTGGCCTCCCGCTTTGTCCCCGTAGGTGGCATTACAGGCGGGCCCGCAGCTTCCGGAGCGCTTTCGCGTGTCCCCTCCACCCCTGCTGGGCTAGACCGAGCTCATACCGGCTTGGCCTCTGCCCACGCCGACAGAACCGCATTTCAGCGTTCTGCCACCCCAAACCCTTCAGCAACCCTCAGCAGAGTAGGAAGGGACCTAATACTTTACACTGTAGGCCTGGGAGTTCTCTCACTTGTTTCACACCTCAAAACTGTCCAAACGCCTCTTCTAGGCTCTGGGACTGCAGGCTGGGGCTTGGTTCCTGGGACCCAGGTCCCTCCTTCTCCGCCAAACTCTCCTACCGCCACGCGGGTCTCTCCGGGCTGCTGTTTGCTCCGGGAAGCTGGGCAGCCCTCTTCGCGTTTTCGCTATTTCTACCAGTCTCAATGTGGCTTCTTCTGTGTTCCTTGGTTGAAGAATCCACTTAGTTTAGTTCAAAGTTGGTTTATCCAGATGATGGTTCTTAAAATTGAGTTATAATCCACTTTGGTTCTGGGAGTTGGAAGTTGGTACGTCCGCCTACTCCGTCGCCATCTTGCTTCGACCGAGTTTCCTCAGACTTTTTAAGTCTCTTTTCTTTTTTCTGCTCTGCTTCCATGCCTTTGTTCATCTTGTCTTCCAACTCGCTGATTCTATCCTCAGGTTCATCCATCCTGCTTTTAATTCCTTTCATTGTGATCTTCATTTCTGATATTGTATTTGTCATCTCTGACTGATTTTTTTTTAGTATTTCAATGTTCTTTTTTATACTTGCTATCTCTTTATTTAGGTGTTCATAATGACCATCCATGGTTGTTCTAATATCCCTAAGCATCCTAACATTCATTATTCTAAACTCTGCATCTGGAAGTTTTGTTATTTCCATTTCGCTCAGTTCATTTTCCGGGAGGATTCTCTTGTGGTTTCATTTGGATTGCACTTTTCTGTCTTCTCATTATGTCTGTGTGTTTGGGTATGTTGTTTGTAGAGCTGGTTGAGTCTAGGCTTGGTGTTGTCTGCCTTCAATTTTCAGTTGTGTTATTTCTAGGTCTTCTTGGGTTGGCTTCAGCTGTTGTTTGTAATCCACTGTGGAATTTGGCTTTTCTAATAGAGCCCCTTTCAAGTCTTGATTTGTTTGTTTTCTTCTCAGGTTCTCATATGCATTCCTCTGTCACTGACGTCTCTCTCTCCCCCTTTCTTTTTGGAAAACAAGCCAGTTCTTTTAACACACCTCATTCCCAGGTCCCCAGGCAAGTGGCTGTGAGTGATATTTTCTACTGTTTTTCTTGGATTGAGAGCCTTTTTGGGCTCTCAGCCTCACCTCCCCCCCTTTGTTCCTGTAAGCAGGCAAGGCTCACCGCTCCTTGGAGCTCCCCACCAGGCTCAGTGTGGCTTCTTCTTTGCTCCTTGGATTTTGAGAGCAGTTCTTGTAGTCCAGAATTGGTTTTTCATGCTGGTTGTTCCTAAATTAATTTGTAATCCAGTTGTGGTGTGAGCTGGCAGTCTGTGCGTCTGCCTACTCTGCTGCCGTCTTGTGCCTCTCCTCTTTGCTCTTTTTATAGCAGGCACCTTAACATTTTTTACAGTACTGGTTTTGTTGCAATGAATTCCTTGAGATTTTTTTTTTTTTTGTCTGTGAATCTTTTTATTTCTCCTTCAATTTTAAATGATAGCTTTGGTGAATAACAAAGTCTTGCTTGTAGGTTCTTGCTTTACATCACTTTAAATATTTCTTGCCAATCTCTTCTGGCCACAAGTGTTTCTGTTGAGAAGTTGGATGTCATCCTTATGGGGCCTCCTCTGTAGGTAATTAACTGCTTTTCTCTTGCAATTTTTAGTATTATTTATTTGTCTCTTAACTTTGGCACTTTAATTATGTGTCTTGGTGTAGGCCTCCTTGGGTTCCTCTTTAATGGGACCCTGTGTTTCTTGAAATTGTGTGACTTTTTTCTTCATCAATTTAGGGAAGTTTCCAGCTATGATTTCTTCATAGTTTCTTTATCCCTTGTTTGTTCTCTTCTCCTTCAGGAACCCCTATGATGCAGATGTTGTTTCTCTTCATGTTATCACAGAGCTCTCTTACAGCTTCCTCAGATTTTTTGAGCCTCTTTCCTTTTTGCTGCTCTGCTGCTGTGCTTTTGTTTATCTTGTCCTCTAAATTGCTGATTTGATCTTCTGCTTCATCCAGCCTGCTGTTAATTCTTTCTATTGCAGTCTTCATTTCTGATATTGTATTTGTCATTTCTGACTGATTCTTTTTTATGATCTCAATGTCCTTTTTGATGCTTGCTATCTCTTTATTTAGATGTTCATTATGTCCATCCATTGTTGCTCTACAATCCTCGAGCATCCTAAAAATCATTGTTTTAAACTCTGCACCTGGTAGTTTGGTTAGTTCCATCTCATTCAGTTCTTTTTCTGGGGATTTCTCTTTTTGATTCATTTGGGTCTTATTTGTTTGTTTACCCATTTTGTCTGTGTATAGGATCCTCCTTTGGGCATGCTGCTTGTGTAGCTAGCTGAATCTAGGGTTGGTGCTGTCTGCCACCAGCTAGCAGTTGTGTTGGTTCTAGATCTTCTTAGGTTGGCGTCAGCTGTTGTTTATAACCTGGGTGGGGTACTTGATTTTAGCTACTGTTCTTTTTTGCTGTTTGTGTCTGCATTTTCTGTGCCTGGGTAATGTGAGAGGGGCCAACCTGTGTATAAGGATCAGCTTCCTCCTGCTTAGAGTTAACAGCACTCTGTAAAAGCTCCTATCTCCATCAGATTGCCCTCCACTTTTCAGCTGCTCCACCTCCTCCTGCAGCTCTTCTCAGAGTCTTCTGTAGAAAGACTGTAGTCTGTGCCCAGACTGGCTTCATCCAACCAATTCCTCTATAGGTTGGAAGCTTGTTGGATTAGGGCAGCTGAAATTGGGAATACACATTAATGAGACCCCCTATTTCAGGGGTCTCTTGGGCAGTCGCTCAGTACTAGAATTGTGGCCCCTACTCCAGAACCTAATCCCTCAGCCACTGCTGGCTACTCAATTTTTATTTTTCCCTATGGTGATCAGCAGGTTCAGATCGAGTGGGGGGGGCCGACAGAACCCTCTTCAGAAATTCTTATAGTTTATGAGACCCTGGTCTCAGGGAGGAGACTGAGAGAGTCCTCTCCTGGGTCTGACTATGGCCCCCAGAAAGTAGCTATGCCCCTTGACCAGATCCAACAATAGACTCACATGGACCCACACTTTGAATGTCCATGCTCCAAGCCTCTGTCCTTTCCTCCTTTGAAGTCTATCCCAGCAGGGTAGGATATCCCGCACCCAGGCCGGTTGACTATGTAGGTCCACCCTATCTAATGCACATAAATGGCTGTGCAGGTGCTGATCACAGAGAGCAGAACTCACCTCAGCTGGGCCAGGTGTGAGGAGCCCTTCATTAAGATACCACTCTAACAAGGGTTGTTAGGTCCTGAACCAATGCTCTCTGCATCTGGCCACTGGATGTGCCAGCCTTGTGCCTCCCTGGCAAAATAGTAGCACAGACCAGTGGGAGACACTACCTGTGACTGACCCTCAGCAACCTTTTTGGAGCTACAAGCAATCCAGAGTTTGTGGCTGCCTCTTCTGGGCCCAGGTGCACATGGAAATAGCAGTTGTATACCTAGGCTGGCTTTTACCCACACTGGACCTGGGGGAAAGTCCACTTAAAAGGCCAACGTTCCCTGAGTCCTTCCTTCTGCAGCCTCTGTCTGCTGGCTGCTTGTTGGTCTCTCGAGTTTAGAGGCTACAGCTATTCAGGGATTATGACTGGTGGTGGGTGTGGCTCCGCCCCTTGGTCCCAGGTTTCAGTCTGTCCAGACTTTTTTCACAGACCTCAGTAGGGTGTGGTTTCTGGAGTACAGTGGGTGTGGCCTCTGAGTCCCAGAGATGTGGTCTGCCCACCCACAGTTTCAACTGAGTGTCCTGTGAGGAAGAAGCACCAGTTGTAGACTCAGGAGAGTGTGGGTGTGTATCTCTGGCCTCAGCACCAGAAAACTGAGTCACTGACATGCTTCCTTCTTCCTGGCCTCTCAGACCGACCCTTCACCCTGACTGGAGCAGAAGAGTCTCCCGAAGGCAGAGTAGTTGCTTTTCCCCAGGCCAATGCCACTCCGACGGGATGATCTGCCTTGTAACAAAGATGGCCGCTGCTGTACTAGAGAATGACTATGCACAGAGGTTACGGTGGCTGTTCCCCATCCTGTCTCTCCTTGGGCTTCCAACTTTACACTCTCCTCACACAACTCCAGTCCTCTCAGCTCTCACACCCCCAGAGCTCCAGGTAAGTGGCTGTGAATGAGATTTTCTGTGCAGGTCGTTTAAAATGGAGTTTGAGTCTCAGAAAGCTGTCTCTTTCTCACAGACAGAAACCTGGCTTTTTTTATTGCCAAACTCTGGCTGGGTGGCTCTTCCAGGCTCTGGGGATGAGCACCCACACCTCTTAGGGCAACCCACCCCACTGTGAGAGTCCCTCCAGACCCTCCACTGCCTCTCGTTCCTGGGAGTGGAGCAGCCCTTTCCACATCTTTGCCCTTCCTTCCAGTCTCAGTGTGGCCTCTTCTGTGATCCTTGGTTATAGAGTCCTCTTTGTTTAACCCAAAATTGGTTTTTCAAGATGATTGTTCTTAGATTAAGTTGTAATCCAATTTGGTCCTGGGAGGTGGCAGTTGGAATGTCTGCCTACTCAGCTGCCATCTTGGAATCTGTGTTTGTGCATCCTTTGATTTTTTTTTTTTTTTGGTTTTATTTTGTCTTGCAGAATCTTTGTTTTTCTTTTTTTTAAGATCTTATTAATTGATTTTAGAGAAAGGAGAGAGAGAGAAAAGTGGGGAGCAGGAAGCATCAACTCATAGAGGTTGCTTCTTGCATGTGCCTTGACCAGGCAAGCCTGGGGTTTTGAACCAGCAACCTCAACATTCCAGTCAATGCTTTATCCACTGCACTAACAGAGGTCAGTTTGGCAGAATCTTTAATCATTCTCTCACATTTCTTTTTGCCTTCTCTGTATAGTGTCTAAAGATTGCTTCTATTTTTCTTTTTAGCTTTCCTCCCCTATCCTTTCCAGAACTGCCTCTTTGAATTTCATGTCATTTTTCATGTTCCTCCCTGTAGTCAATACTTTTACTACCAGAACTTTTCAATATTTTTACACTTAAGATGGATTTTTTTCTTTCTGAGACCTATATATGAGCTTAATTCTTTCTCTGTCTTCCATGCAGATTTTCTGGAAGGCCTCCTTAGGTTTCTGCTAAGGGAGAGCTAAATACAGTTCTGCTGTGAATTGATTTTTTTTTAATTAAAAAAATGTAAAGTTTATGGTATTATTGGTTTTCTAGTTATGATGAGGGAATAGATTTCTGTATGTGTCTTTTTATTTCTTGTTAAACTGTATGGGTTTTATTTTTATTTTTTTAAGTTATGTGGTGAGATTCAGACTTAAGTGACCATAATTATTTCATCCATGCAGAAATATCAGTTGTCTTTTAACTTTGGTTATAGTAACTTTTCCTTATAGCATGGAAGTCTTGCAATTTTATACATGAAATCTGTCTTATTGCTTATGAACTTCTGTCATGCTTGAGAAAGGTTTTCTCTTCATATGATTATAAAAGTATAACCTCATATTTTCCCCAGTATGATTTTTTTAAAAGAATACAAAATTTAAAATCTGAATGTATTTATATTGTGGAAGATAGAACTCTAATTTTCCCTATAGTTATTAAAGTAACTAGTTATATATTATAAAATATTATTTCAGGGGGTTTGTGTATCCTTCCCAACTTCTTAGGTTAAAGAAAATTTAAAGCCTATATAAAGAATGTGTAAAGGATTTTGATGTGAAAATGCCTTGAATTTAGGAGCCAAAGCTTAAGATCCTTGACCAAATCAGGGTTTATTAAAGTGAGGTTGAGATCGATATTAATAAGAAATGTTCCCCTCTTACCTAGGCCTTTGAATTCATTTGCTACCTGTGCTAACTTTTTAATAACTATTTAAAGTAAAAAATATTTAAAGACTAGTAAATAATTTTTTAATGCACTCAATTAGGAGTAGCAAATAAATTTTGATTCATATGCAAGCTCTAGCTAGCTGATAATGGCTTCCTAGAACTCTGGGTTAGGAAGGGTTCTGAGGTCAAATTTGAACTCAGTTGGAATGAAAGATATAATGACTACTGGTGGTTAGAAGTAGGGTAGAGGTGTGAATGGAACATATTTGCTATCCCCATAAGTACTTTTTGTCATGATCATCATTACCTAGGATGGTATTTGGCACATGACAGAGCTTGGACACAAAAGCTAGTCTGCCTGGGTTTAATACTGGCTCTGCCACTGTGTTAGTCTGTTTGGGTTGCTATAACAAAATTTCACAGACTGGGTGGCTTATAAGCAACAGAAATTTATTTCTCATAGTCTGGTAGCTAGGAATTCAAGATCAAGGTATAAGCATGGTCATATTCTAATGAGAGCCCTCATCCTGGTTCATAGCCTGTGCCTCCGGCCTATGTTTTTACATAGTGGAAGGGACTAGGAATCTCTCTGGGATCTCTTTTGTGTGACCCTATTCCCATTCATGAGGTCCGGCCTCATAACCTAAGCACCTCCCAAAGGCCCCACCTCCTAATACTATCAACTGTGGGAGCTGGGGTTTTGACATTTGAATTTGAGGGTACACAAACATTCAGACCATAGTAACCATTTACTAGCTTTATAACCTTAGGTAAATTATTTAACCTCCCTGTGTTTCACTTAATCTGTGAAATTGGGGTAATATTAGTATCACTGTATAAAATTGTAGAGAATAATAATTTTTATGTAAAGTGCTTAAAATTGTCCCTAATTTATTATAAACATTAATTATTATTATAATTAATATTAGTATAATTATTATAGATGCTAAATAAATATCTGTGGAATGATTATTTAGCTTTTTTATTATACTGTTTTTTTTGTGCATAGGAAATTATGCTAGTGTTTGTGACTGTTAACAATGCTTTCCAGACAGCTTAATTATACTCAATAAGAGAATTATATCCAAGGTGCAACAATGTTCTACTTAGTATCTACCTACTAAAATTACAAAACAAGTAAATAGTACTTAGCTATTAGCCTTGCCAATCCAGATCTATAATAGAGAATCCGTTTCCTTACCAAACTCAAGAAAGGTTAGTGGGAGTATGAATGGAAGTGTTGTGATGAGCTCTTTGGAAGAAAGTAGTTATTAAATATAGGGCCCTAATGTCATTAGTGGCAAATTAGAATACTCTGACCTTTTTTTTTTTTAATTTTAATTTTAATATTTTATATATATATATTTTATTATTATTAATTCTAATGGGGTGACACCAATAAATCAGGGTACATATGTACAATGAAAACATCTCCAGATTATCTTATCATTCAATTATGTTGCATACCCGTCACCAAAAGTCAAATTGTCCTCTGTCACCTTCTATTTGGTTTTCCCTGTGTCCCTCCCCTCCTCCCTATCCCACTCTTCCCCCCCCCTCCCATAACCACCACTCTCTTGTCCATGTCTCATATTCTCACTTTTATGTCCCACCTATGTATGAAATCATGCTGTTCTCAGTTTTTCTTTTTTTCTGATTTACGTATTTCACTCCGTATAATGTTATCAAGGTACATCCATTTTGTTATAAATGATCCGATGTCATCGTTTCTTATGGCTGAGTAGTATTCCATAGTATATATGTACCAAAGCTTTTTAATCCACTCGTCTTCTGACGGACACTTGGGCTGGTTCCAGATCTTCGCTATTGTGAACAATGCTGCCACGAACATGGGGGCGCATTTCTTCTTTTCGAACAGTGCTATGGTGTTCTTAGAGTATATTCCTAAAAATGGGATAGCTGGGTCAAAAGGCAGTTCGACTTTTAATTTTCTGAGGAATCTCCAAACTGTTTTCCACAGTGGCTGCACCAGTCTGCATTCCCACCAGCAGGGCAGAAGGGTTCCCTTTTCTCCACATCCTCGCCAGCACTTATTCTGTATTGTTTTGCTGATGAGTGCCATTCTGACTGGTGTGAGGTGATATCTCATTGTGGTTTTAATTTGCATTGCTCTAATGATTAGTGATGTTGAGCATTTTTTCATATGCCTCTTGGCCATCTGTATGTCCTCTTTAGAGAAACTTCTATTCATTTCTTTTGCCCATTTTTTGATTGGGTTGTTTGTCTTCCTGTTGTTGAGTTATATAAGTTGTATATAAATTTTGGTTATTAACCCCTTATCAGACGTGCTGTCGAATATGTTCTCCCATTGTGTGGTTTGTCTTTTTATTCTGTTCTTATTGTCTTTAGCTGTGCAAAAACTTTTTAGTTTGATATAGTCCCATTTGTTTATCTTGCCTTTTATTTCATTTGCTGATGGAGATAATTCAGCAAATATATTGCTGCTACAGATGTCGGAAAGCTTGCTGCCTATGTTTTCTTCTAAGATGCTTATAGTTTCACGGCTTATGTTTAAATCTTTTATCCATTTTGAATTTGTTTTTGTGAATGATGTAAGTTGATGGTCTAGTTTCATTTTTTTGCAGGTAGATGTCCAATTTTCCCAGCACCATTTGTTAAAGAGGCTGTCTTTACTCCATTGTATGTTCTTTCCTCCTTTGTCAAATATCAGTTGTACATAAAGCTGTGGGTTTATTTCTGGGTCCTCTGTTCTGTTCCATTGATCGATGTGCTGTTCTTATGCCAGTACCAGGCTGTCTTGAGTATAATGGCCTTATAGTATACCTTGATATCTGGAAGAGTGATACCTCCTGCTTTGTTTTTTCTTTTTACGATTGCTGAGGCTATTCGTGTTCTTTTTTGGTTCCATATAAATTTTTGGAATATGTTTTCTATATCTTTGAAGTATGTCATTGGTATTTTAATTGGTATTGCATTGAATTTATGAATTGCTTTGGGTAGTATAGACATTTTAATGATGTTTATTCTTCCTAGCCATGAGCACGGTATATGCTTCCACTTGTTTGTATCTTCCTTGATTTACTTTATCAATGTTTTATAATTTTCTGAGTACAAGTCCTTAACCTCCTTGGTTAAATTTACTCCTAGGTATTTTATTTTTTTGACGGCAATAGTGAATGGAATTGTTTCCTTAAGTTCTTTTGCTGACAGTTCATTGTTTGTATATAGAAATGCCTCTGATTTCTGCGTATTAATTTTGTATCCTGCCACCTTGCTGAATTCATTTATAAGGTCCAGTAGTTTTTTGACTGAGACTTTAGGGTTTTCAATATACAATATCATATCATCTGCAAATAATGACAGTTTTACTTCTTCTTTTCCAATTTGAATGCCTTTTATTTCTTCTTCTTGTCTGATTGCTATAGCTAGGACTTCCAGAACTATGTTGAATAAGAGTGGTGAAAGTGGGCAACCCTGCCTGGTTCCTGATCTTAAGGGGATTGCTTTTAATTTTTGTCCATTTAGTATGATGTTTGCTGTGGGTTTGTCGTAGATGGCCTTTATCATGTTAAGGAATGTTCCTTGTATTCCAACTTTACTGAGAGTTTTGAGCATGAATGGGTGCTGGATTTTATCAAATGCCTTTTCTGCATCTATTGAAATTATCATGTGGTTTTTGTCCTTCCTTTTGTTTATGTGATGAATCACATTGATTGATTTGCGAATATTGAACCAGTTTTGCCTCTCCAGAATAAATCCCACTTGATCATGGTGTATGATTTTTTTCATATATTGCTGGATCCGGTTGGCTAATATTTTGTTGAAAATTTTAGCGTCTAAATTCATCAGGGATATAGGCCTATAATTTTCTTTCTTTGTGTTGTCTTTGCCTGGCTTTGGGATTAGAATTATGCTCGCTTCATAAAAGGAGTTTGGAAGTCTTCCTTCCTCTTCAATTTTTTGAAATAGCTTGAGGAGGATAGGAGTTAGTTCTTCTTTGATTTTTGATAGAATTCACTTGTGAAGCCATCAGGCCCAGGACTTTTCTTTTTTGGGAGTTTTTTGATAACTGTTTCGATCTCATTTGTTGTAATTGGTCTGTTTAGGTGTTCTGATTCTTCCAGATTGATTTTTGGAAGGTTATATGATTCAAGAAATTTGTCCATTTCATCTAGATTGTCTAATTATTTGGCATAGAGTTCTTCATAATATTTTCTTACAATGCTTTGTATTTCTTTTGTATCAGTTGTTATTTCTCCACTGTCCTTTTTAATTTTATTTATTTGAAACCTCTCTCTTTTTTTCTTGGTAAGTCTAGTTAAAGGTTCATCAATCTTGTTTACCTTTTCAAAGAACCAGCTTCTGGTTTCATTGATCCTCTGTATTGTTTCCTTAACCTCTATGTCATTTATTTCTGCTCTGATCTTTATTATTTCCTTCCTTCTACTTGTCCTGGGTTTTATTTGTTGTTGTTTTTCTAGTTCTTTTAGCTGCAGGGTCTGGTTGCTTATTTGAGCTTTTTCTAGCTTCCTATGATATGCCTGTAGTGCAATGAACTTCCCTCTCAGTACTGCTTTTGCTGTGTCCCATAAATTTTGAGTTGATGTATGCTCATTATCATTTGTTTCTAGAAACTTTTTTATTTCGTCTTTGATCTCATTGTTAATCCATTCATTATTTAATATCATGCTATTTAGTTTCCAAGTGTTTGAGTATTTTTCAGTTTTTCTTTTGTGGTTAATTTCTAGTTTCATGGCATTGTGATCAGAGAAAATGCTTGATATGATTTAAATCTTCTTAAATTTATTGAGACCATTTTTGTGTCCTAACATGTGGTCTATCTTAGAATACGTACCGTGAGCGCTTGAGAAGAATGTATATTCTACTACTTTAGGATGAAAAGTTCTGAAGATATCTATTAAATCAAGTTGATCTAGTGTCTCCTCTAAGTCTGCTGTTTCTTTATTGATTTTCTTTCTTGAGGATCTATCCAGTGTTGTTAGTGGGGTATTGAAATCCCCTACTATGATAGTATTGCTGTTAATCTCGCCCTTTATGTCCATCAAAGTCTGCTTTATGTATGTCTGGGCTCCTATATTTGGTGCGTAGATATTTATAATAGTTATATCTTCCTGTTGAATTGTTCCCTTTATCATTATGTAGTATCCTTCTTTATCTCTTACTACAGCCTTTGTTTTAAAGTCCATTTTGTCAGCTATAAGTACTGCTACCCCTGCTTTTTTTTCATTTCCTTTGCATGAAATATTTTTTTACATCCTTTTACCTTCAGTCTATATGCATCTTTTGTTTTAAGGTGTGTCTCTTGTAGACAGCATATGTATGGGTCCTGTTTCTTTATCCATGCAGCTACCCTATGTCTTTTGATTGGATCATTTAATCCATTTACATTTAAGGTTATTATTGATATGTAGTTGTTTATTGCCATTTTATTCTTTAAAGCTGTATTCTTCGTTTGCTATATTCTTTCCTCCCTTTGAACTGTTCACAACAGGCCTCGTAGTATCTCTTGCAGAATTGGTTTGGTTTTTATGAATTCCTTGAGGCTTTCTTTGTTTGGAAAGCTCTTTATTTCTCCTTCAATTTTAAACGTTAGCCTTGCTGGATAGAGTAGTCTTGGTTGTAGGTTCTTGTTCTGCATTACTTTGATTTTATCTTGCCATTCCCTTCTGGCCTCAAGTGTTTCTGTTGAGAAGTCGGATGTCATCCTTATGGGGGCTCCTTTGTAGGTGATAGCCTTTTTTTCTCTAGCAGCTTTTAAAATTTTTTCTTTATCCATTAGGTTTGGTATTTTAACTATGATGTGTTTTGGTGTAGATCTTTTTGGGTTTCTCTTTAATGGAGTTCTGTGTGCTTCTTGAACGTGTGGAATGTTTCCCAGCCTTAATTTAGGGAAGTTTTCTGCTATGATTTGATTGAACACAGTTTCCATTTCCTGTCCTCTCTCCTCTTCTTCAGGCACCCCTATGATGCGAATGTTGTTTTTCTTCATGTTGTCACAGAGCTTCCTTAGAGTTTCCTCACATTTTTTGAGTCTCTTTTTCTTTTTCTTCTCTGCTTCTGTGCCTTTGTTTATTGTGTCTTCTAACTCGCTGATTCGATCCTCAGCGTGATTTATCCTGCTTTTAATTCCTTCCATTGTGGTCTTCAGTTCTGATACTGTATTTGTCATTTCTGTCTGATTCTTTTTTATTATTTCAATTTCGTTCTTTATACTTGTTATGTCTTTATTTAGGTGTTCATAGTGACTATCCATTGTTGCTCTAATTTCTTTGAACATCCTAACTATCATTATTCTAAATTCTGCTTCTGGTAGTTTGGTTATATCTGGTTCATTCAGGTCCTTCTCTGGGGATTTCTCTTGATTCATTTGGTTTGCATTCCTCTGCCTGCCCATTTTATCTGTGTATAGGCAAGTTGTGGGCACTGGAGTTCAGTAGGTGTTGCCTTTGTGCTCTCTAGGTGTGGTCTGTCTGCAGGCCTGCCACCCCCTCTGCTTCTGCCTAGGGTGGTTGGGTATGGGCGTTGCCGACGAAAGCCTACTGCGGCTGCTGCTGTGATTTCCACCTCTCCTCCGCGGGAGGGGCTGTCACTCAAGTCAAAAGCCTTAGTACCAAGGGCAGAGGTGAGCACCTTTGCTCAGCTGCAGGACCAGCCCGTTTCTGGAAGGCTTACGCCCAGCCCCCCCAGTCAGAGCCTGCTCGCCACAGTTTTGCGGGTTGGGCCGGGCTTTTGACGTGCTCTCAGCTGTGAGCCTTTGCCCGTCCAGAATTTAGCCCCGCCCTCGAGGCCGGCGCCCTCCTGCGTAGGGTCACAAACTGCAGTTTATTGGGCCGGGCGTGTTTGCTGGTGTTAGCTTAGCTGCTAGCTTCCGATGGATCAGGACTCTACCATGCCCCCACCTTCGGTGCCAGCTCGCGCACGTAGGGTGGTCAGGCGCCGGGATTCCTCTAGCCGGGCGGAGCTAGCAGCGTGAGTTCAGCCGAGAAAGCCGCTCACGCGCTGGGCAGGGCCAGCGGCGTGAGCTCAGCCTCAGAAGCCTCTTGCGCATGCGCCGGGCAGGGCCAGCAGCATGAGCTCAGCCGTGGAATCTGCTCGCATGCCTGGCGGGCCAGCGGCGTGAGCTCAGCCGCGGAAGCCGCTCACGCGCCAGGAGGGGCTAGTAGCGTGAGCTAAGCCGCGAAATCCAGCGCGTGCACACAAAGGATTTCAACCCACCATGGTTTCTCTCTCCGGGTGGGGTTGGCAGTGTTAGCTCAGTCGCGAGCCCCTCGCCCGTCCCTGGTCCTAGCCCCGTACCCGCAGTCAGGGCCGGCTTGCTCAGAGTCGCAGAGCCGATCTCTGCCTGTATTTTTCCCCACAAGTGGGATCACAGGCGGCCCGCAGCTGTTGGACCGCTTTCGCGCACTTCCTCTGCCCCTGCTGGGTTAGACTGAGCTCTCATGGGTTGTGCCTCCGCCCACGCCGACAGGACCGCTTTTCAGCGTCCTGCCACCAACATCCCCTCAGCAGCGTTTAGAGAGATAGCAGTGTCTTAAGTCTCCACACTGTAGGTTTGGGAGCTCCCTCCCTCAAAGCAGCTCTGCTCTAATTGCCGCGGGAGAGCTTGTTTGGCTAGTGTCCTGTCTCCCTTTGCTGGTATTGCTAGTTCCAGCGGAAATATTCGTTTTCGATTAGGGAAATGATTTAGCCCAGGGGTCAGGATAGCTGTCCCTCAGAGTGTCCTCGTGCCTTCAGTCCACTCTCTGTTCCCGCTGCTCTGTTCCTCTCCTCTGTCCCCATTCCCCGGCTCCCCGGGTGCGTGGTTGTGAGAGAGGGTTTCTGCGCTGTCTCTTTGAAAAGATTCTTGGGTCTGAGAAAACTCTCCCTTTTTCACAAACAGTATCCTCACTTGCTTCACATCTCAATACTATCCATACGCCTCTTCTAGGCTCTGGGACTGCAGGCTGGGGCTTGGTTCCTGGGACCCAGGTCCCTCCCTCTCCGCCAAACTCTTCTCCCGCCCCGCGGGTCTCTCCGGGCTGCCGTTTGCTCCAGGGAACTGGGCAGCCCTCTTCGCGTTTTCGCTATTCCTACCAGTCTCAATGTGGCTTCTGCAGTGTTCCTTGGTTGAAAAGTCCACTTAGTTTGGTTCAAAGTTGGTTTATCCAGATGATGGTTCTTAAAATTGAGTTATAATCCACTTTGGTTCTGGGAGTTGGAAGTTGGTACGTCCGCCTACTCCATCGCCATCTTTTCCCCCCGAAAATCTAGAATACTCTGACCTTTGACATTTATCTCCACAATTGAATCTATATCAGGCTAATAACTTTCAGAGAGAATTAGTTTAAATAATAAAAAATCTTAAGTATGTCATTTTTAATAAACTTTGCACAGCAGATACTATATGTGAGCAAGTAGACTTTAGTTTTATTCTTTTTTTTTCTTATTTTTTTACAGGGACAGAGAGAGAGTCAGAGAGAGGGATAGATAGGGACAGACAGTCAGGAACGGAGAGAGATGAGAAGCATTAATCATTAGTTTTTTGTTGCCCTTGCGACACCATAGTTGTTCATTGATTGCTTTCTCACATGTGCCTTGACCACGGGTCTTCAGCAGACTGAGTAACCCCTTGCTGGAGCCAGCAACCTTGGGTCCAAGCTAGTGAGCTCTTTGCTCAAGCCAGATGGGCTCGTGCTCAAGCTGTCGAGCTCAGGGTCTTGAACCTGGGTCTTCTGCATCCCAGTCCGACGCTCTATCCACTGCACCACCTCCTGGTCAGGCTTTAATTTTATCCTTAAGAAGAGGTTTTTGAAAGTAAGGAGAGCATAGCTCTTCCCGCCATCTTTCCATGCCACTATAATGGTGCACATGAATGTCCTGACTGATGCTCTCAAGAATATCAACAATGCCAGAAAGAGAGGCAAATGCCCAGTCCATGCTCCAAAGTCATCATCTGGTTTCTATCTGCGATGATGAAGCATGGTTACACGAGCAAATCTGTAATTATTGATGACCACGGAGCTGGGAAAATTGTTGTGAACCTCACAGGCAGGCTAAGTAAATGTGGAGTAATCAGCCCTAGATTTGATCATCAGTTTGGTTTCATTGTACTAAGAATCTTCGCAGGCATCATGGACAAAGAAGAAAACATATAGGAGGGAAAATCCTGGGATTCTTTTTCTAGGGATGTAATACATATATGCAAATAAAATGCCTCAATGGACAAAAAGAATAAATAAAAGAAAAAGGAGAAAGAAAGAAAAAGGAGAGCATATTTTGATTTATGTACATTTACTGCAAAGAAAAAACCAAGCAGTCATCAATAGTGCAGCTGGGGAGAGGTATTGGATTTAAGCTTTGCTTTAAATGAATCTGTTTGTGTTTTGTTTTGGATCACTTCCTGAAGTCAATACTCATTGACCTTAAAAGACCTCTTTGAGCTCTACAAAGATGTCTACCCATGGAGATAATATCTAGGGAGATTATGATTGTGTTTTAAAATTTATGTCTAAAAATCAACGTCTCTTTAAACGTGATCATTTTTACCTTTCAGGAAACAAATCACATAAAATTATGTAACTGTGTTTATATTTCTTGTTGAAATTTAAAGACTATTATTAAGCAGACCAGCAGCATAACCTTCACCTACCTAGGAGACTGTTAGAAATACAGATGCTCAGCTCCAGCCCAGACCTCCTGAGTCAGACTCTGCATTTACCTGGATGCTTAGGTGATTTGTAAATGCATTTGGGTTTGAGAAGTACCAGTCTGTGCGATTGGACAATTGAATGAGCTGAGACTTTTGCTAATCATCTATTAGGTAGCTCATGACACAATTTAGACTGGTACTCATTTAGATAAATACAAGTTGAATAAGGTGGAAAAAAATGTTGCTCAAATAGCATGTTGCTTTTTATGAAAAGAAGGTCACCCAAGGGTACTGAAATGAAGAAAGGCAGTCTAATCATTGTGTACCATGGTTCTTTCTGTCCTTTCACTTACATAATTAGAAACCTTTTACATTTGTTGTTGCTTTTATAGCTAGCACCACATTGAACAGTTCATCACGTATATTTAATAATTCAGGAGTTGGATTTTCATGGGAGAGTTATCTAATTTTGGTGTCACTAACCTCATGCTAATTTCACAACATTAATTTTTCAGCCTTCTATGGAGAGTGAGATTAGGAAACATCCAGAAATGGCAAGTCAGGTTTACTGTAGGAAGTTTGCAATTATTGGCTAATTTAAAACAGAACAAGCATCCAGCGCAACCCACATACAATTATCCTGTTGCCTTCTGCAGATTTTCTTTCTGTTAGAACTGATACACAAGGACATTTATCCTTTCCTCACTGGGTTTAGAGCATGAGTGATGTAAAGCTCTCCTTCACAGGGTTTGTCAGGCAGTGATGGTAACTGATAAATGATCTCCCTCCTCCTTGAGACAGAGCAAGCTAAGGAGATGTGATGGCTGCCTCTGGTTAAAGAAGCAGGGCTGATGAATGCACTAGTGACTGTTGACCCCAATAAAAGGATTTTTATTGACAGCCTGTTGACTAAGAGTTTGTGATTTAAGTTGTTTTTAAGACTTTATATAAATAAGGTATTTTCTAATATGACTTATTTACAATTTTTCTTGATTAAACACACCTACCACTTTCCTGGAAGCTTTCTCATAGTTTTTTTTAGTTCAGTGGTTCTTAACCTTTTTTGAGGTACCGAACCCACCAGTTTCATATGCGCATTCACTAAACCCTTCTTTAGTGATAAATAAAATATGATACTTTTTTTCCAAATTCAAGACATAGGTATATGTTTTTTTTACTGGTGCACAAAATGAGCCGTGCATGAACATCACCTTGCTCAAAGAACAAAACCAACAAAGTGCATAAACTCACAACAAATTACGGTATTACTTTATTCTGGCCTCCGTGGCAGAGGCTTCTCCGAACCCCTGAGACCGACTCATCAAACCCTAAGGGTTCGATAGAACCCAGGTTAAGAACCACTGTTTTAGTTATTTGTAAAATGCATAAAATCTTTGTCTAAAGATTTTATATATATCATATACAGGCAGTTCGTGGGTTATGAATGAGATAGGTTCTGTAGGTTTGAAAATGTTTAAGTATTTATATGCACAAAAAAGGTAAAAATAAGTTGCATTTAATAGGTAAAATGTGCCTGTTCTAACTTACATGCAAATTCAACTCAAGAACGAATCTATAGAACCTATCTCATATAACCTGAAGACTGCCAGTATATGGTATAAATAATATATTTGCGTGTGTGTTTTTTTTTACCACCCTCAGCAAAACCCAGCAACATGTAGATGTGGGCGCTATAATTGATTTTTCAATTTCAGTGTTGTTGGGAGATGGAAGTAAAAGGGTTACATCAGAATCCATCTGGAAATGTTCTGCTCTAAATCAAACCACACTGGTGAGTAACAGTTGTTGCCTTGGTGAGCTTTATTGCCATTTGCTGATGCAGCTTGCTCTAGCCAACTTACCACAAGGGACATATAATGGGAGCCCCGTCTTCAAGCCCCTCTTGGAAGAAATCCATAAAAGAGCAGAGATATGAACCCAGCAATAAATTCTAGAGGCATTTGTGCTAGAGCCATAAAATGATAGCAATAACTCCTTAGCAACACATTAAAGGGACAATAAAAGGGTTTCACCAGGTTTTGTGTTTGGTTTTTTTTTTTCATGTATTAGGGCCATTTTTAATCGAAAATTTGGGAAGACACAACAAAGCAGTGCCAGCAGCTGTTTACCTATGGCTTTCTGTTTATTTTAGATTTTATCTTGAGCTCCACTTTTATTGTCCCATTTATAGGTTTTTATTTAAAACACTCTTGAAGATCAGGCCCCTAGGCAGGTTTGTCACTCTGTAACAGCTCCATATAGTTCTCACCCTTACAGAGTTGCTCTCCTTGATCTCATCTTGTCTTCCTCAGTAAGTCAGCTAAGTAATCAACAAGTTATATAGGTTGAATTGCTCACCTACTACATGTCCTGCACTCCGTAAGTGTCATAAAGAATATGAGGAAGGAGAATCACTACTCCTATTCTCAAGGAGCTCAGAGCACTTTTAGAAATGCCTAGAATAAAACAAGGGGCTAGGTAGGAAATAATGCAAGGTAGAGTTAAATGCTAAATAGTATAAGGAAGGGAGAACTCAGGGTGGCTGGAGTAGAGGGTTTCTTGGAAGGAAAGAACCGAAGCTGGACTCTGGACAGGAGGCAGAAAATAAGGGCACGAGGGGGATGTCATAGGTCATAATGATGTCCAGGCAGACTAGGCTGCCTGAAGCAGTAGCCTTATGTTGGAGATTGGTGGGGAAACTTGGGTGGATTAGTGGCCGGGTACAGGGTGAAGAAGAGGGTATAGGAGGACTTTACTTAGAGAAGACAAAATTGGAGTCAGAGAGGCAAAATTTTCTTGTAGCCTCAAATGTGTGAGAGGATAAGGGGACAGTCAGCAGAGATGGAGGAAGGAGAACTGAGGAGACGGTGAAGGGTTTGGGACACCTTCCCCCAATTTATAAATTCTCTAGTTAGTTCTTGTCCTATTCAGTGTTTCTCAGCATATACTCTGTGAACCACCTACCTTGGACTTGTTAAAAAGGTAAACTGTTAGGTTCTTCCCAGAATCATTAGAAATAATAGATATGTAGTAAGTCTTCCTGTATTTTACATATGATGAAACTGAGGTGCAAGAGGGCTAAATGAATGATTTGTTCAGTTACAACAAAATCTATCAAGTGTTGGAGCTGAGGTTTGTACTCAGGCTCAGAAGTCCTGTTTCCACCTATCAGTTGCCCATCTTTTTAAAGAGAGGCTAGGCTGGCATTGTTTGGATTATTGTGGCTTTGATGTTTTTTATCTTTTTAAAAATTTTCTCTCTTTGTTTTTCTTTGTGAGACAATCATTCTAATACTAAAGGCAATAAAAAAATCATCTGCAATATTTTGTCTCATCAAGTCAACTATATTCACTTGTAATGTTTCTAACTGGCTTGTTGATCTTCCCTTTCAGCATTTTCCTAATTATGTAAAGAGAGATAAAACAGATATGTTAAACTGTCTACAATTAAGAAATCTAGGTGAAAGTTTCTTGGTTCTCTTCCTTAAAAATTTTCTATCTTTTTATGTAGGTTTGAAAATTTTCAAAATGAAAAGTTTCTGGAAGAGAAGAAACTGTCTTCCTCTTCACACCTTCCCACAGTCTGGGAAGTGGCAGTCAGCCAGTGACAGCCTTGTGTTTACAGATAAAAGCCACGTGCTCAAGAAATAAGATTCTTCCCTGCAGACCTGGATTGTGTACCTCTGAGCTATAATGCACAACACAGAAGTAAACATCTATCTTATTTAAACAAACAAAACAAAACCCCCAGTTGCCTGGGTCCAATTTCAGCTCCACTGCTTGCCAATTTAAGCAAGTTATTTAAAGCTCTGGGTCAGTTCATATATTTAAAATGGGGTGTTGTAAACATTGAATGATCACATGTGAAGTGTTTAAAACAGTGCCTGGCATATAGTAAGCATTCAACAAATGTAATTATAATTATATGTATTTAATACATGCATCCCTAGTATTTTAATATAATTATTAAATACCAAAAGAAGTTCAATAATGATTAAACCTAGACCTGGCTCTGAGGGACACTAGGCAAGCTTGTGTGGTAGAGAGGTAAAAGGAAAAAAGTAAGTTTCATATTGGCTTGGGATTTGAGATAGCTCTACATTAAAAGAATGTTGGTGCCAAACTAAGTTATGAATCTGTATTTTATGTAATAAACAGACTATAAAAATGGCATTGGAAAAGAAAGTCTATTCGTTTACTTTCAGACTTTTTGTGCTAGTAGAAGCCAAGAAGAACCTCTGGGACTATTAGTCTGTGAGTACTTCGGTTATATTGCTGTCACACTGGGGTCAGTGACAATTACTTGAGAGGGTTCTAGTCTGGCAGGTGGGGACCAAGGCTACTGCCTGTGTGATGTCTCTGGTTTGAATTTCTTTATTTGCAGGAGAGGATTTGATTTTAATGGTCTGTTTTAGCTCTAGAATTTTCAAGAAAGCATTTCATTGAGGAGTTTTTAAAAAAATTTAACTGGAAACCATTTATGACTACTTCAGTTTTTATTTCTAATACAGCAGGTAGGTTTGTATTGATATGCCAGCCCTCTGATGCCTCTTGACTCAGCCTTTGCCCTCACCTTCAGAGTCTGTTGCACCTGGATCTCTCTGGGTGAAGACATCTGCTTTCCTGCGTGGATACTGCTGCACTCAATCATTCATGCATTAATTCATTTAAAACATATTGATGTGCTAGGCTCTGTCCTAGGCAGTGGGTGTACAGTGATGAACAGAACAGCATTATTCTCTGTTTCCTAGCATTTCAGGTCTCATGAGTAAGCGAGATAGCCAACAAACAAGGAAACAAAAGATTATGTAATTATGTCACGTACTATGAAGGAAGCCAACGAACTTGATAGTCTAGCCAGGAGATTTCTGAGGAGCTGCATTTAGGTATTCATGTAAAGGTGAGAAAGAAACAGCCATTTGAAGAGTTGATGGTGGAACTGAGAAAGTGACCCAAGTAGAGGAACTAGCCCGTGCTACAATTACCAAGACCGTGCTACAATTACCAAGAGGTCTTGTTAGTTTTAGGACAGAGAAGAGAGTAAAAGCTTTGTGTTCTGATCATTAATATTGCAACTTAAACTTTTTTCCTAGTATCTTTTTGAAAAACAAAACAAAAAATGAGAAAAGAATGAAATATTGTAGAAATAAGGACATTCATAATAAAAGATTTGAAAAATACAGCTATGCCACAAAGAACAGAAAAAGAACTCTTATTACATCCAGATATAATCACTTTGGTACTATTAGACCTTTGTATTCTGCATTTATCTCCGTATCTATGCCTCTATTGCTCTCTATGTAAGTCTGTATCTATATCTGTTTCCATAGCTACATCTATCTCCAAGGAAACATATAGCTTATATTGTTTTACCACTTGCTTTTTTATTTGTAAAGCAAAACCCAGGTCTCATATTATTTTATCTATAAATATTTCAGAATATACACATTTTAGGTGTGTTTATACAACACTGAGGTAGTGAAGAAAGTGACAATAATGTTGGTATCAGTCATTGCATTTGGGCCACCAACAATAATTGGGCAAGAAGTTCTTTTTTTTATTTTTATTTTCTTCTTTACAGGGACAGAGAGAGAGTCAGAGAGAGGGATAGATAGGAACAGACAGACAGGAACGAAGAGAGGTGAGAAGCATCAGTCATTAGTTTTTCATTGCTATTGCGACACCTTAGTTGTTCATTGATTGCTTTCTCACATGTGCCTTGACCACGGGTCTTCAGCAGACCGAGCAACCCCTTGCTGGAGCCAGCGACCTTGGGTCCAAGCTGGCGAGCTCTTTGCTCAAGCCAGATGGGCTCGCACTCAAGCTGGCGAGTTCGGGGTCTCGAATCTGGGTCTTCCGCATCCCAGTCCGATGCTCTATCCACTGCGCCACCGCCTGGTCAGGCAAGAAGTTCTTATTCTAATAGCAACAACAATCACAAACATTTATATAATATTTATAACTTGTTGCTCCCATTTTCTCATTTCATTCTGTTAGGAAGCATTTCTTTTTTTTTTTTTTTTTTTTATAGATGAGAAAATGCAGACTCAGAGAAATGACACAGACTTCCTCAAGTTGACATAACATGCTGTCAGTGTAGATCTGAATTCTGGGCTCTGTCAGCACATCATGATGCCTTCTGACCATCAGGATTCCCCAGTGCTCCCAAATTCCAGTTAATGAGATGCTTTGAGATTTTAATTGGATATTAATTAATAATTTGGATTGAAACTATTCTCTCAAGACAAAGCAAATGAGACCCAAGTAAATATTTGATAATATATTTAGTAAGATTCCACTTTTAAGAACTGATATCCACATACACAATATAAAATAATTGTTCCCCTCCCAAAATGTCAATATGCTCTTAAATTCTAGAAAAGATTGTATGTCAACTGAGCTGTGTGTTTTTGTAGCTCTTTGTAATGTAACAAATATAGTCTTCCCTGGCATGTAAATTTGAACACAAATTTTAAGCCTCAAGCTGTATTGTTAAGTAAGAACAAAGAACTAGATATGATATATGGAAAGGCAGACAACAATGGATGTGTTTCCTCTCCAGCAAGAGAGATCAAACCCTCTTGTTACTCCCATCTATCAGAGCAAACTGGTGATTTAGATGCATTTTGAATAGCTCATCTAAAATGGCTTGAGGCAAATAGACACTTGAGATTTTATAATCAACCTTCAGCCTTCCATAGATCATTCTTATGCATAGAAGGCACCTTTGAGAAGCAGACAATCAGGCATGGGGTTTGCTGGGGATTAGATAGGTCATTTTTATATGACATTAAAAGGTTTTCTTTCTGAGTTGCCAGATTTTCAGATAGAAAAACAAATACTTCTTGATTTAAAAAATGTCATGATGACCCCATTAAAATTAATAATAATAAAATATAAAAAAAATGTCATGATGCTTCTAGTTGTAATATTTAATATTTCCATAGTGCTATGGAGTTTATCAAGAGCTTTTAATTATCTTATTAACAATTCACTGAATTTGGCATTATTTTCACTCTCACTTAAAATTTTATTTTTTTCAGTGTTTTTAACAGACATTTTTATTTTTTGCATTTTCACTTTTTATTTCACTTCTAAATAATCGAACATTACTTTTTTGTACGATACAGTAATAAAATTTAGCAGAAGTAGCTATCTACTGCATTTTAAGTCCTAATAAAATATTTGTTTAATTATTTAACCTTCTTTGAATCACATATTCAATTCAAATAATGATAATTATTCTTTATTTTTAATTTTAACTTATTGTGTTGACATGGTTTCAAATGTTCCACTCAATATAACACCCTCTACCTACCGTGTTGTGCCCGCCCATGCCCCATGCAAAGTTTTTACCACCTGTTTCACACCCTTTGCACTCCCCCCCACCTACCTCCATCTTTCCTTTACCTCTGGGAATTGAAAATTGCACTGAATGCCAAATTTCCACCTTTACATTAAACAAATACAGTAATGGTAATTCATTTTATTTTATTTTTAAATTTATTTATTTATTTTTAATTCATTGGGATAACATGGTTTGCCAGACTGTACAGGCTTCCAGTGTACCACTCACTATAACACCATCTGCACACCACATCATGCGCCCTCCACTCCAAGCAAAGTCTCTTTCTGTCCCCATTTCTCTCCCTTTTGCCCTCTTCTCTTTACCTCCACCTGCCCTTTCTCTCTGGCTATTGCCACCCTGTTGTCTGTATCTATGTTATGTATATATAGTTTTTGGCTAATCTCTTCACCTTCTTTCATCCAGTCTCCTTACCCCCTGTCCCTCTGATAGCTTTCCATCTGTTCCATGTGTCCATGCCTCTGTTTCTATTTTGTTCAACAATTTATTGTGTTCATTAGATCCCACATGTCAGATCATATGGTATTTGTATTTCTCTGGCTTATTTTACTTATATAATAATCTTCAGGTCCATCCATGTTGTTGTGAAAAGTAAGATATCATTCATTTCTTATGCTGTGTAAATGTACCACAACTTTTTCAAGAAAAGATGCAGAGGTAAATTTTGACAACTTGCTTCCCACCCCTCCCTGCCCCATTTGTCCATTTAATTGATGGTTTGTATGTCTATAGAATTCCAAGGTACTGCATTAGTTAGAATGGGCTAACTGTTGTACTAAACAATCCTCAAATCTCAGTGTGGTTTAACACAAAAAATGTTTTGCACAATTCATACTTAACTGCAGTTATTTGGTGAAAAATTTTCTATATGATTAGGGACCTGGGCTTCTTCCATCTGTAACTCCACCAGGGTTTTGGAATCCTTCTTTAGGCCTTCTGCATCATTCCAAGTGACAAGGGAAGAGAACATGGAGGATCTTGTGAAAGGATTAGAGGTCTGAAAATAGCTTTCACTTTTATCCACATTTTATTGGTCAGAACTCAGTCACATGGACCCCCTAAGTGACAGGTGGCTGGGAAATGTAGTCTACTCATGTGTTCAAGAAGGAGAAGAAATACAAGAATATTATGAGGCCTTGGCTATTTGGCTCAGTGGTAGAGTGTGGAAGTCCTGGATTCAATTACTCGTCAGGGCATACAGATAAAGTGACCATCTGCTTCTCCACCTCTCACCCTCCTCCTTCTCTCTCTTTTTCTCCCATAGTCATGGCTCAAATCGCTTGAGCAAGTTGGCTCTGGGTGCTGAGGATGGCTCCATGGCCTTGCCTCAGGTGCTAAAATAGCTTGGTTGCTGAGCAACAGAACAAACCTCAGATGGGCAGAGCATTGCCCCATAGAGGGCTTACTGGATGGATCCAGGTCAGGGCACTAGTGGGTATCTGTCTCTCTGCCTCCCTGCCTCCCACATAATAAAAATAAATAAATAAAAAGAGTATTATGAATGCTAGCATTCTAGCCATGGTGGAAATCATTTCCCTTTAAAAATTTAAAGGCATTTCTCTTTTGTGTTCTGACTTCCTATGTTGCTATTCATAATTCTTTGCATCTGGGATTTTTTATTTGGTAACTGATAAAAGTTCATTGGAAAAATAGGTGAATGAGGGTGAAAAGTCCATGGGAAATGTACTCTGTTGTCGCATTGTATGCTATACCTGGAAAGATTAATTTTGTTCTCCAGGGGATATTTGGCAATATCTGGCGACATTTATGATGGTCATAAATGGTGTGTGTGTGTGTGTGTGTGTAGATGCTTCTGGAATCTAGTGAGTAGAGATGGAGGATGCTGCTAAACATTCTACAATGCACAGGACGATCCCCTATAACAAAAAATTAGGCCCAGAAACCTGGCACTAAACATTATGTTTGGGCCTTCAGGTTATAAAGAATGTTTAGCACAGTGGTTTTTAACCTTTTTTGAGGTACCGAACCCATCAGTTTCATATGTGCATTCACTAAACCCTTCTTTAGTGATAAATAAAATATTATTTTTTTTCCAAATTCAAGACACAGGTATATGTTCTTTTACTGGTGCACAAAATGAGCCGTGCATGAACATCACCTTGCTCAAAGAATAAAACCAACAAAGTGCATGAACTCACAACAAATTATAATATTACTTTATTCTGGCCTCCACGGCAGAGGCTTCTCCAAACCCCTGAGACCGACTCATTGAACCCCCAGGGTTTGATAGAACCCAGGTTAAGAACCACTGGTTTAGCATCACCGTTAAAAAAGCATGCACAGTGGAAGCATACAGAGAGATAAATGAAATTTCCCTGGAGGACAGGAGAGTTCTTTTCTTCTGTATAAGGAGCTGGTCTTAATTACTTTGCTATGTCTAGGCCTTCAGTTATTAAAGCAGGTGATTCTGGTCAGCCACCAAATTAGATCAATTGGAGGGTAACTGACATCTTTATATTATTGTCTCCATATCCATGAACATAGATTTCTGTTTTATTTTGGTATTCCTTAATAATTTTCAAGGTAAAGTTTTGTAATGTCTGTCAATAAGGTTGCTTTCTACTTTTGTAGATTTATTTCTCTTTTATTTATTTATTCATATTTTTTGTGGCCACTATGAATCTTATCTCTATTTTCTTTTGATTACTTGCCAAATATTTTCTTTTTTTAAAATTTAAATTATATATAAAAGTACAATGAACAGTGCAATGAACAATGACAACTTAAAAAGTTACACTAAGTGCTTACTGATCTGTAGAAATACAATTATTTTTGTATGGTGAACTTTACATAACTTTCTTGAAAAACTCTTCTATTACTTCTAAAAATATGATGCTTTTCCTATGTTGGAGATCATAATTGGTAAATAATGACAGTTTTGTTTCTTCCCATTTATTTTTTATATTCATATTTATTTTTCTTGTCTTACTGCACAGGTCAAGACAATATTGAATAGAAGTGGTATAACAGCAGACATCTATTCTTATTCTTATTACAAAGAAAGTACTTCTGTTTTGTCTCATTCCTGATTATTAGGAAGACTCCTCTATACATAGTGAAAGAATTTTTCACTATGGAGTACAATGTTTGCTACAGGCTTGTTAGTAGTTATCATTTATTAGATTAAAGAATTTATTTTATATACCAAGTTTGCTTAAAAGATTTTAGTGGAAATAAATGCAGTATTTTTATCAACTACTTTTCTGTCTCTTATGAAGTTTATACAATTTTCTACTTTAATCGGTTAATGTGGTAAATTACATTAATAGATTTTTTAGTGTTAAAATACTCTTGCATTTCTAGGATAAACCACTGGAAAGAGCTGAACTTTAGGTATTTGTCTGAAATATCATATGGGTCTAACATTTTTTTGAGGGGGAGGTTTTATTTTTTAAATTTTTAGAAAATGTTCCATTAATTGAGAGAGAAAGAGGGAGAGAGAGAAAGAGAGAAGCACTAATTCATTGTTCCACTTAGTTGTTCTATTTAGATGTGTACTCCTTGATTGCTTCTCGTACATACCTTGACCAGGGATCAAACTCGTCATCTCAGTATGCCAGGTCAATGCTTTATCCACTAAGCAACCCAACCATGGCTTGGTGGGGGAAGGGGTGAAGATTTTAATTACTGATTCTACTTCTTTTATTTTGGTAGCATTTTTCTAGAGTTTTTTATTTTGTTTGTATGTTCAGATTTACTGTAATAGAGTGTTATTATTCTTACTGTCCTTTAACCATTTTCTTTACCTGAAATAACTTAATTCCTGGTATTGTTTTCATTTTTTGGTAATTTCTTGCTTGAGGCTTTTAAAAAACAACTCCAGCTTTGGTGACCCTGTATAATTTTAATAGTTACTCATAAAATTTAAAAATGTAAACTGTATAGTAGTGAGTGTTTTCATGGTTTGTATTTTTTTAAAAATTAAGAGACTGCCTGACCTGTGGTGGCGCAGTGGATAAAGCGTCGACCTGGGAACACTGAGGTCGCCAGTTCAAAACCCTGCACTGGTCTGGTCAGGGCACATATGGGAGTTGATGCTTCCAGCTCCTCCCCCCCTTTCTTTCTCTCTCTCTCTCACTCTGTGTCTCCTCTCTAAAATGAATAAAATAAAAAGAAAAATTAAAAATTAAGAGACTATATTTTTTAAAGAAGTTTTAGGTTCACAGCAAAAGTGAGCAAAAAAGTACAGAATTTTCATATACCTTCCTACCATCAATATCCCACACCAGCGGTACATTTGTTAAACCATCAATGAACCAACATTGACACAGCATTATCAATCAAAGGCCATAGTTTGCACTAAGACTCACTTTTTGTGTTGTATATTCTGTTGGTTTTAACAGATATGTAATGGCATGTATTAACTTTTATAGAATGCACAGAACAATGTCACTGCTCTAAAATGTTCCTGTACCACCTATTCACCTCTCTCTCCCTCTAAACTCTTCCATTCAGTGTTATATTTCAGCTGTTCTACTTTTTATTTCCAAAAGTTCTATTTGGTTTTACTTAAAATCTTGATAGTTTTTGCTCCTTATTTATTTATTTTTCTTTTTATCTCTTTAAACAAATAACACTTATCTTGAATTCTGTACCTGGTCATTTTACTACCTGATGTATTATAATATATGTATTTCAAATATTTTCAGGTCTGGTTCTATTACACATTGTTTTTGTGATTTGAATTCATGGTGACTTGTATGCTTTGTGGCTGTGTGTGTGTTTTTGGTGGAAGTTTTGCTTGGAATTCTTAAGAGTCTTGGGTTGTCAGTGCACTTCTCCAAGTAAGATCTATGTCTGTTTTTATCAGGTTTCTGAGGGCCCTACAGGCTTGAGATCACTTAAAGTCACAATTCTTACAGTGTTTAGAGGACCTCATAACTAGTATAGATTTGGGCCTTAAATCTTCCTAAGAAGTATCCAGTAGGTACAAATTGCCAGAAGAGACTTTTTTTTTTTTAATTTCTTTTTATTTTATTTATTTGAGAGAGGAGAGAGAGAGAGAGAGAGAAAGGGGGGAGGAGCTGGAAGCATCAACTCCCATATGTGCCTTGACCAGACCAGTGCAGGGTTTTGAACTGGCGACCTCAGTGTTCCCAGGTCGACGCTTTATCCACTGCGCCACCACAGGTCAGGCCAGAAGAGACTTTTTGTTCCCAACTTCTAGAGCCAGGGTAAAGACAGATACTATTTATTTTTCTTACAGTCTCTGTGGGTCTTTTTTATCTTTTTCTTTTTCTATTTCTCTTTATCCTTGACAGTGTATTCATTCCTGATGAATGAATAGCCTCCCTCCACACAACCAAGACTTTGTGTGCTAATTCAAGGCTTTGTTTGTAGTCCCCACTGTGTCCCTATGCTACAAACCACAGTTATCCAGTGGCATCTAGCTGGTTTACCTTCCTAGACTCATGTCCTGAGCTTTGGTAGAATACTTTCACTTTGTAGCCTCCTCATTCAATTAAAAGAATCTATGTATTTGTCATCTATGGTTTGTTTATATTTTATTGAACATTAGATGTTATTTACCAGGGGGTTTTAGGACCTCTACTCTGCCATATGTCCTTTAGTCCATATTTATATTCCATTATATCTGCCACTCTAGAAGCCTAAAAGCTCTTTCTTCTTTTTCCTTTATCTACCTTTTTCTATAGAAACCCATCACAAGGATTTCATATAGAAAGGAGAGTGTAGACTAGTTTTAAGTGTTGAGATTATGTGTTAAAAGTCATCAGTTGTCATCCTGGCTGTGTCAGTTGAGACTTATTAACCTTCCTGGATCTCAGTTTTTCTCATCTGCAAGGAGTGGTACTACTCTGTGAGATCTTGCAGCCACCTTCCAGCTTGGACATTTGATACAAAGCATGAATTCCTTCATGAGCCTGGCACCTGGGGTTTTTAGCTCTTGCTTTATGATTTAACATACTATTTGTCCTTCTGGTTATTTTTAAACATAGAAATTTGTTTTAGCTTGAGAAGACAAGACTCTTGTGTAGTTACTTTATTCTGGTGCCTTGCCTTCCTAGCCTTGGAGATGTCACTGAGCCTGTGACATATTGGAGAAAGACTGTATGGAGCCCTGAGGTTAGAATTCTTAGAGTGGACACTGAGGCACACTAGAGGGGGAGGGCTTGGCTTTGGCATTGCTGTTTTAACACTCTCCTTTCCTTTCTCCCATTTCTCTTCTCTCCATTTTCCTTCATCTACTTCCTCCCTGTTCCCTTCTTTCCATAAATCTTTATTGAGCATATACAGCATGGTGTATGACACAGTGGTAAACAAAACAGATATGGTCCTAGACTTTAAGAAGTTCACAATATAATGAGGAGGATAATCATTAAACCAGCGTAACAAATATGAATTTGGGTTATAACACTCAAGTACAAAAAATGTCTTATCACTTTTATTTTATTTAATTTTTAATTGAATTTATTAGAGTGACATTGGTTGATAAAATTTCAGGTGTACCACTCCATAGTGATCGGCGTTCACCACCCCAGATCACTTTTAAAAATCAAGTTAATTTTAGCTCAGACACATAATTATCTGGGTCAAGGAATACAAATGTAATTTTGGGGTAGCCTGTAGCCCTTCCCTGGGATTTGCAAAATACAGGGCATACTAAAATTCAGGAATTTGGGAAATCCAGGAAATGAGGAAATGGGGAATGGCCTTTGGTCTTCAGCACATTGACTGGCCACACAATGACCCTAGTCCCAGCCTGCAATGCCCACCTGAAGGTGGGAGATGCTGCTGCTCTTCACACCCACACTCTTGAAGCTACCATGTTATATTGGTTTTAAGGTAATTTACTTGGGAATATTTAATTTTGAGGAATATGATGTAGGTGTAAACCAGTTAATCTGAATTAACACCTTGAAGTTGGTTAAGTAAGAAAAGATATTAGGAATATTTTTTAATGAGCAATATTAGTTGTGTTTAAGTTATCTTATTAGTTAGAAGTGATGCTATAAGAGCCATAACCCTGGCATGAATAAAGTGTAAAAACTCAGGCTTGATGACCCAAGCCAGTGAACCTACTTTCTTCATTCTGCAGAGGATCCTGTTGACAACTTTTAATGTTGGAAAACTACTAATATGTGGTTTGGCCAAGCTGTCCCAGATCTCTTTCCCAAATACTTGGCCAATTGTGCCTTGATTGAGGCCCATAAGGCCAGGGTACGTGGTACTTAGTCGGTAGCTCCACATAGGCTCGTCACTGGAGATCTTACCGTCTTGTAAATGCTGTGTGGAAGAGGCATCTGTCTTGACCCTCTCAGACTGACTACCTCTCTCTCTCCTCTTTCTCCCTTCTGAGGTGATCTAGTTCCACATCCTTTGAGATAGAGACTTTGACACAAATCCAAAGGCTCTGTACTGGGTGCTGGAGCAAGGGAAGCCCTTACCATCTTTAGAAGGGAAGGACTAATGCACTCTGACTTTCATCTCTAGTCTATCGCTAAGTAAAGACAGCTCAGTGTAATTTCTAAATTAAGTAATTACAGAAACAAGGTCCTAACTTTTAATTCTGATTCCTCTGACTTGTCCATCCAAATTGAATAAGCTAATTTTTAGTATCTGATGAAATCAATATGCCAGTTAGGACTTGTACTGAAAGAGATGAGAGAAATGACAAATAATATGCTAGACATAAAAAATTTATTTGTTTAGGCTCATATACCCTGAAGGACCCATGGTAAGCATATTTCAAAGAAATAATCAGTGTCTTTGGGGTCATAATGATTATTCTACCAAGAAAAGTATAGAAAGTTTCATCTTATATGCATTTGTATTATTCTCAAAGCAATTGGACTAGTTTGGTCCTGGTGGGGTATTTTGCCTTCTGAAGCTATGCTCATCCACACATTTGTAGTATTGCAAAACATAATACATTTTTTTAAAAGAAAAGAAAGCTGATTTTGGGGGGTTTTACACTCCAATGTGTTTTAGTACATAGAGATTTCTTTTTTTCCTTTTGGCTACACAAACAAAAGAGGTCTAGTGCTTTGATGAAAATACAAGATTTCTGTTCTACCTCGAGCATATGTATCTTCCCTGCAGATATATCCTCAATTGGCACTATAAAGATATTAAACCAGGAAAAGAAACATGAGTTTATGCTTCCATTTTATGTCCTGCGAAATGGTGAACAGCGTGAATACAGCAATCATGCAACAAAATGAACCAAATGTATATATAATAAACGGGACTGAACTCACCTTTTAGTGTGTAAAATATTATGTTCTACCCGATTTGCAACATTTACATATCTTGTTATGAGTAAGATGCTCATAGTGCTATAGAGGATTTCATTTCATCCTTTATATGCAATACCTGGTTTCCAAGAAATATTAATGAGAGAATCTTATATATCTTTATTTACTGAGTTTAGTGTTTCTCCTAAATTTGCATTTGCAAACTATGACTGCATTATGTTCCTGGAAGGCTGGGATGTGAATTTACTATTGTGTATGCAGGCTGCTTTCTTAAAGCCTCCTTTATTAAGGAACATTGGAGGAAGAGAAATAGCCAGTGATAAATACATATTTGAAATTCATTTGAACACATTCTTTTGTATGTGTTTAACAGAACTTACACCTGCAAAAAAAAATTACATTTGAGATTTTGTTTTCCACTTTAAGGAAAGTGCCTTTATATTTTTTGAATATATGCACTTTGGAATATTACATCTATTTTGTTAATTCTGAAGCTCTTCCTGAAAAGCTAAACTTAAAAAAAATTTTTTTAAACTTTTTACAGTTTAAAACAATTACAGTTGACATTCAATATTATGTTAGTTTCAGGTGTATAGCATAGTGACTAGACATTTATATAACTTACAAAGTGATCCCGCCTCCCCTTAAGTCTAGTGCTCATCTGATACTATACATAGTTATTACAATATTATTGACTATATTCTCGATGCTATACTTTACATGCCCATAACTATTTTGTAACTGCCTATTTGTACTTCTTAATCCCTTCACCTTTTCATGCAGTGAAAAACTGAACTTTTAAGGTTAAGCAATGAAAGAAAGAGTACATGTAGTGATTCTAGTACCCTCTGGGGATAGTGCATTAACTTTTAATTTGCAGCATATTTGCATCTTACAGTGGCAAGCATGTATGTGCATAACTAGAGATCAAATTGACTGACTATGACCCTCAACCTCTAATGAATTATGTCCTATTTAGAAAGGTGGACAAGAGATTAATCTTGCCTTTCTTTCAGATATTTCTTTAAAAACTTTGTGTCTAGAGGAAGAATGGGCACCACAAGAAACTTCCAAGGAAAGGAGCATCACTGCTGCCCTCCAGAAGCTCATAGAGTAAAGGAACACTTTCCTAAAGACAGTGCCTTGTTTGCTGACAGTTCTCTAAAGACTTTAGTAGTCCATAATAGACATATTATTAACTGTCAATCATTATTCATGCTTTTGGTAATGTGTATTTGAAAAAAAAACTAACCTGGATATTTATTAGGACATGTCTAAGAAACTGTCAGTATTATATGCGTTGATATAAACAAATATATATTAGTTAAATAATAATACAGGTGATAGATATGGCAAGTTGTCTCTACCTTCTGTCCTAACAGTCTGAGCATCTTCAAAAAGCCTCCAGAATGTTCTTTGCCAAACTCTTTCTTCCTATCTCACTTGCAGTGGCACTCTATTCTTTCCTTCCCCAGACTCTCATCCTCCAGCCTCTCTTCTCAGTCTTGGGTGATACCATGACCAGAGAAAGTCACACTAAGTGGTAGAGTTAAACAGAACTCAAAATCCTCAAATAATCTTGCAGTGTTGCCAGATGGGTCTGGGAATGGCCTACAGCAGAATCACCTGGGCAACTTTTTAAAAACACAGTTTCCATTCAACCAAGGAAAATTGCCTTTTAATAAGCACCCCCAGGTGATTGTGATCTTGAGTTAAGTTAAAAGTGCTGAAAATAACTAACGGCAGTTCCAACTGCTTGTCCCTGGGTAAGCCAAGGACCCCAGGAAACTTGTTTAAGTAACAACTTCTTTATCCAATGCAATAGTCTCATCATCTAACTTAAAAATGATACCTGGAAAAATAAATCTTTCTGGATTTTTTAGGTCAAGAGCCCTTTTCCAGCTTGCTCTGCTGCTGCTCTCCATGGCTTGGCTCTGACCTTCTTGAACACCAACTGTGGATAGAGGCTGCTGATGGCTAACTCAGAGCTCAGGGAAGTGTCAAGTTCACAGTTATCCCTGGCCTGGCCCAGAGACACCTGCTGTGACATCTTTTGAGAAGAAGTGCTACAGTCACAGGGCTCCTGCATTTCACTCTCAAAACTTTTCCCAAATTAAGAAAGGTTTCAGTTTGCCAAGGGCTGGGTGGGGATAGAAGAGTAGAAAGAAGGTTGAAGGAGAATTGGGAGTGACTACCAAAGGTTTCTTTTTAAGGTGATGAAAATGTTCTAACTTTGTAGCAGTGGTTGCACAATTCTTCAAATATACTGAAAACCACTGAATTGTATCTTTAATAGGCGGATTGTTTAATCTTGACGCCTCCTCCTCGGCCATTAAAAGCTTGATACTATAATATGAGAGCCCCACTGTGTGTCCTTTAGTGTCCTTGATACATGAGATTAGAGTGAAGAATCCTGAAAATTAGAGAAAAGGAAAGAATTGCAAGCCCATGACTTTTGCATCATAGTAGTACTAATTACATTCATTTATGTCATTTGCTTTCTGCCTGGTTACTAGATAGCACAATGATTGTACTGGAAATTTGAGTCAGGTTAATTTTATTGTGCATTTTGATGACTAAATTCTTTCCTTAAATGCTCTATTTTCAGAGGTTATTATTTGCAAATCGACTTCTCATACCTGAAAGCAAAATTAAAGGGAATAATTACGTGAAATGTTTTTTGACTAAACCTTACAATTAACATTTTTTTTCCAGCAGTATTTTAGGACAAAATCTCAATATGGCCGTATTTATATGCTTTTTTGTTCTGCTTGAGAGCTGGAATCTGAAATGTACTCCAGTCCACTTACCTGTGTCATATGATGGAATCAGGGCAGATCCTATTCAGAACGTGCCTTTCTGGGGACAGGAGGTCTAAGTGAAATCAGTGCTGTTTGGTCTTTCTGGAACAATCACAGTGTGGATACATCTCAGTGGCATATGCGGGTTATTGTTCTTCCATTCTCTTCAGTTCTTCAGTTATTTCTGCTACTGTTGATCAACCCTCTCTAAACACACTAGTGTTTTAATGGTCTTTTTACATCAAAGAATTTCAACCAATGCCTTATTTTCTGTTGCTTTGTACCCTTGACTTCCTAACTGTTTTCATGAAGGGGTCTTGAGCTACCAATATTCCTCTTCCCTTTCATGGCTGGTGAGATTAACCCTTAATTTATTTTCAGCAAATTGAGCATGGTCCCTCACATGTACCCTCTCTTTAAGTCATTATTCATGAAAACTATGCACAAAAAGAAAATAATGGCAGAATGAGAGAACTCAGCTGTGTAAATGGAATGAATTGTGCCCTCAGGCTGAGAAAAGACTATCACGCTAGAACCCACTGGCTATGTGCCACGGATTATCAAATGTCTGAAAATTTCCCCTCTTTATTGGTAGTGAGTTAGTCTGCCATAGTTTTATGGATGATGGTAGAAAACATGAAACTTCTGAGTTAGAGACAAAAGCCAGTTTATTACTAACAGCAGTAATAGTGGCTGGAGTATTGGCAATATGGAGCGGATTCCCTGAGCCCTAATTTTCATAGCCTGATACTACAGGACCAGGTGACCCCTCCAAAGGCAGTGCTTGCATTGCAGAGAAAAATCCCGAGCTTGAGGAGCTTTTTAAAAGATTCCGTTTAAGGATTTTTATAATGGGAAATAAGCAAGCCTTCCTTTGCTCTGGAGGGAGATACTAGCTCTATCTTCTAAGATTTTTCTTTGTACAAACATCCTTTAAAAAGATAGTCCAGTACAAAGGACAGTCGATGCTTCACTTGTAAGACATACAGAAACGCAAGAGACCCACAGAGAATCATCTCCCAATACTGAGAACATACAATAGCCTGCTGTTCCCTGTGCACGCTGGCTCGCTGGGAGAGAATTCCACGTTAGCCACACAATTCAGCACCACAGCGAATTAGTGCAAAATATTCTGAGATGCCTGTGCTATCACAAATTAGCCCCATAGGAGTGTGCTAAAAGAAGTGTGCTTCCTTCTACTCACCTGAGGCCTGTCCTGCCTCTCCAGCTGGCTTGTAAATTCCATGTATGCCTGTACCTCTCTCTCAGAGAGCACAGAGTTGTTTGATGCGCTAAGGACGGCGTAGGGAGAAGTGGAGTGCCACTGATTTAGAGTTCAGAGGGCAGCTCTCCTCAGGGGCTTGGTCAGGGAACTTATTGCTGACTTCCCACTAGATATTTTAGCTCTACTACACACTAGGTTAGTGTCCTCATGGCCTTAGCACCTAGGAGAATGACTTTATTTCTTCGCAGAGAGGTGACTCTCCCCTCTGCTTTGCCTCTCACTTTCCCTTTTGGTTGTGGGAGAAGTAGCAGGATATGTTCGAGGTTACTCTGTTGTCTAGGCATCTCAATTATACTCTCACTCAGTACACGTGGTGAAAGAGGAGAGGTTTTCTCGAAAAGCTTTCCCGTGCCCTGCCAGTCCACAGTGGTTCTCCCGTGGGAGATCATAGCTCCCAGAAAGTGCTGCCACCCAGGAGGACTGTGGGTGTAACAGTAGCATGTGCTCTCAGGCACTGAGCCACTTGCAACATTTTTAAACAAATCACTTCTAGAATACATCTATACTAATTATGCCTTTTACTCATGCAGTAACAATTACCTGAACCCACGGCTCCGTGATGGGCAGGACCTGAGAAGGCCTCTTCCTTGCCATGGCTGAATGAACATAGGTAATGTGTTTTCAGCCCTTCTCTGGAGCTAGAAGCGAACAGCAACATTTGAGGGGTAGGCTGGGGAAGGCAGTAGAAAAGCGTTTCCCAGAATAGCATCCACTATGTTTATCCTTAAGGAAAAGCACTGTGGCAAGACTGAATGTTCTTTGTTGCCTTGTGAAGTTCTCAGGGTGGCCTTTGGTTCGTTGACTGCAGAATGATGGTGGCCACCACCAAATCGGGCTGCTGGCTGAGCACAAACCGGAAGGGCTCAAGACTTGGCCTGTCTTTCCTCGCACAAAGGAATAAGAGGACAGAAAACGGCTGAATGTCCAGAGCACTTAAGCTGTGGTCTCCACCGGCCATGGGTAACAACAGCCTGAGCTCCTAACCAACACAGTTCTGCCTGCTAACAGGATTAAATTTCTGCATTGGAACCCCAGCTTCACTCCCTGTATGACATTGGGTATTTGTCCTCTCTTATCCACCGTCTGATCCTTTGTAAATGGAGGTAATAGTATCATGCTTGTGGTGATGATTAAACTAGACTTTTTATGTAGAGGCTGAGCAGGCCCATGGCTGTTGCTCAATGAATGTCAGCCAAGATATTATGGTTATTATTCCTTTGGGGTTTTGAGTGTTTGCATGTCTGGCCTCTTAGGCTGTCAGCTTCTTGAGTGAAGAGGGAGCCTCTACTTCCCCTCTGTGAGGCAGTGCGATGAAGAAGGTCACTGTGGGGCAGCTGTGTTAGGCTTGCTCGCCGGTTTACAGGCTGCAAGCCCTTTGACTGATTAGTGCATAAACATGTGGCAGTGCCACATGTGTGTGGCCTATATAAGGCTATGGGTGCTTGCACTCAGGGAGATTGTGGATGGTGGGTTGCCTGCCTGCCACTGAGAGGGGCCATTCTTGCTGTTTGTTTGCCTGAGAAGCAGTTTTCCCTGCTTGTGTGCTTGCCCACCACTGTGAGACTATTAAATGGAATGGCCCAACCAGAGGCAGATTAAGGTCAGTTGAGGCCCTGTGTGTAGAAGAAAATATTGGGCCCCTTGTCATTAGAAAAAAGTGTAAAGTTTGGGTTTTGCAGGGCTCTTCAGAAGTTGGAACCCAGGGCTTGTGCCCAGTGCAACCACCATTAAATCTGCCTCTGGGCCCAACCCTTTCCAGCTCCGCACTTTTTCTGCTGTCTACCTGAATCCAATGTGGACCTGCCTGGTCTCAGCCACCAGCATTGCATCTGGCATAGCGGGCAGGGTTTGGAGCAGATTAGTATGGAGCGACTGACACCCTTGAGGGGTAGAATAGAGGAGTGGCTGTTCCAGTGGCTCTCCTGTTGGGGACCGTGTTCTTTATAGACCTACGAGAGGAAACCAAGAATTCTATGCATGAGGCGGCCCAAGGTTGAGCGCTCCAGGGTGAGTTGTGGACCCAGCAGCAGCAATGGCTTGAACTGGACTGAGCGCTGGAGAAGGAGGCTGACCAGGTCTGTGAGTTGCAGTTTGTCCTGGAGGTTGAACGTTGGCAGCAGCAGTTGTTGGAGAAACAACTGCAGGTTCAGCTTCAGGCCGAGAGCTGGCAGCCGCAGGAACCAAAGATGGAGCTGTGCCAGCGGAATGTCTCTGAGTCAGCGGAAGCAGGCGTTTCCAGCTCCTCTTCTGAGAATGAGGAGGCTTGGGATGAAGTTGCCATCTGCACACTCAGAGCTTGGCCAGTGGTCATTCAGAAGGTAAAGACCCAGCAGCTTAGAGTTCCTCAGGGGCAACCACAGCCTCCTCCCTAGGTAATGGAGCACTCTGTGGTCCAGCGCTATGCTTGAACAGAGCTGATGGAGTTGGGGGTGAAATTCAGGCAGAAACCCACTGAGCCCCAGGTAGGCTTGCTGCAATTGTGGGGCATAAGGGTGGATGGCATCATGCTCTCTGGAGCAGAGATGGAGAGATTCTCCACTATTGCCACACACTCCTCCTTGGGGCAGCATCTTCAGAGCTGCCATGACTACAGAGATGAGGGGGTGGCCTAATGCCCTATGTGAACCTAGTTGCCTGTAGTGAGCCTTTACCTTGGTGATTTGCACAGACAGCTGGGCTGCCTATCATGGACTGACTCTTGGACTACAACCAGAGTGGGAGACCAGCTCCCTTGTTGGGTGGACATGCGACCTTTGGACAGTATGAGAGACCCTGATGGGGGGGGCAGCTCCAGTGGACACCCTCCTGCACCGGGAGGCTGCTCTCACTCAGTTGGAGCGACCCATCAAGGACACTTTAAGGTTTTCATGGACACAGCCCTGGACTATACAGGCCCTCCCACCTACCGTGGAGTAGGGGGCCAGAGATGGGCCTCTAGTTTGCACCTTGGGCAAAGTGCTCAGGGTGACATTGTGAAGGGCACCTTTGTAATTATTGTGTAACTTTTGCTGTTGCTGTAGTCTGTGTTTGATGTCATGTAGATTGTGAAGTGAGCAACCCTAAAGGGATGGAATGTGAGGCAGCTGTGTTAGGCTTGCTTGCTGGTTTACCAGCTGAAAGCACTTTGCTTGACTAGTGCATGAGCACATGGCAGTGTCATGTGTGTGTGGCCTATGTAAGGCTGTGGGCGCTTGCGCTCTGGGGAATTATGGATGATGGGTTGCCTGTCCACCCCTGTGAGGGGCCATTTTGCTGTTTGTTTGCCTGAGAGGTGGTTTCCCTGCCTGTGTGCTTGTCCGCTGTTGTGAGACTTTATTAAACAGAATGGCCCAACGCTTTCCAGCTCCGCAGTTTCTCTACCATCTGCCCGAATTCAGTGTGGACCTGCCTGGCCTCGACCACTGGCATTACAGTCACATACAGTGGAGTCCCTCTGCCTGGCCCAGAACCTACCTGAGCCACCTTCTCACTCTTTAACTTGAGGAACATTTCTTAACCTCCCTGTGCCTCAGATTCTTTGTGAGTGGAAAAACAATAAGATCTGCCTTTAAGGGTTGTGAGGGTTATCACATTATCTATAAGAAATCCTTTTGCGTGGAGCTGGGTGAACAAATGTTCAAGAGCAATGACTGCCCCATGTCCAGGCAGGACCTCACTCAGTGCCTGATTCAGCACTCAACCCATGACTGTGGGGCAGACCAGCTACATTTGGTTCCTTCTTGTTCCCCACTTGAAAGTCTTTAAACACATGGTTCTTGAGGTACACCAGGCATATGCTGAAGTGACCAGCAGCCCTGTCTTCAAGCATTTCGAGTGACTTCTCAGGATGCAGGACTTTTCAGTGCTAAACCAGGACACCTGGAGAAACCAGGATGGTTGACACTCTATTCCTGCTCACATCTCCCATCCGAAGGGCCAAGGCTAAGGTGCTTGTTCCTGGAGGCTACTGGCATGGAGGGGTGGCAATTTTAGTGATTCCTCTTCCCCTCCCCCATGTGCTATTGATGCCTCTCCTCCCCTCAGTGCTACTGAAATCTGGATCTTGCAATCTGACCCTGCACCCTCAACCACAAATGCTGGGAGGGGCCCCAAAAGAGTGGGACATGTTGGCCTGAGGTGGTAGAAAGAAGTATCTTGAGCAGCTCACAATTCATCTTAGTCCAGCTTCAGGCAACCATACTGATTTCTTGAGAGGTTGGTGCTGATGGGAATTTGAGGTCCAAGTTAGCACCAGATTGAAAGTTGATACACCTGATTCTAATCATCTGCACTGTGTATTCCTTGGACAAGATGCAAAACTTCTGTGGTAATCCAGTGTCCTTGTCAGTAAAACAGGAAAGAAGTTAAATAATATCCTTGTTCATTCCCTGTGCCCAGCAGGGCAGTGGCATTGGTCATGCTGTGTGGGGGACAGGCGGTGCTGGCTGGGTGGTGAGAAAGGCAGAATGCTGTCGGCTGCCCTGCTTGTGCTGTGGCTGCTCTGTTCCTCCCTGGTGAACACCGGCTTGTTTCACTCTGACTGAGGCCCTCAGTAGGCTTGGTGACATCACCTGCTGCTACATGAGGCCCTGCCCTGAGATTGTCTCACTTTGGGTGTGTTACTTAAACTCTCTTAGCCTCAGTTTCCTCACCTATAAAATGAGGATAATTATAATACTTTTTTGTTGATTTATTGTGAGAATAATTTTTTAAAGCCTAAGTATCTGGATTTAGGATACTTGGATTTGCACAAAAGCCTGTAGTCTTATTATTTTATATCCATAGCTCATTCTTGAGTCCAGTCATTAAACTTATATTTATTGAGCAACTGACTGTGTTCCAGGTACTGAGCTAGGTTCCGAGGAAATAGTGATGAATGCGGCACAGTTCCAGGCCTCAGGGAGCTCAGAGAAGATTAAAAGAATAAGTTAGCAGGTTATTTCTTTCCTTTTCCTTCTTTTCCTTTTGTCTTTTTGTTCAAAAAAGAAAAACAACAATAATTTATTAAAAGCTTCATGTGGCAAAGATTGCTAGGTCTCTAAGTATAATCCTTCTTTTCCTTTTACTATATTGTTGGGAGTGAAAGATGTCCACTAATACATCCCAACTTTCTTTACAGAGGTGTGTGTTAGGAGAGGGGCAATGAAATATAATTGAAGGTCACTGAGTGGTGCTTACAGGAAAGCTTTATAAAGGGAGGTGATGTAGCCAGAAGGCCCTTGTCTTTCCCTGCATCCTCCTTCTCTTTGCTTGAAACACTGAAGTGAGGGCTGGAGCTCCCGTAGCTATCTTATAAGCATAAGGACAAGGGTCACACCCTAGGGTTGGTGGAACTGAGAGCTGAGAGGAGCCTGGGTCCCTCACAGCACTTTGAAGTTACCCTATCCTCTCTGAAATACTTAACTCCGGACTTCTTATTTTCTAAGGGAGAAAGAAGTCTGCTTGATTTAAGCCACTATCTTAAGTCTCAATTACCAGTAGCCAACATAATTTCTAGTTGATCTATCCAATAGGTGTGGAGCACAATACAGAAACAGATTTAATTTTTCTCCTAAGTGTCATGAAGTAAAGGTCATAGGAATCTAACAAAATATAACTTAATATTAAAACACAAGGCACCCATTAATCTTTCCCAATGTATATCAAGAGAAGCTGACTAAACCTGCCTTTTCCTTAGTCCTCCATTAGAGAAAGCTGAGTTTGAAATACCCTTAAATTCTGGTCTTTCTAAGGTTTGACACCAGGGGATTAAATTCACAGAATTTAGTGATTTATTTCATCTTTGTTGGTAGTAGATGAGGTGCCTGATTCATCCTTTTTTCCCCGCCTGAGGAGAGTGCTCACAAATGCTCAAAACCTTTATTATAAATTCAGAGTGTTTTATCCATATGTTTAGCCCTCTTATGGTTGTATTTTTAATAATCTTACCATAATTAGAATTTAAATATTCACCCAGCACACATTTTTGCTCATTCCAAGCAATAATAAGAATAGCTTGTATATACTTGAGTACCTACTCTTTGCTAGTCATTGATAAATACTTAACATAGTCTCATTTAATCAATCTCAACATTCCTTTGAGATAGATGCTGTTATTGCCATTCTGCAGGTAAGGAAACAAAGCAAAGGGAGTTTAAGTAGCCTGCCCAAGGTCACACAACTAGGAAGTCATGATGGAGTATGAACTCAAGTAGTCTTTTTTTTATTTATTTTTATTAATTTATTGTGTTTACATAGATTCTTGTGTCCCCGCTGAATTCATCCTCCCCTCCCCCATGTTCCCCAGTACATCCCCCACTGTCCCCTCCCTATAACGCCCTCCCCGCTTCCCTCTAGGATTTGATTTTCTGCTCTCATCCCACCCTATCAGCCTATCATCCCCTTTCCCTCTATCCGCTTTCCTTCTGGATCCTTTTATCCCGCCTCTATCTCTATTCTGCTCCTCAGTTTATATTGTTTGTCGGATTCCTCCTCAGATGAGTGAGATCATATGATATTTTTCTTTCTCTGCCTGGCTTATTTCACTTAACATAATAGTATCCAGGTTCATCTATGTTGTTGCACAAAATAATATTTCCTTCTTTTTCATGGCCCCATAGTATTCCATTGTGTATATGTACCACTGCTTTTTAAAAAAATTTTAATGGGGTGACATTAATAAATCAGGGTACATATGTTCAAAGAAAACATCTCCAGGTTATCTTGTCATTCAATTATGTTGCATACCCATCACCCAAAGTCAAATTGTCCTCTGTCACCTTCTATCTGGTTTTCTTTGTGTCCCTCCTTCTCCTCCCTCCCCCTACCCCGTAACCACCACACTCTTGTCCATGTCTCATAGTCTTGTTTTTATGTCCCACCTATGTATGAAACCATTCAATTCTCAGTTTTTTTCTGTTTTACTTATTTCACTCCGTATAATGTTATCAAGGTGCATCCATTTTGTTGTAAATGATCTGATGTCATCATTTCTTATGGCTGAGTAGTATTCCATAGTATATATTGTACACTGCTTTTTAATCCACTCGTCTGCTGACAGGCACTTGGGCTGTTTCCAGATCTTGGCTATTGAGAATGATACTGCCATATACATGGGGGTGCATTTCTCCTTTTGACTCATTGATGTGGTGTTCTTGGGATATATTCCCAAAAGTGGGACGGCTGGGTCAAAAGGCAGTTTGATTTTTAATTTTTTGAGGAATCTTCTTACTGTTTTCCACAGTGGCTGCACCAGTCTGCATTCCCACCAGCAGGAGGGTTCCCTTTGCTCCACACCCTCACCAGCACTTAATCTGTGTTGTTTTGTTGATGAGTGCCATTCTGACTGGTGTGAGGTGGTATCTCATTGTGGTTTTTTAATTTGCATTTCTTTAATGATTAATAATGTTGAGCATTTTTTCATATGCCTGTTGGCCATCTGTATGTCCTCTTTGGAGAAGTGTCTATTCAGTTCTTTTGCCCATTTTTTGATTGGATTGTTTATTTTCCTGTTGCTGAGTTTTATAAGTTCTTTATAAATTTTGGTTATTAACCCTGTATCAGATATATTGTCAAATATGTTCTCCCATTGTGTGGTTTGCCTTTTTATTTTGTTCATATTGTCTTTAGCTGTGCAAAAACTTTTCAGTTTGATGTAGTCCCATTTGTTTATCCTGTCCTTTATTTCCCTTGCAGTGGAGATACATCAGCAAATATATTGCTGTGAGTGATGTCGGAGAGCTTATTGCCTATGTTTTCCTCTAGGATGCTTATGGTTTTACAGCTTACATTTAAGTCTTTTATCCATTTTGAGTTTATTTTTGTGAATGGTATAATTTGGTGGTTTAATTTCATTTTTTTTGCAGGTAGTTGTCCAATTTTTCCAACACCATTTGTTAAAGAGGCTGTCTTTACTCCATTGTATGCTATCACCACCCTTATCAAATATCAATTGTTCATAAAGGTACAGGTTTATTTCTGGGTTCTCTGTTCTGTTCCATTGATCTATATGCCTGTTCTTAAACCAGTACCAAGCTGTTTTGAGTTCAATGGCCTTGCAGTATAACTTGATGTCTGGAAGTGTGATACCACCCACTTTATTCTTCTTTTTCAAGATTGCTGAGGCTATTTGTGTTATTTTTTAGTTCCATATGAATTTTTGGAATATGTGTTTATATCTTTGAGTATATCATTGGTATTTTAATAGGTATTGCATTGAATTTATAAATTGCTTTGGGTAATATAGACATTTTAATGATGTTTATTATTCCTAACCATGAGCACAGTATATGCTTCCACTTGTTTGTATCTTCCTTGATTTCTTTTAGCAATGTTTTATAATTTTCCAAATACAAGTCTTTAGCCTCCTTGGTTAAATTTACTCCTAGATATTTTATTTATTTTTTGTTGCAATAGTGAAGGGGATCGTTTTCTTAATTTCTCTTTCAGACAGATCATTGTTGGTGTATAAAAATGCCTTTGAATTCTGAATATTAATTTTATATCCTGCCACCTTGTTGAATTCATTTATCAGGTCCAGTAGTTTTTTGACTGCCACTTTAGGGTTTTCTATGTACGGTATCATATCATCAGCAAATGATGATAGTTTTACTTCTTCTTTTCCAATTTGGATGCCTTTTATTTCTTCTTCTTGTCTGATTGCTGTGGCTAGGACTTCCAAAACTATATTGAATAAGAGTGGTGAAAGGGAACACCCCTGCCTTGTTTCTAATCTTAAGGGGATTGCTTTTAAATTTTGCCCATTGAGTATGATGTTGGCTGTGGGCCTGTCATAGATGGCCTTTATCATGTTGAGGTATGTTCCTTGTATTCCCACTTTGCTGAGAGTTTTGACCATAATTGGGTGCTGGATTTTATCAAATGCTTTTTCTGCATCTATTGATATTATCATGTGGTTTTTGTCCTTCCTTTTGTTTATGTGATGAATCACATTGATTGATTTGTGACTATTTTACTAGCTTTGCCTCCCCAAAATAAATCCCACTTGATCATGATGTATGAATTTTTTCATGTATTGCTGGATTTGATTTGCTAATATTTTGTTGAGAATTTTAGCATATAAATTCATCAGGGATATTGGTCTATAGGTTTTTTTTTTCTATGTGTTGTCTTTGCCTGGTTTTGGAATCAGAATTATGCTCGCCTCATAAAAGAAGTTTGGAAGTTTTCCCTCCTCTTGAATTTTTTGAAATAGCTTGAGAAGGATAGGGGTTAGTTCTTCTTTGAATGTTTGGTAGAATTAACCTGTGAGGCCATCTGGCCCAGGGCTTTTGTTTGTTGGGAGTTTTTTGATAACTGTTTTGATCTCACTTGTTGTAATCGGTCTATTTAGGTTTTCTGATTCTTCCAGATTGATTTTTTGAAGATTATATATTTCAAGGAATTTGTTCATTTCACCTAGGTTGTTTAATTTTTTGGCATACAGTTCTTCATAGTATTTTCTTACAATATTTTGTATTTCTGTTGTGTTGGTTGTTATTTTTCCACTCCCATTTCTAATTTTATTTATTTGAGTCCTCTCTCTTCTTTTCTTGGTGAGTCTTGTTAAAGGTTCATCAATCTTGTTTACCCTTTCAAAGAACCAGCTCTTGGTTTCATTGATCTTCTGTATTGTTTTTTTTTTAGTCTCTATGTCATTTATTTATGCTCTGATCTTTATTATTTCCTTCATTCTACTTCCTCTAGGCTTTACTTGCTGTTATTTTTCTAGTTCTTTTAGTTGCAGGATTAAGCTGTTTATTTGAGGTTTTTTTCTAGCTTCTTAAGGTATGCCTGTAATGCTGTGAACTTCCCTCTCAGTACTGTTTGTTCTGTGTCCCACAGATTTTGAATTGTTGAATACTCATTTTCATTTTTTTCAAGGAAATTTCTTATTTCTTTCTTGATCTCATTGTTGACCCATTCGTTGTTTAATTTCATGCCATTGTGGTTAGAGAAGATGCTTGATATGGTTTTAATCTTCTTGCATTTGTTGAGACTTGTTTAATGCCCTAATATGTGGTCTATCCTAGAGAATGTACCATGAGCACTTGAAAAGAATGTATATTCTGCTGTTTTAGGGTGAAAGGTTCTCAAGATATCTATTAAATTCAGTTGATCTAGTGTGTCCCTTAGTTCTGCTGTTTCTTTGTTAATTTTCTTTCTTGAGGATCTATCCATTGGTGTTAGTAGGGTATTGAAATCCCCTACTATTATAGTATTGCTGCTGATCTCTCCCTTTATGTCCATCAAAATCTGCTTTATATATTTAGGTGCTTCTATATTAGGTGCATAGATATTTATAATGGTTATCTCTTCCTGTTGGATTGCTCCCTTTATCATTATGTAGTGACCTTCTTCATTCCTTACTATAGTCTTTGTTTTAAAGTTTATTTTGTCAGATAAGTATTGCTACCCCAGCTATTTTTTCATTTCCATTTTCATGAAATATTTTTTTCATCCTTTTACTTTCAGTCTATGTGTATCTTTTGAGGTGGGTCTCCTGTAGACAGCATATGTATGGGTCCTGTTTTCTTATCTATTCAGCTACCCTATGTCTTTTGACTGGAGCATTTAGTCCATTTACATTTAAGGTTATTATTGATAATGAAGTTGTTTATTGCCATTTTATTCTTTAATATATATATATATATATATATATATATATATATATATATATATATATATATATATATATATATATATATATATATCCTGCTTTGTTCTGTCTATAGCAGGCCTCTTAACATTTCTTGCAGCATTGGTTTGGTTGTGATGAATTCATTGAGTTTTTTTTTTGTCTGGGAAGCTTTTTATTTCTCCTTCAATTTTAAATGATAGTCTTGCTGGATAAAGAAGTCTTGGTTGTAGGTTCTTGTTCTTCATTACTTTGAATATTTCTTGCCAATCCCTTCTGGTCTCAAGTGTTCTGTTGAGAAGTCAAATGTCATACTTATACGTGTTCCTTTGTATGTGATTGACTGTTTTTCTCTTACAGCTTTTAATATTCTTTATCTCTTAGCTTTGGTGTTTTGATTATGATATGTCTTGGTGTGGGTCTCTTTGAGTTCTTTTTTAATGGGGTTCTTTCTGCTTCTTGAACTGTGTGACTCTTTCGTGTATCAATTTAGGGAAATTTTTATCTATAATTTCTTCAAAGAGCTTCTCTAGTCCTTGTTCTTTCTCTTCTCCTTCAGAAACCCCTATTATACGAATATTGTTCTCTTTATGTTGTCACAGAGCTCTCTTAGGGTTTTCTCGGACTTTTTGATCCTCTTTTCTTTTTGCTTTTCTGCTTCTGTGTTTTCACTTATCTTGTCCTCTAAGTCACTGATTCGATGCTCTGCTTCATCCAGCCTGCTTTTAATTTCTTCTAGTGTAGTCTTCACTTCTGATATTGTGTTTGTCATTTCTGTCTGGTTTTTCTTTATGATTTCTGTGTCCTTTATGATGCTTACAATTTCTCTATTGAGGTGTTCATTAAGTCCATCAGTTGTAGCTTTAAGATCCTTAAGCATCCTAACAATCAGTATTGAATACTCTTCATGTGGTAATTTTATTACTTCCAATTCATCCAGGACTTTTTCTGAGGAGTTATCTTGTTGAAGCATATGACTTATGCTTCTCTGCCTACCCATTATTCTCTGTATGATTTATCAGCTTCTTCCAGTTGTGATCTCCTTACCTAGTAGAGCTGCTTTGAAGTCTTAATTTGTTTGTTTTCTTCTCAGTTTTCTTAACTAGGTGTTAATCTTTTTTACTGATCTCAGCAAGGGGTTTATTTGAAACTGTATCTAGGAATGGGGTGGTTGTAACCTGAGACTCTGAAGGTCCAATCTGCTAGCTTCTCTCCTGGGGTGGGGTGTTTTCTTCACTTCAGTAGGGGAAGGTGTATCTCAGATCTCTATGGAGACCTGAGTTACTGTTCCTCCTCACTACTTCCTGTTTTCAGCGGTGTCTTGTGGCACTGATTGGAGCTGGAGAGCTTTCTGGAGGTGGGACACCCAGAACCACTTTAGACTTGTGCTGTGTGGAGGGATCAACCTTTCCCCTTGCTATGGCTGCCTCCACACTAGATGAGTCAGTTTCTCAGGTCATCCTATGCATTCCTCTGCCCCTGACCATCTGTCTCTCTCTCCCCACTTTCCTTTTGGAAGACAAGCCAGCCCTCTCAGCACACCTCGTTCCCAGGCAAGTAGCTGTGAGTGATATTTTCTGCTCTTCTCCTTGTAATGAGAGTCCTCCTGGATCTTACCCTCCCCCACCCCCCTGGAAGCAGGGGAGCTCCCACCATGCCCTGCACTCCCTACCAGGTTCAGTGTGTCTTATTCCTTGCTCCTTGGTTTTTGAGATCTGTTCTTATAGTACAAAGTTGGTTTTTCATGCTGATTGTTTCTAAATTAATTTGTAACCCAGTTTGGTGGTGTGAGCTGGGAGTCTGTGCATCTGCCTACTCCACTGCCATCTTGGTATATCCCAAACTCAAGTAGTCTTAAAAGTAAGCTATCCTGTCCTGAAATAAGTGACTTTGAACCAACCTGTTATCTTACATATCTAAAAGGAGATATATTTTTTAGAAACTTTACTTAAATCTGCCCAAGGATGTATTGAATTCACCCATGATCTTGGGCAATCTCTAAGAAGCCCTGGTCTTCAGAGATGGTAAAAAGGATACTTCATTATTTAAAGGAACCCAACAACATGTGCGATATTTGTGCTTTCCCATTCTCATTTAGAACATCTGAATTCTATGACCATTCAGCTAAAGAGGGCAGGAGGCGGGGGAGACATTCAGTATTCAAGGCATGGTAAATAGCCAGGTGCCTATTAGAATGATAGCTATTTATTGGCTTCCTTCTTTTACTTGTCTCATTTTCTTGCTCCTTTATCAGCATTTCCTGCAATCAACTCCAAAATAAATGACTTTATCTCAGGATCTTCTTCCTGGGAACTCAAACTAAGATTCATGTTCTACAACATTTATCCATCCATCCATCCAACTTTACCAACTTATATATGTCTGGAAACATGAGGTACTCAGGATAAGAAATAAATAAATCACTTCCCCTGAAATAAAATTACTCAACTGAATGGCTTTACATTTCTCATGTCATTAGGCAGAGATATTCAATACACTTCCAAAGCAGCATTGGAAAGACTACAAAATTCTTTTTTCAGAATCTTGATGTCCCAGCACAGTCATCTCTGCAGGGCATATAGTACCTGGCACATGTGAATGTTCAAGCATGTTTACTGAATGAGTGTTCAAGTGGGAAGAATGAACAGATGGATTAATTATAAGGTAGATCAAGTTTTCTTTGGAATTCATCTCTCTTGCTTTCTCAATCCTTGTCCCCAAACTGCAAAATATGGTCTTAGAAAATTAAGAAATGGACTCAAGTAAGGTAAGCATGATATCCTTTCTAGCAAAGATCAACCTGTAAAAATAGAGGGGGCAGGGAGACAGATGAACCCACAGTGACCTATGTTAGAAGCCTTCTGCATGGGTATGGAGAGATTTGGGGGTGGCTATCTTTTCTGGTACCCCTTAAATCATAGAATACAAACAGGGTTAATTCCAGCTGCAAGAACAAACAAGACCATGTTGGTTTTGCTTTTTTGAGAGTGATAGGAAGGGGAGAGATAGAAACAGAGAGAGCAAAAGAAAGAGAGAGAGAGAGAAACATTCATTTGTTCCAATTACACTGGGGAACAAAATTTTTGTTACATCCATAAAAACACTTGTTTTTACCTAATTCGAGTGTGCTGATCTCAAATCTAACATTAGTTTTTCTCTGTAAGCTACAGGTTTTTGCAATTCAAGATATTAGATTTTCATCTTATTGTAAAATTTTCAATATTTAGTTTAACATAATGAAGTAGAATGTCTTCTTGGGTATCATCTTTGTAAAAATATAATAATTTATATAATGCAGTAAATATACTAATACACTAAAAGATATGATTGCATCAGAATTTGTCTACAATTTTGAAATAAAACATATTAAAATACTTATTTTAATCATAAAATTGGTGAAAACTTATTTAAATTCTATTCAGGCAAAAATTTGCTTTTGTAGCTCTTGTGTTTCTGTACTTGAGGACAATCTTGTTTGATGCTCCAGCAGTAGTCTGCTCATCACTAACAGCTTCAAGATTTTTGGGAAACATATCAAGGTGACTGTTCAGGAAGTGAATCTTAACGCTCATGTTACATCCAATGTCGTGAAAAGCCAACAGCATCCTTTGAACCAGAAGTTCATAGTTTTCTGCATTTTTGTTGCCAAGGAAGTTCTTTGTAACTGCCACAAAAGACCGCCATGCTGCTTTTTCCTCCTTATTCATCTTGCTGGCAAATTCTTCATCACATATGAGGGTTCAAATTTGAGGTCCATTGAATACACCTGTTTTTATCTTCTCAAAAGACAAGGCAGAAAAAGCAGAAATAATATGTTGAAAGCATTCATTTTCTCTATTCAAAACCTGAACAAACTGCTTCATTAAGCCAAGTTTGATGTGAAATGGGGGAAAAATGATTCTGTCTCGATTAACTACAGGTTCACTCACAATATCTTGCATCCTTACTTACAGAACTTCACATTTCAGCCACTACTTCTGTGTCCAGTGTTTCTCCCAAGCTTGGCTGTCCCACAAACACAGAAAGCAAGGATACTTTGTGAAACCTCTCTGTTGTCCTAGCAAAAAATTGACCATTTAAGATCCACACAAATGATCCAGTTATGCTCCTCATACTTCAGAAAGTCAAGGACAATTTTTATGTCATTATAATCTTGCAGATGAGTTGAATAACCAATTGGAATGCTGCATAAACATTATCGTTGTGTAGACGAACACATTTCAAACTCTGTTTAGAGCTGTCAAGAAATAGCCGCCATTCTGTTGGACTGTAAGTGGTAACACCTAGCTGGCTGAGAAGACTACTAATATCATGACAGTAAACAAAGTGTTTGTCTTTGGAAAAGGAGTCTACAAAAATTTGTTCATGCTTCCTGAAAAGGAATACTTTAGCTGACTGGTGAAGTACATTCTTTTCTTGAAGCCTGGAGGCTAATAACTCAGCTGCTTTTGTCGATAGACCTAAATCTCTTACTAAGTCATTCAATTTGGGTTGGCTAAACTGCTGAGGGGTTAATGACTGTTTGGCATCAGAAGAAGACCCTTCAGATTCTATAACCATTTCCTCATGCATCTTATCAAAATACACTTGATCACCATGTTCACTTTCTTTGTCCTTAGAAGAAAGAAAACCATTGAAAACTGGAACCGAGAGTGTCTCAGAGTGTGGGATAGGTCATATTGCTAAAGGAATATTAGGATATGCGATCATATGCCGTTTTTTCTTGCCGATGCCCTTTGTATGGATCAGACAGAAATAACAGTCACTGCTGTGGTTCTTAGGTTCCTGCCACACCATGGGAATACCAAAAGGCATTCCTTTGCGTTTTCCTTTTGTCCAGTCATGAAGCATTTCCTCACAATTTTGACACACAATATGAGGAGCCCAATTCTTGTCTTGACCGCCAATGGGAACTTGAAAATAGGCAATATATGCACGTGTCACAAATGATAAAATATTGCGCCTTTGACTTTGAAGTGTGTAACAGCCACATATATAACAGAAGGTGTCAGGACTATTCTTACATTTACACCTACTCGAAGAAGCCATGATTCAATCTTAGAACAAAACAAGAGATAATTATATTTTACATTTAAAAACAATTTCAATTATGTAAAAGTGATGTTTGTAAAACATTACTTGCCTTGTGGTTATGTTCAATCCAAGAGTCGTTGCCCTTTAAGTCCAGTTTAAAAACCAATGCATGCCATTAACTGTAACAAAAAGATATTAAAATTGCATGAAAACTAGAGCATGCACCAAAAAACAGATTTTAGGTTTGGAATTAGCGATGCATAGATGTATAGAAAAAGTTCTAAAACCTCATGCAGCAGAAAATGAAAAAAATATTGTTCTCAAGTGTTATTTATGTATTTATTGGTTGATTCTTGTATGTTCCCTGACCAGGATTGAACCTAAAACCTTTGCATATTGGATTGATGCATTAATCAACTGAGCTATCTCACCAGAGATAACAAGGTTATGTTTTGAGTCCCTGCATTCGGTTATTACGTGCAGCCCATAAGCTATTGCTGGTCAATCCTGTACCCCTGGGAGTTCTAACAATGACTTTGCTTAACCCTTTCCTTGCTTCAATATAGAGAGGCCTGAGGCGTTCTGATCCCTGTTGAGCTAGCTGCCTCAGGGATGAAGGGTATAAATATCCAGTGGTTTGGGAGAGTTCACAGTGGGCTATTGGTTTATGGTAGGTTCTTTGAGGACTTTGTGGAAGAGAAAGGGCTTGAGCTGGTTCTTGGACCGTGGGTAGCATTTGGTGTTGGGGACTGAAATATAAACAGGGTATTTTTGCAATCTGGATATGTCTAGGGGACAGAAGTGCTGGGCCTAAACCCCCACCTCATGTGCCTAGTTAACAAAGAGCTATACCTGATTCTTGCTTGTCCCACCATGTTCTCTGGAAGAGACTGGAAGCTAGTTTCTTATTGGTGTAAGGTTAGATTTAAATGGTATAGTGGGGGTTGTCTTGGAAACAATTGAATTGTTAATGAACCACATTTTTTTCCCTGAATAAAAACGAATGTGCTTGTGGGAGCAGCCATGTTACAGCTCAGAAACAGCAGAGAATGTTCTTCGTACCATCCACTCAAACCCATCAGTATGTATATATATCTTTAAGTCTCTGTCTATCATTTATTTAATTCCATACCTTTTCCCATCTGAAGAGCCCCTAAATAGACTCGTCATGGTTGGAACATGTCAATTTGGCTGGGTGGAGAGAATAGTAACAGTTCTCCTTGATCAGGCACTTACTGTGTGCAGGCTCTAGGGTAAGATTGCTAGAAAAATCTCATTCGATCCTCCCCAAACCCAAATAAGTATCTATACCATTACCTCTATTTTAAAGATAAATGTTAGAAAGGTTAAATAATGTGCTCATATCAAAACAATGCATAAAGGCAGAACCAAGATCAGATTCAGGCAGCTTGCTTCCAGAGCCTGCCCTTTTAGTAGCCATTCACTCTACTGTTGTGCTATTTCTTGTGGGACCAATAGGGAGGAAAGTATATATATATATATATATATATATATATATATATATATATATATATATATATATATATATATATATAAAATCATTGTGCAATAATCATGGCCCTGAGTACCTGAGTAACAGGACTGATTCAAACCCACTGCTTCCTTGACACCAAAGGCAGCTGTGGGCTGTGGACCAGAACCGCTTCCTTCTCTGCAAGAGCTCAGCCTGAGATGCACTTGAGTGTCAAGTGCTCTTATCACATCATGGCTTGCTACCTGAACAGTTGGGACACATGAAAAGGGAATCCACACAGCCTTGCTGTCCCATGTACCTCACCTCCTGCCACCACTCTTTCTTTTAAAGAATTTTTAAATTCTTTTTTAAGTGAATAGTTCAGTAGTGTTAAGTACATTCATATTGTTGTGCAACCAATCTCCAGAACACTTTTTTTTTTTGTATTTTTCTGAAGTGAGAAGTGGGGAGGCAGAGTGACAGATTCATGCACTGGACCGGGATCTACCTGGCAAGCCCACTAGGGGGTGATGCTCTGCCCATCTGGGGCATTGCTGCATTGCAACTGGAGCCACTCTAATGCCTAAGGCAGAGGCCATGGAGCCATCCTCAGTTCCTGTGCCAACTTTTGCTCCAATGGAGCCTTGGCTGTGGGAAGGGAAGAGAGAGATAGAGAGAAAGGAGAGGAGGAAGGGTGGAGAAGCAGATGAGCGCTTCTTTTGTGTGCCCTGCCTGGGAATTGAACCCGGGACTTCCACATGCTGGACTGATGTTCTACCACTGAGCCAACCATCCAGGGCCTCCAGAATGCTTTTCATCTTGTTCTACTTTCTGTCTCTATGAATTTGACTAGTCTAGGTACCTTATGTAAATTAAATCATACCGTATTTGTCTTTTTGTGTCTGGCTTATTTCACTTAGCATAATGTCATAAGGTTTATTCATGTTATATCATGTGTCAGAATTTCTTTCTTTTTAAAGGCTGTACAAACTACATTTTGTGTATATACTATATTTTGTTTATCCATTTATCCATTGATTGACACGTGGTTGTTTTCAACTTTGGCTATTGTGAATAATGCTATGAACATCGGTGTGCAACATCTCTTTGAGATCCTGCTTTCAATTATTTGGGGATATGGAACATTGTTTCTTGTACCCAATGGCCACACTAGAGGGGGAAGAAGAGGAAAACTACACCCATAAAATAAAAAGAGTAAAACTTCACCTAAAGCTCACAGTTAGCTACTTAAAAGCCATGAAGACAGTGTAACAGACCAGCCAAGAGATGAGAGGATTCCTGCAGGCATACTGAGTAATTCCAAAGACAATTTCTAAGCCCCCAATGTCAGCTGACAACCGTTGAGGGGCAAAAATAGAACCTGAAGTCACCACATCTAATTCCCTCATGAGCCTTTCAATGGCACTACTATTGGGTCCTTGCCTGAGATCCTGCATTCAGCTGGGCAATATTTGGAATTTGTTCTCATGATGAGTTGAGTATGAAGAGAAAGTCCTATATCCAAGACATACAACAAACCACTCCTAGCTGTCTTCCAGAGGCCCAAGACGGGGTCAGAACCTTAAGCTGTCCCCTTTCCTTAGCTGTGGAAAGAAAGGCTCAGCCTATCACTAGAACACAATTGTGCACTATTTGGGCTTGGAGGAAGCTCTGGCCTTGCTGTTTAGAGTTAGATGCCTGGCAGATGTCCTCTACAAAGACCGTTTGATCCCACTTTTTTCTAGGAGAGAGGAGTGGGCTGGAGGAGGTCCCATGTCCCTTAAAAGGCCATAGTCCTTTGGAAAGCAGGATGGCTCTCAGCACAAGGTGAAGATGCCTTGTCTTTCTGGCAGGGGTTGTCACTCCTAAGTCTCTGAGCTGCAAGTGCCAGGCTATAGCTGGCTGCAGGGGCACAGGGCTGGGCAGAATGCAGTGGAAGCCAGCCAGGGCTAATTTTTGTGCAGAGAGCCCAAGAGAGAGGCCTTGGTGCTCTTTGTCCCTACACTGCATTGATGGGGGCTTCTGGCTGGCAGTCCCCTGTGTGTCAAGTGAAGCAGGCTTGGAAGGGAGCAGGGCATGGCTCTGTCCCTGAGGCGTGTATCCCAGAGGCTGTGGTCTCTGGCCCTGGACGGCAAGGGCTCCTGTGGGTGCGCTGTTGGGAGTGCAGACTTATCTCTCCTCAGGGTCTGCATTTAGAATTCCATTTGATCTGGAAGAGTCCTTGGAGATCATCTGATTCAAGGCAGTCATTTCATAGAAGTTTTAAGGGGACGAGTTGTGTGAAATGACTTTGCTCCAGGCCACAATGTTAAAAGGACAGATCCAGCAGTATAACCCCAAAGTTTCTTTTCTTGGCCCTGCAGGGCCTCCTCTGAAGTTCATACCACAGCATCAGGCTCATTGTTTCCAGTACAGTAAACACTAGCTTTAATCCAGAATGAGGCCATTCTGAGGACATAACTATGCTGGCAGGTAGAAACAGGTATATGCAGCAGTTAGAAATTTTGACTTTGCTCAGTTTAGGAGCTTCTTCCTGAAGACTATGATTATTCAAATTCTCAAAGAATTCCCCCTTCACAGAGAATCCATACTCTTAGGTTCCATTTGGTTAGTTTCTTACGCTCAGCTAATGTCCTCTCTCACAGTCATGCAAGTAATAGTTATCTTCTGAGACTTAGAATCTATAAATGTAAATGATCTTTTTTTTCCTTCTGTTTCTTCTTGATTGGCTTCTCTAAACCTGGATGTGTTTTACCTGTCCCAGAGAAGTCAAGTCAGAACCTTTCCCAGTAATAGAGAACCTTCCACATGGAGCCCAGACCCTCTGGATTGTTAGTTACTGCCAATTCCTGAGAAAGGGTATGTGTGTGTGGTGGCCTGACTGTGAAGTTTCTTCCCCCCACCCCACCTCATCATGCTCCAAAAATGTCTTATTTAATTGAACCAGTAGAAAATTTAATAACACCAGCACAGCCAAATAGAAATATAAGAGATGTCACATGAATCATATATGCAATTAAAAATTTTCTAATAGCCTAATTACAAAAGTAAAAAGAAACAGATGAACTTGATTTTAATACTATCTTGTATTTAATCCCATATACCCAACATATTATTTCAACACATACTCAATTAAAAAATTATAACTGGCCCTGGCCAGTTTGCTCAATGGGTAGAGGCGTTGGCCCAATGTGCAGATGTCCTGGGTTTGATTCCCGGTCAGGGCACATAGGAGAAGTGATCTTCTTCTTTTCTCCTCCCTCTTACCCTTCTCTCTATCTTTTTCTTTCATAGCCAGTGGCTCGATTGGTTTAAGTGCCCAACTCAGGCACTGAGGATAGCTAGGCTGAGTCGAGCATTGGCCCCAGATGGGAGTTGCTGGGTGGATCCTTGTTGGGGAGCAGGAAGGAGTCTGTCTATCTCCCCTCCTTTCACTTAAAAACAAAACATTATTACTGAGCTATTCTACATTTTTTTTCACACAAAATTATTGAAATCTGCTGTGTATTTTATAATTACATCTGCATTTGAACTAGCCACCTTTCAAATGCTTGCTAGTCACATGGGGCTAGTGGCTGCTGAATTGGACAGTGCAGCTTCTCCTAATCTGAGAAGGTCAAAGCTGTCCTCCATCTCTTCCCCATTTTTTTCTTCTGGAATAATGTGGATGTCACTTGGATACTGGACAGAAGTAATCCCAGGTCTAGCAGAGGTTTATCTGTGATGGTGGTAGTGTCTGTGAAAGCTCAGATTGAAGAATGGCAAATGGCTTGTTCTGTGATCAGCTCTCTTCTGTCTGGGTGGCTCTGTGCAATGTGTGAATCATTGTGGGGGCAGAGAAGCTGGGAGGCAGGGTGGGCGAGGTCTTCTCTATTCTGAGGCCTCCTTGAAGGCCTTCGTGTAAGTGGGGGTCGGAGGAAGGTACTGACACAGTGGAGGATGGGATGGCGAGAGAATATGAAAGGATGCATCTGGATTCACGAAAATAGACTATGTCTGTGGGCTGGTTATAAAAACTCCAAATACCATTTCCCTGTGCACAGGAGGAGTAGAATGAGGGACATGTTAAAGAGCTACATGCTTTTGTGATTAAAATAGGAAAGATAATGAAGACCAGGGTCCTCAGAAATGTCGGGATTTGGGCTCTTTTTAAAATTGGATCCTGGAGTCATTTCAATTTTCCAGAGCTGTTTCTGAGAGCCATTTTTCTTTCCCGTTTCACACATCTGTTTTCGGTACTTCTTACTTGATTTGAACATTTAAGAAATTTGGCCTCATCTACAATCTTCCATTGGCTTCTAAAATGTACAGATGTGTTATCTTTGAAAAGCAGCTGGTCAAATGCTCTCTTACAGGACACGGTCACAGAACTTGGAGTTCTTGGGTAGAGTGCTTTACCCTAGCACAGTGGTTCTTAACCTGGGTTCTATCAAACCCTAGGGGTTCGATGAGTAGATCTCAGGGGTTTGGAGAAGCCTCTGCCATGGAGGCCAGAATAAAGTAATACCGTAATTTGTTGTGAGTTCATGCACTTTGTTGGTTTTGTTCTTTGAGCAAGGTGATGTTCATGCACGGCTCATTTTGTGCACCAGTAAAAAAAACATATACCTATGTCTTGAATTTGGAAAAAAAATCATATTTTATTTATCACTAAAGAAGGGTTCGGTGAATGCACATATGAAACTGGTGGGTACAGTACCTCAAAAAAGGTTAAGAACCACTGCCCTAGCACAAGCAATAGTCATCACCAGGGTCTATGTGTTCAGGCTGGGTTTGAGCTCCATCTTGTTACTTGCTAAGCCTCTACCAAGTTACTTAACCTTCCTCAGCCTCAGTTTTCTCTTCCACCACTGGGATGTGGGGAGGATCAAATGAAATCATGTGTGTACTGTGCTTCACACAATGCCTGGCACATGTCATCATGACTGTTTCTACACAGGAAACACCAGCTTTCCTGCATTCAGTGCCATGGCCAGCCAGGTGGAATCTTCTCCTTCACTGAACTGCTGTATGTTTAAATTAGTCAGTGCAATACAACAGATGTGGACTATGATGCAGAAAGGAGGGATTTGGTCACAATTGCTTAGGGAATTGGTGGCAGAACTCAAGACAAAATGCAGAATTTCTATTTCCAGTGATTATATTGCAGGGTTTTCAGGGTCTCAGAACCTGTATCTTATATTTCAGAAACCATAGAGAGAGGAAATGGATAAGGCAGGGCTAGAATACATAACTACGGAGCAGACTCAACAACCTGATGTAGAAAGGCAAGAAAGAAACTGTTAAATGTAAGTACCAGACATTTAATAGAATGAACTAATATGTAGTTACTGAAAGTGCTTACATTGAATATTGATTCGACATGGGAAAACACTTTTGATCTATGTCAAGTGAAAGAAAAAACAGGAAATAAAACTGTCCATAATTTAATGCTAAAATTAAATATATGAATATATATGCTCTCAATCAGATGTTATGTTTGCTTATCTCTGTAGAATAATAGTTTTTTTCCTGATGTTTTGGTGTATTTTCTACAATGAACACTTGCTAGTTTTATAATCATGATAAACAGTGAAGGTTATGAAAGCTTCCCAGTCTCTGGTTTCCACCAGGGAGCCTGTAGCTCATTCTCATCTCTCAGCCTTGCAGGACTCCTAGTGGCTTCAAAGCCTGCTCTGTTTACAAAAGGATGATTACATGGGGTGTCCAGGGAGACTGACTGCAAGAGAACAAAGTGAGACATGTTTTATTGAAGACACTAACCAGAGTCAGGACACTCTCACAAACAAAAACCTTTAATGAATTGAGTGGATGGCTGTTCCAGGCAAAGTAAATTGGGTAAATGGCAAATGGGAATGTTAGCAGGCTCCATGAGAGAGGATGATAGATTTCTTTATCTCTCTCTGCAGGGAAGAGACTACAAATTAAGTTCATGATGATCGTGATTTTTCTTTAGTCACAGACAGGTTAACTCAGGTTGTCAGGAGTCAGGTGGGGTCAGCGGCAGAGGTTTGTCCTTTCCTCTCATTCCACTGGCTTTCTAACCTCCTCCTTCCAAATCATGAGCGGATTCTGCTTTTGCTCTCGTAAGTCTCAGTCTTGCCTGTGTCTATCTTGTCAAACCTATCTATTCTGTCTTGCTACCCAATTGAAGTTCTTTTTTAAAAAAGGTTTTATTTATTCATTTTAGAGTGGGGAGATAGAGAGAGGGAAAGAGAGAGAAAGAAAGAGGGTTGGGAGGAGCAGGAAACATCAATTCTCATATGTGCCCTGACCAGGCAAGCCCAGGGTTTTGTACTGGTGACTTCAGCGTTCCAGGTTGACGCTTTATCCACTGCGTCACGACAGGTCAGCAACTGAAGTTCTTTTGACTTGGATGCAGGTATTCCTCTCTGCCCAGGCTCTCTGGGTCTGCCCATTATCCCTACAACTCTTTGTGGCATCTGACCCTTTGCCTGTTGCTTGGATCTTTGCTTTGCAGTTGTGGTGCAATAAGCCTGGCTCCTCTCCCCTATCTGCTCTCAGCCATTACAGCCCCCACAACCCAGGTCAGGAGACACAGCTGTGCATCACTGAGCATTTGACTTTTCTGTGTGCCACAACCACAGAATCTCTGTGACTGTTATTCTTGACAGCAATTCCATAGCCATAAGAGCTATAGACTGGGAGATGGGTACTGACAGGTCAGGGTAGGCCCATCCTATGTAGCTGGTTCTGCCACTTACTAGTTGTGAGGCTTTCAGCAAGTTACTTAATTTCTTTCATCTTCAATTTTCTTATCTGCAAAATGGTGATAATAATAGTTATGTAATAAGGTGAATTATTACATGTATAACTTGTCTAGCACATAGCTAGTAGTCAATACTAGTTGTTACAATGTTATTATTTTACTCTAAAAAGCACCCTAACCTATCATATGTTAAAAGGAATGGCTCCAAAGTCATACAGACCTGTTTAAACTACTCTTCTGTCTGTGGCTACCTGTAGCATACCTGCAGGTTTCAGGGGTTTTTTTTAGTTCATAAAATTGGATAATAAAGCATACTAACTCCAGGATTTCTGTAGGGACTGAATGAAATAAGTATATGAAGCACTTGGAAAATGCCTGTACACAAGTACCATAAAATGTTCGCTATTATTTGCATTACAGATGATGGATGGTCTCACTAGCTTTTTCTAGAAAGGATGACTGTGAGATTATTTATTACTATTTTCTTAATTGCTTTACAGAATTGACCTGTGAATTCTAAAGTAGACCAAGCTTTCATGGTTGTGCTGAAGAATCATGAAGTATTAAGAGTGAGATTAGGACCAGAACTGGCAAGCCTGGTTTTCCCTCTGTCCAGGAGAATGAGCTCATTGTGTTCTAAATCAGATTCTATTTCTCTCCAGAGTTTATAAAGCAAAACCAAAGGGCCTCAGAATGGGTGAATCTAGAGGCTAATGGAAATGTGTTTTGATGTACATGTGGATCATGATGTCAAGGATCTGGACTCTTTGCTTCGTATAATATAAAGTAAAAGCAAAAATTCTTTGGGGAAATTATATTTTGTTCAAGACTATAAAAGCAACTCAAAATCAACCTTGGGATCAGTAGAAATAGGAAAATATGACTTAATGGAGTAAGGCAGGGGTAGCTGGTCATTTTCCAGAGAAAGCCAGCTTCTGACATCATTATAAACCCTCCCTAGTTCAGAACAATCAAGGAGGAGAACTTTTCTCTTTGAAGGAAACATGCTTTATGAAAAATAAGCCTTGCCATCACTTTAATCAGCCACATGTGAATTCCCATTTCCTGAAAGCCTCTGTAGCAAAATTTACCTGTTTTTTGTTTTTTTTAAAATCATAATTGAATTTTAGATATGCTAAAACAAGCTACTCAAGTACTAATGCAATGAGATGGTTACTTTGTACATGAAATGGGGCTTTTACATAAGACATTAAAAAGATTTTATAACCATTGGCTCATTAATCATGATGGCTTTATGAACCAGGCACCAGCCATTTAAAAATAAGCATCAGGGCATCCAGGGACCAGGGCTTTGCTCTGAGCCTGTCATTAGCGAGTTGCACATCAGCCTGAGGTTCTGTTTCAAACCTAGGCTTCCGGGTTATGTTATTTTCCCACCTGGCATCTAGATGATTGGTTTCCGTAGCAGGGAAGAGTGAAGTTGGATCTGTTTACAAAGAAGTTCAGCAGAGAATAGCTGTTGTTCCTGATCTCAAGATCTATGTGTATTCTACTGAGATAATTAATAAAGGGGGAACACCCAAAACCAACCAAAAACACAAACTCAGCAGCTCTCCTCAACTAAAGAGTACTTTGGTTAGCAAAGATTGTTAAGTAAAAGTGGAAGACTATGCTTTATTTAAAAAATTAGCAATAGAGACCTAAGTGCAAGTGCTACACTGAGTATTTTTTATGCTTCACAATGACAATGATCAGATAATGTTTATTAAATGCCCATGTATGTCTGGTGCATGCATGCAAATCCTTCTCTTACACTTTAGTGTACTTACAGATGCTGCAGGTGCTTATTGGAAACAGCCTCAAAGAGGCTCTGATCCAGTAGGTCTCTGGTAGGTCTGGGGACCTCCATTTTTCTAAAAAAATCACATTGAGTGGTTTTGATATAGATAGTCCACAGACTGCAGTTTGAGAAACACTTGATTTAGCAAACATGGTAAATTATAAACCAAATCAGAATACTACACATAGCAAAAGGAAGAAAACTAATAAACCCAACAATGTAATTATGTAACAACTCCACGAGAAAGCCAACATATTTTAAAACTGTCTAAAATCTGTGTTTTTAAAAAATTGCAGGTAAATGCTTAAGGGAGATATTTCACTTTTATAAGAGGCATAAAAGTGAACCCAAAGCCATCAGGTTTATTTGATAAATGATATTAACAAATGCCATGTCTATTAGTACTTAGTGACAGAGAGTCCAGTGGTCCTCTACCCTGAATGGATGCATATTAGAATTATCGGGGAGCTTTCAGTAAACTGACTCCTGGACCCCCAGCTCCAGGATTGACCCAACAGACCTGGGCATGTTATAAGCAGCTCAGGTGATTCTGGCATACAAGTAGGGCTGAGAATCATTGTCCACCTCCTGTATCCATTCACACACACACACACACACACACACACACACACCCCATAGGTAAGTAAACTACAATGCAGAGAGATTAAGCAATTTGTTAAGGCTGTAACTCTAGTCAGTGCATACTGAGGTGGGCTCCAAAGTCAGAAATTTAGACAGCAGACTGGCCAGGGGAAGGAATGATCCCCTGACCAAGAAGAGATGTGTGAGATCAGGCTGCTCTTGGTCTCCCTGTGGCCCAGGAGTTGAAAAATCTGTGCTGAACAAAGGAAATTGTAGGAAAGAACATCTCATGGGAATTAAGAGCTTCAAAAAAGGGGTGTTTTCCTTTGATGAAAAGGGACAGAAAAGCAGTAGAAGGTATAAAGTAGTATTCCAAGAAGACAAATTAACCCCTTATCTCAGTGAGTGGACACTAGGTGGGTAAAGCTTGCATGACATTCAGGAGGCAGCTTGGCACCTATCACCCCCTGCCTTTCTTCCCACCAGGCCCAGGCACACATGACTCACTGTTAATAGCACTATCCCCAGAGCCTAGGCCCAGCCTCAAAATGCTTTCCACGCAGCACTCACCCACCACCAGTGCATCATATTGGACACTTGAATTGAAATCTATTTGCCTTTTCTGGTAGATTGAAAAACGTGTGGTCTTTGGACTCAGACCCAACTTTGAGTACCAGCTGGGCCCATTCCTAGCTAGATGGTTTTGGGGAAGTTATTTATATTCCTATATCTGTTTCCCCATAAGTTAAAAGGAAAGAAGTGTGTCTATCTTGTAGTTCCATATAAGGTAAGTGACAAGGAGAATGTCTGGTACATAGTAGGCTCTTAATGATGGTAGCTGGAATTGTAGATTGTCTGTATTCATGGGAATTACAACAATATAACTGTCAATGGCCTTGAGGTAGAAAAAGAAAAACAGACCCTGGCTGGTTGGCTCAATGGTAGAGCCTTGGCCTGGCATGTGGATGTCCGGTTTTAATTCCCAGCCAGGGCACACAGAAGAAGCACCCATCTGTTTCTCCACCCCACCCCTTCTCTTTTTTCTCTCTTTTCTCTCTCTCTCTTCTCCTCCTGCATCCATGGCTCGATTGGAGCAAGTTGGCCCCGGGCACTGAGAATGGCTCCATAGCCTCTGCCTCAGGTGTTAAGAAGAGCTCAGTTGCTGATAAATGAAACAATGCCACAGATGGGCAGAGCATCTCCTCCTCATGGGCTTGCCAGGTGGATCCTGGTTGGGGTGCACGCAGGAGTCTGTCTCTCTGCCTCCCCTTCTCTCACTGAATTAAAAAGAAAAAAAAAAAGAAAGAAAAATAGGTAAGACTCCAGCATGGAGCCTTGTAAGGCCTCATCCAGGAAGAACCCTTACCTGTGTAGAATCCTTTATTTTACAAGAAAGTTTCAAGCTGTGGATAAAATAAATGGGACTTGCAAATCACATGAGTTCACTGCATGACTCACTGACTGCATGTAGAGTAAATCCTTGAATGACAGAGCAATTCTCTGCTCTGTGGTCTTTGCAATTAGTCTGTGGATTAAGAGAGCAGCAGGAAAACAACAACAGGGGTGAGAAATAAGCAGGGGCCAGAGCCTGAAAAGGGGGAGCAAAGGGAGACAGGTCTCTGTTCATGCCCTTCTCCCACCTTCTCTGCCCAAATTGTCATCTTCTTTCATTTTATCCTAACCACAGCCCTGCAAGGTGTGCTGTTATAGTGACAATGCCTATTCCACCTGTCAGAACACCAAGGTCAGAGAAGATAAATTTCCCTCATAAAGGTCGTGGAGCTAAGATGTGAGTTCATGCTATTAGACTCCAAAACCTGAGCTCTGTGCCAAGTACTGGGCATGCTCATCAAGACTCCTTGACCAAAATAAATAAATAAATGGCTCCTTCCTATTACATGCAGGTAATATTTTGTGTTCCTTGATCATTCAGGTCATTGAAATCATCTATAAACAGCAGTCCACCTCCATTAAATGAGAGCTCCCATCCTTCTCTTTCAGTTGTTCTTAGTTCAACTACAAAATAGAAAGGAGGTGAAAGCTAGTAAGCAAAGGTAATTAATGTGTGGATATTCATCAATTTGCTTTGATTTTCCCAATCTAAAGAATGAGGAGATTCAAATGCAGTTTTTATTAAATACCCTGCCATGTGAGAAACATTATGAAGTAACACTTTGGGTCTGTTAAGAGTTAGAATGGCTGTGATTGGCAGGTAGCACAGGACCCATTGTAATAAATACAGCACTTTTACATATGATGCTCTACAGAATCAAGGTAAATTCTCACAGAATAAAAATAAGTTAAGATACACAACTAAGTGTGCTCAATGATAATTTATTCTTTAAATGGGTTATTAGGGGCTGCGTGGAGTGGTGGCCATGACCTTGGGCCACACTGCTGCCAATATTCGGGAGCTTTTGTGGAGGGCTGGGGCTCAGGGGAGGTTTGAAAGAGAACAGAGCTGGAAGATGCTCAGAAACCAGTGATTTTTAAATGTGCACAGACTACTTTCTTTTCCTGAAGATATAAGAGAGAAGATTTTATTTTAGGAAGGATTTGCGGTTTGAATTAGAATAGCACTACTGTGACAAAGTTGGCTTTCAGTCTAAGTGATGTATTTGTTGAAAACTATATCAATGACTTCAGTGGGAGTTCAGAGTGGGTTATAGCTTCTATGTTTTGAAAATAAATCTATAAGCGGTAAAGGAGCAGAAGTTCTTTAGAGTGGTATTGACTTAAATGTCATTTTTCATCAGCCTTGAAGTTGTGATAATATAGATTTGGCTCTCTGGATGAATGTTAGAGCTAGTTTGTTAGTATAGCAATAGAGTTTTGGGTGCTTCTAGAGTTTCATGGAAAAAAAGGTATTTGGACATATTTGAACTATAACCTTGAAGTGCTTAAAAATGTGCTGGAAAATTTGGCCCAATTTTCTGAAAAGGTGTTTACTTCTCTGTCATAAATTTATTTTTGTAAAACTAAAGTGAAATGTCACATTGGGTAAATCAGAGATTATTCATTTGCAAAGCTGATGAGATGCAATGTTCTACCAGTTGTAGTCAACCTGGTCCTTACCGCCCACTAGTGGGCATTCCAGCTTTCATGGGGGGCAGTAGCGGAGCAACCAAAGTATAAATAAAAAGATAGATTTAACTATAGTAAGTTGTTTTAGCCTGACCAGACGGTGGCGCAGTGGATAGAGCATCAGACAGGGATGCGAAAGGACTCAGGTTTGAGACCCCAAGGTTGCCAGTTTGAGCGTGGGCTCATCTGGTTTGAGCAAAAGCTCACCAGCTTGGACCCAAGGTCACTGGCTCCAACAAGGGGTTATTCCTGCTGAAGGCCCGCGGTCAAGGCACATATGAGAAAGCAATCAATGAGCAACTAAGATGTCGCAATGGCAACAAAAACCTGGTAATTGATGCTTCTTATCTCTCTCCATTCCTGTCTGTCTGTCCCTATCTATCCCTCTCTCTGACTCTCTCTCTCTGTCTCTATAAAAAAAAAGAAAAAAAAAGTTGTTTTATAAAGATTTGTTCTGTCAAACTTAGCGAAAATCTGACATAAAGTACTTGGTAAGTAATTATTATTATATGCTTTAATTTGCTATAACTCTGCTTTATAAATTTTATAAAGTAAAGTTACTTCCCTACTTTATAAATCACCATTACTGTGGAACCGGTGGGCAGTTAGGAAATTTTACTACTAACAGAGATACAGAAGTGGGCGGTAGGTATAAAAAGGTTTACTACCCCGGGCTGGCAATGAAAAGAAGTAAGTATTCAATGACACCGACAGAAACATCAAAGAGAGTCAGACCATAGATCTCAGAATACCAAATGGATCTTCAAACCTATTGGTTTCCTTTGAGTTCTAAAATACATGAACTACATGACCTGACAAATATGAATAATGGTATCTAAGACCATTTCTGCCTGAATACTCATGTTCTGGGAATTGGATTGGGAATGGGCAGAGAGAGGTATGCAAGGCCTTGTTGGAAATGCTTTTACAAAATGTGCCCAGAACTCTCAATATACTTAGAATAATACTTTGTTCATTAATGAAGTGAAAACAATTATATCCTCAAGTCCTTAAGGATTCTTTAAAGAAAACAAAGCTAAATAATGGCTATCTTAAGTTGCATAGACAGAAGCCAGGAATTGCTATGTTTGAACATTTGACCCATAAATTCTGAGAAAACTAAAAAAACCTAAAGCAAATTGGTAGTGAATTCATTGAAGATACATCCACTGTTCTAGAAATGGGTTATGAATCACTTGAATTAGAGACATCAAGGAGCAAGTAGATTATGGTATTCTGAATATTTTGCTTCCTTTTATATTTGTTTTTGTTATTTTATTTGGGTTGGTATAGTTTAGCATTTCTAATATTATTGGACTTTTTTCTCAACTTTTTGTAACTTTTTAATGAAACTAATCCATCAGGTTGTAATTTAATTTGGAAAATAAATAGACAATAAAATATTCTGGGAGGGGCAAGAAAGGGCTCAGTAATAAATAAAGGAACTAAATTACATATTGCTGGATCTAATATAGCCTTTCATAGTTTACTGTGTATCTTTTTATATTTAAAAATTTGAATTTTCTTTGTTTTCAATAACTAATTGGCAATGGAAATTTCTTTTAAATATTTTCATTTGCATTTCTGCCTCATAATTAAATCAACTGTTGATGTTATGTTCCATTGCGTAAGTCAGATTTGTTCCCATTTCAAGAACCCTGCAAGATACCTATCAAGCAACAATTGGAAAGAAAATACAGGCCAAATAACTGTTAGCAAAGTAAAATCTGGTGAGTGTGGAGGTATTCAGATAATCCCAGGGAACTGGGAGCCAGTGCTTTGACAAGGACATCAGACTTAAATGGAACAATTCAGGCCTCTAACATTTCCAAATGCTTTTCCCAACTTTAACTTTGCGTGACTTCCAGATTAAACGGGCAGCAGCATGTTCTATTTTATATGCAAGTGTTCTCTGCCGGTGATAACTTTGCCCAGAAGAGAGGAGCAGAAACTTCTCAGGTTTTAAAAAGCCATGTTTGGAAGTATTGTGTTAGCTTTTATTTTCAAAGAGGGTATATTCTAGGGTGATTGTCAGCCTGGAACAGCTGTCCTAGAGCTGCTGCGAACGCAGGCCGGCACCACCTTCAGTGGGAACTCAGAAAATGCCAAGCTTGGTTCTAGATGGTTTGTTGTCATGAATTCTTTCTTCTTTTCCAGTTTCTCAACCTGTAATAGAAACGACTTTACAAAAAGACTGAGGATTATACACTACATGGGATCACCAGAAGAGGTTAAAAATAAGCTCATTTCTCCAGTCTGTTGGCTTAATTAGGTTATTTTACTGAACCACTTGGCTATCCTTTGGTAGTGTTTCTTTGAAGACTCTTTGCATTTCCATTTAAAAATCTTGTCTTCTGTTAGTTACTGTGAATGCCATCTTCATCTACACTGCCTCATAAACTAGAAGCCTGTGATCCCTAATACCTCCCCCTCCCCATGGCCCTTGTCTTAGGGATCCCAAAAGCTGTCTCTCAAACTCATCCTGGTTCCTTTGTGCCTACTGACAATGCCTTGGTTTAGGCCAATCAGCATTAACCTGGATTTGTGCTCCTTGTGGGATCTGCACTTAAAAATCTCTGGTGGAAAGGTATTCAGAACTGTTACTACTTAGCGTAAAGTCCACTTCTCCAGCCTCTGTTCTGGCTCTACCATTTACCTCTTTGTACAGCCTCAAAGCATGGAGGAATTTGGGAGGCATCTGGACATTGGGAGGGTTCTAATTCAAACTTGGCTTCTTACTTGTGGAGTGACCTGGGGCCAGTTATTTACTCTGTATTTCATTCTGTGTTCGGGTTACTGGGGGGTGAGATGGAGATCAGTAATAAATAAATAGAGGAAGTCCCTGCTTCCATGGAGTGTATGGTCTAGTGAAATCACTAAGGACTTAGTGGTAGCCTGTTTCAATTTTTTTTAATTTTTTAAAATTTTTTTACTTAGACAAATTTTACAGGGTGACATTGGTCAACCAGAGTATATAGATTTAGGCAAAACATCTCCACATCATTTGGATAAGTCAATTATGCTGTATACCCATCACCCAAAGTCAAGTTATCCTCCATCACCCTATATTTCTCTTTATGCACCTTCTGCTCCTTCAACCCCCTCCATCTTCTCCCTTCCCTTCCCCCTGGTAACCACTGCACTCTTATCTTTGTCCATGAGTCTCTATTTTGTGTCCCACCTGTGTATGGAATTATATACATTCTTAGCTTTTTCTGATTTACTTATTTCACTCAGTATAATGTTATCAAGGTTCATCCATGTTGTCATAAATGATCCTATGTCACCATTTCTTATGGCTGAGTAGTATTCCATAGTATATATGTACCACATCTTCTTTATCCAATCTTCTATTGAAGGAAGAGCTGTTTGGTTGTTTCCATGTCTTGGCCACCATGAACAGTGCTGCGATGAACATGGGGCTGCATGTGTCTTTACATACCAATGTTTCTGAGCTTTGGGGGTATATACCCAGTAAAAGGATTGCTGGGTCATATGGTAGTTCTATTCTTAATTTTTTGAGGAACCATCATACTTTCTTCCATAATGGCTGTACTACTTTACATTCCCACCAACAGTGAATGAGGGTTCCTTTTCTCCACAGCCTCTCCAACACTTGTTACCTGTCTTGTTGATAATAGCTAATCTAACAGGTGTGAGGTGGTATCTCATTGTAGTTTTGATTTGCATTTCTCTAATAGCTTGTGAAGATGAGCATCTTTTCATATATCTATTTGTCATTTGTATTTCTTCCTGGGAGAAGTGTCTGTTCATGTCCTTTTCCTTTCTTTTTCTCTTTTTGACAGAGACAGAGTCAGAGAGAAGGAGAGACAGACAGGAAGGGAGAGAGATGAGAGCATCAATTCTTTGTTGCAGCTCCTTAGTTGTTCATTGATTGCTTTCTCATATGTGCCTTGACTGGGGGGCTATAGCAGACCGAGTGACCCCTTGTTCAAACCAGCAACCTTGGGCTTCAAGCCAGTGACCTTTGGGCTCAAGCCAGTGACCATGGGGTCATGTCTATGATCCCATGCTCAAGCTAGCCACCCTGCACTCAAGCTGGTGAGCCTCTCCACTCAAGACAGATGAGCCTCCACTCAAGCTGGCAAGCTTGGGGCTTTGAACCTGGGTCCTCTGCATTCCAGTCTGATGCTCCATCTACTGTGCCACCACCTGGTCAGGCTTCTTCCCATTTTTTATTGGATTGTTTGCTAGTTTGTTGCTGAGTTTTATGAGTTCTTTATATATTTTGGATATTAGCCCCTTATCTGAGCTGTTGTTTGAAAATATCATCTTCCATTTAGTTGGCCATCTGTTTGTTTTGCTGTCAGTTTCTCTTGCTGTGCAGAAGCTTCTTAGTCTGATGTAGTCCCATTCATTTATCTTTGCCTTCACTTCCCTTGCCTTTGGGGTCAAACTCACAAAATGTTCTCTATGGCCAAGGTCCATGAGTTTAGTACCTATGTTTTCTTCTATGTAATTTATTGTTTCTGATCTTATATTTAGGTCTTTGATCCATTTTGAATTAATTTTTGTCCAAGGAGACAAACTATAGTCGTTTCATTCTTTTGCATGTGGCTTTCCAAGTTTCCCAGCACCATTTATGGAAGAGCCATTTTTTTTTTCCAATGTGTGTTTTTGGCTCCTTTATCAAAGATGATTTGACCATATAGATGTTGTTTTATTTCTGGGCTCTCTATTCTGTTCCATTGGTCTGTGTCTCTATTTTTCTGCCAATACTGTGCTATTTTGATTATCATGGCTCTGTACTATAATTTGAAGTTAGGTATTGTAATACCTCCAGTTTCATTTTTTTTCCTTAGGATTACTTTGGTTATTCAGGTTTTATTATGGTTCCATACAAACCTGATGATTTTTTGTTTCATTTCTTTAAAAAATGACATTGGAACTTTGATGGGAATTGCATTAAAATTGTATATTGCTTTGGGTAATATGGCCATTTTAACTATATTTATTCTTCCTATCCAAGAACAAGGAATATTATCCATTTCATTGTGTCTTTTTCAATATCCCTTAGTAATGCTTTGTAGTTTTCATTATATAGGTCCTTTATATTCTTTGTTATGTTTATTCCTAGGTATTTCATTTTTTTGTTGTTGCAACTGCAAAAGGGATTATTTTTTTGAATTCATTTTCCGATGTTTTATTGTTGTCATATAAGAAAGCAATAGACTTCTGTATATTAATTTTGTATTCTGCGACCTTACTGTATTGGTTTCTTGTTTCTAATGGCTTTTCTGTGAAGTCTTTGAGGGTTTTCTACATACAGGATCATGTCATCTGCAAAAAGTGAAACCTTTACTTCTTCTTTTCCCAATATGAATGTCTTTTATTTCTTTCTCTTGTCTGGTTGTTCTGGCTAGAACATCCAGCACTATGTTGAATTGGAGTGGAGAGAGTGGGCAACCTTGTCTTGTTCCTTATTTTAGAGGAAAAGTTTTTAGATTTTTAACATTTAGTATGATGTTAGCTGATGGTTTGTCATAAATGGCCTTTATTATGTTGAGATCTTTTCCTTCTATACCCATTTTGTTAAGTGTTTTAAACATAAAAGGATGTTGTATTTTATCAAATGCCTTTTCTACATCTATTGATAGAATCATATAGTTTTTGTTCTTTGTTTTGTTGATATGGTGTATTACATTAATTGTTTTATGTATGTTGAATGATCTTTGTGTTTCTGGGATGAATCCCACTTGATCATAATGAATTATTATTTTTAATGTGTTGTTGTATTTGATTTGCTAGTATTTTGTTTAGGATTTTTGCATCTATATTCATTAGAGATATTGGTCTGGAGTTTTCTTTTTTTGTGTTGTCCTTGCCAGGTTTTGGTATGAAGGTTATGTTGGCCTCATAAAACGTGTTTGAAAGTATTGCTTTTTCTTTAATTTTTGGAAGACTTTGAGAAGGATAGAAACCAAATCTTTGAATGTTTGGTAGAATTCACTAGTATAGCCATCTGGTCCCAGACTTATTTTTTGGGAGGTTTTTGATAGTTGTTTCTATTTCCTCCCTGCTTATGGGTCTGTTTAGGCTTTCTACCTCTATGTGATTCAGTCTAGGAAAATTATATTGTTCTAGGAATTTATACATTTCTTCTAGATTGTTGAATTTAGTGGCATATAGTTTTTCATTGTATTCTACAATAATCCTTTGTATGTCTATGGTAATGTCTCCTCTTTCATTTTGGATTTTGTTTATATGAGTCCTTTCTCTTTTTTTCTTAGTGAGTTTTGCCAGCGGTTTGTCAATATTGTTGATCTTTTCAAAGAACCAGCTCTTTGTTTTATTGATTTTTTCTATAGTTTTTCTGTTCTCTATTTCATTTATTTCTGCACTAATTTTTATTATTTTCTTTCTTCTGCTGGTTTTCGATTGCCTTTGTTCTTCTTTTCCTAGTTCCTTAAGATGTGATGTTAGGTTGTTTACTTGGGCTCTCTCTTGTATTTTTTTTTCATATAAGCCTGTAATGAAGTTCCCTCTTATTACAGTTTTTGCTGCATCCTAGAGATTTTGATATGTAATGTTGTCAATTTTATTTGTCTGTATATATCTTTTGATCTCTGTTTTATTTTTTCTTTGACCCAGTCATTTTTTAGAAGTATGTTGTTTAATTTTCACATTTTTGTGGGTTTGTTTACTCCACTTTTTCAGTTGAATTCTAGTTTCAAAGCCTTATGGTCATAGAATATTCTTGGTATAATTTCAATATTTCTGAACTTGTTGATGTTAGCTTTGTGGCCCAGCATATGATCTATTCTTGAGAATGTTCCATGTACACTGGAGAAAAGTGTATACTCTGATGTTTGGGACAAAATGTTCTGTAGATGTCTATTATGTTCATTTTTATTTCATTTAAGGCTGATATTTTTTTATTGATTTTCTGTTTGGATGAACAACCTAAAGCCACCAATGGTGTATTGAGGTTTCTAAATATGATTGTATTTTTGTCAGTTTGTATTTTTCAATCATTTAAGTAGACATTTCATATATTTTGGTGCTCCCTGGTTTGGTGCATATATATTAAGAAATGTTATGTCTTCTTGATATAATGTCCCTTTTATCATCATGAAATATCTGTCTTTGTCTCTGGTTACCTTTGTTTTGAAGTCAGCATTGTCAGATGAGTATGGCTATACCTGCTTTTCTTTGGATATTATTTGCTTGGAGAATCGTTTTCCAATCTTTCACTTTGAATCCATTTTTATCCTTGTAGCTTAGATGTGTCTTTTGAGGGCAGCATATCATTGGGTTTTGCTTCTTGATCCAATATGTTACTCTGTGCCTCTTTATTGGTGAGTTCAATCCATTTACATTTAGTGTAATTACTGACACTTGAGGATTTCCTACTGCCATTTTATATGCTGCTTTCTGTTAGTTCTGTGTCTTGTTTGGGTCTTCATTTTTGTTTTTCTGTCCTTTATTTTTGTTTGGTGGTATTCCATACTTCTATCCCATTTCTTCTTTTTTTAAACTATGTGTTTCAGTAGTGGCATTTTCTGGGGTGGTTACCATTAGGTTATTAAAAGAAAAAATATCATATTTATTAGAGTCCATTATCTTTTGCATGCTCTGCACTCCATCCTTCTTTGCTACTGCTGATCTTTATCCTCTCCCCTTTTATGTTATTGTTGTCACAGATTGTCCTTGTTTTTATTGTGGTTTTGTTAAAATTTTTACTTGTAGTTTTGTTTTTTGTATTTGATTGGATAATCCCCTTTAGTATTTCCTGTAGTGGGGGTTTTCTAGTGATAAATTCCCTCAACTTCTGTATGTCTGTAAATGTTTTCATTTCTCCTTCATATTTGAAGGATAGCTTTGATGGATATAATATTCTTGGGTGGTAGTTCCTCTTTCAGTACTTTGAATGTTGGGGTCTTCTTTCTTCTGGCTTATAGAGCCAAGAAATCTGATGATAGCCTAATTGGTCTTCCTTTCTATGTTATATTCTTCTTTTCTCTAGCTGCCTTGAGGATTATTTCTTTGTCACTGATTTGTGATAATTTCATTACAATGTGCCCTGAAGTAGGTCTGTTGGGTTGAGGTAACTCATTGTTCTGTTTGTTTCTTGAATTCAAGGCTCTAACTCTTTCCACAGGCTTTGGAAATTCTCATTGATTATTTGTTTCAATATGTTCTCCGTTTCTTTTCCCTATCTCTTCTTCTTTTAATATACCAATTATTGTTATATTGCTTTTTCTGATTGAGTCAGATAATTCTTGTAGGACTTCGTCATTTTTTAAAATTTGTGAGTCTCTCTCTTCTTCTCTCTGTAATATTGCTAGTTGCCTGTATTTAATGTAACTAATTCTCTCCTCTGTCTGGCCTGTTCTATTAGCTAATCTAGTTACCTCATTTTTCAGTTTGTATATTGAGTTTTCATCTCTGTTTGGTTCCTTTTTAGTTTTAATTTCCTTAGTGAAGTACTCTTTTTTTCATTAAGTTGTTTTTTGAGCTCACTAAATTGCCTTTTAGTATTTTCTAGTATCTTATTGAGTATTTTTAGAACTTTAATTTTGAATTCTCTGTCATTAAGCTCCAAGGTTTCCATGTAATTGAGATTTTCTTTTCTGGAGATTTTTCATCATTTATCTTAGCTACTTCTCTGTTCTGTATGTCCGTATTTGATTTCTTTTTCCTTGATGGCATTTGAGAGTGGTATTGTTAATAACACTAACAAGAGATAACTGAGAAATAATAAAATAAAAATTGAAAAAACAGTGAAAAAATAAAAATTTTATAAATAATGATAAGTAGAACAAAAACTACAGATAACAAAAACCAGAAACTGAGGAACAATAAAAAGAACAGAAAAAATGAAGTAAAAACCTAGCAAAATGCCACAAAAACAAGTATGAGTCAAAAATATAATAATTTGATGAAAAATGACATTCAGGTGAGAGGGAAAAAATGAGAGAAAAAAAGAGATAGAAGGGGAAGAGAAAGATAAAAAGAAGAAATTGTCAGAAATGAAATCCTTACAAAAATCAAGAATAAAAATATAACAACTAAGGGTGATGATGTTTATATGGGAAAAAGAGAAAGAAGAAAAAGTGGGAAAAAGCAGAAAAAAAAGAGAAAATAACATATTTTTTCCCCAGTTTTGAGAGGTAACTTATTCCTTTTTCTGGTAGAAGGTGATGTACTACAAGATTTCCCTCTGCAAGATTCTTAGGCAGAGTTCTGCTGAGGTGTTGCTGTCATAATGATGCAGGCAGGGCCATAGTCGTGTTGGTAGGAGGGGCTTGTTGTTAGGGCTTTGCAATTTTATGGCTCTAGCAGTGGCCAACTAGAGGTACTCCCATACTCCCCCACCCCTCTGTGTATTCCAGTAGAGCAGGGGATCAAGTGCCTGGGCACCCATGCCTCTCACAAGGAGAGAGCAGCCTGGAGACCCAGCTGAGGAGGTCCACCACTGCCACTCTTCACATAGCAAAGGGAGCAATGTGGGACTGGGAGGCTGGGGTAACACAGCTTGGTCACTCCTCTGATACCACTCTAAACACTCAAAGCATAGCCCTGGGCAGGGCAGGGTCTGTGTGCCTCCAGCTGGTGTCTCAGCTTTGGAAGCATGTGGGGCACAGATCGCTGATCAAGTGTGTCTCTATGCCACATAGGCTAAACTCTGCTGGGCGTGCAGGCAGATCAAGCACACCTCAGTGCCCCAAGGGGTGATTTTCATGAGCTATTTGCACACAGCTCTTGGGAGTGTGCCACAGGCTTTGTGGGTGCCCAGTGCCTGCAATCATAAATGGGTACAGCATACACTGGGAAACAGCCCTGCTCCCAATCTTGGTTGCCAGATTTATCTCAACTCCTTTCTCTCAGACTCTCCTCTTCTCCCAACTCTGAGACAAAGCCTGTGCTAACAGTGACTCCCTCCCTCGGGTTCGTGAGGAAAGAGAAAAACTCAGTCCTCTGGCTTTTTTCTTCCATGAGTGAATTCTATCTTTGGCCTGCCTTCTTGCACAATCATACCTTTGTCTATCTGGGGTGTGTATATTTCAGGTTCATCTGGGTTTTTTTCTCTGCATATAGTTGTAGAATTTGTTGAAATTTCAAGGGGAGAGATTGGGAGTATCTCTCATGCCACCATTTCTCTGACATCACTCTGACCCATTTCTAATAGGCAAATTATGTCAGAGATTGTTAGTTGCCTATCAAATATCTATTCTCCCATCTTCTTAATGTGTTATGCTGTTCCCACAATTCCCAAGTTTCTTTACTGCTTGAGGTAGTCAATGGGATATAATTGAAAGCCATTGAGTGGGGCTTCTGGGAAATCTATTTAAAATATGGCTGCCTCAGTGGGATAACATGCCTATTTGACATTTTCTCCTCCCTTTTTCTTTCTGGCTAGAATGCAGATATGATGATTGGAGTTCCAGCAGCTATCTTGGGCAGTAAGGCAGCTTTGAGGATGAAACCTTTTGCTTAGAAAGGTGGACTACAGAGACAGAAGACATCAGATTACTGATGACTATGGGGCCTCCATACGAACCTTGGATTGCCAATTTTGGGACTTCTATGAGAAAGAAAAATACAGTAAGCCTCTATCTTATTCAAGTTTTTCTTAGTTGAGTTTTCTGTTCTTTGTAGTTGAACCTAAACCTAACTTAATACACAATCACCATTTAAATACAAAGATTTGGAAACTCATGACTTTAAAGGGTGAGTAACAAATCACTTAACTATAATCTTAATAGTCATTTCTTGTTTTATTATTTAAGTAATCACAGCAATGATGATAATGTTTAATAGTAAGGCTATATTTACATAACTAAATCTTGTCTTGACATAATCTACCATAAATCAATCTTCAATCATCTCTAAGTGGAGGACACAGTTACAATAATGTACCTCACCCCTGCTTCAGACTGGTTTTAGTTTTCTCTGTGTAAATTTTGATTTTCATATTTGTTTTAATTTCTGAATATGGCCCAGGAATGCCAAATACTTAACATACATGGCACCTTTTCCCAATCCTGTGTTCATATCAGAAATTAATCATTGATGATGGCATTTTCCCTGTCTCAACCTCTTTCTCATAAACCTTTTCATTATAGTGCTAGGCAGCTTGTACCACTTGATCAGAATTGCCAGCAGACATACATTAACTGTAAGCCACTTTCAATAATTTTTAAAATGTTGGGTGGGCCCTGGCTGGTTTTCTCAGTGAATAAAGCATTGGCTTGGTGCAGTGGTTCTCAAAGTGTGCGCCAGGACGCACTGGTGCACCCTAGAAGATTTCCAGGTGCGCCCGTATTCCAGAGAAATATGTGCCTGTTGGGGAGCAAAAAACCAACAGGGCTTTTGGAGTTTAGATTTTTGGGGGACAGAGGTGTGGGGAATTGGCTGTAAGCTGACAGTCTGCCCAACCCCCCACCTCACTTGCCTGATTAGGTTGCAAAAGGCTGTTTGTTTACACTACCTCCCTGTTCCCTGGAAAGCCTGGAGGCAAGTTTCTTCTATCCTTCGTTTGGTGTAAAGTTAAGATGATATGTATGGTGGGGGTTTTCTGCACTCACCACAATTAAGAGTAAAAAGAGAGGAATTCTTCAATGTATTGGCAAGGAAATGAGAGTTTGCCTTTCAAATATTTGCCCAAACATTGAAGAACTTTCTAGGACACATCAGGTTCATGTTTCTCATAAACACAAGAATGAAAAAACTTAACATTTGCTCTGGGACCTGCTGTATTTACTAAATCTTACTAAGAATGTATCTATATATATAAAAAGATAAGTTTTTTGTAGTTTTTAAATTTTTTAACCCTTTTTTTTTACAAATTCTCAAAAGTATAATTCAAAAAATGTAACATAAAAATGTTTTTTTAATGTCAGAATAAATTTAATTTTGTTGTATTTATTTCGTTTCATTACCATAAAAGCACGCTTGGACTTTATATTTTTTTCTTTAATGTTTGACTTAATTATTATAACATATTTCTCAGAAATTTGTATATAGTGTACCTACCATTATATAGAGGATTTTAAATGTGCTCTGACTCCAAAAAGTTTGAGAACCACTGGCCTGGTGTATGGACATTCTGGGTTTGATTCCTGGTCAGGGCACACAGCACAATGACCATCTGCTTCTCCCACCTTCCCCTTCTTTCTTTCTTCCCCTCCTACAACCAGTGACTTGATTGGTTCCAGTGCTGGCACTGAGGATAGCTCAGTTGATCTGAGCATCAGCCCCAGATGGGGTTACATTATCTCCCTTCCTGTCACTTAAAAATAAAATTCTGTTCTCTTTGAATTCTTCAGCTGAGCTGGACAAATATCTATAACCCTCAAGTTCTGAGGCAAAATCAGACTTCCATTCCAGATCACTCACCAAATTATGACACAAAATCGTATCTAACAGCCTCATAAATAAGGACTTACCTGATCATTAGAGGCTGACATAACATGTTTTTCTTCTCACTTTTTTCTTACTTGCCAACCTATAGTTAAAAAGGCAGAGAGGTTCAAAAGGTCAGACAACATCATTCAATCTTAATTTCCTATGCACAAACTGTCTTAGTTGTGTTGCCCACAACGTGGATGATTTGGTTGTCTGTGGACATTAGATCCTGAGAAATGCTGATTATGTGACCTATTTATGATGGTTTGACAATAATGTAGGTTATAGCTAGATTTATTCAGACTTATTCATATTTTGTAACTGAATAATTTACCTTCTCTATGGGGAGGAGGCAGATTCATGGTATAATAAGTTGACTGAACTACACACACAAATGCCCTAAAGTTTAGGGAATAGAATTTATGCAGAAATACAGTCAGTGAGGTCATCACTGCCATTTTGCTCGTGAGGGACAGGAGGTATGCTCCATCATAGCGGAGTAGACACCGTGTGGCTTGAGAATGTGGGCTCTTGGGAAGGAGTCAGACAGGGCTTTATTTTTTCCTGGCTAAAGTTTTTGAATATGTGGTGAAAGTTGCTCTTAATTTATTATGCAACATCATTTTCTTCATATGCTATTGCTTCTGCCAAATCACCTATTCTTTATATATATGGCTTTGTCTCGAAAGGCTGTTCCTAGTTTCCAAAATCATATATACACATGGATCAGTTCACAAACAGCCATGCCCCACTGTGGGGCAGCTGTGTTAGGCTCCCTTGCGGGTTTACCAGCTGCAAGCACTTTGCTTGATCAGTGCGGAAGCATGTGGCAGAGTCACGTGTGCATGGCCTATATAAAGCTATGGGTGCTGGCCTTGGATGGCGATTTTCCCAGATTGCTCTCTCATCACTGTAAGTTGTGGTTTTCCTTGCTCCCTTGCCCTTACTGCGAATAGCAGATTTTCCTTTGTTTATCAGCTCTTTCACTTTTGTTGTTTATTTGTTCACCTGTCTTTGTGAGCCTCCAAGAAATGGGTATGGCCTGACACTTTCCGGCTTCGCAGTATCTCTAACGTCTGCCTGAATCCAATGTGAACCTGTCTGGCCTCAGCCACCAGCATTCTACCCATCCTCCTCAATACTGGGTCTCACCTTCAGAGTCCTTGCCAAGACAATTGTTCTTAACAATTAGGAAAAACAAAGTGGAGGTTTTAGAGGCTGCTGGCTCATGATTGAGAGAAAGAAAGATGTGTGTGGCTGGTCAGGCTTCCATGAAGCAAACTCTGAGATGGAGATTAGGGAGCAGTATATTTGTGGGGGAGTGAAGGAAGCAGGATTGGGCAGAGGGATAATCTGGGTGGTGATGCAGCCACAACAGAAGCTTTAGCCAATCCCGTGGTGGGGCTCTGGAGCTGGACTGCTCTCCCAGAGTTGTCCCCAACTGGGGCAAAGAGGCCAGGCTATTATACGGTTGTATACTGATGATTAACCAGGCTGTCCCAGGGACTTGGGATGTGGCTTTGGGTTAGGCAGCTGTCTTCAGTTTAGGTCGTCACTGGCATGGGGGCTCAGCTGTGAGCGAGCAACACCCAACCGTCCATACTCCCAGCAGCTGCGGGAGTGAGTGCTTCTATCCCGAAGGGGTCGTGATCAGCAGTGACTGTTGGGAGCTGATTGTAGTTGTCCCCCTTAGTCAAAGTCTCCCCATGCTTCCTCGTTTCTCTGTTACTTAGCTAGAAATGTGACCAAGTAAAAAACTACTGGATTAGGAAACATTCTTTTTAAACTATGCAAGAATTTCTAAGATGACCACTCTAAAGTATAGATGAGTTTCATGTGTTCAGAGTATAACTTGACTTACTGTGGGGCAGCTGTGTTAGGCTTGCTCACTGGTGTACCAGCTGCAAGCACTTTGCTTGATTAGTGCATGAGCACATGGCAGTGCCACGTGTGTGTGGCCTATGTAAGGCTACGGGTGCTTGCGCTCAGGGGGATTGTGGATGGTGGGTTGCCTACCCGGCACTGTGAGGGGACATTTTGCTGTTTGTCTGCCTGAGAGGCGGTTTCCCCTGCCTGTGTGCTTGTCCGCTGTTGTGAGATTTTATTAAATGAAATGGCCCAACGCTTTCCAGCTCCACAGTTTCTCTACTGTCTGCCCGAATCCAGTATGGTTCTGCCTGGCCCTGGCCATCAGCATTACACTTACCAAGTATACTTTCATAGGGAAAATGTGCCCAGAGACACCTCCATTACAGAAGGCTGAATGCACGGCTTTAGTGTTGTGGATTGTGCGCACTGTCACGGTTGTATTTTATAGGGGATTTTAGTCCCTGTGAGGTCAAGGCTCACCCTTCTCCAAACAAGCTCAGGGTCTGGCCCTTGGAAAATTACTGCTTTTTAAATTTACTTTTTATTAATTTTTATTGTGTTAACTTGATTTCAAGTGTCCCACTGAATATAACTCCTTCACTTCACCACCTTGTTCCCCATTACTCTTCCTTTGCCCCCCTCTCCTTAACTCCCTACCTCCTTCCCTCTAGGATTTGCTGTCCTGTTATCTGTATCTGTGTTATGTATATATAGTTTCACTACTCCCCTCACCTTCTCTGATCTGATCCCCTCAGCCCCCTTTCCTCTGACAGCTGTCCCCTCTGCTCCATGTGGCCCCACCTCTGCCTCTATTCCATTCCTCAGTTAACTCTGTTTATTAGATTCGACATATAAGTGAGATCATATGATATTTGTCTTTCTCTGCCTGGTTTACTTCACTTAGCATAATAATATTGGAAAACTACTGCTCTTGAATGACTATAACATTTAGATTGATAATCTAAAAAATTCATTTTTTAAAAAACTATTATTGAAATATTTCACTTTTTTTTACAATAAATAATAAAACACAGAGGGTCTTTCCTTTAGAGGTAGCCAGGTTTCCAAACCATAGATATGGCTTTAGAATCAGAAACTTAGTTTCCAAACCTGGCTCTCCTTCCCATTAGTTCTGTGTAATACTGATGGCCGAGGTCAGGCAGGTCCACATTGAATTCGGGCAGATGGTAGAGAAACTGTGGATCTGGAAAGCTTTGGGCCATTCCATTTAATAAAGTCTCACAATGGCAGACAAGCACACAGGCAGGGGAAACTGCCTCTCAGGCAAACAAACAGCAAAATGGCTCCTCACAGGGGTGGACAGTCAACCCACCATCCATAATTCCCCTGAGCACAAGCACCCATAGCCTTACATAGGCCATACACAGGTGGCACTGCCACGTGCTCACACACCAATCAGGCAAAGTGCTTGCAGCTGGTAAACCAGCGGGTAAGCCTAAAACAGCTGCCCCACACTCTGTGATGCCCAAGCAAATCCCTTTATCATCTCTGGGTCCCAGTCTCCTCAGCTCCTAAATTGAGTTGTGGTGAATATTGGGTTAATCGATGTGAAAAGGCTTTATAAATTATAAGATACAGTTCTAAGGTCTTGTTAACATTTGCTTGAGCCACAAGAGAGCTGGGCAGTTACCTTGACAAATTCTTCAGTGGCCAGAGATCCACAGAGTCCCAGGGAGGTCAGAGAACCTGCCTAAAATTGCACATCTGGAGCAGAGCCAGTGCCAGCCCCCAACTTTGCTGACTCAAGGCTAGTACTTTTCCATGACAAGTCTGCCTATAGCCCTCTCCAACCACGCCTCTCACTGTAGCATCAGGAGACTGTGTATATTGCTCACTTCCAGAGAGTGGTTAAGAGCACTTTATAATGGCATAATGTTTGCCAAAGCTTTTAGTCTGTAATCTGGAAAGAAGACACTCTTCAGATCTGAAGGACAGTTATTCAAAAATAGTTACCTTGGTCATTATGTAAAAATCTCCCTTGAGTTATATAGTAAAGAAGAGAGGATCTCATCTTATATGGGTAATAGAATTACTGAACATGCACATCTCTGTGTGTGTAGCTAGTCAGAGGGAGGCAGGGAAAGAAGGGGAGAGAGAATGAAAGCCTCTATAAAAAAAAACAACAAATTACTGCACTACATATATTACTTGCTGTCCGTTTTTAATAAGTCTAAATTGAGAGTTCTTGTAATTCTCTTGCTGCAGTGAATATGCTTTCAGCATCCTCGAGTCCTGCAGGGCCTGTACTTGCTCTGCTTTTCTGTAGATATTCATTTCCAAAATTTCATTACCATCCCACATGTGAGTCATTCACTCCCATGCAATCCATTTAAAACATCCAGCACACTCCAGGGGACAAAAGAAGAACGCTCAGAAGAAGCCAAGCTGATTCATTTGATATGTTGGGGACTTGCCAACATGAAATGGGAGAGGAGACCCAGCAGGGCTGCCCCAAGGTAGCCAGCAGAAAGTGTGACAGCATCTGATCCCCACCCCCCTACCCCCCCTCCAGGAAGCACGCGGTTTATTTTGCTGATGTTTCATGCTTGGGAGTCTGAGGGCAATATAGTTGATGAGAGAGAACAGAGATGAAAAAAAAATTCCTTTAGCAGGATACTATAAATGCAAGCTGAATGTTGTTAAGAAACAATTACACATGTCATGTATGTGCAAGCACCTCCAGTTGGGAGTCAGAAGACAAGGATTGTAGCGCTGGCCTTGCCACCCACTGGTCCTGTGATCTGGGGTAAGTTATTTAACCTCCCTGGGACCTCAGTGTCCTTAGTTATTAAATGAGTATAATGAAACTTGCTCTAGTTATCGCACAATGAATGTAAAAGTGCTTGGGAACATAAACAGCTTTATAGAAATGTAAGTTTGTTTTGTGCATTAACTATGGACTTAAAGTATTAAATTACATCTGACTTCAATTGGTTCTTCTACACAATAGACAAGCATGTAGCTTCCAAGGGGATCTTTTTGGCTCTCTATTCCTTGGAAAGCACACAGCACCACAGCACTGCTAGCCTGCTTTTATTTATTAAGATAGTCATCTAAGACATAAATATGGCAAGTGAAGGTTTCAAGCTATTGCCTTGGCATGCACTGACATTGGAGTTGGGCATCTGGGGTTGTCATGCTAACCAGGCCAGGAAATTCCTCACAGCAAGGCGTCACTTGCCAGTAGTCACCATACTGTGACCCTTTGGCATCACTCATTTGCAGACATACTTAGGAGAGTGTAATGCCAGCGGCCAAAGCCAGGCAGATCCACATTGGATTCAGGCAGACAGTAGAAAAACTGCGGAACCGGAAAGGGTTGGGTCATTCCATGTAATCAAGTCTCACAACGGTGGACAAGCACACAGCAGGGGAAACTGCCTCTCAGGCAAACAAACAGCAAAATGGCCCTTCACATGGGCAGGCGGGCAACCCACCATCCAAAATCCCCCATCTCTCATCTCTCTTGAGCAAAGCACCCATAGCCATATATAGGGTATGCACACGTGCCTCTGCCATGGGCTCACACACTAATCAGGCAAAGTGCCTGCAGCTGGTAACCGCAGGAGCAAGCTAACACAGCTGCCCCACAGAGGGTGTCCATATGGAGAGTCCTGCTGGCAGGACGGCTCCCACAAATAAGCGGTTGCCTTAAGGAGCAGGTGCTGAAGAAAGAGTGGGGCATGCTCCCATATCCTTATTAGCTTTTCATTGTGGGGCATTTAATACCAAAGAAAGATTTAGATATTAGCTCTGGGCTGAGAAATCCATGCAACAGCTTACTGCTCTCAGATACACAATTGCATGACTGGCACAGAGCTCTCTGCCCTCAAAATGGAGTTAACTTTCAGAAGTGGTTCTGTTATTGTACTTTAATATTTTCTCTGTCCTCAAATTTCCTTCTGTGGGAAAGAGTCATGCTTCCCTCCCTGTACCCGGAAAATTCAACATATGGGTTGAAGAACTTCCGGGGACTAAATGTATCAACATACTGGAATTGGGATGGGGCTTCCATCGACATCTGGTGGCCAAGAGATTCTTTTCTTAAGCTCTTCAGCATCCAGCAGAATTGCCTCAGTTTTTATGTTGGAGGAAGAAAATGGAGTTTGTGGCACACAAGAGGCATGACTAACTTAAACTTGGAGAGAAGGAGGAGTTCTGAGGCCTTGGCACAGAGTTAAGCCCAGGCACTGGAATGAAAATCTTTTCTGATTCATATCAGTTTGTAACGTGGGTTCCTTCAGATCTATCTACTTAATTAGTTCTATAGGGAAAATTTTTTAAATGGATAAGAGGCTGTAGAGAAAAACAAAATTAGAGACAGAGGCAAAGTTTAAGGGCCTGATGATCCAAGTTAAAACCCTGACTTCATCATTTATTAGCTCAGAGATGATGGAAAATGTCTCCATTACTATCTGAGCCTTAGGTTTACCTGACACTAATGGAGATAATTATAAACTGCCTTCTGCATCAGCACCTTATGTAGCTCACAGTTGTTGGGATAGGCATGATTTTTTTTTGCAAACTGTAAAGCACAATACTTCCTGGATTGGACACATCTTGCTTGTACATGCGTGTGTAAGTATGTGTAAATGAATATCAGGCAAGCAGTTTGTTCATATACATGTTTGAAGTTTCCATTTTCACTTTTCATTTAGTTTGCTAATGAGGTAAATTGGATGGAAGCATGTCAGAGAAGGGACATTTCTATATTTACAGCAGGGTGCACATGTCAGCCAAGCTGTATTTCCCTGAGGCCTTAAACCTACAACTGAAGAAGTTATGCCTCTGACTTTGTCCAGGAATGAGGGTCACATTAGTTCTTGGAGAGACAAGTGAGCTTATGACAAGCCACTAAGAGTCAAAGAACTACGACAAGAGAAAAGTTTCAGTGGGGACTCAGCATTGTTTTTCTATTCTTAGAAAGTCCCATGATGGTCTAAAATATTTTCCTTTACATCTCCCTGGCCTGGCAAAGTCTTATCTGATCTTGAAAAAGAAATTTTTTAATTTTTTTTTTTTTGGAAGCAATTCTTAGGGTCAAAGCAATCTTTAGTTTATTGTCTTTTAAAAATAAGCATTTTTACATGAAAATCCTCTTGAATGAAAGCCGTGGTCTCCATGTGGGGAAAGATCACTGTGCAGTGGTAATTGTAGCACTAGTCATTGCCTTTGTTTGCAATTAATAGAGAATATTTTCCCTTTCACTACAAGAAAACTGTCAGACTTCAACACCACAGTATTAGGTAGGCCAAGTTTACTTGTATGGCTTTCAGGTGTAACAATTAATGCTTTTATTAACCTTCCCATTGGCACTACCCTAAAATTACATTACTAACTTTGAAACTAAAGCAGATGAAATTAAATGACAAGTTAAATGTAAATACAACTTATTGTGTTTCCATGAAAAAAGGGTTTTGGGGTTTCTTTTTTTTTAATTTTTTTAAGTTGCTTAAACTTAACCTTTTTTTTGTTTTGTTTTCTTTTATTAATTTTAATGGGGTGACATTAATAAATCAGGGTACATATGTTCAAAGAATACATCTCCAGGTTATCTTATCATTCAATTATGTTGCATACCCATCACCCAAAATTAAATTGTCCTCTGTCACCTTCTATCTGGTTTTCTTTGTGTCCCGCCCCTCCCCCTTCTCCCACCCTCTCCTCCTTCCCTCCACCCCGTAACCACCACACTCTTGTCCATGTCTCATAGTCTCACTTTTATGTCCCACCTATGTATGAAATCATGCTGTTCCCAGTTTTTTTCTTTTACTTATTTCACTCCGTATAATGTTATCAAGGTCCATCCATTTTGTTGTAAATGATCCGATGTCATCATTTCTTATGGCTGAGTAGTATTCCATAGTATATATGTACCAAAGCTTTTTAATCCACTCGTCCTCTGACAGACACTTGGGCTCTTTCCAGATAGATCTTCACTATTATAAACAATGCTGCAACGAACATGGGGTCACATTTCTTCTTTTCGAACAGTGCTATGGTATTCTTAGGGTATATTTCTAAAAGTGGGATAGCTGGATCAAAAGGTAGTTCAATTTTTAATTTTTTGAGGAATCTCCATACTGTTTTCCACAGTGGCTGCACCAGTCTGCATTCCCACCAGCAGTGCAGGAGGGTTCCCTTTTCTCCACATCCTTGCCAGCACTTGTTCTGTGTTGTTTTGCAGATGAGCGTCATTCTGACTGGTGTGAGGTGATATTTCATTGTGGTTTTAATTTGCATTTCTCTAATGATTAGTGATGTTGAGCATCTTTTCATATGCCTATTGGCCATCTGTATGTCCTCTCTGGAGAAATTTCTATTCATTTCGTATGCCTATTTTTTGATTGGATTGTTTGTCTACCTGGTGTTGAGTTTTATAAGTTCTTTATAAATTTTGGTTATTAACCCCTTATCAGACGTGTTGTCAAATATGTTCTCCCATTGTGTGGTTTGTCTTTTTATTTTGTTCTTATTGTCTTTAGCTGTGCAAAAACTTTTTATTTTGATACAGTCCCATTTGTTTATCTTGCCTTTTATTTCATTTGCCTGTGGAGAAAAATCGGCAAATATATTGCTGCTATAGATGTCAGAGAGCTTGCTGCCAATGTTTTCTTCTAAGATGCTTATGGTTTCATGGTTTACATTTAAGTCTTTTATCGATTTTGAGTTTGTTTATGTGAATGGTGTAAGTTGATGGTCTAGTTTCATTTTTTTGCAGGTAGATGTCCAATTTTCCAAACACCATTTATAAAAGAGGCTGTCTTTACTCCATTATATGCTCTTCACCCTTTGTCAAATAGGTGTGGGTTCATTTCTGGGTTCTCTGTTCTGTTCCATTGATCTATGTGCCTGTTCTTATGCCAGTACCAGACTGTCTTGAGTACAATGGCCTTATAGTAAACCTTGATATCTGGAAGAGTGATACCTCCTGCTTTATTTTTTCTTTTTAAGATTGCTGAGGCTATTCGTGTTCTTTTTTGGTTCCATATAAATTTTTGGAATATGTGTTCTATATCTTTGAAGTATGTCATTAGAATTTTAATTGGTATTGCATTGAATTTATAAATTGATTTGGGTAATATAGACATTTTAATGATGTTTATTCTTCCTAACCATGAGCACGGTATATGCTTCCACTTGTTTGTATCTTCCTTGATTTCTTTTATCAATGTTTTATAATTTTCAGAGTACAAGTCCTTAACCTCCTTGGTAAAATTTACTCCTAGGTACTTTATTTTTTTGGTTGCAATAGTGAAGGGGATTGTTTCCTTAATTTCTTTTGCTGACAGTTCATTGTTGGTATATAGAAATGCCTCTTATTTCTGAGTATTAATTTTATATCCTGCCACCTTGCTGAATTCATTTATCAGGTGCAGTAGTATTTTGACTGAGCCTTTACGGTTTTCTATATACTATATCATACCATTTGCAAATAATGACAGTTTTACTTCTTCTTTTCCAATTTGGATGCCTTTTATTTCTTCTTCTTGTCTGATTGCTATAGCTAGGACTTCCAGAACTATGTTGAATAAGAGTGGTAAAAGGGGGCACCCCTGCCTGGTTCCTGATATTAAGGGGATTGCTTTTAATTTTTCCGCATTTAGTATCATGTTTGCTGTGGGTTTATCATAGAGGGCCTTTATCATGTTAAGGAGCATTCCCTGTATTCCCACTTAACTGAGAGTTTTGAGCATGAATGGGTGCTTGATTTTATCAAATACATTTTCTGCATCTATTGAAATTATCATGTGATTTTTGTCCTTCCTTTTGTTAATGTGATGAATCACATTGATTGATTTGTGAATATTGAACCAGGCTTCCCTCTCCAGAATAAATCCCACTTGATCATGGTGTATGATTTTTTTCATATATTGCTGGATTCAGTTAGCTAATATCTTGTTGAGAATTTTAGCATCTAAATTCATCAGGGATATTGGCCTATAATTTTCTTTCTTTGTGTTGTCTTTGCCCAGTTTTGGGATCAGAATTATGCTCGCCTCATTAAAGAAGTTTGGAAGTCTTCCTTCCTCTTGAATTTTTGAAATAGCTTGAGGAGGATAGGAGTTAGTTCTTCTTTGAATTTTTGGTAGAATTCACTTGTGAAGCCATCAGTCCCAGGACTTTTCTTTTTTGGAAGTTTTTTGATAACTGTTTCGATCTCATTTGTTGTAATTGGTCTGTTTAGGTGTTCTGAATCTTCCAGATTGATTTTTGGAAGATTATATGATTTCAGAAATTTGTCCATTTCACCTATGTTGTCTAATTTTTTGGCATAGAGTTCTTGATAGTATTTTCTTACAATGCTTTGTATTTCTGTTGTGTCAGTTGTTATTTCTTCACTGTCCTTTCTAATTTTATTTATTTGAGTCCTCTCTCTTTTTTTCTTGGTGAGTCTAGTTAAAGGTTCATCAATCTTGTTTACCTTTTCAAAGAACCAGTTCCTGGTTTCATTGATCCTCTGTATTGTTTCCTTAGCCTCTACATCATTTATTTCTGCTCTGATCTTTATTATTTCCTTCCTTCTACTGGTCCTGGGCTTTGTTTGCTGTTGTTTTTCTAGTTCTTTTTGATGCTAGGTCAGGTTGCTTATTTGAACTTTTTCTAGCTTCTTATAATATGCCTGTAGTGTAATGAACTTCCCTCTCAATACTATTTTTGCTGTGTACCATAAATTTTGGGTTGATTGATATATGCTCATTATCATTGGTTTCTAGAAACATTTTTATTTCTTCTTTGATCTCATTGTTAATCCATTCATTATTTAATATCATGCTATTTAGTTTCCAAGTGTTTGAGTATTTTTCAGTTTTTTTTGTGGTTAATTTCAAGTTTCATGGCATTGTGATCAGAGAAAATGCTTGATATGATTTCAATCTTCTTAAATTTATTGAGACCATTTTTGTGTCCTAACATGTGGTCTATCCTAGAAAATGTACCATGAGCGCTTGAGAAGAATGTATATTCTACTGCTTTAGAGTGAAAAGTTCTGAAGATTTCTATTAAATCAAGTGGATCTAGTGTATTCTTTAAGTCTGCTGTTTTTCTATTAATTTTCTTTCTTGAGGATCTATCCAGTGATGTTAGTCGGGTATTGAAATCCTCTATTATTATGGTATGGTTGTTAATCTCACCCTATATATCCATCCATCAAATTCTGCTTTATGTATGTTGGGGCTCCTATATTTGGTGCATAGATATTTATAATAGTTATATCTTCCTGTTGAATTGTTCCCTTTATAATTATGTAGTGTCCTTCTTTATCTTTTACTACAACCTTTGTTTTAAAGTCCATTTTGTTAGATATAAGTATTGCTACCCCAGCTTTTCTTTCATTTTCATTTGCATGAAATATTTTTTTCCATCCTTTTACCTTCAGTCTATGAGCATCTTTTGTTTTAAGGTGTGTCTCTTGTAGACAGCATATGTATGGGTCTTGTTTCTTTATCCATTCAGCTACCCTATGTGTTTTGATTGGATCATTTAATCCATTTACATTTAAGGTTATTATTGATATGTAGTTGTTTTTTGCCATTTTATTCTTTAAAGCTGTATTTTTTTTTTTTTTTTTTTGCTATATTCTTTCCTCCCTTTAAACTGTTCACAACAGTCCCCTTAGTATCTCTTGCAGAATTGGTTTGGTTTTTATGAATTCCTTCAGGCTTTCTTTTTCTGGGAAGCTCATTATTTCTCCTTCAATTTTAAATGTTAGCCTTGCTGGATAAAGTAGTCTTGGTTGTAGGTTCTTGTTCTGCATTACTTTGATTATATCTTGCCATTTCTTTCTGGCCTCAAGTGTTTCTGTTGAGAAGTACGATGTCATCCTTATGGGGGCTCCTTTGTAGGTGATAGCCTTTATTTCCCTAGCAGCTTTTAAAATTTTTTCTTTATCCATTAGCTTTGGTATTTTAACTATGATGTGTCTTGTTGTAGATCTTTTTGGGTTTCTCTTTAATGGAGTTCTGTGTGCTTCTTGAACGTGTGGAGTGTTTCCCAGCCTTAATTTAGGGAAGTTTTCTGCTATGATTTGATTGAACAAAGTTTCCATTTCCTGTCCTCTCTCCTCTTCTTCAGGCACCCCTATCATGCGAATGTTGTTTCTCTTCAGGTTGTCACAGAGCTTCCTTAGAGTTTCCTCACATTTTTTGAGTCTCTTTTCCTTTTTCTTCTCTGCTTCTGTGCCTTTGTTTATTGTGTCCTCTAACTCGCTTATTCGATCCTCAGCTTGATTCATCCTGTTTTTAATTCCTTCCATTGTGGTCTTCAGTTCTGATACTGTATTTGTCATTTCTGTTTGATTCTTTTTTATTATTTCAATTTTGTTTTTTATACTTGTTATCTCTTTATTTAGGTGTTCATAATGACTATCCATTGTTGCTCTAATTTCTTTGAACATGCTAACTATCATTATTCTAAATTCTGCTTCTGGTAATTTGGTTATATCTTGTTCATTCAGGTCCTTCTCTGGGGATTTCTCTTGATTCATTTGGTTTGCATTCCTCTGCCTGCCCTTTTTGTCTGTGTATAAGCAAGTTGTGGCCACTGTAGTCCAGTAGGTGTTCCCTTTGTGTTCTCTATGTGTGTTCTGTCTGCAGGCCTGCCACCCCCTCTGCCGGTGCCTAGGGTGGTTGGGTGTGGGCGTTGACAGTGCCAGCTCACTGCAGCTATTGCTGTGATTTCCGCCTCTCCTCCGTGGGAGGGGCTGTCACTCAAGTCACTAGCCTCAGCACCTAGGGCAGAGGTGAGCCCCTTTGCTCAGCTGCGGACCTTGCCCTTTTCCGGAAGCTTACGCTCAGCCCCCACAGTCAGAGCCTGCTTGTCACAGTTTCCCTGGTTGGGCGGGGCTTTTGACGTACTCTTAGCTGTGAGTCTTTGCCCGTCCACCATTTAGCCCCACCCTCGAGGCCAGGGCCCTTCTGCGCCGGGTCTAAAACCGAAAACCGCGGTTTATTTGACCGGGCGTGTTTGCTGGCGTTAGCTCAGCTGCTAGCTTCCGATCGTTTGGGATCCTACCCCACCCCCACGGTCAGAGCCAGCTCGGGCACGTAGGATGGTACTCCGCGATTTCTCCGTCTGGGTGGGGCTAGCAGCGTGAGCTGAGCCGCAAACTTCCACTGGTCTCGGTGTCTCCCTCGCCCCCGCGTTAGGAGCCCGCTCACACACTCAGAATGGCACACCGCAGTTTCTCCGTCCAGGTGGGGTTGGCAGCGTGAGCTCAGCCGTGAGCCCCTCGCCTATCCCTGGTCTTAGCCCCGTCCCCGCGGTCAGGGCCGGCTTGCGCAGAGTCCCAGAGCAGATCTCTGCCCGTTTTTTTCCCTGTAGGAGGGATTGCAAGAGGGCCCACAGCTAAAGGACCGCTTGTGCACGTCCCCTTTCCCCGTGCTGGGCTAGACCGAGCTCACACCGGTTGTGCCTCCGCCCACACCAACAGGACCGCGTTTCAGCGTCCTGCTGCAACCACACCCTTCAGCAACCCTCAGGGGGATAGAAGTGCCCTAAGTCTCCGCACTGTAGGCCTGGGAGCTCCCTCCCTCTAAGCAGCTCTGCTCTAATTGCCGCGGGAGAGCTTGTTTGGCTAGTGTCCTCTTGTCTCCCTTTGCTGGTATTGCTAGTTCCAGGGGAAATATTCGTTTTCGATTAGGGAAGTGATTTAGCCCAAGGGTCGGGGTGGCTGTCCCTCAGAGTTTCTCCATGCCTTCAGTTCACTCTTTGTTCCCGCTGCTCTGTTCCTCTCCTCTGTTCCAGTTCCCCGGAGCCCCGGGTGTGTGGTTGTGAGAGAGGTTTTCTGAGCTGTCCCTTTAAGAAGAATCTTGGGTCTGAGAAAACTCTCTCTTTCTCACAAACAGTATCCTCACTTGCTTCACAGCTCAATACTGTCCAAACGCCTCTTCTATGTTCTGGGACTGCAGTCTGGGGTTTGGTTCCTGGGACCCAGGTCCCTCCCTCTCCACCAAACTCTCCTCCCACCATGCAGGTCTCTCCGGGCTACTGTTTGTTCCGGGGAGCTGGGCAGCCCTGTTCGCGTTTTCGCTATTCCTACCAGTCTCAATGTGGCTTCTGCGGTGTTCCTTGGTTGAAGAGTCCACTTAGTTTAGTTCAAAGTTGGTTTATCCAGATGATGGTTCTTAAAATTGAGTTATAATCCACTTTGGTTCTCGGAGTTGGAAGTTGGTACTTCCGCCTACTCCATCGCCATCTTTCCTCCCCTGAATTAGTTTGATTTTAATGAATTCTTTGAGGCTTTTTTTTTTTGTCGGGGAAGCTCTTTATTTCTTCTTCAGTTTTAAACGTTAGCCTTGCTGGTTGTAGGTTCTTGTTCTGCATTACTCTGAATATATCTTGCCATTCCCTTCTGGCCTCAAGTGTTTCTGTTGAGAAGTCCAATGTCATCCTTATGGGGGCTCCTTTGTAGGTGATAGCCTTTTTTTCTCTAGCAGCTTTTAAAATTTTTTCTTTATCCCTTAGCTTTGGTATTTTAAGTATGATGTGTCTTGGTGTAGATTTCTTTGAGTTTCTCTTTAATGGAGTTCTGTGTGCTTCTTGAACCTGTGAAATGTTTTCTAGCTTTAATTTAGGGAAGTTTTCTGCTATGATTTGATTGAACAAAGTTTCTATTTCCTGTTCTCTCTCCTCTTTTTCAGGAACCCCTATGATGCGGATGTTATTTCTCTTCATGTTGTCACAGAGCTCCCTTAGAGTTTCTTCACATTTTTTGAGTCTCTTTTCCTTTTTCTGCTCTGCTTCAGTGCCTTTGTTTATTGTGTCCTCTATCTCGCAGATTCGACCCTCAGCTTCATCCATCCTGCTTTTAATTCTTTCCATTGTGGTCTTCAGTTCTGATACTGTATTTGTCATTTCTGTCTGATTCTTTTTTATTATTTCAATTTCCTGTTTTTTATTTGTTATCTCTTTATTTAGGTATTTGTAATGACTATCCATTGTTGCTCTGATTTCTTTGAGCATCCTAACTATCATTATTTTAAATTCTGAATCTGGTAATTTGGTTATATCTGGTTCATTCAGGTTCTTCTCTGGGGATTTCTCTTGATTCATTTGGTTTGCATTTCTCTGCCTGCCCATTTTGTCTGTGTATAAGAAGGTTGTGGCCACTGGAGTCCAATGGGTGTTGCCTTTGTGTTCTCTAGGTGTGGTGTGTCTGTAGGCCCGCCACTCCCTCTGCCGCTGCCTAGGGCGGTTCGGTATGGGCGTTGCCAGTGCCGGCCCACTGTTGTTGCTGTGATTTCCGCCTCTTCTCCTCAGGAGGGGCTGTGTTCTGGTGCCCGGCTCTACAAGCCTCAGTCTGCCTGGCCCTTCGCCTTGCCCCCACAAGTTGGGTTGCGCACAGCACTCAAGCCACAAGCCTCAGTACCAAGGGAAGAGGTGAGCACCTTTGCTCAGCTGTGGACCCAACCTGTTCCCGGGCTTCCTCCAAGCCCCCACAGTCAGAGACTGCTCACCACAGTTTCTCGGGTTTGACGGGGCTGCTCGCGTGTGCTCAGCCATGAGTCTTCGAGCCTCTGCCTGTCCCTGATCCTAGCCCCGCCCCCACTGTCAGGGCTGGCTTGCGCAGGGTCCAGGGACGCAGATCAGATCTCTGCTTGTTCCTGACCTCCCTCTTTTTCTCTGCAGGTGGGGCTACATGCAGACCCGCATCTGCCAGACCGCTTTCGCCGTCCCCTCCACCTCTGCTGGGCTAGACCGAGCTCACACTGGCTGGGCCTCCACCCCTGCCGACAGAACTGCGTTTCAGCGTCCTGCCGCCACTGTCCCTCCAGCAAGCCCTCAGCAATGTGGGTGGGTGCACTGCAGCTCAGACCCCTAACACTCCATACTGTAGTCCTAGAAGCTCTCTCCATCTAAGCAGCTCTGCTCTAAGTTCCGCGGGAGAGCTTGTTTGGCTGGTGTCCTGTCTCCCTTTGCTGGTATTGCTAGTTCCAGGGGAAATATTTGTTTTTGATTAGGGAAGTGACTTAGCCCAGGGGTTAGGGTGGCTGTCCCTCAGTGTTTGTCCCTGTGCTTTCAGTCCACACTCTCTTCCCACTGCTCTGGTCCTCTCCTCTGTCCCCATTCCCCGGAGTCCCGGGTGCGTGGTTGTGAGAGAGGTTTTCTGGGCTGTCCCTTTAAGAAGAATCTTGGGTCTGAGAAAACTGTCTCTTTCTCACAAACAGTATCCTCACTTGTTTCACAGCTCAATACTGTCCAAACGCCTCTTCTAGGCTCTGGGACTGCAGGCTGGGGCTTTGTTCCTGGAACCCAGGTCCCTCCCTCTCCTCCAAACTCTCCTCCCGCCATGCGGGTCTCTCCAGACTGCCGTTCGCTCCGGGGAGCTGGGCAGCCCTCTTCCTGTTTTCGCTATTCCTACCAGTCTCAATGTGGCTTCTTCTGTGTTCCTTGGTTGAAGAGTCCACTTAGTTTAGTTCAAAGTTGGTTTATCCAGATGATGGTTCTTAAAATTAAGTTATAATCCACTTTGGTTCTGGGAGATATAAGTTGGTACTCCGCCTACTCCATCGCCATCTTGCCGTCTCCCTGGGGTTTCCTTGTAAAATTTAAGACCAGTGAAGGCTTAAAAATATTTCCTAGGAACAACATTTTTAAGAGAGAGAGAGAGAGAGACTTAGAGAGTACCTGAATTTTATAATAATTAGTAATAAAAGTATAAATTTATACTTTTATGCAGTATTGGACCTTTTACCCACAGATCTCAGTGAACCAGAAATATTAAGCATTCACTGATGTATTCTATTTTATTCATAGACTATGCAGTTTTCTATTAGATTTGGATCTTCATGGAGGTTGTAGTGGTGAAATGGACACTGTATTGTCATTGGACTTGTTTATTAGCTGAATGGAACTCAGATTCAAAGGATTCTTCTTTCTGCAGGGCATATGAGGGTGTTTGCATGCGTGCATGTATGTGTAACACAAACTAGAGGTCTGTTAGCAACAACCTATGCTTTTCCAAAAGTGTGTTTCTGTGTGTTAATAAATCACTTAAGCTATTAGAAGTTTCACTTGACCTCTTTTGCTCTCGTTTTTATGATAACCAAAGCTCTTGACCCTCACCATCAACATGAATAAAATAAGAGAGCAAAGGTCCGGGTGGTGGTTAGTTTCTCCATGTAGTTCTGCTGGTCTTTGATTTGTGACTGGAAAATTACTATCTTCTGGGTAACCTGAGTCTCTGCATCTTCATTTTTTAACTGAATAGTGCTTTTATCACTCAACTTATAAACGTCTGTAGTAAATAAAATCATTGTCTATTATGACACAATAAAGCAGGAAATGTACACTTTGAATATGTGACCTGTGTATCTTATATAGTACTGTGAATTTTCTGTCAGCACAATTTGTAATATCTTGCCATTTTAGTAGGAGAAAAAAAGGTTAGCCTGTATTTTGCTGACTAAGGCCTTGTCCCTACTATCTTATAATTGAGAATGTTCAAAATGTTCTCATTTCAGCATTAGTGTACATTAAGTGTCACATTCCAAGAATTAAATCAGATGAAGAGCTAAGGCTTTATTTTAACACAATGAAGAGTCCAGGAGAAAATAGAATCTGACAGGTTCCCAACCACTCTGCATAAGTTGCCTGTAAAACCATGGTAAGCAGCAGACACCTCAGAGGGTGGCGCTCTTGACCTTGGGGCTATCTCAGCATTCACCTTGGGGCAAATGAAAGCTGAAGTACCATCTGTATTTTTTATCATGCTCAACTCCAAGAGCATGGATGATCACTGTGCTGCATGAATTTGTAACTAGCCTGTGAAATTTGGCTGCCACCACATGGGCAAGTTTGAGTGGTAGCTGGTCTCAGGCCAGTGGTAACCACTCCAGCTGTGGTTATAAATCATTGGGAGGCTGTGAAAGGGCTTCTGTCAGAGACTGGCTACTTGAAGCTCTTTTTCTGCTTGGACACCACAGAGGAACAGATACCAATAGCAGAACCTGTCCTATTCAGAGTAGGGTGCCAGCATCAGGCCTTCCCTCTCCATTTGTCTCAAACCCTGTCCTTCTCTGCCTTGTTTCCTTCCAGTCCTTTGTTCCCTCCCCCTGACAATGCTGCATTGGTTTTTAAAGAATACAACATTCTGCCATGAATAAAGCCGTTTTGACTGTATTGAACTCCAGAACATTTGATTGACGTGGCTGTTGGTACAAGCAATATCCTCCTCTTCTCCGTGGAGTAAATTCCCAGTTCCTCTTTGGGAAATTGACTCAGAGCAGGGCTATAGTGCTAAAGTATGAGAACTGGAGGTACAAAGTGGTGCCTTCGGGTAAAGTCGGAGGTGATACTTAGAAATCATTATTTGAAACCCTGAGAAAAGAGCATTATCTACTGAGTCACTGATCCTGTTTCCTTACGATTCTTAATTCAGGATAATAACATTTATCTATAAGTATCAAAACATTTTTTGCTTTGCTATATCAATAGCAATCAGCATCATTGAAACTCATGACAACATAATCTCATATAAATTTAGAAATGATCTAATAATGTATTAAAATGAATCCTGAAACTGAAAAAGGAAAACTCAAGGGAAGTAACAAAGAGAAGTAGATTGGTGGCCTAAAGATCCATGAAACATTTTTTAAAAAGAAACACTCCAACACTTTTTATTTTATCTTTACCTTTCAGTGAAGGCAACAATGCTGCCTGAAACTTGGGTAACCATTGGTAGAGAATTGAAAAATGAAACAAAACACAGCAAAGCAGAACTGGGATAAATTTTCACCAAATCTGTTACCCTCTGTAAGCCAAATGTAACTTTGAAACCTGACGCCAATTCCCAGTGGTCCAAGTTACTGCCTCTGCTCTTTTTAATACATCTGATTATGGAGCTAATAATAAATGTAATTGAAAATCACTGTTGGAGCCTTTGAAGTTTGCTGCCAAATAACGTTTTGTGGAAGAACGTAAAAAAAATTCCCAAGAAAGACTTCAAACAATATTTCAAAAAGAATCAACTGTCATGATGTTAGATTTACCTCAAGAAGTTCATAATGATTATTAATGTAATATTAACTCAAGAAAGCACTGTAACTTTTCATCTCTAATAAACATCACCAGGGCAGTCATCGTCCTGGCTCTGACTGTAATTAATATTTAATTTCTAAACAAATATGTGACCAGAACAAAGTACCCAAATTAATCAGCTATGTCTGTAAATTTCATCCATGACTTTGGGAATAATGCCACTGAGACGAAGTGGTTCTTACACAGAAACAATGTTATTCTGCTCAGACTTTCATTTTAGACACCGAGTTTCTGCAGTGAATTAATAGTCTCTGGAAATGGTGTAGAACTACAACAACAGCTTTCTGCTTTTGATTATAAGGCAGAATGATTTCTGGTTTTCTGTAATGTTTGCATTGTGAACAGGATTTTGTTTTTTCTCATTTTAATGCAGTTTCAGGTGAGAAAATTCTGAGCCTGTTTGGTCAAAGACCTATACTGTGCCTAGAATACAAATAATTTGATTCTGGTTCTTTAAGAAATATAGCTACCATGAGAGAGCAGAGAGAGTATTAAGGCAATGCACAATTGAAAATTTGAGATGCTGTTCATGAAACCATGCACATTTAAGCTGAAGTCACTATGTGTTGCTCTGGGTTTCATGGTAGCAAGCTGCATATCTCTTCACAAAAATGCTTTTATGACACTATTATAGGGGTTTAATCTTAAAAGTTATATGTATAAAAATAAATATAGCTTAAACAGAGTCGAGTGTTGGGGAGGAATGTTATCTCAAATAATTGCCATATTTATAATTCTAACGAGAGGGCTAATTGAGATAAGAGGCATCAAAGCCCATTGCTTTCAGCAGGCAGAGGTGTGAAGAGAGAAGACTAGAGTGGTGAGTTGTAATCTCTCTTCGGATATGGTACAATTATTGAAGTGCCTTTTCTTTATTTAGTTTTCATCCCCTAAAAATATGATAGTGATGCTGTTAGCAACAACCTATGTTGCTAACAGCATCACAAAGCTAACTAAAATCTCTGTAAAGAGCTTTTTCAGGGAGAAGGGCCCTTATGCCTACTTTAAAAAAAAATGGTGCAAGGCTGAACTAGACTTGTTAGAGTGAAACCTCTTACAATAATACCTCGGTTTTAATTGACTTCGGTTACTGTCAGTTTCGGTTTTTGTTGATTTTTCTGCGAAAAATTTGTCTCAGTTTTCGACGGTTGCCTTGGATTTCATCGGCTGCCTTGAATTTTGTTGGCTTGCCCACGTGACCTCGCTGCTAATTTTGTGAAAACAAAGGGTGACCTGACCCGCGTGTTCTCCTGCTCAGTGTGACATTGTTTCTCGTTGTGTGAGCATCACCCTGCGCATCTAGCCAAACATTTCCATTGCTTTCCAGTGTTTTTGTGCTTTTCTTAAATTGATTGCGAGTGCCAATACTACAATTATATGTAAGTGACTACTGTGTATACAGTATTCAGTGTAATGTGTTTATTTTGCATTTTTCAGTTTCAAAATGTACATAAAGCACATAAGATAAAATCACATGTGCTCAAATCTCATTGTCCCTGTTAAGTGTTTCCCTTGCTAATAAGTTAACCCTTTTCTTTAGCTCCATCATGGGACCAAAGAAAGTTTCCAGAGCCAGAAGCCCTTGGAAGAAGAAGGCCAGGAACACAATCGAGTTGAAGAAGAAAATCATTGAAAAATACAAGAGCGGTTTCAAGATTGCTGAAATTGGCTGCATGTACGAGAAGTCGCCATCCATGATAAGTTCCATTGTAGTAAAAAAGGAAGCAATAAAGGAGGCTAATGTAGTGAAAGGCATGAATGTGCTAACGAAACAGAGATTGCAAACAACTGAAGATGTTGAACAGTTATTATTAATTTGGATCAATCAAAAACAGTTAGATGGCGATTCTGTTTCGGAGGCCATCATATGTGAAAAGGCCAGACTGCTGTATGCCAGCCGATGTCATTAAGAAAATGCCTGGGACGAGTGCTAGTGTACTCAGTGATTTTAAGGCCAGCACAGGCTGGTTCAAAAAATTCAAGAGGCGCACTAGCATACACAGTGTTACTAGGCACGGTGAAGTTGCGAGTTTGGACAAGCCTGGGGCCAAAAAATTTGTGTCGGAATTCAAAGATTATGTAGAGGCTGAAGGATTCATCCCCCAACAAGTTTTCAACTGAGATGAAACTGGCCTCTTTTGGAAGAAAATGACAAAGAGGACATTCATTACATAGGAGGAAAAGGCACTGCCAGGACATAGCCTATGAAAGATAGGCTAACTCTTTTGTTGTGTGATAATGGTAGTGGTGATTGTAAAGTGAAGCCCTTACTGGTGTACCATTCAGAAACTCCTAGAGTGTTTAGCAGAAACAATGTGATTAAAAGTAAATTATGTGTGATGTGGAGGACAAACAAGAAAGCATGGGTTACAAGGCCAATTTTCATTGAGTGGATGAATGAAGTGTTTGGCCCGAGTGTGAAAAAATACTTCCAGAATAATCAGTTGCCCCTTAAGTGCCTCCTGGTAATGGACAATGTTCCTGCACATCCTCCAGGTTTGGAAGACACATTGTTGGAGGCATTCACTTTTATCACAGTAAAGTTCTTGCCCCCTAATACCACACCACTCATTCAGCCCATTGACTAGAATGTCATTTCAAATTTCAAGAAACTGTACACAAAAGCAGTGTTTCAAAGGTGCTTTGTGGTGACATCAGATATAGAATCGTCCTTAAGAGAGTTTTGAAAAACACATTTCAACATTCTCAACTGCATTAGCCTCGTAGATAAGGCTTGGCAGGGAGTGACATCCAGGATGATGAACTCTGCCTGGAAGAAATTATGGCCAGGATGTGTGCATGAGTGAGATTTTGAAGGGTTCGAGCCTTCCCCTAATGACCCTATGCATGTGGTGCAGTCAGTTGTTGATTTGGGGAAGCCTGTGGGTTTGGAGGTGAGAGGTGAGGACGTGGAAGAACTGGTGGATGACCACAGTGAAGAACTCACCACTGAAGAGCTGCAAGACCTTCACCTAGAAGTGCAGCAGATGGCAGATGAAGAAGTTGCTTCAGATGAGGAGGAAGAGACAGGGGAGAATGTGCCTTCTTCAGAGATTAAGGACATCATCTCCATGTGGAGTAAGGTACAGGGGTTTGTGGAGAAAAACCACCCAGACAAAGTTGGTGCAGGCTGTGTCTGCAATGTGTTTAATGATAATGTCTTGCCCCATTTTAGACAAATCTTAAAGAGGTGGCAGAAACAGACCTCTTTGGACAGCTTTCTTGTGTGACATGATTCCACTGACTCTGAAGCTGGTCCTAGTGTCAAAAGACCAAGAATGGAAGTGACCTCAGATAATGCCTTGATACCTAAGGTCCTTATGGAGGGGGATTCCCCTTCCAAACAATAATATCTGCATCTCTCTCTCCCCTCCTCGCCGTCTTCCGTATGCCAAGAAGAGTCTTCAAAAAGGTAAATGCCATGTTAAATATTCACTTATTCTTTACATTAGTCTTTTATATTCGTTTTATATTAATTTCTTACTGTTTTTAGTACTAAATACTACATTTATTCTCTATAAAATGTGTTTCTGGTATGTATTTTGGAGTGTTTAGAATGAATTAGTTGGATTTACATTGATTCATATGGAAATAATAGCCTCAGTTTTTGTCGGTTTTGGATTTTGCCTATTGTTTTTGGATGGATTATCAACAAAAACCGAGGTATCACTCTATTTCAATATTAGTGCTTATGTTTTTAATAAATTAATACCTCTTTCAAACTCCTGGCATTTCCTATGTATAAAGATTTTTGTATACCAGTTTGGCTCCACATTGAATAACAATAATTCCTCTCTCATGTGACTGTCCTAAAAATATTTGAAACAGCTGTCACAATGTCTTTAAGAATTTTTCTTTCTAGGCTAAATAAGTACAGTTCCTTGTAGGCCTTGATTTGAAGTGCTCTCATTGTCTTATACTCTTCTAGTTGGATGGGTTTTAGGTCTTTCCAAATGGTGAGATATTGGGAGCAGAATATGGGGCTCACATTGTGGTTTGTCCATGTGGATTCTGGAAAGAATTGTTGCTTCACATATTCAGCCTACCATGGCTCTTTAAAGACAGCCAAAGTTGCATCAGTTATTTTTGGAGGCCACATTGGCTCCTGCTGAGCTTGAAGTCATTTAAAACCACAAGTCTTTTCCGTGCGTGATGCTGCTAAGCCACTGTGTGTATGTAGCTATATATAGTTATTATCTGTTGAGTACTTATTATTGGCAATGCAATGTGCTAAATGTTTTGCATCTTTTGCTTCTCATTTAATCCTCACATCAACCCAATGATGTAGTAAATATCCTTAGTCCTCATTGTGGATAGACTGTGGCTCGCATGAATAGAGGTTTGTCTAAAGAGGTATGACTCCAAAGCAGGTGCTCTTGGATGCTATTCTACCTTCTGTACTGACATAATGTTTTTGTTACTAACATTTCTTTCAGAGGACCCAAAATCATAAGCAGAACCATTAAATATAAATCAAGTTAGACCTGCCTCTTGAGATTTTTTTGAATCCTGGTCTTGTCCCCAAATATATTAGCCATTCCTCAAAGCTTCATGCTACCCATGGATTTCATAAGCTGCTATCATATTCTCATTCAAGTCATTGATTCAAAACAAAAACAAAAACAATAAAACAGGCTAAGGAGAGTTCTCCAGTCCACACTAAGCCTCTATTATGTTGGTATTGATCACCACTCTGATCAACTTACAAATCCATAGGACTATGATTTAGCTAAAATTCTTTTCCTTTTGTCTACTATGAAGACCTTGCTAAATCCTTTGCTAAAATTCAAGTACAGACTTTTTAAGACATGTGTCTAATGAGTCTAGCATTACTGCTACAGAGAGCAAGAAGGAGCAGTCTGGCAAAATTTGTTCACTGTGAATCTGTGTTATTATTTTTAAAGATTTTATTTATTGTTTTCTTAGAGAGAGAGAGGTGTAGGGGAAAAGTGGGAAGCATCAACTAGTGGCAATTGTTTCTCAAATGTGCAAATGTGTCTTGACTAGGCAAGCTTGGAGTTTTGAACCAATGACCTCAGCATTCCAGGTGAATGCTTTATCCTCTGCCCCACCACAGGTCAGCATTGTGTTATTTTTAATTGTTCACTATTTCCTATGCTAAGGAAGCATGGACTAACCCTAGCTCACCAATCTAGACTCTGGTCTAGGGGTGTTATTAAGGGCACCACTTTCTAGTTTACAACATTGGCCTTCTCTTCTTTGAACATTGGTTCTACATGTGATCATATTTAGTTTTCAAAAGAAACATCAGTGAGTGGTTGGGTGACCTCACATACACGTTGTTTTATATCATAAAAGACAGCCTTTTCTTGGCAAAAAGATTTGAAAACCTTTAGGACAACTTACCGTATTTGTTGAATCGTTTTCAGGATAACTATAATTTTATTTTACAGAGAAGACAGAAGTAAATTGATGGTCAAGTGGTTTGTAGGGCCTTCCTTTCCATGATCTGCATTTTATTTCTTTCATTTGTTTGTTTGTTTTTAATTGATTTTATTGGGGTGACATTGGTTAACATAATTATACAGGTTTCAGGTGCCCAATTCTACAACATATCTCTGCACACCTTATTGTGTGTTCATCACTCCCCAAGTCAAGTCTTTGTCCATCACCATTTATCCACTCTATACCTTCTTCTACCTCTTCACCCCATCCAGGCAATCAACACAGTATTGTCCATATCCATTAGTTTTGTCTTTCTCTTTTTATTCCCTACAATCCCTCCACTCCCTCATCTAACACCCATGACCCCCAACAGCTATCAGCCAGCTCTCTATATGGGACCCCATCTCTATTTTCCTTGTTAGTTCATTTTGTTTATTAGATTCCATATATGAGTAAAATAACATGGTACTTGTCTTTCTCTGACTAGCTTATTTCACTTAACAATATTCCCCAGATCCATTCATGCTGTCCCAAAGGGTAAAACTTCCTTTTTTATGGCCAAATAGTATTCCATTGTATAAATGTACCATAGCTTTTTTATCCCTTCAGCTACTGATGGGCACTTGGGCTGCTTCCAAATCTTGCCTATTGTAAATAATGCTGCAACAAACATAAAGAAGAATATATTCTTTCAAATTAGTGTTTTGAGTTTCTTCAGATAATTTCCCAGAAGTAGAAATGCTGGGTCATAAAGCAGTTCTATTTTTAATATTTTGAGATAACTCCATACGGCTTTCCACAATGGCTGCACCAGTCTGCATTCCCACCAATAGTGCGCAAGGGTTCCCTTTTCTCCACATCCTTGCCAGCACTTGTTGTTTGCAGATTTATTGATGATAGCTATTCTGACAGGTGTGAGGTGATATCTGATCATGGTTTTAATTTGCATTTCTCTGATGATTAGTGATGTTGAGCATCTTTTCATATGCCTATTGGCCTCTGTATGTCCTCTTTAGAAAAGTGTTTATACAAGTTCTTTGCCCATTTTTTTTAACTGGATCGTTTATTTTTTTGGTGTTTTGAGTTTTATAAATTCTTTGTAAATTTTGGTTATTAATTCCTTATCAGATGTATCAATTAATAGGTTCTCCCACTCAGTGGTTTGTCTTTTCATTTTGTTGGTAGTTTTCTTTGCTGTGCAAGAACTTTTAATTTTGATGTAGTCCCGTTTGTTTATTTTTGCTTTTGTTTCCCTTGCTGAGGCAATATATCAGAAAGAATATTGCTATGAGAAATAACAGAGATTTTACTGCCTATGTTTTCTTCTAGAATTTTTGTGGTTTTGCATCTAATATTTAAGTCTAATTCATTTTGAGTTTATTCTTGTATATGATGTGAGAAGGTGGTCTAGTTTTATTTTTTTGCATTTATCTGTCCAAGTTTACCAACACTATTTATTGAATAGAATGTCTCTACCTCATTGTATGTTCTTGCCTCCTTTGTCAAATATGAATTGACCATATAGGTATGGGTTGATTTCTGGGCCCTTTATTCTGCTCCATTGATTTCTATGTCTGTTTTTATTCTAGTACATGCTGTTTTGATTACTATGGCCTTACAGTATAGATTGATATTAGGTAGCCTGATTCCTCCAACTTTGTTCTTTCTTCTCAAGATTGCTATTGCTATTCAGGGTCTTTTGTGGTTCCAGATAAATTTTTAAAATATTTGTTCTGGTTCTGTGAAGTATACCATTGGTATCTTGATAGGAACTGTGTTAACTATATAGATTGCTTTGGGTAACATGAACATTTTGATGAGTTATTCCTATCCATTGACACAGTATAAGCTTCCACTTGTTTGTATCTTCTTCAGTTTCCTCAGTGTCTTATAATTTTCTGAGTACAGGTTTTTCACCTCCTTGGTTAAATTTATTCCTAGGTATTTTATTCTTTTTAAAGCAATTGTGAATGATGTTGTTTTCTTAATTTTCCTTTCTGATAGTTCATTACTAGTGTTTAAAAGTGCAACTGATTTCTGGATATTATTTTGTATCCTGTTGCTTTACTAAATTCACTTATCAGTTCTAATAGTTTTTGTGTAAACTCTTTAGGGTTCTCTAAATACATGTCATCTGCAAATAATGACAGTTTTACTTCTTTCTTTCTAATTTGGATGCCTTTTATTTCTTCTGCTTGTCTGAGTGCTGTGGCTAGGGCTTCCCGTACTATATTGAATAAGAGCGGTGATAGTGGAGATCCCTGTCTTGTTCCTGATCTTAAGGGAAATGTTTATAGTTTTTGACTCAATACCAAAGTCATTGAGTATGGTATTTACAGTAGGAAGGCTGACCATTAGTATTAATTTGCTGGGTTGACTCAAGCCAGTCACTTTATCACTGCCTGCTTTGTTTCCCTGTTTCTAAAGGGAGACAACAAATGCTTACACAGTTAACATTTGCTGATAAGATGATACTAGTAAAGGAAGTGCCTACAAGTTGCCTACACTTTCCCCCATCACTCTTGACCTCTTTTTCCATATGTACTTTGCCAGTTGCCTCTAAAAATATAAATCTACTGGTTCCACAGTTCTAGAACCATGTGACTGCAATCCAACTCCTAGACCAAACAGAGAACATGAAAATATTCCTCTCATGGTTCTGTCCTCCCATCAATGACACAGTAGAGGGTAAGCAAGACCAAGATTGAGGGGCAGTAACTCCTAGATGATAAAAATTAGTTGCCACAAAATAATAGCAGAATTTGTTTATATATATTTATATATTTTCAACATATACAGTGTGTCCATAAAGTCATGGTGCATGTCAGTCCTGTGACTGGTCAAAAGTGCACCATGATTTTATGGACACACTGTATACTCCATTTATTTCCTTTCAATTTTTAAAATTGTGCTCAGTCTATATGAAAAGACAGAGAAATAGAAAAAAATGTTTTTTCTATTTTGCACAAACCATTATTAACCCTTTTTGATCTGTTGAATCACTGCCTCTTACCAGTAGTCTAGGTCACTGTAATTTGGGGTCAATTCTAGCCCCTGAAATCACATTATTTCAGGCTGGGAGTTTCTCTCTAGCTGTGTGGAAGCAGGGAGACCTGGGCTCCATCCTGGAACTCAGTGTTAACCTCTCAATTCACCTGAGAACTGGTAAGGCCTGAAGGCATTCCTAGGGTACTTGGCAACAGACCTAAACTCTTGTGGAAATGAAATCTCAGATTCTTGGAGATGGATTATCTTCCCCTTCAAGTAATAGTTTAAACATTGATTAAGACACTAGGTTTTACAAGGTTGAGTGAGCTAATGCAGGTAGCAAAGATATTTCTTTCCTTTTAAGGAAAGATGGTAGTTCCCCACCTTTCACTTCTAAGTCAGACCACAAACCACAGCTCATGGTGGGATTAGATATGGTAAGAGATTAAATTCCCTCAGCTTCCAATCTATGCACAGAGCTATTATTATTTGTGGTTGATGTAAGCCTATGCTTTTTATGTCTGTCTCTATGCTCTAGTTTTTGATTGGTTGAGAAAAGGAGGAGGAAGCTATCAGATATACACTTTCATGTTTTTTAACTTATGCTTATTCTTCTTCTTTCTGCTTACATAAGAGTGTCTTTTCTACTTTTTTCCTTTAGCATGCTGGAGACCCGGGAAAGCCAATGGTGCATTTGAAGGTGTCAGAGCCAGAGAGCCGGTGGTATAGATTCAAGTCTGGGTCTGCAATATGGGGAACCAGGAGTATGGGGGGCAGGAGGAAAATGATGTCCCAGCTAAAGCAGTAAGGCAGAGAGTAACATACCTTCTCCTTCCTTTTACTCTAGTCAGGCCCTCACTGGACTGGGTGATACCCACCCACTGGGGAGGACAATGTGCTTGACTTCATCCACTGGCTCAACTGCTAATCTCTTCTGAAAGGACCCTCAAAGACACAACCAGAAATAATGTTGAACCAGCTCTCTGAGTATCCTGGGATCAAATCAAGTTGACATTCAAGATTTATCATCACACCATCTCTAGGGGGAATATACAGTGGTACCTTGAGATATGAACAGACCAACATACAATTTTTTTTTAAGATACAAGCTGTGACTTAGTCCATATTTTTGTTCGAGATCCAAGCGAAATTTCAAGATATGAGTCATGATTCGGGAAGCTGCTGCTAGTTGGCGCGTTGGCACATGGGTCCAGTATCGGCAATTTGATATATAAGTTGAGTGACTTACAAGCTCGATTACAGAACGAATACAATTCATACCTCAAGGTACCACTGTATTTGTTTGATTTGAAAGTAAATAACCTCTGTGCAAACCAAATCTTTTTCAAAATGAAGTACCAAATATAAGATATCAGCCACATGGTTTATTTACAATTTGGCATTATCCACACATCTGTGATGTGTGTCTCTCAGTACAGTCCTGTTAACTAACTCCCGTAATCTTTTTCAGCTGTCTTTGCTTAATTTATCAACAAATATGCCCTTTGGTCAGCTTAGTAGCAAGGTTAGAATCTTAAAGCAAAGGTAGTTTTATTTTGTTGAGGAAATAAAGGAAGGAATTCAGTGCCAGGAGGTCCCCAAGACTCTTCAGTGATCACTGACCACCATTCTGTTCCATTAGCTGGTGCAGAGCACCTTCAGTTCCACTGGGGATGGGATTCAGCCCACTGAGCTGGCACAGAATTAGGACTCAGTTTGCTTCTTGGGTGGACAAAGGAAGGACTGTGTCAGTGTCCTTGGGCTTGACCTGTCCACTCTCTCTTGGACTTGCTCCACACCTTTCCAATCTTAAATTTCAGTAACTTATTTACTCAAAATAAAAATATAGTGGGCATAATTGAATTTAATGAGTTAATGATCAAAGTTCAAATGTTATGCCATAGCTACACACCTCAGTGACAATTTATGAAGTTCAAATCCTATAGACCAGTCACTTTCCACATGTGAGCAGCATTAATGTGAACCACATATTGGGGGTTAATAATTCTTCACATTTACCAGAACCTGGACTAGGAAATATTTTGTTCTAATGATGGTGTCGATTCAATAGAATGTATTATGGTATAGATTTTCCTTTGTTGTGTCTCTTTTTTAAAGTTACAGAAGAACTGTTTTAGGTGTAAATATATTCACCAGCTATTTAGAACACTTAGACACATTGCAGATTTAATGTTCCACTTTACTGCTTGCTGAAAGAAATAAATGCATAACAAAATGCTTTAAAAATGCTTAATTTTTCAACTGTTGGTTTAATGTGTAATGGTTTAATAAGGCAATGAATCGCCCTGGTCTATAACTACTGAAAAATAGAAAAATTACCCACACTGGTATGTTGAGTCTGTGAATATTAAGTTTGTCAATGTAATTTATGACTAGGCAGGTAATATATCGGTAATTTGCATACTAATTGCTATGGCAGAAGCCAAATGACTTTAATATAGTAAATTACTCTGCCTAAGCAGAAGTCAGCAATTGCCTGTGTGCTGGGGAGAGAGATGAAGCTTACTTAGAGAAAATGGAGCTCTGGCCAGGAGACCTATCAGAGCTGGAGAGGCCCCCTGCTGGCAGGCCAGGCAGTAGGTTACAAAGCCCATCAGCCTTGCAGAGGTCCTATGGTCTTCTGCTTCTCAGAGCCAAAGCCCAGTGGATTATCCAAATGATTCAAATACAGAAAACAGAAAACTGAGGTCACAGCAGTTCGCTCCAGTAAAAACAATAGGTGCCTGTGTGTCCATAATGGAAATCTGAAGGCAGAAGAAAGAATTCATTCCAGCTTCTTAAAAGAGGTTCTTTTATTGTTAGGCATATATTTTTTAATTTCTTCAAAAACAGTTTTATTCTCTCTCTTTCTCTCTTTTTAAAAATAAGAGTATTTCTGGAGAGTTGTAGGAGAATCAAATGATATTTTAAGTGCTGTGGGAGCAAAATGCATACAAAAAGATGTTCTGCCTCCTCGGTAATAATTACAGGAGAGCAAAGCAAAATACCACAGTGTAATTTGCTAGCAGATAATAAAAAAGATTAAAAGCATTTACTATTGTCAAGAGCATGGGGGAATAAACATGGCAAAAAGTGGGCAGTGTAGAGGTAGCTAAAATTTTAAAAATGCACATATACTTTGCTTTGCCAATCCCACTTTAATAGATGCATTCTATAGAAATATAAATGTATAGTATGAACCATATGAAATTGTTGTGATTCAACCACATTGATATGCAAAAAACAGTAATTTCAAATGATTCAACCTAATACAAGGGTGCTCATTGTAGCATCTTAAAATGATTAAGTCTTGGAAAAAGCTTAAATATTTAGCAAGAGGAGACTAATAAATAGTGCTGTATATCTTATGAAGCTTTTAAAAAGCATGAGGTGAAGCATAATCTACATACAAAAGTAGAAGTGACCATGGAATAATAAGTAAACAGACCTGGTTGTGCGACATTAGGTATAATTCCATTTTTGTTTTAATAAACAGTGTGTATATATATATACACACTGTTATATATATATGTTTGTATGTTTTTATTTGTGTATAAGAGGTATAGAAAAAGATTTGGCACTTAATATTTAGAGAGTGCCACTCAAGACAAGATCTTCAGACAGGGATCTTCTTTTGTTGTGTGTGTTGTCTGCATCTGACACAGCCAATGTGACCTTTTTATGGCTTAAAGATCATGAAAATAAACTTAAAAATCTGGGGGATTTACTCAATTAAAAAATACTTTGTGAACTAAGTCAATATTAAGTAATATAGTATTTACTCTTTTTGGCATGTTAAGATTTTTACATATTAAACTTTTTAATAAAGTAGGGTACAACTTTATGTCTTTTATGCAAGTGTATTTTAAGAGTAGGGGTCCCTTTTACGGTTACAACAACAACAAAATATCTAGGAATAAACATAACAAAGAATATAAAGGACCCATATAATGAAAACTACAAAGCATTGTTAAGGGAAATAAAAAAAGATACAATGAAATGGAAAATATTCCTTGTTCTTGGATAGGAAGAATAAATATAGTAAAAAGACCATATTACCCAAAGTAATATACAAATTTAATGCAATTCCCATAAAAATTCCAATGTCATTTTTTTAAAGAAATGGAACAAAAAATTATCAGGTTTATATGAAGCTATAAAAACCCCAGAACAGCAAATGTAATCCTAAGGAAAAAGAACGAAGCTGGGGGAATTACAATACCTGACTTCAAATTATTTTATAGAGCCATGATAATCAAAATAGCATGATATTGGCAGAAAAATAGACACTCAGACAAATGGAACAGAATAGAGAGCCCAGAAATAAAACCACATCTATATGGTCAAATCATCTTTGATAAAGGAGCCAAAAACACATAATGGAAAAAAGAAATCCTTTTCAATAAATGGTGTCGGGAAAACTGGAGAGCCACATGCAAAAGAATGAAACTCGACTACCGTTTGTCCCCTTGTAATAAAATTAATTCAAAATGGATCAAAGATCTAAATATAAGATCTGAAACAATAAGTTACATAGAAGAAAACATAGGTACTAAACTCATGGACCTTGGCCATAAAGAACATTTTATGAATTTGACTCCAAAGGCCAGGGAAGTGAAGGCAAAGATAAATGAATGGGACTACATCAGACTAAGAAGCTTTTGCACAACAAGAGAAACTGACAAAAAAACAAAAAGACAGCCAACTAAATGGAAGATGATATTTTCAAACAACAGCTCAGATAAGGGCCTAATATCCAAAATATCCAAAGAACTCACAAAACTAAACAGCAAACAACCTAATAAAAAAATCAGAAGAGGACCTGAACAGACACTTCTCCCAGGAAGAAATACAAATAGCTAATAGATATATGAAAAGATACTCATCTTCACTAGCTATTAAAGAAATGCAAATCAAAACTACAGTGAGATGCCACCTCACACCTGTTAGATTGGCTATTATCAACAAGACAGGTAATAAAGTGTTGGAGAAGCTGTGGAGAAAAAGGAACCCTCATCCACTATTGGTGGGAATGTAAAGCAGTACAACCATTTTGGAAGAAAGTATGGTGGTTCAAGAATAGAACTACCATATGACCCAGCAATCCCTCTACTGGGTATATACTCCCAAAACTCAAAAACATTGGTATATAAAGACACATGAAGCCCATGTTCATCACAGCATTGTTCACAGTGGCGAAGACATGGAAACAACCAAAAAGCCCTTCAACAGAAGATTAGATAAGGAAGATGTGGTACATATATACTATGGAATACTACTCAACCGTAAGAAATGGTGACATAGGATCATTAACGACAACATGGATGGACCTTGATAACATTATACCAGTGGTTCTTAACCTGGGTTCTATTGAACCCTAGGGGTTCGATGAATCAGTCTCAGGGGTTTGGAGAAGCCTCTGCCACGGAGGCCAGAATAAAGTAATACCGTAATTTGTTGTGAGTTCATGCACTTTGTTGGTTTGTTCTTTGAGCAAGGTGATGTTCATGCATGGCTCATTTTGTGCACCAGTAAAAAAACATATACCTATGTCTTGAATTTGGAAAAAAAGAATCATATTTTATTTGATTCACTAAAGAAGGGTTCGGTGAATGCGCATATAAAACTGGTGGGTTCGGTACCTCAAAAAAGGTTAAGAACCACTGCATTATACTAAGTGAAATAAGTAAATCAGAAAAATACTAAGAACTGTATGATTCCATACATACGTGGGACACAAAATTAAGACTCATGGACATAGATAAAAGTGCAGTGGTTACCAGGGGGAGGGTAAGAAAAGAGAGGGAGGGGTGGGGGAACAGGAGGGGCATAAAGAAAACCAAATAAAAGGTGATGGAAGTCAATTTGACTTTGGGTAATGGGTATACAGCATAATCAAATGTCAAAATGATGTGCAGATGTTTTCTCTGAATCTATGTACTCTAATTGATCAATGGGTAGGGGTAAAAAATATGATAATTATTGTATGAAAAGCAGTCATATGTGAATTAAATAAGCTCAACAGCTTCCATAGTTCCCAGTGCCAAACTAGAATAACCATAACTGTATTTGTTATAGTCACGGTGATCCTCAATTTTATTTATTTATTTATTTAAATTAATTTTAATGGGGTGACATTGATAAATTAGGGTACATATGTTCAGAGAAAACATCTTCAGGTATTTTGACATTCGATTATGTTGCGTACCCATCACCCAAGTCAAATTGTCTTCTGTCACCTTCTATCTGGTTTTCTTTGTACCCATTCCTGCCCCTCCTCACCTCTCCTCTTCCCGCCCCCCGTAACCACCACACTCTTGTCCATGTCTCTGAGTCTGATTTTTATGTCCCACCTATATATGAAATCATATAGGTCTTAGTTTTTTCTGATTTACTTATTTCACTCAGTATAATGTTATCAAGGTCCATCCATGTTGTTGTAAATGATCCGATGTCATCATTTCTTATGGCTGAGTAGTATTCCATAATATATATGTACCAAAGCTTTTTAATCCACTCATCCACTGACAAACACTTAGGCTGTTTCCAGATCTTCGCTATTGTGAACAATGCTGCCATAAACATGAGGGTGCAATTCTCCTTTTGAAACAGTGCTATGGTGTTCTTGGGGTATATTCCTAAAAGTGGGATAGCTGGGTAAAAGACAGTTCGATTTTTAATTTTTTCAGGAATCTCCATACTGTTTTCCACAGTGGCTGCACCAGTCTGCATTCCCACCAGCAGTGCAGGAGGGTTCCCTTTTCTCCACATCCTCGCCAGCACTTGTTCTCTGTTGTTTTGTTGATGAGCGCCATTCTGACTGGTGTGAGGTTATATCTCATTGTGGTTTTAATTTGCACTTCTCTAATGATTAGTAATGTTGAGCATTTTTTCATATGCCTATTGGCCATCTGTATGTCCTCTTTGGAGAAGTGTCTATTCATTTCTTTTGCACACTTTTTGATTGGATTGTTTGTCTTCCTGATGTTTAGTTTTACAAGTTCTTTATAAATTTTGGTTATTAACCCCTTATCAGACGTGCTGTCTAATATGTTCTCCCATTGTGTGGTTTGTCTTTTTATTCTGTTCTTATTGTCTTTAGCTGTGCAAAAACTTTTTAGTTTGATATAGTCCCATTTGTTTATCCTGTCCTTTATTTCACTTGCCCGTGGAGATAAATCAGCAAATATATTGCTGCAAGAGATGTCGGAGAGCTTACTGCCTATGTTTTCTTCTAAGATGCTTATGGTTTTATGGCTTACATTTAAGTCTTTTATCCATTTTGAGTTTATTTTTGTGAATGGTGTAATTCAGTATAGTTTCATTTTTTTACAGGTAGATATCCAATTTTCCGAACACCATTTGTTTAAGAGGCTATCTTTACTCCATTGTATGCTCTTACCTCCTTTGTAAAATATCAGTTGTCCATAAAGGTATGGGTTATTTCTGGGTTTTCTGTCTGTTCCATTGATTTATGTGCCTGTTCTTATGCCAGTACTAGGCTGTCTTGAGTACAATGGCCTTGTAGTATATATAAATTGATATCTGGAAGTGTGATACCTCTCACTTCATTCTTCCTTTTCCAGATTGCTGAGACTATTAGTGTTCTTTTTTGGTTCCATATTAATTTTTGGAATATGTGTTCTATATCTTTTAAGTATGTCATTGGTATTTTAATTGGTGTTGCATTGAGTCTATAAATTGCATTGGGTAATATAGACATTTTAATGATGTTTATGCTTCCTAACTATGAGCACGGTATATGCTTCCTGATTCTCAATTTTAGAAAACAGATCACAGGAGGGTTTGCTTGAAAAGGCACATAAAAACATGAAAGTCATGAATAAACAACTGGACTAGGTTACTAATTGAAGACACTATCTTAACCTTTTACCCCCTTTTTTGCTATTAGTGCTTTGTTGAGACATAATTTATATACAGGACCTTTTATAAAACTTAAGTGTAAACTTTGGTGAAGTCTTACAGATATATTCAGGGATATATCGGTAAACTGGCTCTAGGGGAAAGAAACCCAAAGCCTGGTTTGTTATATTTGTTATTTGTCATGGTTTAAATACTCCCACCATAGATGATTTCAAACGATCAATTGTTTAACATTTGGCTCACAAAATACTCTGACACTGGGGAACAATTATTTTCTCATTGAGTGAGGTTTTAGAACCTTTTCTATATATTTCTGCATTGCTGATTCCAAATCTGAAATATGTTTTTTGGTGCATGCTCTAGTTTTTATCCAATTTTAATTTCTTTTTATTACAGTTAATGGCATGCATTGGTTTTTAAATTGGAGTTGAAAGGCAACAACTCTTGGATTGAACATAATTACAAGGCGAATAATGTTTTACAACCATCACTTTTACATAATTGTAGTTGTTTTTAAATGTAAAAATTATTATCTGATAAAAACATCCTCTTATTTTGTTTTAAGATTGAATCATGGCTTCTTTGATTAGGCGTAAATGTAAAAATAGTCCTGACACCTTCTGTTATATATGTGGCTGTTACACACTTCAATGTCAAAGGTGCAATATTTCATCATTTGTGACACATGCATATATTGCCTATTTTCAAGTTTACCTTGGTGATCAAGACAAGAATTGGGCTCCTCATATTGTGTGTCATAATTGTGAGGAAATGCTTCATGACTAGACAAAAGGAAAACGCAAAGGAATGCCTTTTGGTATTCCCATGGTTTGGCGTGAACCTAAGGACCACAGCACTGACTATTATTTCTGTCTGATCCATACAAAGGGCATTGGCAAGAAAAAAAGGCATATGACCGCATATCCCAATATTCCTTCAGCAATACGACCTATCCCACACTCTGAGACACTCTCGGTTCCAGTTTTCAATGGTTTTATTTCTTCTAAGAATGAAGAAAGTGAACATGGTGATCAAGTGTATTTTGATTAGATGCATGAGGAAATGGTTGTAGAATCTGAAGGGTCTTCTTCTGATGCCAAACAGTCATTAACCCCTCAGCAGTTTAGCCAACCTGAATTGAATGACTTAGTAAGAGATTTGGGCCTATCAAAGAAAGCAGCTGAGTTATTAGCCTCCAGGCTTCAAGAAAAGAATGTACTTCACCGATCAGCTAAAGTATCCATTTCAGGAAGCGTGAACAAAGTTTTGTGGACTTTTTCCAAAGACAAACCCTTTGTGTAATGTCATTTCAGTAGTCTTCTCAGCCAGCTAGGTGTTACCACTTACAGTCCAACAGAATGGCGGCTATTACTTGACAGCTCTAAACAATGGCAGACTACTGCTGGAGCATCAAACAAGATTGTCCTCAACAAGTACGCAAACGCAATAGCTACAAATGCAAATTTTTCCCTGAATAGAATTTAAATAAGTCGTGCGCAAATTTTATGATTAAAATAAGTGTTTTAATATGTTCTATTTCGAAATTGTAGACAAATTCTGATGAAATCATATCTTTTAGTGTATTTACTGCATTATATAAATTATTACATTTTCACAAAAATGATGCCCAGGAAGACAATCTACTTCATTATGTTAAACTAAATGTTGAAGATTTTACAATAAGATGAAAACCTAAAATCTTGAATTGCAAAAAGAACTAACTGTAGCTTAGAGAGAAAAACTAATGTCTGATTTGAGATCAGCAAATTTGAATTAGGTAAGAATAAGTTTTTTTGTGGATGCAACAAAAATTTTTTTCCCTAGTGTTATTTAAGAATTGCCTCTCAAGAGTATGAGAAGCAGACTCAGGTCACTGCTGAATGTATTTAACTGTTCAAGCACCACCCAAATCAAGATAATGAACACTTTCATCATGCCAAAAGATTCTCTCATGGTCCTTTCCAGTTAATCCACTCTTCAACCTGCCCTAGACAATCATGATTCTGGCTTTTATTGCCATAAATTAGTTTTAAACGTTATATAAATAGAACAACGGAGAGTTTTGTTTTTGGCTTCTTTAGCTCAACTTAATATAATATTTTTAAAATTCATGGTGTCACTAAAGACACTATTTAAAAATTATTGTTTTTCTATAAATCCATTATTCATGTTGTTGTATGGATCTTTGGTCCATTCTGGAATAGCATCTGTACTTTAAGACATAGTTTTTCTTCTTTAAACTCCTCTTTCTTACTTCCTCTAGTTTCTCAGTGTGTAATGTTGGCTATAGTGCACATATGATGTGAGATAGAGCAGAAGATTTCTAAATTTCAGATCTCACATTTTATCAAAAGGAGAATTGAGTGAAAAAAATACCATGGATTCTGCTCCCATTTGATTTTCCTTCTCATGGTGTGTGTATGCATGCATGTATGTGTATGTGTATGTGTATATATTGTAAATCCCTTAATATAGTTACAGTAAAGCCTGGTGACCGTAGTATGTGCCAGCCAGACACAAACCCAATAACCACCTGACTTTAGTTCACCAGCTGGAAATGTTTTCCATGGCAACACCCCAGACTCATCATAAAGCCATTAGAAATGAGAGACTATGGATGAAAGCCTGTAATATTCAAGCAGAGACACTGGGGGCAAAATCCTAGAGCTCCCCAGATAAACTGAAGAACCTGATGGCCATGATCTTGTACACTGTCCCTGATCATTTCTATGTTACTTTACCATTTTGTGTTTTTTAAGCCATTTCCTTGAGGTTTTCTAAAAGAGTCATTTCCAACTGCTGTAGAACTGCTACTGCTTTTTACAAAGGAGAGAAACAATGGGATTTTGAACCAATGGGTATTTTTTAAATTTTTTATCTAAATTTTTATTTTATTTTATTTATTAAATTTTAAAATTTATTGTGTTAACGTGGATTCAAGTATCCCACTCAATATAGCACCCTTACCCCCCAACAACATGCCCGATTATACCCTCTTTGCCCCCTCCCCCTGACTCCCTCCACTCTTCACTTCAGGATTTTCTGTCCTGTTATCTGTATCTATGTGTTATATATACGGTATATAATTTCATTAATCCTTTCACTTTCTCTGATTGCATCCCCTAATCTCCCTTCCTTCTGACAGCTGTCCCTCTGGTCCCTGTGACCCCGCCTCTGCCTCTATTTCACTCCTCAGTTCACCATGCTCATTAGATTACACATATATGTGAGATCATATATTTGTCTTTCTCTACCTGGCTTATTCCACTTAGCATAATAATCTCCAGGTACATCCATGCCATTGCAAAAGGTAAGATTTTCTTCTTTCTTATAGCCACATAGTATTTCATTATGCCTATGTACCACTGCTTTTTAATCCAGTTGTCCACTGACCGGCACTTGGGCTATTTCCAGATATTGGATATTGTAAACAATGATACAGTAAACATGGGGGTGCATATCTTCGTTTGAATTGGTGTTATGAAATTCTTAGGATATATTCCTAAAAGTGGAATAGCTGGGTCAAAAGGCAGTTCCATTGTTAATTTTTTTAGGAATCTCCATACTGTTTTCCACAGTGGCTGCACAAGTCTGCATTCCCACCAGCAGTGCAGGAGGGTTCCCTTTCTCCACATCCTCACCAGCACTTATCGTGTGTTGTTTTGTTAACTGAGTGCCATTCTGATAGGTGTGAGGTGGTATCTCATTGTGGTTTTAATTTGCTAATTTGCATTTCTCCAATATTTAGTGACTGAACATTTTTTCATATGCCTATCGGCCATCTGTATGTCCTCTTTGGAGAAAAGTCTATTCAGTTCCTTTGCAATTTTTTTAATTGGATCGTTTACCTTCTTGGTGTTGAGTTTTAGAAGTTCTTTATAAATTTTGTTTATTAACCCCTTATCAGTGTGTCAGCGAATATGGTTGGCTTTTTATTTTATTAATGGTATCTTTTGCTGTGCAAAAGCTTTTTAGTTTTATATAGTCCAATTTGTTTATATTGTCCTTTATTTCACTTATCTGTGGAGATAAATCAGCAAAAATATTGCTACAAGAGATACTGCCTATGTTTTCTTCCAAGATTTTTATGGCTTCACAACTTACATTCAAGTCTTTTATCCATTTTAAGTTTGTTTTTGTGAATGTGTGAGTTGGAGGTCTAGTTTCATTTTTTTGCATGTACCCGTCCAATTTTCCCAACACAATTTAGTAAAGAGACTGTCTTTACTCCATTGTATACTCTTGTTTCCTTTGTCAAATATCAATTAACCATAAAGGCGTGGGTTTATTTCTGGGTTCTCTGTTCTGTTCCATTGATCTGTATGCTGTTCTTATGCCAGTATCAAGCTGTTTTGATTACAATGGCCTTGTAGTATAACGTGGTATTAGGAAGTGTGATATCTCCCATTTTGTTCTTTATTTACAAGATAGTTGTGGCTATTCGTATTCATTTTTGGTTCCATATGAATTTTGGAATATTTGTTCTAGTTCTATGAAATATGCCATTGGTAATTTAATAGGAATTGCATTGAATTTATAGATTGCTTTGGGTAGTATAGACATTTTAATGGTGTTAATTCTTCCTAACCATGAACACAGTATATGTTTCCACTTGTTTATATCTTGCTTGATTTCTTTTTTCAATGTCTTATAATTTTCTGAGTACAAGTTTTTTTACATCCTTGGTTAAATTTATTCCGACGTAGTTTATTTTGTTGTTGTTGTTGTTGCAGTTATGAAGGAAATTGCTTCCTTAATTTCTTTGTGTATAAAAATGCCACTAATTTCTGAATATTAAGTTTATATCCTGCCACCTTGCCAAGTTCATTTATCAGGTCTAATAGTGTTTGGAATAAGACTTTAGGGTTTTCTATGTACAATATCATGTTATCAGCAAATAATGACAGTTTTACTTCTTCTTTTCCAATTTGGATGCCTTTTATTTCTTCTTGTCTGATTGCTGTGGATAGGACTGCCAGAACTGTGTTGAACAAGAGTGATGAAAGGGGGCACCCCTGCCTGTTCCTGATCTTAAGGGGATTGCTTTTAATTTTTGCCCATTGAGTATGATGCTGGCTGTTGGTTTGTCATAGATGACCTTTATTATGTTGAGATATGTTCCCTGTATTCCCACTTTGCTGAGAATTTTGATCATAAAAGGGTGCTGGATTTTATCAAATGCTTTTTCTGCATCTATTGATATAATTATGTGGTTTTTATCCTTCTTTTTGTTTATGTGATGAATCACATTTATTGATTTGTGAATATTGTACCAGCCTTGCCTCCTTGGAATAAATCCCACTTGATCATGAAGCATGATCTTTTTAAATGTATTGCTTGATCCAGTTTGCTAATATTTTGTTGAAAATTTTAGCATTCAGTGGGCATTTCAAATCGTTTCTTCCCATTAGAAACCCACCCCCTCTAAGTTCTGATCAGCATTTATTTAAATGTGTTGGTTTGGGCTAGGTAAACATTGGGAATGGATTTCAGGGAAGAATTTTAAAGTGCTTGTATTATTTGTGGGTTTTTTAAATAATATTTTTAGTTAAAACACAATTCTATAAACCCAGTACACAGTCTTTCCCTTTCAACCAGCACTAGCCCAACTGAGCCTTTAGAGTCATGGACCTCTAGTACTGATCAAATGGCTGCCCCAAGTGCTCATCAGAGGTAGGTTTGAGGTTCTTTGGCTTCCTGCATTCCAGACTTGGCCTCTTTCCTCCTCTCTAGTCTAGCTTTACTCAGAGGTCTGGTTGTCCTTTCTCTCCTGCTCTGGGAGGGTGCTAGACTGAGACAGGGCAGCTTGGACTGTTGAGCAAATGGAGACCCCGGGGTGAACAAGCTGCACTGCAGTATCTGCACTGATAGACTGCTCCTGCCAGTGACCACCTGTGTGTCAGGGATACTAACACAGACCCATTCCAGATCAACACAGACTCCTTTGCCAGCCTACTATGAGCTGAAGGATTCCTGAAGGCTTTGCTGAAATTCCCTTGATCTGCATGTCAGTCTAGGATGCTTTCACCTAATCTACTCCGTCTGTCCTTCACTGTCGATGTAATTCATTCAGAATTGCATCTTGGTGATGCTATCCTAGCCTTCTCTGGCTCCCTTCATATTTCTTTCATTCATGCCTTTTCATTAGTAAAATCCTTGCATGTTCAGTTCTTGCTTGACATATACTTCTCAGAATATCCAGACTACAACAAGCTGTTCAAGCACCTCCTGCATGGCTCTGAGGGCAGGATAGTAAAGGTGAGACTCAAACACAATGTGAGTGGTGACTTGCTTACCTGTAACTTCTGCTCCCAACACTGGCACCTAGGACCAACTTTCCTGAGTTCCCTGTAGTACCTGTCCTCCCTGTCTTTGGCCAGAGAGGGCCTCCTCAGCAGCAGCTGTGGTCCTGGCTGCTGCTCAGCTGCAAGGTGACTGTGGAGAAACAGCCCACAGCATTACCTGGTGTGGTATCTTACCCAGCACATGCTCTCTTCTCTGCCTTGTCCGTGCCATCCCTGTGTTATGCAGGACACCTCCGGACACTGAGGTAACCTGGACCTGAAAGCAACAATGAAGGTGGGAATGAAAGAAGGGCAGACGGATAAGAGAATCTAAGCCAATATCCTCAGTTTCTCTGGAAGCAGCTAGAAGACAAAGGAATCCTGTGCAGACACTGCTCCTTCCAAGTGATCACGACGGAAGGCAGTGAGAGAATCTGCCTGCCAGGACTAAGTTCAACAATAGGCAGCAGATGCTGGAGGAGCCAGAGAACAAGAGAAAAGAGACTGAGGCTCTTTGTCTTTCCATAATATTTCTTGTTCCTGAGGTTAGCCAACTATTGACAATCTCATAAGAAAGTTGTAGAACAGAGATTCTAAAACAAAGATCCTCTACCTTCAAAGGGCCACTGACTCATTAGGTGCTAAGAATGTGGGCAGAGTCATAGTGGGTAAAGAAAGCTGCTTTCTTTCTGGAGGCCCAGCTCCACCAGAAGTGGTGATTCTGTGTTGCTGGGATTCTTCAAGGGTTGCTTTGCTCCAATCTGTCAGGGAAATTTAGTTCCTTGTCCAGTGGGCCCAGAGCCCAGGGCAGTCTAAGGCTTCATTGGACACAGTCAGAAGAGAGCTGCAGCTGGGCCTAGTTTTGGAGTCCAATCTAGCCCAGATTATACTCTGGGGACTGGGCAGAGTCTTAGTAGCATCTGTGAACTGGAGCAGAACTTGGAACTGGAAGGGGATAAATGATATTTTCCAGGACTCACATTTGGGCCTCAGCACCCTCAGGCTTTGGTGAATCAACCCAGACTCTCTCAACTTTGAAGTCTCTCTGATTGTGTAAGGAAGAGGCTCTTGTGTCCCAGGTCATTACCTTCTCCTCTCACTAAGAGTTTCATCCAGGGCAAATCTGCATGCATATGAACCACTGGAGAAAAGTATCCAGTGAAACTGCTGGTTTTACCGCATTTTACAAAACAAATAGGTTATCAGTTCATCAAAATAATGAATTGAAAAGAGGAAACAGAGAAGTTTCCAAAGTTGGTGGACAGAGGAGAGATATAATTGAACCAGTGCAGCTTGACATGTGCTTGCTAAAGCATCAGACTTAGCAAAATTAAACTGTTCTCCGGACCCAATTCACATGGCAACCCTAAGTGCTTAGAAACACATGGCTATCAGGAACTGGACACACTAAATTAGCTCCCAGATGCACAGTCTAAACTGGAGACATACAACTTGAATACTAATTGTTCCTTAGCCAAACCTAACCAATAACAAACCTCATTGAGATGATCTCATTTCAATTCATTCTGATCTGGGAGTCTTTATAGCCTACAGAGACTAGACATAACTGTATCTTTCCTCCTTTCCGAGGAAAGAAGTCATTTCTAAAGTTAACCCCCCTGGCAGGGTCCTCAAGGTTGCTCATTTGTGGACCCTGGGACATAGATTAATTTTCTTATATCTATTCTGGACACAGTTGCATGCATATAAATTCCACAGGTGCATGCTTTTTATTTGAAAAATAAATGATGAAGGAAGTGGAGTTAGGCCTTGGAACAATTTGTTCCATAAAACTGAGTAGATCATCTCCCACAATGAACGGTGTTGGGCAGAGCTGCAGCAAACACTGAATGGTCCCATTCATCAATTATTGAAGGGCCCTCTGCCTACCAGGGACAATTACTAATGTATTGAGGATTGGTTCTTTGCCCTGTTACTCACTGTTCATCCCAAGGGTCTAGACTTGGTCGCCATTCTGACTCAACAATGGTGTTGAGAATTTTCACCAGAACTTTTCTCCCCTTGACTAAGGATCCAGTGCCACATGACATGAAGTCCTTCTTCAAGGACCAAAAAGCAGAGGAAGGGTGTGCTCTGTGAGCCTAGTTTTCAGGAGCTGCAGTTCTTACCCAGTCAGCAAGTCTGTGTGCTTAGTCCTTGCTACACAAGGTGTAGTCTGTGGTATGCACCTGCGAGCTTGTTGGAAATGCAGTCTCACCTTCTTCCAAGACCTACTAGACAAAAATCTGCATTTAATTTTATTTTAAATTAATTAATTAATTTTAGCAAGAGAGACAGAGAGGGACAGACAGACAGGAAGGGAGAGAGATGAGAGGCATCAATTCTTTGTTGCAGCTCCTTAGTTGTTCATTGATTGCTTTCTCATATGAGCCTTGACCAGTGGGCTGCAGCCAAGCCAGTGACCTTGGGTGTCAAGCCAGTGATCTTTGGGCTCCAGCCAGAGACTGTGGGGTCATGTCTATAATCCCACACCCCAGCCAGTGACCCTGTGCTCAAGCCGGATGAGCCCTCACTGAAGCCAGCAAACTTGAGGTTTCTAACCTAGGTTCTCTGTGTCCCAGGACGACTCTCTATCCACTGTGCCACTGCCTAGTCAGGCAAAACCTACATTTTAATGGAAGTTTGGGAAGCACTGAAGGAAGTGAGAGGGTACTGAATGCTAAGGATACAAGGTATCTTGGTTGTTGCCATCCCAGAGCTGCAGTCTGGACATGAGTGGAAGACTTATATGTTGAAGAGAACTTACTCCACGAAGAGAGTGCTGTGGTAGAGGTCTGTACAAAGGGCGAGATAACAGATAAGGCAGTGCTTAATTCCACCAGGGATGATGCGAGTTCTAGCAGGTGATGGCTTGATCCATCACTATCACCCTGCTGCTTTAGGCCTGGCTTTCATTGTGTCTCACTTGGATTGTGGTAAGAGTCTACTTGCCTACACTCTTTGGGGTCCCTCAAATCCACTACCTAAACAGACCCCTGAATTATCTAGCTAAACACACAGTGTCCCTCTTCTGCTTAAAGCAAAGTATAGACTCCTTAGTTGGGACACAGCCTTTTGTCTGGCACACACAGACCTTTACAGGGCCAACTCCTGCTACTTACCAGCCTGTCTCCTCGGCCCAGCCCCCTAGATCTGCCCATCAATCCCTCACACCACTTTCCATTTCTCCATTCTGCCTTTTCAGGATCTTTCTTTCTGCTTGGACTGCTTCTCCTCCATGTTTATTTGGTGAACTCCTTTTCATCCTTCAAAGCCTTTCTCTGGCTTTACATCCTCAGTGAAGCTTTTTATGACCCCCTCCTAGAGGATGTTAGTAATTTTCTACTTTGCTCTACTTCTGCACTTTGAGAATATATTATTTTATCTATTCTATTTTATTCTAGAACAGATTGTTATTATAATTTGCTTAATGGGAGCTTCATCTATGATGGTAGCTGTTAGTTTATTCTTTGAAGGCAGGAAATATGTTCAT